>JADMLD010001628.1:0-2400000 GCA_017589585.1 Phylloscopus whistleri
CTCCTCTCCTCTCCTCTCCTCTCCTCTCCTCTCCTCTCCTCTCCTCTCCTCTCCTCTCCTCTCCTCTCCTCTCCTCTCCCCTCCCCTCCCCTCCTCTCCTCTCCCCTCCTCTCCTCTCCCCTCCTCTCCTCTCCTCTCCTCTCCTCTCCTCTCCTCTCCTCTCCCCTCCTCTCCTCTCCTCTCCTCTCCTCTCCTCTCCTCTCCTCTCCTCTCCTCTCCTCTCCTCTCCTCTCCTCTCCTCTCCTCTCCTCTCCTCTCCTCTCCTCTCCTCTCCTCTCCTCTCCTCTCCTCTCCTCTCCTCTCCTCTCCTCTCCTGTCCCCCCTTCTCTCTGCTGCTGGCACCTTCCTTTGCTGCTGCTGGGAAAGACCTGGATTTCTCCCCCCGCAGCGGACGGGCAGCAACCAGCCTGCTCAGAGCCCGGTCCACTCGCATTAAACTGCCCATCCAGGGCAGCGGTTCTGCTTGACTTCATGGGACAGCCTTTATCTCCATTATATAAAATTACCGTGATGTTAGTAAAATCAAGATTTACCCTGGATTCAGGCTAGTCTGGCTAGGATCCTGCGTCTCGTATTTCTTCTCTCGTGTTTGTCAGCTCTGTGGTGATTCTTCTTCTTTTTCTCATTCTATTCACTTTAATGTTATCATGAGAGATCTAATATCCTGCATTAATACTCTAATATTCTTTCTCTTTTCACTTGTTTCCTTGGTTTCTTTTTCTACTTGTTTTTGTTGACCTCCCTGACTCCACACGTTGCATCTGCTCTCCATTTGTCAAAACGCTTTTTTTCCAAGAGGCAGTTGGATAGTTAGCGCAGCTGGATCCTTTCTAGGAACAGGGGGGTTTCACCTCCTCAGATGGTTTTGTGTTGTTTTGGGGTTTGTTTTCTTTTTTTTTTTCTTTTTTTTTTTTCCTAAAAATAAAACAAGGAAAGGAACTACGAATGAACAATGTTCCAACATCAACAACTGTTCACATAACCCAATCTCATTTTAGTTACCATCATCTCAGGCAAAATGATGAAGACAAATTCTTTAAGGACAATGATATATGCAATTTAATATTCACTTCTTACCCCTATTTCTCTATGATATCTCACAGTATGATTATATAACTTTTCATAATTTTTCTTGCTCATGTCATTGGATAAAATTAGAACTCTATAGCACATAGAGTCTTAAGTGAGGAGATTCATAATGTAAACATGTCTGTAACAGATAATTCAAAAATTATTGGTTTTCTCTTCTTGGTTTAATAACAAAACACTGGAATTTGTTCAAGATCCAAGTTTTTTTCATGCTTGTATTAGAGACTAGAGAAAACCAGAAAGGATATGTTACATTTTATTTTTAAATACAAATGGATCTTGCATGATGAATCCTGATTTCTAATGGATCACTGGAAATTTTGAAGCAATACAAACAGTAGTAACATTCTTATAAGAGCCACTGATGCTAAAAACATTAGAAATTAAAAATGCAGTTGTGGTATAAGCCAATGAACACAATATATAAACAGCACAGAAAAAATACCAAGAGGTATTTTGAGCTGCCCCTGGGCCACATATTGATTTATATGACCTGAGAACCTGATGAAATGGGCTTGTTTGTTTGTTTGTTTCATGCTTTTCCAAAACTGATGAAGATCTACCAAAAGAGCGGTCCTAATGCATTTTTTTGCAAGAAACCCATGTTGAAATTAAAGTATGTCCTTACACCCGTGAAGAGCTCAGTGAAACAGCAAGATGCCATACTGACCCATCCCTTGGCCCCTGTGGATGTGTCGAAATCCTGGAAGTTTAGTCTGGTAAGAATATAAACCAATTACGGGAACATTGCAGACAAGCTTCTTGCTGGAGTGCAATCCCATCTCGCTGAAATAACAAAACTGTGGGGTCCTTTCTCCCCTAATCCTTGTCTCAGTCCAAGATAGCTGCATTCTAATCTGTGGAGTCAGTACAGTGCAACAGCCTGTCAGGCTTGGGAAGACAGTGAAACCCCAGCCCTAACAGAGTGCAGAAGTGCTGCTAACTTCAGCAAGGCTTGGATTTCACCCACTGGAGTGAATGGCCTTCCCCTTGCTCAGAATGCCTGCTGCCACCGAGGCTGAGTCCAGCTCCTCATCTCCCCAAAGCACAGTGCCATTATCACCGCATTAAGAGCAAAAACTGACAGTGTCAATTACTTCTGGGAAAAGATAATAAGGGGCTTTTTAAAGCCTTAGAGCTGTTTGATCATAGCCCATTTTTAGACCCTGGTCTGAGGCTGGTTTGTTTATGTTCTCTTTGGCCACTGAAGACTGACTTTTGGTAGAAATTTGAGTTCCCTTGAAGCTATCATGTTACAATTAGTATTCAGACATGTAAACCAAAAAAATAAGACTAAATGAAATCATATTTGAGAGACATTTTGTAGCTTTCGAAGAGAAGTATAAATAATCAAATGATCTTGCAATCTCTAGTTAGATTGATCTTGTTTTACAGCTGCTGAATCTGAAAGGAGGTTGAAGCAAACTAGTGCTGGAAACAGAACAAAATATTATGATAGCACTGCAAACTTCTGCATCCACTCTCTGATCAGCTACTATGGTCCCATGATTGGTGTTTATTATCACATTTGTCAGAGTTTCCATTATAAACACTCAAGTGTGGAAGGTTTATAACTCAGCTATAAAAATTCCCTCTAGGATGAAACTTGATAAGTGAAGACTGAGTCCAACAGCACTTTTTTTTTTCTTTTACAAACTTAAAAATAAGTTAGTTTTTGAAGTCATGGAGGTAATAAGCAAAAGTAATGGAGAAGTGGCTTTGATTTCTTTTTCAGATAGGTGATTCTTCTCAAAGAGAATTTCTCTACGACCCTACTGGTCTTTTCAATTAACTCAGACTTCTGGTTTTTGGTGGGCTTTTTTTTTTAATTTTTATTTTTTGTGTGTGGTTTTTTGGGGGGTTTTTTGTGGGTTTTTTGTTGCTGTTGTTTTGTTGTTGTTGTTGTTGTTGTTGGGTTTTTTGGGTTTTTTTTTGTTTTTGTTTTTTTTTTTTAACTAAAAATAGCTGAAATACTGAAGTTTAAAATGTGACTGCCGTGAATGCTGAGTCCCTGTTTTCACAGAAATTTGTTGTTCTACTAGGCTTGAATGCTACTAATCTGCAACAATGACAGCCAAGCTTTTCCTAGTAACACAAGAGAGTAGTTACAAGGATGGATAGGTGTGCTGGTTATGCTCTTTTTGTAGTACAGTAAATTTGTTCTTTTTCTAAAAACTTGCTAAATATATAATCAGATTATTTGCTCTTTAACTCCGCTGCAAAAAATGGTTGTGAGATAGTGAGATGAACATTTGTCACAGTAATATATCCAGAATAAAAGAATTGACAGAATACAAATATTCAATTGTAATTACCTAGAATTTTAGCTTTTTAAGAAGTGCAGCTCAGATATTATTTTTTAAATTGTGTTTCATCCAAATTTTGCTTTTGCCCTTCTCTATCCTGGTTTCAGTGATTACCTTTTGTCTGGATGGCACTGAAGTTTAGGCCTTTGAATTTTTCATACTACTCACTCTGCTGACCACTAGCTACACTCCAGTCCAGTGGTCCTTACATACCTGAAATTCCTATTTCTTCAAAGAAGTCAAAATAGGGAAGCAATTCTGTTATCTTTACTTTTGTAGTACAGTTTTCCACATTAATATATACTTATAAAGACTGTAACATATTCAAATTGTTGTGTGCATTATATTATCTTAGTGTGGATTTTGCTGCTCTCAAAGGCTTTAGTGCCACAACGGTGACACAGACCGTGTCCTCCCATGCTGAGGGGTTTTGAATGGTTCACACAAAGAGTTGTTGCACTGCAGAAGATCAGGCTTCACTATTGTCACCCATGACTTTATTTCAAACAAATAATCAGGCACACTGAGATTCTAGGCCTGTTTATGTTTTTTGTTGTACATCTGCCATAATTTCAAAAAGAGAGATGAAGAGTATCCTATTGGTTTAATTGTCTCTCCTTAGCTCTGAAAGCAGAAGAAAGATAATAACTGCCCCTGTGAGTTCCAGTTCCACCTTCTCTTGCTCCAAGCCTTACAGGGGATCAAGGACAAATAGTACATTTTATGATTTTCTACACAGCAAAGAGGAAATCTGTGAATGGAGAGTTTTCAACATAAACACATGCGCTGGGAGAAGAAGTTAATTGAGATGTTGATATTCCTTTTTATTTCTAGCATTGTTTACTTCCTATGCAGTCTTTGACCTTGTTAATGATTCCAACTTTTGAAACTTACAATTATCAGAGGGAAGAGCAGTAGCTATAGAACAAAGGATGCAGAAATAGATACACCACAGCAACCACCATTACTGCTTGAACTTCTCAGGTTCTTGTGGGATAATGTGGTCTCTGATCTCGCTAAAAGACAGTTTAGCAAAGGCTTTCAAATCAACCAATGATTTATGATTGTTCATTATTTTGTGTGGCCAAGATGAGATATCATATAAAGATCCTGATGTCACTGATGAAACAAAAGCAGTGACCTGAAGCCATAGCCATTATTTTGGTGTTTGATGGTGAAACGGAGGTGTGCAGCTCCACCAGTCCTTTTCTCTTCTGCTGTGAGTAGTGATTGCAGTGAAATTATTGCTCATATCCAGTGTTGCTGGGAAACTATATTACACTTTACAGTGCCCTGGGTTTCCTATTCAAGCTCTTAGGGGCTCGGCAGGGCTGTTTCCATGTGGAAATATGTGTAAAGAAGGCACTGGGTCTTGTTCCCAGAGCCCTGCAATGGGAAGGGGCCATGCTCTCTCCAAGGAGTATTTCTGGGTAAAATGCCATCTGCACCCTAAAAAACATACCAAAAGACTAGTAATGTAAAGTAAAGTTTCATTAAACAGAAACTTTTGCAAGTGTAAGGGAAGGCTCAACAAAGCCTTGGCACCTGGCTCCAACCCTAGACCTGGTGGCTCTTTGAATTTCCTTTTTAACCCTCTACTGCTCTGCTCCCCTCCCTCCTGGCAAACAGAAGGCCCTTATACTTCACAGAATGTCTCCTTTAGAACACATTTATTTGGGAAAAGAATGGAAAACCTGATAGAGCTAGATCCAGCCACAGCTCAGCAGATTTCATGTTTCAAGTGTGCTATATTTTCTATTAAAGCTGGCGCCAGCGATCACTTTCTGCCATTCAGTCCACTCCATGTGGTTGTATATTTTCTTAATGAGGATCTGAAATCAGCCTCTTTCACTTAACTGACAGTCTGCCAGAATTATGCCATCTTTCCAAATGCAGAGATCATATGATCCATCTGTTGTCTGCAGCCATGCAGGAGAAACATTTTCCAAAGAGAAATGTGGGTTGGTCCCAGAAGTATGTAATTATCCAAATGCTGAAGTGTTTCAGATGTTTCAAGGTGCTCTTGGGCCTGGTCTTGGGCACTGGAGCTCCACTGAAGTCTTTTAGAATAACGTACATAACTAAGTCATTGAGTTGCCAGGAAATTTTCGGAGTACAGGCGTAATTTTTAAATTATTTCTAAATAACTTTGAGCTGAATCAGATACTTAGGCCTCAGCAACATTATCTGAGGACATTTGTGAGTACTTACAATCTTAATAGTTCACTTTTTTGTTGTTAATATTATCGTATGTGATACAAAATATAAAGAGCTTTAAGTGAATATGCAGAAAGATGTTTTAATCTATTTTTATAATTATTGAATTACATGCTAGAACACTGCAGTAACTCTGCAACATCATTGACTCTCATAACTCTGCAAACTACCAGATGTAAAATAAATTGTAGGATGATGAATGATAGTAATGGAGGAAAAAAAGGCAGAAGATGATTGAGAGACTGTAAAACGAAGGGCTATCTCAGATCGTTCTCTACCTTACATGAAGGCGTGTGGAATTCATTTCATATTACATCTGACTCCATTTAAATTTTCTTTGCAGATATCTTGAATGTTGCCAAATATGATTAAACTGACAGTTTAGGTCCTCATCAGGTGCCGCCTCCTTGATGTACAGAACCCAAATTTTAATCACGAGCAAATGGAATCTTCTCTGAAGTACTGATAATCGTGCCTGAACTACTAACCAGTCCTTGGTAAGATGGACTTCAAGTCCTCTAGCTGCAAACACCTTTACCAACTCCAAGGCATTAAATTTGGAAACATTCATCTATTCATTGCTCTATTCTGTCAGCTGTGCTTGGATTGACAACAGCATAAGTCAGTTCTCACTGTTACATGTTTCAGATATCCAGGAAAAGAATGATTTCAGCATCCCCTCTCAGATCACAACTGCCATGCCTATGGACTGAACCACATTATGCTGAAAAAGTTCTGTGATGTTAATAGTATGGGGTTTGCCCGTGGAGAGAAACAAGTCCCACCAAAGCTATAATGAGAACACACAGCATTAGTCATATTTTAAAAATTTAAAATGTGCAGGCATATCTCCTGAAATACATAAACCAAACCAAACCCAAAAAACCCCAAACAAACAAACCAAAACAAAACCAGATAAATTTCTCATTCATTTTTGAGAGTAGTAGAAACATGAATCTTTAGCGTACCATTGGCCAAATTATTTGAAGGATCCAGTGCATGAGCCAAATATTTGACTGGAGAGCATTTTGGTTTTTAAGAACAGTGGGTTTTGCCTTCAAGCCAGAAAGACATGATAGATATCTGAGTAGGACACTGCAAAGGAAAAGTTCTAATGACATTCACTTAAATCCTGCTTCCCCTTACAGAACACAGTTCTTGTGAAGCTATGGGCCATTAGAAACATTTATAGTGAGGGTTTCTGAATCACTTCCATGGCACATAAACACCAAATGTCACCCTGAAGATGCACTGTGACCTCAAAGATGGAAAGACTTTATGCCCAAAGTATTTTCTTTTGCTGAAAACATCCAGTGACACATTTTCAAATGACAGAAAGTTTACACAGAGGTTGGTAAAGATCACCTTGCAGTAGCATGGTGGAAATACAGGTGACACCATGGAGGTTTCTTAGTGAAAACCTAGGGAAAACACAAACCTATATTTGCTGTGGTTTCTCTCCACTCCATGTATAATGCTGCTGCTGCCTGCATGGCATTGCTCTCCTGCATCTGTGTTGCAAAGAAGTGGTGCTTCTCTGCATCATTTGTGGTGCCACAGCTGTTACAGAGGAGCTGCTAATCCATTCCCTTCAATTTTGATGCCCTTAGAGTAGCACCTATTCCAGCATGGATTTCATGTGCCATTTTCAAACTCTCTTGAGCAAAGTTTAATGGCAATTTTTTGTCATATAATATTTTGCTAACTTTTATGAATTAAGGAGTAGCAGAAATGCTTTTTTTTCCTCAATGATCCATTTGGGAAGGATATGTTCAAAGAAATACAATGCCTTCCATTCCCATAACCACAAGGAATGAAAAAGCATCTTCTACCTCTTTATAGCAGTGCAACTTGTTTCTGATGCACATTAGATCTGTGGGAATACAAAGGGCTGTTTCTCTCAGTAATAGCTGAGTGACTGTATTGTCTTTTTTTCCTCCTATCTATATGCCTTTGGGTTGGCCTCTTACCCCTAATGTGAGCACTTATGAAGTGCTTCCTATCATACATCTGATTTAGCATTAAGAACTTAATTTCCCAACAGTGCATCTAATCTTTAAAGATGGTTATTTTTCTTCTTTTTTGGATGAAATTTCCTACCCACAGTGAGGAAATGGTAGGACTTAGACAGTTAACCTGCCAGCTACACTAACAAATCAGATAGTTTGACATCTAAACCAGACTATTAGTTCCTGCAATGAACTGACAACATGAAACCACAGATGGAAGGATTTGGTGTTGCAAAATTTTACCTGCCAAATTGGAGGCTATGATGTCCTCTCGGAAGAAACAGCCCATTCTGAGATGCATCCTCAAGAAGGAGAATGTGGCAGCTGTTTCACTTTTTACAGCAACATGACACAGTGTTATAGGAAAGAAAATACAGAGAGTTATCTTAGTTGATTGAAATTAAGCCAAATGACAGTGTGCCATACCACAGCCACTCAATTACATACGTTGAATGTAGATAAAGTTGTAGTTACCCATAATGGACTTTGGCCAAAAGACAACATCATGAATCTTTCCAAGACACTAAAGGATTTTCACTGACCAAAACTTTAACATGTTGGCAGATAACTGCTAGGTTGAAGGCCATTTGGGGATAACAAAAATAGATCATAAATGTCACTATAGATAGCACATGGCTGTAAGCCACTGAAATATAATTGATCAAACTTCTATCTCTTTGGAAGGAATGATGACCATTTTGCTGTCAAATAACCCAGATTCAGCAAAAATTCCTGCAGATATGTCATTCAAATTACTCAAACCTCTGATACAGTGATTACAAGGAAGCAGCTGTGAGGCTGTAGCTTGTTTTAATACTGGTTCGTTTTTTATTAAACTGGATGCTCTAAACACTATGCATTCTTGTAGAGAAAAGGATTACCAACTGAACTATAAAATTCACTGTTTTGAATTAAAGCCCTTGCTATATTCCACTGAACATCCTCTACCTTCAAATTAACTACAGCATCTGCTGTTGCCAAGACCTGCATTAGTCCTTTGACAAAGTGTGAAAAACAAAGCCTAACATTAGATCAGACATTAGAAAATGTCATTAGTTGCTCAAATATGGAGTGAGGCATAAACCTGAACATATTTTAGAGTCAGAAGAGTTGGAATTAGAGACCTAATTTTGGAATTAGGTCTCTGCTCTGACTTTGAAAACTTGGGCCATATCTTACTGCTTAGGGATCAGTCTATATAAGCCCTACTGAGCTCAAAGCATCCTTGCACTTACCAGGTCAGCAACAGCATTTCTATTATGCAGCAAAATGTGGATGTTTTGAAGACTAAAACTTAATTACAACCTTATTGAAAAGGATTATTGTTTTAATAATGAAAAATTCCACAAGTTCAGCTAAATATTAGAGAACAATGACTGATGCTTTACTCCAAAGGCAGCATTTCTTACATGTCTCTTATACTCTTAGGCTGGACTGATTACAATTTTTACTTTATTTAAAGTTTAATTGACCCTTCTTAAGACTTGAAAGGCCACTGAAACAGTCTCCTTGACATCAAAGGATTTTGGATCGAGTCCTTAATGAATGTAAGCACAAATATTCTAAAAGGAGAAACAAATATTTCCCTGCTTCTGACACGAACTATTTTTAGTGCTGCAAGGTCAGATAGTAGATTTTGGCATGAGAATGTTTGATATAGACACTTTTCAAGGCAGAAGCAGTACAGTATTTTCATAAATACAAGTACAGATGTTTGTTTGGAGGTCAGAGTTCATAAATAGTCAAGTAGGGACACAGATACAGGAAGAGTGAATGTGTGCTAATTTCAATAAACTACCAATAACCTACTACCTCTCTGAAAAATTGCCTTTGGAATTTGGGAACTGAGGTTTGTGCTGCAGATCAGCTTCATTGTTGACTTTGTTGATCTTTGGTAAGAAAATAAAGCCAGGATGTGGACCTATGGACAGATCAGTCCTTTGTGAGCAAGGTAACCTAATCATCATCCTATATTCTGGAGGAAGGAAAATGAGATTGGGGCTGTAAAATGAGGAGCAATGATGGATAGCAGATCTTTAGGTATCATAGCTGATAGTCCATAGCACAAAACAATTATAATCTCCCACATGGAAAGGAATAAGTAAACTTTAATCCATGCTGACTGCCTTTTCTGAAAGGAAATACAGCATGGCAGAGATGGAAATAAACCCCTGCTCCCTCAAAAGTTTTTCTAGCTCTAGGTAGGTGTCCTTGGATGTAAGGTGATTGTGGAAAGAGTGAGATGGGTGTTCATTTCTGTGAACTGTTCCCCTCCAGGCTCACCTCCTCTGCATGGCTACATTCAGCCCGTGTGGCTTGTGGACAGGAGGAGAAATGGATGGGTTCCGACTTGGACACCTGGCATTCAATCAGCCTACCAACCAAAAACAAAAAAAAATTCCTTTTCCCAGGAGAGCATATGTGTCTGTTGGGATGACCTTCCATGCTCTTTCGCTCACACCAGAATTTGCTGCCTGCTTCAGATGTAAAAAACAGCCTGTTATACTGTCTACTGAACTTCTATGTTCATTTATGAGTTATGGTTACTTCTCACATGATTTCTTTTTCATTTTCATCTGTGAGATTCCAAAACCACCTGAAATCCTAAAAGAGACCACATATAGTAGGAAGCACGGGGGAGGGGGGAGGATTATTCACAGGGTTGCAGATATGGCTAACAGGGTGAAAGCCCACTTCCTTGCTGAAATTCTGGCTCTACAGCTCTGATTCTAATTGCTTGAGCTGTGGGGAATTTGAATCCACACATAAGAAGAAGGCTTTATGGAATGCTTTATCCATCACTGGTGCAGGAGGTGCACCCTCTCCCACCTTGGAAGAAAAAAAACACTATTTGTGGCTAAAGGGCCTGATGTTTAATGGAATTTCCATGGGCCAAGTGTACTGAGAGATTGAATATATTGATTTGAGTAATGTGTGGGAGCAGGAAGAATACAAGGAAAAAAATATATTTATATAGTTCAGGAAAGATGGAAGAGCTGGAAAAGAAAAAAATCAAAGGAGCTGAAATAGCCAATAGGCTCCATTATTAATAAAAATAACTATTATCCCCTGGAGTGTAGATAAGATTGTTTTACTAAGTGGTCTTTTCAGATTTAGATGTGAAACCGCATAAAAAGACCCAGAGCCATAATTAGGGGCAGAGCTCCACCACAGCATTAGATATGTTGATCTCTTGTGATGGGAAGGACTGGTCTTGCCCGGGATACATGAGAGAATATCACTCAGCCTTCCACCGAGGTACTTAGGATCTACTTAAACAGCCCCATCCATGGCAACGAACTATTTCTGGAGCCGAATAAAAGATTTTGTATAAAAACGCGTGTTGAAAATAATCTCAGATCTTAATTTATTGGGACACCTGTCTCCTATGTGGGATTGCTAGTTTGCCAATAGGATGTAAGTATTTCTCGGCCATGCACAGAACCGAGAGCTGGGAGGAGAGGATGGATGCAGGGGATGCCGGAGGCCGGTGCGCGGGGGGCGCAGCGCTCCCTGCCGCCGGCCCAGAGGCGGGAAGGATGGGCACAACCTGGGAACAACCCTGTCACATCCTCTCCGGCAGCAAGCTGCTAGGACTTTTGCATGAATGGACACATGACAACGACCTCAAAAATGAAATAAAAATCATTGTAGCGATTTTGACAACGAAACTGACTCGTTAGAGGAACTCCGCGTTATCCGTCTGTGAACGGAGCGAGTGTCAAAGCGCCGGCAGCTCGAAGCCCACCCGTGGGAAGTGTCCGGATGTCCGCGGGGGATCCGTGTGCCGGATCTCTCCGCAGGACCCAGCACGGCCGACCCCGGGTGGGCAGCGGCGCTGCGGCCGCCTGGGGCCGCCTCAGCGAGAAAAAAAACCCTCGGGGCTCGCTGGAGCACGGGCGAACAGAGCCGGGAGCGGGCGGGCAGCACCTCACGGCCCCGAAACTCGGGTGAGCCAGCCCGGCGGGGCCGTGGCCGAGGCGGGAGCGGCTCACCGGAGGAATCGTGCCCTCCGGTGGCCGCCGGCCGCACAGCCCGGCCCGCCCCGGCCCCGCGGAGCCGCCCGCAGCCCCGGCCCCGCCGGCAGAGCCGAGCCGAGCCGAGCCGAGCCGAGCCGAGCCGAGCCGAGCCGAGCCGAGCCGAGCCGAGCCGAGCCCACCCACGCCGGGCACAGGTAGGGAGGACGAGTAACGGGAGATGCTTGTTAGCTTTTCTGCGTCCTTGGTTGTACGAGCTGCCGCGGTGATAGGAAGGAAAAAAGAGGTGAAATGAGAAACGGGTCCCGCTCTCATGCCCTTTATATATTCATTCTGCCCGTTTGCGGTTGCTGAGCAGATATTTGTATCAGTGAGAATTCTCAGCCTGTTTCCCGTCTGTGCTCTCTACAGACCAAATTACAGCATAAACGTCAAAGGGGAAAGTTGCTAGGTGCTCCCTTCTCCCTTTTGAAGGGACATGGTCCTGACCAGGCTCCCACCCAGAATCCATAGAAATTAAAATACCTGGCCATGGAAATTAGTAGAGAAACTTCAATTGATTCCAATGATCTTTGCAGTATAAAGATAAAACCTCTGAGAAAACACCCAATTGAAGGCTTCAGCATCAAAAACACGCAGGCAGGCTGTCTCTAGGCGTGCATGTATTTAACACATTGCTCAATATTCCAAGGAATCACCAGCAGTCAGAGTTTTACCACAGTGAACAACCTCTGTGACCTAAATTGCATGTGTATGTGCTCGCTGTATGGGGAAGGCAGAATGGCCTTATTGCAATCCAACTGTAATTTGTGTGTATGCACAATGTGTATAACACATTGATGAGGGGCAACATTGTAGTTGCAACCACCAGACCTTGAGCACATTAGTGCTTGAACTTCTGCACTGATTTACAAACAGGCAGACAAAATCGGGCCTTTCATTCATTCATTCATTCATTCATTCATTCATTCTTAGAAATCAAGAAAAGAATCAACCTTTTGACCTACTCCCCTCAAAAGCTGTGATGTTTCTGCCTGGCTAAGACAGATATTGCTTGCCCCATCTTGTGAGTGTCACAGCAGATAATGGGTGCCTACAGAAGGGCTGACATAAAACCGGGGCAATCCTTTACAGCGATTTCCCTGTGATCAACCATGACTACAATGATCATCCCAGACCAACTTACTCCTCATTTCTTCCTCCCAGGAATTTGTCATTTATTTAGCTCTGTGTTCACAGCCACACCTGTAATCTGTATGGCTGCTTTACCAGTGTTGTACCTTTCTGCACAGGTGACAAAATGCTGGAGTGTTCTGGGTCCTGCCAGTGTTCCATGTAGGAGTTCATCCCACAACACGTTTTCCTGAGCTGAGGCCCAGGGAAGCTTGCAGGAATGAATATGGAAGTATCTCTAGAAAGGCCCTAGATCTGTTTGCAGTTTGGCTTGCTACCACAAAAGAGTGAAATAGGATTGAAATTCTGCCCAAGAAGCCAAGAGAGTTCTTACCCAAGCCATGCCTATGCACTGAGAAAATAGGACATGACATCTTTTAGCCCATGCTATAAAGTGGTCTGCAGAACTACCTTAGTGGCTTAGTGGAGGTTCAAAGCAGATTATTGAACACTGCCTAACTAAAATACAATTATTATTTTAGTGTGAAATGCAAAGGCTCCACCTCAATCCCTATCAGAACTGCAGATTCCAAAATAAACCAGAATTTAATTGATTTTCTTTAATCTTTGCACAGACTTCACTCCTCTTCTCTCCTGACATAGATATGTATTCACACTGCAAAAGATTAACAGTACGTTCATGCACACACAAACATATCTGCACATATAAACACAACAGTATTTCTCTCTCACACAGACCGCAGACCTGACTCTCTAACACATCCACCCTCCTCCCTACACAGCTCTACACACTCCAGCACTAGGCAGGGTTGCTGCCTGCCAGCAGGCCTGGGGGATCCAGGCAGGCCCCCACAGCCAGCCCAGCCCAAGTCCCCAGGGGCAGCTCATTGCCACCACAGCTCATGTGGTCCCTGCACTCCTGTGTGGGTCTTGACAGTAACATCACGGGTTTAGATGCCTTTGCTCCTGAGTCCATAATTTGTGAGTCAGAGATAAACAAAACCCCAAAGTGAAGATGATGGAGGGGGCGGGGGGTGGGGGAGGGTGGTGCAGTCCTGGTTCATACAGCAATGTGCAGGTCACAGGTAGGACCATATCAGTCCTGCTAAACACTGCTGATTGCTTTTGCTGCAGTTTACACAAAGAGTAGCTGACACTATACCCAGCAATCTACTATAGACAAGTATTCCTCTCTCCTCAACTCCATCCCTACGTTTCTGCATGTTTTCTGTTTTTATAAACCATGTAATGCTACTTCTCCACCTGTCCTTGACTCCTCCATACACCCTGCTCTACAAACCCTCCTCCTGCCCCATGACAAGCAGGTGATGTCCTGTATCCCATTCAAAGTTCAGGTTACCCAGACAAGTCGTGCATCCTGCCAAATCACCTCGGGAGGTGCTGGCCTTTCAGGCAGCATCCTGTTCCCAGCAAGGTAATAGCTATCCAGGTTTGGGTTTGCCCTATGATGTTTTCTTCCCATAAGAAGAATGAGGGCAGGCAGGCAGGCAGGAAGGAAGGCAGGAAGGAAGACAGGAAGGAAGGCAGGAAGGAAGGCAGGCAGGCAGGAAGGAAGGCAAGAAAGCAGGAAGGAAGGCAAGAAAGTGGGAAGGCAGGAAGGCAGGCAGGAAGGCAGGAAGGCAGGCAGGCAGGAAGGAAGGAAGGAAGGAAAGAAGGAAGGAAGGAAAGAAGGAAGGAAGGAAAGAAGGAAGGAAGGCCCCTAGAGCCACCTACAGATGCTCATCACTACTGTTTCCAACATTTCTTTTGTAATGACACTGCTCAACACCCCAGAGGAGCAAGCAAGGCTCTGGGTACAGACAAAATGATTGGTGAGAGGGAGGTGAAAGGAGAGCCAACTCTTCTTACCTTGGGATCAGCAGCCGCTGCCAACACAAGGGACCCCCTGAAGTTCTCCGGACAAGCTGTGGTGTTAAGCTGAGTGAAGAGGCCTGTGATCGCAGAAGACACAGCAGGGACAAGCCGAAAGCCGAGAAAGCCGTGCAGGCTCACTGTGGGTCTGTGCCGGCGTGCCTTCCCTTGCCGGCTAAGGCGGTCCCTGTTTCCTCCCCGGTCCTGTTTCCATCTGTTTCCCAAAAGAGAAGGTTTCGGGCAGACTGCTATGTGCTCGCACCCCGGGATGGAATCCCGAGAAGGAGAGCTCGCCGAGCGGGGCAGCGACCAGAGAAGCGTCGGGACAGCTCCGGGTGCCCGATGGGCGCTGCGACGGGGCCGGGACCAGCGGCCAGGGCCGGGGGCTGCCCCTCGGCGGCGGCCCAGCGGGGTCCCGGCCCCTGGCAGCCCCCGGGATGAGAAGTCTCTGCCCAGAGGAGAGGGAGTCAGTCCCCAGGCAGAGGAGAGAGACGATTCTGTTCCCCGGAGAAGATGACAGCACTCTTCCAGAAGCCTTGTCTTATTTCATGCCTGGGATTCATCGCTCCTCTGCCATTCTGCTCGCCCTGTCCGCCCTGACACCTCAGACAAGCCGGGGAGCCCCGCAGCCGGCCGTGCCCGCCCAGCGGTGACTCCAGGCCGGCAGCGGAGGAGCGCGGTCCCCGCGCAGGGAGCAGAGAGAGCTTCGCCCCCGGTTACTGATGGATGGCAATTTCTAGCTTTCCCTCCCAGGCGTTCCCCGTTTGAATCTGAGCTGTTGTTAAAAAGACACACCACCTGCTCTGTGCTGCCAGCGAGCGGGGAAAGAGGCACGAAAGCGGGGGATGGGAAGAAATAGCTTTGGCTGCAGACATAGAAGAGAAATTAAAATAAATAATCTCTTTTCCCAGGAAGTGCCGGACACGGGCGCCCTGTGGGAGGACGGACTGAAATGAGTGGTCAGCACACGCAGAGCGTGGGCAAAGAGAGTTTGTACACCCTTCCGTCTCCCGGTGTGCCAGGTTGGAGACGCGGATCCTCCCGGCTTTCGCTTAGGAGGAGCTCAAGGACTGGTGCTTATGCATGTACGAAGCCAATGCTCGGTTTCCCCGCTGCTTCCACCTCTGAAGATGGCTTTCTCCGAGCTCAGTCGTCCAGCCAGGCAGGACGAGGCTGTGCCATCACCCCTACCCAGCCCAGAAATGCGCGACTCCCTCGGCCAGTCAGATCCCGGGGCGCTCAGTTATTGGGAGTGCGGCGTGTGCTAAAGCGTGTCAAAATCGGGATGTGCCTGGACGCTGCCCCGTGGGGAACTTCCCTTTTTCTTCCTTTCGCTACAAGCCGTGCCCGCTGCGGCGAGGAAAGCCCGAGAGGTGCGGGCTTTCCGCGGCCGCTCGGCGCGGCTGCCCCAGCGCAGGCACTGAGCGGCTGCTGAGCCTCCGCAGCAGCGCACGGGGTGCTGGGCACCCCCACAGCCTCCCGGCCCGGCCCCTCAGCACCACCCCAAAGCCCAGCCCTAAGCGAAGGAGTCTGAGAGAGAAACCACGGAGAGGGAAACCGAGAAAGAGGTTGGGGTAAGGATGTATGTGCGTGCGTGTGGGGAAGCCAGATCACTTGTGAATGGCTTGAAAAAAATAATTGGGGGAGGGCGTGGAGGGGGGGAAGCGGAAACTTTCCTATAAAACTCAGCAAAAGTCCCTCCTCTCCACGTCAGGCCAATGACACTGCTGCCCCCAAACTTTCCGCCAGCAGGAGCTATAAGAACCTCCAAGTCTTCAACTTTCTCCCAATCCCAGACACCTCGAAGGGGCTCCAAGGAGGGATCGGGAGGGATTTTATTTTTTTTTTTTTTTTGGTTGGCCTTTTTATTTTTTTCCTCTTGGATCCTGATGCCATCCCCCCTCCCCCCAAAGTGAGGTCCTCCCTCCTTCCTTCCCTCCTCCTTCTCCTCGCAGGCCAGCGAAGCAGCCGATCAAGGGGGAGCTGGCGGGTTAGGTGCCCCCCTCTTCTCCCTGCCCTCCCCCCCCTCCCGGCCCGCTTCTCTCGTCTCCCCCCAGAGATGATGCAGCAGGACGAGTCAAACTCGCCAGTCTCCCCCGCCGACGACAGCTTGAGCAACAGCGAAGAGGAGCCGGACCGGCAGCAGCTGCCCAACAACAAGAGAGGCGGGCGCAAGCGCCGCTCCAGCCGCCGCAGCGCCGGCGGCGCCGTCGGGGCCGCGGACGAGCCCTGCAGCCCGGCCCAAGGCAAGCGGGGCAAGAAGTGCGGGGCGGGCGGGGGCGGCGGGGGCGGCGGCAGCAGCAGCGGCGGCGGCAGCCCCCAGTCCTACGAGGAGCTGCAGACCCAGCGGGTCATGGCCAACGTGCGGGAGAGGCAGCGCACGCAGTCGCTGAACGAAGCCTTCGCCGCCCTGCGAAAGATCATCCCCACGCTGCCCTCGGACAAGCTGAGCAAGATCCAGACCCTCAAGCTGGCGGCCAGGTACATCGACTTCCTCTACCAGGTCTTACAGAGCGACGAGCTGGACTCCAAGATGGCAAGCTGCAGCTATGTGGCCCACGAGCGGCTCAGCTACGCCTTCTCGGTGTGGAGAATGGAGGGCGCCTGGTCCATGTCCGCGTCCCACTAGCAGGCGGCGTCCCCCACCCGCATCCCCCCGGCAGGAGCCCTAGGTAAGGCAGGGACCCCGAAACCGGCGGGAAGAAAGGGCGGAGGGAGGCGAGAGGCCGCCGGCCGCGCCGTGAGCCGGGCACGCGTGGCCGTGGGGCGAGAGGGCCCGCACCCCGCCCGGAGGGGCCTGGCTTCCCGGCGCAGCCGAGAGCGGGGCGGCTGGAGGTGCCTCCCCCGCTCCGGCCCGTCCCTCCTCCTGCGCGGGGCCCACGCGTGGCCGGGCGGGGTGGGCTGCGGGCGGGAGGCGGCGGCGGTGCGGGTGTGCCCCAGCCAGATGGGGCCGGCCTGAGATCACTTTTGCACCAAACGCTGCGGAGCCAGCGGGGCTGCTGGGACGGCTCCTGCTGCGGCCGCCGCCGCCGCTGCTCGTATTTTGAAGTGAATCCGTGTCCTCCCGTTGCGCTGCTCGATGGGGGTTTCCTACCGCCGCAGCAGCCCCTTTCCTGGGCTCTGACACCGGGGACCGCCGGGCTGGGGTGTCACACGGTCACTGCACCGCCCGCACGGCCAGCTCTCCCTTCTCCATTCCTGCCCGACACGCGTATTTCCAGAGACAGAGAGGTGTAGGTAGATGTTTGTGTAACTTTCGCTTCAGTAACGAGTTTTCCGCCCTTTTTGGGTTTTTGCAGATGACATTGTTCCCACAGAAGGAGAGAATGGACAATCTAGAGACTCTGAAGTTGGATACGATTTTTTTTTTTTGATCTTGTCTAACAAAAAATGTACCAAGGATTTCTTGGAAATTAGAAGAGTAATATCCAAATTCAAAGCAGGGCGTGGGGAGCACTTAAGGAAAGAGAAAGAGAGAAGGGCTTTGGACAGTGACTACCCTCTGGGCGTCGGTACAATCCACACATCTCTGCATTCTGATAGAAGTCTGAATCGTTCGATTTTTTTTTTTTTAATTTTGACGAAGAATGTTGGAATTGAACTTTTTTATTTGCCTTTTTTTTTTTTTTCATGCATGCATTCCCAAGAGGTCGTGCCTATGAGCCACTGATGAAAGGAAATACATTATTGTGGACTTTCTTCATTCTTGAATGAAACCAAGCAGCCAACCAAAAATATCCCTGTAGAGATGAAAACCTTTTTATTTTTTTTTTTTTCAGGGGGGAATAAGCTGGGCTCAAGCTGTTATATACCGGGTTCCTAACTTTTTTATTATTATTATTTTTCCTCTGAGAAAAAAAAATAAACATTTTATTTATTTATTGATGACCCATGTTAAAATGCAAATAGATCCGGTGTCTAAATGCATTCCTATTTTTATGATTGTTTTGTAAATATCATTGTATATTATTTTTCTGCAATAAATAAATATGATTGAAATTTTAATAACCCTAAAGTTTGGTTTCTCTGAGAACTCAGGGTTAGAACTGTAGATAAATACCTGCTTGTTGAGCTGTAAAGACACCCAAGAGAGAGGGGGCACTAGTATAAACAAACCAGGAGAAAAACGCAAATAAACTAGCTACTGACAGACACAGGCACGTTATTTATTGAGACAGCTTTATTATTCTGTGCTGAAGCTCACTGCATCTGCAGAGGAAGGTATTGTCTCTTCTCTCTTTCTCTCCCTCCCCCTTTAATCTTCACGCCAGGCACGGCGGAGTTGCGCGGGGAGCGGAGTTTCCACAGCAGAGCTCTACCCCTGCCTTCGTGTTTTGCCCGCAAATGTGAGGCAGGAGCGGAGCCCGTTCCCCAGCCCCCGGTGCTGGTTACTTTTGCTGATATCCCTGAGGAAGTGGCATCAGTTTTAAACAGGCATTCGTCCATCCAAAGGCAAAGCAAAAGAAAGTGAGATTGAAATAGGGAAGTGTCTAGCGAGTGGGGTTTTCCGGTGGAAGTGATGTTTGACTGCTCTGCTCTCTAGGGTTTTATGTAACATATATACTAGCAATCACATTTTCGTTGTGCAAAGCACGGAGGGATACTCTAACCCTCCCTCTTCTCCTTTTCTGTGTTTAGGGCTCATATTGCCCTTCTTTCTTTTCACCGTACTTTCCGCGGGGTCCCAGCATGCGGCGGGAACCCGAACTGCAAAAGAGAAGGAACCTCCAGATCTGAGGGCTCGGAAGGAAGGTGAAAGGGAAGTTGTAAAAAAACCCCTTGAAAACAAAACAACCCAAACCAAACCTCAACCCTTATAATCGGACAGCTGGTGGAGTCTCTGCTGTCACTTGCTTGTCTCCCGGCGCTTGGCAGCCGGGCAGTGAGCGGGGAGCGGCTCCTCCTGCCCCTCCGCGGCCGCGAAAGGTGCGCAGGGACCGCTGGCTGCCGCCCTGGGAGCCGAGCAGTGCCCTCCGTGCAGACAGGGTCTGTGCCGCCGGAGCTCGGCCGGTGTCTAGGGTAAATAGGACGGGGGACTCTTTCATGACAGAACCTGTTCGCGTAGCTCATGAGTTGACTTTATTGCCTGTATTTGTTCCCACATCCGCATATTGCCGTCTGTTACCCCCATAACAGCACTGTGAATACAATATCGGGCGTATTCTAAGCCAGAGCGCAATGTTTACAGTAGAGAGCCCGCAGCGCTTGTTTGCACTGACGGATTAGCGAGGACTTGAAAATTAGATGACGGCCCTGGTGGTCGCAGCTCTCAGTGATGGAGAGGAGGGGAAGCCGCTGCGAGCTCCCGAAGGGTCGCTGCCTTTCCCCGGCAGCCTGGCACCGCAGCTGCCCTCTCAGCGACTCCGAACCCCCGGCCCCGATGCTGCCGAGGAGCAGGTAATGTTTGCCAGCGTTTCCTCGGCTGCAGCGGAGGCGAGAGGCACGGGAAGCCGGCGCAGCTTTGGCAGTGGGGCTAAGGGGATTTGGGAGTTTATAGAAGGTTTCGGTTGTTCCTTTTGGGGGGAAAATCACGCCGGGGAAAGGTGGGGAAAACTCCTTACACTTAGGAAGAAAACAGGTTCCGGGAATGAAAAAAACGACCAACCAGACGAGCTGCTTGGTGCTGAAGAGAAGGCGTGTTTCGTGGAAGGGGATTCCTGCGAAAAACGAACGAGTAATCAAGTGCACTTTAAAAGCCACGAATCAAACTGTGCTCGGCCTTAGAAATCGGGAGAGGCCCTGCTTGATGGACTTAAACCTGACTAGCTCTGTTGTAACCAGCAAGAGGCCTCTGGGCCAGCCGGTGCAACACCTTTCCAGCCAGCTGAACACCCGAGTGAGAAAAATCCCCAATTCCTATCCGTGGGGCTCATGCCGCAAGTCTTCCTTTCTCACTTCTGTGTCCCTCAGAGCGAGTCTCTGCCGGCGCCGCAGAATTCCTGGGCAGCAGGCACCCAGCCGGTGCTCTTCCCCGGCTGACAACCGCTACCTCTGCCTCATTGGAAAAAAAAAAAAAATCATAAAACAGAGATAAAGCCGTTTTAAAACTACGAGCGTACCCTTTCCTGGGTTGAAATTGGGGCTGCAGATGCCTGGTGCTCCTCGGGCTAGAGCCAAAAACGATTAAGTCACCGTCAGGTTTACTGAAGGAAAAAAAGAAATAATATGTATGTTAATTTGCCTTCTGGGAATTTTAAACACTCTTGCAATCGGAAAATTAACTCTGCCTTTGGAAATCCTGATCGATTTGGCTTTTTTTTTTTTTTTTTTTTTTTTTTTTTTTTTTTTTTTTCCTCTCTCTTTTTTCTCCGAGGCATCAGTCTGCCCCGTTTCCCCGCAGCCCGAGCGGTGCGGGCCCGCGGAGCTGGCGGGGCGCGGAGCGGCGGTGCCGGGGCTGCGCCTCCTGCGGGGAGGCGGGCGGGGGGCGCCGGCCGCGGGCCCTGGCGCATTCCTGGGTTTGGCAGGGGCCGCCCCGCTGCTCTCTCCAAGCCGGTATCGGATTCCTCCCCGGCGTATGATTTCACTTGAAGTCCTGCCCAGGAGCCCTTCAAAGTGCGCTCTTGTCCCGCTCCCATGATGTCAGGCGGTTTTCCCTGCATCTGTAATTTTAAGAAAAACAAACAAACGCGCCGTGGGGATATGGGGGGGGAAACGGAGGGAGAGGGCGGGGGCACAGAAGTCACGGAAAAGCGTAGGGGGGAGAGGGACTCACCTGCGGCGCCGGCAGCTCGGGCACCTGCCTCCCGGGGCGAGCCACCGCGGGGCTCGGCGATGCCGGGACGGGCTCAGCTGCCGGCCCCGGTGCTCCCCCAGTCGCTCTCGGCGGCTGCGTCAGCCCGGTTCACACGGCTCTCCCTTCACCTGCCCGCTCCGGCAGGCAGCAGACCCGCCGGGAGAGCGGGAGCGCTCCCGCCATAAATTAGCATCTTTGGGAAGCGGGTGGTGGTGGTGGTGACGGCAAATCCAATCCACCCCGTAAAGGGATCCGGGAGGCTAAAGCAAAAGGAAGAAAAAAGAGGCGCACACATCCACATCCCATCAGGACATATTTTATTTGCTGCACGCATAACCTGCCCGCAGTAAACATGGCACAGGATGTATTTTACATTAACTTCTGCACCAGCTTCTTTCGACTTCAGTCCACTTAATGTTCTTGGCAAATCAAAGCACGTGTCCTTTGAAGAAGGTGTGTAATTGGAGTTTAAGGCGTGTATGGAATTCCCAGATGTCTATAAAGTAAGAAGGAGCATTTGGCAGGTCACTTGAAGGTGGAGCAGGTTAAAATCACTTGTAGAAAAGTCTCCCTTTTCTTTCTTGAAAGCAAACAAGCCGGCCATTTATAAGGACCAAGTGATCGACATTGCGGGAGGCTTAGAACGGTTTTACAGAGCAAAAACAATAAAGCTACGGAAACTTAAAGACGATGGTAACATCCGTTTAAAAATCCGAAATAAAACGTAGAACAAAACTACATATTCAGATCGGCGAAAAAGCTGTCCATTCTCTTGGCAATTCCCTGTCTCCTCTGCTCGCTCAGGAACACTTGCACTGTTCTTATCTGCACAGTCGGCTTGTCTTGGTTAGCGGACACTTCCCCGTTTTTTTCATAAATAGGTGACATTAAATTTGCAGAAACTTTACAAAAATTCCCTTGTTCACTGTATGGACCACGGGCAAGAAGAAATATGTTTTACTCCAAAATAATTTAGACGAACCTCGCTGGGACAAAGACAGCTACAAAGGTAACAGGAGCAATTAATAATAGTAGAAATAATAGCGGAATAAGTTTGGGACAATTAGATGCTGATCACTTCACTTTGGGAGTGTTATCAGCGTTCGTGCAAAATATTAGCCCGAGCAGGACTATGAGTTCGCTTGGAGGGGGGGCCTGAAAATCCTGTTTGCTGGGCTACAGAAATCCCAAAGCGAAATATGGGGGCGGGAAGAAGACCCGCTCTGCTCTCTTAATGCGGGGAAATCTGGAGGTGGAAGGGGGCGAGATGAGGAAGGATACTCTTGGGAAGGGTCGGGGTTGCCCCCTCATGTTTAGGGTTGCTTTGTTCTATTCGGGCAGAGGCAGAGCCATTAAATAAGCAGCCAAGAAAGGAGCACAACACGCGACTGCAGCCGTGGAGGAAAGGAGAGCTTCAGAGGGGAAGGGATTTTGACATGTGAAAAGTTAAGCAGGTACCTGAAGGAGGTTTATTTTGACCAGATGTTAGAGCTCTTATGAAAATGTCACGTGAAGCGAACAGATGTACAACTTGCAAATGGAGCCCCGCCTTGTAAACACTGGGAAGAGAAGGGCTCACAGAAATTCAAGCATAAATCATTCCTCCTTTTTCTATGTGTGTGTATTTGCACATATATGTGCAGTATGTAGGCTCTACTGAAACTGGTTTTGTTTGTTTGGTTGGTTGGTTTTTTGTGGCAAAAAACAAAAAGCAGCCATACTGTCCAAGCTCACTATCCTCTTCTAGCGTGCCTAACCAGTTTCCTTTTTCCTTCCTTCCTTCCTTCCTTCCTTCCTTCCTTCCTTCCTTCCTTCCTTCCTTCCTTCCTTCCTTCCTTCCTTCCTTCCTTCCTTCCTTCCTTCCTTCCTTCCTTCCTTCCTTCCTTCCTTCCTTCCTTCCTTCCTTCCTTCCTTCCTTCCTTCCTTCCCTCCTTCCCTCCTTCCCGTTTCTCTTTCTTTTTATCTTTCTTCCTCTCCCCCTCCATCTCTCTTTTCTTTTTCTTTTCTTTTCTTTTCTTTTCTTTTCTTTTCTTTTCTTTTCTTTTCTTTTCTTTTCTTTTCTTTTCTTTTCTCCTTCTCTCTCTCTCTTCTCTCTCTCTTTCTCTCTCTCTTTCCCTCTCTTTTTTTCATTCTTTCTTTCCCACCGGTTGACCTTCTCCTTTATTCTCGGGTCCGTTTGATCCCAGGGAAAGTATCGGATCTCTCCAGGGAGGAGAAACTGAAACTAATCAATTGACTTCTATTTGAAGGCGGGTGGGAGCTGCTGAGAGCACAGGGGAAAGTCTGGGCTGGCAGCCCCTGGCGCTTCGGGCGTGGCGAAGGCGGGCGGCCCTGCCCGGCCCTGCCCGGCCCTGCCCGGCCCTGCCCGGCTCTCCTGCCCACAGGGAGCGGGGTCCGCGGGCGAGGGACCCCCTGCCCTGCCCTGCCCGGCCCGGCCCGGCCCGGCCCGGCCCCTGTGCCGGAGGGCGGCAGAGCCACGGCTCTCCAGGAAATTAAAAGCTCTCCTCCGCTTGACGTTTGCAGCAAGGCGCAGCTGGTCCCTCCGTAAACTCCCTGAGTTTCGGGTGGTGGTTTTTTTTTTTTTGATGGTCTTTTTTTTTTTTTTTTTTTTTTTTTTTTTTCTTTTGGTTCCGTTTAACCAAAACGGTTCTTGCTGTTTTCCAGAAGGTCCTGTGGTATTTCAATGTAAAATCCGTGTCAGAGCCCCGCTGGCCGCGGCTATCAGTGCAGGTGGTGGGGCGGGAGGTGCCAGCCCGCCGGCCAGCGGGGCAGGGATGGCCAAGGACAGACCCCCGCTGGAGCCAGAGGCAGGCCGAGGGCAGTCGGACTCTTGCAAACAATCTGCCTATGTTTCGTTCACAGACCATTTCGGTAAGCCGCAGATATGCCTTGCTTATTTCTGCACGTCTATTTCTACGATCGGATTTGACATATTAATTTTGAACTGCGGTGGAGCTCTTATAATAGGTACCTCTATTAAATAATAGACGAGTTTTCACCGAATTTTGCTAGAGAGAAATTAATTCAGTCACTATTTCTTCTTTTCATGCAAACGTTTTCAGAGGCAAAAAGGCTGACATCAAGCACCTTTCCTTTTAGAATGACAATGCAGGAGTATATAACGCAGATAAATAGACTGAAGTGCTATCCATAATAGATAGCATCAGTCTAAGAATCCCTAGGGATTCTTAATCTAGATTTATTGCCTTTGAGTCTCAATCACATGATCTTGTAAAAATGTTTAAAGTTTTTTCAAATAAAGGAGTCCTTTTATTTAAAGGAGTGGAGTCCTTTCCCCCCCCCTTCATTTCTTATCGATTAGTGCTATAAACGATAGATCCAGCTGATATCATGGTTTTCAGCAAATGCCGATTTGTACTGTATTTTTAAATACAATTTAGAAGACAAAGGGAAAATGGCTTTCACGTTTGTGTCAGGATTTGAAAGGCAGTAAGGCTTTCCTTTGCGTGTGAAAATGTATAAACTCTGGACACAACCACAAACACACACACACACTCCTGAACCATAGAGCTATCAAACATGTTTAGTGACTGAGTGTCTGCGAAGGGGTTGTTGATGTAAGAGCCAAATTAGTGTTAATTTCAAACAGGCGGCTAATTCCTCCACGGAACCTCTGCACTTTCAAAGTGCATTCTTTGCCATGCTTCATATTCAATTATTTGCAATAGAAAATATATCCATTTCCCACGAAGAAAGATTAGCTAATTGATGTCCTTCCTTCCTTCCTTCCTTCCTTCCTTCCTTCCTTCCTTCCTTCCTTCCTTCCTTCCTTCCTTCCTTCCTTCCTTCCTTCCTTCCTTCCTTCCTTCCTTCCTTCCTTCCTTCCTTCCTTCCTTCCTTCCTTCCTTCCTTCCTTCCTTCCTTCCTTCCTTCCTTCCTTCCTTCCTTCCTTCCTTCCTTCCTCTCACTTTCTGTCTTTCTCCCTCTCTAAGCATCTTGAAACACCTTTCAACTTCAAGGTTTTTACACCAATATAAACCAGATCCAGAACAGACTCCCTTCCCCCCTCCTCCCAGTCCTCAGATCTGAAGTTAAAACATATATCATAGATCAGTTTTCATCCAGCAAATTTAGACATAGTTCCTCGACCTGTATTTTCAAAGAGATTTTGGGCTGGAGTCTGCAATATTTAATCCAGTCAGCTATTAAATGTCCTCCAGCTTGAATCAAGAATTTAAACAGGCATCTGTGCTGGGGATAATGACAGTTAAAGCATTTTGGGGTATAGTGTGTGTGGCAGAGGGGGAAAACGAACAGAAGGATAATGATTGTCTTTGATTTGGAAAATTCCTGAGTTTTAGGAGTTCTGTCAGAGTATTGGTGGGGGAGAACATGAAAGAAACCCCTTTGCTCAAAGGCATGGCTTTAATGGGGAGAAACACTACTAATAATACGTGACAGTGCCTGACACTCGCCTTTCTTCTGCCTGCCCAGCAGTAACGTGATACCTGCTTCCCCAGGGATGGCCAGGCCCCGGGTGGGCAGCCAGCCCCTGCAGGGGACCCAGCTCTGCTGGACGGGGTGTTCCGACACAGGGAGGGTTTCCCCAGGGCCCGGTCCCATCGGGAGGGATCCCCCGGCATCTGTCCCCACCGTGTGGGCTTTCCGAGGTCCCTGCCTGATGGGAAGGCTCCCGCAAGCACCCTGCCGGGATGGTTTCCCCCTTCTTCCCCTTTCCGGGGCCTCTTGAGACCTCGGGATGGATGGGTTGGGGAACTTGAGGGTATGTAAGACAGAAAATTCCTTCCTTCCTTCCTTCCTTCCTTCCTTCCTTCCTTCCTTCCTTCCTTCCTTCCTTCCTTCCTTCCTTCCTTCCTTCCTTCCTTCCTTCCTTCCTTCCTTCCTTCCTTCCTTCCTTCCTTCCTTCCTTCCTTCCTTCCTTCCTTCCTTCCTTCCTTCCTTCCTTCCTTCCTTCCTTCCTTCCTTCCTCCCTTCCTCCCTTCCTCCCTTCCTCCCTCCCTCCCTCCCTCCCTCCCTCCCTCCCTCCCTCCCTTCCTCCCTTCCTTCCCTTCCTTCCCTTCCTTCCCTTCCCTTCTTTCTTCCCTCCTTTCTCTTCCTCTGTCAATTCTTGAGCTGATGGCTATTTGAAAGATGGAGTTAGGGATTGGGTAGATTCCTAAAATCCTACAGGGTTTGGATCCATGGAAAAAAAAGAGAAGACCAGGGCATCAGGAAGAGGGTCTACCTTTGACTTGATGAAGCATGTGTCAGATTCTGCAGTTCAGGCAATTAAAACTCGATTCTGATCAAAGGGCTTCATAAATCACCAGCAGAAGTGAACTGGGCAGAGACAGCTGTCTGTGTGAGCAAGCAGGGGGCAGCTTCTTATCCCCACCTTTCAGACACTATCATCCTCTCACACTGCCTCCATGGAGTCTCACTGGGAGTGGATTTTTCCTGCTGTTTTATGGAGGCGTGTTTATTTATGGAAGCACTTCAGTAAGAAAAAAAAAATAAGGAAGGAGTTTGTGACCATTGGTGACTATCCCAGGAACAGAGGTGCCACAGAATTTTCTTTTCTGATTGGAGAAAAAATACTAGTTTTTTTTATTGAGCAAATAGTGAAAAAAATTATTTCCCTTACCCTTAAGAATGAAGCATGAGATCTCTGACTATCTGTGCTGGCCTCAGCCCTCAGCCTTGAGTGCAGAGCAAAGAGCTCATACCCAGGAACTCCTGGCTCTGCTCTCAGCTGGCTCCACTGCTAGGACCTGGGCAGCAAAAGGGAGAGGTGGAGGGGGAAAAGGAGGAGGGAGAAGGATTTTGCATCTGAGAGCAAAGCCTCTTCATTCTTGGAGCAGAGCACAGGGAATTCATGCAGCCCAGTTTGGGCCAGCCCTTGTCTGTGAGCAGTCCTCAGGTGTCAAGGACACTCCTGCCATTCCACTCTTCATTACTGCATCTTCCTATGTCAGATTGGGTGTATTGTAGGAGTTTAAAGCCTGAAGGGCTGCTCTTTGATACTGGAATTTAGGGGTGAACATATAAGTGCTCTCAAGACACTTGTCAAATTTGAGTGCTTTCTGGTGTGATTTATGGCAAGAGGCTCCTTTCTGACACTTCCAGATGCCAAACCTTTCACCTTGCAGAAAATGTGCTTGCAATAGCTGGGGTGAGTTTATGCCTGCTCTTTAAAACAGCTGCTTTGGGGTAATAAGGTGGCAGGCAAGCCCAGTAAGGAACCTTTTTATGAGATTTGTCAGTGGTTCGAATGGTTTCTACAGTCTCCTTCCAGGCTGTCCACTGATATGCAGCACTGAACCGGTCCTATCCCTCCAGAGGAATGCATGCCACCTTTTCTCTCAGCACAATCCCTTCAGATTGCCTTAATTCCCACTTCAGCCAGCTTGCAAACCTTTCTCTGCCCTATTTGTCATTTGACCAGCTGAATCATCAAGAGACTCTGAAGCTCTTTTTAATACAAGGCTTTTCAGAGATTTCTCTGAACAGAGGGCAAATATGAAGTGAGAATTTGAGACAGGAAAACAGGGGGTATTCATCTTCAGCGTCCATAAATCACCATGAACTCTCCCAGGCTACTCCAACAAGCCTGGGATTCCCTTGCCAGAGATGAGTCACAGATAAATTACCCAAGGCCCGCAGAGAACAAAAGGTTTGGCCAAAAGCTGCAAAGGGATGCGTGTTCTCCAAAAACGAGCAGAAGCCTTGCAAACACATGCCTCTCAATGGATGGTGGAGTCTGATCTGCATTCCTGGTTCTCATGAACAGCAGGAAATAAAACCAAAAATAGATCAAAATTCACTGTGTGTTAACTTCTTTCCTGCATTTCTTGGCAGGTGGTCTCAGATGTTTGATCTCACTAAGAGACAGTTTTCCATCTGAAATTGAAATAGCCCCTCCTCTCAAACTAAATGCATCAGCAAAAGAAATTAACATTGATCTTGGCCAGGACTAGGTGGGGAAAGAACTATCATTGTGTTAGAATGTTATCATTGCAGCAACAGCTGTCATCTGATCACTTCCTCTGTGGAATGTCAAGATCATCTAATAAGGCTGGTTTAAAAACCTTTAGGTTTATCATTGCTGTGATCAAATTATGACATATGGAATCAAAACAACTAGAGAGAGAAAGTGAGGGGAAGGGAAGGAAAACTTTTAAGATATTTTCCTGTATACAGAATTATCTGTGTCTGGTGAAAATTCTCAGATACTACTTGTTGCCTATGTTCATGAGGTTAACGAGGGGAAAATAGACCCCTCTGCTTGCATCCACATTATTTCAATTTACAAGTGTATCAGCTTCCTCTAGGTGATAAATGGATCAATCCATCTTTCAATATTTTTGTTTGTTTGTTTTTGGGGTTTTTTGTTGTTTTTGGTTTTGTGCAGAAGTGGTCCTCTTTCTTTGAATCCTAATCAGAACCTCAACAGAAAAGTTGATATATACAAAACTGGCAACTCTTTTAAAGAACCTTTCTTCTCTCTCCTGTATTTTTTTGGCCAACCATATCAGGAAACTAGGATTGCCTTAGTCCTGCAGCATCTATATTTCCTATGGAATAAAAAGAAGTACCTCCAAACTTCAAATGTATCAAATGTTTAGCATCTGAAGGATATTCATCTTTAGGAGCCAGGCCAAAAAGTCAATAAAAATTTAATTATTTCTGAAGCATATGGGAGCACTTACAACACCAATAACGTGTTACTGCATCTTGGCATTGGGAAAACGTTCAACAACATACTTTCATATTTCCTGGTCAAGAAAATGCCTCCACCAAAAGGCAACATAACCCCTTGAAACCACAATTAATTCTAATTAATTAATAGTTTCTAAAACTAGCACATAATATGTCAGTGATGAAGGAGGTTATTACCTGCATATTATGTGCACATAATGACAGAGTGCTGCTAAGGATTCATATGCAGGGAAAAACATGTATTTATCTTCCTTTTTTTTTTTTTTTTTTTTTTTTTTTTTTTTGGTGGCAAACAAGGAAGAGTATATTTTTATTGATAAGTTTCTTGTTGTCTGAAATGAGTTATCTCCACTTGAATATGCAGCTATGGTGGAGAAAAAAAATCCCAAATACTTTTCTGAAGAAATAGAAGGGAAACTCCCAATTTTAAAGATAAAGATAGCTTCAATATATCAATCATTAGCAATGTCATGCAGAGGAACCCTCCTTATACGGCTTTATCTAGCAGGATCAGCTCTGTGGGAGTCCTTCTGTTCAGTTGTTGGGGCAATGACCCAGGCTACCACTGTGTTATTTTAGCATATCCCGAACTAGCTCTTAGATAAAGGGAAATTCAGTCTGACACAGGTAGGAGACTGAAATGGAACACCTTGAGAAGGTCTTTCTATTATTGTCACACACAACTCCTGGCAAGGCTTGACTTCAATTTAGATGTAGGCAGGGACAATTTTAAACATGACATCACTGTTTCAGGTGTTATATATCAGATTCTACTGAAATAAAATCACACATCCATGCTTCCTTCCGTGTCATTTTCATTATTTTAATTAAGGAGAATAAGTTTATAAGGTATCTACAACTGTATAGGGTACCTAAATCAATATACATTTAATTTACACCCTGTGTCTATATACTCAAATGTGGTCCCATATTCAAACACTCAACTTTCATTCATTTCCTTTGTTGATTTCACCAACACTTTGGTCACCAGCCAGTTTTCTTCAGAAAAATTTATTCCTGCCTTTATATGCAAAACAAATCTTCTGTTTTCCCTTTATCCTTAAACTCAAGGATGCATGCAGAACAGGTCATGAACCAAAATTCTAAAAAAAAACCCCAATTCTGAATCAGAGGTAGATTTAGGTTCAAATGAGGGTAAAAAATATAGGGGGGTGGTGGTTTTTTGTTTGTTTCGTTTTGGGTGGGTTTTTGGTTTTTTGAGTTTGGTTTTTTTTTGGGGGGGAGCAGTTTGTTTGGTTCGTTGTTTTGGGGTTTTTTTGTCCAAATGTACCACCTGCCTCTAGTATTCACAGGGCCTGAGTAGCAGGTGTTTGAACAGTGATGTCTATCTGGAAAGAACATTGGCTACTACTGATTGGTTATCAGCTTTCTGTTCCACAGATACTTATTCAGCTGGAGGCAGGGCGACTAGAAGATTTTGGTTTTATAGGAGCTTTGCTAGGTTAAAAAAATTAACTCTTTTTTTTTTTTTTCTTTTTTTTTTTTTTTTTTTTTGTAGAGGTTTGGTTTTTTTTTTTCCCCAGATAGTATTAATCTCTTTCTTTCCTCCGCCCCAAATTAATGGCAGGATGTGGTTCAAAGGACTTATTTGTATTAATTTTTGACCTTTTACATGCACATTGCTAAGCAATATAGATATGCCGGATGAATGCCAATGTATACCATTTATATAAGGTTATGTACATTTTGTTGCCTGCAATGGCAGAGAGAACAGTGACATCAGTCAGGAAAAAAAGCTTTTTCAAAGTTGTGTCCTCTACTTCCTGCAAGAAAGTTCTTGGAGATTAATGGTATTTGCCCAATTTACAGGAGGACTTACTTCATAAACCTCTTGATATCAAAGTATATCATATGGAAGATTTTACTTAAGTGCATATATTTTATTCCTTAGCTCAATATATAGCATTATACATTCCCTACTATTTAACTGCATATAATTACATTGCTATGGAATACATATACATTTACATATTAGTTATAATCCCACTGGCCTAATGTATGAACATGATTTAAACCAGGAAGTCTTAATAGATGTTCAATGACCATGAAGAAGACTGTGACTGCTGTTCTGAATATTTGCCTTTTATTTCCAATTATTATATATATTATGAAAACTGGATACCTCTATACTAATATTGTATTAACAATAGTAAACATGTTGCCTTAAAATCTGCAATATTTAATTATATATTTTCTCTCAAGACAAAACAAAACCTATTTCAGTCTTTTAAGACTCTATTAAGGTTACCTTCATTTGCATTGTTTGTAAAATAAATATCATCTAATGCTTCCAAGAAAATATGGACTTTTATGCCTAGATTACAACAGTCAAGCTGAATGCTATGTTTACTCTCTCTTGCTCTCACTGAGTAGCATTTCACTCTAAACAGTCCCACCAAAGACAATGGAGCTGTTACAGAAGTAAGGAGTTACTCACTGTGAGCTGGGATCCCACAGCTGCCAGTAGTAATTCTTGTTTAAGAAGAGAGGTATTAATATCTGCAAGGAATAGTAGGCTTTTGACAAGGAATAGAATTCCAATGTAACAGAAAAAAGGGATTCACAAAGCAGAATGTGATTTGTCGAATCAAATCTTTACCACACATTGTCAGCAATAATGTCTTCCTGTCATAGCATGGCATGAACAACTTTTCCAAACCATGATGTAGCAAGAGACTGTGACCTTTATAACTTTTTTCCAGCTAAAGAAGAATATGGCCAGTCAGTTAGCAATATTGGAGCTAATTGTCCATGAAATTAACTTTAAATTAACTGTTAATTTTAATCAATTTAGCAGTTTCTCTTGGGAAATCTTGAATAATTGATTGAAATTACATCTAAGCAACTTTCTAGCTGGGATATTTTACAGCATCATCAAATATAGTGTTTGTTTTTTCCAGTGCAGACTGTAGATTTCCCAGCTGTGTTAACAGAAGAACATCTCTCTCAAATGCTGTACCTGAGAGATATGGCCTGGTGTTTATTTGAGACTTCAGCCACTTTTTTTTTTTTTCTGTTTTGAACCCCTTCTTGTCATTGCCACTGTTAGGGCCAAGCACAGCTGTATTGAGAAGAGAAGAATCACAATCTCAAGGCCAGGTGTAGCTTTCCTCATCCTGTAATACAGCATACCTTTATTTCAGTCAGCTCCAACAGAATGCATGGGAGAACAGTGCAACCAATCTCTTCCTCCATTCTTACATCTCCTTTAATTTATGGTAACATTTCTGTAGTGAGTAGCCTACAAGCTGCTCCTGAAGATTGAACTAGCATTCCCTCCCATACTATCTGAGAAACTACATTGAAATCATTATGAGAAAGACAAGCAATTTTTGCTCCTGCTGTTTGTGTCCCCAGCAACCTTGCTGAGGAGTCACACCAACCCTTTCATGCAAGTTTTTGATGAGGAAGTTCAGCAGTACTGGGCCCAGTACTGAGGCTTGGGGGACACAGCCAGTGACAGGCCTCCAGCCAGACCCTGCATGACTGATTAGGACCCTCTGGGATCTGCCATTCAGCCAGTTCTCCAGCCAAGTCACAGTCCACTTATCCAGTCCACACTCCCTATGTTGTCAGAGGCAGTGGCAAAAGCCTTGCTGAAGTCGAGCTAGACAATGTCCTCTGCCCTTCCCTTAATCCATCCAGGCAGTTTCACTGTAGAGGGTAATCAGGTTGGACAGGCATGATTTACCTTTAGTGAGTTCATGCTGACTATCCTGATCACCTTCATGTCGTCCATGTGGATAGAGATGTCCTCCAGAATGAGATGCTCCTTCACCTTTCCAGGAATGGAGATGGGGCTGTCTGGATGGTAGTAGCTCCCAAGGTTCTCCTTCTTGCCCTTTCTGAAGACTGGGGTGATATTTGCTCTCTTCCAGTCCTCAGGCACCTCTCCTGATCTCCGTGACCTTTCAAAGATGACTGTGAGTGGCCTCGCAATGTGTCTGCCAGCATTCTCAGCACTCTTGGATGCATCCTGTCAGTGATGCAACAAGAGCTTTTAAATGGTGCTGAGAACAAAGCTAATATGAACAATCCTCAGTATATCTGACTGTCAGTACTGTCAAAAGATCTTACTTCTTGAAAAAAATCTTGTTTTCTCAACACTTAATCTTTTTACCCAAATGGTCACAAGTAAGTAAACAGAAACTTTGCTATTCCCAGCTCCTCCCTGAGGCTATAGTGAATCAATGGTAGTTTCTTTTCATTGCACAAGCCTGGCTTAGACACATGGGCAGGAGCTTTGCCAAGGCCACCTGCCCCAAGTCAGCCAGCCAGGCCTAGGGGACCTGAAGGGAAATGACCCACTGGCTTTGTGTGGGGTGCACAGCAGGCATCAGGGTCACACCACTCTGGAGCAGGGGCTCCACAGGCCCAGGAGTGCTAATGCCTGTGTGGTCATCTGTCCCACAGGATCTGAAACCATTGCTTTCAAACCTTGCAGTCAAAATAGTTACTGGAGGAGGCTGGCCTGGGATAATGGGTCTAGCTATTAAGCAGCAACATGGATTGTGGTTTACAAAGCTTTACGGATTTTATCTGAAAATATCAGTCAGATCTTCACAGTTTCTCTCCTCTCAACCATAGTGACAATTCTACCTCAGTTTCAGACATCAGCTCACCTCTCTTTCCCCTCCATAGGAAAGGCCAAGGAAGAATACACATTCACTAGTGGAAATAAACCATTATTTGATACAACACTTTCTTCCTTGCTTTGCAGTTTGGTACCTCTCCTCACAAGCTGGGATACATTCAGCAGTATATTTTTAGGGGATGAATATAAGAGAGTGGGGACATTGTTTCAAAGTGTTTGCCTAACACAGCAGACAAAAAGCATTTTGTACTGATTTGCAGAGATGCTGGACACAGGTTGTGTTTATTTGTTATTATGCTTTGTAAAGGTATTAAGCATCAGCCTTGCACTGAGCTTTGTTTCTCTGCACATAACATCAAAAGGGAGGTTTAAAGCTCTAAATCCTCTTCTCAAGAATGCTACTCTTGAGTATTTCTGTTTCTTGTTTTGCTTTGTGGTCACTAACCACAGGAGAAATTTGTCTTTTTTACATATGCTGGAAATAATTTACTTACTTTAGAAATATTAAACCACAAGAAGCCCCCTACATTAAAGCAACATTAAGGGTCTGCCTAAAACCCACAAAAAGCCAGGAAATTGAGACTTTAAGCTGAAACTCTGATCTGATACTCCAACCTTAACTTACCTCATAGGATATAGGTGTCTTCAGTGAAGGGAGCGGGAGATGAATCTCTGTTGCCTGGGTGCTCATACTATTCCCTAGGTTCACCAGCTGAACACCACTATCAGTCAACAAGAAGCACCTGACTAGGTGATATGTTTTGGCACATCTTTAGATTTCTAACAGGACAGGTGATTATTGTTAAAAAGGAGGGGAAAAGTTCCCTTCTCACCCGAGAAATTGTCAGATTCACAAAAGATTTTTGTCTCTACAGCCTAACTTGCGTTGTGGAGTTTGCTGACACAGGCAGCTGTGAAAGCAGACAGTATCAGTAGTTTCAAAAGAATTGGACAAACTCATGGACAATGTGTTGGTGAACAGAAACCTAGTGAGTGGTCTACCTCTAGGATCTCTAATAACAGCTGTGGATGCTGAAGATGTACAAGACATATATATGCCAGACTCACAGTTCTGTTTTCTCTGACATCAAAAGAGTGCTGACACAAAAGAGCTTTACTCATGCTCTTATTGTTTAACTGTCCAAAATGGTAACAAATGACAGTTCCATCCTTAATTCTTATTTATTTTTCTAATTTCCCTTGGGAAAGATTTTTTCTTTCTGATAGTTCAAACCTCAGTCAGAGCTATGGGGCAAGACCTTTCACACAATTGCTCTGCCTCAAGAGCTATGACACAAGGAAAAGAGTAAATGCTCTGTGCTCTTCTTTTTGTGCTGAAGGAACACTACCTTGCTTAATCTACTTTATATTTAGAGCAGGGTGCTGCACAGTCCTGTCCTGTTATCTATTTCAGCTTTTCTCCTCTACCAACAAGGAGAGGGCAGAGGCAGCGAGAGTGGTGCTTTTCTTTCTTTACCAGTCAGCCAGAGGAAAACAACCAAATTGGGAACCACCACGGAGTACTCGAGGCAGCTGTTTCAGTGAAACAGTTTGTCTGGACCTGATAATAAGAGTTCTGTTTATATTCCCTTTTTCAAGACCAAAACCACCAGTTCACTGGGTGATTTAGATGAACTGGGTAGGTTCATCTAAAGACAGTGAAATGGTTTTGGGGGTCTTGAAGAGGTACAGAACTGTAACCATCTCTTCTGTACTGCTAGACGGGAGAAAAGTCTCAACTAGATAGAAAGCTTCTTTTAAGAAATATGGATATAGCAAAGGAAATATCACTGTGAACTGTCACATTGTCCTCTTTATTAGGACCAGCAGAAGCTGTTAAATGACATATATATATATAGGCCTATAATATCTAGTTAAGTCAGGGACAAATGTTATGCTGCCAACACAGTCTACACCAGTAGAATATCATAACTAATATTCTACTTGTGACTTTATTTGCAGTGAAAGATGATTCTGATAATGAAGTGAAAAGTGTGGGAGAAACAGTAGAGCTGACAATTAGTAAACAAAACTCCAGTATTTTACAATATTTATATTCTGTAGTATATTTGTCCTTATGCTTCAGCCACTTATCTGTGACAATATAAATTATATGAAGCTTCATTACCATAACAGTGCAAATTTGCCAGGTGTTTGACAGTAATTCCCAGGCTTGTGTCTGCAGACTGCAAGTCTTCATGGAAGCCACCAGGTGTGAGAGGATTTGGAGATCAGTTGAGATTAGTGCATGGAATGATCAGGGCTGGAAGAATCTGTGCTATCCAATGCATTTTCTATTAAAGACATTATCTCTGTGCTCTCCCAGACAAGTGGGCTGCTCATTATTAGGCTTTAGGTATTCACATGATTGCTTTAAGGCTTATACATTTTGCCCCACACTGCTAATAAAGATTATTGTCGTACCAGTGCTTTAATTTTTGCTCTTGGCATTGTCTTCTTGCTGTTCTTTTAAGGCTTTCAAGAGGCAATATTCTGAAATACTGCGCATGGAAATGATAAAGTGCTGGTTGTGACTTTACTTTGAACAAATTCTCCTGCAGAGTATCATATTTAAGTAAATTGCCATCAAGTACAGCAAGCAACACAATCATTTACATTCAAACAGAGCCTTTTGATCATATTCTACAATGCAATCAAGAATCACATGAGAATTCAAGTACACACCAACCTCATTCAATGCTAACTAGGTGACAGAGAAAGAAGAATTAATTGTGGATGTCAACTAATTGGCTGGTGCATTAGCATACAGAAACAGGCATTAGTTATATGTAAAAACTGTATATGATTTTAACAGGCTCATATGTTCTTTGTGGTCTGCAAATGTATGGTTACTCACAGCTGGAAGATTATTAATAGTGTTTCATGTGGGTACTCACATGCTTCTGCTCCCTCCATTTTTCCCAGATCAGAAAAAGTTTTGGAGTTTTTTATCCACAAGGCACATTAAGGTCACCAATTGAGAATTGTTAACTGATGGTTTAATTGGGGAAATGTATAGACTCTGTTGAACTGCAGCCAATAATTTAGCAGATAGATTTATGCAGAACAACAGATGTGGAGGTAGAATCTCTGATGGAACACATGGTACTGGCATAGAACTATCTCTATCCCGATTTAAATTACAAGTGTAACAGAAATGTGACAAGGAGGTGAGAACTGATGCAATCTGAAAATATCCCTTGGTTAAAAAAAAAGGGCATATTGGAAAATAAATCTTTCTCAGACACAATATTTATCCCAAATTCACACAGACTTAGGAGCAGCCTGCAATTATAACCTTTACCATTGCAAGGGCCACTCGTTTGCAAATAGTTTTGTGCACTACTCCATGAAGTCATTTCTTCAAGTGTTTTTTCTGAAATTTCTTGGAAGGTAACTCCTTTCAAACACAATCTCCAGCTTGCCTTTTTCAAGTAGGATTGCTGAAATTGGCCAAATAATGCTCTTCTTGTTAAAGTGCATTTGGAAATAACAGTTATGTCTGATGTTCAAAGTAAGTTTTTTGAGACTATGTGGTTCTATTTTACCTGCTACTTACTGAACCTCTCCAGCAGGCTATGAATGAAATCCTGAACTAACTGGAGTCACTAATAGGACTCCCATCAGCTCCCACTGCCAATAGGAGCATTGATTAATCGATGAATAGTACAAGAAAGTATTGTTGCTGGAACCTATTCTTTCATTTTTTCTTACTCCTGGACAGTGTTTGAGCCAGTTTGGAAACACTTGCTTTGAGCTCCATCCTTCAAAGGATAGGAAGGCAGTTTCTACCATCCTGAATCCTACCTGGAAATGACCATGAATCAAGGATACCATTCATTCTTTCTACTAGGCAGTGAAAGAAGTTCACTAGGCACTCATCTAACAAGCCTGTGCTGAAGTGCATCACTCCTTGAAATCTGCTGAAACAGCCAGTTCCTATGATTTAGTGAGTTACCTGAAAGAGACGTATCCATCATTGCTCTCCTCACTAGTTCTTTGCTTGTTGGTGTACTTGTTTTATTTAAAACTCCTTATAGAGGAATTTGCCTACAGGCACAAGTGAACATGGCCTGGAAACACCACAAGCTTCATTTGCCACTTTCTCCTGTTGTTGGGAGAAGCAATTGAAGTGAGGTGAACAGCCCGTGGTAGCCTGACTCTTGTTGTCCACCCCTAAATGAGATTGGCAACACTGAGTCTGTGCATAAAGAGGACAACTTCTTAAGAGTGGTTTCAGGACTCCCTCCTAGCAATGCATAATTAGCTCTGGCTATGGGGATAGCAGTGGCTCTGCTTTTGTGGAACAAGTAACATAACTCTTTTTTTAGGATGATTATATATTCCTTTACTACTTAGGAATGAGAAGTATGATGTGGAAGATTTTACAGTTTTCTAGTAGTTAAAATCTCTGGCTCAGATTGAAGTTCTTCTTGGCTTTACTTTATTATGTTTGATATGGGCATTTTTTGGTCAGGAAAGGAATGAAGGGGACTGTATTCAGGTTGCACTCAGACAGGCATTCCTTGTCATAGCTGAGCTCAGTCACAATCTACCTCTTCCTGTTCATCTTCATCCACTTCCCTCAGTTCTTAAGCTACCATCCTTTTACTTCTTTGCTCTCTCATTGTGCTTGGAGGAGGCAAAAAATGACTGGGGTTAAAAAAATTAATGGATCAAAAGTCTCCAAGTGAATCAATTCCATTTTTTATGGACACATCAGAAAGACTTTATACACAGTTGTGGGAGTAGATTTTAGGGACCAATACCTCTGGGAAATGGAAGGAAGAGAAGCTGGGCATAGACTCAGGAACAGCTGTAGTAGAAGACTTGACTACAGCTTCATTTCTAGCTTCTGGTTCAATGGGTTACAGAAGGCACATCACATCTCACACTGGCACTGGATATATTCCCACTAACACTGGAGGGAGGAGGAGCTGATCTGTGAATGATGTTGATTTCACACTAAATCCCATTAGAAGTTATGGCAAACCAGATGCTTTCTTGGAAATAAATGTAAATGTGAATTTATCTGAGATTTCAAGGCTCAGCGATGAGAACTTGTGAATGAACAGGATAGGATGCTTCACATTAGAACTGAAGTGTGTATGTGTGTATACATGTATGTGTGCAGCCTAAGGAAAATGGAACATAATTGTATTTTCTGTTGGGTGCTGCAGAAAGAGAAAAAGGTCTTGATTCTTCTGTTATCTTACTTTTTGACAATTTTAAATATTGCAACCCTTGCTGTGTGTTTGGCTCCCACCCTTCACCCTCACATTTGTTTTTGAGATTGGATGAATTTGACAATTCCTTGATTGTGCAAAAACATTTTTATCAATTTTTAGTTAAACATTTTGTTCCTTCTTTCTAGGAGCAAAAAACTTTTCTTTTTAGCAGCACTTTTTTTTTTTAATATTCAAACCCTATCTCTCTTTTTTGTTGTGATGAAAAATTACATCTCTTGCTTCTGAACTGAGTGTCAGCAAAAGCAGATCAGTTTTTATTGGTCAGCATCCCCAGTCCTTCGTAGTGTTGCTGTCTGTTTTTCCATATGAGGAAACAGAATCTGAAGAGTTATTGGCATCAAAGGAAGATCTATAAAACACCTGAACTGATTACATGTGTAGAACATTCAGAATCTGTCATCTGCAGGTAATAACAGTGACCTAGCCTTGGATGTCTGTGGCAGAGACAGAAGTCAAACACAGCTGAATGCAGTGCTGGAGACATTCCCTGCCTGGACACAAGATGGTACATCTTTGATCCCACTTTCCAGAAGGTGGTTTGGATGCAACCTCTCTCATGCAGATGCTCCTTAGGTACACAACAGGCATCCTTTGTGATGGTGGCCAGTCTGTGACACCCCTGTTGAAGGGGGCAGAAATCTCTGGGTGAGACAGAAACAGTGCAGAGGACTGGGTGTGTTTTAAAGTGGTAGAATGAGCTGATCAAAACACTAGAAAGATCTGCTGTGTCTCTTTATCTAGCCTGTCTGGGTTCAACATCCCAGATGTGAAGTATTTGACTTCTGTCATTCTCAGAACTTAGTTTTTCAAGTATCCCAGGTTCAGTGCTGTTTCCCCAAAGTGTAACACTAGCTAGGGTAAAGCCTTGCATTCCCTGCAGAGACAAAAATTAGTACTTTGGACCTATACACAAGAAGCTTAAAGAAATGAATGAGCTTTATTGGCTTTCTTTGGTTTTTTTTCTGGTTTTGTTTCATTTAGTTTTAGGAATGTTTTCTTGAAGAGTTGCTTTGCATTGCTGTGGCTTATATGCTGCCATATTTTGACTATTAACCCTATTCTGAACCTCTCTAAGCATGCCAGATATCAAAGAAATCCACCCAAATATACTTAATTTAGAACATATAGAAAATTCAGCCTTCCAATAAAACAAAACAAAACAAAACAAAACAAAACAAAAAAACCCACAAAAAAAACCCCATAAAAAACCAGAACAAACCAAACCAAACCAAACCTGCTTACACAGACATGAGAGTATTTGTTCCAGTAGACATTTGAATTCCTTGACACTACCACCAATACTTTAGAGTATCTACCATGCACTGAGGATGCTTTTCCTCAATTCCTCAAATAAAAGGAATATATTAAACCTAGCTCTGGTGAGTGGTAAAGGATCATGAATAGGTTTTCCCTGTAACACCTTTCTCTTTGCAGTCTCAGTTCTAGCTTCAGAGGCAGATGGAGGCATACAAAGAATGACTGAAACCCCCTTCAGATATAAGGGGCTACATGAGATGGCAGAAACAAACAGAGATTTGATGAGTAGGGCATCAGAACTCATATAAGATGAAGTACACAGTGCATCCTAAATAGCCACTGGAATAGTAGGTCCCCTTCCCTTCCCTTCCCTCCCCTCCCCTTCCCTTCCCTCCCCTCCCCTCCCCTCCCCTTCCCTTCCCTTCCCTTCCCTTCCCTTCCCTTCCCTTCCCTTCCCTTCCCTTCCCTTCCCTTCCCTTCCCTTCCCTTCCCTTCCCTTCCCTTCCCTTCCCTTCCCTTCCCTTCCCTTCCCTTCCCTTCCCTTCCCTTCCCTTCCCTTCCCTTCCCTTCCCTTCCCTTCCCTTCCCTTCCCTTCCCTTCCCCCATATAAAAAGGAAAGGAATATTGATGTATGCCTCAGTGAGAAGTGGAGCACAGACCTTTCACACTTTGCATAACCTGATGGAACAGAGAGTGAAAGATTAAAATCTCCCCCAAGCAAGGAATGCCCTTAGGAAGGAAGGAATGCAGGGCTGACAGCTATGAGCTGTCATAAATCCCCACTTCCTTAACTATTGAACCCTGGTATCCTCCAAGTTTTCTCTCATACAGCCTTCAGCCTTAATCTTACCTCCTGCACCCCAGGTTGCCACAAGTCCTCTTCAAGTATATTTTATTTTGTTCACTCTACTTCTCTTTTCAACTTGCTCAAGAGCAGTCATGGGCATCACTTATTTTCATTCATCCTCTGAGTTTTTCTGGATTTAGATTATTTTGCTATTGTAACTAATGCCTTCTTTTCCCAACACTCAAACACTCAAACAAAAGGTGAACAGGTAGTAACAGTAAGCACTGTGTGAATGCAAGCAGACAACAGCTTGTTTCTTACTCAGTTTATACAGATGCAAGGTAAGACTCACAGCTCAATCCATAGCAGGACCCAGTGTTTCTGGAACACCATTTTCCATTTCTTTCCCCAATGAAGCTGTAGGACCAAGGTACATTAGTAGTGGGTGACCTCAATTTTTTTCAGGGTAGTTATTGTGACTATTTACTCTCACTTACCTTAGCCTGGGAGGAAGTTGAGAGGTGATTTGATGTAATTGATTTGATTGTAGTAATTTTTTTTTCTTGAAATGCCTGAAGAATGCATCTCACAACTCCTTGAGTTTACATTAGATTTCACAGTGATCAGAAATAGATGTTAAGACTGTGGGAAAAACAGAAATAATTTCCTAACTCTGGGGTATTGCTGTAATATCTCTACTTAATGTTCTTCATTGTCTTCTTTGTAGTATGGTAAATGCGTTGTAGAGCAAAGCACCAAGCATGTAGTGAAGAGTTCATTTGAAATATTTATCTTCAATATCCAGGGTATTGCTGGTGGACAGCTGTCTACTGCAGAGGAAACTGAGAAAAGCCTTTTCATTATTTTCAGCTAAAGTGGTGACATAAAGCATTATGAATGCAATTCATAGAAAGAGAGGGAAATGCAAGCTTATACAGCATTGCAGTTTTACGTTTTCCTCAGCAGTTCAGGTAAGAAAAGTACATTTCCAGCTCTGGGGTCCACTTTTTTTGGAGGTTACCTCACTCGTGCATCTGTCTGCATTTGGAGGTTACAATAACCTTCCTTTCCCCATTGATACTATATATGCTAGAATCATTCTAGAGACCCACTTTAACCAAAGGAATCCTTCAAATGAAACAGGTGTTGAAGATAAATCATTTTACTTGACAATTTATATCCCTGTAGCCTGGACTGGAGAAGCTGTATCTGACTGAAAACTAATAAAATTTTACATTCTTTTTATTATATTATGTTATTGATCACTTTCTTATAGGATTATTAGTTAATAAATCTGAAGGTTTCCCTGTTAAAAGACGATGCTGTGAAAAAACATTTCTGTTCATCTTAGACAGTGGAAATTTCAATTGGAACTCCATTCCTTTCTTTAAAATTCCCATCTTTTCATTTCATCTCTGATCAGTCTCAAGAGCACACCTCCTTGGCCTGCTCAGAGCTGCTGCCAATGCTTTAATTTCCTCTCACTACTGTAAATACAAACACAGAGTAGAAGGTTGCAATTTCCTTTGACATTAAAGTCGCACCCCAGCTTTTTAGTGAAAGAAGTTTATTGGCTGTAACACTGTAGTCTCACCCGGTGAGGGTGTCCAGCATTGAAGGGTCAGTGTGCTTCTGAACAACCCAGTCTCTCACCCCAGCATGGGAGGAGTCCAGGTACTGACTGGGAATAGAGGCAAAGCCAAGATGAGCCCTGATGGGGAAGTTGGATAGGACCATCAACTGATCCCCCCACCTCTGCATCACACAGCTGGTGAGAGGGAGTACAACCTGAAGCACAGAAAGTTGGCACAAGCAGACAAGCTGTGTCCTGTCACAGGGAACAGTGTCATGAAGCCCTCAGCAGGATCCAGTGCCTAAGTGTGAGCCAGGCAAATGCGTGTTTGAGTTGCAAACTACTCACAAGATTTCTTTCCACAGTCCTGCTGAAGAAGCCAATGCTTTTCAGCTAGACAAGGGGCACGACCTCACATTAGATCCCACCCAAAATTTCTTTGATTTGGCCTGTGTCATGAGCCTGGCCACTGTGTTGTGCAGAAAAGCAGCAAAGGCTTTGATCTACTGCTTGCATGGGAAAGAATTTGAAGGCATTGAACTCTTTGTATAAATGAAGTTTTCTTGGACCAGCCTGAAGGTTTGCTGGGCATAGTTTCTTCCCAGGGGGTTTTCTCTGATGTGAACCAGAACCATCCCAGCTCTAGCTCTAATAACCTAGCATATTTTACTTCCTTCTGCACTATGACTTTTAACACAATCACCTTTTTAGGTCCCAAAGCAGCAGTTGTCTCCCTGCTCAGCAACCCGTGGGGCATTTTCAATACATGAGGTGTTCTTGAGGAAGAGCAGACCATCCTATTGCCCTCTGGGGTGTGTCTAATCTAGAAAAGCTTTAAATCCCAGTTTTGAAACTCTTCTGCTGGGCTGGCTTTGGAGATGCTGAAACCATCTCCCAGATACCTTAATTATTGCTACAAGTATTCATGAAAATTCTGACTAATTTTCAGTGTCCTAGGAAAAAAGTAGCTTTCATTCAAGAAAACACAGAAGAAATACATAAAACAGATTTAAGTAAATGGGATAAACAAAGCATTGAAGCCACAAACTTCATGACATTTGTATTGTGTTTCCAGGTGTCATATAAAAAAAAATATAACTCAAAAAATGGACTCAAGACACTGTGGCTGAATTTGAAACTTTAATTTGCATTTTTAAAGTTAACTTTAATAGTTTTAAAGATTAAAGACTACTTTCAGTTTATTCTTTCTTTCTTTTAAAGGGGTTGAATGACCTCCAGGGTTTCTTAAAAAAGTACAGAGTATCAAAATTACTAAATTAAGGAAACTTCCACTACAGTGAAGTAGGAAAGATTTAGTCCATTCCAGCTTTTGAAATAAGTAAGGACACTTCTGGTGAGATACAGGATAAAGTTTTGAGATGTCCATGTAAATGTTTAATCTCACAATAAGAATACTTTAGTATTTTCAGAGGGGCTGAGGCAGATGAGGAAAGAAGTGTGTTTGGATCTTAGGTTTTCACATTATTCAGATTAAAAAAAGAACATTTCTCCGTATCATATAAAATATTTTTTTTACTACGTGACACAAATCCTAAGATGCTTGGAAGGTGTGTGAAGGGAGTACAGATAGTGAGGAGAGGTCAGGAAAGGCATCTAAAGGGATGAAAGCTGTCAAATGAACAAACTGCATGTGTTTTCCTCTGTGCAGTAAGTGCATATGCTAAGAAACCGTGAAAAGAAAGAAAATCTTCCTGCAAGCTTTGCTTCTCATATTTGGCTTCAAAGCCAGATTCAAGTGTCGGCCAAAGAAAGTACATAAATTCTGGGGCCTGTTCAATGGGAGGTAGCGATTCTTTTCAAAATCATAACTTCGTAACAGAAAACCATCACTCATGGAATGTACTCCTTTTGGTGATAAACATTCTTTCCATCTCTACTGTAAAAAGAGACAGCTAAAAGAGAGAGACAAGCCACGCTGCATTTGCATACATGGAGCCATACCAGAAGTGGAACTCACAACAGCTTCATAGCTAAAGGGTAACATACTAGCCAAGGTTAACTTGATTTGGGTTATTGCTTGGCTGGAGCATCCTGATAGATTTGCATAAGTAAATTTAAAATATTGTGTTATATTTATTTTGGAATTCCATGTTGAATAAAATCAATTTCTCTAAAAGGAGTGCGTTTTGGGAACTATTGTTTTAATCAGATAAGGTTTTTCTTGGCTAAGCCAATGTAACACAATAAGCATGGCAACAATGTCTATCACTACCTATCCTGGTTAGCACCATTGCCACTGTATTTATTTAATTGTTCTTGCTACTTTATGGACTTTTCAGTAATGCTAGCAGTGAGAAAAATCACCACCCTGCTGCCAGGGTCAACATTCTTTTTGAAAACTTGCTCAGCTTCTGTGAGTTAGTACTTGGCACACGTTTAAGGGTGTTTTTTCCCAGTCTTTACCCTCATATTTTATCATTTCTATTGCAAAATTCTCCTAAGAAAACCCATTTGCATTGGGTGTCACCTATCTGAGAAAGTAACCTGAAATTGAAGTTTTAAAGAGATGTGTGAAATGCAGGTTAATCAACTGTGAAGACGGACCCAAGAGTTAGCTACAGAGAAAGGTATGAAGAATTCACAAATCTTTCCAGCCGGCTCACACATGTTCACAAAATATAAATCCTTTTGTAATTTTGGAATGTTTCACTTCATAAAATAAATGGATTAGGGACTGGATTAAAAAAATGCAGTGCAGAAGTGTGAAGTGACAGCCGCTGTGCTGATGGCTCTTTGCTGAAAAGTCCATGGGGATCATCAGACTGCCACTCTTCACACCTGCCTGCCCCTGAACAGCCTCCTGTGCACTTGGTGCCATGCTAAACTGCTGGGAGTGCTTGAGCAAAGAGATCTCTTCATGGTCCAGCCACAGCATGGTTATGTCTCAGCTGAAGCTTCCTGGATGTAGGGCACACCCCAAGAGTGTGGCTGGACCTTCCCAGGACTGGTGCATACAATTACTGAAGTCTAAATTCAGGGAGGGCAAGATGTTCCCTGGAGGAAAATCATCATCAGACTTAACATTCAGTGGAGCTAAAATGCTATATACAGCTAAGAATTAGCTCCCCTATTGTTTCTATTCCACAATGGTACATACATTCATAGCTGTGGTATGTACAGTGCTAGAGATAGACATATATAGTACATTATAGTTCTTTATGCTCACATAAATTGGATGGGTAGCCAATCTAAATACAGCCATGGTAGTTTGGCAGATAATAATCTAATCTGTCTCAAAATACAATTTTGGTTTTAAAACTACTTCATTAAAGTGGCATCTTCTGTCTCAATGAGCTCATCTTCTGTGGGTGCTTGGTGGCTTAGCTTCTTGCTTTAATGACTGGAGTTCATTTTTGCTAGTCATGCTATTGACAGTTCTTCCTGCACTCTGAAGAAGAACTAGTTCTGTAGAAGTAGCATTTTGGGAAGATCTCCGTAGCTAGCTCGGTAATTTTTTGATAAAGTCACAAGTGATTGGAAGCCCCTCCACACACCTCATTATCTCTGCAGGTTCAGCTTCCTAATGCAAAAAGTAAAACTGTTATTTTTTACACATGGATCATGTGTAAGAAAAAAGCCAAATCAGAACAAAAAATGTTGCAATAAATTATCCACACAAGAAAATGACTTACACTCTTGCTGTCTTCAATGACTTTTTCATTTGAGAAACTACTCCTTGGCGGGAATGAAGTGATCACAGGCTGTCCTCTGGCTAAAACACCTACAGAACTGCTTTGTGCTCTGCTGCGAGCACCTTGAATATTTTAAACAATGCTCAAAGGAGTGGAGAACGCTGCTCCATAACTCATAGGTGTGCTTGCCTCAAGTGACAGTGGTGAGAAATTTCTGAGTAAAACTGAGCTTCAAACACACCTGCAGAGCAACATATATTGGCTCAATAATCAGAAAGGACAAAGAAAATTACCTTTCCTATATTAAAGGACAGAACACTTTCCAGAACATCTCCATGAGTTACCATCCATGAACTGCTCCCTGACCTCACAGTATGCATTGTGTTCATCTTTATTTTACATTGTTAAAACAATTTCAAAGAAATTTCAACTGAGCAATAACATTTGACCAAATGGAAAATTTAGTGGATGAAGTCTGCTCTTCACATTTACTGCAACAAACCACTGAAGACATTGTAAGCACATTCTGGGGCAAAATGGCACACAGAAATATAAACAATAAAAGCACAAACCTATGGAAATATTTTATCATGGGGGATAAGGGTAGATTCTAATTAGATAAAATGAATAAACCAGACAGAAAAGTGGGCCAGCAATGATGCTAAGAGTGTCATTGAATGTATAATCTAGGTGACAGCATGACAGAAATGGACCAAGAAACAGATACATACCTAGAAATGCAAGCATCATTGTTGTGCAACCATGTTTGTTGTGTTCCCATGGAGACTTGTGTTTCTCCTGTTAAGAGTCACTACTCACTCTTCTCCTGAAGACATTAAAAACACCTATTACAGACACACATGCAAGCAGTCAAACACCTTTGGTAATAAGTCAAGCATATTAACATGCCAGTGATAGCTGCCTTCAGTAGCATGCTTTTGTTTCAATAATAAGTCCCTGTGGGAGAGGTAGGCATCCTCTGAGTTTGGATATTTAAATTCTGAGTCCTCTGGATGTCTTATTCATAGATGAGTGTAATAAACAGAGAACTATTTCTGTTTCAGTAGGTTTTGGTCAGGCTCTTGACATGCTGCATACTGTATGAACAATAGTTTTAACTAAAAATCATGAATACTTACTCTAACTAAAATTCTGCTCCTTTAAAACCTATTTTCAGTCGACTAACCCATGGAATGCAGTAGAGATGTTCGGATAGGACTCCTACAAAAGCTAAGGATTTCTGTTGATCATAGTAAAACCCCTCAAGAAGAGATATGCAGACAGGATGGGATGCTGTGCTCTAGAGGTACCACAGAAGGGAGCAGCTTAATTAAGATTGTTTTCCAGATGCTTTCATTATGCTGTGGTTGATTGGCCTACCTTATCTGTATGTTCCAGTTTTGAAGATCAGTTTTGATAGCTGCTTTCTTCTTGTTTCCTAATGCTGCTCACAATATTTTTCACTAGCTTTGAGTCAACTTTCTCTTCTTGTCATTAATTGAATAAACAGACTTCTTTAAGGTTCTATCTCCCTGTCCAAACTTGGAACAAAATATGATTTTAGAGACAGATTAATTAGTACCTTCTGCAACAACAGAAATAGCAGCGTTGGGCAAAGCTGCCCTGACAGAAACAGAGATTTTTGACTCAGGTTATTTCAACTGCTGCTTCACTGTCTGAGAAAGTTTGATTGTCTCTTTTGGTAGACATCAAAACAGAATAAAGGTAAGAAAAAATAACCTCTATTCCAGAACTATAAAAGTTGACAGAAGATTTATCTATGAGCAGCTTGTTTTTGTAGGTAAAATTCACACAGATGAGCTCTTAACTTACATTCACAGGGTCTGCTTATTGCTTTAAGCCACAATTTACATTAGTTATTATTGGTGCCAGGTGCCTAGAGAGAAAATAGAACTTTCCCCTCATGAGTGTTTTAGAGGCAGAATAACAGCCTAGGAACAAACCACTCCACCTCTATTGCTTCAGAGGTTCAGGGTTTTTGGAGGATTGGCTTTGGAGCAGTTAACGTAGTCATCCACAGTGGAAAAAGAAACATACTCATAAACCCAAAAAAACCAGGGCAGCTCTTCCAGTCTCAGCGGGTGGTAGCAGGAGGTGGCTCTAAAAGGAAGTAAAATGCTTTCGTTTATTGCAAGAGTCCTTTTAATTTCATGCTAAACTGGGATGGAGATGTATACCTAACTGAGGCTGCAGGGATCTACATTTAGAACAATCTTTGATGAAGGGAAACCAAATCCCAAGCTTAGTGAAGTCAATGGCAACATTCCCACTGACTTCAATGGGAACAGGAGGTAGCCTAAAGCCATTAGAGAATTACTAAGAAGCTAAATTTATTTAAATGCAGATATTACAAACTTCTGTTTGAGATGGCTTTTCATAGAAGAGATTCCTGTAATAATAAGAGCTGACTTTGACATTTCCGTCCTAGCAAAAATATTGGACAGCTACTCTACTTAGCTCAAAATGTGCTTAAGTCATTAAAACAACCAGGATACCACACCCAGTATATAAAGCACAGATTCTTAATGAAACCACTGTTTAAAGAGCTCAGACTGATTTTCACAGAAGGACTAGTTGCTAGAAAGCACAGGTGTGAATCTAGCGAGGTTTTTCTTGCAAAATGTATATTTAAAAATCAGAAGACAGTAGCTTGTTGTTGCTGTTTTCACACAACTCAGTGTGTTGCCATTGTTGCTGGCTTTGCATGTTGCATGTAAACAATGGGGAAAGATTCTAAACTGCTAATTAATAGAGTGTTGTTAAGATTAAAAGCAGTAAAAGTTCAGCGTTCTGTGTCCCTGAAAACATGGACAGCTTAGTCCCTCACTCTTTCCATAGGCTGTGAAAGGCACAGTATGTGATGTAGCTTGCCTAGAGCACCCACTTTTAGTTTGACACATAAGCCTGCTGGTGGTGAACCACCATCAGTGATGACTGATAAATAGTCCATAAATAGTTCAATAGATAGTAAAGCTCTTGCAAAAGTAGGACTGCTTCCTGAAAAGATGTCACAAGGACATTTGTGCAAACCCCCAGAAACAACTCCTTTCTGAGCTTCAGGGTTTTTGTTTAGCTTTTCAATTTTTCATGTATTTCCCCAGCCAAAGTACAGATTAAAGTAATTTCAGGACTGCAATTTGAGGGATGCCATAACACTAAATTACACCCACTTAAATAATTACGTCTCTTTAGCTACAAATGATAAAATAAACGTATCATGTTTAGTGTGCGCACTTAGCATGAAGTCATACAGCAGTTTACATGCAGAGCCTTTCCCAAAGTAGCAGAGGGAAAAAAGTCCTTCTGGAAATCTTTACTATTACACTAACATATTTGATTGTGGGAAACAATAACTCAAATGAGCCAAAGGTTATGGTAGAAAAACAAATGTGGTCAAATGGGAATAAAAACTGCATCTAGAAGGACAAGTTTCAATCAGTGTACTTTATTCTCATCTTAACATCAATTAATTTTTAAGAGGAACATGGCACTTAAATTATTGTCTTGTTCTGTTAGCTTTATGAACTTCTCCTTCCACACTTGCCCTCTCAGAACATATACAGCTAATGAAACTTTATTTTTAGTGTCCTTATTCAAGTGAGCTAAAACAAAACAGAAAACATGTGAGATAAGGGGGAAGTGGACACTGTAGCAGGGGGTAAGAAAGAGAACAATTCTGCAGCCAAAAAAAGCCTGCTCTACAATAGGCAGTGAAGACTTCCTCACACTTCATTATTTGGCCCAAGGATAAGAAGGAATATTCTTACTCTTATGAAGACTAACCAAAACATCATCAGAAGTCCCACCTGTTGCTGTTATAATCCACAGCACAGAATATATTCGGCTCTCCTGTGTGTCCAGTCCATGGAAGATCCCAGCTGTAGTTGTGTTTATCCCTGAAGCCAGAGGTCTTTTGTCCAGCTTGCTGTTGCTCACACTTTGGGTGTTGCCTGCCCAGAAGATGGCCACGCCCATCATCACAAATAACTCTCTTGCTCCTCCCTGGCTGCTGCACACCTGGCTGCTTTGTAAAACATATTTGAAGATAAATCAGAAAACAAAGGGAAGAGAACACTGGAAAAGCATTGATTGTTTGATCCTTGGGAACAGTTAACTCCCCTGGCATATTGCAGTGCTAGAGATATATCACAGTCTAAATGTGGCTCTGAATTTGAATCTGAATTCCAATTGGGCCAAAATGCAGTTTACGTAAGTATTTATGTTGGGTCATATTAGTGATAGACTTTTTTGCTGAAATTTAGGAGGAAAACTTGAGTGCATTTCCTCAAAACTGCCTTTGGCTTTTGCAATTCTAGTCTGGAGCAACATCCTGGTTTAAGACCAATAGCCCCAGGTAAATGATTGAAACCTGTGCCAATCCACAGGGCCCATTATGCCAGATTTTCTCCAAGCATATCTGCAGGATCAGGCCATGCACAAAATCAGCTGGAACAACATGCTTCTGTCTTTTTTCCTATGCTTAGATCAGCAAGGGTTTGAGAAAGACACAGCCATGGTCCTTGCCTGGAGGGGAATGACAAGTCAAAGCAGACGTGAGAAAACTGAAATTTGGGGGCACTAAGGGTAGCTTCAATTTACATGTTGCTTAAATGCATGCTGGTTAATTATCATGGGGAGAGTGAGAGAGGGATCAGGCATGGCCATGTGGCTCAGTGGTTACACACTGCCCCAGGAGGTAGGGGTGCAGTGCCACAGCAAGCAGGGCATGGCTATTAACAGCAGCTGTGGAGCTGACAGGACTATCAGACACCATCAGCAGCTGACAGGGTACTGGGGAATACATTTCATCCTGGGAATAACCACATGGCCATGTTTCCCAAACCAAGTGAAAAAACAATAGGAACAAAAAAAAAAAAAAAAAAAGATTAAATATTTCTCTTTGTCCCTGTTCCACAAGGTTTTAAACTCTTGGATTTGAAAAAGAAAAGATAAAGCAACTTGTTCTGAAAAAGAATGAAAACAGCATTTGAAAAAGTCTGCCCAGCTCTGCTAAATGTCCTGGAGACTAAGGTTCTCTGCAGGAATAGGAGTGACTGGGCAGGAGAAGGAGGGACACATCTACTAAACCAAGCAGACTGCAGGTGAACATGCCTAAAATTGCCACTGGCATGCCTTTCCAGGAAAATGGGCAAATGCCCAAACTGTGGGTACAGGGGGGAGGGATGCTGACTCAGCACAAAAGCCTTTGTGGTGCATGAGCAAGGTGACATCCTCTGAAAATACCTCCCCTGAGGATCATAACAGAGCTTGGGCAGCAGAAGAGCCCAGGAGTTGGCAGCCAGCAGGGTTTCAGGCAATGGTGATGCTGGATTCAAGGAGGCAGGTCTTTGAAAGTCTAGTACTGAAGTCCTGCAACCAATTAAAACATCATCTAAAAGCAGGGTCTTAAAGAAAATGTCATAAATGCCTAAAGTATAGTTAACATAGGATTTTAAAGAAGATAGTGTTGTAGTTTAAAAAAATCTATATTTTCCACATAATTCAGTGCATCTTATCTGTTATCTTCAGTGAACTTCTCTGAGTCCTTCTGTGATTAACAGCATCTCCAGATACAGGAGATTATACTGTAAAATAATAATAATAATAATAATAAATTTATTACTATATTTTGTGACTGACGAACAAGCAGCAGAGAAATATTAATACAATTTTTTTAGTCATTCATCACCAGCAAAGGGATATACTGAACCCTTATTTTAACAATAGCCTGACTCTGTTTCTATAGGTAGTATCCTTCAATAACCATCATTAGTTACATTTTTAGATTCATTACTTCAGTCAGCTTAATACCATTATATCTACTGTAAAAAACTATCTTGGACAGTATATAGACACCCTCCAGACCTCACACAGGTTTGCTTCTGCTGTGAGTCAGGGATAGAGATGCTGGAAATAGATGCTAGATATAGATATGATAGGCATGCACACAACTGAAAACAGAAGTCAGAGGAAATACATCCCAGCATCAGAAAACATACTGCATGTGTTTCAAATCTTATCTTTCTTATGAAGTCAGTCTACTGTCTCTCAGATACACATTAATTTTGTCTAAAATTCTGCAAAGGGAAGAGATGTGCTGCTGCCAGCATTCCTGACAGGGTCCCAGCCATGTGAGGATTGCCTGATCTCCTGCATAATAACTCTCAGAGACTGCTGCCAGGAAGCTCAGCATCAGCACACTGCTGTGGAGAGTTCTGCAGCTATGACTGTGTGGAAAAGAAATGGGAGAGCCAATGTGATCAACATGACATGTTTGCATGCCCACTAGCACTCCTCCTTTAGCAAAGGCTGTGTCACTTATGGAGTCAGTCATGGAATTGTGCAGCATACAGGGTAGTTTCCCCTGGAGCATATTTTCCTTTCAAATTCTAGACATAGTTCTCAATGTCCTTAAATTCCTTTCATGAAGACATATGCACAATATGTGGAGGTGATAGGTAATACATAGTTGGGATAATTCCTCTTATACTGTGCCTTGCTTCTTCATTCTGTTTGAACCATCATATAAGGTTGGAGCTTAGCAGACACATTTCGCTGTGATCTGATTTTAAATTTTCCTCTGAGCCCCTCAGATACTAGCTGCTGTTCATAACACAGCTCATGATCCATTAGTAGGGGCAACTGCAGAGTTTTCTGGTCCTTTCCCACTCACTTCTGGGGATTTACAGTATGTGAGGCTGGGCTTAGATTTTTACTGAGATTTTCTCTTAGATTTTTTTAGAGGGTTCTCTCCAGCAGCTGATTCTGATTCTGATTCTGCAAAGGGATGAAGGTTGTCCCAGACCATTTTGAATCATGTCCTACTTCTCTAAACTTTGAGGATCCTGTCACCATGGATCCTGTGGGGACAAAGTACATAGTATCCATGCAAATCTCGTTATGCTTGAAATATGGCCACACTTGTCTTTTTCTTGGTTGCCCATAGATAAGAGCATGCATTCAGAGCACAACACCTTAGACTTCCTAAGAGTGTTTTAAAGGAAGATGAAATCCAAATTTACAGCTAAAGAGCAGATATTCTGTGACCCGTACCACCTCCTTCCTTCATGTATTCACAAAGATGTTTAAACAATTGTATATAGGAGGATCTAACAAAATGTACCTTGAAAAGTCATTCAAGCTGCTCAGAGGAGTTCTAAGTTGGCAGAAAATAGAAGCAGATTTGAGAAAGCATTTGTGGAACGAGGTTTTTACAACTCAGCTTGAAATGTGGTACAGGGCTTTGCTCTACATTTATTTGTGAGGGCTTGGTGCGTGCAGCCTGTGCCTGTTCTCACCTGTCCATTCATTGCATCCTTATCACTTGGTAATAAGAACCACAACATCTTATGCTTGTAAACATTGTAGGTCTTGAGATAACTTCCTTCCAAATTCCCTGAAGCCTCATCTAAAATGAGGCTGTTACCCCTTCACAGTTATTACCCCCTACACTAGTGCAGTATTTATTGAGGGCATTTTTGTTCTTTGCAATCTACCTTCAAAATCACACCAGCCAGCACATCTAGCAGGGTAAAGAAAAGGTCTAGTTCCTGTGCATGGATTGTTATACAACCAAACAGCTTTGTGAAGGTAATTTAAAAATGAGGAGTAAATAAGAGAAGTAAAAAAACAAAGAAACTACAGGATGTGATTCATAAAAATCCCACATCTCCTCTATATGCTCATACAGTCTTTGAAAAAATAAATAAAAGGTTTTTTTGTTTAGCAGTGTTCCAGTAAGTAACACACATGCCAGAGAACAAGCAAGCTCAAAACAATGAGCTAAAATTAGAAGAGGCAGATTCAGCATCTGAAGTCACAAATACACACACACTAACTTTATAATGTGAAGGCATCTGGAAGAAATATAGTCACATGGACAGCCTGGGTGCTGGCACAAGGACTGTAGCCCTGAAGATTTTTCCGTCAGCTACAAGCCCTTCGTGGATCCTCAAACAACACTTTTAATCCTATCTGTGAAAAGAGGCAATGACTGGCTTGCTTCTGTGGTTGTTGTATGAAACCCTGGGTGTTTACAAGGATCTTGGATTTTCATGTTGAGTGCCACTGAAATAAAATTATTCCTTCAAACCACTCAGCTGTAAAAAGTGCTCAAAAGTAATTCACTTTGAGCCATTTTGCTGTTCAGAGTAAGTCTATTTCTGACTGAAATGGAAGACATGGTGTACACTAGTACTGACCATCTGTCAGCACTTCAGTATCAATAAAATTTTTTCTCACAGATTTTTCTCCTAACTTAAAAAAAAGTTCTGTACTGCAGATGCTTTCTGTACAGCAAGCATGATCAGTTCTCAGGAGACCTTACCAGCTCAATCAATAAACCACTTATATTCCCATAGGAATCACAGCAGACATGTTCAGCAGCAGCAAGAAGCAGCAAGTTCTACTAAGAGCCCATGACCAGGACCACTCTTCCATGATCTGCCATCAAGCAGTAACCAAAGAAAGAGTTACTTACACCCAGAGTGGAGAAAAGGACAGCAACCATGGCTGTGGATGAATTTTGATGTTACAAAGAGGATTCAGGTGCAGCTGTCTAATCCCACTCTAGATTTACATTTCTGGTTCAGATACAGGCTCTAAAGGAGATAGCATGAGCTATCATAGGTCAACAAAGACAGAAAGATTCCATTGCAAGACAACATTACACCGTGATGATGCTTCTCATGAAATAATTTGTTGGGCATTTTTAAGAACTGGAGTACACATTCATTTTTGAAGTTTTTCAGTACTTAAATGTTGCTGCATTTAAATTATTGTTAGATTATGTACTCGACTTCCAGTACGAACCCAAACACCCACTCCAGGCAGCAGCTCAAAAGGAGCCAGGACTGGTTCTTTCTGGCTCAGGCGGCAGAGACAGAACTGCAACACATCAGATACAGTGACAGACAATACACATTTACATTTCAGCTAACATAATATATATTGCTTTAACATGATTTTGAAGGGGAAGGAGAGGCAGCTGAGAATTAGAGAAATCAAGTGGAGGATTATTTATGGTTTTGTTTTCTAAGTATCAGTTATTATTTTTCCTGCTGTATTCAGTAGGTAGAACAAAGAATCATCTAATTTATCCCTGTTTGTAGGTCAAATTAACTTCAAAAAGACTAGATTAATTATAGACTAGATACTAGATTATCTACAGATGTTCCAATAAGGTTTTTAAGACTAGATTACCTAAAATACAAAGAAAAATGTTAGACTTTCAGTGGTTGTGTTGCCTAACACAGCCCAAGTTGAAGAGCAGAATTTAGACAATGAATAGAAAGTTCAGAAGAAGGTATTACAAATTATGACAGTTACCTTCCTAATCTTTGTTCCTGTGTAGAGTCTGGCCCAGTTAGGCTGGGCCACTGTCACAGCCAGTGTAGATACTCCAAGTATGGAAAACAAACCTGTACTGCCTTGGGGCAACATAAATATTTGTCATGTATGCTTTTACCCTGATTGATTGATCAGTTGATTGATTGGCATTTTGTTTTGATAACAACTAATAACTTTACCACAGACTAATCTTTAAATTAATTAGATAGCTAAAGAATAATGCATTCAAATGCTATAACCATCTGAATGGTGTAAAATTATGTTGTTTGTACATGAAATATACCACAAGAGAGGTAATTTAGGATCTTAGCAGGAATGTTCTGTTCAGTTATTGACAATCTATGAAGACATTCATGTGACAGCCATAACAGGCTGGGTATTTTTCAGTGATAATGTGGATGGAGAAGTTCAGCCAGAAGCAGCATACAAGCTAAGAATGTAAATTTTGCACAAAATCCTGGATCCATGCCCTTACTCGGCTTCTAGTAAAGTACAGAATTTCATTTTGGGTTTTTGTTGAACCTGTTCCTTTTTACAGGCAAGCCCAGAAAAGGAATTATGAACAAGAATTGTGAAACCCTATTTTACAAGTCTCCAGGAGGCCTGTATGAATAAGGTATTGTAGCCGGGCACTGTGACAGCAAAGGTAAAAAATAAACTCTTCTCTTTAAAAAGAAACAAACAAATAAACAAAAAGTATTTCTAGCATACTGAAACCAAACTCCATAATTTTAATATCTTTCTCCTTTTATTTGTCAAGGAAAAGAGAAGGAAATAAGGGAAAAGAGCAGTGGCTCAGCACATATTCACTCAGGTTTATCTATTTACTCTTTTTGACGAAGAGCCATCCAACTCTTGCTACTCCTTTTAAAGCTGCCAATGGAAAGAAAGATTTTTTTCTGGGGAGGAGGATCTCCAGGGGAAGCAATGAAAAAACATGAGAGGAGGAATCTGAAGGAATTCACTCCCACCCCTCTAAAGGAGACTCCTAGAAGCATTGTTAGTCTGAAGGTTTCAAAAAACCCACTCCACTTCTCAAAGGCAAGGTCAATTCTGGCAGGTTGATTTTAAAGCAGCAATGGTGTCTAGCTGGAATTTCTCACAAGGTTGGAATGTTAGAAGTAGACCCAGGAGAGAGGATTTAATGTACAAAACGCAGGTGAGGCAGCCAGAAAGACATGATGAATGCAATTTATCACAGGGCTCTGCAATTTATCACAACAGAATCACAGGAAACAAGTGAAACAGAGAAGTAGATAGATAGACTGGATAGATTGAGATTCTCTGTGCATGGAACGTCTTTGAAATATGCCGAGGAAATTACATGTTATATGTTCAGATTTTCAAACAGTATTTTACTGATGGAATAGAGCTGTGTGTTTCTAGGTTTGGGGTCCTTTTCCCCAGAAAAGAAAAAGATGTGCTATTCTGAAGAATGAAAAGAAGCTAAAATTATAGGATGCTGTTTTGCTTCACTTTGGTTTTAATCCCCTTCTGGTGCAGCACTGGATACATGCCAGGAGGTAGGGGTTTCCATGTGCAAACAAAGAGCCTGTACTTCCCAGCTACCCTCCTCTCTGCTCAGTTTTCAAGTTCAGGTGCATGAGGGTCCACACACAGAAGCAATTTCAATCTGTGAGCTATTTTTCACAATGTGCAAGTGATCAAAATGTGCTCACAGCAAACACACTCCTTCCTCACTCCCCTGCTTTTGTGGGAGCCTTTCTCAAAGCAGGTCTGTTCTATCAAGGTAACAACTCCGAGTTTTACAGCAGCAGTGCTGGAGCAATAGCAGCTCTGCTGCAGAGCATTGGTGCAGAGTGCTGGGTATTCCCCACCGCCCACAAAGTAGGGGCCTTGCAGCTTTCAAAACAGTGCATGTACTATTTAAATTGCTTCACTGGGAGGAGAATTATGTGTTCTGCAACGCCTCAGGACAATGAGCCAAAGGAACTATAGAATATGAGCTTGGTGTTAGAGCCGGAGCTCTGCAACGCTCTGCTTTGTGTGTGTCTTAGCCTGCTATGTAACATTACTTTTACATTAACATTTGTGGTTCCTTTTTTATGCACTCCAGCTTCACCATGCTCCCCCCTTTATATTTTAACAGTCAGACTCCTATGATCCAACCAGGGTGGCATGTTCAAAGCTCCACTTCTTTTTCACACTGATTAAAAAATAAAACAGGCAGAAAAACTCCTCAGAGTATTGAACGAGCTTACTTCAAATAGCTTTTATTAACACTAGGACAAGACTATAGCCAAAGAATTATACAAAACACAAAACAAAAGGGATTTTAACAACTTGGTTGAAGACTATTTCACGCCAATCCAATGCTCATATATCTATAATCAACAAATTCTGGAGCACAATATTACTTAACATTACTCATTGGATAATTGCAGATACAAAAATGTATCAGGAATAATAACAATGGTTCCTTTTACTCTTATGGAAAAATTACTATTGACCTTTAAAAATGTTGCCCTTTGGGTCAGTCCCACTGATGCTTTATCCCTTAGAATCTGCTCTGCCTGGAAAGACAAATTACAGATAAACTTTCAGAGCTCTGAGCAAAAGGACTGGTTTTTATCATGGAAACAGATAGCAACATCAATTTCCCAAGAAAAAAATATAGACATTTCAGCTGTGTATCCCTAGACCAAAAAGTCAGTCTTGTAAAAACCCATGGCAGTAAGCTTGCTTTGAAAGCCTTAGTTATGATTTCACCAGGTATTGCTTTATGCTTTCCTACTGCATCCTAACTTGGAATATTAAGCCAATCATAAAATTTAAGATAGCAGTAAACTAAGCAGCAAGAGACATGAGTATGAACCTGTTCCCCTAACACATGACGTATACACGCTCATGAAGCCAGTAGAATAGATCCAGCAGAGTCAATTTTCTTTCAGACAGACTTTTCTAGGAGCAGAACTGGCACTTTATATCAGAAAAAGGTATGTGTGGGCAAGCTCAGATCTTTTACCTGGGCTTTTTTTACAGTTTTGTGTGGCTAAATGCAGAGTTCAGGTTCCTCCTCCAGCTGCCTCCCAAATATTACCCAAAGCCTGTTAGAGGAGGGATTAAAGTCATCTTTGAATCAGGACATCCTATGGCTCTGCTACTGCAAATGTGCCTCTGGCCATGCAGATGTACCATCATGGAGATCTTGGCACAGAATCCCTCTGACCACACAGTACCAGTGCCACTGCTTGCATGCACCTCTTGGCTTTAGACCATCCCCACAGAAGCATGTCTTTGTCATAAATCACAGCCCTTATAAATGACAGCCCAACGCACAGTGTGCTAATTGACATCCACAGAGCAGTGTCTTTGATGGTGCAGAACAATTTATATTTTGCTGTAATCTATGCTAACATGCTGAAACACAGAGCATGGCACTGGAGCAGGATGAAGGATTGTGCAGAAGAGACATAACTGAGAGTTGCTGGATCATCTGTCCTTTTTGGTCTTCACTTTCTGCAGTGTGTGATTTACTAGTGATTAGAACTGAGCTAGTAACAAGATCTCATGGGACAGAACCCTTTCGGATCAAGTGAAAAAATGACATTGTTAAAATCAAAATGGGTTTCTTTTGAGGTTAGAGAGGAATTTAAGTTTCACAATTTCTTTTTTTAACAGTCAGCAGACAGCCAGCTCAATAGTACTCTTAAAATATTGCTGCAGTTTGGATCTGTTACAAAAATGAAGCATTTAATTTCTGTGAGAAGTGACAAAGATAAGCAATTCTCATTCCCACACCAAGGGCAGGGCAATCTGTCAGAAAACAGACTTTTTCAGATGTTTTTCTATGTGTTACAAGGGTGAATTCAATTACAGGTACAAAAACCAAGCAAGTGACATGACAAAGGAAGACCTTAAATGATAATTTAGAACCCAAACTCCTTCAAATCCAGGATGAAAAACAAGTAGCAGAAACTTGATTTAAGAGAGATCCTTTCCTAGCAGGTTCCACACACCACATCCCCCCCTCCCCAGGTACATATTCTGTTTTACTTCCATATGGAGTCTGTAAAAAAAAAAAAAAAATACAATGGTTCACAAAGCTCTATTGTGACCTTTAAAAATAAAAAACCATGCAGTGCTATGCTTCTGGAAAGGCCACTATTGAAAAAAAAAAAAAAATCCCCTATCAGTCATGTTATGAAGTGTCTCCTGGGGGCTGAGAACTTCTTGGGCACAATGCACACATCAGCACACATGGCAGCTGCTGCTGTTGCTGCTGCTGCTTCTTATGAGAGAAAATAGCCAGGTTCACATCTGCATGAGTGTGGCCATGCTGGTGGGACAGAGGAGGCATTTCCCAAAGAATAAATGCTTGCTGAGAACCTCCTTGCCCCTGCAAGAGAATAGGAGTTAGTTGTTTTACAGCCATCAGTGCCTTTGGAAAAGTTCCCTCTAATTCTTCGTCCCAGACACATTGCCCCGAAAGTGTCCTGCTGTCTGTCTACAAAAATTAGTCAGTCTCTACATTCTTGTTCTCTACAGGACCTCTGGTGTTGGCTGCAGCAAAACCTTTCTAATATTTCATCTCCGGTTATGACTCTCAGCTTTTCAGAGAGACTGCACTTAGATAAGACACCAACTAAAATACCACACTCTAGAGAGGGGTTTGTTTTGCCACTTATATTCAGCCTGCAGCATGTTGTTGAGTTATTTTTTGCAAAGTAAAGGCATAGCCATCTTTATTTGCATAACATTTTCTGTTTCTTTTATGATGTTTATTTAAGATAGCTTAATGATTATACTTTTCTCAGATGTACTCGCTTGGAATTAGTTGCTTCATTTGCACTGAAAGAAAAATTAGGAAGGTAAATGATTAAAAAAAGGGAATAATTCTGTCATCTTTACACTGGCAAAATTCCATGAGCATTGATTACCCACTAGAAATGTTGCCTGAAAAGACATCATATAATCAAACTGCAAATTATATCAAAACCAAATGAGCATATGGAGAATTCCTCCACAGAGTCCAAAAATGAAGTGCAAGACACTCATGAAGGTTTCTGCAGTTCTGAGATTTGCTGTTCATCACTGTTCTCACTGCAGCCCAGGTAAGAGCCTTAAGCTGGATAAAAATCATTCTTTTCTTGATCTCCTGACTCATGTCTCCTTTTAGTTTTCAGTTTGTACTATGAACAGAAGGACCTAAAAATACAAGAAAGGTACAAGGAAAGCATAGTAATACCAGAAAAGCTCCACTGAGCTTAATACTTAGTTCCTAATACTAGAGAAGAAAACTGAGGCAAGCATGTTAGTGGGGCTTGCTGCTGAGGCATCTGTCTTTCTGGTGGTTGGAGACTGGTGCAGGGGCAGAGTGCAAATTACTTCAGGATTCCCTCATGAGGCAAAGATTTGCTGCAGATGGCAATGGCAGCCTGGGGAGGAGGTGCTGTGGGATGTCTTTCTGCCTGCTTGCAGCCCTCGTGCCACCCTGGCTCTGAGTGCTCCTTGCTGCCTCCTCAGCTTCACCTTCCCCATGGAGTCACACACAGAAACCACCCTTATCCCATCTTGTTTATGCATTTCAGCTCAGTTTTAGATGTAATCTAAGCTTAGACATAGATATTTTGGCAGCCAACTTGAAATATCTAGGACCGAATTTTCAGGGGTGTCAATCTCTCTAGCCTAATGGGAAAGGTCTGTGGGAGACATGAAACTTTCATGTCTCCTCAAAAATCTGAATTTTTACATTGGAAACACACAATTCATGCATCTTTCTGAAATTCTTGCAATCTGTTGTTGAATCCAGTTAAAACTGGGCATTTTTAAGAGTGTCTATGTGAATATTTCCCTAGAACTATGACTAAAATTGCTGGAAGATATTTTAACTGCAGTCCATGGGGAGCTATTGACGGTAATAAAAAATACTGTGAGAAGAAAACAGCAGCAAGTGAAACTGCCCTCTCAGAAAGCCCAGGTCTGCTTTGAAGGAAGTGTTGACATTCACCATAAGACTCAGTCATTTCCCAGAGGGCTGTAAGATGCCTTGGAATGACATAATCAAAAAGCAATGGTGTTCTTGACTTAAAGGGGTAAAGAAAAGCAGGGCCTGATCCATCTGCCATCGAAATCAAAGAGGACTTTGCTATTGACTTCAGTCAGAACAGAGTTCTGGATGCAATCTGTGTGCAGTTTATTAGCACACTTGTTTATCCAAACGATCCTAGCTTCAACCAACGGCATGTCTAGATATCTGCCTGGGACTGCATCTGTACAAATGTAAAAGTGTGAGTTTATAATGTGGTTTAATTCAAATTATTCTGGCATTTTAAAAGCATTTCCAGCAAAAAAAGACAGCTTTAGCTGATTTGCACCCCAGAAGACAGACTTTGATTGGAAAAGCTTGTAACTCACATTTCAGGTTGCAATTCATATACGAGTTCATGCAAGCTAAGGACACAAACAGATTTTAGGGTTAATTTTAAAATGATGTTACTATGCACTCAATTAAAATTTTGCAGCCATGATTTCAAAATGTGAAAAGCTCTACAAATTACCCAACTCATCAGCTACAGCCCTTAGTTTTCTTGAAGGGGAATTTCTTTGATGACCATAACAAAATCACAGTAAATGGCAAGTAAGATTGCCATCAGGAGTCTGCTGAAAATGCAGGAGGAACTCCTGATTGCTTTAGTCATGTGAACAACCCCTTCAGAACAGCCCAGTCAGGCAAGGTGGCTTACACCAGGAGTTAATTTAGGCTGCTGGAACTCTTTGCATTACTAAAACGAGCATGGTTTTGGCTTGTAAATGGGGGGTAGAATTTTATTTCACTTTCTGAGGGTCAGAATTTTATTTCCCTTTCTAAGGGGCATACATTCATTTCAGAGTAAACCTTTCAGAATAAAAGTTTACTTCACATTATAGGAAACGACATCCCTTTTTTTAGATTTCCTTTTTCAAAGCATGCCTCAGATTTCTGACTTGCAGTGGAGAGCTTTGGTATAAGTAATAAAAGTCTTTAAAATTAAAATGCTAATCGTAAACAAACCCAAATGCATGAAAGATATAGTCTGACTGCATAACAAAAGAGAATTATATAATTCTATTTGAGTGAAATCTTTCATCTTTGATTTACAGGTTTGAGTCTGCCTATAACTGAAACCATATTGTTCCATATCTTTCATATCATGGCCTTCCCCAAAATCTTGTTTTAATTAAGGTTCCTTTCAGATTTTAGAATAAAAAGCATGACAGTCTTCACTTATGGCTTTAATATAGATCTTTTTTTTTTTTTTTTTTTTTTTTGAATTTGGATAATATATAAAAAATGAACATCACTTGCTTTTAAAAGCTGAGCAAGCTATCAAATACTGCAAGCTGAATACTTCAAGATATCTCCTGGGGTTCATTAGGTGAGAAAGTTGTAAACAAAATAAAAGTTACTGTAGCAGAGTTTTGTTCATTTGAAGTACTCTTACATACATGCCCATCTCTCTCTCTCTGACAGTAAGGCAACACGTGTAACAGTTTAAGCGTTCATTTTCAGCTAAAGGCACAACTCTATGTAACGTTCTCAAACATGGAATTAAACAGCTAAAGTCACATTGCAGGGAGATCTTGCTGCACTTCGGGAATCTAAAATAAAGCCTAAACCCTTTGAAGCTTCTTAAGCAACATCAGTTCTCTTGGTGCAGGACTACATAAAAGAATCAGTTCGTATTCACATCACGACCTGTAAAAAACAGCCTCCACAGAAACACCTGAGCTTCAAATGAGCTGCACGCAGTTACTGAGGGTTGCTGCTTTGGAGTCAGAACGCAGAAACATTTCAGAACAAACCAAAAACACGTTTGAAAAACTATCCATACTTGATCTCTGCTGCACATATGGTGAGCGCTACTGTCAACTACAGAGGGTACAGCACGTTTTCTTAAAGGCAAAAGATCATTTTAGAGAATCGTGAATGTGTTTTTATGATAGAAGGGATTACATGAAATGGGAGGGATGGCCAGGAATAGGGAAGAGAAAATAAAGCACCACCAAGCACAGTACTTTAGGGGATTTATAGTACAATAAGAAGTGCTTTCCCTTTAGCTACAATCCCTCATCATAATTTAAACACTTTTCACTTATTCAGCTAAGAATTCATTACAGGATGTTAAAAAATGGCACGTAAAATAAGGGTGGGGTTTTTTCTTTTTTCTTCATTACACAGAGCAAAGAAAACAAATTCTATTAACAATTTAACACAGTATGAAAAAAATTATCCAGTAAAAAGTGTCAGAAAGTGATTCATGGAGTTCACAGAGTATGTTGCTGGCTGTTGCAATTCTCATATCTCTAATCTATCATGTAGAATTTTGCAATACTCTATTTCACAATTTGTGTTGGTGAGTGGGTCAAACAGCATTAAAATACATGCTCTAGGCTCTTTCTCCCAAGTCCGTTTTACTGTAACTCTAGAATTGTGGCGGTTACTTTTAAGGACTCTTTCGGGCTCTTTCAAGTCCATCCAAAGAACAAGTGAAGCTGCTATTCCGAGCCTTGTGCCCAGTGTTTATGTTCCATCTGATCTGTGCCACCCAAGAAGCAGACAAGACATGTCTGAGGGTGCTTTGGGGGATACACAATGATGTCACCCACAGGAAATATCAGGGAGGACTTGGCACTTCACAAGGCTGGCTCTTCTTCCATGGGCTCACCAGCAGCTCTGTAAAAATAAACAGGCAATCAGAATACGGCACAAGAGTACACAATGACATTGTAGATTTTCATGCATAATCAAAGCTGATTTTTCAGCTCTCTCAGATGTTTATTTGTGTTATTCAGCTATCCATAAATAGAGTTTCTTTCCTAGGAAGTATAAACAAATGTCAAGTGGAAAAACATTTTAGATCCAAGCAATCACTGAAAATGTTCCTGTTTATATTAAAATATGTCAGAATATTTTATAACATTTTGTCCAGAAATGTACATGCTTTGTGTCAACAGAATCAAATAATTTAATGAAAAAAATAGCTGTGATACTTTTATTTTACAAGCTTGTGCAACTAAAAATACATGCATTTATTTTTTCAAGAGGGCCAATACCATTAAAGCAAAATAGTTCACTAGTAGCCACGTAGTGTTCCCTCTGAGGTTCTTCTCCAGTCTCCTAGTTTTTGATTTTTTGTTTTCATAAACATATTGCCTGCCTGCAACTTTTGAGACTAAATTCTGAACCTGATCAGCAGACCGCTATCAAAGAAAAAGCATCTATTAACAATATCAAATCAGATTATATCTCTATCTTTTATATGAAAACCTCTGGGAAATTATCAGCTTAGGCAAAAGGCGCTCTCTAAGACAACCAATAAGAAAATGACGAGAATGCACATGCTGAGCTGACATCAAGTCTTGAAATTCCTTGTATCTGACAAGCTACTGCACCTGAGAGGAATATCATGGCAATTATAAAATTGGAAGCTTCTGAGATCATGGAGAGACCTCACTATTGAAGGGCAAAGAATTTGGAAAGAAACCATTTCTCATCTCAGTCTGTCAGCCTTAAGAACTACTTTAAAATAATAACTTCAAACAAATTTGAAATCAGAGGAGAAAAATAAGTGTAAATTAATAAATGAGATGTTTACCAGTTAATTCCTGGAAGCCAGTATAATAACTGGCTTCAGTAAAATATTCCTCAGAAAGTACAAATTCATGAGATCCCCTGGGAGAAAAAAAAGTAATTAATGAGGGCTTGCTTGGACTTTGATAGTTTATTCAGCAAGGAAGTCAGAGAATTTTAAATAAATCTGGAATTTATTAAAGTCTTTCCCAATGAAAAAATCAGCAGTATGTCTTTAAATTATTTTATACAGGTCATTCCTTTATGATTTCGAATGATCACTGATACCATGTTGAAAAATATGTCAGGTGAATGACACGTGAAAAAGATGATGTTTTTCAGACTAATCACTTTCTGAAGGGTATTGACTCTAAAAGATACTTAATCTATAAATCTCAAATCTTTAGTTTCTCAACACGAGGTGGAGAATATTTCCTATGTACAGTAACCACTGCGGCTCCCTCATTCCTGAGAAGTGAGGTGAAGCCCCCTTGCTCTCCCTCTTTTCCTCCGTTTGCTTTGGTCTGGATTGCAGCAGAGAGAACATCCAGGGTGAGATGGAGCCCTGCCTGCTGCTGAGGTCCTCAGGTGAAATAAAAGATCACACACCAGGTGAGGAATTCATACTGATGGTGTGTCTTGTTGTTGTGCCAACCACACACTTCCACTTTCTCCAGCCACTTGTGGAAGACCTGAAAGTCCTCTGGCATAACACAGAGGGTCAATAAGCCCTTGTTAAACATCCAGAACCTTATGGGTCTGTCTGGAAAAAAGATAATTTGGAAGAAGATGACAGCTCAGTTTTTAGAACAATATGAAACAATATGTGTCAATATATTTCAGGCGGTGATTGGCAGATCAGGAAGGAGCAAAGCTCAGGTAAACTTCTGGAAGTGAGAGTAGGAGTTTGGACTATTCATAAGAACCTAGGGAAGCAGTACATGCAACAATCTGTTCATATGTGTTTGACTTTTGGGACTGATATTCTCATGAACATAGTACAATTGAGGATCTTATTTAGGACTTCTTTCACTGGGAAATTTTTCACTGACAAAGGTGTTTCTGAGGGCCAGGAGTAGCCCTCACTGTTCTTGAGTGCTATATTCTAATATATTCCAATATATTCCAACAACAGGCCAACATTCTTCTCCAGCCAGAGCATAAGCACCAATATTATTTTATATATATAAGTGCCAGATGCAAGGTACTTTTTAGGAAGGGGAGATAAGGTTAGAGTGCCGTGGCAATCCAGCTGTTGTCTTGCAGTGTGGGTACTCTCACAGTCTTCTCAGTCTCCTTTTGAAGACTTGTGTGTATGCTTTAACTTCTTTTTATTAGTGTCAGAGAAGTTACTGGATTTATCCAATAGTTTATCATTAAAAACATTTATTTTTATGAGATAACGGCTCAGGCTAGAGTTTTGTGTGAGAGCCAGTACTGTTTTGGGGCCAAAGGACAGAGAGAAAAACACTGTAAATCCCATAGCACTGAGCAGAGAATCAATATATGCCCATTCTGACAAAATCAAAAGTTATCAGAATAAAAATGGAGGGGGTAGAGTCTGACAGGCCAAATTTGTGTAACTTCAGCTTTGTCACTGTGAATTACGTCAGTCTTCCTGTAGCTGACAGGAAGTTGGCACAAAAACACAAAACAGGCAGAACCCCCCATCCCACACTGTATGCTCTGAGCAGTTCCTCGAGATGCAGCTGTGAGCTCAGGTCTGATCTAAACTAATTCCATGCAGTCAGAAAATTCAGAAAGACACTGATTGAGATTGTAATGGTTTAGACTTTTCTCTAAGGCTTCACCGTGGCTCATTTAAACTGCAAGTTCCTAGGAGCTGAGCCCTCCTGCATTCACTTTACTTTGGTGTGCTGTGAAGAGTGCTCATCTTTAGCTCTCTTATATGTAGAATTCTGACTATGGCAGAATGAAATAATCTCTTTGCAGTTCATGCTAAACAAAACAATGCTGTTTAAACCTTCAAACAAAATAAATAGATGAGGCAAAAATCCTATCATATGGATAAAATCTGGCAAAACGTGACATCTTAAATATTGTTCTGTGGAAATTGAGAATAAATGTTATTTATGAGAAAATTATTAAAAGTAATTAGTGTCTACAATTTTAAAAAATGTAGTATTTAAGAATGTAGATAAACTCAGTACATCACCCAAAAAAAGAAACTGTTTATTTAACCTTATTTTTTTAAATGAGAATTACAGAGATTTCTTTTAGCTGCATTATCACACACACAAAAATAAAAATTCAAGGTATGTTTCCAAGGTAGAAACTGCTGAACAAAAGATAGATTTTTCTGGGATGGTATGGCTGTCTTATGCCATAATCTGTTCCTAATTTACCTCAGCTGTCTCAGAGAAGATCGTTGTAATTGAAAAGTGATCCTCTGGTAGCAAAGAGCTGGGGAAAAAGAGGTACATTTCTATATCATGAAGGCGATTTGGAGAGTGTCTAAAGACATTATATAAGACATCCTGAGTAAGTGTATATCCTAGTAAAAATGGACTTAGTATGGATCAAAGAGAAAGGAACTAAAAGTAAAAACCATCCTAGTTTAAGAGCAGAATAAGGTAACTCCATATATACTCTCAAGAGAGGAAGTAATGTCCAAACAAGGCAAATTAAATAAAATATAAACTCTGGCAAGTTAAATGTAAACCCTCAATGAAGCAAACTAATGGAAAGTCTGAAGAGCAACATATTAAAGGCATAAAAGCTAATAATAAAAAGATCTTTCAAAATACATCAGAGGAAATGATCAAAGCACAAAAGGAGCATCAAGGAAGGTAGACCACAAAAGCAAAATGAACTATTTATATCTGGGTTCACTAGAGAAGTGTCAGTGATATTTTATTACTTGCAGATGAACTATCCTAAACTGAATCAGTGCTAGAACAAACTGAAACACCAAACATTGCCGAATTTCTAAGAGCAGATGATATTTGTCTGCTAAGTTCCAGGGAAATACGATTAGGATGTTGTTAAAGAAATAGTTATTGAGCATATTCTACAGCTTAACTCAGCAAGAGGTAGAGATGCAAGAAAAACAGTTCCCCTTTTTGAAACCACGGGAGGTACAGTAACCTTGTATGGCAAAATTGAAAGCAGCTAAAATCAGTGATGGAATTAGTAGGCATCTAGGTAACAGTCATTTGGGTAAGAGTTAAGTCAACACTTAAAAAGATCCTTTCAAATTTACTAGAAGTTTCTGAAGGAAATTAGGGAAAAGGGATCAAGTGATTGCCCTCTGCAAAGAAGGTCTTCCAACAATTTCATTCAAGTGCTTGGAAGAACCTAGGTTGTTGGGAGAAGGTCTTTTCACAGATTAATAATTATCAAAAGCAGGAAACGCATAATAATATTGGTGAATTTTCACCATGGAGGAATTCTCCAGAGGATCTCAAAAAGACTAGGCAGACTACAAGTAGATTTAGGAGATAATGTTTGCTGATGATGCCAAATTGCCAATACTGCTCAGCTGTAAGGCCCATAACAGCATTTCTGTATGGAGAAGAAGGCAAACAACACAAATAGAATACACAAAATGAGGGAGGACAGCTTTAACTGTTCAAACAGTCATGGCTATGACTGAGAATTGGAAGTTAATGGTAGAGGAGCAGAAAGCCACAGAAACAAAACATCCCCAGTATTAGCTACTGTCTAAATTCATAATGTGCCCAGCACCTGTAGTCCTGCATGCAGCTTTTACTCCATCTCAAAGAAACTACAAAAAGCACAGAGAGGAGCAAAAATCATCAAAGGTAAGAGATTGTTTTCATACCAGCAGGAATACAGAGTCTTGAGAAGCTCAGGCCTTTAAAACCAGATATGTGTCAAAGACTATGAGTAAGAAAAGTGGTGGTTTTCTTTCTCACAATACAAGACCTAGGGGGTTCCCAGTGATTTTATTGGTTAATAAGTAAAAGCAGTGCGATGCTTGATGAGGCTTTGGGACTCACCCGAGTGCCAGAGGCGGGTTCAAAAAGGTTTTGAAAAGTTTATGCCTGTGTATGTATCCTCAAGAGTTTTACACAGGATGGGTCAGAGACAGCAGTTGAGATCTATCAACTCACCAGGGCAAGGCTGGCTCTCAACCTCCTCTACTCCTGCTTCTCTCCCTTATACACCCACCACCAAGGATGACAAGAAGGTGGGCAGGCTGACCTGGGAAAGCTGTTCTGCAGCTCCTGAGCCTGGAGGGGATTGTAAGCCCTGTGGGGCATGGCCAGGTGTGAGCTGTGTACTGAGCACAGCTGGGGTAGATATCCAAATAGTGAAATGCTACGTGAAGCTTTATGAGTTGATAGACAAATACGGCAAGTGACCCTAAATGGTAGCTAGCTGTACCCCATAATTCAACCATTTGCTCTAGTATACAATATAATGCAATTTGACTGAAACTGCAACTGGTAGCTCTGTAGCATTAAGAGCAAAAATTATACTTTGTTTTTATTTCCATTTGAGTAAAATCTATGCTCAGCTGAACCAGAGCCATAAAGTCAAATTCTGATAAATGTCTTTCTCAAGATTTACTGCTTCCTGTAAAAATAGTAAGTGCAAGAGATCTCCCTCCACACCCTTTTCTTTTTCCATTTTAAGAAGAAGCATACAGAAGCTCCAAGGTATCAGGGACATCAGCATACTGAATATTTTCACAGCACGATTTTTGAAACAGATGTCTGGCCAAAGCAAAATTCTAATCAGCTGAATTTGTATCTCACATAGGGAATAATTGTGTGTTATCAACACACAAAAGTTCTGGTAGTTAGAAATGTTTTATAGGGCATGCTTGTTTCTTTAATTTCATCTCTATTTAAATCCCCGTTAGCACCATACATGTTTCCTTTCCTATCCACAAACTCATTTTTTTATATCTGTACTCTTCCAAAGTCTATAATCAAGATTCAATTGGATCTTAAAATGCAGAGTTATGCTTCGGCAAAATAAAACACCAAAAGCATAGCAGCTTTTCACGTTTTTCTTCATTTCCTTAGCCAGAGAAAATCAAGTAAAAAAATAATCGGCACTGTCACTTGAAGAAAAGAAAGAAAGAGAGAAGAAAGAAATAAAAATACTTAATATGGGCCTTAGCCAGGAGCATTTTATCCATCAGTGGTAAATGAGTCAGATATGAGTTGGCTAGGAAAAGAGCTGCTTTACCCAAAATCTGAGTTTAAAGTGAGTCATCTCACTCCAACACCAATATATCCTCCAACATAACTGGCCAGAGTTTCCCGCAAAGAGACTCTTGCTGCTGCTCTTCATCTGGAGGCCTGACCATCCAGAGCTGAAGTCGACAGGATCTCTGCCATCGAATCAGGGAAACAGGCTTAGAGCTGCAGGCCAGAACTATCAGCCTGGCTGACCATGGTGGGAATTAAGGGGAAGCAAATTGACTCCTGGTGTAATGAAGGAACCCCTCAGGCTGCCCCGTCAGCCACAGTGCTTCCTGTGGCAAACAACTTTCCCAAATGAACGCTTAATGCAAAAGCTTGCAACAGGTCTTCAGAAGGTGACCCCATCTGTACCAATAGGAGGAAGGGCACACCTAACAGAGCTTGAGACCCCATATGATTCCTCACATCCCTGCTGCCCTCTGTTTGCCATAGGAAGCGGCTGGAGAAGGAGCATTGCCTACACGGTCCTTTATTACAACAATCATTAAAAAACGTGAAAAAGCAAAGCTGAACTCATCTCTCCATTACTGCTGTCTGTGTTGGTATGTACCTATGAAATGGATGGTGTGCTTATGTGAAATGAAGTAAATTACACAGAACCCAAAGCATGCAATTCCATATTGATCCTTACATTCGTCAGGAAGAAAATAAAGAAAATGATGCTCAGAAGCCTCAGAAAACCTAACCATCAATTTTGGTCCAGTGGGACAGCATTTTTTTTGTCCTGTCACTCTCTGATGGCAACTTGGCTTCATGTGACTTCTTTGAGGTTTAGAAATGTAGAAAGAGATTTCAGGGCGCATGCGCGTGTAGGCTTTTTTTTTTTCTTTTGTGCTCTTGACAAATGTCTGCAGCACCACAGAAGATATTCCAAAAGAAGTCATTTTTCCACAAAACAATTCATCACAATGGATTCATCCCTACAAGAGTCCAGAACTGATGAAGTGTAATGAATCTGGCAGTCACATGAATTCCACTTGTGCTCATTTCAGTACATTCATTTTTTTTCCATGTTTCTCAGCACTGCCCTGAAATTCTGTTTTCAGAACGGGTGGAAACTGTCACAGGTTATCACTTGGTAGCTAATAAGTACAGTAATTAAGTTCAGTGTTAGTCAAAGGGCTATTTTGTTCAAATCATGTAGGAGTAGCAGTTGCTCTTGGTAGTTGTAGTTTTGAGTGTAGGCACATAACAAATAAAATTTTTGGTTATTCTCAGCAATATAAAAATACACAAAATTAGCCATGCCCTTTTCCAGACAATTTATAGCTTTAATTTGCTTGACTGCATTATTTCCAATACTTTAACTAAAATTATTTATATTTCAGAGCTATGCACACACAAGTGGGAATTTTTCTTTCCCTAGCTAGCAGAAGTGTCTTGTAGCTGTCAGAAACTTATATGAAAAACTACACTATTCCTCGGCTGAGCACTGATTAGCACAGTCATAAATCTGAACTACATCTTGTGTTCATCATGGATTCTTCTCTAAGCTTTTATGAAGTTGTCTGCAATAATCCTAGCACAAGAATAGCCATGGCATATTAAAATATAATTACAATTGGAAAGGTAATTATGAAAATACTGTGAACTTTACTAGCTAGCTCTATTCCCTGTGTGTCCCTTTGAGCCATGCCTCAATTCTTTGACAGATGAGTGTTGCCACTGTTGTGAGGGATGCTCACTCCCAAACACTTCCATAGTTTTGAGCATTGCACTAGTCCCCTGGGTGCCTATCAGCTCAGTTCTGATTAAAAGACACAACATAGGAGGAAAGAAATGAAGCAACTAAGAAGCAGTCACAATGTAGGAGCCATGGATCTTTCTGGCTCCACTCCCACCACTGCTGTCCCTACCCACAGCTCCCTCCTCTCTCTACTGTTGTTCCACAGCCTGATGAGCTGATGAGTCTCCTTATAAGGCTTTTTTTCATCTTTCCTCCTCCCTCCTCTGTTTTCTGTGTATGATGGAACCCAAGTGGTTCCACTACATTTTGTGTTTTTCTCTACTGGCGAAGACCAGGAATGTTTGTTCTTAAAACAAAAAAAACCCAGGAAACTCCAAAACTTCTGCAGTGGCTTTTCTGATTATAGATGACAGAATATTGAGTGGCTACTGCGTCTTTTTTTCACGTGTAATTGGCAAAACATACAGTAGCATTTACTGCATCATTTTCTTAATTTGGAAGTGGAAAGAAATCTTCATTAATGTAAAAAGCAGATGACAAACTGGAAAAACCAGCATTCTCATTCTTTGCTGGTCTACCTTCATCTTAGTACATAGAAAATGTTGGCCTTAATCCTGGTCAGGATTGCTTTAAGTTTTATACTGTCTCTGTTCACATAACTTCCAGGGAAGTAACTTTTAATGTCTGTCTAATATCACTTAATAATTATTTAAGTCCATTGTTATTAAATTTGTTGAGTGCTTTCCTAGAAAATTAAAAGAGATTTGAAAAGCTTCTACTAAGAAGAATATGGTTGATTACATTTGACCATGTCTATTTACATCTTAGGGATATTGCACTTTTTATGAAGTAGCAAGAATTAGACATGGCAAGAAAACAAGGTTCTTGCACTAATCATGAACTTTAGTACAGAAACAGGGATACCAAACCCAAAAAACTGCTAGCATAGAATATCTCTGCTTCAAGTGGCTAAGTGAGAGAACTGAAATCCAAAGATGAAAAATTCCATGTATCTCAATTAGCAGATAATTTTGAAACAACCCTTAGTCTTCCTTTCTTCTTTGTTTCACTTGGCTGGAGATAAAGCCTTGTTCTCTGTAATAATTTCATGCACTTACCTGCTGCCTTCCTGAGGAATACACTGCTCAACGTCCACTGAAAGAGAGGCCATAGCAGATACTGTTTCTGTTTCCTCCCTCTCCTGCTTCTGAGACTCAGCCAGAGCACAATCCACTGGCACAGAGTATGGCTCCACTGACTTCCAGTACTTGCCTAAGGAAAACACACATAATAATTTATGGGAATTTTAGCTAGCATGGTGGTACAAGAACAGTAATCACTTAGTTCAACACTGAGTGATTATAATTTAAAATCACTGCGGTGTAAGCAGTACAGTTGAAATTTCAGACTGCAGTGAAGAGGTCTATTTCTGAACCTAAGAATGCCAAGTTGGAAAGTGCTTTCATTCCAAGAGCTGTGTCACACCCTTCCCCAGAAGGTAATAAACTGGAGGAGTAACACACAGACTAATGAACACAGATTGTCAGGAAGACCAGCATATCTACACAAGGTGATGGGAGTTCAGAGCAGGGTTAATAACTAGAAGCTCTGATATGGCACGCAGTTGATGCAGAGACAGCAAAATGTAGGAAAATGTACATTGTTGCACAAAGTGCTCACACAGCACTGTCTTGAAAAGGAAAGAAGTCAGAAATGCCAGCTCAGACTGAAGTGGTGTTGCCAGAACAATCAGGTTTGTTAGTCCTGGATGTTCTTTCTCCTCCAACCTCAGGGCGTATACTAGAACAATAATTTAGTTAAAACTTTCATATATGAACTGGCTGTTGCTGGAAAGCTGCCAGGTATCATAAGGGATACAGCTTTCTGGTCTGCTATGTAAAAATACAGCAGTGGATTAAAAGCATGAGTATTTTCAGATTTCTGCCTGCAACAGAAGAAGCTCATCAAGAAATGCAAAAAATAATGGCAGGTGACTCATCCTAAACATATAAAATGATCTCCTACTGCACAGCTATTAAGAGACAGTTTGATTATTGGAAACCACATGAACAAGTATGAATTTACATATATATTTCTTAACAGTCCAGTAAAACACTGAGGACTCACTAATTGCCAGGTGGAAGACACCTGGGAATTAGGAGCTTTGGGGAGTCTGGGAGCTCTGGACCAGAGCTTACTCAGTGTTTAGCAAGAAGCTTTCGGCAGCTGCTGCAGAGGTTGGATCAGGGTACTTATCTGGGAATTAGACAGAGGGTTTCAACAGCTGTGAAAGAGAGGGGATCAAGCAGGGGACCTTTCCAAGGACTAAAAGGAGGATTTTGGCAGCTGGGCAGAAGGCTGAGCTGAGGTGCTTATCCAGAGGGTAGCTGGAGGCTTTGACAGCTGGGAGGCCAGGCCAGCAGTGGTGCTGCCTGTGCTGCAGAAAGGCTGCTGAAAACTCCCTCTTTGGTAACACAGCTCTCAACACAGTTTCAGGCTTTTGGAAGGATGAACTTTTCCCTCCAGTGAGAAAGCAGCTGTCAATAAAGTCTGAAAATGTCTTTATTCAAAAACATCATTGCAAGATGAAAGCCCAAGTCAATCTTTAAGAACAACCAGTGAGCATGGCCAGAGTGTTTCTTTGAACTCTAATAGTGTGCACGTTTGAGTAGTTAGCAGAATCTTTAAATAACGGGGACCTTCTGGGGATAAAATGTAAAGTGTATTAAGTATCCTACAAAGTTGAGATTAAGTGTTAGGAGGTTGGCTTCGCTCCAAAAACATGAAAGACAGAGCTAAAAAGTTATGTACATAACAGTAGGCTCAATGATTGGAGCCTGGCAAATTTTATAAAAACAAGACAAAAAATATTCTCTATTATTACTGTGCTCAGAGACCATATTCTCTATTCATTAAAAAATACACTAAAAACAAACAAAAAAGTTATATGAGCATTCCACAATGTTCTCACAGATCCTATGTGCAAAAGTCAGTCTTTGCAATATACACCCAATTCAAACCCTATAATTTATGAGCTAAATGTTCACAGAGTGGGTGGGGTTTTTGTTGCAGAAACAGATGTGCAAGAAAATCAAATCTGTTGGCATGGGAATAATACCCCCTCTTGCCTATAAAAGAAATGAACCCATGTTCACTGCTGGAGTTTTCAAGGGCTTTTATTCATAAAATAAAATATTAGTACCATGCTACCACTGTGTTGCTCTCCTGCAGCAACAATAAAACAGCATCAGTGAGGATTGCTACATCACATTCGTTCATTCACACACAGGCTTGCACACCAGCTGCCCCTTGAATCCTGACTTTCTTGTAACATTAAAACTTGGGGCCAATTTAAGCATATTAGTGGGCTCTCTGTGCCCATTTAACTGCCCTTCACTCCCAAGCCATTGGTGGTGTTCTTTGTTTCCTCACATGGAGAGTTGTGTTATGAGAGGGGCTTCAGCGACAGAGAGAGCAGAGTCAGGCCAGGAGGCAGGTTGGCAGCCCATATACTGCACTGGAGGGTCCTGGAGAAAGGAACTACATGGCAGGGGGTTTGTGGTTTGTGGGGGGAAATGTTTAAGGAGTCACAATTAGAAATAGCATCCAGGTAGCAGCAGGTACCTCATGCAAGGAGGGCTCTGTGATGCTTGTGAAAAAGCGGCGATAGTTTTTTCTTTAAAATCGGAAAACTGTACTTTGAAAACACCTTGAGTAGGCAGAAGAGCTTTGCAAGCTTCTCTTTTATCAACATTTATTTGCTGTACACAAAACGTACAGGCCTTGAATGCATGTTCAGCCAAAAGATTTGCAGGCAAAGAGGTATAGAATGGGGAGGCAATCACAGCACACAAGTGCACAGGAGCTTTGTTAGGAGTTATGCTGTGGATTGACAATTAAAAGAAGTCAAAAAGCATTGACCTCAGACAACTGCAATCTCTGAAAATGCCATTTCTACTGCGCTCTACCGGAATGTGAAATTCTACCAGTGCTGTTACATTCATTGAGAAGAACTTGGTGGAGCTCAAGGGAAAGAATGAAGCATACTCCTGGTTTCATTCATACAAAACTTGAGCAATCTTGGATTGTAAGAAAAAAAACAATGAAACCGAATCAGTCTTCTAGGTATGCTTTGGCTTTCAGCATGAAAATGTGCTTAAGTCTCCCTCAAAGATTTGTGTGAGCACTGACTATTACCAGGAAAAAATAAAAGGGAATGCTTCTCTCACTCTTATAGGCATTTGTAATTGCTTTTCATAGATTTGGACATGTCACACAGTGTCTTGCTTGAAAAACAATGTTTGGGGTTGGTATTCCACTATTGAACAGGATTGTTTAGAAATAGTCTATTACATGGGTGTGGAAACTACTAATTCCAAATGTATTACATTTTCAAAGGAGCATTGGATCACTGTCAATACAAAGCATTTATAGAAATTCTATTCTAGTTAGAAAAGAAGTTGTCTCTTAGTTTTTAAGTATTGTAGCTTCAAGGTTTTGCAAAAAGCAAAACCTTGAGGAGGGGCTTACTTGGCATAAAATGTTGCTAATATTCATTATGAAAGTTGGATCACAGAAATACAAACCAAATATCCAAAGGCAATGCAATGATCCAAACAAATCAAGCTTTCTCAGTACCTCTTGAGGTGCTACTCAACAGCCTAATGCTCTCCAGCCTGTCTAACTCTCTAAAATATTGAACAGTAAAATAAATACTGAACTTGCTTCTGTTAGATCTAAATATGCATCACAAAGCTGCACTGAACTTCCTCAGGGCTCCTTTCTGTCATCCAAGCATATTCCTTTCTAATACTTGGTCTCTCTCCAGACAAAATGAGGTAAATATAACTTTTTAGGTAGTTGCAAGAGAAGACAGAATGTTGTGTGTAAATAAGTCCAAACCTGAGCAGCCTGACTAAGCTTTCAGAACAGCCCCCTGGACTGCGTGACTGTACCAGTTCAGCTGAAACCTAATTGTGGCAAAATCAAGTCATTCTGCAGAGCTCTGGACTGTGTTCTCAGATTTACACCATGTATTTGTTCCCAAATCCACACCTTCTCTCTCAAAAGCCATCATTTGTATTCCTACTCTTCTGTTTGTCTGTTTCTCAATTCACCTTTTTTTTCTTTTTGTTTCAGATCCATTTTCCATTACATGCATGTTTTATTTCAAACAGAATTGCATCTCTTTTCCTTGTGTCTGTGGTCTGTGTGTAGCATTCTGCCCTTATCATTTGCAAATCTGTTCTATCTTGCACAGTACATGAATTTCCTTAACCTGCTGACTCCTTCCAGATCATTAACAGATTATTAACAGGGAATTTTAACTCATGAGCTACCCAAGAACATGCCACTCAGCACAAAGGACTTATTGGAATATATTATATACAGTTGATTTAATGAGAGCTTTTCTGTATCTAGGTGTCTACTGGATATGCATGATGAATTATATACCTACAATGAATTTTCTTTGTCACTTTGCAACTAAAATCAGATGGAGATTGCATGGATTGCCTGAACAGAGAATTGGGCATGTTGTCCCTTTTAAAAACTGCATTTATTTTATGTCGATGAATCCCAACCATTTGTGGTTCATCTCAAATGAAGGAAAACATTTGTTATTCATTTGTTATTCTAAAGCGAACAGTAGAAGTCAGGAAGCTCCCACTGGCTCAGTAAAATGGCAGAGACCAGAAGATTAGAGAATTTAAGGGATGTGTGCTCAGTTGGATTAAAGCAATTGATGGCACAAAGTTCTTCAGTGAGCAAATGCCCTAAAGCATCTGGGTAGTTAAGGATCAGAGCACAGAAGTGAAGCAATAATGTACTCTCTGTCTCAGAAACAATAAAATAATGTAAATTTTAGCACTGTTCCATGGATCAGAGCCCATGCAGAGCTTTTTAGCATTATCTCAAGCTCCTCTGAATCTCAAAGTGAGTACCTTGTAAAGGCTACAGAAACAGAATCTGAACAAACTCTTTGTTAGAGCTCTAATTTACCTGTCTGTTCACTGACAAACATCTATTTCATCCAAGCTGCTCTGGAACGAAAAAATTTGGGAATATTCAGGAATCAGAAATGTTTAAATAATTTTAATGTGTTACTTTCTCAAGGCTAAATATGTGGCAGGAACAAAGAAATGTTGAAGAAACAAAAATAAAATCATATACGTATATATAAATATTAGACACACCATGGCAATTTACACATAAAACATTTTCCCACTCTTTTCTCTGAAACAATAATGTCTATGACATTAATTAATAATAAAAAATAACCCCAAGCCCACTAACCCACCAACTCAAACTGAGAAACATACTTTGAATTTCAGTGGTCTTTTTTAAAGAAGCTATTGCATTCATATTGGGGATTTGGTGCACAATATCTTCCGGGAGAGGTTCCAGCTGAAAGAATAGAATAGAATAATATAAATAGTCAATAAGCCACAGGGACATAAAACAAACTGAAACAATCTAATCCTCAGGAAAAGCTCAGCCCAAGAACTGGTTAATATGTTGCTGGTATCAGTACTAAATGTATAGTCATGATTTTGTTTTTTGTTTTCCAGCCATGTAATTGAATTCCAAGGGGCTTTTCTATTGGCTGCAAGACTAATCTATGGAGTCTCTGAAGCAGGTGCATGTCTGTGTATTATTCATTAAAAAATGCTAGTTATTTGTGTAATTTTTGTAGGTTCCTCACAAACCAAATTCCACTGCGTCTGTATACGCAGCTGGGCACTCCAAACAAAACCTTGCTGAAGCTGCACTGGAACCAAAGTGTGCACTCTATTATCTTTATTTTTCTGGTGTTATTTCATCTAACCATCTTAGTCATTTTAAGGTTTATAGAGGGAAACCATAAAACACAGCTGCTTTTACTAGCTTAACATTAATTTCAAATAAAGTAGTAAATTTAAAAATGGCTATGCAGATTAGCAGTAAATTTCCCTAAGTAAGTTTTTTACAGAATCAGCTGCATTTTGATCTCCTAATTTTAATTGTATATTCTTTGAGTAGGGGTGCACTAGCAGAAAGAAATGTTCAGTTACTGCATAGTTATTTTTGCCCTTCAGTGGATAAATGTAAAAAGTAAACCATGTTTTGAATGTCACCCACATGTGCTTTTTTGTCCACCTTCCACACCTTTTCTCCTAGGAAAAAAAGGGTAAAAAATTGTTTGGGCTAAATGTTTCTCCTTGCACTGTAAAACTATATTCTCCTTGAACAAGGCTAAGAGTCATGAAGCTCTTCTGCTTCCCCATGTAAACTGCCATGGCTGGGTGTACAGGCTTGCATCCTGAGGAGTAGCAACTGTGTCAAGGTGGACAAAAAAAGCAATCTCAACACCAGTCCCTCCTCTCTAAAGCTAAGCAAGTTCAACCACCATTGACAGAAGACATCTGTACTGCAGACAAAACTCCTTTTTTAAGTATGCCTGGGTCTATTTTAAACTAGGTCAAGCGAAGCCCACCCAAGGAGCTTCCTTTGTGACGTTAATAGTTCAGTAGCCATCACATACTGTCCTCCAGGTTGCTACCGCTGCATCGCTACTCACCAGCTAGATAAAATCAACTTTGATCCAAGCACACATAGTGGGAAGTAACTGCAGTGTGGATACTCCCTCAGTGGTGCTATTTTAAGCAAGCTTAGCTACAAATCCCCAAACTTCTGGGATCCTGCCACTACAATCAGCAGTGAATGCCTGTCAGCGATAAAGACATTGCAAATATCACCAGTCCTTTACAGTCTTGGTAGCTAAAATGAATAGGGCTGTTCATGTCATTATTTCCTTAGAAGCCCATATGGGATTGCAGCTGGAAGATTTTCTTCTGGCTAGGAACAAAAGCACTATGTTTTGTTTTCAAGTAGCATGAATCAGTCCATTCTGCTCAGTGATCCAGTACGCAGAGAAGTGCTGGTTGGACCTGACTGGGTCCCAGTGCTTCTTGGTTAACAAAGAGGCCAATTTGCAAAGAAAGATTGTTCCTATCTAGTATGTATCATGGATTAGCACAAAGTCAGCAATTACAATAGAAATAATATTCAGGCACTTTTGCAATCCTTGAACCACATCTACTTTATCATCTTCATAGGTGGCTCTATTTGGTCACTCTTTCAGGTGCCTGAGGAGAAACTGCATATTTACGAAAATTCAACCAACAGATCAAGCTTTACAGATTTTAGAGCAATAATCCATATAATAACCTTGATAATCCATACCTTGAGTTATACAGATAAATAGCGTTTGCCTCATTTTCTGTTTAAAGTAATCTATCATTTGGCCAGGAAGAATATAAACCCCTGAAGTTCTGTTTGGTCATGCTGGGTGCAGGAACACAGAAGGGACAGCATGGAGTAGTTTAAGGTTCTGTTTCATCAATTTCCTAATTCCTAAGGCTTTGATGACCAATTCACTTCCCTGAAACAGAACAAAATAGCTCCAGGCCACAGCAGCAGAAATAATAGTAAAAGGTATGGAATTGCCAGACTGCAATATGTGAGAGCTGTGCCTTGGTTTGCCCTTTGAGTATAAGATTCTTTAGGCAGATCTTTTGTACTAATTATATGCAGACCCTTTGCACTAATTATTAAGATGGGAACAATTGGTGTAGAGAAAGTTAGAGGAAATTTTCTATTAAAAGGTGGATATTTTGTTGCCTTCCTTAAAGCTGGATTTTTGCAAGAGCCAAAACCCAAAAGGCTTGATTTTCCCTAATATATCAGAACCACCTCTTTATTTATCAGTATAGATTAAAAAAAAAAAAATTAGGCTGCATTTGAATATCTAGACAGCTCAGGTGAATATTTGGAAATGGCAGATGTGTTTTTAGAAATCAGCATAAGCTGATGAACCTTTAAAAGAAAAAGGGTAAAACATCCAACACTTATCCCAATCATTGCTCCATCTGTTAGCACTACTAACAGTTTTGTAGGTGATGTGAGTATAATGGGCATGTTTGGTCATTTTCTTAACTCTTTTTTTCCACAAAAAGTTCATTTTAAATTCCAAGCTTGGCTGAGGCAGGCTCCTAAGGCTTTCTGTCTCCTCATCCTTAAGTACAGCCCAACATACCTTGGACCCTCTTTTACATCAAGGAAATTGTATCAGGCTCCACAAGTGAGTTCATTACATCATATATCTTTCATTACATCATAAGTTCCATTACAAAATCACTGCAGAAATAAAGCCAGTGGGTTATGGCAGTTATTTCTACACCCTTTCAAATGAAACTGTTTGCATTCAAAAGAAGGATTCTGTTGGCAGTTATCTACAGTTGCATACAACTCTATAGACACAGAGGTGTTCCTGGAAAATATCAGCAGTTAGACCCAACACTGAACAAAAGAAATTACTCTACACCTGGCATTATGGCCCCATCACCTTCCCTCCTACACTTACTGGCATTCAGATCATGAAGTCTATTAAATCTGGAGGCTAACAGAAAAGAAGCTGAAAAGAGCACTGGAAATACACCATCAGGAAAGAAATCTCTCAGAGAAGAACAGCTCAAGTCTGCAGAAATAACCAAACCACTGGAGAGACAGTTTGGACCAGACACAAAGGGTCGCATTTTCAAAGCTTTTACATGGCTGAATTGGGCTTTTGTGTCCAAAGTAGATTAATGTAGAAACTGTGTCCGCTAATCATTTTCAAAATAGGAAAAACAATGTAAATGGGCAAAAAAATTGCTTGGTATGCCAAAATCTGCCAGAGGCATATCAACAAATGTTTGAAGAAGGAATTAATGATGGAAATTTCATGTGCCCAGAAAGGGATCTGAATTGATCCTTGGGAACGTGGAGAGAATCTGAAACTGGAGCAGTCTGTACTGAGCTGAAAATTCTAGCAATATCCATGTTGTCTTTAGCACTGTCATGTTTTAAAGTACCAAGATTAGCTTCACTGAAGAATATTGTGGAGTGCAGTTAGAGATTACTGGCAAGTGAGGCAAGTGTAAGCAGAAGGTAAGGAGCACAGAGTGTCTGCCAGAAGCAGAGGAAGGAGAGGAGGCAGGCAGGCTCCTCAGAGATGCTAGGGCTGCAGGGGAAAGAATCACAACCCCCCTTTCTTGGTTACAATATGTAAAAAACCTATCAGCATAAAGACTGAGCTTTGTGGCTCTTAATGTTGCCTATGATTACAGAAAAGTAAGTTCAAAGATCTCACAGGTCGTCTTATGTGTTCTTATATTAGCAATTTTCTCAGTTTTTGCACCCTCTGTTTACATATAAGCACTTCAGGCAGGTATTTTTGTGATCAAGAGTTACAATGCAGTAAATAAATAAATCAAATTTCATCAGGAAGAAGTTCAAAGACACAAAGGGTCATTAGCACCTGCCAGTCCCTGAAAACCAAGTGATACCTTGGAATTATGTAACTTTGGAATCAGAATACTCTCTGTTTTCCTTGGCCAAACCACTTCCTGACTAGCACTGCCCACCTTGGAAACTTTGATGTCACCATGCTGACCTCTGGCACACACATTGCTCCAGTTTCCTATCTCATCCAGATCTCTATTACTAGACTCTGGGTTTATGCAAGCAGCAGTTGACAGGTGTTTTAGGCTCAGTGTTAATTATTTTCTAGTATTAGAGTCAGATTAACAATGAGGATGTGAGATTGTGAGTAAGTTTGCCATGCAATTTAAAATTTTAAAATTCACTTCCATGAATATTTCCATTTTGGAGAGAGAAATGCTTACCTGTTTTGGTAAATAACCCCTTTTAATGCCCTCTTGGCAGAGCTCACTGCCTGGCTGGCAATCAGCCCAGATTGACACTGAATTCCACAAAGGAGAAAATGCCAACTTTTCATCAGCAGCAGGAAAGCTGCAGAGTACAAGCTTTCCACTTAAATTACCGTCCCCTCCTAAATGCCAGCTCAACAAACTGCAAGAAAGAAGCACATACTTCACACTCTGCAAGAAAATTGTCCGGTGTAAGTTTTCAAGCATGCTTGGGAGCCAACCAATCACAATGTTTTGTCAAATTCTGCTTCAGACTGAAATTCAAGCCAGAAGAATATTTACTAGAAGATGTTAAATTTAGTCACTTAAAAATGTTTTTACACTTGGGGCCAAATTCAGCCTTGGCCGCCACAGTCATTGAGAGCAGACGTGCATCTTCTCTGCGCCTTTGCTGCAGGGTCCCGCTGGGCAGAGACACTGTGGACTGCACTTCTCTGCCTCCTCTGTGCAAGGAAGAGCATGACCCCATCTGTGACTAATTATCACTTGTTACACACCACAGGAAACTGCTGTGCCACGGGGAGCTGAGACACTGCCCAAACCTGTAGGCAGATCAGAGGCACCATGATGTTAGACTGATTTCTGTGTCCCATGGAGACATCACACCTGGCTGCTTTAAAAGGCATGGGATGAAGGAGTTTTGTGCTTGAAAGAATACTTCCCTGCTCTTTCTGGCTGCAGATAAACCTCTATATAAATGCAGTTATGTTGGAAATAAAACATAGGATTTAGCATATTGGATTCAAGGAAAGCCCATGCCCAAGGATTTTTTAAATCTAAGTAGTGCCTCTTCAGAAATAATGTGGAGGAGAGAAAGCAGAACACGTACCCTTACGTGTCTAGAGGGGCATTATTCACCACCACCAGAGACCAAAAGTCATAGCAGAGCTCTTTATAGCACCAAAGCTAGGATGGGAAAAAACAGGATGGAATTTCCATACTACACAATGAAAATTTTGGGGGAAAATCTCAATATTCAACCCAATTTTCACAGTCTTCTTGGAATAAAATATAAATCTTAACATTCAATTGTTTTCTTAATTGAAGTCAAATGTATATCTATATACACTTTAAAAATAAGTTTTTAGATCTATGTAATCAATGTGTGAAAAACTGTAGAATCTTTTAATGAGTGTCACAATAAGTGAAAGAATTTAATTTTCAGCATGCATATCATAATTTCAAAAAGGCTTAAAAGCAATGATTCTTTTGGAATTATCTGAATCCATCTTTTCCTTTGTTTTGACAGATGCTCTTTTAATGCACCAGTTCTTAAATCATGTTGAGAAAATTCAGGGATATTTTAAGGCAACTGATGGTCATCTTGCCTTTTCACCTTCCAGAAGGTTTTCCATGTTTACATTTTGGATTTCAAGGGAATCCAGCTGCTTAATCTCTTCTCACCTCTTAGGAAGATTTCCTTCCAAGGAGATAACCTACAGTGCTTCTAATTAGGTCTGCAAATGGTCAAATGGATTTTTCTCAAAGTGACATGGAAACTTTCTGCTTGTAAACAGACGCACAAAGAGGAAAACCTAAGATATCAAAATATTTTTAAAGTAATTTTACATGTAAACTTTCTAATTAAAAATTGATCTTCATAAAGTTTATCCTTAATTCTATAATTTCCTTTTTAGTTTGTTTATTATTTAAGAAGGAATTCACAAATCAAACCAAACTGAGCCATTTCAGATACCACAGGGTGTCTTGCCTTCTTTCCAGTTGCTGTCAGAAAGGATGTGGATCTCCTCAAAATTCTCTGTTACTTATATCAGTCCTTCCATGCTCAAATTACTTAAAGAAGATTAATTTGATAGAGTATTATTTTCCTAGTGTCTTCACTCACTTTTTTCCAAGAGAAGAGTGAGAACTTATCTTACTAAACAAATCACTAAGCTATAAGCCATGTATAAATTAAAATATATCTATTTTGGATGTCAATCTGTTTTCCTTCTTGATTCTCTGAAAGAAACTAAGAGAAGAAGGCATTTTGCATTTGTAAATTTAATGTTACCTCTTAGGCAAAATATCAGACCTGCACTCCCTGAAAGTTGAAAGCTGTAAGTGGCGGCTAGTTTTAGAAATTTTTTTTAAGTGTTATTCTGTTGGTAATAACACACATGAAGCAGTGAATTTCTGTATTGAAAAGTCCTGGCCAAAAACAACAAAAGAAAAGAAAAAGTTTTTAAAAAGCTCTGCAAAATGTTTATGAATTCTAATCCTCAGCACATGAATAAATACATCTGACAAACTGCAGGGTACCTCACAAAGGCCTTTCCCAACCTTTCTAATTTGAGTTCAAATACATGTGTCGTGTTTAGAACTGAAGCTAATCTTGCCAATGTTTTTAAACTAGGGGTGCAGCATATACCATTATTTGTAGAAGTGAAAGGCAGATAATAAGTTGTAATTGTCCTATTAATCACATGTAAAGAATTGCATTCAGAGAAGAATCCATCCTCAAATTATAGTAATTGGTTGTTTAAAGAAAAAAAAAATAAGTGTCCTTGGCAGAACATACTTGGACTTCACTGTGCAAGTTCATGAATAGTATGCTGAAATCAAGCAGTGAAATCAATCAATATGCTGTGGGCCATGTGGTATATATTGCCATAAATCTGTTTCTAACTGCTAACTAGGTATCAGAGTTCCTCATTAGTAGCTGCTCCTCAGCAACACCTTTACTTTACTTCTTTTAAGCCAATGTCGGTTTCTTGTGGTCCTCTTGGTAGCAACATCCTCTCTGGAATGCTTTTCTCCACAGCCATAGCTTATATTGTCTTTGAAATTCTGCTGCACCAAACCACTTGATGCACGTCCCAGAAGACAATGCTGTTAGCAAAAGGCCATGAGTAAACAGCTTATTGCCTGAGATGCTTCAAGTTATTAAGGACAGTGTTCTTTCACAAGCGAATTAAAAATGACTGCATGGGGTTTTTGGATTCATTCTCATTCAGTGATAGCAGAAATAGTAGTTGGGATTGATAGAATGGTAAAACAAAGTAAGGCAGTTTCCATAAATGGGTAGCACCACCAAATGGTCATAACTGGATAGAGGGACCCAGGCACCTACACAGAGGAGGATACATCACACCATCATCACAGAACCATTCACATTAGTCCCACAGGGGTGCAAACTTCAGGGAATGGGTTTAGAAATGCTATGAAAAGCCACCGGTGTTGTAAGTTATCATCACAGGGAAGCTGACAACAGAAATATCAATGAGAGTGCCCTGGAATGGCAGCTAATCAGGAAGGCAATGCTGCATTCACTTAGATTGTCAAATGCCTCAAGTTGGGTTATGTGATCCATATTTCAGTACCTAAATAAAAGAACTAACACCGAGCTGAGCAGCTTTTTAAGTAGGAAAACTTAAAACTGGAAAACTTTCCTTATGGAGTATGTCAAAGGTGACAGTAGATAAAACCCGTTGAAATGTTTCTCTTTTTTTCTGGTGTCTGTTTTACATTTCTGAGAATATTTTTGAAAAAAACCTAACCCTTTATTCACTGTGTATATAATGTAAAAAATAATAAGCATTGTTGATGTGTCATAAAGACGAAAAGCAAAAGTTTAAAAGAACACTTAGAAAATTCCTCTACCCAACATCCATCAGAAGACACGTTACTTCACCTTATTCACATAGGTAGGAAGCCTTGAAGTGGAAGGAAACTGGCAGACTAGCCTGCAATTTGGCACTAACACATTTGATTGGAGAGATTATATAGCTATTAAAACTTCCCCTGAGGGGGAAACAAAGTAGCACACTCCACTTTATAACAAGATCTTGCAAAATTCACAATTTATGGTAAAGGCTTTTGTCCCTTCATAAATTATTTTGGCTGCACCTTCAGTATTTTTTTTTCTTCTCACTGTATTTATAGGATAAAAGATAATTTTTAATGGATAGCAGAAAAATTTTCACTAATAGGAATCCTTATCTTGCATTTGTATACATAAACAACACATACTCTTATTTATTTAGTCTTATAGTCTCCTCTCAAAAGTTGTTAACATATACAGTGTTTGATAACTCTTGGAAACTCCATTTCAACTGCATAAAAATCAACCTAAATCTTCATTTATATATATATTTTTAATCTTATACACATTTTTATTAATGTTTCAGAAGTGTCAAAATACTCAAAATACATGCCTTTGCAACATCCAGTTTCTGAGATTATCAGTTACCTTGAAAAAGCCTTTTTTTTCCATGATACATGGCTAGTAGACGATATGCACACCAATGACTACCAGTGATGTCAAGTCTGGTATTCAGCACATCACTAAAAGCAATTTGGAGTTTTAAATATTACTCAGAACTGGGAATAATTTAGGCATACACTAAGGAATTTGTATAATCATCTAATTTAGAGCTATTTATGCAAACCAGACCTGTACATTTCTAAGACATATCCAAATTCCATGGTTTTTATATCAAACGAGAAATGGACTGACACCATTGTTACTAAAAGAATGCCAAAGATAGCAGCTTCAGCAAACTTTGCTCATTCCCTCCACCTGCAATGATTTATGTTTTACCTCATTTCCTAGAAGGGCATTTATACAGGCTTCAGAGGCGTCACAGATGGCAGTAAGGTCATGTCCTCCCTCCAGCGCCAGCACCACGCGGCCATCTGCCAGCTTCAGCAATTGCTTGGTTAGGTGACCAAAACCTGGTATTCAAATACAGGAGTGCAAATAATTAAAGCAGAACAGGCATTGCAGACATGTTTCACATCTGCTGCATGAGAATGTAGAAAGCTCTGGAAAACTCTACAGGCAGCATAGGATATACTTAGTCCCGTATCCTGTTTCTGACCATGGCCCACACCAGATGATTTGGTGTTAGCATATGGAATTTTTTATGAGGCACATGTGAGATAATGTCCCTCATGCTGATCCCTCATCGCTGGAGATTAGTTGAAACACAAGGATATTTCTCTTACCTTTGTTAACCACTATCACCCTGGATTCTCTTCCTATTTGCATATCAGTGCGACATATAGCCATGTTATTTAGAGAGATCTGACAACCCTGGTCACTTATGGCATTGGTATGACAAATAATAGATGTAGTTAAATGACAGTGCTATAATTAAAAATAATTGTGCTTTCCAAGTGGGATGATGAAGGGTTTTTTTATTTAAAAATTACTTCTTCCTTTATATTTGAGGTTTGAGAATAATATAAAATCATAGACTGAGAGATAGTGGAAACATATGTTACCTCTTAGGTCCATCTTGAAGTGTTTTTAGAAGCAGCACTAACAACTTTAATTCAAGGTTTTCGTATAAGTCAAAACTGTCTAGAACTTCGTAGCTATCTCTACCAGTATCGCTCACCCCTGACCAACAGTATTCTAAGAAACTCTGCACCATAGCCAAAAGTGATGGTACTTCATTTTCTGTGGTGATCTATAACTACACAGACATTACCACAAAGTTTTTCATCTGTGATTCAAGTAAAGTTAATTTATTACATTTCTAATGACAAGAAAAATAGCATGAAATATGTCAATTTGGAGTGAAGATTTTTGGAAGAATTTTTGTGGTAGTTTCCTAGGACAGCTATTGTTTTTGTTTAATCTCTTTCAAGTACAAAATGATAAATAAAGATTTGAAACTATTGACGTTAAATAAACATCACATTTTGTCCTTAACTTTTCCACTTGATCTGTACTAGTTGCTCCACTGATGGTCATCACTACTCATTCCATTGCATTTCATTTCCTTAAATAAAGCATTAGAAAGTATCTACTAGACCCTGGAGTTCTATAAAGATGGAAAATCAACTTCTTTTTGGTATGTTCCAGTGAAGAAGACCACCAAAAATTAAAACTGTGAAAATTACAAGCATATTTTCTAGAGTCATTTTCCAAACTCACATTTAGTTCTGTTTTCATCATAGGATGTAAAATGTACATCTTTGCTAACCACACAGTGGTTTGCTTTGCTAAACCACACAGCTGGACAACTGTTTTTAGAATAGGAACTTTAATTATATCAAATCTTGATTAGCTATACAGACACAAAAACCCCAAAACAACAAAACTCCCCTACTTGCCACTTAGCATATATAAATGATCACAGAAACACTTGAGGTGAAATACTGTTTCCTTGAGCCACTGCCCAATCTTCTGTACCTTAAAAGTACCACAGTTTTGATTCTAGCAAAGTAGCTACACTGTGGTTCAAATTACATAAAGGGCTGAAGAACAAATAAAACCTTAAACTCCCATTTAAATTCAACCTTCCTTCATGAAAAAAAATCAACAACAAAAAAACCACCCCAACAAACCCCAACTCCCCCTCCTCTCTACAAAAAACCAAATTTAGACAGGATAATAAAAGTAAAGGAAAGAGTGGAATGAGGGTAACCTTTGATCTTTAGCCAATTTCTGCTATCTTTTACCTATAGAAATTATTTCTCTCTGCATGTTACACATGAGATCTTTGGGTCCATAAGATGAGAGTGCCAACAAGGTAGAGTCAAAGATAGAACATTTACAGGAAATGAAGAAGAATGAACAGGCGCAGGCTTCCCACATTTATAATTCACCCTTTGAGTGTGTGAGGAATCCAACAGCACTTTTAAGATCACGTTATTCTTGAGTAATAAAGATTCTGTGAAGGGGAAGCTCTACCACATTTCACCTGCACACTGGAGAATTTTGTATGACTGCAAATATTGTTATCTCCATGTAATAATCTTCTGAGGTTTGTAGGGCAATAAATGTAAAGACTCGTTATGCCTTTTCTTTGTTTAGATAACCACATATAATATCACCCATCATCATTGTTACAATATTAGTTTGTTTGGTTTCCTGATGGTTTTCCTAGTATCAATGATATAATAATTACTCCTGACTGAATCAGGATACAAGGAGCAACAAAGAAAGTATCTTTCCAAACAGAGATCACAGTAACAGAATAAGCTGTTTCCAACCCAAATTAACATGATGGGGCTTTTCTCCAGAAAGCAAAAATGACTTGCTAGAAAGTGAAGAAATTATTTTAGTCAACAATACCAACTTTGCCAGTGACTGAATGAGTTATGGAAATTCTTAACAAAGAAACTTGGATCCCGTATCACTGCAGCAACCTAGCAAAGATGTTAGCTTCCTCAAGGAAATCCTCTGGAGTGCAAAAGTAAGAAAATGGAAAGAAAGGAATCCCAGTCAAGTAATAGTTTTAAGATGGGCTGTAGTCCATGCCAAATAATTAATGTAAACAAGAAGAAAATAGTAACAAACACCATTAAATAATCTGTCATCTCCTCTAATGTAAGGAGATCAAGCACTGGCCAACTTAAGGTGATAAAGGAGTCAGACAAGCGTTTTGAATCCTGAGCCTTCCAACTCACATGAATATCTAGAAATCAATAGCAGTTCTTGGCTCTTGTACTGTACCTGCTGAAATCTTCTTGCAAATGTACTCAGTGATTTTGCATTTCAGAGAAGTGCAGCATTTTTTTAAATTAGGCTCATGCAGTGTGCCAGGAAATGGCGAGAACGTTTTAGTGTCAACTATTATTTTCATAATTTCTGTAATTTAAACATTAAAAGTACTTGCTTCAACAACAGATCCAACATTTGGGTATCCTGGGTAGAATTTGCAAAAGCATTTAATATTCCTTTGCTATCGTCCTATTAAATATTATTTAATTTTATTTAAATATTATTTAATTTCCAAATTTATTATTTTATTTTTATTATTTATTATTAAATTTATTATTAAATTTAATATTTTAATTATTTTATTTTAATATTATTTAATATTTTTAAAATAAATATTATTTTCAATTTTTGATTTCCACCAGAATAAGTAATTCTGAAATTCCTACTCACCAAGTGTTTTATATTTTCTTCACAAAAAAAGCCAGGGGTGCACAATGTACATCCAAGCAGAGAAGACTAGATTAAGACTGTAACCATTATAAACCATCTTATGCATTGGAGTGATAAGCTGTATATGAGTTGTTATTTGCCAACCTTTGAAGTAAAAATACAAAATTTCAAAACAAAAATATATCATGTAATTTTTAATTACACCTTTTCCCCTCCTGCAGTAATATTATTGGAGGATATACAATACTCAGACTTTCATAAGAAATTATTCTAGTGTGGGAAGGTGGAAAGAGAGAAAATGATTAATCTATTACACTAATGAGCAAGCTTTCAGGCTGTTATTGAAGGATGCAGTGTGCTGATCACTTGAATTACCATCTGAGGAAGTAATTAATCTTTTAGTGGACTGATGGACTGATGCCCCAGTAAAGATCCTGGGGTTTTTTTCATGTTTGCAACAGATAACCTCCCCTCACACTCTTTTTAGTTCTGCTAAGCACCAAGGAATGGCATGGGTGAGGTTTCTGAAGCCTCATTTGACCAAAGTCAACGGAGCAACTGTACCCTACCTGGAGTTACTGAAAACAAACAAAAAAAAAACAACATATAAAAATCCTATAAAAAAAGAATGCTGAGTTATTTCAGTTTTATTTTGTTGTTTTTGAGGTATCCTTACTCCGATAACCTGAAATGGACAGTGGCAAACAGAAGGCAGGTAAAATACCTCTTATCCAGGTCAGTTGTCCTCTGACAGGCTCATTACACAACTATGTGTTGTCTTACATGTGGTGGAAGTAAAGCTAGCCAGTCAGAGTTCGAATGGACAACCTCCCATTTTGCAAAATAAGCATTTGAGGATGAAGAAAATTTGTGAATGTTTTTCTCTTTGCATCCTTTCCTCAGCAGACAGGGAAAGGAACCATATGGATGGAGTGAACTCCCAGCCAGCACTGCAGCACTCCTTGTTTGCATAAAAAGTCATATATGTAACTCAATTTGCTTGCCAGCAAATGTGGAAACACCCAGTTAGTGGGGACTAAACCTGCCTCAGCAGAAGAGAGACTCCTTCCCTCTCCCCCACTGTGCATAAGGAGAGCAGATGTCTCCTGCACAGTCATTTTTTGGGTGACAGCAAGCTGAACAAAGCCTGGTGCTGGCCCTTGCTCATTGGAGAGGGCTGGTTAAGAAACAAGGACACGTCAACAACCAAAAGGTTGGAGAAGCTTTAGAGTTACGGAGAAAGCATCAGCTTTTTCAGCCTCAGCAGCAGGGCCCCAACAGCTCTTTTGGCTTCAGTGTCTTAAAAGCTATAACCCAACCCTAAATTACAGGCAGAGCCCTGGTGAGCTCCTCTAGATACAGCAGCCTGGAGAGGAATACATGCAAAACAAAAAACCTCCACAGTCCCTGTCCTGGACCTCCAAGCACGTATTTAACTATTATTTACCATTTAATCATGTCATTACTCTCTAATTTACTTGACAATGTGTTTTCCTCTCATTAAAGCTGTTGCGATGATCGCTGCCAAAATTCTACCCACCAGTGTTCCGTGCTCCTTCCCTGTGGTTCCTTCGTGACTATTTGATTAATTTTCATTGATATTCTTCCAACAATAGCATCTAAAATTAACTGGGTCAGTTTTTACATAACTTCCTGAGTCACCAGGCTACGTGTCCTAAATAAATATGTCCATACAGGAGTCAAAAGATAATTTACCCTTCCAGCACTAGCAAGGGCTGGGACATTTTACAAGCTTGTGTTCTATGATAAGAAAACATATTTTATTCTCAGCTCTTTATTCAGGACCTTTTTTTCAATCAAAACTTCATTTGGATGAAGTCAGAGGCTTGACTCAGTTGGCAGGATGTGGCCTTGAGTGAGGGGGAAAAGGAGATTTTAACGCCAAATACATTCTTATGAAAAACATTTTCCAAATGGCTGAAATTACAAATGTTACTGTTGAGGTACCTGAATTTAAATGGTACATTTGGCCTCCAGGCATTAGCTGCTGATTTCTTGCTTTTAATACAGGAGAAGGAAGCTCAGTAACACTTAAATTAAATGTCTCAAGCAGGCATTTAATTTATATTAAATTAGACAGTAATTGTATGTTAAATAAATGCCAATAGTCTCAAGAACACATTTTTATGGAATAACAATTTATGCAATAGATGTTTTTATTGCATGCCTGTTAGGTCTGCAGTAATATGTTTTTCATAATTAGCTGCTCTTTAGCTGTTACACTGAATGTAACTCATTAAATCTCTCTTAATACATATTCAAGGATACATAGGATACCTCTTTGAAAGTCAAATACTGCAAACCTGTCTCGCTACAGGAAGAGGCGACCTTGCAATGCTCAGTAAGATGGTTTGAGATATGGATGTCCCCAAGTGTGTCATACAGCCCACAGCATTTGCTTAGTCCTTCAGGAGGGAGGAGCTTTTACACCTTCACCACACAAGGCAGCACTGACCACCAGGCAAAACGTTCTTCAGAGAAAACATATGGAGGAAGAACACTCCCCCAGACTTTTCTCCCAATTAGTTCATGGTAAAAATAAAAGAATGGCTTTTCTTTTTTAACTTGCATTACCAAGCTGTAGGGATTCTGCACCCTCCAGGAAAGGTCACGGTAATGTACAAAATAATTATGAAGCTTTTAGAACTGTTAAAATGCTGTTATGTGGATTCAGAGGGAAAATATTCAACCACAGATTTCAGCTGCCAAAGTCAAAGCAGGAACCTTTGGATATTCCCAAAACAGTCTGGCCCTGTTCTGACTAGGTCTTTGCCCTGTGCCTTCCTTTCTTCTCTGTTTCCTTACATTTCCTTAATGTCTGCCCATTCTTATAGCTGTCCAAGCAATAATTTCTTCACTGTCCTGCTATCCTTCCTCTCTTTTTTTTTATTTTGCTTCCTATTTAGAAAATCCTCTGCTAAGTGAAGCCAGACAGGATGCAAGATGATCCGTCCAACAGAGATCTTCCCTGTTTTTTCAAGTACAAATAGTTGTTCTGCATCAGAAAGCAGAAGCCATAAGAGAGAAGCTGCAGGACTTCATATATCAAGGTGGTATTTCAGAGTCTTGGATTCAGATCTCTCTGAAAAAGGCTGCTGCTTCATCTGTGAGGTGAGAGGATTCTTCATGGAGTTTTGAGAGCTTTTTCTTTTTTCTTTTTTCCTGGAGACTAAAAACCCTCTAAAGGGATTCTGTGGAGATAGACTAATCAGACTAATAATTATCTGTGAAAATCTGTCCCATATACTGTGAAATCTGCCAAGCTGATAGAGCATGTGGTATTACTGTTATCATAACTTCTTCCAAATCTGATCAAGTTGCCTGATTAAACTGATATACAATATATGCATCTGATGTTACAAGTTACAGATGATTATATCTCCAAATCTGAGTCTAGACTCAGTAAGGGGTTGGCTAAAAAACAAGACATCTGATAAAAAAATAATTCAAAGTATGAGGAATTTGTTTCTAATCCACACTGGAATGAAAATCAGATACTACTATTGACTATCCAAATAAATCAGTAAGCTTGATTAAGTTTGGAAAAGTTTATTATAATGCTACTGCCTATAAAATCAACTTGACACATTTTTAAAATATGTGGGGCAAAGTTTCTGCTGTTATACATGAATAGCTGAAATGTGGGCACTGAGTTATAACTGAAAACAATCTGATGGGAAGATCTAGCCTTATTTTTTTTTTTCTAACTGATGAAAAGCCAAGTCAGTTAATGCTGAATTGACCCAGGAGGCTAACACAAAGGATCTGATTTAAACCCCATCACTCAGAAGCTAAGAACTGACTGCCATTTTCTGAAGATGGTCTAATATATTCTGCCAAGAAAATCATCATGGACTAAAGGATCTTTCCAACTTATACAGTTTCTCAGAGCATACGAATTAAGGCTCTCACTTTATTTTCAGTCATTTACTGACCCTACCACATCAACGTATCAGATTAAATTAAGAGCTCGTTCCTTAGCCAGTGTTAATCAGCATATACCATTATCTAAAGACCTAGCCTCCAGATGTGGACCATTCATCATTCCAAGGCTAGCAACATACATAAAATAGGCATATCAGGGAGAGGTTCTTGTAGGTGGATAGACTTGAAGTAAACACTCTATTTCCTGACCAATTTGGCAACAAGTTTCCTGGTGAACTCAGTATTAGTACCAGAGGTCTAGTGCCCCTCAGGATTTGGATCACATTGTTTAATAAACATCATTTTATAAAATCAGAAGGGAGTAAGGCACTGCGTTTCTAAGGGATTACTGTACATCTCATATAGTTATTCACTTTCCCTCTGGCCCTGTGCCTGTTAACCCCACCTGACACATGCTATAATCACCCAGAAATGCACTGCCTGTCACCACTTATTGAAAGGGTAATGTGTAAAACTTGCTAGAGGAAAGGGTATTGAAACTAGGTTTGGGGTCTGACTCCTTACAGTCTTCTGTTTAATTGCAATTTCCAAGTAAAATACATTGAGCAACTTTCTATTATGTTGTTTCTATTACGAAAACATGTAAGAATTAAGGATGTGATTTCAGCCCAGACATCAGCCCATATGTACCTTTTCATACTATTAAAAGGAGACACAAATGCCTTGAAATGGTGGAATTGCAAAAGCAACTGTAGCTACCATTTGAATGACATAGGTGCCTCTATCCAGCTTTCTCCGTGAATAGAGAAGTTACGTCAGAACCTTGTCAGTCATGTTATTACACAGCAGAGTTTGCAGGAGCCTTAACCTGCTGGGAGCACAAGAAAAGGTGGCAGGGAGCTGCATGGGCTTCAGGTGAAGGCAGGACTGATGCCATTCTGTTCTCATGCACAACAGGTGGAAATACGTAGACAACATTTTTATTTTCTGGTCTCTTTGTTTCCACAGAAATTCTACCACACCACCCCCATCCCCCAGTCCACCTCTCCCAATCCCCCAAGAAATACATATAAGACTAAAATATTTTCTTAGAATTCTGAATATCTCATCCCATTCTTCCCAGTCTTCCAACATACAGTAGATGATGTGAGATTCTGCAGCCAAGTGGTGACCCACCAATTACTGCTTGAGAATTAGTGGTTCAGAAGCCTTATGGAGTTCTTTACTCAGTGGTTTTCTACCTTTTCTTAGAGAAAGTTAAAACAATGACCATAAGCTGGCATGGGTGAAAGATGCTTTCAGGTGGCTGAGCAGTCAAGGAGTACTACTTTCTGGATTTTTTCAGAGTGAGGAGCAGTCACTCCTGAATCTGCAGGAGCCATATATAAGCAAATCACCACTATCTCTGCTGTTACCAAAGCATGAGAGCAGTACTAAGGGAAGCTGGAAAATCTAAAATAAATGGTAATCTTTATTGAACAATAGAAACATCAAGACAAACAATGGCATTTCTGTGCTACACTCAGACCTAAATCCAGCTAACTAGTGTCAAGGTAATTTGAGGACTCCAGATGTTGTTGCAGCTGCAAGAGCCATCTTAGTCATTCTCCTTAAAAGTGGGAAGTTCACAACAGGGCAAAACACATTCATTCCACATTGAGATACTGTTTCTTGAGCAGCAACAGTTATTTCTTCTTCAAGGGAAAACAGTACATCAGCTTTTTTAGCTGGACACACTGAAAATCTACTACCAGAATAGCTACTGTTTCTCCCTCCAGAGTTTTAACAGCCGGAAGTAAACCTGCTGCAGTGGCTCAAAGCTCTCTAGTGGCTCTAGAATCTTAGCAAATAAGGTATAGCAAATTGCAACATCAGGACTGCATTTACTCTTTGCTCTGATGAAGGCTGAAGAGCCACAGTAGTGAGAGTTTGGGCAAAAATTATCCAAAATAAAGCCACTTAGAAACCCTAGACAAGAAAGGCATTCAACAGTCTCACTACAAATAAATAGAGATAAACAGGGAAAATACCAAATTCAGAACAGTTCCACTCATTTGGACGTGAAGTGATCACTCCAGTAGAGGATAAACTTTGTAGTCATTCTCCATTTTGGCCAAAGTGCTGATTTAATTTCATAAAATAAATGGCCATGGACGAAAATTTTAGCAACTTCTCACTTATTTTTACCTAGATTTTAGTGCTAAAATTTATGTTGGAGGGAATCAATTAATTAGTGATATTAATTACTCATGAGAGATAAAGATGAAAGAAAAAAGGGACATAAGAGAATTGGGACAAGGATAAAAGTGTTTGGTTAACAAAAGAAACTGTTATAAAACAAGAGAACAAATAAATATACTTGTGACTAATAGACAATAAAGGCATGAAAGGATGAGCAAGAAAACAATGAATGTGAGTACGAAACTAAACATGGTCAAGGAAATAGATTTTCTTATAATCATCAGAAAGGGTCAGAAAGTAAAGAGAGCAGCATAAGTTTATGATGTTATTTCTACAAGGGGATGCAGAACATTTCTGGATTTCCCCCCAGGAATATACTTTTGTATCCTCTATTTGCAGAGGAAGGTGAGAGAGTGCCCCAGTAATATTAACATGGAAATCATTCAGCTTTTGGCTGCAGTGAACTCTGGATTCTTCAGTGATCAGTTGCTAACTAAAAAGAGGTCTAAACACAGGCAGCTAGCACGGTGCTGGATGACAGGTTTGTACATGTGGGCAGAAGTGTTTGTGATAACACTCAAAGAAATGAAAATGTTTAAATAAGCAGGTACTTGACGACAGGCTGGTCTCCCTAGGAGCAATCACATCACTTGCCATTTATTCAGACATACTACCATACTGCCACAGAGAAAAAATCTGAAGTAATCCAATGGATGCAATGGATTTCATTTTCTGGTACTGTGAGCAAAACTTGGCCTATTAAAAGCAGAAAATTTTCTTCTCTTAACCATAGTAAAATAAGTTTAGAAATTATGAACCAAGTCCACATTAAAGCTCAAATGAGTATTTAAAGATCCACATTTTATCAACCACAACAGAAATTTTAAATGAATGCATAAATTTCCTGAACTCATCTAGATTTGAGGAGCTAATAGCAGTTGCTCCTTCTAACATTTTAGCTACTTATGTATCTTCCCAGTCCATGCCTTTTTCTAATGGGTCATCACAAATAAACACAAACTACCTTTCTATAAATCCAGATCCTTGGTATCAGTGGAAAAGGTGGCTTCTATCTCTTTCCCAGGTGATGGACTCCATCTCAAGCTGACGAGATGACATCTACCTAGCCCAACCTGGCTCAAAGATGGCCTGGAAGTCTTTTTAACAAAGATAACAAGCAAAGAAACCTTTTTGTTTTCCTTGTACCCAATATGAACTCAAACAGTAAATCTTTGTATTTATTATAACACTTGCAAGGACTGAATGCTCAGATCTCAGTAGAAAACACATCTGAAGGCAAGTGCTTGCACATTGGCAAACAAAAAAGTAATTGCCAGCATTAAGATGAATTTTGGCATTGATAGCTATTAATAAAAAACATTTCTTTAGTGCTAAAATCTATGCAAATTGTATAGATCAGTATAGATCTAGAGCAAGATCTGGATGTTGTCTATTCAAAAGGTGTGAAATCCAACACATGCAGCCAGCAGGGCTGATACACATGTGACTGAGCAGGTGTGTGGTTGCAGGCAGAGAAGGTTGTAAAAAGCATTTTTTTTTCTTCCTGTCCTGTTTCAGACACCCAAGAAATAGGCAGGAATAGTCCTTACAACCCATTTAGGCTAGGATTTTTTTTACTTGCACATTCTGTACTGTATTGTACTTACACTTCTTGCACAATCTTCCTGCACTCCCACCATGTCTGGAAATGCTCAAGAGAAATTTGTTTTGACATGACTATTACCTGTTCTGTGGGACTATTTTATAATGCAAACAAGTTAATATTTATATCAGTTTGGCTCAAATTTCTAGCTGTGTCTTTTCATGGGCAGTTGTCATGCATAAGTGACCTGATAGCTGATGTTGCACATTGAAAGATAGAAAAATAAAAACATTTTCATTTAATGTGAAGTTAAGATTTAAGAAACAAGAAATTTAGAGTACCACAGTGCCATTTCTTTTAATCAACCACAGAACTTGTTGGATTTTAGGGTTGCTTTTAATTATTAGAAAGTGGATAACAGAAAAAAACCTGACATATAGAGAAGAGGTAGAGGAACATTTATTTCCTATAGTTTTCAGCTTTAGGCAGAAATTACAAAGTTAACATTTACTGCTGGCTTACAGTTAAAACCTGAACTTGGCCCTGTCTATGTAGAGAAAAGCAAAGGTCCAGAATAGTGGATGTTCATTTAATTAACATCTCTATCTTACAGCAAATGCAAAAGGAGTCCATTGTGCAAGCAATCATAAATCTCTTGGTCTAACTTCAGAGCAATTGACCTTACAACCCAAATAATGTTCCTTTGTGCACAGTTTTTGCAGGCAATTTCTAGATTTACTGCTCCAAAGAAGGAGTATGTAAACAATTTCAGGCAAAACTGAAGTGAGCAACTCATTCATCCTACATACAGATAAAATTTGTGCCAAACTGGAAAACTTGTTCTGGAAAGAGTCCCTACTGATGCTACTTTCAGTGGTTCCAGATTTGAATTTTTCATTTATTTGATTTTATGTGCTGATACTATCTTAATAAGGAATTAAATGAGGAGAAGAGAAATGACAGGTTTTAGCAGTTCATCAGAGAGCAGAGAGTGTTATAGGGAAAGGTAGTGACCCTTTGCCAATCCAAGAATACTTTCTTGTCAGTCATGAAATGACTGCCACTAATAAAAAGTCTGAGGACTTCTTCAAGAACAAGGCAGAAAGCAGAAACATAGACAACATAAGTGTAACTTCTACTTGTTCTCACTATAACCATGTAGTGTCTTAAATTCTTGATATTTCTTTTTTCTATAAACAAAATTTCAGGCCACATCTTGAAAAGTTCAATATGAAAAGCACACATATCACTTCCATACACATGCTCTGGATGACGTCTATATGGAAACAGTGATGAACCCTTTCCTTGATGAAACACTGTAAGCTCTTTATTAAAAAAATTATCAAAAAAAAAACCCCAAAACAAGTGTTATCTATATGAGCAGTGATCATTAAAAATTTCAAAGTAACCGGCTCCAAGATGAATTTTGGCAAACTCTGAATTCCACATGTGGGGGAGGCAACTTTAGCACTTAGTATATACCAAAAAAATCTGCAATTAACCATGAAAGATTCTTTTGGAGTTAGCCACTCCAGGAGAGCTCTGGAACTGTTGAGTCAGCTTCTGGAGGCACCACTGACAATCTCAGGGATCTGGGCTTTTAATTGAAATACCAGGGTCAGGTGGTTAATGCTGGGGCAGCCCAGAATACCTCAAGCTCCCTAGGATGTTATCCCTGTCCTTATATTACATCTAAGTATGGTCAATCTTTTATACATTAATAGAACTGATCAAAGTAATAGTAAATGAATAGGTCAGGTAGTGTAGCCCTGTTTCGTGTTTGTAACACTGTTTGTAAACATATGTTACTATTTGCCAGACATCATGTTCAGCTCAGAGACTCCCAGCACACTGCATTGACTTGCTAAATTTAATTATCTATTTCTTACTAGTGCTCATAAAATGATATCCTACAGTATCTGCTCTCTTAATGTGTAACTGAAGCAATTGAACAGAAAAGAGTAGGGACTAAATAAGATAAAATTACAAATAACCAGTTCTCTTGATCACACAAACGTCCAGGAACTTTTGCAAAGAAATACCACTCCTCAGACTTAAATAAAAACATAAATTAGAGCCGGTGACTATTTCTTAAAAAGAATTGGAAAAAGAACACTGGCAGGGATGGGACGAATGAGTCCTAAAAGAAATGTTTATGAAAAAGAACAGCACCTGCATTCCTATTTGCCAGGGCCACTTGCCCCTTTTGTAACCTGATAAAACAAGTGAGTCAATACAAATCAAGATGACTTAGTCGAAGAACAGCAAATGGCCATTGTAAAAGTAGAGGCCAGAGGAAAAGGGACGCCACAAACACCCCAGTCATGCAATTTTTTTTGCAAGCAGATTTAATGGGTGTGCTGTGGCCAGATACCTTTAGAGTTAGACTTGCCAAAACAGCAAGATCCTACACAAAGTAAATTAAAATGGAATGCTAACTCAACATGTTAAAAACTTCCTATTTTGAAAAGAAAATAGTAAAAAAACTTGCACAAACTATTTTTCATGAAAACATGTCCTTTCTAAAACCATTTTTATGTGGTGGACCAGAAATTCTCTTCTTTCCTTCACAGATATACTGCCTTTTTTTTATTGATTTACCCTGACTGTAAAGGAGCCTTCCAGAAAACAGTGAATAAACTGAAAAATTATGCAGTCCATACTGACTATCTGAAACATCACTGGAAAGTTTCATTTTCCCTCTTGCCTGTCTGACAAAACTGCAAGACAGCCAAATACAGGTGTTCAGATATGTTCAGACAACATTCTTTTTTTCTTTCTCTCTTTTTCAATATAATATTTTGTCCTTTACTCTGGTGAAAACACTATGGTTGGTAAAGTAAGATCAATCAATAATTCTAATTTTTTAAAGCCTTTAAAGTAATTTTTTGAGAAATATGGTAGTTTAGACAGCACATTTATTTAGTTTTAATTTTTGTGCTGTCATACATCAGCACTGAAGTCCTGATTTAGAACACATGCAGCATGCCTTTGAAGTTTTGGCTGTTGTTTAACAATGGCAAAAAAAGATATAAAAAAATTAAACAGCACCAGAAAAAAAAATCATAAAACAGGGCTTTTGTGCTCTTGATTTATATATTGTTTTTTATGTCTGTTTAAAAAAAGCTTTATTCTCAATAATCTTTCATGGGAAGCTTTGCTCTGACATTCTTTCATCTAAGCCTTTTCTTTTGTGCTGACCTTTCTTTTCTCCTTTCTATCCCCCCAAGTCTCTGAATCTTTCTAATATATTTCCCATTCAGTAGCAAAATGAGTTTATTGGAATTCTTATAAAAACCAAAAGAGTAGAAATTGTGCAAGTGATATGCTAAACTGATATTTTTGATGAAAGTAATAAATATTCCAAGTAAACAGGACCTCCAAATAAAACAGCTATTTTCTTCTGGTGCTCGTTTGACTCCCCTTCTGAGCTGTATATGTGCAGTGGTACATGTCGTTGTCGTTTTGGCCAAGTTACACAACACGGTTTTTTTCCAAGGAAGTGCATGAAAGCTGATAGTTGCCATTGTTCATTTTTTATCCAATGTGTTGTAATGAATATGAGCCAATGCCATATTTATTTGTTCTGTGGCCAGATTCTTCCTGTTTTTTTCTCTCCCTTTCAGCTCAAGGACCAAATTGCTGAAACAACAACAAAAACACCACAACTGGCTTTATAGTCTTTCTCCTCCTTAGGGTCTTCCATTTCTTGGAAAATTTTTATGCATTAGTAGTGTCATCTAAATGTACCAACACCAGGTGCTGCAAAGAAGGATTTTAATTGCTGTTTACCTACAAAATAATTTCTACATGGACCAAGTCCTGAAGGTGTACAGGTGTTTGAAGAATATTAACCTTCCTGCCATAATTCTTAATTGTCAGCCCAAATATATGCATGCACATTACCAATCTGTATTGCAGAAGGGTATGTGCAGGGTATTTATGATAGTTGAAAGAGCTGGAGAAGCAGGGGCTAGCAAGGCAGCTGGACTTTGAGAAAGCTTAGCACCTGCATGATGGGAGCTTGCTGAGCATCTCCTCACTCCCTGCATCTCTTCCCTCACCTCCAACATCGCATACCCATATCTGCACCCCCTCTCAACTACTGCTTACTGCTAACAGTGAAATGACAACGGCACCTGAGGTAAAAGCTCTTTTCATATTACAGACCATTCATGTGTTAGTGTAAAATAACAAAGCAAACAGACTCTCCTATCACCAACTCTGATAGCTGAATTTATATCAAAACGTTTTCCCCAGTGAAGTGTAGTGGTAAGCTTACTGCAAAGACACCTCTGAGAGTTTTTCCCCTCTTAAAATCTATGTGAAGAACTTGTGCAGAAGTTTTTCTTAATATTGAAGATTCTGCAGTTGATTCTATTTTTAGGGAATTTAACTACCCATTTTAGCAACTTGTTCTGTATTAAAAGAAGTCTCATTTATCATTTAATTTCATTTCAATTTATTTTGACCTTTCTACATATTGAAATTTGATGGGAAAAACACCTTGATTTTAATATTTGTCAATAATCTTCTTCCCTACCTTTAAGTAAGGAAAAGTTAGCTGTTTTGCCTCTGCTATTCCTCCAGTCTATTTACTACTCAGTAGGAGGAGAGAAATGTCCCCAGGAAGATCTGTTGCAGCAATTTTCTGAAAAGATGGTCTTTTTGGAATTAACACTCTTACTGCCTGTCACGGACAAATCTGGACTTAATAAGATGTTTAATGTCCAGAAAGCCAAACTTTGAGAGAGGAAGCTCATTTTACACCCAGGCAGATAAAATATGCTTTCATCTACCAAGGTCATGCATTGTGAATACAGCAGGCTCAGTGAGAAGCTTCTCAGGTAAATATGAAATTAAAGATGAATGCATTTTAGTTAAGTAATCTATCCTTCCATTAGTGCCTCAATAAAATTTACTCTTGATAGAGATTTTGTAGGTTATGGAGAACTACTTTCAAATCCTTGTATTATTTAAGCAAGTTATAATACTAATATCATCATATAATATTAGTATATTAATGATATACTTACTAGGAGATTACTTAGAAAGTATTTCTATATAATAATACTACCCAATATATTTCCAATAATCATTCAAATTCCAAGCAAAAAGGGTATTTTTATACAGAAACCATCAAAACTATGTAGAAATTATGTTTGCTCTACTTACAGTAAATATAGTCATATTAGCATGTCATAATAATAGTCTTCTTAGCTTTAGAGCCTATTCATCTATGAATATCTGGAATTTCTGTGGCAGTTTTGTTTCATTAAACCCAGTAATAATTCCTCAGACTACACATCTGATTCAAAATATTTGCTATCCTACCAAACCACTGTGCACCTTGCTTTCTTTGTCTAAGACATAAATCATCTGCTCTTTAAATCTCTGCTCAGTACTTAGTTCAATCTCTCCTAACACCCTTTTAGTTCAGTCTTCTCTTCCCTTGAATATACTGGCACTTCTCTGCTAATAACATGACAAAAACATGGTAAGTGGTATGCATTTACCAGGGTGGCTTTTAGATATCCCAGAAAAGGAAGAGAATTTGACCATTTGTCCTGGTGTTTTAGAAGTTAAACCACCTGGTCAAAAGAATCATTCCAGCTCGGATGTCTGATGCCCAGCCTTCCCATCCTCACACTTGGGATTTCCCAGGCTGAAACACTGGAAAATGTCCTCGTTCATCATGAATTAATTTGCTGCTCTCAAGCCCTTTCTTTCAGATTAGCAGTTGACATATCTCTAAACAGTGCTACCATGAATATCTATATTGCTTCAAAAACGAGACATTTGAAAGAGGGAAATGATTGCCTACGTTAGAGAGATAAACTGAAGCAAATTAAAAACAAATCTCAAGGGACAAGTTTCAGGAATGAAATCTCCACAGATGGGTCTCCAAAAGGCAGTAAGTTCTAATAGTCACTGAGTTGAAACTAACTCAGAAGGAACAGTTCAGTGAGATAGAGATATAATTATAATAAAATTGGTCAGGGAATATTCCTGTAGTAATGAGAGGCCTTTTAGGTGACCTTTGTTTAATTTATTTATTTATTTATTTATTTACTTTATTTCTGAGTCTACTAATTGTGCACCAGTTTTTTGAAAAAGTAAGGAAACATTCAGAGCAAATCAATATATATTACAGATACTCTTTCTTTCACTACTTTTAATTAAACAAAAACAGGTACTGAGCAAGGACAGTGCAATCCAATGGACTAAATTAGGGAGTTGAGCCATGATGACAAGAGGGATTGGCAAATTTTGAAGAAAAAAGTTACTCAAGACATAATGTTTGACATCTGGTTTATGATGCTCTAATTGTCAGTAGTCAGCCAAAGCCAAAAGACTGCTATTGTCTTTCAGATGAAATATATCTAGAACAGTGCTGACTGTTTACTGAACTAAATATATTCTCTCAGTTTCTGCCTGAAGTAAATGCCCCACCTTGGAATAGAAGATTTTTTTCTACTTTCTCTCTTAAAAATACTAAGCTTAGGTCTGACAAGTTCTGATTGTCAGTGTACACCATGCTAAAGTGGTTGGTTATGCTTATTATGGTGTAAGATGGCTAGTTCCATGAAAATAAATTACAAAATTTTCTTCAAATATAATGAAACATAATAAAAAGTAGATAAATAATTTTAAAGCAGTTTTGAAAATTTTATGTAAAAAGTGCCAATGTGTAGTATATTACTTTTCCTTTCTTTTATCTATATAATGCAAATTACAATAAGGAATTTTTTATTTTGTCTGAATGAAAGACACTTCTTATTTTATGTTCTAGATTTTAATCTTTTCCCCTTTTTGTATCTCCTTTTATTCTTTTCTTTTCTTTTCTTTTCTTTTCTTTTCTTTTCTTTTCTTTTCTTTTCTTTTCTTTTCTTTTCTCTTCTCTTCTCTTTTGTTCTTTTTCTTTTCTTTTTCTTTTTCTTCTTCTTTTTCTTTTTCTTTTTCTTTTTCTTTTTCTTTTTCTTTTTCTTTTTCTTTTTCTTTTTCTTTTTCTTTTTCTTTTTCTTTTTCTTTTTCTTTTTCTTTTTCTTTTTCTTTTTCTTTTTCTTTTTCTTTTTCTTTTTCTTTTTCTTTTTTCTTTCTTTTCTCTTTCCCAACTTGATCATGTCTGTGATAGAGTACTAAATTTGATCAGATTCAATTTCCACTTCTTTTCTGAAAGCACTACATAAAAACTTATCTTCATTAAGTGCCTCTGGGATTCCAGCACCGCACAACAAATGAGAGAATTCAGTAGCTTCACGTCAATGTGATGCCTCAAGTTCAAAGGGGACAAGGACATCCTGTTTGGTGTTTTGTTTCACTCAAGCCATTAAAACTGCACAGACCCTTTTAAGTGTTTTTTAAAGTAATCTTCTTTACTCCCTATCACTAACCTAAAACATTATAAAAATAGTGTTCATTTAGATAATCTTCAAATTTGTAATGTGATTTTGAAAAAAACCTTCAGCAATTCCCAGTGAATTGGAAGGAAACTCCTGGTGGATAAAAACATTTCAGAACTACTACTTTTTCCCCTTAAAGATCCCTTAAAGATTTTCAGCTTTTGTGACCTCAATGATTTTCCTCAAAAAGCATGCTGGGAAAATCCCAGAGGTGTCCACTGTGTGTGGGAATAGATGCACCCAAAAAGAGCTAAAAGAAAAAAATTACATGGTTCAGGACATATGCACTGTCTTCGTGTATGTTCCACAGAGCTACCATTGGTGCAGTTAATACCACTAGAAAAAAATAATTTATTCACATGGTGACATAAATACCACAATTATTTTTGGATAACTAATTCCTTTGATGTAACACATTTGTTAATTAAATTACAATTTTGAAACAGCATTGCATCACTTGATAAATGGATTTTCTTTACTGTTTTCCCAGGGTTTGATGCAGGTTTAAAAATGCTGCTTACTCAAATATTTAAGTGAATGAAAAATTCTTTTGATCTGTTCATGTTGCCTTTGGAAATTTCAACAAAATGTGTTCCACTCTGCCACTTTTACTTCCGTGCTAACATGCTTCAAACACTGCACTTAATTATGCAACTATTTCAAAGATGATTTGTCAAAATTTCTTGAAATTCCTGGTAAATTTGTTAGAATGCAGACCAGTCATATTAAAAGGCAATTTAACTGCAAAGCTGTTCCTGTAAGAACCATAAAAGATGCTACCATAACTTGCATTGAAAACAAAGGATTTCTGAGCCTACAGATACTACCTTTTAAATAGAAATAAAAAAGAGACAAATAATAACATCTGGATTTGATCTTTTAGTCAATACCTCTTTCTCTACCACAAAAAACCCAAACCAACTAAAGATATTCTGTATTTTTTTCCATTTTGGATAAATTAAACTCTTTAACAGAAATAAATAATAATTCTTTTTATTTTTAAAAGATATATATTTATATGAAAATTTAAAAAAACAAAACAAACTTGGGAAGATTATCAATTTTTATTGAGATTTATATATATCTCAAATTTTAAATTGATATTTTCTCTTGACAGCACAAAAATACTATGCAAAGCAATTTAAGTTATTCTTTGCAAACCAGCTTTGCTTAATAAGAAAAAAACTATGAACAAAAACAAACACATTATGCCTGGCTGCAATCATAAATAAAAACACACATTATATGGCAATACATGTCAGTAATCTGTTTTCCATATAAATAAATCACTAATTTCATATCTGATATTAATTAATTATATTAGGAAAATAATTTTGAAAGCTAACACATTTAAAAGCCAGACATTTCATTAAAGGACACATTCCACTAGTAAATGAAACAGCTTTGCTTTATTTTGTTTTTAGAGAATGCTAATCCATTTTAAGTAAGTAAAAAAACATTTAGAAAACAGCTCTCACAAGTAAATTACTTCTGAATGGATGCAATGGCAGATATCAAAAAGAGAATTTATTTTTTTTTTTTTTTTACCAAGGGATAAGACTATGGATCAAAGGAAATAAATATGTGACTAATTTGCCATCATAAACAGAAAGCATTAAGTAAGTGAAATAAATTTTATTAACTAACAATACTTTGTTGTCCTGGACAGTTATCTAATTTTAGTTTCTTCTTCCAAAGAAGATCTTTCAAGGTCTTTCCCTTGGTCCATTTTAGTGTACATGAATCATAATTAATGATGGGGAGTAAAGAACAAATCTGAAGTAAATAAGTTATTAGTAAATTCACTTCAAATGGACATATTTTAAAATAGAAAAATCCTTATTTCTTTTCAATTTAATTCTATAAGATTTCAGGAAGTATTTAAACATCAGCATTCTCATGTAAATATGCTTTTGAAGAGTTTTTTGTATGTATTTTGTACCATAATAATATTTACAACCTCTGTCCCTGTAAACATTACTTATTTTAGTAAATTTTAATCAGGTTGGTGGAGTAGTCTCAATCAGCAGGACTGCTAAGGCAAGTAAAAGCTTGTGGGATTAGGATCTAAATTCTTGCATTTCCAGAAATTTTATGGCAATTAGTTGGTATAAGCAAGGGCAATTTACTTAAAGACAGCCACCAGTCTCACCCCACAAAACAACAAATAAAGGTTGAAAACAAACAAATAAAGTGCTGAAAAAAAGTTAGGGATTTTTTTTTTTTTATGTGCCAGTGTTGGCAGCTTGCATCATTTTACTTCAGATTTCATAGTATTTTTCATAGTATGAAAAAAAATATAGTGTTTTCATATAAAGCTATTGTAATTAGGAGATTGCAATTGAATCTGAATGTTTCATTGATAAAAAAATGGCTGCAGGGAAAAGCTTAAAAGATGAAAGAAGATGTTCTGGGAGCTCCACAATAAAAGAAATATGAGTAGCATTTTACTAACTCTTACAATAGTTTTGAGGCCTGAAGCAGTGTTTTTTTAACTTCTAGAACTGGCAGTACTGATACTCTATTTCAACAATTAATAAAGGTGTGGTGAAACGACTTTTTGAAACTACCACCATGAACTGATGTTTTGAGTTTAATCACACAGGTAAGCACAAAAATTTCCCTTTACACAAGTAATTAACATAACTTTCATAACACCTATTTCAATAACTTAGTTTCTTTCTGACAATGGTACCTTGAACATAATGTTTTAAATTTTATTTTATATGTTTTCTTGGGTAAAAAACCCAACACAACAGCAACTAAGACAATTGCTAGGATCACAGCTAAAAATACCAAGAAAACCTCTTCAGATTACTGAAGAATTGCTGGTGCTGATACCAGTCAGACTGAAAGTGTACTTGATACTGGGATAGTGTGAAAAAGATGAGTTTGCAGACTGAAAAAACAGATGGCCCCTTATCACCCCATGGGGCTAAACACACAAGAGCAAACTTCAGAGACGCCTTACCTTTACCTTGTCTATCCCTATCAGGAGAGACTGTTATATTAAGGGTTATTGCCTCTCAAGCCCTCCCTGTGATCAGCTTTTGAAGTCCATGGCCAAGAGGCCAGTGTGAGAATATCACCTCAGATAAGAGGTGTTTGCTCTGTCAAATATTCAGGACAGGAATCCATGGAGCCCGTGATAGTTCAGCAGGGAACCACAAACTCCAGCTAATATCATTTAATCCCCTGTTGGTTTGAGAACTACCCGCCATAAAGAGCATAACTGGCTGTTTATTTGTGCAGGCAAGAGATAACATCTTAAAGTTACAGTCTGCCTTAAGTAGTGGGGATGTGAAGCCCAAAGAAATGAACCATCCAAGCTCATAATCAAAACTGTGTGTACTCTCTTCTTCTCTGCCTAATGAGATGTAAACATTTTGGCTGCTGTCTCTTTTGAAAGATATTAATCAATCTATTGGTTAGAAATCACAAAGGATAGTCAGTCTTCAAATTACATGCCTTCTTTTATAGCATTTTGTAGCTGTGAACAATATGTTAAAAATTTTCCCATGGCGCAACCAAGTAAATACTTGTGGCACATTTCTATTTATTACAGAGAATGGTTAAATTCTAAGACATAAATCATGCTCTTCTACTAAAGGCTACAAATTCCCAAAGACAAGACTAATTCCCAATGCAATGATGCTATAAAAGATCAGACACTTTGTTATGCAGAAATCCACATTTGGAGATGTCTTTCAACAATGTTCTCTCAGGATCCAATCCTGCAAAAGGCTGTGTCAAGCTCCATTAGTTTCAAAATGGCCCTAAAACTTATATTTAATTTGCTCTATTTAAATTGTAATCTGACATGATTAATACTGCCTAAGCAAAAAAACCCCAAAAAACAACAAAATAAAACAACAAAAAAACCCCCAAAAAACAACAACAACTTTGTTCTTTCCTTTCTTCTACTAATGACAGCCTCTTTGTTTTAATAAGAAAGAAGATTTCCTAAGTTTAATTTCAAAACTGAGAGAAGGTACAACCAATTGTACCTTTTTTGCATCCTCATAAGTTATTGTCATTAACCAATGTTGCTACTGTAGCATGAAACAAAAAAACATCAAGAGGTAGGTGAAGAGATAAGGGAACATGACCAAAAAGGGAAAATAATTCCTAATGGTTATGGAGATTCTCTTTTTATTCCATTGTAATCTATCCTCTACCCTGTCCCAAGCAACTGCCCTAAATCAAGGAATGGGCACCTGATGCATTCTGCAGATGAATTGCCACTGCATAGCTGAACATGCTATAAGGTGGTTTTTCACTTGTACCTGTTAGTTAACTAGCCAGCAGACAGATCTTCTCTTTGAGAGGCAGGAGTGGGAATGAAAATGAAAATCTCTCCTGGCTCGTTTGCAGAAAGAAAGGCCAAGTAAAAGTGAAAAAGCAGGTCAAATCAATGGTCATTTATTAATATTTCTAATTCTACTCACTTTCTTCTCAGGTAGACCCTTTCTGGAAGCTACACCAGTTAGCCAGACAGTATTGAAAACACTGGGTAATAATAAAATTAGTATTAATATTTCTGAATCCTTCAGATGCATTTTAAGTGTCCAGTTGGACATGCATGCCCCGAGTCTGAAGATGAGGATTTCCCTAGCCTCAGTAAATGAGGTGAATTATTCACTGTTTTCTCACGGCTGAAGCCCATAGTCCAAGCCATTGACATATGCTTACGTGAACATATGCCAGTACGTGACATATGCCAGTACGTGAAAGCAGGTTCTTCAACCAAACATCAGAATCTTTCTGAATTTCTCCAAGCACTAATCCATTCTTAAAATGAAAAAATAAAAGAGAAAAGGAATCCTCTTATATCTTCACATTTGCCTTTTTATGCTGTATCCTAGAGAGGACACTAATTTCATACCATGAATTCTAATCTCTCTTCCACAGGAGCCAACAGACGACTCTTCCTCAAAGAGCAGGATTTCTGAAATTTTCTACATTTCATGTTTATAAATGTAAATGTAATGTACAAGCCAATAATGTACCAGATCCTGGAGTCACTGACAAATAAATCACCAATATTTGTATTGCAAGAACAAATTTAAGGAGTACAAATGCAGCAGTAAATAAACATAATCTGATTTAGGAGGCTGGGCAATCCAATGGATCATATCATAATCACATCATAACATCGGATATGATACAGCAATGACTGCTCTGGGCTACAAGGAGAAAGAAACTAAAATGCTTTACTTCTTACTGTGAATCCTGTGCAAATAATCACTTCAAAGGGTTGGTCACCAATTAATTTGTCATCTATTTTGATGTCCTTTGGATCATACCAAACTACCACTTAATTAGTTTTCAAGAAATCACCCTAGAGAAAACCCAAACTTTGCTTTCAGTCTTGATGCTGCATTTTCTTGCTGCCAGTCACTGGGTATCCTGTAGTTTCCAAGAGACAAAAGGGACAGAAAGAAAATATCTGATACCAATGAGGACATTTCCCAGTGAAAAACTGTATCAATGACCATTGCTCCAAGCTATCTCCAACACTGTTAGCTCTGAGTTAAAAGCTGAAGATCTACCCTGTTGGATAATCATTCTATCACCTCAAGTACCACAAAGATAACCAAACTATGTCAAAAAATCAAACCTCTGAACTCAGGAGAATTCAGAAAAGAAGGCAGCTGTGGCAAAGGAAGTAATTTAACAGCTTACTGCTACCATAAATTATCCTGTGCAGTCTCTTCCTTTCTCTGCTGGCTCTGGCACACATTGATCCTTCGATAATCTGACTCAGCTTCAGCCCAATTGAACTCTCTCCACTTTTTTGACTTAATTTTCTGATGGCTTGATGAGTAAATGCTCCTTGTGTTTACAGAGAGATTGACAAGAAGCTGGCCCAGTGCAAGGTAAATAATGGACAACTCAGAAGGGGAAGTGGTGCTCAATCACACTTTTGTATGGCAAGGAGCTGCTGGGAGCAGCTATGTCAGCTATGAAACTGCAGTCAGTGGCAGTCAGTGCCAGACTTACCAAGATCACAGCTTCTCGTAGTTGAGTCAAAAAGACTTTCTTACGTTGAAGAGATTTGACATGGCATTACAAAAGCCTGCAATGCTATTTTTAGAAACTCAAACTGTGTTAAAACAGCTACCAAGCTACTCCTGTTCTCTTTAGTCAGCTGTCAATTTGCAGGGACTCCTTTTCCCTGCCTTTCTTTGACCTATTACATTAGCCACAGTAGTCCCAGTCAGGACTCTTTCTTGGAGTCAAGAGTCAGAGAAGACTTTCAGACAATCACAAGAACGTGAAGTCCCTACCCAAAGACATTATAATCATCCTACCCAAAAATACAGCCAGTCCAAGGCTGCTCAGTTCCAGTAGAGAATAACAATATTATTTGGGGGAATACTTTAGAAACTAACTACTTCCAGGAAAAAACAAACAAAACAAAACTCCAAACCAACAAACATATATAGCCTATTAAGTACTTGAAATATTCAGTCACATAGAATGTTTTAGAAACACTGAAACTGGCACATGGGAAACTTCATCTCTGAAACACATCTGAAGTACCAAGCTTTGACCCTGAGCAGCTCTGCATTTGAATTCAGTGATATGTAGTTCTAGCATTAGCCTTTGGAACCCATATACTATACATAAAACTCAGTGGGAAACTGAGAAGAATTCCAAGATACAGTAGGACAGTTGTGAAGGCTCAAGAAAAGACTAGTCATTGAAGAAAAGCTTTTGCATGAAGCCTCTAGTGTCTGAGTGTGCCATGGCATACCTAATTGTAAGGATGCCATCTATTTATAAGTCTCCTTTAAAGCCTTCTAGTGACAGCTGCTACACCATGCTAGGTCATTTGTTTCAGCAATCAGTCATTATTACAACTGTGCCCATTACTTCTGAATTCTTTTGTGCCGAGATGCTAGGTATTTTAGCTTTTTATACCATTTTATGTTATAGTCAGAGATCTTTTTATCAAAACTCATTACTCACAGTGGGAATAGGAACTGAAATGTGAAGGGCAAAGCAACAGGAAACCAACAGGCCCCCAAGTTCAACCTGGTTGCTCTTATTTGTATTCTTCAAATTTCCAACCATGAGAAGAGATTTCTCACGGAAGAGCTGTTGGCTATGTGTAAGTCAGCAGTCTTTTTTATACATTAATTTCTACCACTTATGCTGACATATCCTTTGGAAATAACCTGGGCTCATGAGAAGGGAAATTGCTAATAACTTCAGAACTTTTTTCACTGTTCTCAATTGAATGGAGTATATTACAGCATAATGCAGATTTTGATAAGTTAGGGAGTTATTGCAATTTGCTCAAATAAAAACATTAAAAGTTGCAAATCAGCTTAGATAGAATCAGTTATATTCCAGGCACTGGATCAACTTTTTATTACAAATTTGGCATAACAGAAGACAAATATTCCAACAGACAAAATATAATTTACTCTTTAAATGCCCACAGTGGTATCCTTTCCTACTGCTAATTGATGATTTTATTTTATACTCTGGTGTCAAATAGCATCTTTGGAATAGGAGAGTAAAACAACAGGAAAACTCCAGTAAATCATCATAGCCCTTAATAAATGCAGTGCTTCAGGAAGTTAAGTACCTTGAAAAAGGTCTTCATTGTTGCTTGACACTTCTCTATTTACTTTATTCTTTTTATGGAATGGTCACAATTTAATGAATATGTACAATATTTACTTGAACAGTAAAGTGATCCTAGTGGCTTTAGTGCAAGCATTGTTCTAAGGGCTGTTCTATAAAACAAAGAGAAAGTACTTCACCTCAGGATAGTGTTACATGGAGATCTTCAACCAGCAGACCTAAATCTAAAACCAGTTCCCTTACAAGATCTAACAACTTGCAAATTTATTACCAGATCAGACAGTTCCTCTTCAGACTTGTTCACTATACAAAATTCAAATCCTGTGATAATACTACATATTTTAGAAGATGATGTAAAGGTTAATTGTAAAATAAAGCACAAAGTGTTTCAGTGCTATCTTCAGTAGCTCCTCTAAGGATCATCAGGGTAACAGAAAAGAGTAGATTCATACTGTTTAGGCATATTCTTACTATTCGAAATATAAAATTCCTTTATTCCCATTATTTCTTCTACCATTATTTTTATTATTTTTTTATTACAAATACAACTTCTATTACCCCAGTACAAAAAATGAATTTGATAAAAATATGTTTTGATAATACACGTTACATTGTGCTAATATGTTCTGTTATCTTATTGAAAAAATATTTCTAATAATAAAAAGAAACCACTGGATTTGTCAGGAACTGAGGCGTGTTTTCCTCTCACCTGATTACATTTTACAATAAAATCAAAGGACTTTTACAGTCCATGATGTAAACAAAGACATCCCAAAGACTTCAATAGCTACCCTGCATAACTGTGTATGGGAGTTCCAGCTGATGCCTCCACCTTCACCTTACATCTTGGGGAACCACTGAGCCAAGCAACAGCCACAGAGCCATGCTGGTATTGAAGATGGATTTAATATTACAAAAGGTATTCCTCTATTTCAGCTAATGAAGTTAATCTTGAGTCATTACAGAAGGGGCAAAAAAAAGCAAAATCTGAGATAAGTTGCCTGAATATTTCTAACAGAACGTGCCAGATGTTAAGAGAAGCTCCTGAGCAAGAGTTGGCATCTTTAACTGATGCAATACCCTGGGCCAAGAGGACTACCAGAGAATTTAACATGATATTTGCCTCACTTTCTTCTCTTTGCTTTTTGATGTTAAACTTGGTGCAGTTCCCATAGCATAATGCCACAGGCAAGGCAGTGTCTGTGAGTAAAGATAATACTTTTAGCAGACAAAAAGTTTTTATTTGGAAAAACAAAGTCCTTTTCTGACACAAACCCTTTTGGGGGGGAAGACCTTCTTCAGGCCAAAGCAATTGTGAATTCAAAAATATACCTGTTTCTAATTATGCTAGGTGGCCTTTCATCAGTATTGTCGATAAAGCTTGCCTTTCCTTACTAAGATATTAGGAATGTAGCTTGTACCAAACGACTGAGAACTTCCAAGCAGCAACAAGTTCTGCCATATGCCACCAGTCATATCAAATCTTTGAAGCCCTTTTTGTTCTTAAAAGAATATAAAATCCATCAAAAAGTTTATGCACATGGGTTGAGTATATATTTCAAGCTGTGTATGTGTATGTAGGTGTATTATAAAAGCACCTTTTGAAATCATAGCACTTCATTAAGAGAGAGGATTGGCACAAAGAGGTAACATAAAGAAAAATGTGTCTGTGAAATCCTCAAAGTTCGACTGAAAAAATGTTTTACTTAATGCTCATTCTCAATTCTACATTGCACCAAACAAATCTGTTTTGCAGACAGGTAAACTTAGCTAAATATTGCTTAGTTTAGTGAAAACTAATCAACAGATGAGCACGAATTGCAAAGACACTTTGAAAAAATAGGGAAAGTGATTTGAAAAGTGCAATAAGATAGGAAAGATTCAAAATTTCCTTCCAATTTTTTTAAACATTATCTTTTTTTTTTTTTTTTAATGGGTAAAAGACCATTATTGATTTCATTACTTAATACAAATAGAGATGAATTAGGAAGTGAGATATCTCCAAGCTCTGCTATCATCACTGATCTCAGTTGGCCAGATTCCACTCTACAGCCTTCTAGAGGAGTTGAGAGTCACTTCGTTGTGAGAAATCCTGACATGCACAACAGTCTCACAGATTTAAAATCAGCTGCAAATATATATATGATTATTTTGTTGCTGACATGTTTCTTTACTAATCAGAAATGTCAACTCCTCAGTAAATAAGATTGTATGATAAAACAGAAAAAAAATAAAATTCTGAGTTAAAGCAGATGACAGTTTACATTTCTCAAACTGTGCAGATTTATCAGACCATTTTTTGCTGAATGTAATTGCCTGCTATATGGTTACTCCAAGGCTGTAATTAGTTCAATCTGCTATCTTCATCCAAGGATTATAACTTGGGACAGTTGATTGGTTAATACATTTTATTTTTTTCTCTTAGATTGTACTCTGAGGGAAAGACGTAAATAATTCATTATCAAGTATCAAGCAGCTTCTAAACTCTCTTTAACAGCTAGGTTAGTTGCTAAGGATCTCTCTTCTCTCCTTTGATGTCAATCTCTCTCAAATTTGTAAAGCTTGTATTAAATCATAGAAATCAGAAAATTCATTGTATTAAGTATAAACAAAGTGCCAAAGATTTATAAAGAAAGAATATTTACAGGTTCAACTTTACTTGTTGGCATATAATTTCTAATTATTATAAACTAATTATATTAAAACTTTGCACAAATATCTATTTTTAGTCTCTAATATGAAAGTTTCTCTTTGAACCTTATTTTTTTAACAGACTGTTCGTTCCTACATACCACATATAGTATGTTATGCTCAAAAATAGCATGGTGGAATGTGGAGAATTTTGTTTTGGGGAAATAATAAATTCCTTTGGCTCTGTAAATATGGCTTTATTCATCCCTCAGGTGCATGATCATTATCTGAGTCTATCTCGGCTTTTCTCTTAATTTAAACAAGAGCCACCTACACTGGGTCTTTTTTTTTGTCAGTAAGCAAAAGATTTTTGTTTACAGACACATATGCAGAAGTAGATGTGCAGTCTCTTATATTAAAAAAAATATATTAAGATTTCTTTAAAAAACTTATGAAGAGTTAATTAATTCATGAATGAAAATTAGCACTAATTATGTCAGACAGTTTTTGGCTGCAATTTCTAGTTAAGTTGTTGAAGTTGCTATGCCAGAATATTACATATGCCAAAGCATCTTGCATCCTCAAGGGACACATAGAATACCTTCACAACAGCTAAATGCAGATAGTTATACAATGGTTCTCAACAAAATATCTAGTTTAGCACCAGTTGAAAGTTCACCTCCCTCCCACACAAGCACATGGAATGGTGCTGCTGACCAGGAACCACACATGGAAAAAAACTGTGAGCACATCCTTCACCTTCCTGCAAAATGTTTTACTAAAAATCATAATACACACAGAAATGACACTCAAACATGCACACTGCCTGTTATGTTTCTTTCCTCTCCAGTGTAGCCACTGCGTTAAGCTGAAAAGCTGTGCTAAAACTCAGTATGTCCTACTTGCAGCCAGAGGGATATTCCATTTCCAGCCCATGTGTGCTGTGTAAGTGTCTGTGGGTAGATCCTTGCAGTGCTCTCTGCATTCTCCCTTTCTACAGCACACAACTATGGACAGTCACTCTGTTCCTCCATCACTGTCATTGGTATTCAAGGGAGCCTGTTCAGTATGCAGTGAAAATTAAAATAAAAAATATGCATATCTGCCCTGAACCTCCTGAGGTAAACAACAGCTTTGGTCTATTGATCTGTAACAAAAGGCAGAGGTTAGAAGGACAAGATCCTCTAAACTTTGTGTAGTGTTTTAAATGCCATTAAGTCTCATTGACTTCTCCAGACTTTTCCCAAGGCATTTGCCATTAGCAGCAGAAGTCCGTATTTAATAACTGCTAAAGTGATATGGTAGACTGAATATACTGAATAAAAGCAGATATTGAAGAAAATTATTCACAGCATTGCATTAGGAAACCATTTTGTGTTCCCCCATGTAAAGCAATTGATATACAGCAACATTATAATGCACATTACTGTATAGAAAGTTACTAATCACCCAGCCTTGCTTAACATCCCAGGCTCAGAATCATTTTGGCCACAATGCTTGGTAAGAGCTAACAATTATGAAGTTCTACATATGAGATACATCAGGCAGACCTGTCTTTCAGAAGGTATTAAATCTCTGCCATAAGCACACATTTTGAAAGAGTGAAATGGACATCCAAATATTGAGACCCAACAGAGTAGTCGTTTAGAAAATTTGGCCTTCATAAACATTGATGTAATTCAGGATTAATGCCATGGAGCTGAAAAGATTACAATAACAAAAGAGCAATATGAGATTGGATTTAGGCATCCAAAGTCTAAAATCTCCAATATATATTTAAAGAAAAGTAACTCACTCCAGCATTTGGAAATTGGGGCCTATTGAAAAGCATGAAACCTCTAAAATGTTGCTTGAATGCCAGAAAAGTAATACTTTAAAAAGTCAAGACAAAAATGCCAAGAGGAACAGGAAGGAGTGAGCCAGAAACTCTAACATGTTTGTTTCCACCTTGTCCATGAGTTGGGCAGGTACTGCAGCCCTCCAGACATCTCTGGGTATTAACTCGTGGACAATCCCTGCCCTCAGTGACGCAGCTGTCATCTCACAAAACAGAAACACAGACATGAACTGGGCTTACATAAGAAGGTTCCTAACTAGAAAAAAACCACCAACTCGGAAACACGTGCCAATGGCAATACCTACATTTAGCTGTGACTTTGTACCCGCCCAGCGGAGGGTCGTGGCCTTCCACAGCATCGAATCCTGCTGACACCAGGACAATTTCTGGATCAAACTCGTTGGCAGCTGGCATAATCACAGTCCTGTAGAACGTAAAGAACCCAATGTGATAAAATTAAAAGAACTTCCATCTTCATTATATAAATTCAGAAAATCAGAAATCAATCAGAAAAAAAACACAAGACATTTTATTTTAATTAAACCAATCTCCATGGTAGCTGTTCAAATCAAAGGCTTCAATCAATTTCTTTCTATAATCATTCTTTTTTTCTTTTCTATGACTGAGAAAAAAAAAAAAAAGGCAGGTACATGTGAAAGCCTCTAATATTACTTACACATCTGTGTCTGTTTTATCCTGCTGCCTATAAAAAGCTGCCTCTTCCAGGGAAGTGACTAATGGTTTACAGAGACCTCTCAAAGCCTGACTGGAAACCCGGACTGCTCCAGTTAGTGCGAACTTGGTGTAAATTTGAACTATAAATTTCTTTTGGGAAAATGTTTGCTTTCCAAACTTTTTTTTTTTTTTACTCCTTAACATTTTTAAATGTTTGTCGAGGTGGGGGGTGACTCTAGCAAAGGAAAAACATGAAATTCCCTTAATCAAATCCAGACTATGTTGTCAAGCCTTTCCAAGGTCAAGCATAACAGGAATGTGACAACCACAAACTAGTGACAGCAACCCCTGCTGGAGTCAGGAAGATAATTCAGCCCTTTACAGTCACAAAGATTCCACTTTTTTAACCCCTTCCTTGACAAACTTATGTGAGGGTATTTTATCACTTTGATTTTTCCCTTCTCCAATCTCAAAGCATGAAAGATGTCTTGAAGGAGAAGATAAGCCCCTGTGTTCTGCACTTGCAGATGTGTTCTTTCAGGCTGACTCCAAAGGGAAGGAGTAAGGATGTCTGTTCCACTGGTTTGACAAACACCGAGACTGTAATGGCTGTGCTAAATCAGGGGGACGTGGCTAACATTAAAAAGCAAATACATATATGAATGTTCTATCACAGATAAATTAACTCTAGAAAATCCCAAGTGGTTTACACTGGTCAAAATGTGAAGATTAATTTTGTGCATGTGTAATGCTATTTGTTTAAGTTCAATGTTTATTAAGTTATTCGATAAACAGCTTAGTCCAAAGAAATCATATTTTTGTTGAAAGTTTAGGTTTTCTGTGGAAAAAAAGGCACATTAATGATATTAATAATTCTTTAGGTTTTTCTTTATGCATTATAAACTTTATTTTATTTTGTTATCCTCAAAGGTAATTTTAATATTAGGAAAATGTTTCTTTTACTTGTTAATCATAAAAAAAGAGAACTCAGATGAAGCAAAAAGTCTTTGTCAGGGCATACAGCATTTCAATGAATATAGTTTTACATTTAAAAAAAGGATAGAGGCCATTTAAAAATTTTTCTGTGATTTTGCTGAAATTGCACCACAAATATCTGCAGGCAAAGTGATATAAGTTTTGAAATATTCCTTTTTTTATATGTCATTAGTAGGCCTCTACTGAAAAATGGATTCCAGTACTGAGCATTGCACTTCAAGAAGGACCTAGACCAACTGGAGAGATCAAAAGCAAAGAAAAAACTTCCAAAAAATATAAGTTATGTGGATAAATAATATAATTACAGCAATTTTATTTGCATAACAGGGGAGCAAACATTATAAAAGTGCACAAATATGTAAGTCATTGCAAGAGGAAAGAAATAACCTGTTCTGTATCTTGTGGACATGACCTGAAGCAGCTGCAGCAGGAAACCTGTATTTCAGACATTGGAACAAGCTTTTAAATAGTAAGAATAAATAATAATATAAATAAAATGTTTAAGAAAATTGGAGACTCTCCATCTCTTGGACTTTTTTATAATAGCTAAAAAAAATCCACCAAGCTTGCTACAGGTTTGAGCTGACATGGCCTGGAGGCAGGCAGACAATTACTTCTCCTCTAGGTTTTTTTTCCTCTTGTTCCACGATGTAGAACTCTAAACACACAAAGCACATATATGAATACTTACATTAGACACCACAGTGACTGAGCTTTTGCAGGCTAATCTCTACAAAGCTAGGGAACAATATCAGGAATAAAGGTCTCCTATGCAACCATGCCTTATCTTATGTACATACCTTCTGATACTCTAATTAAAAATTCATTGTCTGAAGCAACACATACTTCCCAAACTTCCCCACGTCTGCAACACATGTGGCATGGATCCTGATTACTGATGAGGACTGTGGCTGATACACAATCTTCATCTGTCCCCATAGCACCATGCATCTTATACACTGAAAGAAGGAGGGATCCTGTGAAGAACCCTCCCTATCTGCAACCACTTGAGCTTTTGCCCTCCTCCTCTCCATTCATATTTCCTCAAATTCAAGTCAGGCTCTGCTTTTTATTTCTTCATGTCGAACAAAGTGGCAGCACCACAGAGTACAGCACAGACTAAGCTCAGGAGTCAGACGATGGAGTGTGTTCAGTGCAGAGAAGCTCTGCAAGCTCAAGTTGATGAGCAGTAACAAGCCTCACCAGCCTAACACACAAAGGAGACTTTGAGAGTCCCATAATTTGGAACATTGGGAAAATCTACCACACTTCTACCACATTTCAAGACCTTGCTCTAAAGTGTAAAGATGTCAGCACATTTTTTAATAACAATGGGGCAAAACAATGCATTTGACCCTTAATCTCCTTCATAGAAGCAGCAAAAATTGTTTAGACAAAGTTTATTCAAATTTTTTGTCAAATAAATATGTCTGACATTAAAACTGCCAGCCATACTGAGTAGCAATAAGAAAATTATTAAATACTGAAAGCATTTGGTCTTTCGACACAGAGACCCAGGAATAGCTATTAACACCATTTTTAATAGTGCTGAGCAGGAAATAGTAGCACATTCATAAATCTCTACAGAAATGATATATAGGGATCTCAGCTAAAGAAAGGAGAAGGCTATAATGCTAATAACTGGATGTGGCATTTAGAATTCAGTGTTCTGTTACTGCTTTCAGTATCACCTGAATTCACATTACCAAAAAAACAGGTAAAAGAATTTTTCTGAAAGAAAGATTTTTTTCTTTTAAAAATGTACCCAGTGTCTGTTATATTTCACCAAAGAATAACATCCTACTTTTGCTGTAATATTGTCTCACAAACTAAGACAGAGCTTCGATGCTGCTACTCTGCATACAATGTACCAGAAGAGCTATTCATTTTTTTTTCACCCTCCGTAGTATGGAGGGAAGTGGAATTTCAGAGCTCATCCATCTTATACTGTTCTTCATTCAATACTGAAGAACCTCTAAGGACTTTTCCTTTTGAAAGATATCAAGGAAAACAAACAAAAAAGCTCTTTACTGGGATAGCAAGCTTGACTCCTCTCTTAAACATCTCAGAGTGTCCCTGGTCCTTGTTACAGCAGTCAAGGCTGCTATTTGTTCTTTCAAAAAGATGACAGCCACAAGTCTTTCAATTGCAAAGACCATACAGACCTTTGGTTCCTAAATCTCTAAGCCAGTCTTCTACATTAATCTACAGGCATTTAGGTGGTTAGTCTTTTGAATAAATTCTATGATACCTCTGTTCAGAAAAGAGCAACTTAACATCTGGAAAACAGCATTTTGGTTTGGATTTTATGTAGGTAGGACATCTCTAATTTTTGTCTAGCCTTGGCAGTAACTGTTTTGTGGCAAAACGCACATGCAAATTCTTCCACAAAAATGACACATACTTTCCTATCTTACGAAGTTCAATAAGGAATGATATACACACACCTTTTTAAATATAGTCTTACTTTCAACAGGATATACATAAAAAACTTTTGTCATTTGTCACCTCTCAGGCTTTAGCACCTTTACATGAATATCTGTCTCTAGGAAAATCACAGAACCATAGAATTATAGAATAGCTTGAGTTGGAAGGGACCTTTAAAGACCATCTAGCCCATCCCCCCTGCCACGGGTAGGGGCAACAAATGGTTTGAGGTTGGTAGTTCTAAAGAAACTCTACAGAAAGGAACATGAAGATCACTTCTCCCTTGTAAACAATCTTTTCGTACCTCAGGATACTTGGACGGCGAGTGACAGTTCCTGATCCTTCACCGTCTCTCAGCAGCAGAGAACCGTCAGACCCTGTATCTTGCACCTTTTCTATCTCTTCTACATTCTGGAGGGCGCAGCAAGGAGTAAAAAGGAGAAAGCATCCACTGACTACTTCCTCAGGAGCTCCTATAATTATGTCACTTCCCTTCTCAGCCGCCTAAGGGAACCCTCTGAATCTGATCATAACAGAAAGTATGTTGGTGTGGCTTTTTTTTAAAGCAGGAAAATAACATTGGTCATACACTAATACACATTCATGTTAACCTTCCAAGATTCCTCAGACCAGCCCTATGCTCAGAAGTGAGGCTGCAGCTGGCAGGATTTTTTACGGTGTGAAGGGTCAAAATTCTGTTCACCAGAAATCCTTGCAAGGGTGCACTGGCAGCCTGCCTTCAGACCCTGCTAGAAACTCTGATTATCTTATGCCCAGCAGGAGTAAGAAATATGATTTGGCTTCTGGCTATGGGTCACCAGACAGGTACAGACTGAGGACTGGCAGGCCATCACTTCTTTTTGAAGCCAGTCAGGCTCCAGAGCTTATCAGCAAACTGAAGGATCCTTCTCCGACAAAACAAGCAGCTTTTGTCAGAAAAGAAATAGATTTTATTCTTCCACTATGACTCACACTCTCCTCCACTTCCTTCTCCAAAGAAAATAAAACACATAAAAGTGATATTTATTTTCTGTGATCTGAATCATATAGAAACATAAATATTTGGTATACCATATTCACCTAATGATGACAGCAGAGTTAGAAGGGCATCTTGCCTGGCAACTGTTCCTTTCTTTTCTCATTCATTTTCATCAATAAACATGTCAAAATCTGAAAGCTTGAGCAGCTGCATCACAGAAGTTATTTATCTAAACCTTTGCAGTTTCACAGAGTGAAACTGTGTCTTCCAGACCAATGTAATGCAGACTCTTCTTTCAGTCTGATGGTACTGGGAACAGAGAATGTATCTGGGAAGCTGAAAAGATGTCTTTTTGTCTGACTAAGGAGATTTCCCCAAAGAATTAATATGTTCCATTTGGGTATGCTGCTGTCTGCAGAGAAGCCAAGGGATGGCTTCCAGTTGGGTGTAGTTCTAGAGAAAACATCAGGCATGTGATCCTCCCCTCCCCACCAATCTGAACGTCAGATGCAAGACATTAAAGCAATTCTACCAAGGGACTCTGTTTCTTTTATTCTTCTATTCTATTTTTGTACATTCAAAGCACATGGCTAGGATGCTACCAAACATTTGTTCTCCCAGAAGAGATTGCAGAGAAGTACCCAATGCAAAAATCACTCTCCAAGCACCACGACACAGAGCTGGAAATCTCCAAAGAAAGCTAAACTTATGCAACTAGCTACAGTTCTTTTGCTGTGTTGTTAATTTAAAAAGGAAACGAGCAGGAATACCAACCCAGGACAATAATTTATGTAACTGAGAAAAATAATCCACGCAGATTGGAATGGCTTAGTAACATAAATTATTTGTTCTTTCCCTAAAATCTTTCAGTGTTTGCATCCAGTGATCTCAAAGTACTTTGAGAACACTGAAAAATGGTAAGGTTCATATCTTCAGCTGGTATAAATCAGTATAGCTGTTTCTGATTGCATACTCCTCTAAAGAAAGCATTTCTTTACCCATTTGACAGATGAATCAGCTAAAACTAAAAGCTGGTAAAAGCCTTGAATAAATTACGCAGTTGTCTCTTGAAAAACCTTGAGAGAAAATGCAGAAGACTCTAAAGTCCATAACTTTAATAAGTAGGGAAAAAAAATCCTATAAATGCATTATTATTAGTTTAGTTATATCAGACTTGTATTTTGCAGGGATATAGATATAGATATAGATATATATATACCATGCATTAATGTTATTATAGTGGGTATTTAGTTATCAAATGGAGACTCAGTCTGTTGTTTGAAAGAATGTAGGTCTGCCTACAGTTTCACATCATGCAAATAAAATACTGTACCAAACAATCACTATATTGTCCTACCTTAAAATTACACAAGGTAAAGTAAATTGTTTAATGTTCCCTGACAAAAACAGATCAGAAAGCATTTAAAGGATTGCCCCTACAGGTATGTGGAACTTACGGTATCTATTATTTTTATGTGTTGTTTGCACATATGTTTTAATGTAACACAGTATCAAGTAATGTCTCTTCTCACAGAAAGCTACATAGAATTTCTGTACAACTTGCAGATAATACTTTTTTCTGCACCAATTGAGATTATAATAGTGTCTCTTGCTAAAATTTTGGTTTACTTTCATGACATTCCTTTGTGTCAGTTCTTCTGTCAGCCCAAGTTCATCAAGGCCAAACTTGAGAACATTCCCTCAAAACTCCTTGATGACTATCATCTTACCATCAGCTTTGTCCTGGATGTATCCTTTACAGCCTTTATTTTCACATATTTTCACATATTTTCATATATTTTCATATATTTTCTTTTATTCTTCTAGGTTTTCTTTTTATACCACTTTAATAATTGTATTTATTCTCTATTTCTTTTTTAAGAACAGTCAATATTCCTGTCCTTACTTTTATTTTATAGTTATCTTACTTGCTTTCTGGAGCAAGTATTTTTACTTGTATTTTAAAGTATTTTATTTATTTTTAAAGAAAAATATATTTTTCGTTATTTCTTCAAGAGGCAAAAGGTACCACATCAATAAAAAGTCCTCAGTGCAAATCATGTTCATGTCACTGGAATTTGCACATGGTTTGGAACTTAATCACACGCCAAAATGTTTAAAGGGTCAAGGTCTTCCATGGATGCACCCATTTAAAGACCATTTATAAAGTTAGCAATTTTAAATGTTATATTTGTAAGAGTATCTAAGTGCCACTGAATGAAAATTTTAGAAGCACCAACAGCTTATTTGCTTACTTGCTTGCTTTCTTGCCTTTTTTGTTTTGTTTTGTTTTGGGTTTTTTTTCTGTTTTCTTGGTTTTTTGGGGTTTTTTTGTTTGTTTGTTTGGTTTGGTTTGGTTTGGTTTGGGTGTTTCTTTTGTTTGGTTTTTTTTGTGTTTTTGTTGTTGTTGTTGTTTTGTTGTTGTTTTTGTTTGGTTTTGGTTTTGGTTTTTTTTTTGGGGGGGGGGTTGTCTTTTAAAGACATTTTTGTAGCCTAAGGATATTATTTGCAGGTTCCTTTTTAAATTAATAATTATTTTGGCATCCTTCGTATAACTTTCCTGAATTCTATTACAGCTGGAACCATAAGACCTTAAGCAGACAAAAAGTATATGAAATATTGCCTAAAATATCTGCTCATCCTTCTATTTTTATTGTTTAGAAAGGTGGTTTCAATGTAATAATATGGACTCCTCCACATTTGATCTATAATATGCCTCAGTCAGAGTCTCAACTAGTATAAAAAGGACCAAAAAAAGCAAGTTAACACAAAGAAAACTATGAGAAGAAGCATTACTTTGTGTTTTCTAGAATTCACTTAAAATTTAATAGCATAGTCAAGTAAAAATATCCTACTTCTTGAAACAGAGGCAAAAGCATATACACATGTACTATGCACAATCATGTCCATGTTCAAAAGGGAGTAAAATTCATAGTGGTAATAGGTAAAGGGATGGGCTAAAGATTATGGAAAATAAGCTTGTTCAAAAATCATGGGTATAAGCATCCCTCAAATGAGTATAGATTTAAAGAAAAGGTTACCTTAAAAGGCAAGTTTGCAAGTATCAAAGGAAAGTATACAAACATAAAGCCTTCTATATAAATATACTCCAAGATAATACCGACAATAGCACCAGTATTTTACCCTGAGAAACTGAGCTCAGAAAATCTGCATTTTCTATTAAATATTCCTCTGTGTTCTCAGACTCTTGTGGAAGCACTTACATGATGAAAAAAAATTACCTTCTAATTATTTCTCAGATCTCAAATAAAACTGGTTGGTAACATGCCATTCTTGTGAATAATTTATGTACTAAATTCCAGTTGTTAGCTAAAGGACTGATGTGGCTTCCAAGAGCTGCAAGACTGAAGATGATATATGAGAGAGAGGAAGTAGAGGTTTAATTTGAGAGACAGAGTTTAAAATAAAACATAGAATAGCCTAAAATAGTATCTCCAACACTGAGAAAGCAAAATGCTGTAAATACAGAATCCCACCATTTAAAGCCAATTATTTTTCTATCAAAGCCATTCTAACTTGTATGGGAAATGGTACTGACACATGCATACACACTGCCAAATTTTACCACCAAGTATTAAGATATCATTTAGCTTTAATGGTGCAACATGTTTCTACCAGAAAAATCAATTCAGTGCTCATTACTCTATTTTATGGAAGAAAAAGAAAGTAAATAATTAGAAGCTTTTCTGCCATAAATATAATAATCACATTTGAGGCTACTTTTTCTGTTTTAAAATTTGCATAATAGTTTAGAAAACATATTACATTCTTATCAAGGCTGAAAATACTACAGTATTTTCTATAACAAAATAGCTATCAGATTTGCTTTTTTACTTTTTTATTTTTTAAGTAATTTGTCTCAGCAGTATTTTGGCCTAAAATGTTAACATAATAAACTAATAATACTACTAAAACAGTTCACTGCTCCCAGTAATCTTATTATATAGTAATAAGATTGCTTATAAGAAAACAAAAATAAGTGCTATAATATCAGAAATATTTAAATATAGAGGTAAAAACTTACCTCAAAGTGTCACATTTACAGAATTCAAAAAATAAATGACAGCATGACATAGTCTCCAAAGAATTTCTTACATCTACAGAAAAGCACATTGCTTTGAGCATATTCTACATTTCCGTGTATTTTAGGGTACTTGAAATTTTTAAAATTACTTAGCCCCCTAAGAATAGTATAAGAGAAAGGAAAGCCTAGTACCTATTTTACTGACATTTTACAGGAATAGTGGAATTGGAGAAAAGAAGGATATGGTCCTGTTTTGAATAAATTAAAAGAAGAGGGCTCTACAGTATGAGTTTGTCTCTAAGTCCAAAATCTACACTCCTTGTTTGTGAAAAAAACCTTTAGAAAAGCTTTTCAGATTGGGGATATAGCATACACTTTGATGCACAGCAGAAATGAAGAACATATGCTACCTAACCTTTACTTTTATTGATTATACAACAGCTTAGTTTGCAACATCAACAATCTGCTTATGTAACCACAAATTATTACTACTTAACAAGTGTAAAGTAGTTTTCAGTTCTTGAAAAAGTGAGATGTTGGGAAGAAAGGAAGGTAAATCTGATTTAAAAATGCCTGGAGAAATGAATTGGAGTGGCTGTATTTTTCATGGGAGCAATAGGTTGCGTGGATAAAAGACACAGAGATCCCTTGGAAAAAGCACTTTTACCAATAAATTTTCTTCATTTATGAAAAGTACATTTTGCCCAGAAGGGGATTTTTTTCCCCTTTTAAACGAAAGGAAAAGAAAACATTTTCTAGAAATCAAATTATTTATCAAGGTCATAGCCATTTGCAAAACCATAATTTTCCACATACTGTATTCATCAACATGGTTGTGACTACAAAGGACATGAAGTTGTCTTGATTTTTTTCTCAGACATCTCGATATATTTTCTTTTACAGATGCTTTGTCACTCTGTCTTATATTTTCTTCCCTAGACGCACAACTTCTTTTAATAGTATTTTCTCTCTGGTTTTCTGGCTTATCATTGAACAGGAATTTCACAATTTTCTGGATAGCAACTGCCATTTTAGTCTGTATTGTCACTTTTCTTTTGGAGTAATGCTGTTCAGAAAATTGCTCATATGACTAGTATTCTTCTGAAGTTCTGAAGGGAAGATGCAGACATATGTTATTTTCTCCTATTTTTTTGCTGAAGAACAACATACACTGGTAGACAAGGAAAATATAGACATTTTCTTACACCCAAACCAAATTAACCAACAAGTGCCTTTGATATTAATGGATACTACAGGCAGGATTATTGATGCTACAGGCAGCAACAGCATTCACCACTTCTGTACAAGTAAACATAGGCATGTTTTTCTGCTTCATGCTTGGCAGAGCCCTGTCTTTGGAGCTGGGCCAATTCATTGGTCAAAGTCATTTGGACCAACTCAATACATTTACCATGTATTTAAACAGACCAGCTGGCCTTCTTTCTGATAGCCAAAAATACAGTTTCCCTCATATAATAAGGCTTATACAGTACAAAAACTTCAAGTCTTCTCACTTTACCTAAATTGAATGCCACTTAATGGAACCTATACTGGTATAATTTTATTGAGGATTTAGAAGAAACATTTACAGATTATGTAAGGTAACCCAGAAAAGCACTTTTCAATCCCTGCCCTTTTCTCCTCCTTCTTCTCTCCAGCTCTCCCAGAGAATTCTCAGAGTGAGAGGAGATATTTGTGGGACCAGAGGGTACAATCTCACTTAATGCACTAATCCCAAGGAACCACATGGTGTTAGAAACTACAGCTTTTTCTGGTGCACTTTCAGCTACTGTTTGGTTAGAAATGTGATCTGGTGTTGGCTCTGTGTAGCTTGGAGGAATCCTGTCTCATTTATATTACCCTATCCCTATTCTTCCTTTACACTCATTTTACTCAACAAAATAAAGGAAATCTGATAGACTTCAAAGACAGAGAAAATTGGATGTCAGCACTTAGAGATCAACTGAATTGAATGTGACTGGAAGGACTCAATTCACAAATAAAAGTACCAGACTTGTTCAGGGAGTATCATGAGGTAGGCTGTTTTAAAATGAGAAACACTCTCCTGCAAGAGGGTTACACTTATGACTTAAAGACTGAAGCCAAAGAAAGGGTTGGAGAGAACTAAGGCTTAGGAAAACATGAAGCCAAGTATGACATGTTGAGGACAACAGGAATTTTTTTTCTGGTTTCATTAGTATGAAAAAAATAGTTTAATACATAAAATTCAAAGACAAGCATTTTCATCTAGAAAGAAATCAAAATATTAAGGAATCAATGTCACAAATAAGAATTTTAATAAAATACAAAAATAGTAAAAGAATATGCATTAAAACAATATCTGAAACAAAACCCAAGATGATCAGAAGATACTGTACCAGCTTCAGAGAAACTCAAGTAACAATAGTACAAAAAGGATAATTCCACTCATGGGCATAACGAGGAAAAAAGGATAGAGAAAAATGAAAAATAAAACGCTCTAAAAAAGGACTGCACACAACATAACAGCGTTCAGGGAAAACATGACTCCTGCATTAATGTTGCACTGGGGTTTTTTTGTTTGTTTTTTTTTCAAGGAAGGAATAGTGAACAGCAAAGAACTTGGAATCTCAGACTGAAAAACAAAATATGAAAATGCAGATATACTGCAATGCGATTTAATATTTTACTTAAGCCTCCATTGACTTCATGGAACCAACGTTTGTCTTAATAGATTTCATTTGTCATCTGCTAAAGCACTGTAGAGTCACGTGGTCCTAGACCAATAGTAACTCTTTCAGTGGTATATACGGAAGAAGCCTTTTTTCTGTGCCAGGCATTTTACAGCAGAAAGGCAATCCCACTCAGCCCAAGAGGGTCATATTGGAACATTGCTACTGCATTTGCCAATAGAATCATTGGCACCAACTCTTCATGTTGTCAGGACCTCCTCTGAAGAAGGACTGAGAAAAAAAATCAAGGTGAAGTTTGGGATTTAACTGAAAAGGATCTAAAAATTACATTTTGACATTTCTGAATTTGCCTTTCCCCAATGAACTTATGTCCCTGTTCTTCTCTTGAAAAACCGAAATACTCACACCTCCTTTAATAATTTTTGGATCCTCTTTGGAGTGATAAATTGGATAGCCTCCTCAACAGCATGAAACAAAAGGACTTTTTCTACCATATGCTACAGCAATAAAAAAGAAAGCTGTTTCTCATTATTGGCTGGTCCATTCTCATAGAGTCAGTTGTCTTGGAAACTAAGATTGATTCTAATTTCAAGAAAATGTAAGAATGAACTGAATCACATGGTTCCTTCTTTCAATGTCCATCTAAATTTACAGTGTTGGAACAAGCAACAAAAACATCCCTAAGCATGATTTCTACTTCTAGATTTATTTTTGCTGCACTTCTCTCTGAGGGTGAAAATCAAAATAATATAAAAACTGGAAACTTCAGTGAAATAATTGTGAAGTTTCAGAAAACATTGAAATAAATATAAGTAAAATGTACATTCAAATCAACCTCACTTAAAAATAAAATAAAATAGTTATTCCAGGTTTGATATCTAGATGACATAATATATAGGTATCATGTAATTCAAATTCTTTACTCTGTCCTAAAAATGGACCTCTTACTGAGGCCAAAATATATTTAATAAAACGTTAATTTTCCAAGTATTTCAGAAATCCCGTCAGGACTTCATAATCATTTCTCTCCTAAGGATCTGACTTTAGTCAGCTTTAGTGTACTTACTGCAATTAAGTTACCATTACTTTCTGAAATGCTCTTGTCATTTCTTTACTTGAAATTGTCAACAGATCTTGTAAACTGTTCAAGGAACTACTTAAAAGCAGCACTTTTCATGCTGCTACCTTTGGATTACCAACAGTCTCCAAAACACTGAACTTTTGGCAGTGAGGTCTTCAATTCCAGTTGCCAATCTAGAATTAAATACATGGAATTTTACACCAGCTGAGAAATTTGGCATACTATTCTCATCTACTCTTCATTACAATAACTCTTCCAACATGATATTGCCAAAGTTGTCATAGGGAGGTGTGCAATTACAGTGAATAGGAGGAAGTTTTCATCATTGCTAATACATGGGAGGTGATCCAGTAGATTTTTAAGTTGTGACCCCCTCAAGAAAGGTTAGAAGACTCTTGGCTGCTAAGCAAAAAGAATTTGTCAGCCTTTCAGCATGAACAGCTAAGGAAAAAATTACTTATTAAAATCTGTACTTTTTGTACTGTGTTGCTGTAAGATAGTTCAGTCTTTGGAAGAAAAAACAGAATCCTTAGTATAATGTCAAGGGAATTTACAGAATGGCTGTATATATAATCACCCAAGCTGCAGTCCTAATTTCACCACATTCTGATTTTTTTGAATTTATAAGATCAATTAAATAATATCTAAAGTTTATTTTTTGTTTTCTCACTTATTGGATACTTCACGTCTTTTTTCTTTTTTTTTTTTTCATCCAGCTCTGCACACTTGATGGACACTATTAGTCAAGTAGTTTTCAATGAGTTCCCTCTAACATCAAACAAATAATTTGCATTTTTCATATTATTTACCCAAGTTAGATTCAAAAAGATATTGGAGTAGCAAAAATGTAATTTTAACTTTCATTTCATAGCTGTTAAATTGTTAACAATTTATTTATTTTATTTTATACCTTGAATTCCAAAAAATCTGAGCTTTTAATTGGAAATCTTTAAAATTAATTCCAACCTCAAACATCAGTTGATGCTCTAATACTGGGAATATTGGCACCCTGTCAGTCCAAGTTAAAACTCAGTCAGGAAGGAAATAGTTATCTTTGAAGAGACTTGACTGTGGAATGAGAACTAGTAATTCTTACTTGCTACAATAAAAAGTAAGCCAGCTTTCCAATCACCTTGTTGCAGTGTTTTCCTCACCAAGAAAAGCAATGATAGAGATGAGGAGTATCAAAGATAAAAGAGTACTTAAAAATAAGCTCATCCTGCCAAGGCTGATATATTCATCTCCCTCCGGCTGTACTCCATTCCCTTTAAATTCCATTGAATCACCAAAGAACCCTAGTTTGATCATGAAAAAAAAAGAAAAAAAGCTGTGACTAAAGCAACAAATTAGAAGTACTCTAGCTTGTAATCCAAGATCTCCTTTTAGCTGGATTGCTAACTTTGATTAATACAGCTCAAGAATGTTTAAAGAAGCTGATACAATTCTAGAATACTCAGTATTTCTAGAATTCATACAGATATTGTACAGTCAAAAAGCATTTAAATTGAAAAACACCGTTATTTCAACAGCTAGAGGATACAGAGGAAACTTCCAATTTGGCTCTGTTTTTAATTGCAAATGAATCAAAATTCTGATAAGAAATTTCTTCAGACTTGTGCTTCCTTGAACAGTTCCTACATTCTCTTTCCATAAGTTAAAAAAAAAATCAATTAGAATTATTTTTTTTAATTCACAATACCAAATAATTGTAAATAATGATTTACCACTGAGAGAATGAAGATTATTATTAGAATACGCTAATTAGAGAAAAAAAAAAAAGGCGTTTCATCCTTGGCTTTTGTTTAACTTGTTTTACATGCATTCTTGTTATCAACTCGTGTTGTACAGGCATACTTAATATAGATTCAATTGTAGGCTCTTTACAGTTTTAAAAGGAAATATATAATAGCAAAGAATAGACCTCAAGGAGTTTGAAGTTTGGTACAAAAAAAATGTAAATATTTTGTTGTTTATTTCAATCTAATCTATGCAAGGTCACCAATACTATCAGAATATCCTGTTATAGAATCCCTGTTTCTAATGCCAGGATGAAAAGATTCACAAAGTTCTGCCTTAACCCATTTAAACCCCTGTTAAAAGTTGTTTTTCTTTTTCTTTTTATTCCAGAGTTGGACTGAGGCTATAAGCTTCTTTCAGTGTTTTATCCAGAGTTCCACCATTGTGTAAATCATTGTAGTCTTGTCTCTCTCACTTCATTGGCTTTTTGGCTTCCATCTGTTTTCTCTCATCTTTTCTCCTACTCTGCCTCATCTACATTCTCTCTCTACTCTGGTTTCTCTCATCTGCTTTCTCATTACCATTAGCCCAGCCCTCTATTATCCCCTTTACTTCCCAGTTATCTCAAAGAGGAGAGAATGTATGAGGCCCAAGAGCTTCATTCTGTGATGCTGACCACTTTAACTTTCTTTGACCTGCAAACTTTAAATGCTTGCCTTTTAACGTAGTTTTAAGACCATCCCGGATGTCTTCACTGACCTAAGCATGTTACTTCTCTAAATGGTGTCTAAGGTACATTGTGCTGTTATTCCTGGAAGCACAAATTTCTACAGGACCCATTTGTGCTTTTCACAGAAAACTCTAACTCTCTAGTGTCCTACCTGCACACAGGTTAGCACAGTATCTTGTTACCTACTTTTCTAATCTCTGAAGGGAAACTCCAAATATTTTATTTTTGCATCTTATTTTATCTGTTTTAGAATACTCATGTAAAAAGAAAGTTAGACATGCACTTAATACCTGTTAGAATCACAAGCCAAATATGTTGAACTGAATTCAGTCAGAAACTTCCAGCTTGAAGCTATTTTTTTTCCTTCTTAATAAAGAAAAACTCTCCACAAATGTCCATAACAGTACAGCAAGTTACTGATCTTCCAGAAGTGAGCATATGGTTTCACTTCCTGGGCCTTCATAATTTCTCACATTTGTGCATTTTACCTTGCCATCTCTGTGATCTGTCTGAAGCTGCAATGCCAAAGACACTTTGGCAAGACCATCACCTCAGTACCAGGTCCATCATTTAAAGGGTACATTTAGCATAATCCACAGAATTACTTGCACATTTCTATGTTTCAGGCTTGGGAACACTGGCTGGACACTAAAATGAGCTACCAACTCCAGTGAAGTCCCCTTTCCTATGTCCTTTGCCCTTGGGACAAGTTCCAGTTACAGTAAAAGGCATGTCCTCCAGCTGAACATCCCTGATGTAGGAAAAGCCCATTTATCGTACCACCTCTGCCCTTGTGCCAGCAGAGAACTGCATCAGTCAAAGCTTTCATTCCCCAAAATCTGCTTTCTCCTCACACCACAGACCAAGCACTCCCCAGTTTTCAAGCACTCCCCCAAGCAGAGACAAACAGTAACATTCTTGCTCTTCCCAGTGTGAGTGGAAGAGAAAACTCATTACAAATCAGTGCCCTGCTGTGGAGGAAATTTCTGGAAACTCCAGAGACTTATACAAGTTCCCAGAGGTTAGAAATGAGGTTTAGAGATGTAGTTTGCATGTTGCCTAAATTACACAGTCTCTATCCCTTTTTTATAATTGTGAAAAATGGGAAAGGTTTGAAGTAGAGACTGGAGAAAGGACCGTACCTCTGACAGAAGTTAGCTGATTTTAATTTTAACAAATAAAAGTAGCAGTGTTATACCAGGTCAAACATATCAAACTCCTTTTTGAAGACTACAACGTTTAAAACTGAGATGCTTAATGTGGACCTTTGTCATGGTAAGAGCTGCTACTGAAAGATGTAACTTGTCCTTTATGTTTTCAGAGATGCTCTGTTCTGAAGGCTGGTATCTGTGCCACAGTCAAAGCAGTGTTCATCTTTCAATGAAATGCCAGAGTCATGCAGCTGAGTGATTTGGGGCTGCTCTGTTCATAAGCAGATACTCATGACAGCATTTTTGGAAGGCAGCCACTGGAGTGTACTATATTACAGAATAAATCACACTGAAAAGATGCTCCCTGTCAAGTTGGAGATACTTTTAGAAAAGATCAGTTACAGAAACCATCATATTTATGTGGATATTTCTACCTTTGTTAGTGACACAAGCTTATTTCACGTACACTGTAAGGTCCTAGATGAGTTCCCTGAAGATTTCGCACAGATCACAATACCACAGGCTCTTAAATCTAGTGGAGAGGTCTCATTTTTTATAGTACAATGAAGCACAATTAAGGCATGATCTTCCTCTGACAGGTCTGAAATTATCTCCATCCCAGCTCCTTAGGGAGTATGTTGAAATTCAGCCATTTAAAAGATATCTAGCCAGTGTTTCAACTGCTCTGAACTCTCATAAATATTATCAGCTCTAAATTTCTGGAAAGGGTCCCTGTTGAGAGGTAGTCCCTTCAGGGGTATATAGCGCAACCTGACTAAAACACAGCCTCCTCCCAGGTTCTTGTTCTCATGTATTTTGGTCTAAGTGCAGCCAACAAACCTGTCTATGGAAGGTGCAATTCAAGGATATAACAGAAAGTGTACAACTGAAGTTGTAAACCTCCCACTTCATCAAAAAACTGAAGGAGAGACCTTCCCTAGGGATATGACTACAATGCATACTGCAGCTAGATGCAAAGATGTGTAGGTTTGAAATGAGTCAATGTGGATACTGAAAAACTCCTGCCAGAGGGATTTGGTTTTGTACAGGCTATTTCATACTGCTAAGAAAAGGTAATTTATGTCAGCACAGTATATTAGCCTCTATAAAGCTTCTTCCAGCCTGAAAGATTAGTTTGGGGACAGACTTAAACTACTTACAGTGTGTGTGTTTATGTTTTGTCACTGTTCAGTAAAGACAAAATCAACTAGCATGGGTATTTCATGAGAATTCTTCAGACATTGCATAAGTAGCTTAAAGCTGGACTGGATACGTTTACACTTTCTTTGCAGGTATAGAGCTATAAGCATGCTCTGAAACACTGGCTTAGAATATCCCTAACCATATATGGATGAGAACATGATTAACTGAGTTTTCCCCAAGCATGTAAATAAATATTAAGTAGAATAGAGAGACATTTAACCAGGAACGGCCTAGAAATCCAGATGCAGACAGCTAACAATATACTGTAGGAGTCTCTATGGTAGCTGAGGGTCTGAACTCCCATTGTGTTGCATGGAGACAAAGGATTCAGTTCAGTTACCACATGAAAATATCTAGTGGCGTTTGGGAATTTGGGGACCCCCTCCTGGCCTCCTGCACAATGTCCCAGAGCTCCCCTGCTATAGCTATCAGCCACAACAGTAAGCATCTGCTCCTCCAGTGCACCTCCTGCAGCATGATTTGTAAGGTTTTGTAAACTGAATCAAGGTCCTAGTCAGTAAAGACAGTGAAATCCAATTAGTTATTCAGACAACCAGTGGATATCCCTGGTTAAGGGTGAGCCACACGGCTGTCTCAGTTGGGCTGACCCAACTAGCTGCATCACCCAGAGCTGCACAGTGGGAAAGCAGACACCTTGCTGACATGCAGATGCCTACATTGCAGGGACGCAGTTGGATTTCTGAATTTGATCCTAAATTTCTCTCTGTTTATATAGTAGTTTCTAGCCATAACCCCGTGTGAAATGAGAAGCCAAAAATCACAATTTCCTCAATATTATTCAGTCATTCGAGCTAAAATCTCCCGCAGAGAATCAATTCTAGGAAGCCTTCCATTAACACTATTCTCAATCCAGTCTTAGGGTACTGGGGCAGAGAAGGTGTCCTGGGTAGAGAGCAGAGGCACTCAAGCTTCTTTTTTCAAATATGAAGTCATCTCTCTTCACGTTCAGAGCAGAAAGGACATAGGGAAGTGAATCACATCTGTATAATCAAATTTTTGAAATAAGATCTGAAAATGTATGGCTGCGTTCCACATTTTCCTTTAGGGTACTAATGCAAATTATTTCTACACAGCAGGCTGAACCTTCTGTTTCCTCTCAACAGCTTGTACATTGCTACTTTTCAGTGCAAAAGTCACAGTGTGATCTGGGCAGCTAATACTATTATACTAACTTATAACAATAATTATCTAGAGTTTACTAAGAATAGTATTCACAAGCAGAATGGGCAATACAGGACTTAGCACTCTGTTAATTCCACAATCTTTACACAACCTAATATGCCACAAATTGTAGTCATACAACATATTCCATTAAATAAAAGTATATGTGTTTTTTCATTTAAGTTTTATAAATTATTAATTCATTTTTAAAGACTCTAAGATAGGATTGACTACTAATTAAAAATAATGCCTCATGTTACAGTTAGAATTGAATTTCACTTCTGAAAAAAATATTTTAAGCCCAATAATAAACAGAATACAATGCGAAGTCTTTTAAATTTTTAAAGAAACATTGAATTTGTGTCTATTTCACAGTGTTTTATTACAGTACTATCAAGCAGTGTAATTATTTCAGAATACCGTACATATGAATTAAATTAAGGAAACAGAGCTATTAGGAGAAAATATGCAACTAAAACCATTCAGTTTTTCTTAATCCTATATCTGACCTTGTTAACAAGCAGGTGCAAGACTTCACACTATAACCAAGAACAATAAAGAAGCATGCTGTCCTCATTTTTCCTCTAATTGTCCTTTTCTCTAAATCATGTTAGTTCCCATTGGTTTTATGTGATATTCACCAGAATTAACTTTTGTTCTTTTTGAGTTTATTGTAGTCATGGAAATAGGAGTACAATCCTTTGATATCTCACATCACACAATAGTAATCTATGAGAATATAGCATATGCCACAGTATGAGAAATGTATCCCAGTTGAATTCCCTAGTCAAAAGAATTATGTACCTATGGCATCCTCTGTGAAGGTTCTCTGCAGTGAATTATTCCTACTGTTGTGACTGAGTACAGCAATGAAAAGGCACAAAGAGCCACATGTATATACCTTAGGTAGGTAATGTCCTTATTAACCCTTTCCCTATTCTTTATAGGGAAAAAGACGTCTAAAAGCCATCTATAATTATATAAGCAGTTAAAGCAGCCAGCATCCAATTAAATGGTTTTTTACGGCATTTATCTTCAAGTTACCCTCTTGTTATCAAAGAGTGTAAAAAAACAGGTAATGAGCAGCAGAACATAGTCCTGCCAAAATGTGTGTCGTGGTTGTTGCATCTAAAAGTGACTTACTGAACCCGAGTGGTTTAATTTACCTCTTCTTTACACATTCTAAAATGATACAAAGGAAGAATAATGAAAAGCAGAATCAAAATCTACTTTTAAATCTTAGATGGAATGCAGATGGATTTTCTATCTGAAAACATTTACAGGAGAGCAGATGGGTATATATAAGGATGACATCTAACAGTCATTTTTTAAGATCTGTCATTTCAAAGATGCAGCAAATTCACAGAAGTACTGAAAGTAATGAAACCCAACATTTACTCTTTGCTCAGCCAGTGATTTCCTGTGTGGTCTATATATTGTTTTAAAAATACACAACACAACGCCATTACATCATATAATGGCTACTTTATGAATATTTTTGTTAGACTTTCTTTTATTAAATTGCAGATTTAAAAGCAATTGTAAGCAAGGTGGAAATTATGCAACTGCGCAGTCCCCAGTTCCCCACATGAAAAAAAAGACCATTTTTACTAATAAGCATTATACTACCTTAAAAACATGATTGGAAACTTTGGAAATAAGCGATTTAAGCAGCCAGGGAATTTTTTCCTGCAATAAATTGCTTCCTCAGTCACTATCCCCTGCTTGATTTACACCATCCATGTAAACTTAACTTTACAAAGTTTGTGAGCAGATGTGCAAAGGTCAGATTAAATCACCAGTAGATTTCATAATTTTATTTCTTCTATTGAAAAGATCATTAGCCATATGCGCAAGGTACTCACTAAATCACTAATAGATTACCTAATGTCACTTCTGCCAGTCAAAAAGTCTTTTCCAATATATTATAATATTATTATACCATCATATATGATCCTCTCAATCACATTAGCCTCTCTAAAATGTGAATGCAGCTGAAAGCACAGTCAGACAAGGATCATGATTTATAATGATGGGCTAAGATTAATAGTCCAAACTACCTCTTAGAAAGCACGGAATCAAAAAGGACATTTGTCTCTTGTTTTTTACATTATAAAAAATGAGGACAAACAAAATCTTATGTTTAACAAAGATCAGAATGTCTGCCCATCTGGAAATATTGCTTATAGGAACCCTCATACTCTCCCACTATGATACTTACACCACTGTTTTCTCACAAAACAATCTTTTGTATTAGAAGGGAAATTATTGTTTTCCAGTAATTGTGATGAATTATGATGATTTGAAAAGTTATTTTCTCAGCTCAGAGAGAGGTTCATTAGTGCTAACAAAATATATATCAAGATATAATCAGCTCCCTGTGATGCTGGCTATGAATTTAACAGGTTAAAATTTCACAAAATGATGATAAAAATATTAAAACCTGCTGCTTCTCTTTAAAGCATATAACCAATTTGTGATTCTACTAACATAAAACATGTTAAAGTGACAGATCATATGAAAGAGAAAAAAAACAAGAAGCCTTCAGGATTCTTATGAGTCCTTTGTGTAAAAAAAAATTTTGAGCTACATATACATAAATTTGTGTTTTAACAAATATTATATACTCATATTACTTATAAATATATTTATAAATATAAATAAAATATTTATATTATTTATAAAATAACACAAGGTGGAACTATCTTGATCTACAGAAGCCTTCCTTATGAAAAAGAGTTGCCTTTAAGGAAAGGGCTGAATACTCTGTGCAATGTGTGATTCTAATTTTTATGAAGGAATCCCAGACATTTTCAAGATTTAAGAAAAACTAGTTCCATGAAATAAACAAAACAAAACAAAACAAAAAACCAAAACAAAAACAAACAAAAAAACCAACAAACCAAAAACAAAAACAAACAAACAAACAAAAAATTCACAAAAAACATACACACAAAAATCCAAAATAAAATCTCACAAAGTAGACGTTAACAGGACTGATTTTTCAGTCCTTTTTAATTTGCCTCCTGAGCTCATTGAAAAAAAAATGCTTCTTATCTTGATCTAAACTATGGTCCCACTAGAAACTAATTTTCATCAATATTTCTTTTATTAAGTGCTAGTGTTGGTAATATGGGATCTGGCACAAATCAACCAATATTATACACTTTCATTAGTCTCAGGAGGCCCAATCCTGCAAACATGAATGCACACGTGTAACTTTACTCTGGCTAGTAGCCTAATTGACTTATTAATGAGTTAATATGTAAATATATTCATTTAAGCAGTTTCAGGATCTGTCCCAGGTTTCCTGACAGCAGTCTTCCCAGGCACCTCAGTGGCCCCAGACTACGGACCCTGAAGCCTGAGAGACACCTCTCCTGCTACAGGGTGTCTAGATCTGGAAACCAATTCATGCACAGAAGTTCAGCTTCTTTTTCCAGCAGCACCACCAGCTGGAGCAGCTAAAGAGATTAGGACCAAATTCTGAAAGCAATTTTCTGAAGAGAATAATTCAGAACTAACATTGCTAAAATACCTCAATTGTTGCTTGCCCTAACAGTACTTCACAGGAGCTTTTCTGTTTTTGGAGAGCCCGTTACAAGTTACCGTGAAGATATCAGGCTGGCTTTAAGGAGTCAGTTCTGTAGGGTGTCAGGTCTGCAAACACACCATAGGGGTTTCCTCACTTATTCCCACTTCAAAGAAGCATTAAGAACAATTTCTCTTTATTACAGTTTTTAACTAGATTTCTTCCCCCTGTGATGATTAATTAGGCGTTTGTTACAATTTGCTTTCTTTCCACCTCTAAGAATAAATGTACCCTACTGCTAATCAGACACAAACAAAATGTTTTGAAAAGTAATCACTTGCTAAAAAAAATGGAAATTGGGCTTCTGTGTTGTGAGGAATGTACACACATAGCACAGTGAAATTTAACACGGGTAAATGATCTGACTACCTCAAAGTGAAGTTTTTGCCTTCCTACAGTGGCCTTTCACCCTGCCCTTTCCTCCAATCTGAGGAGAGCTGATGTTGATGGAACATATAATGGCTCCTTTCCTGTGTAGTAAAGTCAGCAATAAAGCTCAGTAATTAAGGTGACTGGGGAGGCCCAGCCCAGCAGGCTAGTGGTGTGGCGAACACTTTCAGAACTTCAAACAATATCAAAGTCACTGAAAAACGGGCCTAGTTCAGGACTGGTTTGAATTAAGCCTCACTTCCACACGCACTTTTCAAATCCAAGCTCAAACAAGAAAGCCAAGGCCTTCTGGATTTCATTAGAGCCAATTATCTTATCTGTTTCATCTCAGGCCTGACCCTAAGGCTGGCAAACAGCTATTCAGTGCATTTGTGTGGTTGTTTGAGAAAGCCTCCAGCCAGCCAATGGCCTGAGGAACCTCTAATTAAAACACAGTTGCCCCCTGCCTCTAGTGATTAAATATTTTCAAGCTTTTGTAAATAATTTTTCCATTCTTTGCCCCAAGCCTCAGAGGTCCAATACATGCAGTAATTCATTTAGTTTGTCAAAGAATACTGCTGGAAATAAAACTATAATAGAAACTTAGGAAACTCTTATATCTTGCCTAACTTCTGCAAGTGACATTCTACAAGCTTGCACAACATGTATACTGTTTCTTATGTAATTAAGCCTTAATAACCTCATTGTGTTTGAAGCAATACAGTGTACTACAGGCCCGACATTTTGCTGATAATCATCATGTTTCCTCAGATGTCAACAAGATATGTATGCTCATGGGCTTCATGAGATCTTAGATGCTGCAGATGTGATGCTGAGAGATATCTGTGCTTCTGAGATGGATGGACTCTTCTGAGAGGCTGGATCACACTTCCAAAGTCTGTTTGGGAAGCCTGATGGAATCCTACCAGTAGCTTACTCTTGGAACTGAAGAAGAGCTCCAGAAGACAGATCCCTGTCACCATGTCCCAAATAAATTCTAGTAATTAAAATCTGCATGAAAGACTGCTGGGCTAGACACTTAATCCCTGCATGTCCCTTTCTCAAACCCTGGGAAGACACTGCCTTTTGTATGAGATCAGAGAACCTGATTCCAGCTTGGTTCTAGCCTTGATACCACACAGAGCTCCACGTCAAGTGATCCCATGTCTCACATGGGGCCTATGTCACCAGTATTGAGCATGTGTATCTCATGCAACATGCAATGTGATGGGGAGAGGAACAACTTATATTTCCCAAACTAACCCCTTAACTCCTTACATCTTACTATTATTCTTAACAACAAGAACAAACACATTTATATCAGTAAAATGCATTGGAGGTACTGTCATGAACCAAAACCAATCGCATAAAACACTGCACAGAATGAATAAAAATTGGCTCGTGTCTGTCTATGGAGACTTGGGGAACTACAGGTAGAAGCTGTACATGTCAGAAAAATAGAAGCAGTCTTAGCAGTACAGGAATTTAACTACTGTCCAGTTTTGTGTGAGGCAATACAGCAAAATAGAAATGTAATAAAATATTTCAAGGAAGTTAATGAACCAGTCTTAATGAACCAGTCTGTAGCTGTTTATGAGAATACTCTACAAGTATGAACTTTATCACACAAAAAATCAGAAAACTTGTAGCTGGTATCATATGGAAAAAGAAATTCATAAGAGCATTCTGAGAGTGACACTGCAATAATAAACAAAATGGCTGAAACTTAGAAATCACTTTAGGTGGTTGGAATGGTAACACATTCTGTATTTCAAAGACATGCAACAGAAAGAATTTGCAAAATTTAGACATTGCTGTGTTGTGACTTCCAACAGAGAAGGTCAAAGGTTACACAAGAACTTGCCTGACTGACGGGCAGAAAAACGGTTTTGCCTATAGAGAGTGGCAGTAGTAATGGCTTGGGGATAAAAGTTTGGTAAAGTTGAGCTTCAACTAAATGCAGATTTCCTCAATAAGTATATAATAAAGTTACTATAAAATTTCATGATGTACAGAGGAAACATACCTGGAACAGAGAAGCCATTGGTCGGTAAACAATAACTCAATCTGCATTGTGGACAAACTGCCCTGCAGAAAACCACAAAGTAGGAGAAGATACCAAGACCAAAAGCAGAATGTCATGGAATAACTGAAGAAAGATCAAGGAGGCAAATGTTGATTATTCCAAACAACAAGTTAAAGGAGATGTTCTATGTTTAAGTCTTGGTGGAGGCCAGGGACTATCATGGAAGTCAGGGAAAGATGAATTTTCAAGAAAATCATAGGGTGTAAATAAAAGTGCAAAACACACAGCCTAGGAAAAATGAGGGTAAAATACAGACTCTGAGCTTTGGCTTTAGGAGGGATTTATGTTAAGAATGGTTTCAGAGGAAGACTGAAATGCTTTTTGGAGGGGGTCTAGAATCAGAAGATAAACAGCAATATGTAAAAATGGTTTTGAGAACAGAGAGGGAGAAAGGAGAGAGGAAGATGGAAAGCTTAGCAGTCCTTTTTCTTTAAAATGAATCATGATTGTATTACAAGGGACAAGAGCATGGACATGACAAGGGACAATTCCCCTCTCTTGTGAGGGGAGTGAGAGGTTAAATAGACAAACAAGGGAAGAGGAAAGCTTATTTCCCAGGTACATCAGAAGATGAAAGAGCATGAGGGCCTGGTAACAAGCAAAAGAGTTTTGAGAAAACTCAGATGCTTCTGAGCATCTGAGAAAAACAGATGAGGAGCAACTTTGTGATCAGAGGCATATGGCAGAACTGTGGGAAGAAAAGGGATGTTACAGAGGCTATGGAGAACTTGATGAATGATCAAATTATAACTCCAAGAGTGAAATATGAACATGCAAGAAGGGTGGAGGTATTAGCAATCTTGGAAAATTATTTATACTGCTTGGTACTAATAGAAATGTATTTCTAATCTTTGGATCTTTCTGATCTTTTCCAATCTGCTACATTCCAAGTACTTCCAATCCAAAATTTGCTTTGCAAGATGACAAAAGACAGCATAAAAAATACTGGGTTTGTTCAGTAAGTTTTTACATAGAGACCAAGGACTGAATTTAACACAGAGCAAATCAAAACTGACTGAAGAACACTCATCTATGTCATGGTTTTAGTTTCAGGGGCAGTTAATACTTAGCAGCGGCCCATCTGGTGGAACAGAATGAGAATGAAATCACTTGATTAGTTTGAAAATTAAAGGGTCTTCAAGCTATTACAAACTCTGCATTTCTTTTGCTGTGTTTCCAGTTTCTAATAGGAATTACACTGAAAATGATAGGCAACTTTTTGAAGTATCTTTATTGAAAAAAAAATGAGGCAAATGACCAGATAATAAATTGCAATTTTCTGATCCAGAGGGAATCAGCTTCCATAGAGAGTTCATCACACAGAAAGTGAAGCATATATTAATTAACCATGAGGAATGAAAAAAACCCTGTGACAAGAATTGAAGCACTTTCTGAGGTTTAACAATATATTCTTAGCAATACATTCTTAATCTGTAAACGTCTTGACTGAAGAGATAAGAAGGTTAGACTGGATAAGGGGGTAATTAGGTCTCACTCTCCTATTTGCCTAGTAATTCAGAACTAGAATACTAACATTTTCAAGAAATGTACTTATTTTACTAAAACATAATCTTTTGCATCTCCTTGATATTTTTCAGAGGTAGACTTCTTTTAAGCATGAGGAAAAAGAAACAACCCAAAACATTCCACATAATCTGACAGCAAGGGCATAAATTTCAGATGTGATGAGGTTAGGTTCATTCCCCTGATTGGTAGGAATGGGGGGCAAGAAACTGTCTTCACTCTTGTATCACAGAATCATCAGGTTGGAAGAGAACTTCAAGACCAGCTTGTCCAACTGTCATCCCCACACCACCTAACTACCCCTAAACCATATCCTCAAACGCCACATCCAGACACCTCTTGAACGCTTCCAGAGACAGTGACTCTACCATCTCCCTGGGCAAATTATTGCAATGCCAAACCACTAATTAAGTGATTTTTTTTCCTCCCTAATCTCTAACCTGAACTTCCCCTGGTGCAATTTAAGGCCAAATCCAAAAGCATTTGGATTTCTCATTTAAAATTTTCTAGCTTCCTAGAGTGATGTCCTCACCAAGAGGTTAGACATGAACACTGTCTAACACATAAAACACATAAAAGGATTTGAAACACAAACACTTAGTTGTTTTCTTGGAAACTTCCAATAGTTTTGGTTTTATTCCAGTGTAGAAGAAAATCACATTTTATAACCATGGACAGTTGCTGCTTACTGGAAGTGCTGTCTTTAGTCATCTCTACTTTAGTAATGCACTCCCTGCACAGGAGGGACAGAGCACCAGGGTCTGGTCCACTTACTGACAGTGAGAAAAAGAACCAAATAAACTGCATCATCCCTTCAGCCCTCCTCCTTCTATCTTCTGATAAGCATGTACACTCCTACATGCATGACACCAGAGAAATGCATCCCACCACAGCTATTTTCAACCTGGCTTATCCTGTGCTGTAATTTGTTTGCTTTCATTTTCCATTTTTTTTTATACATTAATAATCTTGGTAACTTTATTTTAACAGGTGATATAAATATCACTGGAAGGCTTGTGGTAGGTAAGCATATGAATCAGCTAAAAAGATCCTTCAAAAGCTTATTTTGTTTCAAGGCATAACAATTCATGAACCTGCTTGTATATAATCTTAAAGATTTGACTTCTTAATTAGGTTAAATGTAGTCACAGTTTTTAAGATTAAATCCTGCCACATTTACTCAGTGAAAAGGCTTTGATTTCACAAACTCTTTTAACAATGATTTTTTCAAGAAGCTACTATTTTGTATAAGTAACACCTCCTTGTCTTAGCTATGAATTATGGTGTTGTGCACAACTGCATAAACTAATGACACAAATGATCAACTTCGTTCTAAATCCTAGCCCTAGTATATGTGACCACAGGACAAAGACCCCACTTTGCTTGAATAAAAACATACACAATGCTAAGTCACTCTATAACTAAGCATTTTTCTTACACTGCTTGTAAAATGAATATCTCAGAGTTTGAAGTCCAATAGATTCACTCACACTGGGTAATCACTTACTATCCAAGAAGCTGCACTGATTTAATGGATAATAACGACCCAAGCAGTACTGCTAATATCACATAATGATGAGTCACAGACCTTCCCTTAACATATTCATTAGACATCTATTTTTGAGACATTTATGTTTTCATAGTTTCAAACATCTCTCCACAGGACTAAAGGCTGACTTCAAAAAGTAATTAAATACTTGGAGTTAGGGCTCCAACAATATCCAGTAACAAGAATCCTCACAAGATCTTGCAGCACTGAGCACAGTGCTATTCAGCATGTCACAATTTTAAAATCTGACTCTTGCAAGGTTTTTCTATTTTTCTTCAGAATTACAGCAGCTTTATTTTCTAGAATATTTTTTCTATGAGAAATGCCTATTCCTTTTACGCAATTATTGTACAGGTAAAGTGTAGCACAGGCACACAAAATGATTAGGATAAAAAATATATCTCCAAGGAATTATTTGTGCAAAAGCATGAGAACATCTACAAGCACAGAAGTGCCCTGGAGGTACTCACACAAACTAACACTGAGACACAGGTGCGTGAGCACTCCAGAACCTCACAACACTTCTTTGCAATCCTGCTTAGATTTGAAAGCAACAAAATAAAAACTCCTATTTCTATTTCTTCTCTAAGTATTAAAAGAAGAATAGTGGAGGTCTCATTAGCTAAGCTAGCTAAAGAAAGCATGTATAAGAACTGTGTAGCTGAAAGGCCTCTGTTTCTGCTGTTCTTGAAACAACACTTCTGTCCGATTCTGGATAATGGGCTTTTAATAAAAATATCCACCAAAGGAAAACAATTAAACAATACATAAAGCACCAGGGTGCAATCTAGTGGTTCTGTTACAGTCTGGAGCTGTTCCAGCAGAGAACATGTGGATATTTTTTACAGGCTGCAGTGTAGTTCTCGAAAGTTATTATAAAAGAACAAAATTTAAATTGGGACTGGACATCTATACAATCACTTAGTGTTGCTGTAGGACTTTTAATTCTGACCTGAAATTTATCTTCATGTAAAGACCACGGATATTTTGACTTTTAGGGTAAAAGTATCTTCTCTACTCTTGTTGATGTTCAGTTTCTTCCAGGATGTTTGTGGTGATATTTCTAAATTTTTCCATCAAATATTTGAGAATATGTCAATTCTTTATCCATACATCTCTATTCTTTCATCTTTCCATCTTAAAAAAAATTGGAAAATGGTTATTTTGGAAAAGAGTTCAGATACTTTCCAGTACTTTGAAACTACAGACCATGCACGGCTTGGGGTTTTAATCAAATAGTTTTTAACCTGAAGCACATAAACCTGACACATGCCATATTTTATTATCCTTTCTCCTCCACCCCCTACTCTGCCATGTCAATAAAAGAAACTGTGCATCTGTAGAAAAGTAAACCAACACTAATTAATTTCTGTAATGAACGGTTTCACTTTTGTAGTTCCAGAGAATTAAGGGAGCACGATATACAGTTTTAAAAATCTGGGTACAGTAAAGGTGAAAATTTAGGGTATTTCAGTCAGAAGAAGTTAGATTTTCCAAATAAAAGTAAAGAAGTAGGAAGAACAAGAGGTTGCAGGTTATAAACACTGTTGCCAGTTTTAGTTTTATGGTGAACTTTGAAGTATAACAAAATGCTGAAAATCTGTTTATACCACTGTTTCAAATACTTTTAACTCTGCTTCTCCATTTCCCAAAGACTCAATGCTCACAACATTAGTCAAGAAAAAAAAAAACATGAAAATTTACCATTGTTACAAAACCTTCGTTATCACACTCAGAAAAGTATTCTAAAGTCACAAATCATCAGGACTATAGAATGTTTACATATGAAACTTATACTCAAAGCAGATTTAAAAAAATATTCCAAGCAGACTTCTACCTTCTTCAAACTTCCTCAAAAGAAACTGCTCAGGCACAACTAAGTTATCTTTCTACAGCTGTTTGGTACATCTTTATTTGAATTCTAAGACATTTTCTATGTCTTTTCACTTCTATGTCTTCTTTCTATGTCTTTTCATTTCTACCAGGTGTCTTTTAAAGACACCTGGTAGAAGTGAAAAGGTCAGAAATTAAAAAATTATTGAAACTGCAACTTATAACTGCAGAATGCTATGGGTATCTGACAGCAAACTATATACATCCATACAGAAACTATTGTTTAAATTTCCTAGAGCTTCCATGACTGTGTTTTGTTCAGCCACATTTTTCTTCCTAAATGCTTTGCCCTTGACAATGCAGAAGGACTGTGGATAACTAGCAGTCTCAATAATGTCCACCTGCATTTGAGTAAATCATTATCTGCCTGTCATACATGACTCAGAGATTCTGTCTTCTTCTATACACAGTAAAATGCTGGATGTGTTTCTGCCAACAAATAGATAAGAGAAATAACTATAGTTGAGATAACCTTTAGCAGTTATTACAAAGCAATATATTCAGAAATAAATAATTAGTTTCCATTAGTAAAGATAAGGATGGCATTTGGCTAGTTTGAGGCTATTGTGAATAGAGTTCACTGATAACACAATAGGTTAAAGTTCTGAAGATGTTACTGGAGTTTACTTGTCTTTCTTTCATTGACTCATGAGGCTAAGTAACTAATTTGTTTTATTTTTTAACCTCCCTTTTTTTTTTTTGTCTTTTTATCTCTTTGAAGAGATATCAAACATTATCAAACATTTGAGTCAGAAACTTAGTCTTACTGTAGTTTTTAGACCTCATCTAGTATAATATAGCCTCAGCAGCAGCCTCTGGAAATAACAGTCATAAAAAATTAATAGATATTGAGTTATGGGTATTAAGAATCACTGTTTAAAAGAACTTTATACTCAAACTCTTGGTGGAATTCATTAAACATCACAACACAGCACTGTGCTATGACTCACTTTCAATAGTTAGATACATCTATGAAAAAATGTCAATTTTGTCTCCTACATTCTTTTGTTATGTTTATCAGAAACCAAGGTTTCTACTCAGAGAGTTATACAACATTGCAGAGCAGTGATGCCAAAGACAGCCATAATAATATTTATAATAGTATAAATCGATGGTTCGCCCTCATGTGGTATATTTAGCTCATTTCCAGAAAATAGCAAGGAGCAATTAAAGCGATTTGGCAACTGGATACATTTCTAAATGAAGAGAGATTGAAAAAGACCAGAAATATTGTATTTTGAGAGAAGAAAAATAGGAAAGGACATGACACAGATCATACAAATGTATTTAAAATAATAAATGAGGATAGGCAAGAATGTGAGTTTAATCTACACATGTTACACATAAACAAATGGACATTTAATGAAAGTGGAAAGACTAGTGATTTGAACTAAAACAAAGAATTTTTTGTTTTTCAGACACACACACTTAAAACCATGAAATTTAATACCAACAGGATAAATGAAACTTCTTAAAGTTATCTCAAATTCCTTAGTTAATTCCAAAATTAACAAAAAATTTTAAAAGTAAAATTTACATGAAAACTAAATAATAAATAAAAATACATGCTATGTATCATCCTTTTTAAAAACCATAAGGCATATATAGCAATATAGTGCTCTTCTTAGCATTTATGAGTTAAATTCTAATGTAAACAGTACAGAAAAATTACAGTCAATACCAGTGCTGAAACAGAGTTAACATGGATAATATATATGAAAATATCAAAAGTACTTTTACAAAGTTTTTGATTTGAAATGTCAAAATTAAATGTCATGAGATCTAGCAAAATGCAAAACTACAGAAAAAAATGGTATACATCAATGCAATGTTTCAAATTAACTTAACTGTACCCTGTACGGACACAAGATAACAGGGAATATTTTTGTTTATATTTTTGAGCACAGACTAGAGTACAGACAGTTTTAAACATATTTATTTTCTCCCAAAACAAGCACTAAGAACTGCAAGACAGGATGAAGATTTTCTATACACCTTTGTTTTCTTTCTTTTTTACATTTTAGCACATGTAACTTCAAACATGATTTTAATTTTCAACTTTGTTTAAAATTATATTTTGAGGTAATTATAAATGTATTTTAAATTAAATCATGGATATAGTTCATCTCTCCTTAAGTCTGCCTTATTGCCACCTATTTCTTTTGAATTTGCTCCCCTTCTTAAATTAAAATCAAACACCTGACTGCTAAAAGATAATATTATCATGAGCTATTTCTAATCATTCCAAGAGTCACATACATGTTTCATTTTAAGCAAGCTTTTATGGCCAGGTTCATTAATATGCTGTGGCTGTTTTATGCTACTCTGGAGTAGTGCAAAGCAGCCAGACTATACTGGCTGGTTCGGTCAAATTTAAAACTCCTTTGTTTGATAAAAGCAGTGCAAAGCAGTTGGAAGGCACAGCCCACTTTCCTTCTGTCTCTTGCTTCTCCTTCCCTCTTCTGAACACTCTCATTTGTTTCCACTGCCTCCTGCATCTTCTGTATTCCACTCTACAGAAACACAACTCTCCCGTCCCCTGCAAACTCCAAGTACACACATAGGCATATGTGCATGTACAACAGACCTGAGCCTCTTTCTGGTGCCTGCTTTACTGAGCACATCTGGTGTAATGTGGAGCTTATGAAAATAATTATTTGAACATTACTAGTCAACCATTGCTTTTTTTTTTTTTTTTTTTTTTTTCCCTAGCACTGTTGGCAGAAGAGAATGGATTACATCCTCATAAACTCGAGTGTAAAATCATCCTCTTAGAAAACAGCCACCATCTCCTTTGGCTTTCAAAGAGATTAAAGCAAATTTAACCTGAATAGGTGGAAGTAAATGATGAAACAAATTCTCTAGAGGGATGCTTTGGTGCTTAAAAATAATGGAAAAGAGCTGTGCATTTTTGTTGTCTTAGGAGAAGAGATGCTTGTCCTTTAGAAAAATGTCATTATTTCAAGGATTTTTGTAGTTAGGCCAGTTCCTTAACTATGGTAAACATCAAGAAACACTTTTCTGGCAAAATTAAATGGCATAGTGATTTGATTACTGCAATAATTTTCCATTCTACAGAAACTTCTCTATCCTACATTTTCTACTACCTCCTTGTAGTTAACACAAGCAAACTTATTTTCTTAGTAGAAATACGAAAGAAATGAAAACATCTTTTGTAAATGAATGAGCAGTCTTCATCTTCAAATTGACTACAGCCACTTAAATTTGATTTTGCAATAGAAAGAGTTAGTTCAAAAATGTAATAATTTTTTCATGTAGAACTGAAATCAAAATGGCAGACACAAACCAGCACTGTAAATTTTCCTGTTTCCCACCACAGTCCCAGTGCAGCCACTCGCTCAGCATGCCTTTGAAGTGATTACTCTGTGTTCAAGTTTTTTTCTGCACTTTTACACGAGAGTTGTTTTTTCCTGAAGAAATAGAAATATTTTCTCAAGGAGTTTGGAAGAAGAGTGAGGTGGAATATTATTCAGTCCTAAAAAGATTTACCTAAAATAGATTTATCTAGTTATTTATGCAGTGGGAAATAGCTAGTATTCTGCTACCTGAATGTATATATATATATGTCTGTGTATAAATGCTTCTGCAAATATATTCTGACCTAAAAACAACGTACCTGGTACCAAGTACATCACCATATATAACACCTGGTTATGAGCCAAACTCCAGAGACAGAAAAAACCCCTTGGTCTCTTTTTCTGTGGACATTATCATTCATAAGGATCTCTGCTGTGAAATTTGACAGTCAATCAAGCCATAATGAGCTACCTAACGTCAAGGCTGGTGACACTTCAAATATGTGCTTGGCGCAATTCTAGGATGAATTTAGGGCTCTGCTGGTGAGGAAGTGAAAGCCATGTGCACCCCCTGGGGAGTTTTAGATTATTTTAATGCAAATTTCTCAGTTTCTAAGAACTCAAAGGATTAGGCTCTGGAGCCAGCCAGTAAGCCGGAAGCCTTGGCTTCTCTCCAAACAGGCTCCACCCATCTGCAAATTTATTCACACCTTGGTTATGGTGGAGACCATCTTCACCAAAATCCACTCCTGCCTTCACTAGCGAATGAATACTGCCCAACCTCTCTGTCTACTGGTAGGCATAAAGAGAAAAATCTCTCCATTTTTCCCTTATTTTTCTCTTAAGATTGAAGATGTCAAAAATTTGTTCCACACCTTAGTTTGGACCTTCTCTGTAAGTCTATCTATAAAAGCATGTAATCTAATATAAAAAACCAAATCACATTTTTCTATCTCTGAAATTCACTTATTTTCTTAAAAACTGACTTCTTGTAGACAGAAACTCCAGAACAACAGCTGATTTGTTGGGAGAGCATGGCAATTCTTCTATTGATTTTCTGGTCTTTTCTGGACTCTTGACAGTCTGCTCTCTCACAATTCTGTTCCAGCTAAACTGAGAACTTAGGCTACGTCATGTGTGACATTTTGGATAATAGCAAGGATAGATTCTGGCCCATGGATGAAGTGTCTCTTTACTAGGAGCTGTACACTTACCTACCACTCAGACCTGATCTACAGAAACAGCTACCTGGTTTATTCAGTAATTCACAAATTTCTATAGCCACCCTTCTAAGTTCCATGCTATTTGCTTCAATGATCCCCATTCAAAACTGTCACACCAGTCATAGTAAATCCATGTCAGCAAGACCTACAGAGGGCACAAAGACTGTTATCAGGTCAAAAGGGGCTGAGAGTGTAGGGAAACATTTCCTGTTGTTGCTTGGAGAAAAACATTCACATTCATTACAACATTAATCACAAAGCTAAATGGATGCATTTAAAATAGCAACATGAAATTTTTTACCAGCAATTTTTCAAAAGGAGATTCTAAATTTAAATTTGAATTTATTTACCTTAAAAAAATACAGTTAAGTATACATCTGCATATGATTAATAAGTTACATGAATTTCATTTTCCTGAATAGTGCTGCTTTGCTTAGGAACAGAGACTGAAATTCCCTCTAACTCTGAAGCAGAGTAATAGGCATAGCAGCAATACATATGTGAGGTACATATTTGTAAAAGCACTATTAAGCCCAGGTATTTGTCAACAGGATAGCAGGGGTACCAATTACAGTTAGAGTCTCAGTATGTGAGTCTTCTGTTAATAAACAGACCACCATTCTCTGCATCATTAGGTGGCCACATTGCCTGTATCATTAGTGGGACAGTTTGGATCCAAACCAAGAATGTTGGGGTGGGATTACCAGATATATTAGCATCAGACACTAATACCAGTGATTTGAACCATCCAGTTCCTTAACTTATGTAAAAATCTCACGGAAGTATAGGCAATATCTTGGAAAGAGCTTCAGGCACTACTGAGCGTAGAAAATTTGGAGCCCGCCACGTACAATTTGTTTAGACTCTTGTTAAATACAGACAAATGTAAATAAAATGAAAATTTTTCCCACCATTACAATGGGATATTGTGAATGTGTCTATTCACATAGGCTGTTTGTCTGACTAACACTTAGACTCTGATTTCAGGTGTGTTGTTTATTAGAAACTCTGCATATTATTTCATGGGCTGCACAGAAGTGCTTTAGGAAAAAAAAAGCAAAAAACACACACACAAAAACCCCAACAAACAAAACGAGTTTTGTGGGCGTTTGTGGTGTATTTTCAATAGAGTATAGTCAAAAACTGTATAAGGTTTTGTACAGGTACAAAAACTGTATAAGGCACTACCTCAAACTAAATGTCTTGAAAGAGATTAGAGATACATGTTGGTTTTCTCATTGCCTTTCTTGCATAACATTCTCCTTTTCAGAGGTGTAGCATTTGCCCAAATGCTGCCCAAATTTGAAAGATGAACCCTTCACCTTCTCTAAACTTCACTAAACCCTTCCACTGATTGATTTACTGTGAAAGGAAATGGTGTATGTAAGATAGGACACTGAAACTCTAAAAGAAAGTGTTCTGAACTGTTCTTATCTCCTCTGGTCCCATGAAAATAAGACTTAATAGATTATGAAGCATCACCTATGAAGGAATAAAATTTCATTTATGGATGAGCTATTGAGAATATTCATTATGAGTAAGCAAAGAGAAATACAGCATGCAACATTTCCTACCAATCTTATTGCAATATGTCAAAATTCTTTACTTTTAATTAAATAGCACTTTACTGGATTTTGTAGGAAAAAAAAAACTAATGGCCAAATCTGTGAGCATCAAAACGAGTCTTTTAAGTGAGTGAAGAGCACTGGATTTGGATCATACTTCATATTGCTTTCTGTCTGCTCTACTGGCATGCAACTGCAATCAATGTGAATGTGAACAGTAATTTTCTTCAGCCTGGTATAAATACTTGCATTTAAATTTTATAGGTAAAGAAGTAAGCAAGCTCAAAGTAATTTTACTGGCATGGCATAATAATGAAAACACAAGTGACCAATTAAATTATTAGAATTCTTTTGTTGTTGATTCTGCATGGACGATCACAACGATTAAACTATCCATTTTTTAATTTACTAAACTCTCATATACTGGGATGCCAGAATCAATTTATTTTCACCATGGATTATTCTCCTGACTTTCAATACTACATTAGCTCTTATTCATGTGCTTTTGTTCTACAAACAGTTTTCAAAACTCTAAATGATACCAACCTGAATGCTGTGAGATACTCAACATCACCCATAGGAGGATCCAAGCCACCTGTCCAAGCAATATTTATATTATATCCTTCTCCAGGGCCACTTCCAACCTGAAAAATAAAAATAAAATGCCAAAAAGAGAGAAAAAGAGGAAAAAGGAGGAGAAAAGAGAGAGGGAAATGGGAAAAGAAAAAAAAATCTCAAATGTGCTTTAGAAACAAACATCAAACAACATGTCAGATCAGCCTTGTTTGACAAGGACTGCTCTGGGTTATGCACTTGTTCTCCACCTGGTCCCTTGCTCCCAGTGGACAATTTGGTAATCTGGTGTAATTTAAAGAACCAGAGAAGGACAAGAAAATTAGGGGTAATCATGCAACGCAATTACCTGAAAGATACAAATAAAAATGGGGCTCTAAAGAAATAAACCTAACCTCATTTGGGGCTCCACTGCCGGGGAAGAAGTTGCCTTCATCATAGCGATGGAGGGAAACATACAGGATGCTGGGGTCAGCATAAAAAGCCTGCTGTGTACCGTTGCCATGGTGAACATCCTAAAGGAGAAAGAAAACAGATGACAAATGTAATAATGTCCAACTCAGAGTAGAGAGCTCAGTTCTGCTTTCTTTTACACCCCCCTCCTCTCTCTCTCAGTTTCTCTCCCTCTCCCTTGCCCTCCTTTTGTCTTTCCCTTTCCCCCTCCCTTCACCACCCCATACTTCCTGAACTTTCAGGCAAATTACTCTTTAATGCACTCATTTTTTAAACTGGCTTCTAAAAATCAGGAAACCATAGCGAGCATGCCCTGGAGACTCCAGATGAGCAGTCATTGAGAAATCCCAGTCCTTTTGTACAATTAGATATTTATACACCGGCTCTTTGTACTCCTTGCCTCAGTGATGGAATCTAGCATCCTGTTTTATGGAGGAATTTTATGACTTATTAACTGCCAACAGTTCATAACCCCTCAGGCTTAATTAACTAGCCTCATTGGCCTCTGAAGAAAGACTAATGTTTAAACTACAAACTAGTATTTTGCAGAAGGATCTATGGTTTACAGAGCTTTTTCACAATTCTTGACAGAACACTAAACATAAGAGTATTCATTGATTTGCCAAGTTCCACTATTGAGGTCAAAGGCTCTGCGACCAGCTGAGTAAATTGGCTTTCTTGAAACATTCAGTTCAGTTCAGTCCCTCAGCAGTTAGATCCACATCAAAAGAGATGCCAGATGCGGAAAGGACTTCATACTTCATTTTTGCAAAATCATGACGGCAACAGTTGAAGACATAGGAATATGATCTCATTAGCTATTAAATCATCTGGCAGATAGGATGGTGCCTTCCACAATCAAGGAGTGACCTTGGCCAGTCTCCATATTTCAAACATTATATAATGACAGTGAATAAAATTCTGTCATTAAATAAAATGCTGACAAAGAAATGCTGACAGTATATCTATATAACAAAGGCTGATAATGCAGACATTTTCTTTTTTTTTAGTTTGTTTTCACAGTTCACTACTATTCTATGTGGTTAGACACACAAGAATTTTACAAGTGAAAATGGAAAATCCACTTGCCTTTCAGTAAAAGAAAAGTAAAAAAAAAAAAAAAAAACAAAAATAAACCTCAAAACCCACAAAATCAAAAATGTTTCTTCACTGGCATTTCTAAGAACCTGAAAAGTTATAGATATTATTTATTTTCCTCCTTTAAGCCATCCCTTTGAATTTCTGATTTAGCAAATTAAGGGGGACAAAGTATGCTGAATGGCAACACTGTCATTTTCGTCCAGTCTATATTTATTTTACAAATGTTACAAGGTCTAAACCCAATACAGTGTCTGCGAAACAGAAGTCACATTCTCTTCACTATGCCTAGACTCCAGAAGGCTCAAGTTGTACCTCAAGGTGTGCACTGCCAATAGCACAGCAAGCACTGAACATTGCTTGTCCTTCTTGCCAGCTGGAGCAGCCTATGAGTTTCACCCACATTGTTCAGAACCCTCTACATTGGTTGAGTCCTACTTCTACTGCATTGTGCTTGACTTGGACCTCCTCTGGGACCTCTGTAGGATAGTATTATAAGAGTTTATTTTCTTTTCTATGTTAAAAGTACTTGAAACAATATGAGGATGGAGTTACAGTGCAATTGTGACTCAATGCCAAGGTTAAATGTAACACATGAGAACACACTGGTAGGAGGCTGTTGAAGATTTCAAGGCAGCCAGTGTAGTGTTAGATGCTTCTGACTGGCAAATGAAATAAAATCTGGCATGCAGACTAATCCCAGAATCCCATTCAGTCTTCAGCTGTGTCAGAATTAATTGGTTTACTCCAAAACAGACTCAAATCCTGCTAGCACAAATGCAAGTATGGATGATCCTGGAATGAGGATTTCAATAACCTGACAAGCTGTGCTGGACACATAGATAGATCTGCAGGGACACAGTAGGACTTCACTTTGTTATTTTAATTAGTCTTTCTTTTTCTTACATATTTGGGGCTTTAGATATATTCTTGCTGTAACAGTTTCCAAAACAGAAGGAAAAATGTTAAAGGAGCATAGAGAACTCTTTTTTCCTAATTACTTTTTTTTAATTATTCAAACCTCAAAGCTAGCTTTCTTGTCTAAACTTTAATTCCACTAAGAGCTCTTTTTTGAAGAGCAGTAACTTCTCTGATAGACAAAGGGATGTGTTCGTTAAGACTGTGGATGTTAGCGTGTGGGAAATGAGTTCATATTCCGCCCTTAGTAGATCAAATGCATGCAGGGTATATAAGTCAGTTCAAAACCAGAGATTTATACAAATGGTGGAATGAGGAAAAAAATCCTGTCAGATAGGTCTTTCATTTTACTGTAGAAATAGATGAAGGGAAGATTGACAATTAAAAAGTTAAGAATTTATATATGAAGACATGTAGCAGCTATGAAGACTACACTTAATTTGTAACAAGAGTACACTTTAGTGTGTGGGATTGGATATTACTTTTTAATATTTATATTGTAGTAACATGTATAGCTGCCAACTTGCAGGGTGTCCTGCTGTGCTAGTCACTATCAAAATATAGTCTTAAAGGTTAATTTCAAGTCTAACATCTGTAATTCCATTCTTTCCTTCTTCCCAAAACTCTGTTGGTGGGAATAAAGACATCACTATTAACTTGTTCATTCATTCAGTTTGGCCTGTGATTTATCCATAGTTTGCATGCATAAGAAATTTTCCATATGAATTTTTGTACATCACTGCTCTGACCATGGAGCAGACAGGGACTCGACTGCAACTGCTCCAGGAATGAAGTAATCTGTGTCAGCCATGTATTTCTTCCTTTTAACCTGCTGAGTTATTATGGTCAATGGGACAGTTGGCAGAAAGGCTGAAAATTCCCTATCTACTTTCTTGAGTCAAGATAGGCAGCTTCACAGGTAATCATTTGTGCAGGTAATCATTTGCACATTTAACCTTGCCTTGAAAAACTGAAGCTGAATTTCTAAGTGCTTACTGGCTAATTATGTAAAAAGGAAGTGTTTTCTTTTCCCAACAAGGCAAATGTAACAGGCAAAAAGACTTAAAAATATTCACAAACTTTGAGTAGGCTTTTCGTATTAAAAATGAGAATAAACAGAGAGTTCACTTTTGACCAGATTTTTCTGAGCAATGAACTGAAAGATTCAAGTCAACAAACAGATATAACATACAGTAGAAGTGAATTTTTCAGAAATAATAGTTTCTGGCAGTTTATAATTATGTTTCTAAATGATAGTAGAACAATCTGAGAAATATTTGAAAAACATTCTAAGAATACTTAATCTACACATATATTTATTCTGCCACTCATTTTTCACTTACCATTCCTTCTCCCACACTCCCCCTTTCTCTGCTTCTCTTCAACAGTCAGTACGCATGTTTAACTGAACAAAAGTGCTAGATGGTAAGGCCATGACTCCACAATAAGATTTAATTATGAGTGCAGATATGAACAAGATTTAGACTATTAAGCCCTGCACTTCAAAAACCCTTTAACATATTTTGTCTTTAAATCTTTTATCACCTGCAAAAATTAATTAAGTGCAGATGTAACAGGTTAGGTTTTGATGCCAGGGTTCATTTCCTGTCTATGCTTTGTCAGACACCCTATTACACCTCGTCATGAACTGTAGGAAAACAAAAATGGTGCTCATAAATCAGCATTCAACTTTCCTTGGGCTGTGCATTGGGCTGATCCTTTAAGTGCAAGGCAGAGCTCCAATTCATTATTCATGAAAATAATATAGCCAACATGCCAAATGTCATCTGCATTTAAATAATCCATTTGTTAAATGTATTAAGTATTGTGTAAGAATGCCTTCTATTAAAATACAAGACTAATCCAATGAAGTGGATTTTTAATCACATAGCTTTCCTTCGGGGAACCACCAAAACCTGGCATACATGACTAGAAAACTTCTTGGGGGAAATGACCTTTAAACAAACCTCGATTTGTTTAATAATATCAAAGTTACACAACAAGTCAAATCATTGTGAACTGGGGAAAGCGGTCAGTTTTGTTACCAACGCAACAACATTCTTTAAAGAATACCTGACTACTTAAAGTTTCTATTCTGTAGGGAAAAGTAAACTTAGGTTCTGTAGGGTTATTTTAACAGTGGAAGTATCAATTCATTTAAGGACCATAAAAGTTGCCCTGATCTGTGCCTTCTTCTCATTAAATTGCAGTTAACACCATTAAAGTGAAACATAGATGTTTATAGCTTCAGTACTGCCATCCTGGCTTTAATGAGTTCCCAAAATCAGAGGAAATGCACACCTTTATTACTTGTAGGTATTTAAAGCAGGAAAGTTGGACTTATAAATACAAATTTATTATCTTTCATCTAGATGCACTGCGAGTGTGATGCTTGCCAAGAATACATACCAGATCTACAATCAATATCTTGCCTATATTTAGCTTGTCTCTCAAGTATTTGGCAGTAATTGCAATCGAATTAAAAAAGCAGAACCCCCTGTGGAATAGAGAAGAACAGAAATAAGAAAGAAAATCAGTCAGGAAAACAGCTATAAATAATGTTCAGAGCATTTTAAAAAATGCTATATGATCTCTGAGGCCATAAATCTGCTTCTGGGAGTACCTAGAAAGTCTTTTCAGTCATCTGCTAACAATTACAGTTCTTCAGAGACATGCACAATGCAGGTGATTGCCAGTAACCTTAGTGCTCCAAGATGGGCAATATTCCCTGGTACTTACATGGCTGTTGATTCTTCAGCATGATGGCCTGGGGGCCTTACAACAGCAAAGCCATTCTGTAAGAACAAGATAGGTTTTCAATTATCAGCTTAAAAAAATACTTGACTCAGAGCAAAACAGAGCAGCAGGCAGATGGGATTGAAATCTATTAGAGCCTCTTGAGCACTTTTTCTATCCAATCACCCTTTCATAGTACTGCCAGAAATAATACAGTTGAGAACAGTGGCAAACAAACTCTTATAAATACACACATACACATACATACGTTCACACACAACATGGTCTAAAAGAGGAGGAAAAAGGCAGGATGAGAAAGCCCTGTTATGAATTCTGCTGTTTAGAATTCACATTTAAAATGAATATCATCTAAGGTCATGTAATCTTAACTTGCTCTGGTTTGAGATGTTTCAAAATAAAAGTACCTTAAGGTATATATTTTACACAATTAGCCATTGTTGACCTCACCTCTGTATAAACTAAATGATAAATTCAGACTCTCACACACACAATTTCTAACAGTAGAAAAAGGATGACAATGAACATCCCATATTTCTGCAAATCATAAATTACACTTGGGAACCTGCCATGCTCACAAGATAATAGATTCCCTGAAGTCGATTTCTAACACACTTTCTGGAACTGTATATACATTTCATAAAGTACAGCACTAGGATCAGTGATGACCAAGGAATTTTGATGCCTCTGGAGTCACTGAAGATAAAAGAAAAATGGAATTTCCATCCTTCCACTGTGGGTATCGTACAGGAAAAATGTAGAAGTGCTGGCAAGGTAGCTCTATTCAGAAAATCAGATTATATATTCAAGAAGCAATGTCTCATAAGGTTACGTATCATATCAAATTTCTCTTACAACAGTTAGATTCAGGAGAAACATCTCTGCTTCATAGTATTTCCTCTCTATTTAAACTACTCAAGATGGTCCTTCTATTCAGCTATATATATGCCATCACACTAATGACAATTACCATATACATAAAAATAAGAAAATATAATCTGTACATATCTGCCCAACTTGTATTTTCACACAGTCTCATGCAAACACTAGGTGTGTATGTAGGCCTGCATGACCAAACAAGCATTGCATTTTCAGAGAGGAGGGGACAGGAAGAAAAAGGTTGGAATACTTCTGTATTTTAATAATCAGTATTAAAATATTCCAGTTGTAAAATGTAAATGTTTCAGCCTTCTCTTACCTGAAAAAAACAACAATCATTAAACTTTCACTCACATTGGTGTAAATACAGAGGAACATGGCAGTTAAGAGTTACATTGGTTCCTGTGAAATGTGCTTATTTACAATCATATGCGGAATTGTCTACCTATGTTGCTTCACTGGCATTTATTTATAAATAAATACTAACATGTTGTCTCATTTGATTTGCTGCTAGGTGCAATCCAAGCAGAGAGCTGCAAAGTTTTGTGGAGCATGGCCAAAGTTCTACCAGAGTACAGTAAACTTAAATTACAGTACCAAAGAAAGTGCACGTGTAACAGTGGTTCTTCTGGCCACCAGTTAAAGAATCTGAGGGATTTGACATCATTACTTATTTTGCATTGTGTCCACATTAAAAAACAAACAAACAAACAAACAAAACAAACAAAACACAAAACCCCAACAATTAAAGGAACAAAAATTATATATGTTAGTATTCATGCAGGCATTCCTGGAGATGGGATATAAATTGCCTATAGATCAAGCACACCAGAAAAAAAAAAGGCATTGTGGACTGCACTAATTTGCAGAATTAAAACAGCTTTAGAGTCTCAGCTAAAACTGTATTCTCTATCCAGTTTTTTAACATTTTCTTCTCACACAAAATATGACATAGAGAAGAATTTGGCAAAGAACTCTTTTGTAGCATTTATGAAAAAACAAAGTATATTTATGCTGATGAATGTCAGGATAATGAGGTGCAAAAAGACTCAGCAAAGAGGTTATTACTAGACAAAGAGCATGATGCTACCTGTATTTTCTTCTCTCTATATTTTTAGGAATTTGGAAAAAATCCATGAAAGGCTTACAGCTGCCCTGCTCAGCTAACAGCTCATTATCATCTAACTTTATCAGTATTCCCAAAAGATCAATATAATTAGGATGATTATCTCTAGGAGGATTTCATGGGGCAATATAGAGACAGAAAACATCAGCACTGCTGTTTTTGACAATATGACAGTTACAGTAGGCTTCTCTTCTGTTGCCTTTGATGAGACTCTTTGGAAGTCCTGTTTTACTACATCTAGGTAATTTCTGAAATCAGAGCTTAACTATTACAGTCCTCCACCAGCACGCAAGATATTCACAAGGGTTGTGACCACTTTTTGTAAGTTTTTACATCACAAAAAGTTTAGCATTCACATAGGAAATTGGTTTTTTAAAAAATACTGTGCATATGTTACACTGATGATAAAATATATAGTTGAATTATAACAAACACTGAAAACTAGTTACCATTTAGAATTATAGGCAACTTTTGCACAATTGATAAAACGCTTAATTTCTCCTACTTTCAAACTTTGCATGACCACAGCATACAATGTACAATGAACATTAAGGCAATTTCAAATACCAGACAGTGAGCTCAGTAGACAGTAGAACAGTAGACGGAAAGGCAAAAATCTGCTTTAAAGATAGAAAGACTAACACAGCGCAATATGTTGAAAATGAAGCCAACACACATAAATTCAAAGCATTTTTGTACAGACCCTTATTTATACTAGGATACAGACACCTTTATAAGTAGACAGAACATTAAACTGACTGACAGACATGAACATTAGAAAAACGATTTATGTCTGTTCCATTATGTGATTACCTTTATTTAAATTTGAGGGTTAAGAACAAAGCCTGAATAGAGATATTCTAAAATCTGTGCATATTTGAACAACAAAGGAAGAGAAGTCTGCCCAGGCTCAGTTTACACAGAAGATCAACTGCAGATAAACCCACTGAGTTGGTCCTTTAATGATAACTAAGAAAAATGTTAGTCTTTTTTCCACAGTCAGCTATGTATTCTCTTCTTTCATGACTCTAAATAAGTAGTTGGATGCTTGATTTCCAAAGAACAGAGGTGTACATCCTACTGTGGCTTTCTTGTCTTTCATGGTCAAGTTAACCCCTTTCTATAGTGTTCTGGGTTAGAGTGTTGGTCTACACCATGCTTGGGCATCTACTGTCCCTCTCCATGAACCCTTCCAAGGCAAGTACTCAAAACAATACCATAACATGGGTGGACAATCCAGGGCTTAGAACTGAGTATCTATTGCAGAGCTCCACTGCTGTTTCTATTACTTTACCTCCATACAGGAGGTAAAACTAGACGCAGATGATTTTTCTCTAGGGCAATATGCGGTCATTGTGGCAAGGCATGAATGGTTCTTTCATTCACATGAAATGAATCTTGCTCTGCCTAGATTCCAAGTGAACCAAGAGTTACCTTAGTAAAATCATCTGACTTGTTGTAGTCTTTGTGAAAAGCTAGTGCTATGCAAAAAGTAGCAATAAACCACAGCAGGTACTCCAAGAGCACTTATTGAAGTAATAGAAGACTCAGGTTCAACTTCTTCTTGAACGTGGGGATGAATTTGTAAATTTGTTTCTCACACCACTATTTGTATTTAGATTATGTGGTCCCTAAAATAGATGTTGAGACACATATTTTCAGTCTAAGTTTTCTAACAATAGGTCTGAAGTCATGCTCTTCCTCAGCTTTTATTCAAACACAAAAATTATAATTATTATCTAATAATTATAAAAATACAATTATTTAAAATTATAAATATAAAATTGTAATTATTATCTAATAATTATTATTAGAAATTGAAGGTCTTGAATTTTAAGGTATAGACCCCTGTATGAATGAGCAATGACATCTATGCCATCTATTCAAGAGGAAATAGACGCAGAAAGAGCAGAGGCTTCATATGAAAAAATCTTTTACTGTGTGGGTGACCAAGCAATACAACATCTTGCCCAGAGAAGTTGTAGAGTCTCCTTTCCCGGAGGTACACAAAAGCCATCTGGATATACACCTAGGCAACTAGCTCTAGCAGCTCTATTTGAGCAAGGGAGGTGGATCTAATGACCTCCTGAGGCCACTTCCAACCTCACCTGCTCTGTGTCTTTTAGATGGAGATCGGGTAACTAACTGGGGGTCTGAATTCCACACTTGAAGCTCAACTTGCTCCTAAGATCAGGTGTTGGAAGTTTTTAATTTCCACTTGTCTAAATCCCTTAACCTATTTTGCAGTTAACTCTTAAAATTATCAATGCTTAAACAAGGCAGTCTTGGACATGCACTTGTTTTTAATGGAAAGGTTCTATTTTTCCTTCAATGTGCACACATTTCAGAGTGAGAATTATACAGAAATGTCTAATACTTCATTATACTGAAATGTATCAGTTTGTCCTGTCAGAATTTATATTCCCTGAGTTTTTTATAAATATATATTTATATATATACTTGTATCCTTACAAAGTAATATAAAAAACAATTTCTTTACATTTAAAAGGTGGTCCATACAGTGTAGGTGACAGGTCTAACCCCGAAAGCGGCCTTAGTGCCATCTTTAACCCTGCCATCACTGGTGTAGTGAAGTCCTACAATAACAAACATCAGGGCTGCTTGAAGTCTTGGCTGCCTACAAGAATCTGCTTGCAACTGGTACCAGGAAGAAGATAACCATATCCTTACAAGTGCTACTTATGCTGTAACACAGTCCCAAGCTATGCCATCCATCAGGGAGGGTAAGCATGAGAATGAGCATGAGGTGTAAGGCTGAGGCAATCCTTGGGCACCTGTTTAGGACAATTTTACAAGCTACTCATACAGCCAGAGCAGAAGTCAGCACTTGGCCCTGGGGTGAACAAGATTTAACAGAGCAGTATTAGCAGCATGTAGATTTGCCAAGAAAACAGTAATGGACATGAGGGAATATTATTTTGTCTTGCAGAGGAAGCTAGTAGAGGCCAAGTACACAGAAATGGACATTAAACACTTTGATGGAAACAAAGAGTTCCCTGTCTGCTTTCCTGAAGGTCTAAGTGGATAGCATCAGAAAACATAGTTTTCCAACTATGGAAAGTTGGTGCTTGCAGAGTAGCTTAGATACAACCATGATAGCCTGTTTAGCCACAACTAGTGTTAACTATATTGGGAAAAAAGCAGACAAAAGAGTTTTAGTACAGAGTCGTCATGGAGGTGAACAATGTCCCACACATATAATTAAAGTTGTCTGATTATATGAAATAATGACAGTCATTCAGCTATAAATATATCCATAATTGCTGGGATGGACTATCTAAGAGATGGTTTAATACAAAATTTTGCAATTTTTCTAACTTTGTAAAAGCAAAGAATACAAACTACTACCTAAAAGATTTCACTGGTAACTTTGAAGGCTTTTATCAATCATATCTTTAACAGTAGTAAAGTAAGTATTCACTTGTTACTGTTTCTTATATGCATGCATTGTTCAAAATGCTGTGGCTAGGTGTGGAAAAAATGCCTCTTTTTGTGGCTGTCACACATCACTTGGAATTTTTTTTCAAGTAAAGGGAGATTTTTATAGGGCAGAGGGTGAGAAGGTAGAAGCAAGGGTAGGGAAGAGCTTGCAGGTGAAATAGTGTCAGGAGGCACCTGGGCACAGAGCACATTCCAGGAAAGGAGATTTTTGTAGGTAACAGGAGCTGCATGGCGTTTTGTGTTATTCAGGCAGCCATGGAAATTTGCTGGCCTAAGGCTTTACCAGAGGAAGGACACTATGAGACTAGGGAGACATTTGTTTTCTGCTCTTTTTGCTTATTTTGCCTTTAGAACGATAATTTATTCTTTTGTTGCAAGAAAACCTAGCAATAGAGCTGTGAAATATGGCTGGAAGATTTTTATTCAGCATCCTTTTAGAGCTAGAAAACTAAGAACTTCGGAGAAGAGGAGGTTGATTAAGCTAATTCTGTTTATTCACCAGATTAGTACTACTTACCACATGATGATTCCTCCATAGCCCTGTGTGACAAAGGCCTTGAGAACCATAAAAACCAAGCTCATTTGAAATGGAGGCTTCAAGTTCAATTTAAGTCATCTCTGGATTGTACAAAGACACCAGAGTAGCAAACGACCAAATTCGGGAGGTCTACTTTGGTATTGATTCAACCTGACATGTCCGAAAGAGCAATCCCAGGAACGTATCTGACTCTGGTTCAGGGCAAACTCATTTCCACTGCTTTCATTCTGTTAAATGACCCTTAGCTGCCAACAGGGCAACTTTACATGTGTGTGTTTGTGCGTGCGTGCGTGTGCACACACACACATATGATAAGGTAGAAAAACGGCTTTTGCTTCACTTGATTCAGCTGAAGTGGATAGTCAAGACAGTTTCAAACTATGCTTGAAACTTATGTGCCTTTCTTCTTGAGTGTCCTTTTGAAAAATTGCTTCTTAATTCACTCAAACTTTTTTTTTTTTTTTTAATCAGGGAATAATCATACAAATCCTACCAGCTCTCAGTAGCTGTTTGTGTAGGTCTCCTGTGTTTCAAGTTTGTCAAATTAAAAATACATGGCATTACATGTTTCTATCACAGAAAACAATGATTCACAGAAACCAAGATTTACATATTTAAAGGATATGCAAAGTAAACGAGATAGTAATCCTTATTAGAGGTTCTGTATTTAAAATACTTAATCCTACCTTATAATAGACTGAAGGGGTCATCTGAAGCTGAAGAAAAATTCAGCAATGTTCCTTTGTATTTTCAACAGTTACATGGTCTGCTCTGGCAGTGAGTTATCTACGACGATGGAAAGTCATCTCCCATTGGGAGAATTACTCCCATCTCCCCTTCTCCCAAAAAGAGGTTGTTATTAGGTATATTCTTTTTAAATTATATTTTTCACCTGTATAATTTTTATTCCTACCAGTCAATTTAAAGATATTGAGGAACGGCCAGAGAAATGTACAGTTTTTTATCAGAAAATAAATTAAGACACATTTAATGTTTGCAAAACAACACAAAAGAAAACAACTATTACAAGAACAAATAACATTTTGGAGGACATTATTCAATGAAGTATCATTACTGCAAAATTATCATACTAACCTAACTGAACTAAACTCCAGCTCTTTAAATGTAGTATTAACCATTTCATTAACACCTAATATATGGCAACAAAACAGATGGCAGCATCAAAATGAATAATTTGGTTAACAAAATGAAAATATCAGCAAGCTAAACTCTTTCAGGAAAAATAAAAACAACGATTTTGCAAGCGAAGTCCTAAAGATAAGATTCTTTGCAAGCTCTAATAGATACAAATGGAATCTGAAACTCAGAAGACCACAGATGCAGAAACTCTCCTTATTTTTCTCCAAGACTTGTCTAATGTGGGGTTTGTACAAGCTCTGTACTTGTCCAGCTGGGCAGCAGGAGGGATGGTCTGCTGTGTAGGACAGATGCAGAGGTAAGAGAAGAGTCTCCTGGTGCATAGCTGCCTCTGAGTGCAGTAGCACAACAGCAGGGAGGGGAGGTGAACTGAGCTGAGCATCACAATGAGTGCAAGGGAACACCAGGCTGGGCAATAAATGAGAAGGGAGGGCAGGACAGTGCTGCATCCTGTGGCAATGAAAGAGCAATGAGAGCCTTAGGAGACACTTCCAGGAAAGAAATGCTCTCTCTCTGCATCTTTTTGAGCCCTTTCTGAAGGTGAGGTCATTAAGTAGAGGCTAGAGATAATGATTTCCAGGTTCATGAGCTACACTGCATGCAAGAAATCATATGCTGGGCACTACCTCTATTTCTTCCCAAAGCACTAAGGAATATATCATAGGACTTCCCTTATCTGATAAAATTATATATTGGATATAGCTAAGGATTGTGGTGGAATTCTATTCACCTAGATTCACATAGCCCCCTCTTCTAAAAATCTGTAGTCAGGCAGCAGACTATTAGAAGCTTTCTACATAAATCTGTTCGGGAAATGAGAAATGACCACACATAGATACATTAAAAAAAACAGACAGGAGAGGTGTGGCTCTGATTCCACATAACATAAATACCTCATTGTGCATCAGCATCTTTCCTAATTATAGACAGTTCAAAAGAAGGTAACCTTCCTGCAATAATCAGGCTCATCTCCTACTGTAATATTGCCAAGAACACATTCATCAGACATGTAAATAACTTCATGAAAAAAGGAAAAGCATAGCATTTGACTCAGTACAACATCACATTTACAGTACTATACATTTCAGTGGTGTGATTTTTTATTCTCTATTAAATACTACCTCATAAAAACCCATGCCAACTCCTCCCCCCCCAAAAAAAAAACCCCACCACTGTTAATTACTATTATGGGTATTGTTTTACATCCTTAGTACTGCCATACTGATGTTTTTTCCCAGTGATCAAGGAGATCAAAGAAATATGATGTCTCACAAGAGGTTTGAACTACAGCAAAGACAATTCCTCTTAATTCCTTGTCAGTTTTTGAACACTGTCCAAATCAGATGAACAACGTCTTGCTCTTCTCAATGAGACTTGTGTGCAATGGGACTAATAGTCTCAGGAAATACAGAATAAAGTAAAGAATTTTTTGCCTCGTATATGAGTTTGACTCAGGCCCAGCTTTGTAATGGATCTCCCAATTGTTCTGCAGACTTTCATGGTTAATTTTGCAGTCTCATCTATTTTCTTAGCAACATGTACCTACAGCTTCAACCTACTATCACTTTGTGCCATAGCAAGCAATATCATTAGAGACCATGGAATAAGCATAGACATTGAAATGTCCTGTCCTTCCAGAAATGAACTTTTTATGTCAGATCCCCGTCCATACAAGGCACACGATGTTTGTTTCCACATGCTAGCCTGGAACTGTTGTTAAAAATTTGGGGTTTTAATTGATTGAATTGACACCAGACTGATAGAAGACCATCTGATAGGAATCCACAGTGGTAAACATTCAGGGAACCACTACGGTGTGCTTCTCTACTGCACTCATCTTGCTGTTAATACATTGTAGAGCTGTTATAGCTTGCATGCAATTCTTGAAAGGTGCTTTTTCTGTCATCCAAAAATTCGGAGGTTGTAGCAGATCATTTCAGATTCTAATGAGAATTTAATCCTCCCACACAGTAGCCCCAAATGATTGCTTCACATGCATATTTGCTCAATAAATGCATCTGAGAGTGGCCAATTTCATCTTCTTCCCCATAGATTTTCACAAGTACACTACAAAATTGGTATTTTCCTTAACAGAAACAGCTGATCAACTTATTTTTTCTACAGATAAAATGTCAGGAAGATGGAGAAGGAACATGTAAAGGCATAAAGGTAGCCTGGAACATATAGATCTATGGTCTAAAATCATATGGAGATTGCAGAGAACTCCAGAAAACACTGCAAAACCCTCCCAGTGCAATTTATGATATGGCAGTATTGACAACAACTTGCTAGCAAACCCTGGGTTTGAATGGATGCAGTGATAAAGCAAACATAGGATGACTGTGCCAAAATAGCTAATGTCAGGAACTGTCGTACTTACAGAAATTTTGCTAACATGCTTTCCTACTGACAGGCATTAATAACCTTTCCATAACCTTAAATGAAAAATACCACATGAGAGATAGTTCATACAGACGCCATAGTGTCATGTAAATCACTGGGCTTCATGCTGGAAGCCTAGGAGCAGGTTAGATAAACACCTATCAGGAATGGCAGGAATATTCACAATTCTCTTTCACAACAAATCCCTTCCATTTCTGTTTTTCTGGTGATTTGGTTTAAATCAACTATTGGGCATATCTATTGAAAAATTGCCTTTCCTATGTCTCAACTCACAAGTTGCATGAGACTGGTTCAATTCTCTACATTGTAGAAAAAGATTCTATTTAGAATCAACAATAATGTTACATTAAACTACAAACTAATTCTATATATAAAATACCTAGTACTAAATATAAAACATTTGTTTACAGACTCCTGCAACAACAGTAGCAAGAGAAATCTCACAATGTCTGAGGATTCTTTTCAGCTGTCTATCACAAATAAGCAAAAGCATTCACAGTGTGTGAGACACACCACAAATGCATAGAGGTAAGTGGCAAAGATGCTGCAGTGGACCCCACTCAAGTCAAGTGCACACAGAACATATCTCACTAATCTTATCAAAATTTGCTTTTAAATTACCTTAGACACTGTGCGTCCTACAGTTGCTAAAGATAAGAACTAGATACAAAATCCTTCTTCACTTTCATTATTCCTGTGTGGAAGGATGCACAGTGAGTTACGTATCTTACTGGGGGATGAAGGGGATGAAGGAGATGAAGGGGATGAAGAACTCACCAGAAAGGATACACAACAGGATCCCATATAATGCAGCCTGTCCTTGAGATTTCAAAATTTGTACATTTTGTGTGGTACCTGGCTAATGATTTCAGTATCTGAACATAAAAGTTTAGTAACTGCATTTTATTATGTCAGAGCTACAGGGAACTGCATTTCACCTGGCCATGCTCTCACTGATATATTCCATATCTATCTATATACATACATGAGTATCTATATACATACATAAATATAGATAAATATAGATACTCATTCCCAGACACGTAGCTAACATATTTTGATTGAAATAAGAGAAATATACAGGAAGAAAATTCTCCAGTTCAAACAGAATTTGGGATTTCAAAAATCATCATGCAGTGTTAATTTTAAAATATTTATTTCCATCTTGATTCTGGCAATAGGACTGAATCCATTAGTATGTGGACTGGAAAGTGAATAAACAGTTTCATTAAGGAGACATGTTAGCCCCAACAATGTTTATTGGGGCAAGCCTGCACTCCGGCTGCATATGGTGTACCTTTAAATAGGGCCGTTAAAATACCAAATAAAATGTCAAAGTCTGTCAGGTCTGGAGCTTTTATAAATTGTTTAGACTGGGGATAATTTGGGTTTCGTACATCATGCCTCGCAGGTCCCGCGGCACGGAGATAGCAGCGGGAAGGGGCCCGGAGCGGCAGGGGCACGGGCAGGCTGGCAGCCGGGCACCGCCCGCCCAGCGCCCGCCGCGCCAGCCCCCGGCGGTGCCTCCCGTCTCGCTGGGTGGTATCCTGAGATTACGCACGTGACTAAACAACCACGTTTAAAAAAAATAAAACAAGAATTGAAACTTGACTTCAAAGGGAGTGCCGCAGCCACTGGCCGGAGATGTGCCCTAACTTCACCTCGGGCTGCAGCACCCCCGCGCTGGCACTGCCCGGGGCCGCCGCAGCTCACGCACTGCCCCACACCTTGGCAGACGCGCTCCCGGCTCTCGTCCCGCCGCCCTCCCCGGAGCCGAACGCTGGAACAACGCCGCCCTTGAGCCCCCCGCGCTCCCGGCCCGCCCGGCGCTCCCACCCACGGCGCGGCCCGGACCTCACCTTCAGCTCCCGGGAGGCCACGCGGGCCGCCAGCTCGATGACACAGCCCACCGCCATGCGTGCCGCCCCGGCCGAGTGCAGCTCGTTCCAAACGGTGTCACTGTCCACCTGAGCAAACAGCCGGCCCCGGGAGGAAGGCAGCGGAGAGGGGAGAGGGAGAGGGAGAGGGAGAGCATGAGAGAAAACAAACCCGTGAGGGAGGGCTGGCAGCGTGACAGCCCGTGTACAATAACATCAGTCTTCCGTGCTGGCCAGCTGAAAGGCCTTCTGGACATGGCTTTGCTTATGCTTTTTCTCTGCACGGGCTTCTCCAATGGAAACACATTCCTGTCATGCCTCGCTGCCATTCCCTGTTTAGATTTCTCATTACAAACAGTGTTACATCGGCCGGGCCTGGCCTGCTCGCCAGACGCTCCTCAAGCTGGCGAGGTGACGGGGACCTGCCAGCCCCGGCACCATCGGGAATGTCCATCGGGAATGTCCCTGGGAACAGCCGGCCCAGCACGGCACGGGCAGCCCGTGCCACCAAAGCTCAGCAATGGCACAACGGCGGCCCCTTTCTTAAGAACAAAACAGAGTAGTAAGCCCTCGTTTTTCCTTCCCAGGCGGTTGTAATTAAGTGACTGAAATTGGAACAATTAATTGTTTTGAATGATTTAAGCAGTTACTCTTGCCATTCACAGAAAACGGAATTACATAAAGCAAGACTCTAGCTGTATCTGCGGTTTTGATGTAAGTTTGGGCTGGAAGGCTTCATTTTGTACCAATGAATGAGGGATTTTAAAGCAAAGTTAACTTCTGCACCTTCTAAATGAGAAAGAGTGACATCTAAAACATTACATTATGAAGAATATACATAAAGGTGGCTAAGCAGCACTGCACTACAGCTTCTATCAGTGTGCTAAAACTTTACTTTCGAAATCTATTTTTAATAAGTATTTATTTGCAGAAACATACCAGAACATATAGGTGAAATGTTGTACATCCTTATATATATATTATATATTATGTAAAAGCAGACATGTTAGTGTTAAATAGTCTGAGAAAGTTATCCAAAGAGACAGCCAGACTTCCTTGATGCTCCATGGGAAGTGCATTTAATTGTAGCATACTGTACAAATTTATCATGAAAAGAAAAACGTTTAGAAATAGACAAAATACTGTGGCAGATGCTTTTTGGATGACTTCCAAGCACACTGAGACATGTTTTCAGTTTGAACCAGAAGCTTCTGTTCCTAATTCCTTAAAAAAAAAAAAAAAAAGGAAAGAAAGAAAGAAATCAAGTAATTGAAAATGGATGCAACTGCTACTTGACTCTGGAAGTTCTGAGGAATTTCTCTGATTAGTCATTTGAAACAGAAGAAGCTTGATCTAAGCTTGATCTTCTCTACACCTGTCAAATGTCTTTGCCATTATTGTTACAATAATATTATATTTCAAGCTACTAAAATGATATTATTTTTCAGTGTCCTGGACCTGATTTTTCTATCATTTTGATCAGTTTTGTGTGCATGCAGCTGAACTAATGAAAATAGTTTGTATTTGCAGTAGACCTGAATAAGAAAACCGGATTTTGCTTGCGAAGTTTAGAATAACAGTAGTGACAGCACACTGTGTCATCTGAGAAACTCAAAATGTTGTACAAACACAATTAAGCATCACTGCCTGATACGGGATAATTTATTGTACTTGTTTTGTAGATTGGTAGCTTGAGATTTAAAGAAATAAAGTTTAGGAAAGATGCACACTGATCAATAGGGAACAAGAAATAAGAAAGAAACCAAGTAGTAAAAAAATAATGACATAAGTAACATTAGGCAGACCTTCAAATTATCTCTCTATTGCTTTAAAGGAACTGTGAATCAAATTTCATTTTTAAAGCTAATCAGGAGATAAATAGTAGAGGTCATTGGTTAAATCAATTTAATCAAGCCATAATAAAGTTTGAAAAATACTGTGCAGTATTTTAAATAAAGAAGTATCAGCAAGAGGGCTGGGAGGGAGTACTTTCTTACCATTTTTATGGCCAGCAAATTAAGGTTAACGTGAAGGAGTGGCTGATGAAAATGATTCAATGGCAGCTGCTCTGTACACCAGGGCATGAGCAGGAGCAACCTGCATCCTCAAAGGGACTATGATTCATTTCCAGGAAGGCTGATTAAGTTAAAATTGTAACCACAGCTTGAGAGTACCCACCCTTAAGACAGTTGTCTGCTCTGACACATGAGACTGCAGTCTCTGCATGTGCTGAATGCTGAGCATTGGCCAAGGTACAGCATTTATCATTTTCTGCTTTCAGCTGAGTGTGAGGAGACTGAACTGGGACAGTAAGACCAAGTATCTTCCACTGAAAAATTTCCCTCAGACCACTTGAATGACTGCTACCTTAATTTACCTGGACTGGTAGAAAAAATGGGCAATCAGGAAACAGAACACTGTTTCCTGAGAAATTTTTCAAAAATGACCACCTAAATGAACACAGGAAATTCAGGATATTTTAGCTAATCTCTTGGGCATGGTACATGTAATGAGTGGTAAAGTCTTAAAACTAGGGGTAGCCAACTGAAGCTGCATACTTTAATGGACAGTTACTATAATACGAGAAAAGTAACATAAATATATGAATAGTTACCCTGAAAAGGCACATATTACAAACTTAGTTGTCAAATACTACCTAATATTCTTGCAAAATTAAGACTGAATTTCTGAGGAACATCTCATGAAGAACAGCCTAGAAGAACTTGCATCACACAGCCAATGCTTTAGCTGTAACAGCTAGAAAATGCCATCTCACTCCATTTTATATCTCTGTTAACTCTATGTAGTCCCCTAAATGTTTCAGGTGTTTAAACAGAGATTTTCTTTTAGTGTTACTCAGTGTTTACTTTGTAAATTGCTGTTGAAATACAGTGGTATAAATGGCACACTCATTAAAATTACAGCTACCAGTTGGCCCAGTTGTCAGGCTGCATATGAAATGAAGCTCTAAAATGCTTCTGATATGCTTTTCTGTATTCCTGAGAGATGAAATGGTTGGATTTTATACAAGTAAAGGGAATAGGATTAGACACTGTGGTTTCTGGTTCTAGTGCATGTATATATCACATATATCTGACAGCCTGTCTGTGTGCTGACTACGCATGAATTTGTGACAAATGTGATGCTTTCTGAATCACAGACTATGATGAAGTCAGATGGAATTTGATTAGAGGTTATTTTAGTTCAAGTGCTTTGGAGCAGCCAAAGAATTCAGTGAAAAATCTGTCTGGATTACGATTGTTTTTCAGACAATGTTAAACCAAATTTACGGGAAATACAGCATTTGTAGCTGAATTCTAACATAGAATCTTAGCCCTTTTTTCTGTTTATTATGTTTACTATTTAAATATTACTTCTATTTATGAGTACTTTTTAAAATTTGTCAGGATAGAAGAATGTTCTGAGTTGAACCAAATGAAAAAACCATTTTTTTAAAGCATGAAAATGTCAGTGTTGAACTATGAGCATACGCCACGTTTTGTTATCAAAAATCCTATCGCTGCTACAGTGCTTCAAAGAGGAATTGTGCACGATAGCGCCAAGAGCCAGAGAACACAAGCCCCATCTGAACACTGACTTTCTAGCACACATATGGATTTACTTCACTCCCAGTTTCCTGAATGAACACTGTAGGTTGCAGGCTTTTTCAAGCAGATCTAGTATAGCTCAATCATTGGCATGTGTAGCAAAGCTAATACTTTGCAAAGCTACAGATGATAGAAATTAAGCTACCTGTCCCTGAAGTGGATGTGGAGGCATTAAAGAGGAAGGGAATGACTTAAGTAAAAAGAAATGTAGGTAACTTCTCCTGACTGATTGAATTAATATTTCAAGCCCCGTGTCTAGAAATTCTCTGCTTTGCACTACAAAAAAAACTTGATATGAATGCTTCCTGTAAGAAATATCTAAGTGATAATGCCACTTTTGCTATGAAGACTTTAAGCATACTCAAAACAAGCTAAGAAAGAAGCCTTACAGCAGAGATGCTTCAACAGACAGAAAGCTTGTACTATAACCCCTTTTGGGCTGGAAAATTTCATTTTAAGGAAGACTGACTGTAAGGTTTGAAAGTTACCAGCTCCTTATACTATGCTCAGGTTGTGGCATATGTGAAAATGGTGAGGAAAGATATGGCAATATATCTGAGGGAGAGATTCCTTACTTAAAGATCTTTCTGAAATCACTGCAGTTGACAAAACTGGAAATTTTCCAGTCTTTGGAACAGGACAATTCCTTGTCCTGCTATTTAAATTTATCTGGGACCTACCTCAGGGGGGCAAAAAAGGAGTGTGATTAATAATGTTAAAGCATTTCTAAGATAATAACTGATTTTTGTTTTACCTGTCCTTCCTGGCTACAATGCCTCTTCACTCCTCATCTTGTGTTTCAGTCCTCTTTTTTCCAGAAATCTCCTGGGATCTGCCAAGTGGTCATTGTATCACAGCTCTGCTGACCAGAGATGCTGCTCACAATCTGACAAACCTTTCAGTTTTTTACACTCTGCATGATGTATTCATCTGTGTGAGTTATCTTTCCTAAATTATTGTGAACTCTGGAGTTGCCTTGAATGCATCCCACTGATAACTGTATGACAATATAAAAGAGAGCCCAACCTACTGCTTTGGGATGAATTCAAAGCATCTTAGAACTTTCTCTCCCCACTTCTCCTCCCACCCACAAGCACACAACTTGATTTAATCTAAATTCATTTTCTGCAGTGGAATTCTGATTTTACTCATAAGAGGAATTAAAAATACATCAAATTTCTCATCCTGCTTTGGATTCTCTGCACAATTGTTGCCATCATTAAAATCAAAACCAGTCCTCTTAGAGATACTACACAACCCTGCAAGAGATACTAATTTTCTGACAACAGGTCAAAAATGCAATCTATCATCTAGTTGTTCATGGAAACTTTGACCTGTGATGCTCCTTGGATAGGGTTCATTGTATTCTGTGTGTCCAATATTCTGGACAACAAGTTCTTTACAGTAGTTTGAAAGGATTCTTTGCCCTTTCTTTAAAGAGTAGAGATTGGACTCAACTGTTCTTGGATGGAAGTTAGTTAAAGATGCATTTCAAATTGATACCTTTCAACACAAATCTAAAAAAACAACTATGTTAAAAAAATTCTGTCCTTTGATATAAGTGGTTCTAATACTGAGAAATAAATGAAATCTGGTCAGCTCACAATAGTGTAGCTATATGCAGTAAACAAGCTGATTAAGAATCTGTGATAAATAATATTGGGGAGTACTGACCTCCTCAGTGATACTGAAATTTAATAAAACTTAGATATTTCAGAGTGGATTCCTGTGTTTTAACTTTAAAAGCATTCAGAGTTTCACACTCTTTCACTTATGCCAGAGCAAACATATTTCCATCACCAGTTTTTTTAACATACTGGCATGAAAACAGAAATATTTTTCTGAAGTGTTTCAATCTCTAAAAATTGTGTGACATTTCACTATCACTTCCAGCAAGGAGTCTGTCATTCTTAGAGACTGTTAGTGCCAGCTAACGCTACCACATAAGTTTGTAATATTTTGCTCCTGACCATGAGCGTGCAGCTTCCCAGGTGTCACGCTCATAGCTCTCACCTCCCACTCTTACAGATGTCCTGGTGATCATTCATCACCTCTGTGATTTCCACTAGGAAGCAAAAGGTCCTCAACGTGCTTCTCAGCTGCTGTTTCATCTCACCATGACTAAAGAAGCGAAGGTGTGCGCATCATCTCCAAGGACTAACTTCTAATGAATGGCCTGTCAGCCATGTCACTCGTTAAGGAACAAAGGAGAAAAGGTTTGCATGGCTGACGTCTTTTCCATAAATTCCAGATACAGGAAGTGTGTAAAAGTGTACTACTTTAGAAAAATATGTACAGTGAGCTTCCTTTATTTTTACTGCTATTGCAGCTGTATCAAAGATTTTTTCTGTCAAAGGCATTTCCAGATGTTTTGATCTAAAATGCCTAACATAAGGAGTACCTAGCTTTGCATATTTTTTTGCCTACCAGTGTGATTTACAAATAATTTGTGAAGGGCATGTGATCTTTAGGCTCCAGCAGCATGAATAGTTCAAAGGACCGTCACAAATCATTGCTTAAACAAAAGCCATGGAATTCCCTTAGTCTTGCATTGAATTCTGTGTTTGAATAATTCCAATAGGAGAATTTATCAGTAATAATATTTGTGGAAGAAGACTTCTAAAAATAGTTTTAAAAGCTATTAATTCTGACCCCAAAAGCCTCTTTCCAGGCTTTCCGCAAGAACAAGGAGTATGGGCAATACACAAACCAGTTGTTTATAGAATACTCAACATCTTTCAAGTTTTACCTGCCGATAGTGAAGGAACATGAAATGCCAATCAAAGCCAATTTTTAGAAAATATTCAGTAAAAATTTAATCATTAATTAATTACTGAATGCCTAGCAGAATTACTGATGCTGATAGTCATCCCCTGATTTAACTGCAGCATCCTCTCAGTAAATACGAAATTATCTTAAAGTTTGTAAAAAACCCATTAAATATATGAGGTCTGTTATTATATTGGAAAACAAGTATCTTTGTATGCGAAATGAGAAGCAGAAAAAGCAGAAAATATCAGGCTAAATCAAGCTGAAGCCTGAATACAATAATATCTCAAAAAGAAATAGTTTTACTTGATTTCTCTCTTAAACTAACATTTATGACAGACATCCAGAATCTCAAGGTCTCATAAAGCATACATTAGACACCGTAAAGGATCCCAAAACCTTAGTGAAACAGTGGTGTGTGGATCATTGGTAGGGGGAATGGAGGGAGGATAGCATGGATTAGATGTGGATTAGAACTTGTTTTTAGAAAAAGCTCATAAATAAAACACTTAGGCCCAGATTCAAGTCTCAGATATGTGGTATATATCACCAGATGCTTGTAAAAAGTGTTACTGCACTTTCAGGCCTAGCCCTAAGTACTCTATTAATTTAACTTGACATTTGTTTTAGTATTTAATGGGTTAGTGTGTGAAAATGCTTGTGCAACTGCCTTCTTGTGTTTGATCTTGCAGTTTCCAGGAGTTTGTAGACAAGGAGATACAACAATGTATATAGTTGGTTGTGATGCATACAGTTACAGAAAATGCAACTTCTTTGTGCAATATTGAAGCCTTATTTTTGGAAAGTTTCATCGTTTACTGCTGAACACATTTTTATTAAAACATAACATTTCAGCTTTCTGCCTGGATGTAGATGATCTTTATGTTAGAGGCCACTGTGGTACTACACTAGAACCTGGTGTTTATTCAGATACACTACACATGATAATTTACTCTTCAGAGAGCTCTTCTGTCCGTCCGGGGGTTAAATTCTGCTAATAAACACATGATATATTTTTAAAGTGCAAATGTGAATTCTTCCTTAATTACAGAATTACTGTCAAATCCATATGTGTGTATGTGATTAAGTCTGGAAAGAGTGAATAGTAATAATAGTAGATTGGATATGGTACTATCCTACCTAGATATTTACATAACTGTGAATATCTGTCTATCTGTCTGTCTATCTATCTATCTGTCTGTCTGTCTATCTGTCTATCTATCTGTCTATCTGTCTATCTCTAGATCTAATCTATATATCTAGATCCATATCAATGTTTCCTATTCTGGCAAATAAGAAGCTTCTTTGCATAATGTTTGCCTTTGGCAACACAATAGTTTCTAGAAAACACAGAAAATTAGGTAAGACCTTTAAAGAATTTGCTTTATGGTAGTTCATTAACTTAATAATATTTTTTTCTGTTCCATACACTGTATCTTTGTTTAAAAATTTAATCTGGTTGAGTAGCAAGGAGAAACGGTCCTTTGTTAAAAAGGGGGAAAAATTTTGTCTGAGGGACCAAATTGTGTATTTGATGAGTTGTCAAATTATCATGCCTGAGCTTTCTATCCTTGCCTGCTGCAAGTAAAAGCAGTCTGGGACTATTCTAGAACACATTGTATTGTGCCTGCAGCTATACCAAGGAACTATGTCTCTCAGCTAAACAGTTTCATCTCTCACCAGAATATCCAGGTCTGTGATAGATAGCACAGGGCCACCTCAGTACCATGAAAGAACAAGAATGGGACAAAATATCTGCCCTGTAATGTGAAGAAATTTTTTTTGTGGCTATGGTGTTAATTTGCTAAATGTGGCATTCCCTCCCTGCCCAGGAGACACTGATTCACTTCTCAGAAAGAGATGAAGTCTGTGTACCTCAGTAAAGGAAGGCTGGCTGTTTCCTGCTGTGATCAATATTCACCTTACCATACTTGTTTTTGTTTTGGTTTTGGTTTTGTTCTCTAAAATCAATGTGCCTAAAAATTGAAACTTAGTTGTTTCAAGTCTCTGTCAATAGAGGAGCACAGCACAGCACCTCCAGTCAGTTCTGATCTTAGATAGAACAATCCCTGCTCTAGTGATGCATGTGGCTTTCCAGTACATAAAGCTGGACAAGGGAATTTTCAGAGAGCTGTTGTTCTGGAGGGCAAGTTAATTAAATGTGCAGATTTAATCTTAATTTACTGATTTTTCTTTAGACAAACTTCCAGCTCTGGCTCTGGTTCCATCCCCAGTGGCCTTAAATTGCCTTGAGGTGATACCAGGGTGGCCTTATTGATCACAAAATTTGTTGACCTCTGCAGAAAATATCACAGTCAGCACTGTGTAACTGTGAGTCATAAATAGTCTGCAAAATGTGTCAATTAAAGTATAACGTGCCTGTTGTTTTGATTAAATCTTGGTATTTCTTCAGGGCTGTTGTAGCTGACAGGCTTAGGTGGTAAACAGGTCCTTCATTCCTAGGAGCCTTCTGCAGTGTGCTCCAAAATGTTCTAACTGGCAGATTTCAGTAGGTTAATGAGGCAGGTAAGTAATTTAAAGTATTAGGTGAATATATTGGCAACATGGTATATTAATGATTTCACAGTGGAAGACTTAATATTGAGTGGATGAGCTTCTAGGAATTACAGATTTCTTTCTCAAAACTAGGAAAGACATTTGTTGAGAAGTCTATACCTATTGTGGTACAACCTGGAATATAGGGGAAAGGTACAAGTTAATTCTAAGATCTCTGTGGAGGTGATGGTTCGTTTGAGTGCCCAAACTATAGGCAGTCTAATTTCTTTACAGACACATTTGTGTGCAGGTATAAGGAGAGATACTTAAGCAGCCTGGAATCTGAACTTGCTACAAGAAGGCAATGCAATGCCACTGCCAATATTCTTGATTTTTAAACTGTTGTACCATGGTAATGGAACCAGTTTGGTACCATTAGCTCTTAGAGAAATAAGAGGAATGAAGAGTCATAATATGTAAAGGCTGAAAATTCTTCCTGGGCAAAGACTAAGATCAAGGGAAGAATGAGAAGCAGCAAAACCCAGTTTGTTTCTTGGATAACTTACTAAACTTGTGTACTAGTAAAATCTTGCCTTATTGATTTTCTTCCTGTGTGGTCAGGACAAAAAGTAGCACTGTCAGCTGCCACAGCAAGGAATGGTAGGAAGGAATTTAACATTCAGAAAATACAAATGTTTTGTAAGTTTTGTAAATATGTTGAGAGATTTTTATAGCTATAAACTTCTTCCCTTGGTAATTACAGGCCAAATTGTTTTCTGATATGAAAGGTTCAAATTACACTTCAGTTTTTGAAACAAGACCAGCATATCCCAGCAGAAGATATCACCTCTGTTTTACTTCTGTAACAGCAAAATTAGAGGAAATGCAATGGACATTCCATAATATGTACAAGCCACACTTAGCCATTCAGATGGCTTGATATTTAGCCCAAGAACCACTCTGTTCAACTCACTAAACATTAATTCTTCTGAAGTCTGATTTTTTGCAGGGCAGCGTTCACCCCCAGCTCCTCCTCTTGCAATTTAAAGCTCTGACTTTACGCATTACAGGTTTGGAGCAGTGTCTTTGGTGAGGAGGATGGGGGGAGAGCAGGGGGGATTGGATAACTGCCCAATTTCATATGATAAAAGTGAAATTCTCTTCTGTCTGCAGGACAATCCCCAGGGAACAACGTATGAAACCCAAACTTAAATAAAATCATATCCTGTTTGCAAACATCATATTCCCTTTGCTTCTCAGTAATCTGGACCCATAAACCCCAGCACAGCTTGAGAGCCCATTCCTCATCTAAACAAATGCCATAAGCCCCTTTATACTTTTACAACCATGTCAGAAAATAATATTGACTGCCAATAGTGATGTGATGGGAGTTGCCTCCTCTGAGCCATAAAAGAAGCAGTCTGTTATCAATTTCTCTAAATGCACCAAGGGAATTATGGGTCGGTTCAGTTCCAAGTTATAAATGACAATTCAAAAGCCGCAGAAGTGTTTGAAGCTGGGAGCCGATGATGACATTATCATAAAAGCCTGCTCTTCTTTGCTTTTGTGGGGTTTTTTGCCTATCAGCTAGACAAAAAAATATGGCTGAGAAATGACTTCAAGATTTCTTCATACAGCAGCAGGTCAAACAGGCAAGAAAACAATCACTATTTTTAGTGACAGACTGAGACAAGGAGATGAAGCTTACTCCCATTAAAAGATTTCTGCTTCTCTTATTGTCATTTTCACAGCAGAACAGGAGAGGAATTGCAATAGATGGATACATTGGTCAAATGATCAGTTATAGCTCTAATGGCTGTTTAGAGATGAAAAATTGTGGAGCAGCTTGACAATCCACAGAACCAAAATGTATTTTGTGATTATTCTCCCCATTTGGCCACTTCACCTGCAATCTACCCACCTCTCCTGGAAAACTTTTCACATTCCAAACCTCTGACCAGCTGCAAGAAACCATCTCTTTTTATTAAAACTGCTGGCCGTAGAGCTGCTAGTCTCTCTCCAGCACAAAGAATTTCATCCCCCCGGTATTAGAATTCTTTAACAACAGTTGATTCTGGAACAAGGTTAAGCTCGGAAAAAAAAAAAAAAAAAACCAAAACATAAAAAGCATTATTGCAGGAGGGAGCTCCCATACTTCAGTGGATTTTATACTCCTGACCCTGGATAGTCCTCTGATAAAATATTAACCATCATTGAAAGAAAGCCTACTATGGGCAAATTTAGGATGCTAGTTTAGACAATTTTTTTTCTCCCTTTATAAGATCTGTTTAGCTGTACAGATGAAACAGATTTCTGCTCTTAGATAAGAGAGCTAACTACTACTTATACAGTTCCTTATAAAACTAAAAATTTTATTTGATTTCTTCTGAAAGTGTAACATCCTAAGCCAATGACTCTGACATAATCAGTCCCCAGCACTACTTAAAAGAAAATTCATATGGATGAGAAGTGTTTACAAAATGGGTAAACAGCAGTTTTACTTTTTTTTTTTTCATTGCTACAAAAGATTTAGTGATGGAAAAAGATCAGAAAATACTAGTTATGGACACAGACTGCCTCTTGTTTGCTTTTCAAAATTCTTGAAACAAACTTTCTTTCACCGTAACTGTAAGTAATGTCCAAAGAAGAGGATCCCTGATGTTGAATGCAGTTTTAGAACAGAGATAAGATCAGTAGTAGAGAAGAATCTGGGGTTACAGAGGTTACTTGGGCTTTTGTTTGTGAACACTGTAAGCCCATCAAGTGATCATGTCTTCAGTGTTTAGGAAGTCCCAGCTTCCATTCCTTGACCTGAGAGCAGTTTTCAGTCTATTCAGTGATTCTTTCACATCAAATTTATAAGCTGTTTGTGGAGCAGGGCCTCAGAACTAGGACTTGGCAGCGTTTATAATTATATATAACAGGTCGATCATGTCCTAAGGTAGATGGGCTTTATCCTACTTATGGATAAAGCCTTATTTGTCCAGTGCTCTTTCCAACAGTGGCACCACGTCAGTGCATGGTGTGGGGGTTCCCAACCAGAAATAATATTTGATCTCTTGTGTGGTAGCAACACCTACTAAGAAATGGGGTCTCTGATATTAAATCCAGCCTGGATGTGGATAGAACTGAGACTAGGTTTCCCATCCCCTGCATGAGTAGTCTATCCACTAATCTATTTAATAATAGAGCTGCATAATAACATAATAAAGCAAGGTCCCCATATGGTTAGAAGCCAATAGGATCAAAGAGCTCTGAAAACCCTCATTCAAAAGGCAGTCATAAAGTCTCCTGCAAGAATGGAATTTTTTTTCTTAACACAGTCTTAAATTCTCCAGCAAACAAGTAATGATACAAGCAAGGAGGAAAAACTATACAACAAACATAAAAAAGATAAAATTCTTCCATCCCTCCCTAACATCTTTGCATGAACTACACTTCCTGCTTTACATTGATTACTGCTTTATACCTTCCATTTAAGTTGAAAGTTACTAAGTAGCAACATTTCTTGTTCCTTTCCACCATCATTTCTGAAAGTAAGCTTAAGAATTGCTTTCCACATAGTTTGAAGCAGCTCCCTTTCCCAGAGCTCATCTTAACCAATCGATAGCTACATATCGCTGAAAGAAAGCTCCTAATCTGATTATTTACCTTGAAAAAGGTCATAACCCATTCCTTTAAAAGAGCCCCACAGCAAGCCTGACAGTAATAATATATAGAAAGGCAGACCAACTAGAAAATAAATAAATAAAATATCCATTTCTACAACATGGTCTTTAATCCAATTTCCATGAATTTAAATAAGAAATAAATGAAACAGACTGGAAAAAACAAGAGTAGATGAATTTAAATGCTTAAAAAATGAAGTTGTACTGAGCAATTCTGACTTGTGTTAGCTTTAGAATGGAACATATTGTCATTAGTAGAAGGATTTCAAAGCACATCTCTGATCATGATTTTTTAATATCACAATAATCTGTTCCACAGAAAAATCTTATCCTTTAATTTCCAAACAATGCTATAATCCATTTTACTATCCAAGGCCCTCAAATAGATTTTTTCAAGAACTTTTACATAATCTCCTTTTTACTCAGAAGCCTGAACATCCTTTCTCAACTTTTTAAATTTTTTTCTCAATTTTCTCTGCATCAGCAGTGTGAAAAATTACCTGGTTTACACACCAGTGTGTGCATATTGTGTGCATGTGTGCACACAGTAGTTTACAGAGGTGCACATGCACACACGTCAATGTGTAATGATAGCTGAACCACATACAGAAATGATGCCCAGGTTTCCAAATTGGCAAGTTTCTAGCCACCAACTTCCAAATTTTAGGCAGGATCTTCAGCAAGCTAAGCCCAAGGTGAAGGAGGCAGAATGATTACAACTTCCTGATTCTTTTTTTCTTAACTCGTTGTTCAGAAATCCTCAGAAATTACAAAATACAGAAAGTTAAAATACATTCTTTCTTTTTTGTGTGTGAGTGTGCTAAAACCTTACAAAATGAGTATTTCTTCTGTCATATAAACATACTAGTATGGTATGGAGTTTATCCATTGTGAAGAATAAAGGTGGATGAAACTGAATAAGGTTGCACTGAAAGTTGACCTCCAGAAAATACACCTTTATGTCTGCTCAAACTTTTCAGAATTCACTGAGAAACAGTAGAAGGGAAGTATAATACACATCAACCATCCAGTTCACTGATATCTAGAATATTATCATTTCACTTTGACATCAATGACATCAGTAAATAATGGATCCAGTTGGACCAAAAGTGTGAAATACTTTTGTGTGAAAAACTCATTTATGTGAAAAATTATTGCTCCTTGGCATTATCTTCACTACAATATTTTAGGAGCATGATATCAGTAGAAATTCTACATTGTTTTCAGTAATTAAGCTTTACTCTTTTACCTAGTGTTGTGATATATTTCTTTCTGCAGATTTTGTCTACTGGGTCCTAATACGAGCTTGTCTTTCCGGATGAATCCATTTGGAAGCAGGACATGAAAATGCCTTGATAATTTATTACTTTAATACCTAAGTTATTGGCTAGCAGCTAGTGAGCCCTTTTCATACTAAATGTTAGCTTTGGCAACTTTTTTGTCTTTCAGAGAAGTTTGGAGCCATATTTATTTTTCAACAGCACACGAAACAGCTTCTCCAAAGCTCATTGTGCTATAACAATTGTGCCCACATTACTTTCCTCAAGAAAGGAGCTCATGTAAAAAACCCAAAGTGGGATAACTAGAAATGGGCACATTTACACAAATTTGTTCCTAACTGTTCCATATGCCTCTTGTAATGCGCTGTCTTCCATGTCTTTGAAAACACAGTGCGCTAACAGCTCATGTTTCATCTCTACATTTTTATCAGCTTCTGAAGACTTTGAACTGATAGTGCTGAAGAATTAATCAGAGTACACATATGTTGTGTGGTATCCCTTTTGTGAAGAAACAAACTTCTACTTACCCCAAGTCCCCCACAAGGCAACAAGGAAAAGAGTTTTTGAGACACGTTTCCTATATATTAAAGAAAAAAAAAAAAAAAGAAACAATAAGCATTATTTATCAAAAAAGAAATATAAATACTGGAACAATATTTCCTTACTCTTTTTACAGTAATTCAGATTTCAGTATTATTATCACTATGAAAATGCAAGATAATAGTACAAAAAAATAATCATAATATTTAGAAATCAAATCAGCCATGAGACATTTAAGGTACTGTTATGCAACAGTGACAAATCTTAAGACTGGTAAGTGGTAGTTTCAAAGGAATATAATTATCAAAATTCCAGAGAAAATCACTCTGAACTAGGGTGACTAATCATCCTGATATATGTAGCTGATAAGGAGCTTGACTAAGCTACACATCTCAGCTTCTTCTCCAGCTAGAGGAGTGAGGCAGGCACCTCCATCAAACCTACATGACTGATGGGATGAATTATTCTTGAGAAGTACCTGTTTCTTTTCACTGACAGCAGAGGGAACCACATTAAGTTTACATAAAACTGATAACTAATGTTTTAGCTTTTTCGCTTCAAAAGAGTTTCTCCTTTGAAAATTGCAGCCTTAGTATTTCTATCTATGTAAAAATGCTGTTTTCTTTGTATACATCAATGATTGTATTAATATTTTGAAAATGTAACTTAAAATATTATTTTTTCAGTATTATTCAGTAAATACATTATACTAAAGGGAATAAAAACTTAATAGGCTTTAGAATTTAATTTCTAACTAATCTGCTGCATACATTAGCTAATATGATAGGGTTTACACTGATATTTATACTCACATTTTATTGATTGATATTTTTTCTCTCTTTTTTGTGGTTTATTTTTGGTTGGCTTTTTGGGGGGTTTTTTTTGGGTTTTGTTGTTGTTGTTGTTGTTGTTGTTGTTGGGTTTTTTATCTTCTTTTTGGTGCTACTAAACTCACTGTTTATGTTGATAAGGACAATATGAAAACTGGATAAGGATCTCAGGATTTGATGCAGTTCCTATCCCAGTGTGTAATTTGATCCTAAGGCAGCTGTGGAAGAGAACATAAGCTTTTCCCCTGCCGTATCACAGAACTGGCTTTGTAACTTTGCCATCTGGAGGAAACATTAGATAGTGAATCACTTGAGTTGCCTAGAGGAGTCACCCATTTGTCATGGAAGGGGCGAATGCTGCAGTTACTCATGTTTAGCAGGTGCCAATGAAATGCATAAAGACAATTATAAGCCATCATCTTTGAAGTACAAGAGACCAGACTGCAAGGTCTGAGACGAGGAAAGTGCTTTACACTTTGAGTAAAATCCAAGATGCATTTTTATCCTACTAGAGGCCTTTGATCAGTTTGCACGGTGTGCGAGAGAAGCCAAACAAAACCTCCTGTGGAGCTACCAGGGGAAATGCAGGTGCAGCAGCTATGCAGAGTATTCTCATACTGTGAGTCCTAATGGCCCCAGACATGCAAGGAAATGTTGGCTGCAGGAGATTGTCAGAGTAGAGGTGCAAGTTGGAGTTTCCAGATTTCTTGCTAAGCAGATCCAGGGACCAATTTTTCACTTTTTACTATGGGGAAGATGAAAAAGTTTCTAGTAGATAACTAAAAAAATTTGTGCTGCTAAAGTGCCAGGAGACATTAATGGAAACATAAGATGTAATTTGAGATAAAAGAAGGCATTTTTAGATTGTTGAATGACTAGACATTTTTTCCTAAATTCCGTGGCAGAGTTGGGACATAAGAGACAACAGATGAATTCTCATTTATATCTCCCTGCAGTCAGGCACATTGTGCATGGTAAACACTATTTAAAACAATAAACACAAAATAAAAACAGAAAAGCAGATGGTGAGGAAGGACACTAGAATCAATCAGAAGATAGTACTAAAACTGGGGAAAACAAGCATGTAAGTGTTTTCAGTGTATCAAGAAGCTTTCTTCTTCTTGATACTCGTTTCTTATTGCATGATGGCTTAAAAATAGTAGTTTCCAAACTCTGAAGAACAAGAAAAACATTGAGATTTCATGAAAAGAACAGTGGGGAAATGTTGGGCTAAGAGAAAGTGAGACCATCGCTTAGCTAGCCTCACAAAAAAAGGAAAGCTCACAACAGTCATACATGAAAATCAATAGCAAAAAACGACTCTGAAAATTAATTGGAGTGAGAATTTCTCATGATGTTTGAAGTTGATGTCCCAGAGGATATTGGGATACTTCAAGTAAGGTAGAAGACAAAGTCTAAATAATCAAATATTTTTGACTTTGTACTAGGGCAGAGTTTGTAGTCACCAGCACTTTAGATTCAGTACAACTGTTTAGTGATAGAACTAGAAATGTCCCAAGATTTGTATTCTAGAGTATCAATGCACAAAGGCAGTAGAAACTAGTTTGTCAAATTAGGTGCTGAGACACCCATCACTGGCTGAGGTCAGGCCCCTACAGAAGTCAAGGAAGCTGCTTAGGAGATTGATGACTGGGGACTGAGAGTCTGATAAACTGAGAAAAAATGATGAGTAAAAACTCACTTTCAAAAGAAAAAGAAAACCAAACCCATATTAAAAATGTGTTCACTTTTTAACCCGATTATTCTCAGTATCATCCCTCAAGAGCAAAGCCATTTCTGCTAAGTGTTTATTTTTTCATTAATTTAAAATTGGAATTGCTTGGCTGCTTTCTGATGCATCTTTTAGTTGCGCTGTATGTACTGACTCACTGTCATGGATGTACTGACAGTGTATTTCTCATTTTACAAACTTTTACTAACAGGAAACTTGACTTGAAGTGACAGTTTCTTAACAACAGTTGGATTGAGAAAAAGGAAACAAATTTGTGAGAAATGTTTTCTGTTCTGCCCTTGAATTTATAGGAAGAGATTTGTAAGGTTGTATTCTGGTATTTGAAACCACAATGTGATGTGACACATAGTCTGCATATTAGTTTCCTTTGTGTCAAGACAATGGTAATGCAATATAACATGCTGCTTAACACACACTAAAATACATCAGTCCAAAGCTTAACTACACAATAGTGTAGAAGTTGAAGTGGTCATTTAAAATAGCTGCATTTGTAGACCCTGATACAGGGAAGATAAAGCCAAGAGCTCAAGGAAGTTAATACGTGTAACCCGTTAGGAATAGGTGAATATGTGCATAAGTCTCATTGATTTCAATAGTTTCCAGTAATGTTGTTTAGCAGTCTTCAAGAACAGGTTTGGGTTTTTTTTTTCTTGAACAGGGAAACTAAAATAAGGATTTAGTGACAAGTAGTACCTCACTCGCCCTAATCATACTTAAGTTTCATTCCTTCAGGTGTTTCTTTTTTGTTTGAAAGGTACAGAAGCTGCTTGAGAGCGGGAAAAAAAAAAAAAAAAAAAAAAAAAAAAAGAGCTTAAGACAAAGCAGTTGCACTCTTCCAAGGAGGAACAGGAAGCACAAAGGTTTTCTGGAGCATAAGTGATGAACAAATGGTGTCTCTGTCTTTTTGGCTGGAGTAAAGAAAGGGAGGTTAGGTCCTACTTTTCATTAGGATGCAAAGCCATTATTTGATGGAACTATTTCTGTAGAAAGATAATACACTTTCATTGAAATAGAAATATTTTCTGAGATAATGTTGTTATTGATGACATTTTTTATAAGAAACATTTTCTTTAGATATTTTTCCCTTGGTACATGTATATTGAATTTCTGTAATATACAAAGATGTTCATTTTAATGTCAGGATTGGTTAGGTTAAACCTCACCAAAGTGGGGACAAAATATGAGAGACAATTAGGTTCCTTTATCCAAGAGTCTGGAAGCCAAAAAATGATTTGAACTTTTAGCCAGAAAACAGGCACATGCAAAAGCATGTGGGAAGGGTGTTTTATTGACTTTTGTCTTGGTAAGTGGCCATGTGAGATGTAACAAGAAAATATCCTGGAAACAGAGAGAGAAAAAGGCAGTGAGCCAAGGATATACTCAGAATATATTCTAAGAGTGTGATCTTGGTGTAAACTTAGAGAGTAAATGTTTTGGACTAAGAGTCTAATAAAAAAGGCAAAGCATGTCCAGTAAGGAATGGTGGGCCAAGAAATGGCATTCTGAGATTGAATAAACAAAGCTTTCTGCATTCTGTGTACATCAGCAGAAGCACAGTTAGGTCCTTTCCTTCTTAATCTTGTATCTGCAACTGCACACTGCATCCCAGAGGCTGCTCAACCACTGAGATCCAAACTTGGAATAATATTTTATAGTAATGTATGTTATATTAAATAATGTAAAAAAAATAAAATTAATTACACCCAACAAAATTTAAATGAAATGCATGACTGTATCAAAAAGGAACGATTTAACAACATTGATGAAATCAAATAAAAATGTTTCCAATTTAATTTTGCAGGAATTTAGAACTTTTTCTTGGAAACACCTTTTTTTTTTAAAAGGAGGATTTCCTACTTAGAAATTGAAGCTCTAAGAATCTATTATACTGTAAATATTTTTCAATTTTGTTGTTGCCTTGGCTAAGAAAATGTATAAGCCTATATAACATTATGATCTTAGGACTTCCTGAAGCAACAGTCTGCCTTACAGAAGAAACAGCATAAGTTTACAAAGCAAAATAATTGCTATGTATTACTAGAATTGTGGCAGCAATTTCTTTTGATGGCTAATGTTATTTTTGTTTGGGTTGGATTTGATTACATTTAGGAAAAGCTCTGCATCTTAGAAGAAGATGTTGTAAAAATAAGTGAGAATTAAAGTGTTGCATTAAGTGTGCTGGGACATAAAGGGCAGGATTTCACTCACAAATTATTTCCAAAATGCACTATTTTTTGTGTGTTTCTGACAAGTAGACTTGCTTCATGCTAAACTAATGGTAGAGCTCATTTTAATCCTATTTTTGTGTTATAAAAGACATACACTGAGCATTGGCTGTGCGTGAAGATATTTTACATGAAAAACCTGTCAGTTTTCTGCTATTCTGTACAACCCTAGGTGCATTTAATATGTTAATATATTTTCCCCCATATTGTTCAGAAAAGATATTATATCCTGCATAATGGAAGGCATTAAAATAAAGTTCACTTATCAGCAATACTTAGGCATAATATCTGCAGAGTGGCTGAAATAGTTGAAATAAAGCAAATGAGAAGAGCAAACAAACAATTCTGACAAGCAAGTGTATCTTAAATTCCTGATTTCAAATCAAAGAATACAAGGAGGTAGAAAACTGTGTTGAAAATTGCTACTGACCTTCAATGGAGAGCAAGTTACAGTAAAAGGTTAACACTGATGATTTTTAAAGCAAATGGGGAGAAACTCCTATCACTGCTTTCCAGCCTGTGTATTTTGCTAATCTATATTTGGCTTCCATTGTAACATTCTCCTCACACATAGCAATGCATTTGGAAAAAGTGAATTTTTGTCACAGTGCTTGCCAAGTGTTTTAAACTGACACCAGCTATGACTAATGACAGTGCTGGAATGTGCTGTTCTCAGTAGAATAGAGGCCTGTACAGACCTAGGAGTTTCCTGGGGTCCAGCTTCTGTCTGTTCAGTGGGCTGGTGCCATACAGCAGTGAATGATGTTCAGAGTGAACCAGCTGTATTTCCTCCAGACTGGCTTTTCGACCTCGAATTCGCTGAAAGAAAACAGCAGAGGCCTACAATATTCCACTGACAATATTTAGGTAGAAAAAAAAAAAAAAAGTAAAGGTCCGAAATAACATTTAGTATGATTAATAATGGGTTGAAATTGCGTCATGCAGGAATGTGACACTGATTTGTTTATTAAAGTAATGCTATATGAAAAACAAATGCGTGTGTGCTTTATCACGAAATGCTTCACTTAAGCCTTAGGAGAGTTATCTTAATACAGAGTTTCACATAAAAGAAAAAATAAAAGATTCTGCCTCTTTTCTACATAATATATTATGAGATACAAACCAAAAGATGAGATATTTCTGAAGTAAGAAACCTAGCTGTAAAAAAAATCTGATTTAGAGATCAAAAACTTATTCACACCTGTAAGCTGCAGATGTGTTTGGAATGAGGATTAATGTTTTTTGCATCATTACTAGCACTTGTGATTTATGCTGCTAGGAGGAACATGATCACAGTGAGGAGAGACAGGGAAAAAAATAAAATTAAACTTTAAATGCTTTAGTAGTATATTTGTCTATGTTTTTAATTTTTTTAATGTGTGATCAATATCAATATACACACATGTGATCATGTGTGATTAGTATTGTTGCTGTTACACATGATGACTTGCTTGCTTTCCTCCTTTTTTGTAAGTGAAGTTTGAAGTGAACTGTGTCTCCAGCCTGTATTTGTCCCAAAACAAGATGTAAAAAATCTGGGACATCTTTCTACAAATCAGTTTAGCAAGGAAGAAAGATAGGAAAGGAAAGATAAAACTAACACTTTCTTATTTGCAATATCTGTTCCTTGTGTGTGTTTGGAGTTAGAGCATATCATAAAAATATTTCTTTCTCTGCTTGCGCTAGTGCTGCACGGCCTTTGCAGATATAGCAACATGAATCAGAATTTGTTCAGGATTTGGCATAATAAACAGCACTGTCAACAAAGTTCTGGACCCAAGATCATCTTTCCAGTTGATATTGGATAAAGTGAAGAGAAAACAACTTGATTTTGTCTGGGACCCTGTTTGTAGAGCTGGTCCTTATGAACACCGAGGGCCAACTCTCACAGCTTAGACTGGATCTATCTGACTGTCAAGGTCTACAGATTCACAGGTACAGCAGTTATCTAAATAGACTACTCTATTTTCAATTAGACTAATTTACCTGGATTTTAGTTCTAGTTTTCTTGGAGGTTAAACTTTTACTGTATCCAACACCTTGTCAGACACATAGGAAAGCACCAACCTCTACACTAGGAGAGGAAAGCAATATTATGAATATTAAAGAGAATGTGCACTTCAGAAAAAGGAGATGCCTGGGGGATGGGGGGGTCAGAAGAACCATGCACAATTTATATTGAGTTAAGCAGTGGGAATTTTTTCTGACTAATCAGGAAAAATACGCTAAGAGTTAGAGCTAGATGACTGTGGAACAAGCTTCCCCTCAGGGAAATGGTGAAAGCCCTATTTCTTGCAGTGTTTAAAACTTGACTAGACACAGCAGTGGAAAGAACATTTTAGGGAATGATCCAAGAACTAAATGACTTAATAAACCCTTTTTCATCTCTAATTTCTTCAAGCCTCTCCCAGTCTCACATGAGAATTCGTTGCAGTGCACTCACATCCTTTTAACACACAGTTGCACAATCAAAAGCAGCACATTATGTTACTTCGTGGAGTCAGTAAACTCTGTAATGGTTCTTCTGGGTCAGATAAAATATTTTTCTTCACAAGTGAGGTGACTGGTAACATTTATTCCCTCATCCATTCTCATTAAGGTCCATGTTTCTAACAAGCTTCTTTAAAGTGTATATACCCAATACTCCACAGCAAAACTGGGAAGGGAGTCTGGCTTTAAAGACAGATAAATAAATGTATACGAAAAGTAAAGAGGAATTTTATGAAGGTCACACTGAAGAACCTTGAGCAAAATACTCACTCTCTGGTCACGTATTTTCTACAAGGTATACAAAAAGTCTCAGACATGTTTAAGACAGTTAATTGTCTGGCTTTTTAAAAGTGTTGTTAAATGGAATGCCATATCCCTTTAACTATAAAAAAACCACACGGCTAGCCATTATTTTTATAATGGGGTGCTCTGTGATATCTGGTCTGGAAGTGGTCTCCCAAAATATTTTGCCAACAACATATCTCCCACCCGGTATCACTCTTCAAATTCTCTAGAGTAGAAACAGGTTATGTTTCAGAACAGAAACCAGTTTGGAGCAGAAATCAAGTAGCACTGCGGAGGACACCCCATTCCAGGCAGCTCCCCACAGTGAGGTCCTTGGAGTGCAGCCATCAGCTGAGCTGGCAGAGCCCAGAGCTGCTCTTTCTCTAGGGCTTCTCCAGCTCTAACATCAGCAAGCTGTAGTATATCTTACACTGTAGATGCCAGGAGAAAGGGAAGGGTAAACAGTACACTTGTCCGTGCTGTTTAGGCATTCCCATCTCCTTCTTAAATGTTCCTTTCATCTCATCCTTGCTGTATTGATGCATATCAATCCCAGCTATCTAAGGCTCTGCACAGAGGAAAAGTGTATTAAAAACTAATACACCTTAAATTAATTATTATTTTAATTAATTAATTAAAATTTAAAATTAATTAGAAGTGTATTAAGAATAGTTCTCATTCAATGATGTCAGGATTTAGCAGATCTACACAAGCATATGTGCTAAGTCTGTTGCCAGAGTCTCTCATGTAACTTCAGTTATGCAAATTGATCACTTTTGGCTCTCACTAGCATGAATTATCAGACAACAGAACATATACATTTGTATAACTTTACACCTACACTTTTAGCCAGATCTTTTTTTTTTTCTTTTTTTGGAAGTGTCTCTCTTAATTTTCGTTGACCGTGGTAGTATCAAAATCATAAAATGTAGCAAAAAACTGGCATAAAGCCAACAAAAAAAGGAGAAATAGCATAGGAGAACAAATGAACAATTTTTGTTTCGTTCTGGAGAATTTGAACAATATATCCACCCATCTACTACATCCTTAGTAGAAGGCAAGTCATCCTTTTCTAATGTGTGTGACAATTTGTGTGTTGGGTTTGTACTCTGACATATGCAGTTCCCTCATCAACAGAAACATTTATAAATCTCAGGAGCACAAAATACTTGCACCTGAGTGCTTCGAAAAATCAGTCTAGAGCTAAAAATCCATTGTCCCTACAACGGGAAAATGTTTTCACCTTTTACAGAATTTAAGGTCAAAGTCTGGGCTTCTATTTAAAAGAGACCATTAAATTTTCACACAGACAACCTCTATTAACCTGAAGATTTTGGTTAGACTGTCAGCAAACTCATGCACAGACAGAGATTCAAAAGGACAAAGGTGACACTGCCTGTTTCTCTCCGCTAAACTAATATGAATTGTGACACAGGTTAAGGATATTTCTTGCTTGGGTCTCTCAGTGCAATGTGTCCATTGCCCATACTTCAGCTTTTTGTATGAATTTCCCTTAGGCTGTCAAGTCTGTAAACAAGGTCTTCAGACTTTTTTCCTGCCTTCCTGAGATTTCTCATAGTTGTTAAATTTTCTCTTGTTTTCAAAACTACTCAGATAACTTGTCCTGTGCCAGTCACTTTACTCACATCGCTTGCTCCCTCTCCACCACATGGGAATTTCAAGCATACCTCTGACACACATGCACCCACACAGAGATGCATTTATTCTCCTCACATGTTTTGGTCATCTAGTGCCTAACATTCTTAAGATTTAGAGTGATTTAGAGAGATTTAGAATGTTAAACACTCTAAATATTTTTGCTCTTTAAAAAAGACTAACTTTTCCTGCATTGTTTTATCTTTAGTGGTAAATTGAGGTTCAAAGAGTGGAATTTTTCAAATATTTCAGTTTATGTGATTTGGCAGACTCAACTTGAAATTCTTTCCTTCTCTCCCCTTCAGTCCATGAGATGTGGACAGAAGGAGGTGTAAGATGCCTCCCTAATCCAGAAAACTACCAAAATTCAGAACAAATTCTGGGATGAAAAGAAAAGTATTGCTGCACCACAGTTCCTACAGGAAGTAAATGTGGGGGCACAAAGCAGGGGGCACAAAGTGTGCTGATTACTGTAGTCATGTGTGCATAAATTACAGCCCCAAAGGAGTTATTTGAATACCTCCTCTCCCTAGAACAAGTGGAAAGTAGACACCCCTACCAAAACATAATTCAATCTTTATTGTCCCAAAGGCAGGGCAGCTAGGCATTGCTGTTTAACAAAAGAAAAATTGTAAAAAACCCAAATAATGGAAGTTTTTATGCCCATCTTTGCACCTTCTAGCTCCCCGTCTGCACTTGATAACTGTCTGTTCTACATCTGTCAGCCTTTAACAAACATCAAACAGGCATTTCAGCAAATGTACAAAAAACTTTGAAACTAGTGCAAAAATGTTGTGTATTAATTTGGTTTTTTCCAATACACCAGGACTATAAAAAAGTTCACTATGGATGTGTGTGTGGATGTGGATGTGTGCGAAATACTCCAATCTCCTGCCCTGAACTCAGTCAGGGACTGGTCTCTCAAATCTGGCTCTCCGCAACTGGCAATGGTCTAAATGTATTTTTTCCCTTGTCTTGAGGAATCCAATGGAGGAATTAATCAATCTGTTTGGAAGTAGTATATGATTTAAAAAATAATCTGAAAGCTAAAACTAAATTTTTGGTTTAGCAAAAGTCCTCCAAACTGTTGTTTGAATAATTCTGGAGCACAAATATCTATAGCTAGAAAGACAAAATACAGTCTGGAAAAGCAAATCCTCCTGGCTGTGTCTGCAGCAGTAAACTAAGTAGTGCCAGGAAACATTCCCAGGCAGAGTAACAAAATCATCTGTGCTATTCAACTGCTAAAGTGGTCCTTCATACTGTTTTGGCCGAGCAGCAACTAGCACTCTCCCAAAAAACTCCCAGACATGGTTTGGTCACTGGCATGGGCCAGGAAGCATTCCTGGTAGTATGAACATGGGCCTTTCCATGCCAGTTGGCTGCAGGGGTAGAGAACAGACTCAGACACATTTTATTTTGTAGCAAATACACAACTTGTGTGCCCCATTCAACCCTTATTATGATTTCACCGAGTTGTATTTTAAAAATAAATGGGGTCAGCATGAGTAAGGTATACAGGTTTATATAAAGGCAATACATTGAACTTAGATTAGTCTATCTAGATTAATATAGGTACTGCAGCAAGCATGGTGATAGCCTCAGTCTATATGACATTCATCATCCTATGCCCAGTTAGACATACTGATTGTACACTCAGCCAGTCATCTCTCTATTGCCAAAGACCTGAGCTGTGTGAGAGGAGTTAATCCACATTGAAAGATTTAGGAACCACATAAAGCTGCCTGCTATAGATAACAAGAGCTGCTGAAGGATGAGTGGGTTTTGCTGACGACCCCTTGGCTCTCCAGCTCTTGGATCATCTTGTGGATGGGGATCATAGCCTCTTGATTAGTCCGATACTGCCGGCGGTGCACCGTCAAGGTGGCAACAGGTACTCGTTGCTCTTCTACCTTCAAGAGTCCTACTGCAGATGGGTTCTCTGATAGTCCAGGCAAGGTGTTCAATTGCCTAATGCCCTCTGCTTCCACAGCAGCTGTCCCAAAGGCCCATCTGAGTCCCTTTGGGTCTTTGTAATAGCCATTCCTGAGGAAATCTATGCCCAGAATACACGGGGCCTCTGGGCCGGTCACAATCGGATGTTTCTGCCACTCCTTCCTGGTCAGGCTCACCTCAGCTTCCAACAGAATCAACTGCTCTGATCCCCTCGTCACCCTGGCAATGGAAACATGTTCTGCCCCCACATGTCCAATGGCATCAGGGTACACTGTGCACCAGTGTCAACCAATGCTTCATATTTCTGTGGCTCTGATGTGCCACTCCATCGAATCCACACCGTCCAAAAGACCCGGTGTTCCCATGCCTCTTCCTGACTAGAGGCAGGGCCCCCCTCTAGCACTGGTTATTATTCCCTCCCTGAGCATACATAGTAGAGATTCCTTCAAGGGCATTCGACACAGCATTCTCACTTCTGGCAGCTTGGTCATGGGAGGTTGAGGCTACTTTCATTTTAGCAGAACCCCCTTGGTGAGTGTTCCTCTCCTTGAGCTCATGCACCCATGCTGCCAGGACAGAAGTGGGCTTCCCATCCCACACTCCCATGTCTTCCCCATGGTCATGCAGATAAAACCACAGGTCAGCTCTTGGGGTGTACCCTCTCTCTCTAGCTGGGGGTTGTTGGGCTCTAACTCTGGGGCCTGTAACTCACATGGATGCTGCACTAATCTTCCTCATCTCCTCTTTGAGTTCTTTAACGACCGCAGAGATATGAGCCTGCATCGGGCCATTGATCATACTCTCATAATTCCTAAGCTTATTGGCAACAGACCCCACTGTCTCTCGATTGTCCTCAGCATTAATTGTTGCAATGAAGGTAGTATACTGAGATAGCCCTAGATTTGCCAGGTTCCATAACATCTGCGCTGTGCATCTAACCTTGTCAGGATCATTATCATGCTGTCTGCTCCTCCCAAAAAGTACCTCCAGTATTTCCACTTCCCTCAGCTGTTGGATTCCTTCCTCAAGAGTTTTCCAGCACATTCTATGGTGGTGCTCCTGCATTCTTTCTCTGTGGACAAATCTTCTCTCACACACTCGTTAAAAGCCGCTGCCAGAGGGAAAGAGGTCCAGGCTCTCTTACAAATACCTGATTTATACCCGAGTCCTGGGTCAAGGATCCTAAATTCCTTGCCTCACCATCATCTAGTTGCACACCTGTGCCCATAAGATCCCAGACCCGAAGTAGCCAGGCTGTGTAAGCCTCATGTCCCCGTCGTACAATATCTTTTTGTAGATTACGGAGACTTTCATACGACAGGGACTCGGTGATGATCTGAACTTGTGATTCCCCTGCAGGTTGTGAGGGCTCTCCTTTTTTATCCTTATTATCTGAGTTTGCTGTTTTCACCTTGGATTTCTTTGTTTCCACAGGGGCAACTGCTGCTGCCTGTGACTGCCCCTGTGGTTCAGCTGGATCCTGGATGGTTGTAACGTCTGTGAATTCCACTGCTGCACTATCAGACTCTCCCTTTTTGGAGCAAGGGGAGGGTTTCCCACTAGCTGGGGAAATGTACTCCCTCGGCATCTGGAAGCCCATCTTGCATATCTCCTTCACCAGAACCCCCACCCAATCTGGGTGGTTCATTTCTGAGGCAGGCTATGGGGCAGGGTCAGGTTCTTGGGCAGCATCCCTAGTCTGTGGGGTTATCCAGGTCCGTCTCCTCTTATCTCTGAATGCTAAACAGAACAGGCATACCAGCAACACCAGCCACTTGTATGATATCATTAGCATTCAGAGGAGATTTGAACCCTTCAAAAGCTGGTGGTGGGGTAGACCCAAAGAGCTGGGCGAAGTGTTGGGAGAAAATTTCCCCTGGTGCCATTTCCTCACAATAGGTACCATTGTTAAAGTAACCCCAGATACACAGAGTTAGTGTATGATAGCCCTGAATCCATGTGCTTGCTTTCCAGAGGAAGTTAAAAATCCATGAATTCCTCACCTTATTAATCCACAAAATAAACTGGATGACAGCCACAGTAGCCTTCATTATAGGGCCCATGTTTAGATAAGGGCCAGCAAATGGGAGAAATACAGCCACAACCACGTGCCACCCAAACCAGGGTAAGCTAACCACAGGATGCTACTTAACAAGGTTTCTATATCCAGTACACAAGAACGGAGGTCACTCAAGAACTGTTACTCCTTTTCCTCTCAATGCCCTCATGCCCCATTTTGGGTGCTAAAATCTGTCTAGGTTTAGGAAGACAGGTGTCTGCCAGGGAAAACCAGAGTTTCCCTAGGAATGGAGAATGTAAAACCCCTCTCTCCAAATTATTATAATTTTGCGATTAAGGGCTTTCAGGCATAGATTTGGGAATAACAGTTCTTTACTAAGGAATATTAAAAATATAAATGTAGTAGTACAAAAAACCCAAGCAAGCAAACAAAAATCCTAGAAACCCTGACAGAGTCAGAAATATGACCTGACACCCTGTTGGTCAGGGTGTTGGAAGCAGTCCAAATAAATCCTCCTGGAGAAACAGATGTGGTTCTTTTGGAGTAGAGATGATCCTGTAGAAAATGGTCCAGTGGTGGTGAGATGGGTCTGGTCTTCCCCTGGAATCCAGTGGAAAACAGGATATCTGGTGTTCCTGAGTCTCAGTTTTTATCGAGGTAGGAACAGTTGGCTCCCCCCACTGGGTGGAGCATCTCACAATGGGATGATGTAATGTTTTCAGTCATGTGGTGAGCCTTACTGGCCCATTAACAGAAGATATCCCCCTGGAGGGAGGATGGATTGTGGAAGAGATGAGGAACATTGCTCCACCTGGTTTTAACAACTGGCCCATTATCAGAAGGCACCCGCCCCCTCCCCCTTGGAGTTATGAGGAATGGGTTATACACGAGATAAAGAAAACATTTCCCCAGCTGGTTTCAACAGATGGAAAAATAGAATAAAGTTTTGTTTTGTTTTTGTTACATAACCCACAACAATGACTTTCATCATCCTATGCCCAGTTAGAGATACTGATTGTCTGTACACTCAGCCAGTCATCTCTCTATTGCCAAAGACCTGAGCTGTGTGAGAGGAGTTAATCCACACTGAAAAATTTAGGAACCACATAAAGCCCCCTGCTGTAGATAACAAGGGTCATAGAGATACAAGTTGTTCATAGGGTTCTTGTTAGATTATGAAAATAGGGAGGGCCCCCTAAACAAGCCTGTGCCCAAGGATACATAGAGTGCAACGTAAAAAAAAACCTGAGCTACCTCTAACTGAACTAGTTTTGATCCTAAAACTCCTTATCAGACAGAGAGTGGGCTGGCAGCCCTACTGTTTTAGAGAGGAAAAAGTTCACCGGTAACTGCAGAAGATTTCCTAAGTGGCTGCTGCAGGTTGCTGTTGCTAACCTGCCCTTTAGACTTGGTGAATGAGGTGATGCATGTGGCAAAACCTGGTCAGTGATCTCCCCACTCCTGAAAAAAACTGTGTGAAATTATGTTCAGAAATTACATTAAGAAACAGTAGTGTCCATGAGGGGGCATTCAGAATTCAGCAGAAGTGACAGTGCAGTTTCCCATGATCCTTCCACTCTTGGTGTGGTATATTGAAAGCAGCTTGGTGGTGGATTTTTGTATCTTGGATAATGCAATAACCACTCCTTTAGTGACATAAGTTATCTATTCAGATGAATGATAACTTTCTAAAGAAACAGAGCACCAATTAAGTGTATCACTGTAGCCTTTCTCATTTTGGAGAGTGAGCAGTTTTAAGCACTTGTTTGATGTCAGGCACATGCTAGATAATTTAGTGAAACAAAGGACAGATCACATCACCAAATATAATTCTGTTTCTAGTTACATAAGAGAATCTAGATAAACACCAGATCTATGCACCAGCTTCACACTGAGAGTCCTTAGTTTTATCATCAGGGTTTACATTTTGACACCTCATTTCACATTCCAGCCTCATTTCAAAGCACACAGTTGGGGTCAAAATTAGCTGAATGCAGTTCAACATGAAGTGACTTTTTTCCTCTCTCCCTCCCTCACTTAATTATGCAAGACCTAAGAGACTGTGTCTCAGGTTTTGAAATTTTATTGCAAGAGGAAACCTTAAATCTTCCAGGAAACTCCTACACTGCATGCATCTCAAACATATACCACTTTTTCATTTTATGCTTTTTACAGAGCCACACAATTTACTGTTCTGCAGCAGCTGTTTGTTAGTGAAGAAACCAGTACATAGTAGCACACTGCATTTTGCTTATTTTCCCTCTGTTGTCTTTTCTTTATAATACAGAGTCCTCAGTCAAGAAGGTAACTGGGCTTTATTTTAGTAAAGCACTCAGCTGCATGTTTAACTTAATCTTGAAGTATGTGATTCCCCAGTGAAACCACTCATGTGATAGGTGGCCTTAAGGGCCTTGCTGAAAGAAAGTCTTCTTGAACACCGAAAAATTTATCTAAGCTGAAGAAAAGAATTAGCCTGTTAGAGTGCTGCCATCTAGTTAGATGAGTGTATACAACAAATCCATTTACAGTGCTTGCAATATCTCACTGACCAGGACGCTGAGCTAACTACAGAAAGTCTTTGGGAACAGTCACCAACAGCTATTCAAAGGGGGCTATTGAACCAGTTCCTTTGGGTTTGTAAAAACATGAGGAGATAAAGAAAACTAATTAAACAGAACATGAGAGGCCTGGAAATTTTGGGATCCTGCAAAACATAGCAAATTTTTGCTGAACTTTGTTAACTTGTGCTGCAGTGCAGTAAACAACTGTGATTCCACAGCCTTCTGCAGAAATTGACAGTGCTGCACAACTCACAGGAAGCAGGGAATGGTAAAACAAAGCTACTTTTAACTAACCCAAATCATATGTGAGCCTCACAGACCACATTTGATTCAAGCATGATTTAATATGCAATTTTTCGAGGGCAATTGTAGCAGAAAGAAATTACAAATTTGCTGTTGCCTAGAAGATTGTCCTTGAATGTCTTGGGGCTTCACATGGGACCTGTTGTATACCTGGTAAAGGAGCATGCTATGAAAACAGACTTTAAAGTCTGAAAAAAGACAAGATACAATATGCTTATGGAGTGATGCAAACAATTTATATTTTAAAAAATGTTCTATGCTACAGAAATAAATACCCTAGCTACTTGAAAAAGTTAAGAACCATGCCATTGGGAGGACTGCACTTACTGTTTGACTAATGCTTGTCTACATTCCTTTATAAAGGTAAAGAATAATCATGTCTGGGGTTTATATTCTGATGCGTGTGGATGCATGACACTGTGTAAATTCTTTATTTTCTGATTGGGAAGTGTGCTTTCCTATGATGCATTATTTTAATATTATCAATTAAGATCAAATAATTCCTAAAAACAAATTACTCTCTTATTACAGAAGTAAGACAGGTTTAGAAATTAATAACTTTGCTATTTACTTTAAGAAGTCAAGTATCTGGTCTTAATTTTTAATTACCTCGCACTTGTTTAGCAACCCAGTTTCTTGCAGCCTTGACCAGATGCTTTGGATTCTTCCAGCGTGTTCGGGGTGATTGGCATAGTTCCCACACATGCACTGGTGCTTCAGCATCAGACTGTCATACACAACACCTTCAGCACAAAGACAGCACAATAAGAAACAAATGAAACAAATCCAAGTTATACTGTTCCCTGTCATGCATACTTTAGCAAAAATGGATTTTATGTGACAATTACAGCAAGATAAAAGTCCCACTGAATCATTTAGGTTGGAAAAGACCTCTGATATCATTAAGTCCAGTCTCCTATCTCCACCTTGTCAACTAGACCAGACCACTGAGTGCCATGAACAGTTGTTTCTTGAAGACCTTCTGGGATGGTGACTCCACCACCTCCCTGGGAAGCCCATTCCGATGCCCGACAACCCTTTCTGGGAAGAAATTCTTCCTGATGTCCAGCCTGAAACTGAACCTCCCCTGACACAGCCTAAGGCCATGTCCCTATGTCCTGTTGCTGTTACTCTGGGAGAAGAGACCAATCCCCACCTGGCTGCAGCCTCCCTTCAGGCAGTGTAGAGAGTGATAAGGTCTCTCCCAAGCCTCCTTTTCTCCAGGCTAAACACCCCCAGCTCACTCAGATGCTCCTTACAGGAGTCACTCTCTAGACCCTTCACCACCATTGTTGCCCTTCTCTGAACCTAAATTTCTTTTTCTTTTGTGAGACTCTGAATTTTGATTTATGAGGTGAATCTTGTGATACCAATAAAGAAAAGATTAATTCTCAAGAAATTATATTAATAAATACAATTAACTGCAAAGAAGAAGAGGAATTAGGTGATGCCTTTTGAAAGATGTTATGGCTAGAAAAAAAGTCTTACTACTCAATCACTTGTTTTCTTTTTCTCTAGTGGGTAAAGTTAGTTAAAGCTGTTAACCTATATATAACAAGAAAATATTATGTATAGAATATAATTTAGAGAAACCTTTAAAAATAAATTATGAAATGGCAATGGCACTCTGAAGTTTTACTTCTTAACTAATACTATATTAATTCAAGATCTCAAAGTATATCAAATGAATGTCTCAGAGAGTTGAAACAGTGGCAGCCAGAGTCCTTTTTCATTAAAAAGAAAAGTTGCACCCACTACTCAATTAGGATCAAATCCTGTTGTTTGACTACAAGTGCAAGGTACCTTTTGAATTTTCTATGGTCATTTATGCAAGGACAGAACAGCTTTATACAAGAAAGCTATCAATATCACATTACTCTGTAGCTGTGTATGGGGAGCAAAAGAGAAATTTTAGTGAGTAGGCTCAAGCTAAATTCAATTTCAAGGCTTTCAAACCAAGTCTGAAACACTGAAAAATGATTTTCTGTATTTACTTGTTCTTTGCTGTTCTCCTAGACATGTCTGGAACAAAAATTATTTTCCTTAGCCCTATGTGGACCATTTTTATTTGGGAAAAATTTGGCTTTTTTCTTTCCCTTACAGTTGAAAGGGACTCAAATTAACAATTTCTCCAAGCTCCAATTCTTGGCATTCAAAACATCTTTCTTATGTGCCACCACTACTGGGAATGCCAACACAGTTCTGGGAAAATTGTATTAGCCTGCTACTGAAAAGTCAGACAGCTAAGAAAATACAAAATTAAAGTCCAGATTCAAAATGTGCTCAATACCACCCTTATTTAACAAAGTTCTCTAATGGGCATTGAACATCAATAAAGTCCTTAAAACCTCTTCTGAATGAGAGCCTGTATACATCGTGGGTGATTCATAGTTAAGGTTCTGAGATAATTCAGTTAGAAGCCAGCCAGAAGTTATGCTGCTCTAGAAATATTTATGCTGCCATATTTCTTAGCTCATGCACTTTAGAACTGATCCTTTGGGATCTTGGTATTTAAGCCAAAATGATAATACACTTTTGTTAAGTGTGAGGAGAACACAAATGTAATACCTAACTGCAGTATCACTAATTTTATGCTAAATGATTATGTAGCAAGCATAATAGTTCATTAGCAATAAATTTTTGTATTTACTTTCTTGTTCTGTTTTCTTTTAAAGAAAAAAAAGAACCAGTGAAAACCTGGAGCTAATAAGCTGATGCAGCTTAAAATATCTGCTGGCATTGTCAAAGCAGTTAATAATTTCCTTTCTCTGCAGTTCTTTGCTGTTCTATCATCAGGTCTTGTAAGTTACTTGGAAGTATGCACACAGATGAGGGCATGCTCACATACCTGACTTTCCTTTTCTTGGCTCTCACAGTTTTGACTTCTGCAATCTGTTGCCTACTCAGCTTGTCCAGTTTGGCAGTGGCCATTATACCAACAGATAAGAAAACATTTCCTCCCATCTCCCTGACCAACAGGGAGGCTCTTTATATGCTAACTGTGCAGGCATCAGGACTTTCAGAAGCTTTCAGGTAGAATAGGCTGTTATATTGAATGGATTTGAATAGAAATGCTTGTTAAACATTAGGAAAAATATGTTGAAAGTATCTTCTACCTGCCATTCTTTCAATTTATTTTTTTTATTCTTCTTACTTGAATAGTCCAAATAGCAGGTCATAGAAATAATATTAATAAATAAAAAGCATATTACTATGTTTTTGTTATACAGAGTCGGGTGTAATAATTACACTTTTTGATTACCTGTATCAGGGTTACAACCAATTTTGAAGTGAAACACTGAAACTGTGTATTGAGGATGCCTCCTCTGGTTGACATAAACTTCCTTTTCTTAACATTTCTCCAGAAATAGAATATAACTAAAAATGTAATTTTCTTGTATGTGAGTTGTTTTGTCTGAATCAAAAATCAGTTTAGTAAGGTCAGGTCAGTATTGCTTGGCAGAAGCATCTGCTCCAAACTTTTAAATACCAAGGTATTCACACCATTGAGTGTAAAAATTGTTTCTAGGAGGATTAATTGACTTAAGAAAAGACTTAAATATATGTTTTCATTTATTGCAAGCATTTAAATTGATTTAGGATGTGCAAGTGATTCAGATGTGTGGCTGCTGGTCATACAGCACATGTGCTTTGTACAATACCAGAATGCAGCAGTAGAGCTTACTGCTAAAAATAGCCTGTAGGATTTCCCTAACAGGATTCAGCCAATAATCTCCCCAGCCCCATCAAAAAAAAAAAAAAAAAGAAAAAAAAAAAAAAAAGAGGGAGACAACTGTTTTCAATTGCAGACTGCTGTGAAATATTAACAAAAGATGGTTATTCTGTCTCTCCAGAACAAATGCCTACAGCCAGATTCTGCTCTCAGATTCCTTGTGTAAATCTGAGCAGCTCCACTGAGACTGGTGGATTTATTCTGGATTTACACCAATATTACTGAGGTCAGAATGTGGCCCTGAAGACAGATGGGAATGGTGGCACCACTGAACCATGTAATGATAGGGGACACAGGACAAAAGAAACTGAATTTGCATTAAGTCAGTAAAACCAAGATTTTCCTGGTGGAGACTCCCTAACACTCATTCATTTCCAAAATACTTTATTCGGGTCAGTTTCTTTTAATAACATTTTAAACAGGGGGGAAAACAAGAGACCTAAAAATCATTGGCTAACAGCGTGCTTTGGAGAAGATTAATTGGAACAACAGTACCAATAAGAAAACCCAAGGGAAGAATATCTAATAAATTATTCCAACAAAAAACTCTGAACTAAATAATGTCAAATATTCTCTAAACTGCCTAAATGAAAATTAAGTGGACTTTTTTTTCCACCTTTAACTCATTATCTTGTGCATATACTCTGTATATATTGTTTAACTCACAACAATCCCTGTTCTGATTCCCTTCAGATATTTGACTAAAAGCATTTTGCTCATGCCTCACAAAAAGATAGGCTCAATTTCATGCCCTTGTAATAATCTGCTACAACTGTTTTCCTCCTAACTTTTTGTCTCTTCCAAAAATATATTGTCTTTAAACAGGAGAAAAAGAAAATCCCTAACAGTAAATAATAACTCAAGGCAGGGACATGTTACTACATTACTTTCTAGAGTCTGAATTTGCTCTTGCTTTATGGTGGACTCAAATTTTCTCCCTTTCCACATATCCATTCCTTCTTTCCATGCTTCTACAAATGCTGGTGTTGCAACTGCTGTGGACAATGGCTGGTTGCATCTTGTGCTCTCTTAAGGGAGAAAATCATGGAACCATAGGATAGCTCAGGTTGGCAGAGACCCAGAGATTTGCAGTCCAACTCTGCTCAGAACAGGTCACCACTGTGATCAGACCACATTCCTTGGGACTTTCATCCTAAAGGATTTTCTAAAAGCCGTATAAGAATAAATAAAAACTGAGTCTGAGTTTCTTTCTTTCTAGTGATCAATGAATAAATTCTAGGGCACCAACCAGATCCAGGAAATAGTATGCACAGATAAAGTCATTCTATAACATAATATCCCATATGTTGATAATACACAGATTGTTTGGTTGTTTTTTTTTTTCACAGAAACTGTATTAGAACTGTTGATGTTGCAAAATTTCTGTTCATTGTCACTCCACAAGTATCAATCTCTTAACATAAAACATACTTCTATTTTCAATGTACTCAAAAAGTGGAGTGATAAAGGTTACGTGTGTATGTCTGTAAGCCTAGTCACATGTCAGGGGAAGAGATTTCTTTAAGCAGAAAGGAAAGGTTTAACTGTGAATGCAGAGCTATGTGCTCTGTGAGACGTGGTGAATCAGCCAGGGAGTACTGGCTATTAGCATAGATACAGCTTGCAAGCAGGTACAGCACCACACTGTTCTCAGCCAGTACTCAGAGGATATAAAAGAGCTGAGTGTGCAGAACAGAGATGGAGAAGCAGAAGCATAAAGTTGTAGGGCAGATAAAAATAGGATGATTTTATTTTTTTTAGTAATGAGTAGAGATTATTATTTTGAATGATCAGTGACGGGGAAAAAAAGATTCAATTAAACAAGAAACAGGGATTCAAGAAAAAGGTGTTTCATATTTCATATTTTGAAAAAGGAATTCAATGAAGGATTGAGAATCTTGGTTGCAATAAGCTGGTCTTCCTTCCTTCCTTCTTTCTTTTCTTCCTTCCTCTCCTCTTCCTCTCTTCCTTTCTTCCTCTCTTCCTCTCTCTCTCTTTCCACTGGTGTTCACGTAGCAATGCTTGACTAAAAAGGTAAATTTCAACTCTGCCTAGTCTGTCTGTCTGCATTTCCATTGCTGAACCGATCAGGTTTCTTTGTGTCACATCTTGAGCCCTTTATGCCAGGGATGTCCCGTTCCCATCACTGTCTCCATTCAGTGTTTGTCGTACATAATTTCATTCCTTCTCTTATTTTTCCATCTCAGCTTCACACTTTCTTTCTTGATTAGTTCCAGTAATGCCACAAGTCCACAGATCTATGTAACCCCCTTGACCCTGCTCCCCTCACTGCGGATTATAAAAGGAGGTGTCAGTAAACCTTAGCAATCAGGCTGAAGCAGCAGCTTTTACACCCATAACTCTATTCAGCTTTTTCAGTGGAACTGCAGATTTTTGAAAGGGACAGTGAATCCTACACACAGTGAGCTCACTTTTGTGTTTACAAAAGTTTTACAATGAGTTTACAATGTTTTGAGTTTACAATGTTTTAGGGACTCTATGAGCACAACTAGAAATACAGTGGTCTGGTTTAAGAATCCTGTCTATACGCAGCTGTTCTTTTTTGGAGAAACTCATGGAAAGTGAATTAGTACTTTTGTTTCTGTACAACCCAAATGTTTGTTACCCAACAATAATAATACATTTTTGCTTTCCAAGTTCACATTCTAATTGGAAAGATGGGAGAGCACACTGTCTCACACGGTTACACAGTTCCCATTAAGGACTCCATCCTACTCCTCTCCATGACCATTTGTATCCATGGTCATGGCCTGAAAAGATGCAAACTTTCAGGGCATGGGAAGTTCTAACAGCTGAAGGAAATATACTTCTAGCATAAACCTTCATAAACAGTAACTGCAAGTATTTCTTTCCCCCTTTTTATTTTTCTTTGTGCACAAAGTGAATCTTCACTTCTGACCATGCTCTAATGTTATACTCAATTCATAGTTTTAAAAAGATGGACCCTCATACAAGGTTAGATTACCCACAATAAGAAATGAGGTTTCTGTGCTCATTTTCCTTCTTTTGACTGAAGATTTTTGAGGTTCTAGTAACACTGCTTTGGACAGTTCATGCTCCCTGCGTGACTGGAGTGCCCACGACCTAAGCATAAAACCTGCCTCTGTAGACTCCACACAACGGTTGAATGACACAGAAGTTGTAGCCAACATCACTTAGTCATGCCTACACCTTTGCTCTTTCTGTAGAGAAAGCAACCTTGAAGCAGAGACTGATTTGTCAAATGAAGATATTGAGAATTACATCGCAGTTTTCCTCCTTACTGGTGGTCTTTCTTCAACTTATTGGTGGTCTCTTCACAAAACAGATAATGAGGACGCAAAGAAGAGAACCAGAGAACAGGAAAATGAAAGAAAAAGCTATAAATGACTTAAAGCACCATTAATGCACCTGTTTCTGTATTGCCAGAGCCAGTCAATGATAATAATTTATGACTGTGTGAATATTAACCCTGTGATTTATCAGCTGCACTGATTGAGTCGGTGCCAGTATAGCATCATAAAACAGAGGAGCAATAGGGCTAAAGCTGAACGCATTGCTGCAGGAGGTATTTGAGGCATTTAAGTCTGTTGATCCCACATGAACAAATGCATTTGCCCTGCTTATTAAAAGCAGTCTTTAGGGAATCCTACCAGTTGTGTAGACATGCTGGCTGGGCTGGTCCATGTCTGGGTGAGGTAATGTGGAGTCAGCAGGGGAAGATGGGGTCCTGGAAAGTGGTCGTTTATCTGATCCTGCCATGCCAACTGTAGCCATCTGAGCCTGGTAGATTTGCAACTGGTGGACATGCCGATGTGCCAGGAACTCCTGTTTCCAAGAAAACAGCACAGTAGAAAGAAATGTGAGATGGGATCAAGCAAAACATGTCAACAAATTAAGTTCATTAGGTCAGGGCTGTAATAAACAGTGGGCACCCCCACCCCCCAACTTGCACCTAAGACCCACTCAATAAATCCATTCAACAGATGTTTTCACGCTGACAGTGTGAGCTACTGACTATGCTGGAGAGTAGGTGATGGCAGGCAACCTGTCAATTCTCCCTGACAGGAAAGACAGCTTCACATGCAAAGGTTTATAAAAGACAAAGTTTTTCTAATATGTTGAATACACAATATGATGTTAGAACATGCATTTTATGACCCTACACAAATAGAATTTAAATTTTCCCACAGCACTGACAGTGAAAAGTGATGTTCTTACTACTCAGTACCAAATGCACTGAGCAACTGTGAGTCAAGTTTCTACAGTTAACTCAGTTCCCAGAACTCCCTGGAAAGCAGCAATGATTTGTATATAAGTTTTCACAAATCGTTTAGAAATTCAGGAATTGTTATGTGAGATCCCACTTAGGAACCATCTCTTTTTGTCATAACTGCTTCTGGCTGTAGGCAGAGGCAAACACCTCAGGGAAATAGGCAGGTGTGAAAAGACTGTAAGAGAGTAGAAATGATTTTCTCTTCTGTTTTGTCAACAGATGGTCGCTTTTGCTGACATGACAAAGGCTAAAACCCTGTGAAGCCAGTAGGAACCTGGCTCACTCCCCTGAATAGGATTGCTTCTCAAGCCCTTTTCTTTCTGTTTTTCTTTTTTTCTGTGCCTATAGTCCCAGAACCTCAACCAAAAATTGTATGCAAGAGAAACATTTTTCAAATCACTTAATATGAATTCAGTTGAAAGTCACACTTGTGACAACTGCAGGCTCTGTTTATCCTCACCTGGACTCAATATACGTATATGCAGGAATATATATATATATACACATGTGGCTTTTTTTTTTTTTTTTTTTTTAATAAACCCAGTAACAATTAACATTGCTGTGTATGTTTGCTTGAGACAGCAGCTCAGAGGCCTGGCTTGGTCCAGGACAGATTGGTAGCTTCTCAGAGAGGTGAAGCTGAGTTCAGGCTGTGTGGGAAGGCAGGTGGGAGTACCCCAGCCCATCACGCACTGCAGAATAAATCGGCAGCTCTTGGGATGTGAGAATGTCTACCCTGCATGTAATAAAAGAGGCCTTTATGCAAACAAGTGCTCATCAATAATAGCTGAAATGAGAATAAATTCTTTAAAAGGCAGCCTCAAAATCCACATTAATATCTAGGGTCACTACTTCAGTGAAAAAACATAAGGTTGTGGGAAAGGTAAATCACCTGGGACCTTGTCATAAGTGCCTAAATGAAGAAAAAAAATATGAGTAAGCAAAAAGAGATTTTACAAGAATTGTCTTTGTTTAGTCATTGAACCATTTCCCTTCCTTGAAATACAGTCCCCAACTTTTTTGATTCTTTTTTTAATATACAATGACAGGATAGTGTTACATATTCCAGGAAATATCTTGAGCTATCTGAAGACGTCTGTGTATCCATCTATGAACATAATAAAGCTTAACATTCAGGAATTTTTTCCTGAAATCTCTTTTTGCTTAGTTTTGCTAATAATTTTGACTGTGATAAATTTTCAGAGATTTTTTTTGTCCTCATAGGCATACATATTTTTAGCAATCTTTGCTGGGAGTGTGCGTGATTGGAGACGAGTGAAGAATGCATGGACACTATTGTGTTGAATATTCTCCCTATGGAGAACAGAGAAGTAGAATACATTCCTTTGTGAGAATTTAGCATTCACTTTCCTCACTGTTGGTGTAGTGGTCAATAAAGTAGGCATAGAAGGCATTTTGCTATCTGTGGAGTGATTACTCCCTGCATCCTAGGATCAAGTGGTGGAAGTAGCACAGTCTGATGCTTGTGTATTCACAATCTCCTGCCTACTCTTCTAAACTCCCAGCTGAGAAGATTGGAAGAAACCAAACTCCTGCCTGCAGGAGCCATTCATGGCATAGAGTGTTGCTGCCAGACAGGAAATCAGCAGAATAGAATTTCTGCTGCTCTCCTCAACTTACATGTTGCCTTTGTTGCATTAATTAAATAGCTGCTGTCTGTGTAGTTCTTTGAGCAAGGGAATTTTTGATATATTTTTCAATGGTCATAGTAACTTTTGATAATTCATTAACTGAGTTCACTTTTCTGATAATCATTAGAGTACAGAAGACAAAAGGATTTGTTCCTTATTGGAATGTTCTTCAAGCTAGTAAAGGTCCACCAGTGGATTGTGGCAGTCTGTATCAAACATTATTTCTTACAGAAGTCTTGGAAATTCAGCTATCAATGAGGGCAAATTGATGGTGTCTCTGGACTTATCTCAGTGCTGGTTGACTCTGAGCTCTGAGGCTTTAGAGCTGCCTTGTCTGCCTTTCTTTTACTTCCAGACTTGAACTTCAGTTTTGCAATATCTGCACATTTTTTTTCAATGAAGCTGCAAGTTTCCCATTCAGTCAATATCTAAAATATAATCTTTCCAGGTGTCTGATCTAAAAAATGCAATTTAAGTGGAGGGGTTTTGTTTGTTTGTTTTTGTTTGTTTTGCTGGTTTGGGTTTTGTTTGTTTGTTTGTTTGTTTTGCTGGGCTGTTTGTTTTGCGGGTTGGGGGTTTTTTACAGTGTCTTGAAGAAGAAGAAGAAAAAAAGTCTGTAAATCACAAAACATAGATAACTTTGGAAGATGTTCCTCTCTTTGCTTCTAAAATGATTTTGTTTGTGCCTATGTAGTCAATACAAACAATATTTTTCACGCAGACAAACAAATCAAGATAATATTTTTTAATACAAATCAACCTGTGTGAACATCACCTAAACCACACACCTATTTCAGCAATTTTTTTTGAGACCAAGAATATAGGATATTCTTTCTCTCCTCCATTTTCAGGTCAAAGTGTGTCCTGTTTATATCATTCTCCCCTTCTCAAATAAAACCAGACACATACTGTGTTTGACACATATTTATCAATATAATCTGTTCAAGGAAGGAGAAGAAATTTGTGGAAGGTTGCATGGAAATTGCCTGACACCTGCTTTAATTTCTGAGAAACAGAAAACGTTTACCGGTGAAAATCTTTTAAAATTTGTTAAAAGTAAGGTAGTTTTTCTCATAAGGCTTGCACCATGACTTACATCCTCTCCTTTAACTGTAATATTACAAACTGTAGATATCAACAAAGTTTAGACTTGTTTAGATTTTAGTCAAAATTTTAGGCTAACTTCCTGATTATGTTTTATTTACAGACAACAGGCACTCATGAAATACATATATTTTTTCCAGCCACCTACATATTTATGCTGTGAGCATTTCTGATACTCTGAGTCACAGACAAGTGGATTAATGCAATGAGTAATGTGGATAATCAGCACACTTATCTGGCTCCCCAAATGCCCACCTGGCCTCTGGAAGGGATTAAAGGAACACAATGAATTCGTCTTCAGGTTTTATGTGTTACAGCCCTGCAAACACATGTCCATCTCTCCAGCAATATGACAAAAGCAGTATTTGCACATCTGCAGGGCTAGTGATTTGTGTGAATATATTTGGAGCATTTCTTAGGTAACCTGAGCCCTGTCTGCCCGGCATGGAGCCTGCTAGTTCCAGGTGCCTGAGATTAGTTTATTAGTAGAGGCAAGCAATTAGGGCCTCTGCTGGAGCTAGCAGAGAGCCATCCATCGCCTTCCATAGAAACAAGCTCAGGCCCTCAGTAACTATTTTGAGGAGAAATTTTAGAATCAGTATCTAAAGAGAAGATGAGTCTTTTAGGAGCATGGGAGGTAAATATTTGTTGTTCTCCTAGTATTACTGTAAGGTTTGTTTAGCAGGGCTTTGAATTAATTTGGGTTGGTGTGAATATTGTTTTCATGTAGACATGTGGTTTGTATATTTTGGAGCTTAACATTTTGTAAATTCTAAGGATTTTAATGAGAAATATTTACCTATTTCTACTGGGTGTGAGAACTGATAAATCATGAGTACATTCTGTTGGATTATTAGATGATCTATGTTGGAGGATAAAACATAGGTGAGTAGTCTATAAATGAACAGTCCTTTGAACTGTTGTATTTTGTGCAGAGAAAAAATATGTGGGATTCTCTCATAAAAGCTTTTTTTTTTCCTCTTAACAGTCTGTTTTTTAATTTAATATGTTAATATTTAGTTTAGTCACGGCTAAGTAAATCTGAAGATTTGTATGTCTGTAGCATAATCCTGCATGTGTATGGGCGTATTCACACCTCTCTTCAGGTTTTATGTTTTGGTTTTGTTTTTTTTTTTATTGTGGTAGAGAACTTTCTTTCCTCTTCAGGATAGCAAATTTTGCATTTGTTAGTAATAAGATGACTACTCTCATATATTTGTGGCCAGGTTTATAGCCCTCTGTTGTTGTGCCTTTCATGCATTCTGCTGAAGCATGAAGTGTGTGCTAATGTCTATTAATTGGTAAAAGTTACTCATATTTCACCTGTCCTGCCTTCCTCTCTCAAAAGACCTTAAGCACTATGAACCTTACAGAGCCTTTCCTCCCAAAGCATTTTTGGTGGTCTGTCTGCTAATTTCCACATTGTTTTCAGAAAATTACCCAAAGGATGGATAATTTCCTGAAGGGGAAAGCTACATGCAAATGCTTCAGAAAGTTTTGCCCTAGGTGAGGATGAAAACAAGACCTGCTGCCCTCTTTTGAAGGACATTTCTGATGCCTGCTCTGCTGCCTTGTCCCACCTGATGGCTCCTGTTGGAGGCCCTACTCCTCAGCCCTGTCCAGACCCCTGTAGTGACATGGGAAGAGAGCAACTTCAGATCCTGCTATTTGTCTTTTCTACCACCCTCCTAGGCTTTCTACCTTCCCAGTACAGTTGTGGCATCCAATGCATCCAAGGGGTGTCCAGGCCAGCCAGTGACTGCATCCAGTAAGAAGGTCTCAGCTTGCAGCAGAGCTCGGTTCTTATGGTCCCTGTGAAGGCAGTCTTGGCCCAAACTCAGCATCATCCAAAGTCTGACTGAGTCAGAAATTCTGGTCACCCAGAAACTTCTCCTTCAACCCAGATGTAGGTAGTTAATAGTCATTCAGAAATATCATACAATATATTAATAGGTTTAACCTTGATTATCCTCAGAAGTGACAGAAAAAAGGAGTGCTTATACAAAGGAGTTTGTTCTTTGGGACAAAACTGTGGATGAGTGGAATTTTTGGCTATTTTCATCCAGAAGTTTTGTGAAGTACTAATTTGTCTACTGTCCTCAAACAAAACCGTAACTAGTTGCCCTCAGAAACCAAGCAAGTATAGGTCCTGAGTCTTCGAAAAACAAGTGTGTGAACAAATGTGAAAGTGTAGGAAAGGTGACAATCTAAAATAAAAATTAGTCTGAGATATCTTTGAAAATGAATATGTTGAGACATCTTTTTAACTGCTTTGTCACTTGGAAAAAACACATCACCAAGAAGCCCTACCAGGTTCTATTTTTGACAAAACCACATGTGGAGCCACCAACTTCCATCGTCATCACTTTCAAAAAACCCCAGCATCACCATCTGAAATATAGTCAACCACAAGCTTAGAATCAGCATTTTTATGAAAAGTAAGTAAATTACAAGTATGGTTACAGACACATAGATTGGATAGGTAGAAATGGTTTTAGAGTAAGGAAAAGCATAGACAGGAGGAAACAGGACAGTTAGCCTTGAGGCATCTGGATATTTTAGGTCACATATTATCAGGATGTTTATAGAATTTGGATTTCTCTTGCTGTGATCCAAGGAACACAGTGTTGACTAGAAAATGGGTAAGCAGAAATGAAGTCTTACAACTGAATCTTAGGTGCAGACACAGAGCAGTGGCATGGAAGCTATAACCCAAACTCTGCCTGGAGTTCTAGGCAGAGATTTGCCTTGGGCAGCAAGCTGCTTCTCACAGCAAAATAACCCCATGCCCTGTGCCTTCCTTGCCTTCTGAAGGACTGTGGAATGGCTTATTCCAGCTGCTGCCAAGGTAGAGCTTAGTACTTAGACTTCTCCTACTGCAGTGACAGCCCAGGGAATGGTTATCACCCTCAACCAGTTTTGGTTTCCCCCTCTGTTCCTGGAGCTGCAAAGTTGCTGTTGTAGAGGCCCCTCCTCTACCATCCTTCCCTTCTAGCTGAGGAGCACCTTTGGGGTGACAAAACATGTTACAAAAACTGCAACACGTTTGGGCCAAGATGGAAAGTTTCTTGGATGGAAAGTTTCCAGAAGCCTGAGCATGTAAACGTGACCCATGTTGGTCGCATGTAAGTGAGGAATCAAGGTGGTCACATGGTTTGAGAAGTTTTCAGCTATCTTTGTTAAGAAATATGAATCAAACAGTTATTTGAAGCCTGGCATGCTTAAGAAGAAAGGAATTACAGGAGTGACAGAAAAGTGGCCCTGAAGTCAGAGCACTTTTGCTGGAGGGAAATTCCAGGAGTCCAGCTGAGCTGCTGGTTTCACTCCTGGTTCCTGCTCCTGTGAGACCTGCCTTCTCTGCTCCTGATATTGGCAGGTACTTGACTTCTGTCACTCCTGCTAAAGTGCTGACTGCAGTGTGCACAGCACTCATCCAAAGAAAATGCAGCACCTCCTCAAAAGCTTCACTCCTGGCTGAATCTTTTCTCACTTTCTGACTCTCCCAGATATTTAATACAAATGTATAAATAATTGGGGGTACAATAAAGGGGAAAAGTAGACCACCTGGATATCTTGTGGGGTTTTTATTTTGTTTTTTAAGGAAACCTCTGAAGAGGTTTCTTGTTACTTTATTGCTTTTACTAGAAAAAACATGACTTTCCAGAAGTCACTTGGTTCTTTCCAAAAAAAGAATACAGAGAAGTGCAAAAATGATTGCAAAAGGAAAATACAATTGTTCACGTGTCTTGTCCTAACTTTCAGTATTAACAAGTATTTTCTTTTTTTACTTTGATATGAAGAATAAGTAGGCTCTATAGTAACATTTATCGGTTACAAACACCTAATCCTAGTAGCATTCTGAAATCAGCAAGCTGATATATTGGCCAAAACTAATTAATGATAATATCACCTGTCCCACATGTTTCATTGCTCTGGGAAATGTCACCCAACTCTTCAACAGTATTGATCTGCACCAAATCAGTTTGGTGTTACTTTAGGCAGATCATTTCAACCACTTCCATTTTTCTGCATGATTTATTTTTATGTGAAGAATCATTACTTTGGCCTTCACACAGAAAAATAATAATCTCCAGGCTAAATTCATCAGCAGTCCTGCTGCAGATCTGTGTTTTCTGCATATTTCAACAGATTCTGCTTTGGTTTTATAGACAATTCTTTTGAGTTCAGGTTTTATTGTAGAATTAATAGAAATTACTTGGATCTGACATATGAAGAGAAAATACTGGAAAACCCTGCTCTTCAGTATAGAGTCCAGACACTAATACATCAGTGCCTAAGTATAAAATCATGAGGGTGTATAGATGCGTCCTCCCTTGTATGGAGGTACAGTAAGGTCAGAATGGGGAACACCAGTGGACCACATGGTCAGCAAATATAAAAGCCATCACTGGGGTGTTTGACCAACTCTGTTCTCTCTCTATAGAGCATTTGTGCATGTCACTGTATCTAATGCACAAGGCTGGGGAATGAACCGATTTTGAGCAGCCCCTCCAAGACGAACTTGGGGGTGCTGGTGGGTGAGAAGCTGGACGTGACCCAGCAGTGTGCACTTGCAGCCCAGAAAACCAAACGTGTCCTGAGCTGCATCCAAAGCAGCGTGGGCAGCAGGGGAGGGAGAGGATTCTGCCCCTCTGCTCTGCTTTGGTGAGACTCCACCTGCAGTGCTGCATCAACTCTGGGGTCCCAGCACAGGAAGGACATGGACTTGTTAGAGTGAGTCCAGAGGAGGGCTGCCAAGATGATCAGAGGGCTGAAGCACCTCTCCTGCGAGGAAAGACTGAGACAATTGGGATTGGTCACGTTGGTAAAGAGGGGGGTGAGCTAATTGCAGCCTTCCAGTAACTGGAGAAAGCCCACAAGAAAGATGGAGAGCAACTATTCACTAGACATGTAAGGACAGCAGGGAAGGGCTTCCAACTGAAAAAAAAAAAAAGTCAGTTTAGATTTGATTTAGAAATGTAAGTTTAGATTTGATCTAGAAAGAAATTCTTTACTGTGAGGGTGGTGAGCCATGGGAGTAAGTTGCACAAAATTGTGGATACACCATCCCTGGATGTGTTCAAGGTCAGGTTGGATGGGGCCCTGGGCAGTCTTGTCTGGAGGAAGGACTCCTTCTTCACGGCAGGGGGTTTAGAACTAGATGACCTCCAAGTTCAGTTTCAACCCAAGCCTTTTTGTCTAGAGGGGTCTATGACTTTTACCTCTCTGAAGAATTCAGAGAGATATATTGCCAAATCTCACACCTTACTTCAATGCCCACAGACTTCTTTCCCCAGCACTTATGTAGTAAGACAAAAAGTTTCTTGAAAAATTGTGTATTTACACACACACTTCTGCAAATATCACAGGATATTTAAAAGCATTTTTCTCTCTTCAGTGCAGAGTTCTACTACACTTTACAGATTTTGGAACACAAGGAAATGGTGATATAATTTGAGACTACAAAATAAAGGATTTGAATATAGCAAGGATGCTGCAGATGGAAAAAGAAAGTGTCACAAAAATCCTTTCAGACCTGGTCTATATATTTAGAATTCTACATAGTTGTAGAATGTTCTATATGTTTGTAGAATAAATACATTTCTACAGTTTTAACTTTATCTCGTGAAACCTGGGAGGACAGAGTGGGGGAATCCTGAGAACCAGTAAAGGCAAAATGTTAATTCTAATTGTTGTATTTAGTTGGCCTTGTGTTGTGACAAGTTTGCTATTATGCAGATTTCCTACCTGCCACCTTCTATGGGAGGATTTTACCAAGTGAAGTTATGCAGACAATTCCCCTTGTTCCTTACCTCTTTATTCGTAATTATGTTGGCCCTGTGTTCACTCAAGACAACATTATAGCTGTCCCCAAAAGCTTTAGATTTGGGGCCTGTGACAAACAGAATCTTTCAGTGCCTGGAATACTTTTTTTTTTCCTCTTTTGCAGAAGTGTAGCTACTAACATGCTGAAAACAAAGCTGTCCTTGTTTATTTTCTGACAATAGGTTAGTAGGTGTTACATATTTCCACTGGTATAATTTCATAAATGTCCTTTTTTTCTTCAGACAGATATATAATGTAATGTATTGTCCTTTGGGGTTTTTTTGTAGTTTTTATTTTTGCTAGGAATGTCATCTTTCCTGCTCTGTAATCAATTTTATATATATATGATGCATATATATCCCTTGCATGATACTGTCCTATTACAGGTTATAATGAAAATAATCTGTAATTCAGCTGCTACATAGAGAGTATTCTTGTGTGGAGACATTACAGATCCAAAGTGCACAAGGATTGGAAATCCTGAGTTTTAAGTCCTTTCTTTAACCACTGGATAAGTAATAATTGCATTGTATCAATAATATTCTCCATTTCTGGCTTCATATCTGGTTTAATTATGAAATAATGCAGCACTGTGGCTTTCTTTGTTTCTTATTACAACTGATAGCAGTGGAGGTATGGTCAGAAATTGTTTTGGTTTGATGGTGCTGGATTTGACAAAGGGTGGGAGAAAGAGGTCGGAGCAACTGGCACTGTAAAATATCACAGCTTTTAGGTACTGTTCAGACAAGCTAAAGCATCCCTGCTCTGTGTCTTTAAGCTGAGTGCAAAAGGGCTCTGAGCAGACTGGGTGAGGAGAGGGAGGCTGATCATCCCTGTTACCCACAACAAGGCATTGTGGCAAAGTGGTGAAAGAGCTCATGAAACTTCCCATCTTCTGTGTCTTTGTGGTCCTTAATCTTACTGGGAACATCCAGTCCATCTTCTTTCCAAGCTCTGGAAGCATTAAATCTGCTCAGAGTAACCACGAGGAAGGGCAATTGCATAGCATGGGTGTACACGTCATGATGCGCGTGCACATCGTGCCACAGCCGACCCTTGGGGCCACCACAAGTCCCAAGAGATGTGCTGACAGCACTCCAGGCAAGGTAGAGCCAAAGCACTCCAAATAGCTGGCAGCCCACATCCATGCCATTGTGTTCAGAATGACCTGGAAGCCCAGCTGGCCATAGGGGAATTCTGAAAAAGAATGGATGCTGTGAAATGTATTTTAGACCAATGGCAGAGCTGCAAAGGTGGGCTGAAAGCTTTGAGGCAGGGCTCGAGGCACTGGGTGCTGCCAGCGCAGCAGTTCCTGTCAGAAATCTACAAGACAAGACAGGTTTGAAGGTTTCTTCCCAGGAACCACAGGGGGTTAAACTCAACCTGATTGCAGTATCAACAGATATGCGACAGTTTTAGCCCTGAGCCCAACCAGAGAATTTAATGCTGTCCAGAAGCCCAGCCACAGGCAGTGAGCTTCTCAGCTTCTTCCCTCTCTCCTTTTCCAAACCCTCCTCTGACTATGGGTATTGGGATTTTTCTTTGCTACAAAAATGTAATCTGAGCAATTAAACAATAATGACATTCAAAAAGGGGGAAAATATGTGAGACTGAGGCCGAGCTTTTGACTTTTACTGACAATTTTAGAAATATCCCTGGTTTTCATCATCAAGTGTTCAGATTCACATATCCAAGTGGCTCTTTGGACATTGAAATGTGCTATACATATGGATATAATTTAATTCATAAGAATCTGACAGCTGCTACCTGGCCTTCTTTGCTTATTTTTAGTCAGTCTACAGAGAACTTAAAAGACTTTTACTGTACAGTTGGAAATAAGAGACAGGATTGTTTTTCAGTTCTTCTCATGTGCATTGTGAGGCATCAGTCTAAGCTATGACCAGGTTCTTATTTGGTCTTTTTGATTTTTTTTTTTTCCCAGCCTGGATTTAAGCCCTCATGACTGTTTCTTTCAAATAGCAATATTCACCAATGTCGTAATACAACCCACCCTATGTGTTACACCTTTAAGACGTTCCTGGGCCTCAATCTTTCTGGGAGAAGGAGTCATGAAGTTGCAAGGCTTCCAGTAAATTTTATATAAAATTGTTAATTAGCAGGAGAATTCTGATTTTAGGTACATCCAGGAGTTGCTCTGGATACAAAATCCCAGAAAATGCTTTGAAAATTTGGGTTCAATACAACTTTTGGTGGAAGCATCTGCTACCTCATTTAATCTCCAGCCTTTTGTGTGTGTGACGGTAAATGGTTACTGAGCTCCCTTTCAGAGCTGGGTGTATTTCTGGGCTAATATCATTAACACCTGGAGATTCAACATATTTCAGTACAAAAAGTGTTAGGTAAAGTTGATATAGCCAAAACTCTTTGGAAAACAAAGTTTTGTTACTTGCGCAATGATTGCTAAGAGCAAAATTAATCTTGTTTCAATGCAAGTTATACACTCCATGTGGTAGGAAGGAAAACACAGTGCTAATTTATGAGTAGCTGCCATCTGAAGGCATTGAGATTTTAGGCCCATTGAATCTTAGCCAAAAAAGGACCAAGGGAATACCTGAGGCAAAAGCTACATATCATTATATTTTAGTTTCTTCCACTTATTAAACTGTTCTGATTTCAACCCAGGAGTTAGACTTTTTTTCCATGATTCTCCCACCGCCTTCCCCCCCATCCCACTGGGAGGGACAGAGCAATTGACTCGGTGTGGTAGTTAGTTGCCAGCTGAGATTAAAGCATGACAACATCACAGGCATCTATTGGTGCCTCCATAACACTGAATACAGACTGTCAGGGCTGTTGTAGGCAGCGCATTCCCATGGAGGGAGCTTGGGGTGGCCAGTGCTCATACTTCGTGCCTAAACCAGGGGTGTGAGTTGTCTCACCTAGTGTTTGTATTTTAATGAGAAAGAAGGGAGTGAAAAGCCCTGAGCAGGGGTCGGTGGCTGGCTCCTTTCAGCTGTGAAATATTTGTGTCCCTAGGGGCTTGCTTCTCCCCGGGGGCAGAGGGGGTGTGAGAGCCTCTCCTTTTCATTTAAGAAGGGTTACAGGGCCATGCTGCCGAAAGAGCTGCACCAGGGGCTGAAAGTCCCAAGAGAGGTTTGGGTCAAGTTAGGTTGCTTTGGGAGGATTTGGATCTCTGAAGATGTTTTGTTTTCATTCTTTGAATTAAAATTTAATTTAAGTAATTGAAATACATAATCCGTCTCTGAGGAATGCTGTCCTAATCTCGTCTCTTAGAAGAAAAAGCAGGATTTTCAAATTTTATCTGTTACTGATCAGCTGTATGAGTTTACACCAGTCTTCTGTCTCTGAGCCTTTGTGTCGCCTTATCTCATCCTGGCTTTATCTCTCCTAACTGTGGAGATTTCAAGCAGTTTGTCCTTTGCAATGTGACAGTTCAGTGCTCAACGCTAAGGATCCTTGACTGCAATTGTGAAGTTAAGGCACATAATACTTAACGAAAATACACCTCAAAAATCCTCTTCCTTACACTTCTGCTTGCCCACCCCCTCCCCCCCCCCAAAGAAAAAGCACACCCAAACAAAACTGAGTTTCATTTAGTTGGTTTCAGCATAGTATGTATAGGTCCAAATGCATTTCATATTAAAAAGAAAAAGAGAGGTAAATATAAGGAACCAGAGCAAAAGGAGAAAAGGTGGAAGAAGAGAAACTAGATGGGAGAGGTGTAGAGAGAAAAAGAATCCAGCTTTAAAAAGACAAATCGTAACTCAGACTCTGGATCCAGACAATCTTCTCACCTGGAAATAGTCAGAACACCACAACTGTAGGTTTTGGATATTCATACAGAATGATGTTAGTTGAGAAAACCCTGATGCCCTATGTCGCTATGCAACCATTACTTCTATAAAAGCTTTTAAATAGAGATTACCTTTGTTGTAATATGAAGGCTTTTGAAATCTGTGGTTATTTTGGAAGGCTTTTGTTTCTTTCTCTAGTCCACTATAAAACAGTATATACCCTGTTTACTCAATTCCTCCCAAAAGGCCACAGGAGTGAATTGCTGTGATGTGTGGCTGCGGTAGCTCAGTGGCCAGACAAAATCAGCTGAGAAAGCAGGGCTGGTTGTGCACCAGCTGCAGCACCCGCCCGTCACCAGCCACAACCACTAACCTTTTTGGGAAAAGTCACTTCCATCAGTCAGGCCACTACAGGGCAGTGGCCGCAAGGCAGCCAAACACTGCTTGGAATAATTCTTTGCAGATGCCAGGAACCGGAAGTTTCAGGGAGAAAAATGAAAGCCATTCACTCTTCCAATGACACAAGCCTTTGATACAACAAAGCCAGTTGGACAGAGAGCTCCAAGGTCAGGAAGGCACGTAAAGATTGGTGATTAGAGAAATACTATATCAGCAAAGTGTGGCAAGCTATTAAAAGAAACTGTAGCTTTTATGATTGTGCTGCTGGAGCTTCCCCAGGGCTATTTATATTAGATATTGAGTTAAGCATAACTTATTTAGTCTCAGCATTCCAGAAAACATTTTGATGTCAGCTACTGAAGGAAAGTAAACACAAAGAGGAGGAAACAGGGCTGATCCCAAACAGATAAAAATTTTGTAATTTAATTTTGTGAACCCATGCATGTTAGAGCATTAAGAAAGAGGAATTTTTAAAAACTTGATTTGACTTAAAGCTTGCTTGATAGAGGTATTTAGTCACTATGCAGCTGGGGGAGGATGGGTGAAGAAACAGAGATGATTTATCACCTTGAGTACTTGCTACACCCTAACAAAGCATGAACAGAGTTTTCTGTAGGTATTTTCGTCTAGAGCAGATTTTATGCACATGTGTGGTTCTCATCTAATGCAGTGGGCTTGTGTGTATGTTAAGCCAAACTATTTGCTTATCTGGGCTGTTTGCCCAGTGGATGTCCTGATGGCTGATGACAGGGGTTTGCCTGCCCTGTAGCAGGCAATTAAGAGTCTTTGGGACTGTAATTTAGGAATTGCTCTATGAGTCTGGACTTTTGGTCACTAAGCGAAGAATCCAAAATGTGATCTGGAGGCTGGTAATGTCTGCACAGATATTATATCTCAGCTCAGCAGCTCCAGTGTAGGAATCATGCCTGTTTATTTCCATAAGAATAAGTCAGTAAGTCCATTGGGGAGTTCTGCTCATGGGCTCTCTACTCTCTCAAACATGGTGGACCTGAGGAAATCACAGGTATGAGTGTAAAGTCAGGTGTGGTTTTCTTTGATTTGCCAGAAAGTACCATTCCTTTAAGACTGAGTTTCAGCAGTCAAAGTCAGGTACAGCTCAACCCCCTTAACACAGGGGGACACCTCAACAAGAGCTCCTTGTGGAGGATTTTTTTTCCTGACATCTTGACTGTGATTTGATTCTTAGATTTATTTTTTTAAAGGTGCTTTTAGGTGGAAGGTTAGCACTTATAGCTTTGTTTGAGTTCTGAAGGAAAAAAGTGTGAAGGAATATAGTAGAGCTAGCATAATATTGCAGGAATCACTCAGTAGATGTTATCTGTCCAGAAATACTGTCCAAGAAAAAAATTTGTACTTCCTGCTACCTTATTCTGACCAGGTGTTTTAATGTCATGTCATTTTGGATTTAGGCAAGATACCAGCCCTTTCATTTTCCTTTATCTGAGTAAAAGATATGGTTTATAAGATTGTGAAGACCATGCTTTTGTGCTTCTCTTGATTAGCATACTTCCTATTCCATGACCTCTTATTACTGATAAAGTTTTTCACTCAGATTGTGTAATTCTACATTTCTGTGTTTGAATGAAAGAAAACTTCCTCTTCCTTCTCACCTTGCTATGTATTTTTTTGTACTAATGTTTTCACTGCAAAGAAGTTATTCACTACCATAGAAATATCCCAGCTCTGCAGGTTACATATTAATGACCAGTTCTCCCAGACAGAGGATCATATTCCATTTAGAGTGCAAATGTTATGTCTTATATCTGCTGGTTACCAAACATCACAGAGAGGACTTAGCAACTAAGGCATGTCCTCTGACTAAAACCATACTAGTTAATACAAAAACTTCCCACTGATATACTTTTTTCCTTAATTATTCAGCCTTACATACTAGTCCTAATTCTCGGCATATTTAATAAGATGATGCTGGGCTATAAATCCTCTATCTCTTGATTTACTCTAAGTTACCACTTTATTGCACTTTTAGGCTGTCTTTACCAACAGTATTTTACTTAGGAATACTAGTGTATTTTTCATGTTGTGAAGATAGATTTGAAGCTTTTTGGGACCCATAGCTAAATGTTGACTATTTGGTTCACAACGATAATTCATGGCTCAAGGAAAAGGAAATAGAAATGTGTTTTACTCTAAAGCTAGACAGAAAACTAGTACACAAATTTAATAGAAGAATCTAAGTTTGGTTATGACTGAAGGACTAGATGAGCCAAAACAGATTTTTGATTATAAGAACATAAGAAATGCCTTACTGCATTAGGCCAGTCTATCATGGCCAATAATGTCTCAGACAATCTCAGGAGATTCTATTTAGTGAGAGCACATAAGCATTGGTACTCTTTCTAATTTATTCCCCTCATACCCTCCCAGCACATGGAATTTCTACATTGTAGATGTTAGAGGCACATACCTCTTTCTTTCCTTTAATATCTGCTTATGACCCTGTTGTCCATGAATTTGTCTAATCCTGTTTTGTACTGCTCATTCTCAAATCTTCCATGGCAACAAATTTCAGAATTTGCAAAGAATGGTGCAAAGGAAAACAAAACAAACACAAACAAACAAATAAACCAAAAAACCCCAAACCTAAAAAACCCACCACACCAAAACCTTGCGTGTTTTAAACTGATCTCCTCATAATTTCAGGAAAAGCTCCCAAATCTAATACTGCAGGATTTGCTGAACAACAGCTTCTCATCCACTTTGCCTACTGCCCTCCTGATGTTGTGAATGTCTTGGTATTCTGTAGCAGAGTTACCCAGAAGGCTCTGTGCACTTTTTCACCCTATTATGGTGATAATGTGGCTCTTGTTCTCAGTTGTACAAACTACCTTTCTGCTCAGAATTGTTGAAAATGGTCCTTTAATTGATGTTTGTGCTGCAGTTGCCTGGTAGACAACATGCTCGGTGGAGAGAGGACATTGCCAGCTCCTGCCAGGCTCCCTCCTTGCCCCATCATGCCCCAAATCTGCCACCTCTTCTCCAGGTCAAGGGGAGGCTGGCAACCAGACAGGGAAATCTTACTACTTAGGTGATATTCCCTAGGGGGGCATTTGAGAAGTGCATTTTAGTTTTATTTAAATGTTTAAATGTTTCTGGTTTTTACTGCCATGGGTTTGCCTGTATAAAAGCCCCACATTTAATACAAAGTAACATATGAGTTTTCCAAATGGTTTCTTCTACACTTCTGCTTCTATTTTTCAAACTCTTAATTTTGTCTTTCTCTCTCTCTTTTTCCCTGTTCTCCCCACTGGGAGAGGATGGTGTATCTTTGCACAAGGCATTAGTATGTCTGCATCAGTACTTGCAAGCAGTATGCAGTAAAACTTTGACTATAACGCAGTTTAGTTAAGAAGTGAGACAAAGCCTAAAGGCTGAGACCAGCACCAGTGTTAGTGGTTTGATATTAAATATATTGCCACTTTCTAATATTTTCAACTAGGAAATAAATCTCCTTTCTGTTGAAAGATAGTTCTGCCTTTGAAGATAGAATAACGTTTACATAAATGTTAAGGTCTTCTTTAATGTAGCTTTCATTATCTCCTATGTTCCCCCTTTCTCTGAAAGCTGAAGTGACTGATGTCAAGATCAAGGGAGTCAATCAATGTAGATACACTCCAGGACCCAGATAGGATATAAATCACCCTTACTCCTAACCACTGTAGACACCTAACTGAAGGACAGAAGTTTACATACTCACCGTCCTTGTGGGGGAGGCTAAATTTCCCAGCCACTTACCTCACGGGCACCCCTCATTCATTAACCAATTGGGGTGCTTAGTATCACTTATCAAATAGGCTAATCAAAGCTTGAGAGAAAACAGCTCTTGACCATTTCTTGCCCTTTGAGCACTCCAGGGCCACCTCCCGCCCCTAGACTTTTATCTAATTAAAGTTAAAGAGGGGAAAATTAATCCATGGAAGAAAATGAGATAACAGCCACCACAGCAGACCATCCCAGAGCCTGGTTTGGCTTTCATCTACTGCTACCTGACAATTAACTCTTCAGCAACACAGGAACCCCATTTCATGGGAGCAGAATCTGTCCCTTCACACAATGATGGCTTTTGAGAAATTTTCATTTCTCACTGCTCCATGTTGCAGCTCCTCTACTTGTAATGGGTGTGGGTGAATTAAAAAGGTCATCCTTTACTTTTCCTCTCTCAAGCTTGACGTAGTGCTGTTTTCACTTGCAGAATACAAAAGTGAAAACTGTAATTTATTACAGTACCAGCAATTCAAGATGTTTTGCTTGGATCCTGTGCTTGCAATTGGTTACCAACATACCAGCCTTTCTTGCTTTTGTTGGCTACAAGTTTATAACCCTCAATTTCATTCTCTAAATCTGTCTTTAAGAAGACATTTCACAACACATGGTTGTGGGGTTTTTTTACCTTGGGAAAAAAATGTGGAGTGTCCCTTTTGTAAATTCACTGCCATTTTTGTGGTACTACTTCTGTTCCTGTTTGGTGTTCTTTTGTTTTAAATTCTTCTCTTTTAAACCATCTGATGGTAAACTTCCTGAATCCCAAAGGATCTTCCTTTACGATCACTTGAATTTTTCAGCAGCTGAAACTTTGGCACTGTGAATATCAGAAATAAGTTAACTCTGGTAACACAGCAGTTGTTAGCTGCACTGTGAATGGAGAAACTGGTGTTTTATAGGGTACTTGGGAGTCCTGAGCTGTGGCCAGGCAGCAGCAGCAATCTCTGCTCCTCCAGCTCCGGCAGCACCTGCCAGCAGCAGCACATTGGGGTGCGGGGACAGCTCCAACACATCACCCTCACAGGCATTTCAGGCTTTGGGGCACTGAGGGAGCAACAGCAACAAAGTTCAGCTTTCTTTCTAAAAATACTCTGATACTTTGAAGGCTGCAGTTATACTACTAGAATTTTAGCAGGAAGCATTGGATTATAAAGTTTGTGGGACAGGCACATATGGCCAAAATTAGAAGTGCTGAGGAAATCCCACTTAAATTCTAGCTGTCTCAGCGTTGTAACTTGCACCTTGAGGCACTCAATGGTGGGCAAGTTAAAGTAGCCCAAAGTAACCCCATTTGGACTCTTTACTGGGTTTTGTGGGGTTTTTTTTTGTTTGTTCCTTTAGTTTCTTTTGTAGTGTGTTTTTTGTTGTATTTTCTAAGCCTTCAAAGACCATGTCCATCTATAGCACTACAGCCAGCAGTAGACCTTAAATACCCTACAAGACTAACCTTAATATTGTCACTACCCAGTCCCTAGCACTTCATGATGGGCATTCTGCAACGTAGTTAATCACTTGCAAATGGAAGCTGTAAAAGATAATAGGGTTCAAACCTTTTCATTTAAATCAAAAAGAAGTCGTACTCAAGCTTCCAAATTTCTTACAAACTTTGGGAAAATTTTAGTCCATATCAATATCTAAACAAATATCTGGCCTTCCCTTTAGCTACCCGAACTAATCCATCAGGCTGACAATTTAGAACTATGACCTGCAGCTGTTTGGTTATGGAAGGGACACTGGTAGGGCTTTAAAGGGGGATAAGTGAGGCAGTGAAAATGAGATTCAGTAATCCTCCTGTATTTTAAGGCATTTTGCACAGGGTGGGAAGGAGCTGAGACTTTTGCTTGCTGCCCCCATGCCAGGCAGCAGTGGGGGGATATGGGAGCTCCCTGGGCTGCTACCCACTCAGTGCTCCCATGGAGGCAGGTAGCAGAAGAGTGTTTGCCAAATTCCTTCTGCAGCTGCAGTGTCCGAGTGGGGAGTTCACCAGGACCCAGTTAAACTCAGCTATCAATTAATACCAGCTGCTTTACTCTGCAGGGTGGACAGGACCAACTAGGAACTGGAAAATCTGTAAGAGGGAAATGCATTAGAGAGAACAGTTCTGTACTGGCAGGGGGATAGGCTGCAAGCCGTAACAAATCTTTTCCATCTCTAGTTTCTACATATATAATTTATATAGAGCACTGAAAACTAAAATTATAGCGAACTTTGGTCACTATCCACAAGAGACAGATTTGATCCAGTGACCCAAAGGAGAAAGGTTCTGTATTCTATTAGCAACCCTCTGTAAATGCAGTCCCTCACCAAGGTTTTTATATCAATAACTAAATACCACTAACCTTTACAAGCTATGTGGTAACATTTTCAGTTTCCTAATTCTGAGTTACTTCCCAGTCAAATAGAAATTTGAGTTTGTCTTAAAGATAAAAATGGAATTTCTTCAACATTTTGTTGTTAGATATTTAGGAATTCAGTTATTTTAGAAAGAGAGGGGAAGAAGAGCAGGTTGTATTATGACTGTGGGTTCAGAGTGTCTAAGAGGCATTGCCCTAGGAGAACACATCAGGCACCACTCCTACACTACTTTTTCCACACTCCCCTCTGACTGAGTGCAAGAGAAAATACTTCTCTTCCCCCTTACCAGCAATTTTACATCTTCTTATCTACTGCCCACTGGAATGTCCCTTGGAATTCCAACTGGGATCCAGAAGTTAAGAGAGTCTTGTTCTTGATACTAGTGAAATTTGTAAGCAAGATAAAAGTATTTCCACATATATTATTTTGAACATGCACAAAAATGTGTACAGACTAAGAAAATATAGTGCTATTTAATTTCTATTAAATGTAAAAACGTGGAAATAACCAAAAATAAGTTACATAAAATAGCAGTTGGAGGTCAGTATTCATGTCAGAGGTGGTCTTGTTCTTTTTTTTTTTCTTTTTTCCTTTACCTACAAGCCAAACACCACTAAGCCAGAAACCACCAACCAGTACAGTCTCACAGTAACAAGATATTAATAGCCCATGGAAAAATCAACATATAATTTTATATTACGGTACTTACTACAATCCCTGTATCTTTTTTAGTTCTGACCTAACTGTAACATGAGAAAAGGCAGTGGAGTGACATGCAAAAAACCTCTGCTCATTTTAATTTACAATATACTCAAAATACTGTTGGTAATTTTTTTTTATATTATATGTTTTTAAGGAACTCTCACTTCATTCTTTTGTTACAGAAGGATAGGAGTTTACCTTTAATACACAGAGAACTATATAATAATCCTCAGTCTATAAAGTACTTTTGGGATAGTGACACATCTCCACCCTCAGCTTATGGGCCTGCTGTCCCCACCATCAATTATACAGCCTCCTCTCAAACATGAACCCTTTTGTTGTTGTTTTTGCATACTGAAGTAAACAAACAAATGTTTTTGTTAGATCCCACAGAATGCATTTGCATCACCTGCATGGACCTCTGAGGAAATGACCCCCATACTTACAGGCAAGTAGGTGTCTTCAAAATATAGACCTAAGCATTTTTGTGGTTTTACTTAAAATCACTTCACAGAGGATCCTGTCTGTTGTGATGGTCAATGACCTGAACTGTGCTGAAGCATGCTTAGTGCCTAAATTCTGTTTCTCCATATCTACACATGCTTTATTTGTTTGCTGCCACATTATTTACCTTTGGGACAAAAGGACTTTTTGCACACATCCTCTTCAGTGTCAGTGATTTTGAATCACTTATTGCTTTAGTTCCTATTTCTTTTTATATCTCCTGATCTTCATACCTGGGCCACAGATTTTGTTTGTTTGTTTATTTAAAATATGTTGATTAATCTCTTGATGTCAAAAATGCCAAATCCAGCAACAGGAAGAGAATTTTCTGGCTAACTTGAAAAGACCTTACTCTGCATTTGCCTAGCCTGGTCTCCTTGTAGAGGTATGCAAACTGTTTAGCAAACTTTCAATCAGTGTCTCTCAGCCCTTGCCTCTTGGAAGAACTGACGCTAGTTCAAAAGTGCAAAGCTCTTCTCTGAATTCAGGAGTGTTAAAATAGCAGAAAAAAACATGAAGCAAAAGAGAAGGAATAGAGACACAGCTCCTCCAAAAACTCTCCCTCCAGCAATAAAAAGCGAGCTTGAAAGGAAGAATCCACTCAGCAGGCAGGATTTAGAGGATAAGATGTTATACATATAACACCACTCTCACAGGCAAGCCAAGAGCTGCACTCAGCATGCAAAGGTAACGCTTTAGGTCAAGGCAGAAATGTCAGAACTTTCCAAGAATTTTGGATAGTCAAGTGATTCCATGGAACCCAAGGTAATGTGAATGCCTACTGGGGCTGACTTTCAGGTTGCTCCTAGGGCTCCATGGGTTTTAAGGATGTTTTGCTGCTGTTTGTAGTGTGATTTTAAAATGAGATTAGACACTTGGGAAAACACTGTGTTAATCTGCTCCACAGTGATTCACGCTGGTCAACAGACTGAAGCGAAGTCCTGCTGAAAAGCTTTAAAACTAGGCAACAATATTGGAAGCAGAGCCAAACCAGCAGTGTTATTTCTAAGGCTGAGGGCTCCATTCCAAAACTACTGTCTCCTTTTCTCAAGCAGCTTAGTCTTCAAAAGAGGTCCATTTAATACTAAAAATTACCATCATTTGGGGGTCAATAAATCTTATTTTTTTAAGTGATAGACCACAAAGTGCCCCATGAATTGATCCACTTCATGTTGCCATGGTGTTTGTCATCTCCTTTTTTTTTCCACATACCCAAGTACTTCATTCTGCTCTCCCCTTGAAACTTGGAGGATTTGGGTTTCTCCCTCTCCCAAGATAGTTATTGTTGGCCAGTGCATCAAAAAACTTGTCTACTGAACTCCAGCCACAGAAGAAATACACCACCTACCAAACCAAAGGCGCCCTCTTCAAATCACAGTCCCTTTTGGCAGGCAGTTCCTCTCATACCATTATACCCAGAGCAAACTATAAATCCTTGGACACTACTGGCTACCTCAAGTGCATAAAACGAACTATTACAATGATCTTAGTAAAATGAGCAACTGCTAGAAAGGGATTGTAGGTGTAACACATTTCACAGAAAGAGTTTCATATAGCTCCATCTTTTACTTTTCAACATTCAAAAGCCTCTCTCTAGCAAGCTTAAAGCCATTTCTTTTTTGTGTCTGCTGATGTTTTTTTTCTGTTTCTGTATCTTTGCTTTTTTTTCTTTCTTGATAATTTGTTGGTGTTGTTTTAGGGTTTTCTCATGGTTTTGTTTGTTTGTTTTTCCTGTGTGGTCTTTGACATTCCTTGTGAGCTAAGAAACATGCCTTACCATTGCAGGAAACATCACCACATAGTTCTATGTTGAGGAAGAACCTCACCATTGCTGTCTTAGGTAGAAAGTAGTTTTGAAAATGCCAAACAAAATTAATATCTATTGAGAACAAAATCTCACTGAATTGTCACAGAGCTTCCTTTGATCCTGAACAATGTTGTCTTCAGATTATTTTAAAAGGAATTCCTGATACTATTGAAGGTGTGGGGAAGTAGTAACTCCTTCTAACAACTCCTCGTTATAAACTTCCTGAATACCTATGTGCAGAAGGGTAGCTTCTTTTTTTTTTTCTCCTTATTGAAAATAAAACTGACTCCTACTTCACTGGTATATGCTCAGTTTAAAACATGAACTGTGTTGCTCCAGACTATACATTAGAGTTGAGAGCACCATAAAGTCTGTAGCATGGTAGATTGTTCTAATCTGTTAGTATGGAAGCAGAAGTTTCAGCAAGGCAATTAAAATGATAACCTGAATGCAGTGACTTTGGATTATGTGGCCAGAGTTTTCACAGTAGCTGTCAAAAGGCACACAAGTGTCCTTGCAGACATGAAGGCAGCTTCACAACAAAGGTGTATTTGGCTGTTCGTCCCCTCCATCAGCATTTGCACTGCTTCAAAATGCTTGCTTCTACTGCCTCAGTCACACATGTGAGTGAGAGACGAGGGAGAACTTTATAAATACATGGTTTCCAGGGCTGTGCAAAGCTGCATAGGTTACTCTACACTTTCTGAATCTGACTCACATCCATTTGATTACTCGCACACTTTGTACTTTGCTGCCTTTCTAGTTACTTGGGGCAAGGTGGGTTTTTTTCCTGCTCCATGTCAGATCCAGCTAACAAGAATTCCTTTGCTACAGGGCAAGAATGAAACATCATTAAATGATAATTTCTTTTCCACAAGCATAGCAGGTATAACCAAGCTGCTTTCTTCCTAAGCCTCCCTCCCAGCCCTGAGAAAGGGAAGAGACTAGCCCACAGTACTGCATTTCTTGGGTCACTATAACTTAAAACCCTTTTGTCAGAATGAGAGAACGAAGGTGCCTTGAAACAATTTTTAAATTCTCTCCCTTCAAAAGCAATGGAAAAGTTCACACTGTATGCTTTTATAATCAAACTGAGCAGGGAACTTTTCCCTACTCAGGTAGCATATGCATCAACAGGGTGTTTTTACTGCAGCAAACTCCAGATTCTGGTCTGAAAATAAGCTGCTGTCTTGTCTTGCCAGCTTTTGTATGCTCTAGCTAAACTTCCTGGAGCTCATGCTCAACCAAAAATATAGTGGAGAAGTTTTTCCCTTCCTAAGCAGGCTTTGCTCAAACATGTTTACTGAAAAAAATTTAAGAAACTGTAGGAAATTGGTGAAAAAGAAGCAATTCACATAAATGTCCTGTCTAAATGAAATGTAAAAGCACCAGATTTGCAGAGGAAATCAAAGTCTGAAAAAGTAATTACTCTTGTTTAGATTAAATGCAAGACAGCATTTTAATAAACAAGCAAAACCTTTGGCTAACATCTTACTTCTCAGCCTTTCTCTTATTTTATGTTTAAAATTAGTTATACTTTCTCCCCAGATCCATAATCCCTAATAAATTAACCTGTCCAAATAGCACATGTACAGGATAAAACCATAGCTTTGATTTTGATTACTTTGCTTATGGTTGCAATTTAGGTAGCCTTGATTCCAGCCATTGTTTCTGTGGACTTGAGCACACTTCAACTACAGTTGAAAATCTCAGTTCTTACATGGATCTAGTTAGGTTTTTGGCTGCAAACAGATAAACGTATTTCTTTTTTGTTGACAAATTACTTAAAAACATAATTTTGCAAGCATGGTGCTGTTTATGGTATATTATTGCTTTTTATAGAGAGCATGGACTTGCACTGTTGTAAGCTGGAAGAAATTACTCGTGAGTAGGAGTGGTTTTATTTGTAAATTCAATTCTCAAACATTCAACAGAACTATAGGAAACATTGCATTAACTGAACTATTGCACAGAGACAACAAAACTGACACTATTAAGGCCATGGAACTTCTTGAAACCCCACAAATCAGCAATTTGACTTCTGTCTGTTATGAAATATACTTGATATAACATATCTAGCTTATTAGCAAAAATACCTTCCTCCCTGGTCTAGTGCTAGATAGACACTAAACAGACTTCATATGACACTAAAACATATTACACTTTACTGGCAGTTCTTTGCATTAAAACAGAAAAAAAAATGCTAAAAAATTAATTGTGATAGAATTTGAAATGGAAACGGAGAAGAGAATGTACTTATTCCAAGGCAAGGAGTCTCACCTTCCCTGATTCCAGGGCACCCTCAACAGGAGTACAAAAGTATATGGCTAATGTGATAGGAGATAAAGATGTAGCCAACCCTCATTGCTACAACTCAGATCAGGGTTAAAGTGGATGAAAAATGAAAAAGACTTATAATATTTCAAATTTAGATTATTAAACCGAAAAGTATTTCTTTCTTTTAATTTGACTATGGGTAGTGCATTGTCGCACTAACAGTTGACAAACTGATTTTGAAGACAAGTTTTAGTACAGCCCTTTAAAATAATATCTAAGAATATCACACAACGCATGTATTAAAATTATAGCACATATTGAGAAAATGGGTTATAAATCATTGAAATGAATCTTAAGAAAGCAAGATGCTTGTTGATACAGGCACAAATAAAGACGTATCTTTACTCCACTTACATATCCTCATGCTCTCATGCATGCAATTTAGAAGCAAAAATATAACTTTGGAGGATCTGTTTTTCAAGTAGTCTGGAGCTTCTGGATTTCTGGAAATCAGGCTTTTAAAAATGTGGGATTCTTTCCACAAATCCTTCTGGAAAGTTCATTCTTCCTAATTCAAAAACCGCAGCAGCCGGTGCCTTATGGATTTGCATGACAGCGCTTCTCTGTCTCTCTCCTCCTCACACTTTGTCATTTTTGGACTTGAATAGTGCAGCATACTCTTGCCTGACTCCTCAGCAGGATATTTTTCTGCCTGCCCAGTCTTTCCAGAATCCCACTACTGAAGCCAATACAGTATCTTTTTTTGGGGGAGGGGAGGAGATAGAGGCTAAGGAGAACATTCTCCACAAACTCCAGCCTATTAAGTTTTTCTTGGACTTCTTCTGGTTTCTTTTATGTAGAGCTGTCATCGACACTTACTAAGTTACAACACCCTGAAGACTCACACAGTGAATTATAATGTTTTTTCTATAAATGCAAAGCCACATGCACTGCTTGTGTACACCTTCATGCACACACCTAAATACCTACGTGTATCTACACAAAATTCATCAAAATGTATTGTAGTGAGGCCAATTCCTGTGTAATGTTCTTTTTGAAGTTCTTTGGTCAAGAAGCATGTAAATATGTGAATTGTTACATGAGGAGACTGGAATATACGCCCACACCTGTTAAGTTAGTGGGAAGTAGTGTCATCTAGTGGTTAGCTCAAAGCTAAAGGGGACAGGAGCTGTAATTCAGCACACAGTAAACAACATCTTTAATTCTTGCATTGTTGTACTGTGCACCTTAGAGGAAATAAGTGTTACCTATTATATTTCACTGATTCAGCTAGAAAACAGAGAAATTAAAGCCAGTTGGAGAAATATCAGAAGTAAACTGTTAAGATGGACATTTTCCTTTTATGCATCCCATATGATCCCATCAGTTTCCCTCTGATGATGCAGACTTCTTCAGAGCATAGGCCATTTACCCATCCTCTTCCACATTATATAGTTCAAAAACTACTGTAGCAGGGTGCTGGCACACTACCGTATGGAGAAGTACATTAATTTATTGCTGAAACATTCTAACTGAAGTTTATTCAATAGTTTCCAAAAATACGAATTGGCAAGTCATTCTATATCTAGTAATACCTTATAAGATGGAACTTTTTAAAAAGAAGGTTCTTATCCTTTCCTCTTCTGACAACATGATTTTTAGAAATAGTATTCACATACAGTTTAAATACTTTTAGCATAACTCCTAGTTGCAGGAAAAGGTAGAGTACTTGCTTACAAGTGAAGGAAGTGATGGTGTTAAGCATATAATTAAGGCTAAGTGTGTGATTAATTTCTCTGTAGATTTGGGGTTTATAATATGAATGGAGTACTCTATCTGCTCTTCAATTTTTGTTGGAAGACTTAAAGATGTCATTTGCAGATATTTCTTACATAAAAATAACAGTATAATGTTAACATAAACGCTCATTTATGCCTGGCTTCCACAGTACTGGTATAAGTATTTGCTGTGGAATCTTAATTAGTTTTGTCTATAACAGTTTCATCTATTGAGATGAAAGAAACAAAAATCTACTGGAAGGGCTAACCATATTAGAAAGGAGCAGTTATAAACAGGACTTTTCCAGCTGCCCTTGCTAATAGGCAATTCTAAAATAACAGTGATGTGTGTCTTAAGTTTCTGCTAACAAAGCTGATTTCTGACCAGAAGGCTAGAGTATTCTTTTTCATCTATTAAGCCCTGAAAGTGACAGTTCTTCTTCATATCCCTAATATTTCCTTTTCAGCTCACCAAGGCCAAAATGTCATCTTTTCTTGTAAAACAAAAAATCAAAGCCAAATGGTTAAAATGCAAAGTTTTGGTTAAACAAACAGTCAGTATTTCAGTGGTTTTATCTGCAGCCTGCAGAGCAACTAAACAAAGCCAAGATATTGTCCATCTCTTTGACAGACAAAGAGCCTCAGAGGTCCAGAATGACATGCCCGGGGCTGGCACGTGATTAGAGTAATTAAATTAAATAGCAGGAAACATGTTTTCCATATGCCATTGCCTGGCCACACACAAACTGTAACAGTAAATCTTTTATATTACATTGGTTCAGGGAAATGTATAACCATTCTAAAAATGCATGATGCCCACAAAAATAAAAGGGATATAGTAGCATATTCGACAGGCTCTCCGGCTTTGGTCACTGGTCTAAAGTGCCAAAGAAGTTCATTCCATATTTTTTTATTACTAAAGGTGCAGCTTAAAAATGCCTTGAGCACATGAACATTCCAGATATGTTACTGGATTTACAGTGGAGGGCTGATACTCCAAATCAGGGGTAAAAAAATCCTCCCAGTAAAGTGAAGAGAAACATTTTGGTTATCTTCTAGATAAGCAAAAGAATAGAGATCCTAGCATATTCCTGTCAGTCTTTTACAAGAGTTAGACAAGCTGTACATACTCAAAGCATGTATTAAAAAAGAATTTTTGTTTCAATTCTGTTTTCCATAGCAGTATCAACTCAAATTTCTTTGTTTTCATGGCCAGTTGTTAGAAAAGCCAGTATATTTATCCTTGCTATAATATAGTCAGAAGAATTGCTAGTCAGTGGGATGATCTGTCATCCTTGAATTTACTTGTCACTACACTATTAAGATCAACTGGAACATTTGCTAATCTATTTCCGACTCATCTTTCAGTGGCTGATGATGCCAAATCAAATCTCTGGTCCTTCTGTTATGTAATGGTTTTGTACAATAGTGAAAAGGCTGCAAATCAGTTTGGAAGAAGTTGTTAATCAATGAGGACACATTTAAATGCCCAATCCTTGGGATTTTTAGGAGATGACATACAGAACCCTTCCTATAAATGAGCAATTCTGAAGACTGCAAAATGTTCTTAATATAAAGATTATTAAGAATTCTGAGAAAACCATTGCAGCACATGAAAAGATGTCCATTGAAAGTAAATTAAAAATTTAACTTGCCCTTTTCTGGTGAAATACATATTGGATAATTTCATAAACATTTAAGATATTCCATCTTCCTTTTATCTGTCTCCTTGACCCAAAAAACTCAGAGATGAAACAATGGTAACTTCAGTGTTTCTGATTTCAGGTCCACCACTGAGCTATGGTATTAAGGTTATTAATTGATTCTATTCAATTAAATCAAAATGAGAGCATCCAGCTAGAAAAATAAGTGTCAATTTATTTTTGAAAAGTAGTGTAAAAGATGATAAAACATTGATACTCTTGGTTCAATCTTTAGCAGTTATGGTATTTCTCAAGTTATTAAAGTATGATTCAAGATGTAGTCAGTATGGAGAATTAGAAATCAAGACTTTTTTCTTCTACTCCTTTGAATGCTTTCTTTAGTAACTAATCTCCATTGTTTGATCAGGAAAATTTGTGTTCAACAGTGAATCTAATTAAAGGAGATAACAATGACAGGACAGCAAAGACTAACAACTCATTTGGTAGTAGCTGAGAAAGCTTTTTTTTTTTTGTAAGCTTTCTTTAACTGTCTGAACTATTCTATTTCCCCCTGAAAGGATTGGTGCACTTCAACTTAAATTATTTAACCTGAACTTTCTATACAGTGGGTTAAACCAGTCAGTTAAAAGGCAGAAGTTAATCCCTTGTATCATGCTGTCTTCTGAGAACAAGGACAATGGAAAAAGTACTTTGTAGCAGGTACAAATCTGGAGCCTCTGGCTGAAGCAATGCCATCATTCCCAGGAGAGGACAGAGTTGCTCTCTGAGCCGAGGAGGGCTCTCAAGCCCAACTACCAGATGTCTGTAACATGTTCCACTGCTGCTGCTTCACCTCCTCTACCTCCCATCAGCATTCCTCACCATGCCATCCCACAGCATTGACCAAGAGAGGAGGACACCCCTGCATCTGCCCTCCTTGCTCCACAACTGGCCTTTGGCCTCCAGCCACTGCACCTTCCCTGCCAGGAGCCAACCTCACCAGGGCTTGGCCAAGCACATGTATGAAGCAGTGGTAAATAAATGGTTCACAGCCCTTCCCAAGGGGATCTCTTACATCTTCTCATTGTCAGAAATGAGACAAATCTGGAGAACTTGCCACAGTTCTGGGCTGGTACATCAGGAGACACCTATATGTATAGGCATGGGAGGCAGAAGGGGCTGGAAAAGCTTCTGGGTAGGAGTTAACCACTGAAGAGGAAAAACACTGTGGTAGCTTTGAGTATAATTGTTCTGATTTTGCAGGTCTGCCTTTCACCTTTTGGTGCTTTTCCAGCATTATGCCTTTTAGAGACACAAGATTTATGCTGTGAGGACCCTCCATCCCTGTGAACCACCATGGCTGCTTCAGTGGCAAAGAGGAGGTAAGGCCTGTAGAGAGAACTAGGTAGCATTTCTTTGCCCTTATAATGCTATCCTGTACTTAGACCTATGACAGCACATGAAATCCAGTCCGGTGTCTTCTGCCAACATTAAAGAAACTCAGTTTTGCCCTTATTGATCCCCTTGGTGAACTACTCAGACCAAAGGGCTTGGACAGTTTCATTTTTTCTGTTCTAGCTCTTATTCTATATTCCAAAGAACTCCTCTAAGCCTTGAGGACCCCCTCCAGCACAGCACTTCTCAGAAGCCATGCAACACAGGGACTGAGAACAGCACCAGTAATGACTGCTAATTGTTCCCTACTGATGCCACAGCACTGTAACAGAGATCTCTGGAGTAGGCAATGCCTGAGGAATGAGTCTGGTTGCTAATAGGAGTCACATTGTGAGACTACCTTCCAGCTTCTCCTTTTGCACAGAGTATCTCTGCTGCATGGCTTAAAATCTCCTTGTTTTGTTAGGCCCAAATTCCTAGTTCAAGGGATGAACTATTAAACACAGAAGAGCAAAATACATACATAAATATATACATATATATATGTCCTTCTTGACATCAGTTTCTGTTTCATTTACAAGATTCTACAGGTTTAATGCAACTGATCTCAGTGGAATTGTGTCCCTGCTTTCTAAATTTCCAAATCCTCCTCCAGTTATAAATCCCTCACCATAAAAGTCTTTTCAATACTTAGCATATGTATTAAAGCAGAAGAAAGAAAACATAATAAGAAATGTCGAATAAGAAGTTGTTATGGATCAAACATCAAGTGCCCTATCTTTTGATTTCCTTAAGGACTAGCTGAAGTAATCATGCAGTAGACACAGTAGAGCTGATCCTGGTAATATAACTTAGTAAAGATCTTGGTAAAGATCCTGATAAAGAGCTTCAAAATGTTTTCTTATCTAATGTACCTAACCCACTCTAAGTACCTGTCTATATGTTCATATTCAGCCTTTTGTTATGACACTAACTGTACAGTTGGCCACGTCAGTAAGATAGAGAACCAAACACTCACTTTTATCACTGACCAGCTAAGTTTCACAGTATCCTTTCAAACTTCAATGATTCACTCACTTGTGGCCTCTAGAAAGGGGTACTGATGACCAAAATTATGAAGGAAACTGTCCTGTGGAACTGTTTCTCAGTTGTGACCACCTGCATCTCACCTTTACAACAGCAGCTTCACAAATGCTCTGCTCCTGTGGGTCTGACATCCCACCAGGCTGAGCCCATTGCCTCCTCTCTGACCCACTGTGTTCCATGCCAACTGATTTCGCAGCCTGAAAGCATTTTGAAAGCCACTTAAAGAAGAACTTGAAAATTAAAATGACTTAATGGGCTTTGAGTATTTTTTTTTTCATTAAAAGATGTAGGGGAAACGGCCAGAGAGATGAAGAAAGGATTTACAGGAGGGTCCAAGCTACTGCAACAGTGACTTATAATGGTATCTAACTTGAAAGCAGTCAATGGACTTGGGAAAATGAGCAGCCTGCCTGGTTAGTGCATTATCCATCAACACAGGTAAGTAACAGTACCCATGCTAATTCTCAGCCTTTTGCTGGAGGAACAGGTCTTGCTCCTGTTCCTTTTTTCTTGCCTGTCCTGAGCTGCCTGTGTTTCCGTTCTCAGAGCCTGCCTGTGATGAAAAAAAAAAAAATTGCTCACACAACACAAAGGGTAATGCTGTGCATATTTTAACTGAATAATTATCATCTTTAATGAGACCCAATTACCTGCAGAAAGGCCCAAATCAGAGCTGTGGATGTCAGGTGTCCCTGGACTGAACCTGGGCTGATGGCACCTGTATTGAGCACTCCCATTTTCATTTCTGTCAGAAACTGTAGAGGATTTGAAGCTCTCTGTATAGTCAGTAGCTTCAGAAAACTGAAATATATGCATAAACTTATAGGAAACTATGACAAAAGACCTCTACAAATTTAGGTAAGTGGTGAAAGCCAAGAAGTTCTAGAAATTAAGGAAGATGCCAAGAGATGTGCTGTTGGGTTTGGTTGCCTTCGATACCCTAAGACAAGGTGTCAAAATGGCTGAGAAATGAGGGAAACCAGTCACCACCTGTCCCTGTGTGCAGTCAGGTAGTTGAGTGATGGAATTATGGTCTCTGATGTGTAGTAACTCTTCAGCTTCTATTTTCAGTAGAGCAAGATCTAGGAGAACAAGCCTTAGAAGGAGCTGGTCTCAGTAGCTGTCCCTCTGTAGACAGCAGGAGAGCATTTCCCAACAGTGTTTCTGCCCTGTGCTCCTTCTGAGTCTGTTCAGTAACAGAGATCTGCTGTAAAAATCTGCAGGCTGCCACCTAAAAATTATCACGCTGCTCTTATTGATGGGAGCAAAATGAAAAGGCTAAGGAAGGAGTCTGAATGAGACTGAGTCCTCCATGCTGTACTGGCTGCTTTGCCAGAACCTGAGCAAAGCCCTCTTAAGCCCTTGATGTTGCTGCATTGCTGCAATCTCAGAGCTGTAATTTTCACAAGCCCCTTTGCTGAGGAAATACAGGCAGTATGAACAGAAACACCTCCTCGGTCTCCTAGGGATCCAAGGGTCACAGGCCAGAACCTGAGAGGAGACAGATTATGCACTGCTTTCTGCATTAGGGCACCTATGTCTCCAAGGCATTTGGGCTGAGCTGCACTTCAGGACATTAAACAATGCAGCTTTACGAAGATTTAGCCAGAAATACACTGAGCAATGCATTAACTCACTCTCACATTTTAAAGGAAGGAGAAAAATGAAAACTCGTGCGTGTGCACGTACGAATGTCTAACAGTGAGAAAGATTTTCAGAGGTCAAACAGAATTCTCTCCAAAAATGAAGCATTTAAAGAAGCATCTTTCCAAGAACATATAATCCTCTTCAATGACAATATTAACGAAACTCTGTAGCATACAGGAAATGATAACTTGCCCAAGTTATGAAATGAATATCATCTAACTGTCAAAATTTGCAGTGATAATTACTGGGATATGGACTTGGAGGCTTTTGACCCACACTGGTTATGTAGCCCTGATTAAGGAATTTTGCCTAGTGTTGCCCCAGTGGTCTCCTGACATTCTGCTTTCTCTGACAAATGGGAGCAATAAGAAAAGTATCAAGGTGCTATATCCTAAGTATTTGAAAGAGGGAAAGAAGCATAAAATCTCTTGGATCTAAAAATAAAACAGTGTCAACATTAGTCCATGAAGGTAACAATAAAATTAAATAATTCTGTTACATTGTAATGCTACATGGTCAGGCAGACAATTCAGTTAATTTCATGATAAAGTAAGTGTTATTGCCTTCTGTAACTGGAAGTTTACAATAGGAGACAAAAAAAAATAAACAATAAATATTGGCAATAATTACAGTTAATAGATTTGAGGCTTTCTTAAAAAAAAGGGGATAATTTTCCCATCCAACTGGGAATGGGAAAGTATAGACACTTGGGAAAGAATAATTGCTTGCAATTATTCACATTATTATACACTTTCACATAGAATTAACATACAAAAAAGAATTGTTCTTCCTGTAACAGTTTTTAAAGACCATGGTTAGAAACTTGATAGAAATAAACAGGCTCTTAAGAATAAGGCTGAGAACAAGCAGGCTAAATATTTAGAAGCTTCCCTGCACGTAGATAAATGAAAAAAATCCACAAAACAAATCCAGCTACACAGCACTCCACCTCCTTACTCCACCTCCTTACACTATGTTTGATCCAGAAATCATAGAGCCAGCTTGTGTTGTGTAGGAGTTATAGTGGGGCTGTGCACTCACAGACTTGAGGAAGGGCAGGAAGGTGCAAGGTTAGTGTCTCTTACTGGCTGCAAAGTTAAAGGAAACAGCTAAGGCAGCCTACAAAAAAGAGATGAATTGAGCTAAGTCTGCAGTGGCAATCTTAATTTAGGAGGGAGGAGTGGGGAGGGCAGGTTTATTTATAAATCTGACATTGTTCAAAACTTACATTTTCATTTATCCTGCCCTTCACAGCACTTCTCAAAGCCAAAAATGCTGTAACCATCCTGGAAGGATCAAGTGTACAGAGGAATACTTTTAACATCATATCCTCCAAACCATCTCCCTCGTATTTCAGGGCTCTGTACCATTAACAGTCAATACAGTTACTTCAAGAGAGCTATGGAAAAGAAAGTAAAACAAATCCAACAAAGACTCCACAACCACATTCAAAACATCTTATTCAGTTCATTCAGGCACTGGATCACTTACAAGTATGTATCTAGTTTGTCAAAACAACTCTGGTGCCTAAGGCCCCCATTATCACAGCAAATCACATTGATTTCAAGTTACTAAGGAGACTCCTTTCAACTCTCAGCTGCTGCTTAAATAATCCTTGTGTGGCTGAAGCAGATGTGTGTGCCCACAGGTAGCCAGAGAAGTTGTCCTTTACAGGCTAGATGAGCTATGGGGTCACAATCAAAACAAGCAGGAGTGTAACACTCAAGCTCAGCAGATGGGGACCAGAAACTGGGACATGCCTCAAGGATGCACCTTCCCAGTCCAGTGTGTGTGTGTCAGTGAAAGCATGGCTGAGGAACCCAGATTTTCTGCTGGCTATGCAGTTTCAGTTAATCCTATTTTTTACCTTTAAATCTTAATTCAAGTTAGGCTGAATTAGAAGAGAGAGGAAAAAAAAAAAAAAGCCAAAACAAATTCAAAGCACAAAGCCTATCAAATAGAGAAGTAAAACTCCACAAAAATAACTTGTATTATTGCTCTAGCCCAGAGAAGATAATTTCATCCAGGATGCTCTTCTTCTGTTTGCCTAACCAGTAATTCAGCAGATGGTGTTCTAAACTATATTCTTCCACCGAGAAATGAGGTACAGAAGCTCCATTACCACCCAGATGATGGGAACTGCATAAGGAAATCAGAAACTAAACAAATAAATGAAAATCAAACAAACATTTCTTAAGTGGATAAGTAGGACATGCTGCTAGCAGGACAGAATACAATAAGGAAATTAACTCGGCTTAGCTAATTTTGGCTGCAAATTGTGAAGTGTTCATAAGGGGGAGAAATAAGTAAACATTTTCAGATTGTTGCTTGGGACTAATGTTTATAGATTTTTACCTCAGAATTCCAGTGAAGATAAAAACAGGGTATAGTTGGCTTAAGTAACATGGAGCAAGTCTTAGTGATCTTGATGATAATGAAGATGGAATGAAGATAGTGCACAAATGAGGGGTGGTAGTGTCTGAAGTGCTCGTGCTTTGCTGAGGCATTCAGCTTTTAATCCCATTTTGTTAATGCCAGAAGATGACAAAAGGGCTAATGTTACAGTACCTACATTCCAGTAATGTGTGTCTGAGTATGTAAATATTATGATGGATTTTCCTTCATTTATTAGCAATTACTTCTAAATTGTCAGCTATCAGCTCTACTGGCTTTATTTTTGGGACAACAGGACAGAATAAACATATATTGTTTAAAAGGAAGAAGAGATGCACATCATCCTGGGAAGAAATGAAGGCATCTGAATTATATTGTATTATGATTATTTTCTTCATTATGGGTGTTTTTATGCATGGTAAATGATTTAGGAAAAAAAATCTAGGTGCAAATCTAGTCTCCAACACAGGAATGTTGTAAATTGAAAACATTTATGGCTGCTCTTCTAATTCTAACACAGGTATTTAAACAAAAGGGCACTAAATAGAATCCCTGTTACAAAAGCATGATTTACTTAAAGACATACGATTCTAAATATATTATAAACAATAAGACAAGCAGTACAATGTTATACTGTTAATGCTTGTTTTAAGCTTTCCTCAGCTAAAACTTGACCTTTTATCTATTTTTGGGGGTTGTATTACTGATGAAATATTATGCTGCTGCTATAGCAGTGAAAATACCTAAATTTGATTTACAGAACTATTTATTCTTACATACTTATGTTGTTGAAACATGGATTTTATTTTAGTTAAAATTATACCAGAATCAAAGCTTCACAGAGCATTTGGAAATGAAATGAACAGTTACCAGAACTACAATGCAATAGTTTTCCCAACTCTTTTGGTAGTAATAATTCATGTACTGTAGCAAGAGGGATTGTTATGCAGCACAAACTTTCTGTAGATCCTAAGCAAAGTTCAGGAAATGTCACAAAGTGACTTAACATCTTCATGGAATTTCTCTACATTGGGACTTCATTGTCTCATGCAATTGTTTTAAAGTCTGCAGAGTTCATGGATTTCCTCTCTCCCAGCATATTTACAGGTGGACTTCAGTTTTGCAAAGGTCTTGGTGAATACCGAAGTGGTCAGTACAAGTACATTTTCAGATAAGGGATTTTAGAAATGTCATGTAAATTATTACAATTCATCTGAGTTTTGGATAATTAGAAGCTGAGGAACTGGGATTCACTTTTGCCTTTCCTATATGGTATGATCACATGTTCAAGACAGATGCCATGATGGGAAAATGAGCATGCATCAATACTATTCCACATTCACTAAAACTTATAATGGCTGATGTAGGATAAAACAAGAGACCAAAAAGAAGGACTTTGTGTAATTATTGTAAGAATAGTGTAATAAAAAACCTTGCTCCTGAAAGTTTAAATTGTTTCAACAATGTGTAGCAAACATATCTGATTGTACAAAGCAAAAACACCACTAAGTTACCAAATTTACACAAAGTCAAATATCTGGAAGGGGATCTTTTAAAAAAAAACTTTATTTGAGAAAGGAAGAGACTTATATCAGAAGGCAAAAAAAGGGAACATACAAACAGAATATATTTACAACACAAAACGAGATCACCTCTAAGGGTGTAAATTATAATAAATACAGTAGATTTAAAATGTAAGAGACAATCAATTAGAAATGTGGTTGTTTAAACCCAGTTTTCCTTTTCACTGGTTCCAGGTAGTTTCTCTTGTTTTAATTTTATCCAAATTTGAAAGATTCTGAAATTAAAATACACTAATGTATTGGGGTTTCTCACCTGAATGACGTTATAAAAATAGCTTTTGTCTTCTGTGAATACACGTCTTTGAAGTGATATTGTACAAAATTCTTCTCAATCGCAAATTTCTCCCCAAATGTATTTTAAAAGATGCACTATCCCTTTTTGATGAAGCTGAAGTCAGATTTCAAAGAAAATTAAAAATATACAGTATGGGAATCACATATAATTTTATTTTTATAGCCTTCACTTTTTGAATGTAAATGTAATTTTTTTTCATCCAGGATGGAGAAAGATTTCTGTTCAAATATGTAAGCACGCATAAAAATCACTTGTTTTTTTTCTCATGTAAATCTTTTTCTATCTTTGAGGCCTTTTATGTTTACAGCAACTATTTAGTCGTTCGTTTGGAGACCTTCTAGGAAAAAGGATAATGTATCTTTAGAAGTTGCAACATTTTAGAAGAGATTGAATAGTATTAGAACATAATGTAAACAACACATGCTAATAACATATTTCAGAACAATTTCTACATTTGGCAAAACAACTATCTCTTCTGAAACCGGATACTGCACCTTAAAATACCTCAGCTTTAGAAATATAAATATTTTTAATAGAAAAAAAACCTGACAAGGAGTCCAGGTCAGTTTGGGATTATCCATATTAAAGGGGATCTTAATACAATGAATCTTTAACTAGCTTAACAAAAGTAAACCTATAAAACAAGGTAAACATATCAAAAGGGAATATGAAGGAAATGTTTCACTGGAAAGCTTCCTTAACAATTTCCCTACTCGCTTTGTTATTTTCTTTGACAATAAATCAATTCATAGAGTGCCTTTAAAAACAGAGGGAGCGCTGCCCCGTCCCCCCTGCCCCGCATTCCTCAGCACATGAATCACTTGGGCTTCCTGTTTCCATAAGGCATTTCCTGCCCCCCCTCCCAAAATCACTTTTCTGCAGGAGAACAGCAGGGACCTGACAAAGTATCGACTTAAATAAACAGGGCCTTGCACTGCAGCCAGCCTTATTCTGCCGGCTGTGAGGGATGGGCCGGGATGCAGCTCGCGGGCTGCACACACGACTGCGCCTTTCAGCTCCGCCTAAAGCTCCCAGACAAGCTGAGCCTGCCTTTTGTCAAGGTGGCATTTCATGCACAGTTGTTATTTTAGGATTTGTCCATGAGACTCCATGGTAAAGGTTATGAGATATTGTACTATTAGTCTTCATTAAAAAAAAAAAAAAAAAAAACCAAAAAAACCCCACCAAACAAGTGATTGGATATCAGATGATAACGAAAATAGTTCTGTGCTTTTTGTGCAAATAACTGACTGGAACCTAATGCTGCATTTTGCTTCTCACCAGTACTTGCATCTGCTGCATTTAAGGATGTCTCTGTGGACATTATCATCAAATAAGACAGAATGAAAAATTAACCAAGCAGTGCAAAAAAGAAAACAATGCAATTTTAAAACAGTGCCTTGCCTTGCCTCTTTATATCCACCTTGTACTTTTCTCTAAATTAAACTTTATACACCAGCCAAAGACCACCAAGATAGCAGTCAGTACCTGTCTACTGGGGAAAAGAATACCCTAACATTAACAGTGTTCAAGACTACAGTATGATACAATATATACAGACAGCTGAAAGCAGAAGTCAGAGGATTCAAAATCAGAATGTTTCATCAATCAGGTCTGGAAACTAATTCCATCAATTGCTGATCTCAACAGGCTAGGTGATACGAGTTCTCTTTCACTAGCACTAAGCGGTGTAAGGTAATTCTGGGCTAATACAATACCTATCAGCTATTACTCAAAGATTTATGTAGAATAATTGATTGCAACAGATATTTTCTCAATTAGTGGCCATAAGGATGAGCTTCACTATGTTTTCAAGTGTACATACAACACTTCTGCATTTGTTAAATTCTTTGAACAGTAAATCAGGATTGGCTAGCTCAGTGAATCAAAACACAATTGCTTATCAAAGCCTAGAAAACACATGTGATGTTCAGATGATAACCTTAATTACAAATCCTGGAGCTAAATCTTTGCCTATTACCTGTTGCATAAAAGCAGCTTGCTCCCCAGATTCCATTTGCTGGGTTTGAACATCCTCATCACTGTCCAGTGGCTCCTCTTTGACTTTGACAGCCCCCACCTGCTGTCCTATTCTGTCATCCACACCAGCACTGCTGCTCTCAGCCCTAACGCTGGCACCGCCGGCGGGAGCTCGCTCCTCCTGCATCGAGTGGTCTCCATGAAGCTCTTCTTCAGCTTCCTCCAGGTGACTGCCAGGCTGCTTGAGCTGCTCAATGGACTTAGAGAGCATCTGGAAAGAGAAGAGGGGAACAAGTTCTGACTCCTTTCTTTGATGCCAAACACCAAGAAGTACTAGATCTGCACGGATGAGATTGAAGTGTCCACAGCAAACCCATGTAGCTGTGCACCGTCAAAACGCTGATGTATCCGGAATAAAGGACAAAAGTCCCTAAGCAAAAGGCCACTTTTTATTCTGCAGCAGAAATACCATGTTTATAGATAAGGAAAAACGTGACCCATCTGTTAGACTGTTACAGCTGGTAAACTAGAGAAAATAGTCTTCATCTTCTACAAACATGAATGCAGAAATACCATTTTATGGTTAATTACCCACAATACAAAATAATAAAGAAACACTAAGATATAAGGGAACTAGTAATCTGGTTAATATTTTGCTGTAAGCAAATTAGAGAATTTTCAAATAAACAACTCTAATTAAAGCATGAAGTCACATGAAGTCACTGAAAGCCAACAAAGGTGAAGTGACAAAGAGCTGGTGTCAGTCCCCTGTCTGATGGCACTACAAGGACACTACAAGCACATCTTTCTTTGACTGGAAGGACTACAGCCTTTGTGGTGCATTGTACAGGTATCTCAGTTCCAGCAAGGGTGATGTAACACAGCTCCCAAGGCAACACCAGCTCTAGCCCAGTAATTGCTATTGTAAAGCTCTGCAGAAGTGCTGGATGCCTGAGCATTGCAACCATGTGCAGTTTGTGTTTTGTTGTTTAAGGTGAAGCCAATGCATTCCAAAATACTCCAAATGTAGTCCAAAAGTCTAAACTGAAAAAAAAATCGCTACTTTGTTGAAAGAGGCACAGGGTTGAGTAAGTAATTATAATTTATTCAACTGGCCTACACAATTTCAAGTAAATACTGTTTTGTATCATCTAAGTCAAATATCCGGAGAGGGAAAAAACATCTTTTACCTTTACTCTTACATACTTTCCTCTTCCCATCTGTCTCCCCCAAGCCATCAATCATGTCTTTCAACTGAGTTTTAGCTAGTGTTATATACTCAATTACTGAGTATATGAATGGCTTTAGGATGTCTATTTTTGTCACAAACCATGGACCATCCAGTTTCATTCAGCTTGCTAATGCATATAGAAAAATGCCAGGTTGTCATGCAGACTGTGATCAAGAAGCTGCAGCTGGATTTAGGAAATCCCATGAAGTCAACAAGGAGAGTTGAAAGATCAATTTGTACAGTTCCAGTTGATGCTCTGATGCATATGCCTCACATCATTGGAGAAACAAATTCCTCAGAGGAAGCCTGTCTGGCCATTGTCACAGCAAACCTTCACTTTTGAGGTGTGATGGGAGTATAATGACTTACTAAAAATAAACAAAAAAAAATCTCTCTTCATTACTGTAGTAACTGGCAAATCACAATGTGAGTATCCTGCATGCTGCAGGTGGTGTGCCCTAAACTGGGCAATCCCTACTACTTCAGCTAATGTGGAGTCTCTTTTCATTACACAGCATCTGAAAAATTTCTCAGATCAAACCTATAAATCTTTTCCAGTTGTTTCTCAGGGGAGGACACTGACCAAGAAGTACTAAAGCTAACTATGTGTAATCAGCTCAGGTACATTCCTTTCATTTATTATTATTGTTGTTGTTGTTGTTGTTGTTATTGATAATTAGTTAATCATCTGTGGGGAGCCTTCCCCACTCCTCAATCAGGAAGAGGAAGGCAAGTAAGGCTGCATGGCTGGCTGTGAGTAAATACAACCTGAAACATCTGTGTGACAGATAATCATATAAACTACAAGAATCACTGAGTCTGATCCATCTGTAAACCATTCTCTGTGCCAGTTACTTGACACCAGGTGGGTTTTTCTGCAGGGGAAGCCAAGAGAAAATGAGTGCATGCCCACAGCAAAGTTAAGACACATATTTAGCTCATTACTGTTCTCCTTTATTTTATGCTTTTTCACTTTTATGTCAGGCTCTTTTTCTTTACACTGCTGTATGGGTACAGATCTGCTGCTGAGCTCTCTGAAGCAACACATGATGGACTGCAGTATAGAATCTATACATGTATAGAATCTATACATGTATAGAGTCTATACATGCATCACCTTCAGACACTTCTTGCATGCAATCAGTGAAGAGAACAAGCCCATGTAAGGGGGCTGCAGAGACTTAGAGTGGAATTTGAGTGCATTTCAATTTGCAGTTTTGGAGCCCTCTCCCATGCTGTGGAACTCAGCAGGTGATTTGCTCCAGATTTCAGCAACAGGAGGAGATAAGCAAATTAAATTTTCTAAAACTCTGTGAAATGAAAGTATATATTTACTCAGTAGCGTTTAAAAAGTGAATTTATATTACCTTCTTTACGACAAAATTTTATTTTAAACATCCTTTCCACTGTGATTTTAACTAAGTCTCAGGTGAGGTGCTATGAAGCACTACAGATATGTCTCTTCATATGATGGAGCAGGATCAAATTGCATGGACGGAATGGGGGAGACATGACCCAAAACCTGAAAATCCCTTCTACTGCTCAGACTGCTAAGCCACAGTATCTCACAGATATCTCACAGTATTTCTCTGTATCATCACAATGCTTTCATATTTGTTGAAGTTTTTTTGAAGACAGCTTGGCCCCATCCTATCCCAATAATTATACTAGTAGCATTACTGGACAATTCTCCTAAGTCAGAAACTTCTCATTTAAAATTATATCTCCTAGTGGTAGTACTGTATATGGAGACACATGAAGGTGGCAGTTTAGAATCAGTATTTCTATCTTCCCTATCTAAAGATGGGTTACACAGCAGAAAATGTTCTGAATAAAACATGGCTCAGGTCCTTTCACTGCACAGCTGGATACTTCTGCTCACACTTAATGTTTAAACTTTTCATTTTAAACACCCACTTACCATTTTTTCTGACTTTATCTGTAGCTACATGGAGGATTTTCTCCTAATTTTAATGCATCTTTTTTTATTTTGAAAAAGTGATTGCTGAATCTGAGTTTTAGTGGGATTACGTTTGAAAATAGTAACAAAATCATAATTTATTTCCCTAATAAATTAAGGTTTGCACCTATTGGTTATATTTTACTGGTATACTTTACTGCTATCACCTATTCCAATTTAAATGGTCACTAAAAAAAGTCTTCATGCTAATGTAACCTATATATTTTTTTCTTTTATCTTCAGGAAATTAAGCTACAAGGGATATACATGAGTCAAAGTAAATAGTATCAGCAGGAGAGGAAATATTTACAGACATCAACTCCATTGTATAACTGCAAGAGTCCAATCAAAGAAAAAGACATCAAACATATCCTAACCTGCTTGGTTGTACAGAAAAATGGAAGACTAAATAATCTGGACACTGCAATAGACCATTTTACAGGTCCTTCAGCTGCAGCCCTTGTTGTCTTCTCCTTTGAAATTATATGCTCTTGTAAAATACAGTGTTTTAAATAAGATGTCTTTACAAAGAGACAGAATCACAAAGTCCTGCAACAGCCAACCAAGATGTTTCCATCCTTAACTAGTTGTTCATTTTAAATACATGGCAATCATTTCTAAGAACTCATGTACATTCTTATAGAACACTTTTTCCCCTTCTCTCCCATGGCAGTCACATTACCAGCTATGTGTCTTGTATGTACATTGTCAGCTGCACTGAAAACAACTTGGCACCTGCTTCCTGTTGTCTCTGTTACTCGTGTAGTACCAATACTTCTAAGGGATGTATTTGTCTTTCAAATCATTCTCTTCCATTATGGCTCAAACATTAGTTCTCAGTAAAGGAGAAAATTCACTGGGCATTTACCAATTCCAAACAGACAACAGTTCCTTTAGTTTTGCCTAAATAATCCTCTGCCATTATCAATATTTGAGAGTATCTTTCACCTACAGAAGATGCTAGTCAAATTTGTATGCTGCAAAGCCAAAACCTGAGTGTAATATGTTCAATGAAGCTAGATTGATTTACTACTGCTGAACCTTATCTTCCACTTTCCATTAAATATCATTCAGAGAAGTGACTGAATTATCTGGGGTTAACTGTATCTTTTCTATATTTCTACTGGCAAGAAATAATAGTTCTATTTTTTCCATCAGCATAAATTTCTGTATCGTTTTTCATTTTTTATTTAGAGATTTTGGTAAACTGAGAACACCATCCAAGTACTAATGAATATTCACTTCCTATATATATTTTTTTACTTCACAGGCTTTCTGGTCACTGATTCCCTATACAGAGATGCTTTAAACCAACTGACATCCTAGAATGAAAACTGAAATTCAGGTGTTTCTTATATGAGCCTTACACATTATCCATATACCTACCATAGTTTAGAGCACACTACCAACTGCCCCATTATTTTACCCTTTACTTCTCCAATACAGAGAATTTTACCATTGAAAAGAAATTGTCAAAATGCTATGAATACACAACTTAAGAACACAAATAGGATTCCTGCATTGATCAAAGAAAATCTTGGCCCCAGTGAAAACTTCAGTTTCAGCAGAGGCAGGCCTTATTCATCATACATGGTAAAAAATAACTTCTAAAGACAGATGGCTCTGTTCATTTACTCTTCACATTATGATTTCTGAGATTTTCTTGAACACAGACTTCTTCTAGGGGCTTTGCATTTAGATTAGTTAAATCAAAATCCTCATTTTTTTTCTGCAAGTGGCTGGGTCAAAGCTTTCTAGATAGAGATATACACGATTTGAAGGTTTTTTTATTGTAGTAGTGGTCTTTTGGTATCCAATTGCATTAATTTTAACTGGGGGTTTTGGACTTTGGTCTCCCTTTATTGAGCAGAATGAAGATCTGCAATGGTGATCAAAGGGCATTATGAGGAAATAAGCTGTCATTTAGACAGAAGTATATTAAAACTGACAATGGCAAAGCTGGTCTTCCCTAAGACAAGCTGAGTTCAGGTTACTTCACATTCATTATTAATTCTGGGAAAAGGGTTTTTGCCTACTTTTGGAAGAGATGTCAACATTTGTAGAATGTTTTCAGAAGGTCAGTGTACTAGATCCCACAGGTATAAATGTCAGACTTCAGTGGAGCCATATACCATTTCCCACATCAAAAGCCAGGCATCTGACAGCTGACCAGAAATAATCCATAGGGGATCTCCTCTTTGCTAGTAAGGATAGAGGCACACCTTTTGGCAGTGATTTGTTTCTTTTCAGAATGTAAATGTTCCAGGGGAATCCTTTACCTCTGACCTATGTTAGATTTTGCTTGTTATCACCCTTACAGCAGCACTGGCTTGCTGCTGAAGTATATTTTTTCTAAAAAAAAAAAAAAAAAAAAAAAAAAAAAGTTTTTTTTTTATATACAAGATGAATACAAGAACAATGGGGTGAAGAAAAAGTGGTTCTCTTCCTCTTTTTATTGTTGCACTTGTAAATCAGCCAAAGAGATCAGTCCAAAATCAGTTATCAGGGAGTGATACTGACACATGCCCTACCATCTTAGCTCAGGGCAAACACTCAAATTGTGGGTTCAGTTGAATACTAAAGCTTTAAGTACTTGAAGACCTAAACATAAGAAATAAAATGTTAAGGGAAATTGAAAACAACAACAAAAAAGATGTTAATTTGCTCTAAGATCTTGATAAACTACCATTTCATACTCTTGACAGTTTAAAATGATTCTGGTCTTTTATTACCAAAACTTTTAGGGTCCTTGAGTATTTCTTATTAAATGAAACCTATGCATTTTTCGTGACTGAAAAGGTAGGAATTATACCTCTGTGCATACTTCATATGCAGCTCATGAACAGAAAAGGACAGAACAACAGGAAAAAAACAAGTTCATGTGTTCACTTGATACATGCCCAAACCTATCCTAAGAAATAAAATATTTGGTTGCTTTCCTACCTGGTCTAGAATATGTGCTCTGTAAAGTTTCAAAAAACTATAACTCTGCCTTGCAGAGTTTGATTGTAAAGCTGTGCAAATTATGTAATAAAAAAATAACTTCAATTGTGAACAGAATTTAAAGACTGAACAAAGTATATTCTACCACTCTAGCAGAGTTCAAAATCCTTATGTAGTCATAGGAGTTGAATCTGAACTTTTTAGCTAAAAGGTTAAAGAAGATAGCTTTAAATTTACTATTTAAAAGCTACTCCATGGTTTGATCTTTTTTTTTTTCACTCTGTCTATTGGCTATCCTTAAATTCCAGTTTATAAGAATGAGGTTCTATAAGTACATAAGGAACCCCCAGGCTTTCTGTGTCCTTGCAGAGGACAGATACATGGTTACAGCACTGACATTTTTCAGTACTATTCCTCAAAATGGTTCTCTGAGACTGGAGAAGAACCTAGGTGCTGCCAATTGTAATGTCTGATAAACCACATGCATCCTCAGAAAACCCACTGCTTCTCTGGCTGCAACATGATCTCATTCCTCCTCAGGCATTCACTGCTCTGAGGAGTTACTGTGTTCCTGAAGAAGCCTGGTTGCTCTGGGAGTAGGAGTAAAGGAGACTGAGAAGCTCTTGGGGCAAAAGTAGGTTATGGAGGTTCAAGGTAGAGAGAGGCCCTGGGATAGACTTAAATTTCCACTCTCTGCATATGTGCATAGAGTACACATATACTATGTGTACTGTACAGAATAAAAGCTAGATTCACCAGTTTTGTCTCTTCATCACAAAGAACCATGTGAGGATGAAGGCAAGTATGAGAGGGAATCATTAGCATGTATTTTCACTGTAGTTCATCTGAAAAAAAAAGTTACTGAAACAAGCATAGACCAACTCCAATCTTTTTCCTTCCTAATCCCATCTGTCTCTGGTAAGATGCAATGCATTCCTAGTCTATGTGACTAGAAATATATGGTTATGTATCTCAAGTTTAATTTTCACACTGGAGAGAAATGCTCCTATATGCCACAGCACATATCCCCAAATGCTATGGTAGAATTTATATCAATAAGCATATTATCTAAGAAAAACATGTCAGTGGGGTTCCTTGGTTTGTGAGGAATGCATGAACTGATGGGTTTGTAGTACAAAGACTCAGTAGTTTAGCAGTTAAAAAGTCTTTTTAGACAATTGAGGGAAGGTGAAATATTTTCAAAACCTGAGGCTACGAGATACACATATGCCATCTTGATTAAACATATGGAATGCATACTCAAAGAAAAGCCAACTGGAGTCCTAGTTGAGTAATCAAAACACCCAAGCTGAGAGGGGTTAACATGCAAGGATCAGCTCTGAACTTTGAAGTTTTCTGGTCTTCATTTTTCCTAATTAAGACAAGATTTAATAACCAAACCACTGTACAAACTATGTACTTAAACTCTAGGTTTGTTTCTAATTTTGTTGGGAACTCTTAGTAGATTCCAAAGAATCAGTAACCCCTGGGAAATTCACCCAGTAAGTAAGGTGGATTGATTTTTTTTCCTTAGCTACAAGAGCTGAACATCCACTTTTCATCTTCTCTTCTTTGACATTGCCTCTTATATATAGTTATTGAATAACACTAAAACAAAAGAAGACAATTAAATAGGTGTAATTAATATCTTTGTAATACTAGTGGAGCTTCAGCAAACAACTTGTGGAAAGCTGTGTACTAAGTGCAGAAAAATGTTCTCTAAATAAAAGCATGCAATTACTTGCATATTTTAATTTCAGAGCAAGTAACAACTTGATTTTGTTGTAGAAGTATTGCTTCCTGATAAATCTGTTCAGAATCTGTTGTTCTTTGTTTAATAATGGATAGTCCCTTTTTCTTCTTTCCCCTGCCCCTGCTCAGAATAAGGTGTTACTGTACAGGGAATCTTGTACTACACAATTCCACTCTGTGTCAGATACCAGAGACATTTTTCTCTTTCTCCTTATATGGTCATTTTGTATCACCACATAGGTAACAAACTTTCCTGCTACTCACAGAGAAAAGTCAGTTCAATAAACACTGATTAAATTTTTTTCCAGATGTTTATTAAGTTTCTTATAAAAACCCATAAGTTTAATAAGCTGATTTGAGCTCAAATGAGTTATCTGATTATGCAACATTCTAGTCCACAATAAGAGAAGTTTTAATACAATTCAAAAGCAGCAAGTAGAGTGATTGCTGCAGCTCAGAAGTATATGTCAATTTTTAAGACGTTATTTACTATTCAACAGGAAAACACCTGTTAGGTAATACTGTAAGCTGCTTTGAACTCTATTTTGTTGAATTGCAGCCTATTTCAGAACCTTAAAATTAAGATACATACAAATGTATATATCAACTACGCATAAACAAAAAAGATACTCCTGCAAGAACCTCTCTACTGTCCATGATGACATGGCACCAATAACTAAACTTTGGTTAGTTTTCCACCTTTAAATTTATTGGAAATTCTTTACTTTGGGAACTCACCTTATTCATGTGGATCTGCTGCTGGTACTGTTTCTGCTTCTCCAAAAATTGTTGATGTTGCTGCTGGATGACCAGCTGAGCCAAAGTACTCTGAGGAAGAGGAGCTGACTGGGTTCTGTTCAGTGGCCTGTGACGAGGCAGTTTGTGGGCAGCTCTTATGCCAGGTGAGACTCTTTCCTTTGCTGCTAAAGGAGACTGTGGATGAAGAGGAACCGCTCCTGCAAAACAGGGACATTTCACTCCCCTGTGCAAAACAACAAACTAACAGTTCTAACAGGAAAGAAAGCTTTCAGTAAGAAGAGGGGTGTATATTGCAGAACTCTGCATCTGCACTGATGCAGTGGGACTTGTATCACGTGCCTCGCCATGCTGGGAAGTTCAGCTGCTGCAAAAGAATGTGATGAAGTAATCATTTTCTCTTTTCTGTAATCATTGAATTCTTTCAGGCTAACAGACTCGTACAGAATCACTAAAAGGAAAAACAAAGATGCTGTCCTTTTTTCTTCCACCCTTCCCCTTTTCCCAAGAGTTAGGATGTGTGGTATTTGTATTACCTCATTTAGTTTAAACCGAACACAAATGTCATTAAAAACATCTTAAATTAGTATTGCTGGAGCTTTGATCATTACCAGTCACAAGAAGTTTTTGCTGTCTCATCTGTTCTTTCAGTAACAGATGCTGCAAGAGAGCTTGGTGGCTGCTGTTTGGCTTTCCCTCCAAAGCAATGTGAGGATGAGTTGACGGTGGAGGAAGGTTTCCTCCATACTGTCCAGCCAAGGCCACTCCTTGTCTAAGAGACTGGGTCTCCCCCTTCTGCTTTTCTTTGAATGATGACGAAGCCTGTCAAAGAACAACAGCATTGGTGACTGCTTTTCAGAGAAGTGGCCCTTTATACCTCTGCTTCGTTAGATGGTCTTGTGTCCTCATGAACACATACAGAAGAAAAGGTTAACATCCCTGTCTAACACTTTGACTGTGAGATGAAAAGGAAGAACATGCTAGTTAAATGTAACACTGTGAGAAACTGAGTAATAAAACCAGTTGAAAAATAAACAGCAATAAAAGCCAAAGCATAAGGAATTACTAGTTAGAACATTATTAATGAAAGGATGGGACCTATCCTTAAAATTCCTAAAGACCTTTGCATGGCCTCCTGTAGAGGAAACTAGAGGATGAGAGGAAATAGTGTGCACTGAGTTTGGAATAGGCAAGGCTTGGTTTTTCACATAACTTTCCATCACACAGCAAGCCAATCAGCAAAACAAAATAGTTACCTGTAGTAGTGGGAAGCTATTACTTTTCCTGGAGCACTCCCTGACTCCCTGAAGGACAGCACAAATGTAAGTTTTACCCTTAGTAAAACAAACTTGTACAGTTAAACTCTCATCTGCAAAATCATCAAGAGCTGTTGTATGTGTGTGGCATTTTGAAGTGCCTTATCAATTGCACAGTTATTGATTTAAAACTTTTGGAAGTTTTGACCCTTCATCATTGCAAATGTACTTTATATTGTTTTGTTCTTTGCCTATTAAAAAAAAATCTTGAAATGGCAGTTCAAGCAGAATAACAATTTTTGCAGAAAGAATAATAACCTAAAAGAAATATGCATGTTGAGGTTTGCAGATCAACCACTTATGGTAAGTCATGGTAAAAACAGTATCTCTGATAATATGAATTCCATAAATTCTAAAATAATGTTTTCACCAATATTTTTTGATATATGCTTACTTCACACTACTATCACATTCCCCTGAAAATAAACACCAAAGTAAGCTTTACATTCAATTTGCAACTGCTTATTCTAGTAACAGAAATAAACGTTACTTGCATAAATCAATCCCTTTGTTTTTTCTAATGCCAAAAGCAATATTTGGTGCTAGTTGGCCACATCAAAAGCTTGTAAGATTTGAGTGAGCAAATGAAACATATTTTCATTTCTTTTTAATGTTATAGATTTACTTTGAAGCTAGTTGAAGCTAGTTATATTTTTGTGAAATTGCTAAGAAATTTTTTATGATATCCTCTGAAAAAGTAAGCACTACTTTTCATGATCTTCAATTTTTCCATCCTTTAAAAACAATAATTTGCTGACTTTTAGAGAAATGATTTCAGGCTTACATAATTTTCTTTGCGAAGTTCTGTACCTGATATTAAAATGTAGGATTGCAGCAATATGTTACTGCTAAGAACAGTAAATGTATTGAAAAACATCCATAAAATAACATGGAACTTTGACTTGAAACTACATTTAGCATTTAGCACAGGAATTAAGTTGCATTACTACAAACCATAGTGGATCATATAGATCAAATTTTTTCACCTCCACTGAAACCTGAGGTTACAACCTCTAATTTCTTCACAGAAGGTACAAATTCACACTCTGTTGTACTGAACCACCATATATCATTATATTTACTTGTTTGTTTTTTGGTGGTGGTGGTGTTTTTTGTTTTGTTTTGGTTTTGGTTTTTTGGTTTGTTTGTTTGTTTTGGTTTTTTTTGAAAGCAGGTAAATTCACCAGTAGCAAAATTTTGGGGTATTTTACTGAGCTAGAAAAATACTACATTCTTCTTCTACAATGCTCCAGCCCAGTTTAGGTCACCACTGGAATCTCATAAGAAGTTACAGGTGCTGTAATTTATCAAGTAGAAATGATCATATAATTTAAACATTTATACTAAATAATCTCCTCATACTTTATACTAAATAATCTCCTCATACACTTCTTGCCACATCTGAAATCTGTTAGCTGGCATAAATGCAATGCATGTGGCCTGTACTTAGCTAACATCCACAATGGCACTTGTTTTTTTGAGATCAAGAATGAATATTGCTTTCAAGTTGTGCCCTTATATATCCAGATGTTGCCCAATGCATAAAGAGGTCTGGTTCCTACTCTTAATTGCTTGTGTTCCAAAATGCTAAAAATATAAAGAGAATAATCAGAAAGTAGATTTTCTGGAAGCAAAGGTATGCAGGAAGGCTTGAGACTGGTCACTTACACTGATTTGCGGTTGTATTGCTGGAAGTCCCAAGGTAATGTTGGGCAGAGAAGGGGATGTGTACAGACTCAACAAGTTCACTGGTTCATCCTGTATCAAAAGGCGTTGCTGGGAAACCAGGTGCTGGAATAGAGGGGAAAACCAACAGAAGTAAATCTCCAGGCTTTTTATCTTGGTTATTTTATGCTTGTATCCCAATACACTGAAAGCCAATTATGTACCAGTCATTGGTTTGCATCCCAAATGGAGCTCCAGATACGGAAAATTACTGTACCAGTAAAAACCACTTCTTTTCTTAAGAAAACACATGATTGGGGTTATTCCTTGGTTAGTAAATCAGATTGCAATGCAAAACTGAAATCTTGAGGATTCCTAGACCATCTTATCAACTTCTCATTAACTTCAAATAAGTTCTTCTCATCAACTGGACTTTCGCTCCAAGAAACTCAGTGGGAATTTATCCAGTGAATTAAGGATTATCCAGCTGAATCACCAATATGGATGTATCAAACCTTTACCATGGTTTTTATGAGTTTTGCTGTAAGGTATGAAATGTGGTTCTTAACCAATCCATGTCTTTTGTTAGCCAGATTATGACATGGGGATGTTTCAGGCACATTATTTACTTCCATTAACATGGAAATTTTGTGAAGAAAGTAAGGCATATTGACACATCTGCCATTTAAAATAATAGACTGTCTCTGTCTGCATATATACCAGCATCCTGACATTCTCTGATGCATAAAACCAGCATCCTGGCATTCTCTGATGATGGGATACTCTTCACAGTTTTCCTAATCCATTCAAGTTAAATTTTTAAATGCATCTTCTGAAGAACTGTGATATAGTTTTCAAAGACATGGAACTGCTGATATATTTTTAATTACTTTAAAATAAAACCAGACATTCTAAAAAGATCACCCTTTTTATTTCCATAGATTATTTGAGAAGAAACATAAAAAGATTACCACATCAGGAATCTTTTTGAAGCCTTTGCCTTTCTGCTTGAACAGTGATATTTTTCAACATGTGGGCTAGTAAAGTTGCTTGAATTATATTTTCTGTTTAACTCTTGCTTCCCTCCCAGAACTTTGACACAATAAGAGCTACAAAGGTCTTATTAGACTTAGGAACTCTGGCATGATATGGTCCCCAAGGGAACAACATCCTTGAAAAAGAATACCCTGTGTAACAGTATGACACAGTGACTGCTTTCTTCCCAAACAAAAAGCATATGGGACTCCAATAATAGACCACCTCCAAGAGGGATACTGCACACTCGGGCTTTGACTAAAGTAAATATAATAACTTGTCAAGCATGTTGTGGGGAGCTGTAGATTTTCCCCTGGACAAACCTGGAATATCAATTAACTCTGTAAAATACTTTGTGTTAATACAATGCAACTTCAGACCATCAATGAAAAGTGGTTAAGCACAAAAACACAGGATGTTATTCCAAAACATAACCTTCCTCATACAGTTTGTTTGGAGACACGACCTATCACTGAGACAATAACAGTAGAAGTCTATCCCTGTAATTTTCTTTTGGTACCTAGGGAATGTCAACAGATAGCATAGGAAACAAAGAAGCTCCACTTGTATATTACATTAATTCCTAGCTAACAGTGTCTTGCCTTGATAACATCCACCTTTGACCACTAATAAATGCAAGTATGTCAAGACTATGGAGATATTATGGGGGGAGTCTACAAATATTTAAGTGAAAATGGATACTCTAATGTACCTCCTAGAATATAATCAAATTTGTAGCAATGGCAGCATTGATACAAAGCCACTTGAAAGATTTGTGTTTAATATTTGGTTTTCAGTATACTACTATTACCTTCTAAGATTTGAATTAATAAAAATAACAATGGCAGGGTGTATAGCAGTAAAACACGCTACAACACTAAGGTCAGGCATGATTATTTCATCAGGTAGAAGCAATGATGTTATTTACCACAGGAATTAATATTGAAAACAGGAGTTAATTAGTAAAAGCCTCTTAATTTAATTTCTAATGCTGTTAATAACCTGTCACTTTCATTTTGGTAAGTGATTGATTTTTTCAAAACATTTTCAGGTAATGTTATCCTAAGCATCAGTGTAACCTCATCTCCCAAAATAAATTAGTAGTCCACCTGCATAGATTAGAGTTCTCTGTGTATCACAGAATCCCAGAATGGGTAAGGTTCAAAGGGACCGCTGGACATTATCTAATCCAAGCACCCTGCTCAAGCAGAGTCCCCCAGAGGCAAAAATTTGTGATCCTAGCTGCAGCTTTTCTTTTTACAGGGTGAACAATTCCTTGCAATGGTGGCACATGCAAGAGTTATTTGGCAGCACAATGACTAAGTCATGTCCTTGTCCTACATTCTGACATGGTGGTTTGGGTTGGCACCTAAATTACCCCAAAGAGCAACTTGCCCTACTTGCTCCTCTCTACATACCTATTCATTGGGTCTACAGATCCTGCTTACTGATGCTTAAAATAGTCTGTCAACAGAGTTATCCTCTTTCTTAAAATAGAGTACAAGAACTCAGTGTAATGGTGCATGATGATCAACAAGTAACCATGAATGACACTGCTTCGGTTGTGCTCTGGGACCTGCTGAGAGCAGGAACACCTATGTGTGCATGTTTATATGCACATTTATAGATTACAAGGGGAAGAAAAAATGGTTTGGCTTTAATACTTGCCAATTGCAGAACTGATTGTCACAGCTTTCAATATTCACAATTACTTACACTTGTATTTCTTGAGGCCTTTGGGATGATTTTTGAAAAAATTAATTTAGACTCTTCACATACATTTGACATAAACCTCACCAGCTGGTCAGAAATCTACACATTTTTCCACTGGCTCCATACAAAGATCACCTCAAGGAGCTGAGTATTAAAAGCATGGGTCTGTGGGGTTGTACAAAACAAATATGTGTATATCTGTCACATATGTAATTTATATCTTCTGTATAACCAAGTGATATTCTAGGAAATACTGCTTTCCAAAGCACAAATAGAAGAAAGAAATTGATCTGAAGCCCAGTTACACCAACTGGAAACTTTCCATTGCCTTCAATGGCTTTTGACCAGATCGTGAATGCCTAAAATTAATCATTTCACATGACTAAAGCAGGTTGTCCTCTGAACTCAAGGGACATGCTGTGCAGGGGCTCAATTCTGCTTGCATTTCTCAGGCAAGTAAGATTTAGCTCCAGCACAGCAGGTGACCTGAAAGTGTATGGCATGCTACAGGAGACAAATAGCTACTGCGGTGAACCTTGATGATACTGGAGACAACTGCGCCTAATAAAAACAGGATTTTATTTATAAGGTGCAATTAAAATCCTGAGTTCAACTTTCAAGTTTCATATAATGAGACCAGTGTTTTAGCAAACGGTAGTGAAAGTACCATTAAGGGAACTGTGATAGTAAAAGATTATCTGCAAAGCTGCAGCATGTGCAGTACACCTTTGTTCATTCAAAAAATTGTAAACGTCTACCCACCAGGCTGTCTGCTCCAGAGAGTAAACCACTTAAAAGTCTCACTATTCCAATGCATGTGGTAAAAATACTTTAAAAATCTGTTTCATTACTGATAATGCTCTAATTCTGTCTGTGCACTGGAGTGTAATTATTTATGGTACTGACTCATGCTTTACTGGTAAATGACTCTGTCATAGAGACCTGTTTTTCCTCAGCAAAAAGTGTTTTATTTGCTGCCATGAAAACCGCGGCTATCCGCCCACTCAGATATGAGCACAACACTTACTGCAAATGTCACAACAACGATTATGAAACAACAGCAATGTGAGTCATACGGGATTACAGAAAAACAAGTGGTATTTTGGGTGATTTTGGAACACTCATCCTATTATTAGAAACTTCTGTACTTTGTGAATCTGATTAAAAAATTTATTAGCTGTATAGCCTTTGAGAGCTGGCTAACTAAACTAGGAAAGAGATATGTAGGAGTTTGGCTGCTGTTAAACTACCAAAGAAAATCCCACTGAAATAAGAATGACTGAAGCTGAGATTTATGGAAAAATGTTTGAACCCACAGGACCATAGTACTGAGAGTCAAGTAACCAGAGAGGTAAAGAAATCCCCAACTGGATCCAGAAGTGGAAGTCTGTAGTTTCAGCTTCTTAGCACATTTCACCAAGTGCAGTGACCGATGCCAGGATGCAGAGCACAACTTCTAAAGGAACGTTTTAGGCTCCTTTGAGCATCTTTGGTTGCTTGTTGAGGTTATAATTTTTGACATCTGGCACAGAAGTGGCAAAAATATGCAACGCGATGTTCTACTAGCAAACAGAATGTAACTGCTGGTTCCTGCTACAACTTTTCTAAATCTCCCCAGAGACCACCAGCCTGACTAGCCTGTACGTATTTCTGATGGTGCAAGTGTGCAGAAACTGTAACATGCAAAGTCATGACCACCATGTATCAGTCTGAGACATAAATGCCCTTCCATTATGTACAACCCTCCAGCCAATAAGAGATCCAATTGGATAAGATTTCCTGTTTAATACAGCACATAATAACACCCACATATTACCAACTTCTAAAACATTTCCAGTAGTAAAATACATAACTTAATTCCACAGAACTAGGATCTGATCTAATCCTAATGATAGATCTTACTCTGCATCATTTAAATTTCTTTGCAATCACATATGGGGGGCTATGAGACAAGACCACATGTTAGCCATCAATGCAATTTTTTTTTCTTTTTGGTTACGGGCCAGAGAGAGGCTACTAATCAGTGTGCAGAGGTCACCCACCTGCCCTCTGGATCATAGTTCACACACACAATTAATTCATTATGGGGAAAAGTCACTGCTGGAGGTTGAACTGCCCATTCCAGGTTTTTTTTAGGTGAATGTCCTGCCACTGACCTGGAGAAATAGCTCCATTAACTAAAACTCTGTTAAATCACATTTTCTTATGCAATGTTTATAACATAAACAGCATAAACCAACAATTAATAGGAAATCTTGCCACCAAAGCAGGAACTGTGGTAAATATAGGCTGGATATAGAATATTGTGGAATTTGAGTCTCTCTCAGTCAAATTAGTTTACTGTCCCTTTACAATATTGCCATGGAAAGCATGACTTGGGCATGTCATCTGTGCTAAATGAGGTTTATCACAACTGATTTACCATCTGCATTCCTGTTGTTATAGGCACGTATGTATGAAACAGAATAGGGAGCAGTTAAGATTCCTTCCGTTTACAATCTCACTTTACAAAACAAGTATTCAAGAATTCTGGCATGACATTTACGGTGGTTAAGTACTGCCCTGATAAGGAAACTGAGATACAGTAAAATAAAAGGGAGATGTGACAAGGATTTAGTCACCTAACTCCAATACAGTAATTAAAGAAATCTACTTCAGCATTCACCTGAACCTGGGACCACCTTAGCTCTTATGTGTTAGGATCACCAATTCCTAAACCACTGGTTTGTATGCAGGAGCTCTTTATCAGCATTCAGCACTGAGCACCTCTTTCAGGTCATCCCAGAAGGTAATACTCTGTAACCAAGTTCCTTTCACAGCTTCCTCCACTCTTCCAGTAAAACTACTGCTTCTTTCCCCTGAACTTTTGCTACCGTAGAGTCTTCTGAGCATGCATCTCATACATAAAGATATATCACATATATTACATACTGTGATGTCAGCCTGTAGTGCCCTGGTGTCCCAATTACTCTGCTTATGAGTACGATCAAATTTTCCATCTTCTTCAGTCTAGAAACCTGAGCAATTATGTATGCAGTAACGAGTCTTACCTCAGCTTGAATGTTAGATGACAAAACTGAGGTTTCATTTTCTGTTGTACTGCTGGTCGGACCATTGCTTGGGGAACTGGGACCTGATCCAGGGGAGCTGCTACTGACTGAGGATTCTGAAAAAACAGATTAAACATACATGAATTTCACTCTGGAAAAGTACACATAATCTTGATTAATTATATACTCTTTATAGCATAGAGCTTTTTTGCTGTTGAAAAATACCTGTTGGTTACACTATTTACTTACATTAAAGACTCTTGTTTCATCTTCCATTTCTTTGGTTTTCCTTTTTAGAACTAACAAGGAAAGATACTCTTGATCTTTCCCCTTCTGATCTGTCTGTGTCACATAAGAAGAATTTAGTATTTATTTTTCCCATAAAGATGGTTATGATACTCAGTATCAGGCAGAGACGACACAGAGCTAGTAATGAGAAGAAAGTCTTTACTTTTTTAATTGTAACGAGTCCTTGCTCTGTAAGAGATGAGGCCTACTGCCATCCTTTCTGTCTAGGAAGGGGATGAGCACATTGTGGACCAATCATTACATACACAAACACTAATAGCAAAATATACACCTTCACTACACCTTTGGCACAAATATGAAGGAATATTTACAGTATGTAAAGACATTAAAATAGGATTTGAAAGACTGCGTGCTATTTTGATTGAAAATGTCCCAAGTTCTCTCCAAGACAAAGGGGGAAGAGGATGACCTCATTTCTTGTTGTTGTGTTGAGTTATTCTAACTCTACACTGATATAAATTATGTTTACATAATGGAAAGAGTTAAGAAGGTTAAAGAAGGAAGAGAAAGCCACTAGTGGAGTAACCCTCTTTCAAGTGATAGCTCTCAAATTACGGCACTCAAGAAGTTAAAGTAATTAATATCTAAATGTGGCACCTAATATTCTATAGCTACTTCTTTATTTATTCACTCTTTATGTCTTAGTTCATATGCAAAAATATGTTTTCACATTTACTGACATCACAGAAGGCTTCCTAGCTGTTACTTGAATCTCTTACTCTTTGATTTACTGAAGTGACTCTATACCCAGTTATGCTAACTGGCCATGTAGAAGTTCTTGCATTGTATTTTCAGTAGTTATCAGAGAAGTGGAGACACACAAACTTAATCTTTTTTTCTCATTTTTTAAAAATTAAAATAGCACTTTTTGTATAAATAGACATTTAAATAAAGGGTTATTTTCACTCAAGAGAATAAAATCAAGGGGAAAAAGACCTCAGGCAACAATGTTTAACCAGGGTTATGAAAGGTCCAAAATGTCACTATTAATAAAATAGTCAATATTAATAATTATAACAGCAATCTGAAAAGCTCCAAGACATTCTACAAAGATCATCCTTTATTGTCAGAGTCAGCAAAAGAAGACATCTATTTTCATGTTTCTTTCAATGGCATCAGGAAAAAACCTCCAGTGATAAATATTTCACTTTATAACTTACTTGTAAGTATGCAAACTGTAAAGAAATCAGCGAAAACAAAGGAAGTGAATATCAAGAATCTCATAGAGGCTTTAGCAAATGGAATTTACAAATTAGCTGTAGAAAAATTATAATCTGAAAATAACTTATAAAGAAACTACTTTGCTTAGTAACTTTCATGGTTGCATTCACACCTGTGTTCCAGTTTCACACATGACATACTGCGTAAAGTGGTCACAAGAATTGTACGTACAGGGACACCAATGTGTTTGTTCAAGTTCTATTTTAGTTCCATCTTGATGTGACATAACTCTGATATATCCAGCGAATTCAGATATATGTCTGATAGATTAGTAATGGTTGATTGCATAAAGGTATGGCCTGATCACCTGAAAAAGCCACGAATCTACTAAATATCAATGCAAAGTCAAAGCAAGAATCATCAGGATGAGGTAAAATACTGCAAATGCTCATTTTGTTTAGCAAAATGATGTTTTGTTAGCAAGTTCCAGTTCTGAAGTTCCACCACTATTCTGTGAGCTGTGGCAACAGAATTTCCCCATTCTTAATTACCTGTCACCTCGAAAAGACGCTTCTTGAATGAACTGACATTTCCATCCTTCCTCCTGAGTAAAGGACTGCTTCTCCTTTCTGTCACCTTTTGTTTTAATCTTGAACGTACCTTCAAATTGGGCTCTGAAGCTGGAAATGAAGAGAAGAAAATATGTGACTACAGATCCAATTCCTGGCTTGTGTCAGACACCACTGACCCTGTAGGACCTCATCTGATCCAAGGAGGTTTGGAGGCAGAGATTTTACTGCCCAACCTTCTCAGTCATCCTGTTGCTCCTCATATAACTTCATTTTAGATTGGAAGCTAGGAAAAAAGAGTTGAAGAGACCTGAAGTGCCTTGGATCCCAGCATTTTTCTCATTCCGTTGTGACTTTGAAGTTACCCATTAATTATTGTTACTACCATAAGTATTAATAATAAATGAATGCAAATTCAATTTACGTTATTTTTATCTCTCTTTTAGATGAAAACTTGGAAAACACATCTTGGGACTTGGAACACTGTAACTGGATTAAGGTCTAATTGCAGAAACAGAGATTAGCCTCCACTGGTGCCTTTTGATTTCTCTGAGAAATATAAATTACAACAAGCCTTGCTGGCAGAACATTTCTTGGTCAGTGATTTTAGGCCCAGAAATTTAATGTTTTCTGAATAACATACCAAACAACTAGATTTATGACAGTGTCCTAAGACCATTTACAGAGAAAAATATATGCTCTGAAAATGAAGAAGTAGGGTTGGTTCCCTGAAAACCTAGGATTATATATAATGCACCTTGGGAAAGTTCCACCTTTGTTTCCTTAATGGACACAGTCTTTTCATATGAAGGCCAGCTCTGCTGTGCTTTCATGTGTTTCATGTAGTCATTTATTTGTTCTTCAAGTAAACCCTGTATCAAACAGACTGCTAAGAGCTAGCGAAAGATAATTGTGGATTAGAATTTGTTTATATTTCCCTTCCTGGAACTGAGGATTAGCTAAGCAATATCTCAAAATAGAGAGAGCTAGAAACTGGGATCAGTTCTCTCTCCTATGCACAGACTTAAACCCAGCCTCAAAGAAGGAGCAAGAGTTAGCAGAAAACCAAAATGCATTTTATCTTCACTCAATTCAGAATTACACCATTTGTCACTTTGGGCCAGGAACTCAATCCTACACTACTAATTCTAGCTCCTGCCCATCATGTCATATTGCACATATTTTTTCCTTCTGTCCCACCTGTTCCCTCAGGGACGAGGAGCCCAGAAATGGTCACTGGAGGGCAAAGGGGCTGCACCTCACTGCAGAGTTGCTGTGACCAGCAGTACCTGCTGTCACATGCAGACCTTTGTCATGTACTACATTGCACACGGCAAGGGCTGCCCTCTGAAGACCCTGTGCCTTCAATACATTTCAGACCAAGAGACATAGGCTAGAACAACATTGGAAATCTTTAACAGACATATTAATTAATTAATCTGCTACCACTGTTAAGATGAATGGTTCCAACAAAGTACCAAAGTACAGATGACTTTTTTGCTATCTAAGATACCATTTGCAATGAAACTGAAAATATAAAATATAATAATGGGCTATGATTACACTACATGCACAAAAGGAGTGATTAATCACAAAAGAAGTGATTGCCTTTTCTTTTAAATGTCATCGCACCACAGATCTTACCAGGTGTAATGACATTTAAAAGAAAAGACAATCACTCGTTTTGCACTTAAATATATTTCAATTTCTGCTATTCTGTACTTTTTAAAATCAGGAGAATATGTCTGCACTTATTCTGTCTGTGCATCTGTGATAGATGAATGTGATACAAATACTCTGCAACACTCACTGGAGAAATTCTCCACTTCTATGTAAATGTTTCATGCTCAGTCACAGCAATTCCCTTTCTATTTTTACCAAATTCCCATCATATTCTGCATCTGAATCCATCATATAAGCACAGAAAACAAACTTTAAAGTCAGTGTATGAATTTATGAGCCATCTGGCAAGATGCATGAAAACATCAATAATTTTAAAATGGAAATAATCAATTTTAATATGAAATGTCATGGAGAATAGTGGTCTTGAAATTATAAAATAAACCTCACAATACAAATCAAAGCCAATGTCTGAAGAATGTTTAGCTCAAATTCTGCTTTCCTGAGTTTTCTCCCTGAGACACTGACAGCTCCTAACATGGTACTTACCAGGACCCAGTGGCTAGCAAAAAGAATTCTGGTTTCAGTGGACAAAATATACAAATCTAAGCAATTTGAGGATATCTGGTCCAATGAAAAAAAATGCAGAACCGAACACTGGTTTCTTGACTCCCCGCAGTGGCTGAGGCATTGGCTTGGTGTGTGACTGTAGAGATCATTGAACCAACCTGCTCCACCAAGGCTGGTGGAGAATTTTTGTTCACTGCAAGAGGTATGGATCACAACAGCAACCCTATGTGCCTCAGTGCACTCCTACATGAGGGCAGTAATAAGATATCTATAACTGTCAACTCTCTTCTGGCAGTTAAAAAGGCAAGATTAAGTATTTTAAGCTTCAAATATGGAGCTGTGCATTGCAATTTTAAATTTATATACATGTATATATACATGTTGACTGCCTCAAAGCACATATGTAAGATCATTTAGAAACTGAAAGTTTAGTGCTTTAAACTCTGAAATGTGAATATTAGCAAAAAGTGAAAATAAAATTTTCAAACCTTTTTCTAAAATTAGATTGTTCCCGTAGTATTTGCATGATGATTAGAAAGTCTTAACAGCAAACGGCCCAGAATTATTGTAATTGATTTGTCTTATGTTTCAAATGAGTATTTGGCTCAATACTTTAACTAGTGGCTCTTAGAAGTGGCTCTACAGAGGGGTAGTGATCAAAATAACTGTTTTGCATTAGCCACCCTGTAAGTATTTTTCCTGCACATTATTTGCTCCTTTGCTCAGCTTAATTAATCCGTTGCTGGCTATATTCATCACACAAAGACATTCTCCAAGGGGAAAATTGTCACATGGGGAGTCAATGCCAAATAACTTTTGAGGCTAAAGATTTACTCCCCAAGTAAATAGTAGCTTTCTCAAGCTACTATTTGCAGAGTAGCTTTCTCAAGCAAATACAAGTCCCTAAGAAGTAACTTTTTTTTTTTGCTACAGTAATACCACAAAATTATTGAAAAGACTATCAGGGAATCTATATGGCGATTCAACCATAAACCAAGACATTGACAGAGCAAGAAAATTAATGCACATGGCTAACTTTCTTTATGTTAATGATCCCACTGGGGTCCAGAACTCAAACCTAGATTAATTCTACCCCATATAGCAGACATCCTGTATCTCACCTTCCTGAGAAAAGGAGCCCCTCTAAGTGCTGGAGGTGTGGAATGGGGTGGGTTTTGCTGGGTTTGATGACTCCAACTATAGTGGATCGAATCATCTGACCAAGGAGCCCAAATGCCACAGACAAGAGAATAACAAGAGCACGTGGCCAGGAATGTGGCCACAAGGATGAGGAACACAGGATGGCAAATTTTCATGGCAGCAATTTGGTTGGTTGGGTTGTGAATCTAAAATCTTACTAAGAAACAGTATACAACTGATATTGGTTTAGTTGCTCTCTGTTTAGCTAACCTCTTTACTCTTACTCTTACTCTTTGCACTTCTACTATATTTAGCACTTTGGAACAAGTAATAATCAATTGCCACTTGGAAAAAATGAACACATATTATTTGAAAGTGTTTTGTTGCAAAGAAACAAAAAGACACAGCTATTTTCTCTGAAGGCCATCAAAGCCCGTGTCATTGTTCTCAATGGGAATCAGATACCCATTTGAGCAAACCACTTCAGAGGATTTCATGAAAGACTAGTCTAAAAATTACTTTGTTTATATAGATGTAGCATAATTTGGAATAATGAGATGTTGCAGTAATACGGCTTCTTCAGTTGTATTGCTATTACCTGGCTTATTGTCTTTTTAGTGCTGGTAATTACAGACTGGTATTACTCTTTAAATGATTCTAATTGGGAACAGATACAAAAGACACAGAAAGGATTTGTTTAAACAACAACAGAAGATATCACAGGCAATCAAAGGATTGGTTACGTAATATTTTGCCATGACTTGTATCTACAGAACTAAGAACTTTGGCTGTAGGTGAAGGAGAAAAACAGTGTCTAAATGAATTTTCTCATATTTTATAGTGGCTTCATAGAACAAGAAAGAATAAAGTAGCTGTACTGTTAAAAATGGAAAATATACAGGTTTCTATGTAGGTACACACTAATTTCATCACATGAGCCATCGCTGATCAGGTGAAAGAAAGTTATTCTCTCCTAAGAAACATGATGCTCAAATACAAGCACAAGAGATAGGAAAATGATTCAGTGAAGTCATTACATTCTATACTTCACTTCGCTTAATATTAGCAATTAGCAGATACTAACATTAAAGAATATAGCCTGGGGCCAGATTGCTCCCAAATAAGCTGAGGTTTTCTTGGCAGGGCTTTGCTTCACTGTTTCTTGTTATTAAACATACAGAGATATTTAAGAAGAAGGAATGAAAATCCTTTTTACGCATGGGGAGAAGACATGTATGAAGAGAATGTAAAAGACAATAATGCACTACTCTCTGATGGTTCCTGGAACACAGTAGTACTTTTGTATGAGAAGAGTGTGTACCAACTTCAAATCAGCATTTAATGAAGCCAGGCAGGAAATGGGGGATGGGAGAGGGTGCACAGCAAGCAGGTCCTCATCTTGAGGCTAAAGCCATATATAGGAAGCCTGAAGAACAGAAAGTGAGCTTTTGTCCAGATTCCAAAAGGCTCTAAAGTGAAAGCATTTCCTTTTCCTCACAAGTAGGCTGGCTTAGAAAAGCTGTGGGGCAATCAAGGTAAATTACCTAAATTTGGCCAAAAAGACTCCAACATCAGCATGAGCAACAGTGGCAAAACTGACATCCTACTCTAGAAATACAAATTGTTCGCCTTCACCCAGGCATCAACTGTTACCACTAAGATCCGTTTTAAACAACAACCTGATCTTCCCTAACATAATTAGGTCACCAGAAACAATTAAAAACCAAATACTTCAAAACTTATAACAAATCTTCACAGGTATTCTCTATTTCTTTAGCTATAGTTTTTTTAAGCTGAGAAGAGTCATATGTGATACTGGTTTCTGCACTGTACTCCATGCAGGGGTTTGTTTTGGTTTTTTTTTCTGGCTTATACCCAACAAGCATCAGTAATTGAACACATAGTCAAGAGATCTGTTTATTCAAACTACACAGGTTGCTTTTTTTTAATACTCTTGTGCTAAAAACTCATGTACAGACAAGGATTTTGTGCTGTACAACACAAAACCGTAACACTCCACGCCTAAGCTAGCCTAAAGTTACAGCACAAAATGATGATGCATGGGTGCAGGCTATCAGAACTGCAAAACAAACATTAAGATGGCACTGGTTACCACAGTGGGGGTATTGCCAGAATTTATCCTTTGTCAAGTTTCTTTCTAGTACTCTGGCAATTGAATATTTTCAAGAAGATACTGCATGTGGGTAACGAGATAACTTGGAGATTTCTGTTGTGATTTATCCTGAAGCAGGAGGGGCAGAATTGGAAAAAGAACACACTCTGAAAAGATCCTCATTTTGTCAGGTCCATAGCTCAGCAGGTTCCTGGGTGTTATGGGCTCCCAGTCACCCTGGTAATACACATAAAATAATAATAATAATAATAATAATAATAATAATAATAATAATAATAATAAAAAAGCAGCCTGCCTGCTTATGCTATGCCTGGAGACCTAGGAAAAGGTCAAATCCCACATTAATACTGCAACAAAACCAACTGGAACAGGCATATCTTAGGTTCCTAAGATGCTGGTCTGAAAGTTGTGGGTTAAGGAGAAACTTCCCAGATCCCACTTCAGTTGAGGTAGAATCAAATGCAGAAGACAGCCCTAAGCACCACCAGAAAGGATAAATGTGAAGATAATCTGGGCTTACTCAGAAAGACTATGGATGCTACCAAAGCCTGGCAGAAAGCTAGTCAGGCAGAGAGACACAGGTCAGGGACAAAAACTGTTTTCAGCTTCCTCAACTGTTTTGTGAAGAGTTGTGAATGAGCCTCTCCTTCCGAGAGACCTGGTGGCCTCACAGCCTTTACGGCACAGGGTCTCACAATCATGTAACTATTCTCTGCTCTGAATGAAGTTTCTGATTGCTGCTCTGGCTTCCTGTAGGCAGCCACAGAGTGCTCCAGCCACCTCCACATGATTATATGAAGCATAGGCAAAATGAGTAGTGTCTCTTTGTCTTCATACATGACTGAATGACATTTGCTGTAGAAGGCCATATCCCAATGGAAGAAAATATTGGACAATGTACATGTGGACATTCTCCCCACTGGATGACAGACTGGAAGATGGCAGTAGTCTGCATATAATATAATTCTGTGGGTTCAATGATTTTTCAATTCTGTTGATTCAAGATGACACTTCTGAAATAGTTTTAAATTAGATTAATGAGAGTGAAAGCTATTTACACATGCCCTCTAAAGCTCTTCCAAGAACTACATGGACCTGACTGCTGGGGAGTCCCAACAAGGCAGGAGAACCAGATACAGCAGTACAGGATGGAGATGCTTTGTTTTTCTGGCTTGCATCACCTAATGTTTTTTCAGGATACACTGAAACTGTTTCCTGTACAACCATTCACTTTATGGGGAGTGCTGGTCATATGTGAAACCCTTTAGTCCTTTGCTTTATTTTACTTCTGTAGAAGGTAGAATGCTTTATTTTTTCAGACTAAGGTAAATATCCATTCCCTAAATAAAAAAACAGGTTTAGTGAAACACGTGGCAAAAGAGCTAACTAGATTAGAGGGGGTATTGCCCTTCTGCTCTCTTCAGGCTAAGGAAACCAATTTAACGAGATTAGCAAATTTTCATTAATTTTCTAAAGCAGGTTCAAAAATTAAATAGTCTCTGAAGCTACTTTGAATATCTAACTTTTCTTTGTTATTTACTTCAGTCTTTATGAAACATAATAAATTGTGCCTAGAAAGATAACACTTGTTTCCATGGATAATGAAACAAGTATTTTGAGTTAGATATAGAAATTACTTATTGTACTGCTTGGATTTAGCCAGAATTGGAAATCGTGAATATCTGAGCAGTATGATGCATTTCCTGTTGGTATATGTTCTTCAAGTAATCTATAAGGCAAAAGAACAGGTGTCTTAATAGAATATTTTAAAAATTCAGGTTTTTAGCAAAGAAACAGCATCTCCTTGCCTTTGCACCACAGGGTTATACAGCCATTTCAAGGAGGCCATGGTTTTACTGGGCCTTATGAATCCTCGTTACAGGATTCGTCAAGTCTGCTTTCGTCAAGTCTGCTGAAACTATGACATTTCACTACTATGTCAGGTCCATCTTAATTGTCTTACAGGTAAAATAATGTCCTTTTCCAATGATAAGTAGGGGATTAAAAAGCAAATACTACTATACTGTCTTGAACCATAGAATTAAGGAACAAGGATAGCTTAAAATTAATTTTCATCTTCTCTGCATGTCGTCAAATTCTGTAATTTTATTACACCTTTATAGCACTTTCTGGAGCCAACTTGCATCTGAGTTCTCAGGAGGTGGAGATGAGAAAAGAAGATGAAACAGCTGCTTGAATAGAGGGTATCTCTCATTTGAATGGTAATAATTCAACAAACAAATTAAGATATGCATGACTGGCAGTCCTTCTGGTTGGGTATCCACTGGTAATTCTTACCCTTTCTTCTGACCATCTACACCAGCTGGTTCTAGCTGGGAAGAAGTAATGGGAATAAAATATCTTACTTTCTGTAAATATAGCAAATCCCATTCTTCAGTCTAAATCCTCCTCCCAAATCCACTAAATCCCAAGAAAAAATATTCTGTTCAATGAAGAACTGTCACAGATAATCCCCTAGCCCCCAAAGTCAAGGCTTTTGCCATGGTCACCATTTGACCCCTAGATACATGATTTATTTTTTAAAGAATAATCATGTTCATGATTATGTTGTTCCCCAAGCCCCATAAAAGAAAGAACTAGTTCATAGGGTGTTTATATCCCAGAGATTTTAATCTAGGAAAATATCCATCAGTGATAACTCACTGATGTCAGGCAAAAAGCACAGTCCAATACTTCATCAACCTTCAGAAATTCACGATGAAACACCATCATCTTCTCCCCCAGTTTAACAGGGCATCAGTGCCATTGGTAAATGTGAGCTGGTTAGGTCTAGACTGCTGAGTTGTACTCTGGAGTTGTCCAAAGGCAAGAGGATGCCAAGAAAACAAAAGCAACCAAAACACAATGTATCTTGCTCTCCTAGCAGATGAGAACCATTGGCCAAGTTCATCTCAAAAGTAGGAAGGCAATTCAGCCCCACTGAAGAAAAATGAAGAGAAAATTGGCCCCAAAGTTATTTAGAAATACAAGACACGTTTGTCTTCTTGAACTTCTGTAGGCAGGGCCAACTTTGTGAAAATATCTGTTCATGTTAAGAAAAGTGAGAAGAAAAACCCCACGTTTGAAGTCTTAATTGGACATCCATACTACACCTTCACAACCATACTGAATTAAAATAAATTTACTTTTAGATAGATTTTTTTATGCTCTGGGATAATTCCAGTCCCCTACAACTTAATTAGCTAAATATACATTGTAAACTTCCATCTGGTAGAGCAATTTAACAAGAATAATTGTGCACCATCATAACTCAACGAGACACTGAGGAAAACCATTGAAATACTATTTCCTTTGCTTTGGAAGAGAATTATGTACAATTTCAGCGTGCTTTGCATTTCTAACAGTTAAAGCCAACAGGGAGGTATCACTCTCATTTATATTACTTTCCCATGAGAAAATCAAAAGCAAAGTACAAAGCTTATGCCTTTGCTCATGAATGGCTCTGTAATACTCACTTGGCTTTAGCCACAACATGTTATTTGGCAGCTAAACCCCTTCATTAGAGTTGTGGGTTTGAAGAGATTTTTCAGTGAAACTATGTTTTGCAGGATTTTGGAGAAGCACAGTCTTTACTAACTGATATCTTCTATTTTGGATGATACCATACCATGTGATTTCCAGTTTTCACTTCTCTGTTTCTCTCTTTTTGCCATCTTTTAGATGTTGTTTACTTTTCTAAAAAAGTTTTCAACTGTCCCTTCTCTAGATACAGTGGAAGAAAAATCCTAATCCTACTAAAATCAAACAGGACAGTTTCTACTGACTTCAAAGAGCCTCAAATTTTATATGCAGTATTTTGCAACTTATTTATTCAGAGGGAATAAGCTTTGAAATACCCATTAAAAACATTACACTTCATTTTCAATAGACATTATGCTCTTAAAATGCTTTAGATTTTAGGACTGCTCCCTGTTGCTTATTGAAGCAACTTCTTTAGGTTCAGAAGTCAAAAAGGTATCTAGTATCTGATTGCTTAATTATCAAAAAGTTATGCAAGGTACTTCTAAATGCTACTTTATAAGGCATTTTTTGTAAACATACACAGTGTAAGAAAAGTTTTATGTTCTCGCATGAAGCAGAACGTCATGATTTAGTTTTGGTTATCCACTCATCAGTAAAAGAACTAAGATAGTATTTTGATCAAGACTGTATAATCGGTTTAGTTATGAAGAAGGGATGGTAGCATCATAGAATAATTACTGGCAAAACGGAACATGATAACGATACACGGAGTAGAATTTTTGCTAAAAGAGAAAGACACTGAATGCAGAAACTGAGTAAATTTTTTACCCACTCACAAAAAACTTGTTTTCTGCAATTAAAAGTGTTAAATAAAATACATTAGAGGAACAACCTTCCACTGATGAGACAACTATGACGGTCTTCATGAGAATCATTCTGGTGATGACTCCTGTTGAAACCTGGTGCAGGCCCTGGCAACTCTCGTGATACCAAAGCATAACTACACAAGTTCTTTTCTCTTTGCCAGTGTCATTAAGCGTATCCTAGCATTCATTTTTATCTAGTTTTAGGATGTTTCAAATAAATTCTCCTCTACCTTGAGCTCAATTAGAATGACATGACATCCCTCCTCAGCCCCAGCTTGGGAGGCTGCAGGGCTGGAGGCAAGAGAAGCCCCTCACAGTACCTACAACCACATTTCCTTGGAGCAACTGGCTCCCAGGGCCTGGACACTGATTTGGCCTGCTCATTACATGAATCTGGAAGCTTTGCCTCCAATTCACCCTGCAATTGCAAGTGGAAGCTTTGCCTCTTTCTAAAACTTCCTACTACCAATTACATGCTTTGAAGTTATTGATACTGAATTTGGGAACGCTAAAAACATTTGGTGATTAACCGCAAGAGGAGTCGAGATCAGGGTACCTTTTCTCCTTCTCACTGTGATAAGTACTGATTTCTTCTGGGCACATTACCTAGTCCAAATTTATTGAGATGTTTCACCAACCCAGGAAAACAAGGACTCTGGAGAGGCAGGAATGCTTAGCATCCCTGGAAAATGGGATAAACTTAGGAGAATCATATGTTTGCCTCGTTTCCCTGCTTCAATAAACAAAGTGCCTCTCCCATTTATTGTGCTCCCTCATAAACTCAGAGAAAAATAGCACTTCTCTCACTGAGCTGGACTTCTTCATTTTGGCAGACACGGTAATTGAGGGTTTGGGATACTCTAAGCATTTTTTTAAAAAATAAAAACCGAAAAAATCTAGCTTTTTCATATAGTATTACCTCACAAAAGAGTGTTTTCCTAGAAAATGCAAACAGAAATAATATTTGGTGGGACAAAAGGGGAAAGGAGAAAAAACCTTCACACACAAAATGTTTTTCTTCTGATTTTCAACTGCTCCAGTAAATTACTGAGTCACTAAGTACACAAAGAATTGTAAGGAAATATTCTAATTAATTTTTTTTTTTCTTAAAAAAAAAAGTCTGCTGAGTTCTCATTCAGGAATCTTTCATTCCCATTTGTACAAAACTTACACTGTTATTCTACTGCCTAATCAAGTTAACTTAATATGGTTTTTACAGAGTGATCTTCATGGCTGTGCAGGACAGCCTTCTTCCTCTCTTTCATCACAATATTAAACAATCCTTCAACTCCTCTTTTTTCCTGTAGGAAATGACACAACTTTTCCCAATCCAAGGAAGAACCTCATACGATTTGCTATTAAAAAAAAAACCCATGCTGTTTCCACTGAGTACACTTTCAATTTTTGGAAAGCGAGCTACAAACATCTTCTCAAATTTTTATACTCTGAGAGATCTTCAGGTCCCTAATCGTAAGCATACAACTCCATCCACAAAGAAAGGTTCAACTGGCACAAAAGCAAAATGAAAAGAAATACCAATTGACATTCCCATTCTTCCATGATTCTGCTAAACTCAGGAAAGAAAAAACAGTTCATACTTGATATGATGATGTCCCCAGGAATTTCTTCCAAAAAAGCCAAAACATGAAACAAACTGCAGAAATACCACCTACAGCAACATTTTTAAAAGGTATGCCGCTTTGGTCAGAGAGCTAACCCTTGTTGGAACTTACTGACTTTTGCCTGTTTGTATCAACACTTGCATACAAAAGAAGAAATTTTAAAGATTGGAGAAAATGCAAATGTTAGGGCCATTTGCCAGAAATTCTGCATTTCAAAAAGGTAATAGAAAAAATAGAAAAAAAATTCTTAGAAAAGATCTACCCTACCAAACCCATGTTGCTTATTGTGTTTTTATTAGTTTTACAGTAACCTCATAGAGAAGATCATATTTTTGTGGACAGATAGTCACAGAATAGAGGAGCCCAACAAGCAAAAGTTCCCAATATTAAATGATCAGATTTTCAAAAGTACATGGCTCCCATCGGAGCTCTTAAAACAGTCAGTATGAATTTCAAAAGTGTTCAGTAATAGGGAGGTATTTTCAAACCTCTCTGGATAATTTAGATGCATTAGTCTCATTGAAAGTTAATGAGCCATGTGCTGCTCAGGCTTTTGGGTGCTTTGCAGAAAACACATCTTATAATTGGTATCCATGGTGCAAGTTTTGGGGATTTTTAAAATTTAATCTTATGCTGTTTACACTAAATTCTGCTCGTAGCTACAGATGTGTAGCTTCTCCTTATGGTGTATTTATCTATCCAGTGAAGCAATAGCTCCCCTTGCTCTGCTCTTTTCAAAGTCTGTCAACACCAAGTATCTGAATGCAGCTGTGCAAAGAGTTGCATATCCTGGCCTCTAGCCCCTAGGACAGTCCCAATCCTCCATGCAGCTAAACTTTCTGAAGCCCACTGCTGACAACTTCTGCTGCATCTTGTACAGAAAGGAACAATCCACATGGCTGAGACTTGTTGAGTAACCACAGTCACTGCACTAGGATGTCAACTCTGGTACCTAACTGTAAACAATGACAGAGCAAAACTCAAGTCTTTCCCTAGTTATCTAAGCATTCCATCATTCTAGATACTAGAAGAGTAAAGGCTGCAGAAAATGTTTTCCTTTGTACCATTCTTTCAGAATTAATTTTTAGAAGATTAAAAAGGAGATCCCACTTCAGGACAAATTAGGCAAAGATTAAATGGATTACTGAACAAGAAAGTAAGTAAGCAAAACTCATGATTTACAATGCCTGTGTGACATTGGTGTTCCCTTAGCACTGAAAAACACATTAGGATGTCAGGGAAGAATCATTCAGCTTTGTTTCCCATTAAATCTGATCTCAGAGTACTTGATTCAATCAGAATTATCTTACAAGAACATTTTATCAAAGTTGCAGAAGAGAAAGATACCTCTGTATCTTATATTTTAAAGATTAAAAAAAACCAAAAAACCAAAAAGCAAAACAAAGCTGTAATTAAAAGTCTCAACAGGTATTCCTTTCTAAAGGCTGAAAGGAATGTGAGGTCTGCTTTCATATGAATTGCTGGCTTCACGCAGGTTCAGCACCACAGAGGGTTTACCAGGAGCCAGTGGCAATAAGCATTCATAGCCTAAAGGGAAGGAAAAGAGGTTCACCCCTCATGGCAAAGGTCAGATTTCTGCAGGCTTACAGGCTGTCCATATACATGAGTGTTCGTGGGACATCTTTGTCTAGTAAGGTCCCGTGAGGATGACAGAGGCTCCACAATGTCCCTCTGCCTGGAGGATGGCCCTACAGCCACCCAGATCAGTTTAGGGTCATTTGACTTGTGTCGATTTGGTTCCTGTTGCTTTTACACTCAACCCGATGAACAATCATTGAAAACTTTGTGGGGATGTTGCTGAAGACTGGAATTAAACATCTCTAGTACACAGAGAGACTGGACGTGTAAACAGGATATTAACAGCTGCTATTTTCACAGACATTTTTGGAGATATCAAATATCCTCTGTTGGTAACATACAACATGCTGTACACTTCATTTATATTTGCTTATCAGTATCACTATGTCAATGTCATAGGAACGGTTATACTAATGATTATATTAGTATTTGTCTATTTATTCTGTAGATATCTTTTCAGAGAGTCATCATGTCCTTTGTTAAATTTTGGAACTGATGCACTGCATGCCCAAATATTTGGAATAACATATAGAAAACATCTGGATTTAATTATATTATAGTCCTCTTATGCAGACAATGGGAATTGAATTAAGGAATATTTTGAAACCCCCACAGAGATATAAAAGTATTAGCAGCTGCACGAGAACTTTACTGTTACAAAGTTTGAAAATGTTTTGTTTTACAGATCAACAGTCTGACACATCATAAATATCAATCATAATGTTTAAGATACATAAACATGGAAAAAAATTAAAGCCTGAATTTCAAATACATGTAGATGAATTCACGGCATTTAGAAGATGCAGAACGTATCCTTTGGTTCAAAAAATGAAAATGTATAGTCTGTTGCTATATTGGCAAATATATGTTGTTCAGTGGTATTGAGCAGAGAGCCACATAAGGGTTTATTTTGATGAACAGCCTGAACAAGATTTTATAGAATCTTGTTATATTGCCACCATATTGTACAAAATGTAATTCAGATAGAATAAATTAGCATTTTTCTTTTCATGCTTCCATTCCTTTGAAAATATTTGGAGATATAATATGAGCTTAGCAAGTCTGCCCAAATTATTAGATACAAGCTGAATTTTCCCTCTGAATATATGCTGGCTCCAAATGCCACTTCTTTTCAAGTCAGTTTTGCAGTTAGTTTTCAATCTCCCAGTGTCTAAATTGCATTCAAAGGCTGTTAGCACAGTAGGGGGTCAGACTTTCTCTCTGAACGTAACTATATCACTCAACAGCAGACTCATGCAATAAGCTGATCTAATGTTTTCTTTTCCTTTCCCCCCCTCCTCTGAGTGTCTCCCCGCATTCCTGGATACCAGTCACTGCACAAGGTCCTGAGGCAACAGCCACAAGGACTCCACCACCATTCTAGTTTTCTTTGTGGTGCAGAAAAAGCTAAGTCTACAGTTCACCTGCTGTCAGATAAAATATTCAACTGCTAGGTCTTCTAAAAGATTCTAAAACCTTCAAATGAACATCTTCTATGTGTCAGAAGACATGCAATTGTGTGTATATGGACACAGCACAGTGTTGGTAATGCCAAGGTCATGGGCTCGATCCCCACATGGGCCATTCACTTAAGTGTTGGACTCCTCTTCCAGCTCAGAATGTTCTGATTCTGTGATATGCATACAAACTCTGACAATCAATGACACAAAATATAGTATCAATCCAATTCCTCCTCTTTTCACGGTTTCCCCTCAAAATGTCCCAAAAAACATTGTCTAAAAGCAGAATACCATCCAAAGATAGATGCTATATCTACCAAGGGCAGACAGAGTTATTATAGCCAGAAGAAGAGCAAAGAAAATAAAAATCCATGAAATGATGATCTGTTTAGAAACAAAATTTATAAGAACTGAAGCCTGCACTAGCTGTCAGCACTGGGAAACACCAACTCTTGGTACCCATGTGGCCAGGCTGACTTTGCAGTCTAGATCTTTGAACTTACTCATAGTATCATCTTGAACAGGATTTGTGCAACATGATATATGCCTGCTGATGGACAGCTTGGTTAAAATAAAGGGTGGGAGAATTGCTGGGCAAGGGGCTCAAATAAACAACGCTAACTCACCCGTTTTACGAAGTGGAAAATCATCCTTAGCATCCTGTGCTCCTGGTAAAGTGTATTTGTATGGTGGCGAGGCCCCACTCAGGGGTGGAGAGCTTTGATCCAGTGAGGTATGGTGGGCAGCCCTGCAGCAGACACAGAGGTCACAAATTAGCTGTCACTGGGGTGACCAGCAGTAACTATCCACACATGTTGTACAGGTCTCAGCTGTGTTTATGTTCTTGTTCGTCTAAGTGCACACAAACCACAGGCTCATGTAACCAATTTCACTCTTACAGTAAGTTATGGAACTCCTTGGGATTCCCAAACACGCATTTTTTGCACTCATTAGAGAAGTCACATAGGATAAGATTCATGTTGATCTACAGACAGGGTCTGTCACCACTTTAGGGAATTGACCATTTCAGGTGTTTCCTTTTAATATGAATCAGCTGACAAAGCCATTTATCACATACAAATAGACATACATTGATCAAGCCTTCTCTATCAAAATGTGGGGGATTTTCAGGGCAGGAGGGCTTGAACAAAATAACCAGAAATATTGAACCATTATCTCTTGGATACCCTCCTCCCCCACATTATTTAGTGGACAAGGTAAATGAAACCTTGACTTTAAGTGCAATTTGTAAATTTTGGGAGCACACCACTCTGCAGCACATAGCACTCATGCCAGCAGAGAAGCTCCAAGCTGAAGAGGGTTTTCTGACAACTGCTGGATGAAAGAAACATTGTGGGCAGAGCTTTCTGAACAACCATGTAGAAATTGCATCATTTGGCTCAGAAACAAGAGTTGGGTTGGTTTTGTTGTTTTGTTATTTTGTGTTTTTTTTTTTTTTTTTGGGGGGGGAGGGGGATTTGGTTGTTCTTCTTTTATTTAGAGGGAGAGAGGGAAAGGAGAAAAACTTTAAAACTTTGTGTTTATCTAAACATAATTTTACTTGGCCTTTTACAGACTGCTTGTCTTTCCAATGCAGTGTGGTTAATCAGTAATATGTCTCTGTCATGAGAGGAAGTACTACTTTCTGTAGTGTAGCAGAAGGCATCCTCTGCAGAGCTCCTCATACTCAGTCATCTGAAGCTCATATTATTAGTCCAGAAATCTTACATATTCAAGAGACTTTTATGCATTATTTGGAAGAAAAAAATAATTAATTACTGTATCTCCACCTAACACAATTAACTATATATTAGATCATTTTACCAAAATGCTCTGGTTAGTTCAGAATGCAAACTCTAAGATCCAACCTTCAGCAATTCTTTTTAAAAAGAGTAAGTAAAAGATGGAAACCTACTGTAACATATGCATTTCTGTTTGTCCTATTGAAGGTCAATGCAGGCATGACGTTGAAGTCTTTCAGAAATGCAGACAGAGTTCATTTTTTTTGATTCATTTATGTGGGGAATAAAAACTGCAAAACCCTAAACTGTTAACATGTTAATAGACCATTTGAAGGACTCAACAAAATTACTTGCTCCCATGGTCTAAGTAGATTCTTGTCATGGCCAAGTTATCATAAGAATATGTAGTTCGGATACTAAAATCCACGAGTCAGAAAAATTAAATGACCACTGTCTTTCTCAAAATCCCTTTTTTATTAACTTTTTAATTTTAATCCTTTTTAATTACTAACACCATTCAAGCAACCTTCACTGGAAGCAAAGCAGCATCTCTTCAAGAGGCAATGTTTTGTGATTGATTCAAAATCCAAGTAAGACAAACACAAGATTTTTCTAACTGCAAAAATGTAAGATACTTGGAAAAATGACAGGTATAGTTGTAAAATTTGTGATAGCAACAGCTATAGATACTACAGATGAAGCAGCTTTAATAAAAACAATTATACAGATTTTTAGAAAGTCTTGTTCTATATAGTTCTCATCTCATCACTGAACACTGAATACTCCTCAGTTCAACCAGAAATATAACACTTCTGGCTTTTTGCTAATCTTTGGGTTGAACTCCTGCCTTGCTCTGGAGGCAGACTCTCAACACCCCTGCTGGAAAAGCATTCTGCCAAGTTTTAGCTGATACCTCAACCAGACAAGGAAGCAGCTTAATACTGAACATACGTGTACCAGAGCTTGGGGTGGCGGCTCATGGAATGATTCTTCCCATTTGCTGGAGAGTCTTTTGTAGCTGATTTACTTAACAGGAACTCTTGAAGTTTCTGCTTCACTTCCGTACTGGCCACTGCCCCTAAGAAACACAGAGTTAAATGCATCTTATCTTTACTTTTAAAAATTACCTTTTTAAAGAAAACAAACCCCAAAACAGAGTCTGTGCCTGATTGCTGGAAGTTTTGTAAACTACGAAAAAAACTATTGGTGGAAAAAAGTCAAAATGAGATAACATTTGGATTAAATAGTTGTCTGTGGAAGCCTGAAGCTGGCCATGATCCAAAAATCCAGTGAAGTCATAAGGAATATTTCAACAGTAGATGAGGCCATTTATCCAGGGCCAGATGTATCTAAAGAATTTAAATTATTTCCTGATAGTTCCCAACAATCCAAATACAAAACCAACAATAGAACTAGAAAGACATTAACAAAAGGTCACTTTGAGTTTTTAGTAATGAATGTTTTTTCTTTTAATAAAGTAATAGATTACTATTAAAATAAAGTAATAGATTACTATTAAATAAAACAGCAAAACTGTCCTCTAAACACTGTCTTGGTTTTAAGCAGAACACTGCAGAAAGAGCCAGCAGTGAGGCTTTTAATTGGAGCCCATTAAGAGCTTCTACCTGCAATGTCTGGAAGACAGGAGACAGTGCATTTTGACCTCTTGGTGGCTAGCTCAATACAGAACAAAAAAGTAGAGCATCTCATTGTAAGGTTAAACTGCCAATTCAAGCTTGCAGCATGGGACATGCTTCTTTACTCACAGCCAAAACAGCATTCATTAAGGAAAAAAAAAGTATGAAAACAAAAAATCTTTCGGTTTTCCATAATCAGTGACAAAAAAAAAGGGATGAAACCCCATTTCTTTCAAAGTTGCAGCACTAAGGCATTTTTGATACTCTAAGTATTTGGTTACTCAACCCTGAAACACCACAGCTGAGATGCTATGTCCCAATGTGACACACTGTCCACAAACTACCTCTACTACCTCTCTGTTTCATACCCCAACCCCCCTTGCCCACACCTCCCTTCCCTCATCTACTCATTAAATAGATCATCACCACCAACAAACTCTGGGGCTGGGCCTGAAGGGGTCACAAGCTGCTTGCCTGGCTGTTACATCCTGAACAGCCACCCAGCAAGCTCAATTTGAGAAGGGAACCATTGAGGTCACATCTCTGCTCTTCCTCTGGCAGGAGCACTGATAAAGCCCAACTGTTCATATGGAGGCTGATTTTTTTTATACTTCTTAGAGGAATCTTTTGTTCCAGCAGTTTCCACACCTTCACATTTCTAGGTCAATAAGATAGAAGATTTTTATGGGCTCATTGTTCTTCAAAGTACTAGAAGCACCATGGACACCTTAATTTCTAAAGCCTACAACATGGGCACCTACAGCTGTTGAAGTGACATATTTTTCCTCCCAAGATAAAAAACCTCTTTTCTGCTTTGGTCTTTGTCAGTTAATTCTTGCCCTCATTTAGTAGGGCAATTAATAGTATCTGTTTGTGGTAGCTACATTTTGAATATCTTCACACTGGACCTTAACCTGATTTTCAAATTAACCTCACTAAAGAGAATTATTTGTATCTGTCTCCCTCTAGTGAGCACCAAATCCTAACAAACCTTTATACTAATTTTCTTTATAGCTATATATAAGCTAGAAATAACTCTTGGTTACACCTCATGAAATGTCATCAAGAACAAACACAAGATAGTTTGCAGAAGTTCTAGCAAAATATTTAGAAGTCTCATCCCAAGATATTCTTAAATATTACATTTTATTTTCAGTCTTAAAACAATGCTCAGCAACTAATTTAATTTTTGGCTGTTTCATAGTGCTTTCTGTATTGAGAAATAAGCTCTTCAGAAAGTTCTCATGCAAAGCTTTACGTTTTCAAATTTCCCCATTTTTTTTACACAAAGAGCTTGACTCCTGAGATGCATATATACTAGTCTGTCAAACTGTGCTTTCCTCCAGTCTTCCAAGTCTGCACACAAACCAGAAATGTGTTTCTGTGGGTGCAGTGGGTGGCCCTGCCCTTCTCAAAGCACAGTCTTGACTTCTCGACCTGCATACTTCACACAGGAATAGGCTTCCTTCAGGTTCCTGTTCATAGTTCATTTTGGCTGGGAGAATGCAAAGGGGAATAGATTCATTTCTTATTAGGATTCATGGTACATTGGCTCTTACTTTCTCGTCCTCTTTCTTTGCCTCGGAGGGGAGGAAGCTGTTGCTCCCTGCGATGCCTCTCCAGTTCCTGCTCTTGCCTTTGCTGCTCCAGTTTCTGTTCTTTTTCAAGGAGTTCTTGCTGTTGTTTAATGGCTAGGAGTTCCTGTTGTAACTTGCACAGAACAAAAAGACATGAGAAAGTGCAGTTTGCAGTGTTTTCTAGGTCAGTCCCGGTTAAAACAACCCCCTTGAGAAACTGAGGATCAGTGCTTGGTTTTATGCTTACACTTCTTTTCATCTCTTAACTGACTTATAAGCAGCAGGCATAGTGCATTACTGGCTGTCACCAAATTGAACCCTAGTGTCAGGTAGCAGCCTGCTGCTCTGATTTCACTTCTTTCTCTTTTGGCAAAGATGCCTGGAAACTTCACGTTGTTCCTTGCCTGTGCATCACCCAGCTCTGGTTGCTGTGCTCTGCTGTATTTGTCAGCTCTGTCGAGCGGAAGCTTAGCACAGCAGCACAATGGCAAGTAGATAAGAAGGAAAAAATGAAATGAAAGGCAAGATCATAAATTCCCAGTCAAAATCCATTATAGCAATCCTGCCATAGTGCATGCAATCTCATAAATCATTTTCTTTTTGTATTATATGAGGTAGCTCAGAGATGACTGAAAACACAATACTCAGGGTTTCCTCCATTTTACAAATGCAAATATTATTCACTTGCCTATCAATTTGATTTGTGGTCACAAACTCAAACAATAGCCCAATAAAGCAGTCTTTTAATATACTAAAACCAGTGTCTATCAATAAAACAACCATTTTGAAGTTCTGCTGAAAATCCAGGTTGCAAAATAGGTAGTTTGATTTTTTGTGGATGTGGTGGCTTCATGAGCTTCATGATTCTCATAGTATTGCCTTGGTCTGCTGTGAGCAAGTCACTGGTAGGTGCCAGCAGCTTTGCTTTAAAAGGCTTTTATCGCCCCAATACAGAGAAAAGAGCACTCAAACACCATGTCTCAGTCACAGCAAACATTTCAGGCATGTTCCCTTTCCATGTCTGTTTAAGCATGTTCATTTTGCAGATAAAGCACGGGATAAATGAAAAATGTTGCTACCTTAATGTGCTCCTGGAGCTGGGCCTGATGCTGGCGGGTCAGGTTTTCATGCTGCTTCTGGAACTCTGCAATGAGCAGTTGCTTCTGAATTTGCTGCTGCTGCTGGATCAGGAGCAGCTCCTGCTGCAGCTGCTTCTCGCGCATGATGGGGTCCACCATGGGAACCATCATCCTGAGGTCGGTTCGCAAGTCCAGCGGTGAGATCGGCTCCAGTCCCACGGGAACCTCCGACTTCACATCCACTGCGGGAACAAAGCAACAGAACGTATGCACATCACATAGAACAGGAGAAGGAGAAGAGAGAGCGTACCTACTGGGGAAAAGACCCATTTCACTCAGAGACTGTTTCACTGTACAGACCTTTCGAAACATTTAATGCAATCTATGCTGCATGCAAACTTCAGCACTTCCTTTCCATTCTCTGCAAAAACAGTCCCAGATTAATATTCTGCGAAACAGGTTAACACACAGCCCTGTTCTAAAACCATGTCATAGCCCAATGGAGCAATATTTAGTGAAAATCTCCTAGGGACTATTGATGCTACACAATAAACACTCAGGGCACTTCCTCAGCATAAGATGAAGGCATTGCAGTTCCCACTGCACTGCAAGAGATTTTTCAAAGCTAGTGTATAGATTTTCTGAGGATATTGTTACACATGAAAAACTACTCAGTGCTACATGGCTACTGCATATAAATATACCTGGCAAACACAGAGGAATAACATATAACATGGAGAAATAGTCTGACACACAAAATGAGAATTTTTAATACAGCATTTGGGAAAGCGACCACCATGCATAGCACACTATATATGGCCTGTAAGAAAATGAATTATTTCAGTTTGTTGTAGCAATGTTATAAATTCCTAATCTGACATTAAAGTACTGAATGGAGGATCCTGTATTTTCTATCCCCTAATTTAATTCAAAGGGACTAAATAGCAGCAGAACAGAGCGATTTGATCACTTTCTCTACAATACTTGTAAAGCTCTGGTTTGCACATCAAGTGAAGAGAGTCAGTGTAACCTTATCTGTTTCAAAAGAACAAAACTCTAACAAGCTCCATATCTACGAGAGGAAAATAAATAGCAGCTGAAGGTTTCTGCTAAAGTCCAGCAGTTCTGATTCCATCCACAAGAGGACAGTGAAACACAAACACATCCACTCTAGTTCCTATTCCTCCACTATCTTCACTGGAAAATAAGATTACTAATTGAAAACAAACATGCTGTCGGAAATGACTCGGGAACAAGATTTTAAGCATATTTTCTCCTTTTTCTCTGCTGCAGCTGTATTTATTTCCAAGGAGAAAACCAAAATGAAACAGAAATATTCTAGTAAGCAGAGGTAGCAAAATTGAAGCAGTAAAAGCTGAAACTGCAGCAAATGGAGAGGACTGAATTCTAACTCTAGGATCAAATATATAAGTAAAAGATTTTATAAAAATAAGAGAAAAGGCACCAAATCTTTTTCTACTTTTGTGTTCTCAAAATTCTGAAAACATACACTTTTCTGGGTCCTTTTTTTTAAAAATCCTAATAGCTGTGATTGTAAACCTCAGAGAATAATTTGGCTTCTTAACCTGTTATCCCAACAGAATGATTGTGTCTAAGTGCTTACTTTTGTTCTGAGACTAATCACTAAATTATAAAAAATCACCTTTAACTTACAAAAACTGCTCTTGATTATAAATAATTGCCACCGACCACGAGAAGCGGACAGGCTTTCATCCCATTTATTCAGCAGCAATCCACATTCCATTTGTCTAGACTAAATATAGCCACGTTTATACAAGAAATCAATAGTGCTTGCAGAGAGCAGAGCAAAGACATGAATATTTCATCAAACCCAGAGAGAAATGGCAATCAGCAAACTGACAGCAAACCGTGTAGGCTGACTGGCCCGCCAGATAAGTCTCCTGTACTTGGACAATGGCTCATTGCCTGCAAGTCACAATCTTATCATCAGCACTCTTCTATTTTTAACATTAATTGCATTGTAGGTGACAAAGGTTTATCATGTTTAAAGGGGAGAGATGGATTTTCTTACATCTCCTGTGACAGGATAATAAGCCTTACTAGGAGCAGTAACTGGAGCTCAGCAAACCCTGCAGGGTCTGGTTCACAATAGTATTTGCAAACTGAGCCCCGCAGGGTCTGGTTCACAATAGTGTTTGCAAACTGAACCCTGCAGCTTATTTTGCAGATACTGGCTGAAAATAAACCTCTACAGGCCTGCACAGTGATTCAGGCTGATTATACTTCCCATCTTGGACCAGCATCCCGTTTCTCCATTTTCAGCAAATGTAGCATGAGGGGAAGCCTTCAGATTTTTTAAACAATGAAAATTTCCTTTCACTATTAGTAAAATCTGCAACTGAAACCAAGTTCAGTTTGGTAAGCTACACATTTTCTAGAATTTTCACACACTCAAATAATAAACCTAGCACTGGAATATATACTTCATCAAATTGACCTTAACCTCATTCCTTAATGTGGGAGAAAACAAGTATTAGGGTAGCTCTGAATCCATAGAAATCAATATTTATAGAAATAACATTTAATGTAATTTCAGTGCCAATATTTACCAACAAATAAAGACAAGCATTTATTTACTGGCATAAATATTGCTAACAGTAAGGTTATCATCAATACCTCTAATAACTGCTGACACAGCAAATCTTAAATTTTGAGGGTAATTACTGTCTTAAAAGTAAACTAAGTAATAGTTAGCTGGGTAATATTCAACCTCATCAGTGAAATTACTGTAAACAAGTAACTATAAGATCACAAATCAGACTGAATGGTTTGCTACTGTCTGTTTCACAGTCCTAATGCCACAGGCCATTTACATTCTTACTTGCTACTAGCTGACAAGAAAGAAACAAAGCAGCTCCGTGGAGCTACGTCAGTGTGAAAAATGTGTAATGGAGCAGAGAATCAGAATCAGTGTCTTTAAAAGCTTTGACTTTTCGCTGAAGCATCTTCCTGCCACCAGCATGCCCTTGCAATTTTAAGTCTCTGGAGAGCAAAGGTGAAGCAGAATGTTTACTCTCACTGGGGCTTTTTATGTTTTTTAACCCCCTCCACATGGAGATATATATATTCTAAAGGTAAAAAGTTAATGTCCTAATTGGTGCCCTCAACTTCAAATATCACGAGGAGCAGAGGGATGCCGGTACTAAACAACAGGATTCATAAAAGTATTAGACAAAGAAGGAAAGGGATGGATAACGAAAGCAAATATTAATCAGAGTTCGATAAAGGCTAACTTCTCTTACTCTTCAGGATTTTCATGTCACCAATGGAGTAAACCTGTAGCAGCCACAGTTCAGACCCTGTCCTCACTCTCTCCCCTGCAGTCCACAGCAGATCCTTCCCAACAGCTCTGGCAACTACAGGGCAAGCCTGGGATTCCTCTCTAAGGTTAAATAAAGACAAACTCTCTGAGCTCATGTCAGCTGCGGCGAATACAACAGTAGGCTGCAGAATATTAACTAAAAATGTTACTGAAAGCTCAGTGATTCCAGGAAATACGCCAAAATTTGAGTAGAAAAAATATTTAATTTTCAGTTACAACACATTGCAAAAGGCATATGCATTTATTTTTCCTTTAAGTACTCAACGGTCTTTATCTTGAAACATAACAACAAAAATAGTCTCAGAAGAGTGTCCATATCAATTATACTCCATAGATGGCACTTCCCACAGGGCTTTTGAAATTCTGTGGAAAGAAAATAAGACACTTGAAAAATGGCATTCTTGTTGAGTGATTTAGATGCTTGAAGCATGTGTAAAAAGAGGTAAAGGAGCTTGATTTAACTCTCAGGCTTTACATTTTGAAACCATTCCTTACAATGGGAACACTGACCAACTGTTCAGTCTTACACTAAGAGATGGCATTTCAATCTCTGTTTCTGGTGACTGGTTTCAATTCCTGGTGTATTAAAAACACAAATCTTCCAAATCACAAATGCTAAAGGAAAACATCAGAAAATAAAGCAGCTCACATTCTTACCACCACCTCCCAAGAGAGGCAATCTTCTTTTTTTGTTGGCAGTTACCTTTCTTGGCAGACATTTCTGCCACCTTTAAATTCAGGAACTTAAACAAGGAATGTTGTCATCAGCTGAACAGTTGCCATTCCTGATTTGAGATGCAATCAAGAATTCCAGTAGACTTGCTTATAGACCATCTTGTCTAGTACATTTATGATTCTTACATAAAGGAACTGTCTGGACTGCTGGGACTGCAGGGATCCAAGTTAACCTTTCCTCAAAGGAACGTCTCAGTTACACTCTTGGGCTGGGACAATAAAAAAGGCTGGAGATAGGAACAGGGCATGAAGCTGGTGAGCCTCCTTCTCCTGGCTTGGTTTTCAAGGCAGACTTATACAGAAGAAGCAGTTAAAGTTTATAAAGTGAACAAGGAGGACTACAGAAGTTGGAACACTAAATTAAAACTACATCTGACAAAAGACAGATGACAAGTTTCTCCAACCAGCAGTATTAGGTAATAAAAACATATTCCTGAAAATACACAAACCCTAAGTAAAATCTAGAAGAACCAGTATGCAAAGAAATGGCCACACCTTACCCCAGAAAGCATCTTGGTGAAGTATTATGAAGAAAAGAGAATGAGAGTTTAAACCAGTGGTACTCTTTTGAACTCTGCTCTGCATAAAAGAGCCCAAAGTTATTATTAACTTGTACAGCATTTTTCATAGTTTTCATACACTTTTCATAAAATGAAAACAAACCAGAATAAGTTTGCACATTTTAATGTAAAGGAAACTGGCTCCATTTGGCCTTTTTTTACAAAGAAAGTAAAACCCCTCCCTTTTTGCAGAATTAGCCATCAGTCAATCATGACATAATCAGACCACTAAGAAATTTATAGAAAAGAGCCCTAAATGCTGAGAAGAGTGGAAGATTCACCCCCTCACCAATAAAGATAATATTTAAAATTTACTCTACAATATAAAACTAGATTTTTTTTTTTAACCAGATTTGTGTGCCAACTCATTCAGGACTTGAAAAGCACCAATACCTGAAAAGCTGTAAGAGTGTCCTTGAAACAGATTTTTTAAAAAATCTTTGAAAAGATTGAAAAGATTAAATACTGTAGGAGGCTGAAAGTCGCAAGAAAAATGGAACAGAGGGAAAGAGGGAAATTTTGGCAGCCATGTGAACCACAAAGTAACTGGCAGGAGATGGGATGGAGAAGAATTGGCCAGGCAATAAGACATGAGCAGAGGATTAAACACAGGAATAGAAGCTAAATTTCTTCTCTGAGAAGCTGCATTAGAGGGACACTGCTCACTCTGTAATCTAAGAGCAGCCCTGGCACAGTGATAAGGTGGCAGTGAGGCCAGAGCAATGTGTTCCTGGGGAGGATGCTGGGAAATTAGGCAAGCAAAGTGGTTTTGAATAGCCATGACTAAAGAGGACTGAGACTGGCATGAAAACTGCCACAGCAATTGTTCAGTGTTCAAGAGGGCAGAAAATGTCCTAACCTGGAGCCTGTTCCCTGGAGGAGAGGCGGTGCCACAGCAAGACCTGTGCGGCAGACAGCAGGAGCGAGAAGCTGAAAGGTTAAGAATAACTAGTGACATCAGAAGTACAAGTCAGATGATCAATAAACTGTGAAAGGTTAGGTTACCTCCCATGGGATGCTTTTATCATTTCAGCTCTGGTAAAGTCTTGCACCTCAATTCTCAGCTGGCATAATCTGTCATTCCTCTGTTAACTTCAATATAGGGAAAGCTTCTTTATGCCACCTGAGAAGCTAGATGCAGAGCCTCTCTCAAGAGAACAGGGATGAAAGAAGACAGCCTTCAGAGCATCTCATTTCAGCATGGGGACAAAAGCATCCAAATTTAGGATGACACTTATAAAACTTTTTTGCAATATATAAAATCAGCACTTTCTTTCTCCACTGTCTCAATTATGCTAGAGAGTGTATCAAACTGGAAAAAAAGTGTCACCTAGATTTCACTGAATGTTATTAAATATTTTTGCTTCATGATATATCCTCAATATTACACTGGATTTTGGTTGTCACAGGCAAGGAAAGCAGAAAAACTGCAAATGAAAACGGAAAATTTCTTTCAAAGGTAGCACAATGACTTTTTTGGGCAGTTAAGTATTCAACTGCACTTTTCAGTTTTAAAACTTCCTCACTTGGAAAATCAAAAAAACCCAAGGAATTAAGACACATTTCAGAACAGAAAAAGCATTTTCCAGTTATTTTCTTGGACTATCTCTCAGGAGTCAGTAATTATTTTAAAAAGTACTATCACTGAATTAGAAGTATAAGTGAACTGTCAAACTTGATGAGGCACTCAATTCAGTTTATTGTATTAAGGAAAGTGTAATAAATTAAAGTAGAAAAGTATTCCCCTTTGTTCTAAAAAAAGGCATCTTATCATGATTATACCTTTTTCCTATTTCTTTTAAGTGTTTGCATACATGTCATAATGAGAAGTAAAATAAATGCAAACAATGATCTGGGCTTTGATTTACCATACTCTTATTTCCCCAGGGCCTGGAAAGGAAGCTCAAACAACCACAAACTTCTAAAATATCAGTGAGAGGCCTTGAAATACCAACACTGAAGTTACAGTTAGCTGGCTTTGGTAAAAAATCAAAGGCTTTATTATACTGATTTACTAAAATCAGATTCCTTCTCTCCAAATAGGCTTTTGAGTCAAACATTCATTACAAGCGCAAACAAAAATGCCATCCAATTTGTTATCGCCAGAAAGTTTTAAATACTATAGTGTTTGCTGTTCCTTCTACACCGAATACGTGAGCGAAAGTTCCACTTACGAGCCTGCCAGAGCTCATGCAAATGTCAGGCCAACCACTTCTGTCACAGGAATAAAGGTAAATGTGCCCAGCAAATCACATCAGAACATGAAACACTTTTAAACTCAAACCCGGGATGATCTGTTATCAAGAAATCCAAGCTGAGCTATATTTGGGGTCCTGAGTTACTTTATTTATATTTCACCTAGGAGAACCCTTACATACACGTTTCTCTATACCCATCAGCACACAGGCATATTTCACTTTCCAGAATAAGCCTTTTTGATATAAGGAACATGAATACCCTAAATTCTAGATACCGCTGCTGCAGGCAAGATAAAAACGGGACAAAGATAAATGGACATTTAGTTAAAATGTATAATTTCTATGTAACTTTATTCTCAGTTCCAAAATCTATGATGCACTGATGATTCCATTAGGAAACGATAAATCAATGTTAGTTATGGCATCAGGTTAACCAATTAGACATTAATGTGCCCTCTGCATGGCATCCATGCACAAAACGTGTCAGGGAATGTTGGTTTCTTATCTTCTTTTCTTCTTCGTGTTAGAGCCGAGATTAACGCACAGGAGTCATGTTTTCATGTTTGGACTCTGTGTTTATTAATTCTTATCTATATTGCAGCCTCACGAGTTGTGAGCTCTGACTAGAAAGTTAGAAAACAGAGGTAAAATGGACTACTTCCTCTACCTCTACAAGGTCTTTTCAAGGACCATCTGTCCAATTGTGAAATACCACCTAAATTATTTTTACTTTACAATCAGTACCACTGCCAGTGAGAACCCAATAACTAACTACTTGAAGTCTGCAATGTGGACTTTATTAGCCAGTTACAGAAAACCACTCAAACCCATGAAGAAGAAGGAAGAAGAAGGTGAAGAAGAAGGAAGAAGAAGGTGAAGAAGAAGGACTTGGACAATGCCCAAAGTCCTCCATCTTGCTCCATATATTACTATATATGAAAATCTTAAATCTAAGTTTTTCACCTCATGAGATCACACAATCACACATTCAAACTACAGACCCACAACCCCAGTGCTATCACTCAACTTCAGAAGTCCGTTCCGTGGCCTCAAGTCAAATGTGGTAGTTGCTTGAGGGTCAGTACCTTTTAGAACAGAAAGCCTGAAATTTTCAGCCTCCAGAGTTCCAACAAGGGAAGAGTGTAATACAGCATTCTTTTGGCTATGAATCTTCTGTGCACATATCAGTACCACTGCCAGTGAGAACCCTGTGAAGATGCCAACTCAGGTTCAGTTTGGTGGCAGCACCACTTACTGGTTAAAGAACTATGTAGGTACAATGTCTCCAAGGCAGCAAGTACCAGCTTATCAGTATCTTCCAGTTACTTAAAAAAACTTAAAATTAACTAATTAAATTGAAAGCACATGTGACATAATTGTGTCTGTGTACTTGCATACATACATAATTCTTGCATCATATCCTGAAATGCTAAGAAAAATCATGGAGCAGACATGATACAAAGGGTTCCTCTCACCTCCCTTTTTAAAACAGGTAAAATGACTGATGCCACAGCCACATGAGAAAGGCAAAATGTTTTCAATTGTATCAGTATCATTCCACATTAAAAGACCATGTACCAAGTCCCCCAGGTTGCTAAGGATGGCTGAAAGGGCACCATGGAGATGCTCTAGGTCTAGAGACCTGCAGTCTGCCTCATTGCTGATCCAGAGGCAATATGAGGCTGCTACAAAGGGTACCAAATACATCCAGAGCTTAGGATTTTCACTTACTTTTCCTTCATCTCTTCTCCACCTGTGAATGCTGTAGGCACATTTGTGACATTGTTGTGTCACAACCTGCTGAATAATTCACGGCACTGAGGCTACCACTATTCTAATCTCAAGGTGATGACAGAGAGAGGAGAGGGGGAAAAAGCCCCTCCTTGAAGTAAGGGTATCAAAACAGCTACCATTTGGGCATGCCAGCAGGTATGTCTTGAAGCATCATAGGGCAGCATGCTCCAAGCAAATAAGACAGTGGGTGGAGGTTTGCTGAACAAGTATCCCCAAATAGCATTGCTATTTCAGGGGTGTGACAGCCAGTGCTCCAAACAAAACCCTTGGAAGGCAAGATGTAGGGCAAATCTTTCAAGGAACTGTTGGCAACTTTGTTTTTTAGGAAAAAAAAAAGATGACTGACCCCAAAAATGCACTGAAAACAGTATCTTCCAGTTCCTTTTGTTGTCGTTGTTGTTGTAGAAGTATGTGCTCCCCAAAACACTACAATAATTAGGGGTTTGGTTTTTCTCCTTTTTACTGCATAGCAAAATCTAGCATTTACATGTAACCTCTTAGGCTTACAACCTGTCTATTCCCAGGAAATCAAGAAAGACTTTCTATTATTCCAGTGTTTCTGATAAATATTTATGGGACATCCTGATCTTGGACAAGCACGGGGCTAAAAATGGTGTTGATCATAAGCACAGAAACAGGGAGGACTGAATAAAAACCTCCTCCAACAGGAGGGGAAAAAGAATCTTTTTAATGACGTAGTAAATGTAATGCCAGTTGGAAAGTGGCAACACAGTATTACCTACTGTGCTAGCTCAGAAGTAAAGCTCCTATGTATTCTATGCAGAATTAACAGTTGCAGATGTTTATTAGCATAGCTGCATCTGTATTATACATTTTTTCCCATTCTGCTCCCCTTTTTACCACATTGCCTTGAACTGCAGCGCACTCAGGGGACTCTCTCCCCCTCTGTACATAAAACACTGAGCATATTTGCACAGGGACTGAAATAAAATGAATACATAACACTAAACTGCTGGCTTGCTGTGTTTCAGAGGTCCGCCTGCTGGATTACTGATACACAGAAACAGAAGAGTTGACAACATTCATGGAGAAAACACTGTGGGTAAGGCAGGGAAAATGAATGGAAAAGACTTTCCCAGAGATGATGCAAAGCAAAGGAAAGGTAGGGTTTGTTAGATGATGGCATTCAACCAGGAGTGGCAGAATATGAAAAGCAGAAACAATGTTAATACAGCTGATGAGAACATTAAGCAGTAGGCAAGCCCCAAAGTTGTATGGATAATGATGTCAATAGGCAGAGAAGACAGGCTGCTCTACAGAAAGTTAAGAAGGAGTTATTTGAGGAAGTTCCCTCTCAGCTTGATGAAAGGGCTGTGAAGGTTTTAAAGGTCTTCATCCTATTTATTTTCTGCTACAGACAGAGTATGTCTTTCAGGAAACAACCTTGACTACCATGCAGATGGCCTCATTTCCATTACTGAGACCTTACATAAGGCAGGCACTCCAGCAAGAGATTATATAAAATATATGAAAAGCATTATGAACTCACAAGCGAGGAAATGCCAGTCTTCTAAGATGCCTTCTTATATTTTTGTCTCATTAATGTGAAGACAGTTGTGGTTTTGTAGAGTATAGATCCAAACCATAATCATTTACAGTAAGTAATCACAAAAAGTCTCTCTCATATTTTGCCATTTGGGATTTGGGGGAATTACTTGAAAAATGGAGACAGACATCTCAGGTTCAGAGCTGTAATCCAAATATTGAAGAATTATTCCTTTTATACTAAAAGGGTGTCTTGACAAAGATAAACTCTTAAGACGTTTACATTTAAAATCAAATAATGTTCTCAAGTTGAAAAAAAAATCCCAAGCTAGATACAAAAGGCCTTGTTCATGTAATCATGTGACTCACTTAGCATCATTACTATTACACTACTTATCTAAATTGCACCTTTCCACTTTTTTTTTCACTTTTCACCACAGTAAATGATTTCAAGCCTATTTTGTCCATATCTGTGTTTACTTTGACAACCTACTTCAATTTCTTGAAAAAGGACTGTAAATCTCTGCTTGAAATTCAAAACAAAGCAATACCAACCTACAACTAATGCTACCCTGGATGAGAGCAAGAAAAACTATTTTTATGGTTTTTCATAATGATGTAACACTAAACTTAGAAAATATTAGTGATTTGTGTTCTCCAGAATGGAGGGAGCTCTGAAAGGCTCTCTCTGGAATGCAGACACTTGGTTTCAACCACCAGAGGGAGTCAACTTGATGTTTCAGGACAACTACAAAAATCAGAATGAACAGAAAAAGCACTGAGAAGAGAAGAACAAATATCACTATTTAATCCAGATTTATGTGGATACCAAACATAATGAAAATAAGGCTTAGTTGGGGTTCAGTTCTGTGAGGTAAGAAAATCATCTTTTTCACTTCAAGTGCTCATTAACAAAATTCCTACAACTATACTTTTTTATAATACTTCAGATTAACAAAATTTTAAAGAATAACAATATAATATTTTACATAAGGAAAATATTTATATTTCTATGCAACCTACTATTCTTTCTTAAGTTCAAGACACTGCTGTATTCAAAAGTCATTTTACCAGCTGTAAATACAGCAGGTTTTCTTCAGTTTATTTATGGTTCAGTCAACTCAATCAGTAAGCAGAGTTATGGATTTTCTATGGTGAGTACAGGAAACAACCAGACATGTCTCCTCACTCTGACATACATTTGCCTTTGTAATTTTTACGAACTGGAAAAGCAAACTATAGAAATTATTAAGATGACAGCAACTTTCTCAGTACATTAGCTGGCGATATTTTCTGTGATTATTATTCTAAATAAACACTGAAAAATTCTGTAATATTCCAGACACTAATATAATACTTCTAAAAATTCATCTGTGATGCCAAAGAAACGACATTGAAAATTTCTATGCAATTCTGATGCCACTTAGCAAGCGCAGTTCAGAAAACTGAAAAAGCCAAAAGTTATTACCCATTTTTGGTTTTCCACATTTCAGCAGGTCCCTTTTTCTTACTAGTGGGTTGTTTTTTTCTCTCTTCATCTCATCTGATATGCAGAAAGTTCTTCAGTTTCAAATGAGAGCGTCTTTCTCAAGTAAGTTTTGAAAGAAATTAAATTTCCTACTAAGAAGTCTACAAAAAAATCAGTGGGAACTCTTCTCAAATTTCAAGCTCAAGTTTTAGAAACCCACAGATCAGGTCTGGAACAGGCACACTAGACTAATGGAGTCAAGCACTAGAAATTACTCTTCAAGAAACTCTCTGGGTCCACTGAGAATGTCAGCCTAATCATTTAAATAAATCCTAGTCATATGGAAACTCCCACCCCCCACTTAGCACATTAATCACTCAGAGCAGAAGTTCCCTCTCACCAGACCTAAGATGAACAACCCTCAGCACATTTAGTCCTGTTGACTGAGCTTTTGAACTTGGCTGGAAACATCATTACAACAAGCTAAAATTCTGCAATACAAGAGGCAACTTGCAAGTAAGTGTTTAAGTTCTGCAGTCTAAGCAGAACTTCTTGTGATCAATGAGATGGCATCCATGTTATGGAATTCTTGCATCAGGCATTGCATGTTAAGGACTGGGAGAAAAAGGCAGCACGACTAATCGAAGGTTTGCCATGGAAAAGCTCTGGTACTAATTTAAGGTGAAGCACTGAGAGTAGGCTTGTTGCCATAAAGAATTTATTAATATGTTTGCTTTGACATACGACAAACTGGAATCTAGCCTGAATCATCCTCATCAAGGTTCTACCCTCATCAAGGCACTCCAGAAGGCCGCACTAGCAGCAGCATACCTTAGTAAGTTCTTCTATTCAGAAAAAATGTGGGGTTTTTTTCTCAGAAATGTGAAAAATCGTCCTGATCGCTTCCCTTCTTATGGTTTTTATATTTGTGCCATGCGCATTTACATCTTAGGGTTATGCTAATAAGAAACAGGAGTCTATTTTGGCAAATGAGGTTATTTTCACTGATGTTTAGTTGTGCTTGTGTTTGGTTTTTTCCCCTTAATTAGGATCTGATAGTGCATATCTGAACTGAAATTTCTATATTGTTATGGATTTCCCAATAGCCAGCCTTGGCCAAGCACTTTCTCTGCTGACTGTAAAGTTCAAGTAATTAAATGAATGCAGAGACCATGGTAGCATCCATAAAGCATGTTTCACACCATGTCCTAGGAACTGAAGGGGATGAATACACCCCATGAAGCTGACTTCCCCCTGCTCACCAGTATAAACCACCACGTCCCAGAACTAACACAAAATCTACATAACCACCAGCTACTCATCACTGCGGACAGAAGCATTCTGCAGAAACAACAGGAATGGTAGGGTCTGGACACAGCATAAACAGGGAGAGAATGACCAAGTGTCAGCCCACCTGCAGGAAAGGATGTCTGGAAATGCAGCTGATGGAGATGACACTGATTTCACTCATTTCAAGTACGTGAGTACTATTCTGTCAATTGAGAGCTATGCATCTGATGAAACACCTCAGAGAAAAGCTGACACCCAATGCTAGTACCTTTCACTTTCTCCACAAATCAGAGGCCCAAAGTGACCAACGGATGCTCTTGGTTTAGAAAGAGCTAACTTATGCACCCATAAAATTCAATTCCATTTTCAATCACAGCTACATCTGCCAGACAAAAACAGACAAAAAAAGAAAACTGAAGTTGCTAGTCAACACACATGTAAAACAGCTTCTGACCTTACATTACTTTTGAATACAGTTAAAATGAATGGCTCAACTTCCACACCAGAGACAATTTAAAAAATAGCATATGACCTTTCTTAAAAAATGTGACAACAACCAAATGTCACGGCCCATTACCATCTTTATTCATCCATTTCCAGAATTTGTACCATCTTTTATAGACTTTGCTCCACCTCATCTTAGAGGACCTTCTGATAAAGTAGAGAGCTGAGAAATATGTCTTTTTCTGAAATAAACGTTACTCGGTTCTAAGAATTTGCACAATTCACTTCCTTAGCTCTTCCTTGACAATGTCTATTTAGAAGAGATCTATTTATTCCTCACCACATTTCACAGTTCCTGTTTCTAAATGAGAATCATATTAACAAAGGGTAGAAAGACACAAACATGACTAAAGAAACCATGTTTTTTCTAATGTAGGTACAGTGGTGTTTCCAGACAGAAAAAAAATTCCAAAACCTTCAAAAATGGGCCTCAATGCAATTTACCTTTCAAGACTTTCTGATCTTGCTACAAAAGAGTGAAGTATAAAGGTGTTTAAGATAAAATGAGTAATTTTAGATAACTATATTACAGTGTAAACGGTTTCCAATTTATGGTTCATAAAGGCCAAAACTGACCTTCTTCCAAGAAACAGATCTGTAACTATTTCATGATAAATGATTGTCTGTTCACCATTATTGTTACATTGGATTACAAGCACTTCCTCCTTTCTGTAATACAGTGGACATCATGTTAAGGTAATTTCAAGATGATATATGGTATTTTCAAAAAAAAAACCCCAGTGGAGTGAAAGGAATCCACTTTCTAGAAATTCCCTCTGTGCATAGTTGTAACTCTTGTCTCATTATTTTCTGCTTAAACTAAATTACCTATGTCCTCTTTCATACTGCAATATTTTCAGGGAATAACCCAAACACATAGAAACCTTCTAAAAGAATATGAAGATCACAGCACAGACAGTAAAAAGAGCAATGGAACTGTAGAAAAAACTCCAGCCAAACAAAACCATATTTAAGGAGATCATGTAGCAAAATTCAGATTTTTTTTTGTGTGTGCTTTTGAACAGATGGTATGTATTTCCTCCTTCCCATGCACTTCATAAGCTCTTCACCATCCTCTCCAGGTACTACTTTTGACTATGGAACATTTGCTAGTACCTCCTCCTGCTGTGAAACTTCACTGGTAGGGTCATTGAAACAGGGGTATATGTTGGCATGGGCATGTAGAGCTATTCTCATCCATTCCCTGCGGTTTCCTTTCCCACAGTCAGCAACCCAGTATTCCAAGGCACAGCCTGAACCAGTATAAACTTCCTGCAAAATGACTGTGGTTCCATTCCTCAGCCCAATCTAGGGCACCAGGGACTGACCACAGTCTCTTGAGTACAGATGTATCAACATGCTACTGGAGTTGCTGAGTAAAATGATTAAAGTATTGAAAAACCTGTATTTGCTAGCACAGTATGTTCGGAGCCATTTTCTTGACTTTTTGGAATCTGAAGCTTGCAATGTCATAAAAGATTAGAATAAAACACAACCCACAAAGGTTTCTTCTCAAAACACCTTTTGGACCACAACATTAATTCCACTGCATCCTGTGTGTCATTAAAGTGAGTAATCTACTTGAGAGCAATATTAATTGAAAAGTATTTTTAAAAAGGGAAACCTTTGAAATTTTGTTCCATTTAGACATTTTTGTAAAACTACATATAATTTTATGTTGACCTTAATTTTAATATTTATTTTATTTTACTATGAAAACATGCTACAAATGGTTTATTCAAAAACTACAGAAGCATTGGGGTCCGCTATCATAAATCAATCAAGGTAGAAAAGAGCAGCTAAGAAAAAAGTAACATTGACTTCATTTGAAGTTTGCATTTTCATTTCATATATAAATATACATATAAATATATATATGTACAAAGAGAGCTAGACTAAGAAACAGACACTCTAAGGCCCTGCCAAGTGCTGCAAAATAAAGAACCATTTGGATCATACTAGAAAAGAGCATTTCTTCTTACATAATGTTCTAGCTAAGGAACATTTAATTTAGTTTATGTTTAGCATAGAAAGCTAGAGAAAAATGGTTCAAGTATAACCATTATTAAATCCAAGAAGAGCTTAAAATTACACCTCAGGGAGCTAAGCTGCTTCACGCTGTGCATAAGCTGCACATCTCCTCTCCCAGCAGTTCTCGGCAGCCCTCCCAAGCAGGGTGCAGACTGTAACAGATCTGCTGCCATAATCCTCTCCCCGGAGGAAAGGAGGAGCTCCCTTGTCTTGCTTTAGGAAAGGAGATGAGACACAGGCTGAAGCCACTCCGAGTATGTGCTGCTTGAGCCTTAAAGTGACAGTCACATGAGATACAGCCAGTGATAGGCCTGATTGCCTTAATAAACCAATATTTATAATCAGAGTCCATGAGAAGCAAGTGCAAGAGCTGTGAAACAAGCAGGAGCTGAGCAAGCAGGGACTGCAAAGAATTATTTCTGCATGGATGAATATGAATCCTACACCCCACATTTAGCCAGTAAAACATAATCCTGTATTTAATACAATTAAGCCAATTAACACCATATGAACACTATTTAAAAACTTGTCAGGTTGGACAGCCCAGCGCCTTGGGAACAGCCTTCATTCAGCAATGATAAAACCACTTCTATATTAAGCAGAACTTTTGTAGCAGAGGAGGACTACTTCAGAAGAAAAAATATTTCATGATAACTGATATTGACAACATCCAGTAACAACCTCCCAGCCATCTCAGTGACCTCTCAAAGACAGAGCCACCAACATGAAGCCTTAGCCAATAGTCTTTAGCTAGTTTCAAACTCAGTGAAAAAAACATTTGTCAAGAAAACTCAGCCAGCCAGCCAGCCAGCCAGCCACAGGACTGCTAAACTGCCTTCCTGAGGCTGTCTGCCACTAGGGTGGTGCACTAGAGGCAATGGGATGAGAAGGGGGTCTGCACTGCTAGACAAAGCTCTGCTCCCTCCAGTGAAACACCATTTTTCCTGCTGAACCCTATTTTCTGCCATTCCCTGCTGGATGAGTCTCTGCAATACGGGGCAGGAACAGTCAGGTAAGGACAGAGCAGTGGAAATCACATTCCTGGTCTTTCTAAGACTGCTTGTGGTCCTCTCCCTGTACTTTCCTATTCACAGTTGGCTTCATAGCACCAGCACACATAGTAAGACAGAGGAATGATCAAAATAATTTCTTTATTTCTTTCATTATTCCTATTGACATACAGTAAAAACAGCTCCCTTAAATGAAGTGTAGAAGGGAGCAGGATAACATCATAGATTTCAGTAAGAATAATGAAAAAGGGTTGCCAACTCCAGGTCTAAGGCTGATAGCTCTAATGAACCTCTGCTCTACGGCAGACCTTGAAGTATGGGTCTGAACCAAAATAATCCATGACTGCCAACTGTTTACCAATATCCATGGGCTTGTTGCCAATATCCCTCTGTTGTCACTTTTACATGTCCTAAAGGACAAGGAATTTTAAGTTTCTCTTCAGTCCAAATATGTAACTAAGGACCACAAGTAAATACCTGTTGTTTTTATTCTTACAGATTTTGTTCACATCTTTTGGTCAACTTCTTCTGGCTGCTAAACCTTTGCCAGAGTACTCACCTGTAGAACAGTTTTCAGCTCAACACGCATTTCACATTTTGCTGATCTATGATAAAGCAGGTAATTTCAGAGAGAAAAACTTAAATGGGTGAAAAGGCACTGAGTGAAGTCATGCATTTAACCACACTGCATTAAAAACCAGATGTGCACAGATCTGTAAGTTTTTAGAGTTTTACAGAGATAAAAAGCATTCAAAAGAAAATCTATGCCTTTCATGTTAATTACAAACCTTTCTCCCGCCTCCTCTGACCCATGCTCCCAGCAGAGTCCTGCTTAGAGTCAGTCTGCCATTACTTTCCAGGCCATGGCAGTCCCCTAAAAGTAATGCTATTCAGCATGTTCAGAAAAGGAGGACTGGCATGTTCCACACGGCCAAGCTGGAGCCTCTTTTCTGCTCCCCACACTCCTCAGGGACAGAGCAGAGAAAGACAGTGACAAATCTATGGGCAGAAGCCATTAGTTATTCACACTACGAGCGTATTCTCCTTCATATGGACATTTTGCAATCTCTCTTATCTGGGCATGTATATTTGAGCACATACATAGTAAACCTGATTGATTACACTGGAAATTTCCCTGCTACTACATCTTAATATTTAGATGAATAAATAAGAATTTGCCGCCTCTTGAAATTATCTTCTGAAATGTTTTTCTGGACTTTAAACTGCACCTTTCAATTACCAGTTTAATCTATTAATGTGCTAACACTGCAGTTTTTGTGAGTATTGTGTAATCCTTTAGTCAGAAATGCTACAATGTCGTGTTATTTTTATGACAGTCCTCTCTAATGCCAGTTTCCTTTCTGAAAACCACCATACAATTTCCTTTTCAGATCATATTAATGAATCCATCATTGGATTAAACTGCTATCATTTGTTATTTGTTACGCTGTTAGCAAACTGCCAGGTCTGACTAACTTCCGTGTAGTTTGTGTACAATTTAATATCATTCCATTACAAAATGCTTTCAAAGCTTAAAAAATGGTCTTTAATCTGAAAGTCCTGTTGCACGGCATGTTTAATTTATAAGCACTTTCATCTGTAGTCAGTATTTTCCTGCCACATTTTTGTTTGCAATTTTGATGGCAAACTACAGACAACAGAGCAGTCAGCTCTACATGAAAGTAAAGACACAGAGCAGATATCTTCTGCTTAGACAAGTATGCAAAAGACAGCAGCAGTTATGTACAGTTCAGAGCACAACAGCTCTTTGTGGATAAATGATGAAAGATACGATTTCTTCCAGTGAGTGGTAAGTATGCATAACAAATAGCTGTACCACTGTTTGGTTTGTGGGGTTTTTTAAGAATGTACCACAAAACAGGGAGAAGTATATGGCTGGTATCTGCACTTTTTACTGACCATTTCAGTAGTGTTTCTATAAATATGGCACACGAGCAGTTATAAAGAAGTAGATTTAAAAATAGGTCATAGGCATTAGGAGCAGATTATACTGTGCAGGTGGGAAACAATGATTTCTGGCACAAACACAGATTATGTCTGTGTTCAACATGTAGGGAGTCTCCATCAATACAAATCAGCTGCCACCAGTGCTGAATGAGCTCATGTCATTGCAGAGCACAGCATGAATCTTTGACACAGCTCTATTGCCTTCCTTGAGGTATTTCTGTCTCAAGGGAGTAAAAAGTCAGAAAACAGAAACATTTTTATAGTGGGTTGTATGAATACCTGTGATGTGTGCCTATAATAAAATAACATTGTATATTCCTGATAACTACTGGTACTGGATGAGAAACTACAGAGAAATACACAGAAAACAAATTTGCTATTCCTAGAAAACAGTCATAGCTAGGGAAATTCAGGTATACAGTAAGGCAAATTTTCCAAGGGGAATCTTGTTTATTGATTGAAAGAGCACAGTGTGGTTGGATGCTCTTGAGAACCCTAACAACACAGCTCTTCTTCACCTAGCTGGAGTGGGATGGGCACCAGACAGGTTATGACCACCACTATCCACCAAAGATTGCTAACTACTTCATTTAAAGGGATAACAGAAGAACCATTCTGGCTGTCTGCGTCCTCCTGAGATTCATCTTTTGGACACAGCATTCTTCTGTCCTCGTCTTGCCAGTTCTCTTTCAAGGAAACACTAAGATAGCAGAATGTGGCACCAAACCAGCCATAGGACAGCAGTCACATACTTGCCACACTTCTTACAGATGGCCAGTGTCTTTAATATTTTAAAACTTTTTTACCATCCTATAAAGTTCAATATCTTGATAATCATGGAAAATATGACATATATCAAATCCTTGCTTCTCTCAATCACAGACTTTCAAAACAGCATATTTTCCTTTGCAGTTAGTAAGTTACTCCTCATTCCTTCTGCTTTTGCTTTCTGTAAGGCAGAAACAAAGGATGGAAAACCTGTACAAACAGTACTTGCCACCACTGAAATGTCCAATGTCCAACGTAGCTTACACAGACTTCCAGAGGAGAAACTGAAGCTCAGATTTGGACTCAGAGTGTAATATAAATTTATCCCCTTTTGGTTTTTGTTTTGTTTTGTTTTGTTTTGCTTTGTCAGGAAGAAAATACGGAGAGAATACGCAGAACATCAAGAAATCAGTGTTTTCCAGAGAACTAAATCTCAACAGATGTCTAATTTACACCTAAAATTCCTAACAATCCGTTGAAATCAGTTCTAGATTGACTGTTATCACATATTCATATGAATTCACAGAACAGGGCCCCATTAGGCACATCTCTTGAAAGAGTAAAATGATTCCCTACACGGATTTCAATCATTGTCCAAAATGCCACAGCCATAATCCTTAGCAGAAAACCATGCAGGGGAACAAAGAAACAATAAATATTGCCAGAGATCAATTGCCAGTTGAAAACCTGTAGAGACAATCTTTTCCTTTAAAAATGTGTCTTCATTCATATGGAATCCAACTGATGTGCTTTAAAAGGCTCTTCAACAGAATTCTTTGACATGTGTAATAATTCCATTTAATGCAATATATTGGCTTTTTTGGTTATCGCTACTAACTATTCATACTGCTAATCATCTTAGCATTTTATTTCCTGAGAAGTGAACTGGTATAGAGAATGTAACAGAAAATGTTAACCAACTGCACAGATATATATTTAAATAGGATATGGTTATTAAATTAGATTTTAAATTAGCACTAACTTCATGTAGACACTCAAGAACAGGAAAAAAGTAGTTTTATGGCTGTTGGTCTACATCAAACATTGAATCACAAGTGCTTGTTTTTTTCCAAAAGGCTTTTTTCTCTCATCTGCTCCCCAACTCTCTCCACGTTCCCTGCACTCAGCTTCTAATTCTCAGCTCCTAGTCATCAATACAAGCTCAAAGTTCCAGTTTATCCTGTCAGGTTTTTCTCTTTCCTACCAGGGAAAGCAAGAAACGTAACTGAGCACAGGAATGACAGATGTCCTTTTGGTACTTGGATCCAGGTTCAGATTCAGCCTACAGCAGCCAAGAACCAAAACAGCTGAGCTCTGAAATGGAGCACATTCAAATGTAGATGAGTTGAAATCTTCAGATTATCTACACAGCTCTACAACTTATATCACACAGCAACTGTGGTTTTATCAAAATCTTTATATTGGCCAGATCCTTACAAAATAAGTAGATAAAATGCATTTTCTAGTGTGATAGTACTAGTATGTTCTGTCACAACAAATTCCAAATTTTTGCCCCTGAATCTGTACAGTCCACATGCTCTTAAAAGATCAGCAGAAATTTTAATATGAGCACTGTATGTGAGCCATGGCAGCAAGGCAGGTAAGGTGGCCCTTTATGGGTTTGCTTTGTTCTTCCCCTACCATTCCAACATCACTGGTCTCTAGTAGATTATCATTATTTATTTAGCTCCATGCTCATCTTTGGTTTGTACTGTTGCTGAATGTGGGGGTGAGCTACTGTAAATCAGTCTATGGCTAAGCAGATGATCTGAAATCAAGGAATAAAATAAAGAAATTAAGACTCAGAATAACTGACTGATGAATGTAATTCGGATGCCGCAGAGATTTTGATGTGGCAGAAGTCACACTTCATTGAATTCAGTGAAAGCTTTTCACTGGGGAAGATGAATTTTATGGTAGGTGAGATGAAAACACCAGAGAAATATATTTGGTTTTTTTAACCCAATTTTTTAAATTTCTATATGGAGGTAGATGTGCTTAACCTAGATGAAATCTGATTTGCATGATTCCTGAAATTCTCTTGCAATATAAATTAATTTATTCCTTTGAGCAAATCTTTGGAATCTACTTTTTATTTTAACCAATGACAAAATGATACAGAGAAGCAAAATGCAACATATTTAAAATCTCTATGTATATATCCCTTTATATTAATGTTTATTTTGGATCTAATTTTGAATGTAATGAAATCCTTCAAAGATCCTCAACTAAAAAACTAAGGGTATTTTTTTCAATAGCACACATGAACAGGAAAAAAAATACAGAGGAAAAGGATTGTATTGGTAATGCAATTGAAACAAAGCTGCTCTTAAGAAACATTTATCAGACCTCTGTGGATGCAACAGTTAATACATGGCATCCTTACAAAATCTTGTAACTTGTTATAAGCAATCTTGTTTCTAAGAATGAAATGTTTGGCAATACAGGATGCCAAAGTTCTCATTTTTTGTAGCGAGAATTTAGCTGGCATAAATCTTTGGAATTAGCCTGCATCAGATGAAACTTGAAAGTTTGCAGCATCAGTGTGTTTTCTCACACGATGTTGACAGTAAGAGCTTGCATTTTCAGCAGATATGGGTAATCACTTCCTCCTCCTGTTCAAAGACAAAACTCCACACTTCTGAAAAACAGAGATCTAGTGAAAGATAATAGTTTGGGAGAAACTCTTTACTCTTCAAAGGAATAAAATCCACTGAATATTGTTGTAGTTGAAATTAGTAACCTCTATAGACAAAACTTATTTCCTGACCAAGGAGACACAGAATGTTAGTTTCACTTCATGATACTATTCCAATACAATTCTAAAGGAAAATTATTTTCAGTGTAGTCATATTAAGCTGTTTAAGTAGAATTTTTAAGTGTTTTCTATATTTCCTGATAGAGAGTTAATTTAATCTTGGCTCAATTTACCCTGGAGTGAAACCCCACCTTACTCAGTTACTGAATACACAGAAAATTTACTGCATATTTATCCTGTGTCAGAACTAATGACATCAGTGAATATCTAGTTGCCTAGAGCCAGATGACAGAGTAGCTCTGCTGACTGAAAATGAAACTTTGCCAATTTGTGCCACCTTTAACATTTCGCTAGATTAAAAAAAAAAAAAAAGCAATCAAAAAAACCCCAAACAAACAAAAAACCCCCAAAACACCAAACCAAACCAAAAAACAAAAACAACAACAACAAAAAAAACAACAAAAAAAAGAAAAAAACCCCACACTGGAATCCACAATCCCTCCACTTTGCAGCAGTATTAAATGGCTTGCAAAACCCCTAATTCTGGTAAGTGATGTCTAGCAATATGAAACAAATTTAAAGCTTCAGTCTTGGAGTCCTGTTTTGCATTTTGACTATGTGCCAGCCTTTCCTCTGCTTTCTGAACTATGAGCTCTCCTTGGGTTTTTGACCTTCCAGAGTATAGTAACCCCAGAGAAAATAAAATCTCATCTTCCATATCTACATTTGCCACCAGTAAACACCACTAGATCATGAAAATTTACTTCTGCCATGATCCAAAGGTAGATGACATTTCAACACCAAGATACTTGGTGCACTAAGTATTAATGCCACTTGAAGCCAAGTTACCTTGTTTTAATATCATTCTGATAAGAAAAGGTGTAGAGACCCCAGTTCCAAATCCAGAAATACTTTCAAGGGGATTTGGAATAGTCATTGAGAGAAGCATAGTAAAGTTTCACACTTCCTGATGATGTTCTAATGATGACAAAATATACAGCTATATTTTGTCTTTTCCTTTTATATTTTCCTTTCATTCCTTTTCCTTTCTTTTTCATTAAGAGCTCAGTAGCTGTTCACTCCACTGTCAGATTACAGCTTGAAGACTTATGCTAGTTGAGAGAGGCAAGGAACACGATATTCCCCACAGTCCGTGCCAGCCTCCCTGCAAGAGGTCCATCCTTCTGAGCCAGTCTGCAGAAGGTAAGTAGTAATTTAATCACCAGGCTCATTCAATGCTCATTCAATTTTTTTTGTCAATTATCTTTATGTCAGATTTTTTTTATCTCGGTATTTTTATGTGCCAACTGCAGGTTTTGGATTTTATTCCAAGGACTTTGGAAAGTCATTTCACAGAGATCAATAACAAGGACAGTGTATTTTGATTGGCATCAACAACCAGGTTACATTCATAATAGTGTTCATGTGATGAAGATCTCAAGATTACTACCAATCCCCTGAGCTAACCATGCATTCCTCTAAAATGAATTTACTAATTCTGCCTAAAACTCATTCACATTGCTCACTTTGGCACTATTTTCAGCAGGGTGCTTTACATTATGAGCAACTTCCAGAGAAATTCTTCCTGGATGTCTTGTTGACTAGACAGCACACCTGTATAAATTCAAGCCAAGTCTTTGCATTAGCCATGATCTTAAACTGCTGACTGGCAGAGATCCCATTCCTTTCCTACGAGAGTGCTATAATGCAGGGTACCTCTTTAAATTCTATTTAGCCTCCTTTCTTTTAAGCTATGTAGGCTGTTCATATCCTTTGTACTACAAATAGAACAGATACAGTTAATTGAAGGCATCCCTGCTGCTGAATTTAGCCTGCTAGTCTGGTAGTCTGAAACTTCAGAGGGAAGTTCCTATAACACAGAATGAAAGGCTACTTTAATTTCCTCTGACCCCATTACAGAAGAAAACTTTTTGATAGAAAGGGTTTTTTTAGACACAATAGGAAGAAGCAGTTTTACCCTTCCAGCAATATGCTTCTAGCACTCATATCAAGGCAGAAGCCAGATATCTTACTGGTATACAAACACCAGCTTACAGGAATCATATCAGGATGCAAAAGACTAGAAGGAATAGTTTCATTTTACAAACTGAGACTTTTAATTCACTTACAGCAACACATATAATATATCAGAATCTGGGAAAGATTTTAAAAACTTTTAGTTCCTGAAAAGACCTTGGATGAACAGTCAGATGTCAGCAGTCATTTGCCTTCTAACTGTTTTTGAGAATCCTAATCCTTCTCAAACAATTTTCTTTATGCTTAAATGATTTTGAAATGTGGATCTTAAGTAATGAAGAAACTGAAGTGTTTAAGTGCTATTTTGCCACAATAAGATCTGTTAAAAACCAAGATATTCGCTTACTTTTACACCTAGAGAAGGAATTCCTGTAACCTTCTGTTTCCACAGGGACTGTTAAAAAGGTGGTGTATGTAGAGTTCTTCTGTAAGTGCTCAGATTACGTTGGAAAGATGCAAGCACAATCCTGGTTGTTGGGAAAATAGTGCTTTCTTTGCTACTGCTTCATTTATGTCTAGTCCCTATACTAAAAGATTGAACTACCCCATCTTAAACAGTTAACTCCTTCCTGAGAAAACAGGAAGTGTTAGTGCTAGTGAACCTGCTAGAACACATAATAGACCAAATAACCTCAAAAGCTGCAGAAGGAATTTACCTTATAAAGCATGGTACTGCTTTTCTTGAAAAGTGTACTTTAATGCGACTTTGAAGTATTCCAATACATCTTTAAGTAGCAGAGTATTCAAAAGCTTGTGATTCTGATAACACTGCTTCCATTTTAAATTCTATCCTATTTAGAATTTCTATTGCTCTGATGTTTTGCTCTTAAGTAAAAGTGAGTTTGGAGGTCTTGACCTCTTTTCTCAACTGTTCTTGCAAGTTTAAGAGAGAATTTTTTGGGATTGGGACTGGAAATATATAGCTATTTTATGATTCTGGATTATTTTCGTTTGCTTCAATTGTTTAATATGCTTCTGGAAATATTATTTTCCTAAGTCATTAAACTGTCAGCCGCACTGGGGCTTTCAGGAACTGGGAAACACAATGCGAAAAATTATAATGACCAAGTTGTTTCATTTAGAAATACACTTTTCCTGAATGACCATTAATTACTTCCTACATAAATTTCCTAAATTATTACATATACACAACATTTGTATAGGTTGATAAATTTGAGGTGATTTATTAAAACAGAGCTCAAAAAGGTCTTATGCTTAATATTGCAAGGTCTTTTCCAGTGCAAATTTGCCTCTGAAGTGGTGAGCTGTGGCAATTTTTGATAAGAGGGGAGAAACAACCATCACATTAGAAGCAAATGACAGCATAGCAGGTCCCTACATACACAACACTTGTCCTGTATGAGCCATACAGACCTGGGTCCCAATTCAAGGATTTAAGACGCAGTAGTTAGCTAGCTCACTTCACCCAGCAATGTGCTGTAATTAAGGGCTCTAAAGAAACCCCCTTAATTTCAGAAGAAATGCATACACATTTCTGTGATTTCTTTCTTTATGGATAACCAAATGCACTTAGCTGCACAACGCCTTGAATATAAACTGTGGGTATTTGTTGCCTGTTGCCCTCTGGAACCACTGTCAGTCTTGGATGGACCCAGAAAACCAAAAGAGCAAAACAAATCAAGGCACTCCAGGAAATTTCCAACTGTGCTGTGACTCTGGGATGGGGTGGGTATGTTTTCTTTTAATGAGGGCTGAATATTAGTCACATCTTTGAATGTTGTTCAACACTGCAGATATTGTTGATAAAACAGAATACTTGCTGTACTAAAAGGACATTTATAGAAAAATTAGCACAGATGGGGTGAAATTATAAATATGTTGTCTGGACATCTGTGTCATTTATACTGAAAAACTTAAAATGAATGATAATTATCCACATTTAGTGGAGCAAATGAGGAAAGCTTATTCACTGTGTAAATAATACAGTGCTTTGGCCCCCCTCCAGCAAAACTATATAGGCAAAAAAAAATCTTCAGGCTTGCACTGGATACTGACTCTTTTCTAGGCCCAAAGCAGCACTGGCTTTCCCCCATGCTGAACCTGTAAGAAGAGAAGGATCAATTGACCCATTCCTTGGACTGCGTGTCAGTATTTCATACACTCACCTACAAGCACAGAAGGAGGAATGATTCAGACTTTAAATATTGCTATTAATTTATAAAGTTTTAACAAATTTATACAATGCGATAAGAAACCCCAGAAAAGAGACCAAGGTTGTTCAATAATATTAGCTAACCGCAAGTGTCTTAAATCCAAATTATACATTGGTTTTCAGTTCACTAGTGGTGCTCTCGATCTGCATTTTTATGAGGATAGCCAGGTTTTCTCCTAATATTCATTACTTTCCTGAAACGTTTTCTGCAGCTGTAAACTCACATAATACTCAAAAAGATGATAGAAAGACTTCCTTAACACTTTTAAACTCCTGTTTTTCGTGTGTTCGGTTTGAGTGTACTTTCAGTTACAAGCATTTCATTTATCCTTTAGGGTGATGTGTCCTTTGAGCTCAATTGTTTATTTCAGAAATGGCAATAAGAAAAACGACAGGTGGAGTTCATTTCAAACATTTCAAACTCTCTCCCCCAAGACATCAGTTTTTCTGTGGTTGATGTGTGGCATCCATTATATTTAAAATGGCTTGTTCTCTTCTAATTGAATTCCAGATTGTTCTTTTTCTCAAAAACAAAGGTTTTTTGTGTTCCTAAGATAATTAGACCTGATTGCAAATCAAATTATCTAATTTCAAAGGCTTGTTTCCTTCTCTGAAATGCCCATTACAGACATACTACAGATGACTAAGACTTGTGTCATCCGTGACTTTATTAGGAGAATATTCTAAGTCCTTCACTTTCCCTGTAATCAGAACTATAATTTCTGCAGGTTATTTTAAGATCAAGCTACAGCTAAAGCAGGAAACTCAATTTTATTCTGAGCTCCAGACATGTCGACACAGCAAAGCAGGGCTCCAGTTTTATAGGCTATCTTCTTACATAAAGCCTAACACTGGTATTAAATTCAAGTTCTCTATGAGATACACCATGCTGACTACTATCAGACAGCTCTCTATTTGTGGAATGAAGTGTGGCACAAATGTTTGTTTTGATAATCTGTTTATAAGCTACCCTCGTAGAAACAATACAGGCTCAGTACGGCCACGTCCTTCTCTCTCTCTCATTTATTTTTAAATGAATAAGGAAAACAATCCTGTACCCAAATGGAAGAGAAGAGATAACGTAACAGCAGCGATGTGCCCTCAAGTTACCTAACAGCAAGCTCAGAGCACATGTTTCCATTTAGCTCTGCAGCTTTGTTAGTGGTATTTGTTTCAGTAAAATTCCAGTAAGTTAGAGAATTAATTCTATGGAGATAGACCTTACTCTTAATTCTGCTAAGACAGTTAATCATGATGTAAGCTGAAAGAAGGTGCAAACATCCTTCACCCTTAAAATGTGAAAAATATACCTTTAAAATGTAAACAAATTTTAACAAAAGCTTTGGGAGGACATGCAATACACTTTGTAAAACTAACGTGTGATGAAATGTAAAAGTAAATTAACAGCGACACTGCAGCCATGAGGTTTTCTTGAGGCTGTGGAAAAAATAGAACATTGTTAGTACTCCACTACTTTTCAACAGCCTAAAGTGGGCCTCACAGCTAAAATGTCATCTCACATTTGATTTTCTATTGCCAGAATATAACTTAATTAACTCTTTTTTTGCCAGTTTGATGCTTGTAACTCAGCAGAAAATCATTCCTTCTTTTCTTTAATGTCTAATCCTCCTCAAAAAGGGCTTAAGGTTGCTCACAGTATCAATCAGTTACCTCCACCTACGCACTACTTTCTGCAATGTTCCTTTCTCTCCACTCTCACTTTCTCATTTTTCCCCTACAGAAGCCTGTCTCCTTCCTCATTTTCTCTCTTAACCTTTAATGTCTTTCACACTGACTTTCCATTCTGGACTGTGTACCATGAAGTATACAAAAAGGAACTGATGCTAACAGAACTGCTTATGAGTTCCAACTGCTCTTCCCAGTTAGAATCCACCCAAACATTATCCTGTCTCTCTTTCTACCTTTTGTATCTGGGGTTTATTACCATTGGGAAGAGCATCACAGCCCAAATTTATTATTGCTTCTATTACTATCACTACTATTAATGTTGTTAATTGTTGTTAGTTACTAATATTGTTACTATTAATAAATACTTGCATAGTACTAAAGTTTTACAAACTAATAACTAGATTATGCCCCAGTGGGAAGTTACCTGAATGTGAAAGGGAGGGAGAGAACAAAACGCAGCTTCTTTCTCCCCATGTCTCTTACCTTTCCTTTGCATCTCAGAAGCTGTAGCTATCATAAGGCATTATGGCTGTAGTTTTACATCATGAACTCAAATTGGTGATGATCATTGAAACAATTCCTTTGAAATTACAAAAATCAAGAACTTAAAAAAAATTCTAATCACGTGGGGTATAAATACACAAATGCACTTCCCAAGGCAAGAATTACTTCAACTGCAGTTTATAAAAAGGATTTGTCAGTCTGATTGCTTTACTTGGAAAGAGTAGCATGGTCCATAAATGAAGCTGGCCTGTGTAAAGTTATAAGACATCCTTGCAGTCCAAATATCAGGGAAAAATTTAGTATATGGGCTGTAAAATAGCTTATTTGTGTGCTTTGTTAGATGTAGAATTATATATTATATTGATTCCAAACTTGTTATCTAGAATAGTCTCTCTTATGTCACTCCCATCACAGGAATCCCTGTGCCCATGTAAACATTTCAAGGATGAGCAAGTGAAAGAGTGAGCCAAGGCTCTTCTACATCTTAGCAGATTATATACTTGGCTAATCAGAGGCCTCAATTTCATTACATTTGATTAATGATTTCAGTAGGTGATCAGAGAATTTAGAGGGGTGAATTTATTCCACTAACTTCATTGCACAATTCATTTTAATTCAGAAAGCAAAGCAGCTTTGACAGCAACAGAGCACCTGTGGCTGTAAAGCAAATGGATTTTGTTACCCCTGATATGAGCATCACTAGGTAAGGAACATTTCACTGAGTCTCCACTCACACTCATTCAAACAAGTACATTCCTGGATCCAGGTGAGCCATGTATAAGCCCAGAGCTTCGATGTTCTGCATGAAACTAAGGAGACAGAGAAGTTAAAAAAAATACAAACCAACCAACAAAAATTAGCTAAGAAAATCTCTTTATCCTTATCCATCCTCAACGCCTTAACATTTATACCTGCCAGACTAAGTTTTTGGCTGCAAGAAAGCCTGATGTCTCCACAGCATTCAGGGAGAGGGGGCAGAGAAAGGTCAGCTTGGTGTGTTCTGGAGGAGCACTGAAGCACTCATTCTGCTTTACTGTTGAAATGACTGCTGAGCACCAGAAGAAGATTTTGAGGGTCCAGCTTCCATTGATTAGGGATTCTAATATGTATAAACAGTATTTACATCTTTGTAATGCAGACAACTGCCATTTTATTTACTGAAGTAGAAAAAATTTCTACCTCTCAGAATGGCATACATAGTGAACCTCTGTTTCTGACTATGAGCAACATGAAACTGCTTATGGTTACAAACACAGTCAGACTTACATTGAAAACTGAGCTGATTAACTGGGGAGAGGCTGACAGTAAATCATTTCCTCATGGCTGTTTGGAAATTTTCACCAAAGACTCACAGGAGAAATATTATAGCTTCCTCCTTCTTCTTTCCTCCCTTCCTCATTCACTCCACTTCAGCATTACCCTGTTCATTACAGCTCTGCCCAGCTGTTATCAGCTGATAACTGGTAGATATTATACTTAAACTGGTGGTTTTCATTCTTGTTGCAACTTAAGAAGCTACCAAGAAATGCCACTGAGAGATTGGAATTTTCTAATCCCTGGGTTCTTGCAGAATGAATCAGAAATGTGGTAGTCACCCCCAAAACAATGGAAGGACAGCTTTTGTTATTCTGAGGTAGCAGATCTGGGAAAAGCCTGTGGTCATTGTAATCGAAGTGTACAGTGTTCCAAGACAGTTCCACAAACTTCATGTCACAGTTAATGCTTTCTCATCTTTCTTTAAGCTCTAGGAGCTCACTAGAACAAGTGTGTGAATTACACCCATCTGCACAAGTAGCTTCGTTCTGACATATCCCAAGTTCACAATTTTGCAAGCTTCATAAGCTTGAAGATTCTTTTTAGGTGTTTTTACTTCTATTGCCAGGTAATTATGGATTCAAAGGCAAAGTATCCATAGACATCTCAATAATTTACCCAAAGATAATCTAAAACAAAGGAGAACTTGCAAATGAATACAGAGTGATACTATTTGTATCCAGGATATTTCTGAAATTGTACCAGTGAGTCACCAAAACAACAGCTTGAATGTTGAAGAAAAGCCACTAGAAACAAAGAAGTAGCACTAAAGATAGTTCACAAGAACTGACAGTATTTCTCAGAAATATTATAGTATCAACTTGTTTTGTATCAGTCACTCACTCTCAGCAATTTTTAGCTAAATAGGCTTTAGCAAAATTCAGAGGACTGATATGTTGGAAGAAAATGTTATGACTCTGAGAAATCATATATAGCACTTTTACAAAGACAGACAGAGGGCTCAGGTATTCATTACCTGTAGTGAAGCTCACTTCACTCTGCATAAAGAAAAAAAAATCTTTTACCTCACAAAAATATTCTGTTTTTTAAAGACAAATAAATGAATGAAATATTTTTTATATTAAATACTTTACTAAAACTGTAGTCAGACTAAAAAAATAAGCCCCCAAACCCTGCCTTAAATAACAGCTCTATATAAAGTAAGCAGGCTGAAACCTCAAGCCTTTATCTTTTTAACGAGGGCACTGTGAATTCACAGATATTCAGTATGCTTGTATTTTAAATGTTTGCTTTAGTTCCTATCTATAACACAGCAACAACAACCTCTTCTGTTTCACAAAAGGTGTTGTGTGAATATATTCATATTTAGAAAAGTTCTATAAAGTGGGCTCAGGAAGAAATTAATAAACTTAGCATCCTGAGTAGGGCACAAACAGCATGAAGTCAATAATGCCTTTAGCCAGGCATGAAACCATGAAGTTATGGAAACATTTTCACCTTTCATCCACTACGGCCACAGATGAAAGTTCTGTAAGAAGAAAACATGATGAGATTACACAGCTCCTAATCTACTGACTTCTTGCACTTTGTCCTTTCTCAGGTCCTTTATTCATTCTTTGCCACTTCCATCCAATCTGCCCCTGGCTCCTATCCTTCCCACCTTCCATCCAGCCCCATCCTTCCCAGCCTGTTCCATCTTCCCTGTGGTCTTCAACCAGACACAGTCTCTTTGGTTGATCAGTCAGTTCTTCCCTATTCAGTTTTCTTTTTTTCTCCCCTTCTCTCCCTAATGCTACCAGTTTCCAACTGGCCTTTCATCAAAGTCTATTTGTTACCATGCTTGGTGATGGAGGTGGAGGGGTCTGCAAGACAAACTGAGGGATACAGCAAGATCCTGCCTTTGCTTGAGGCACCTGGAATTGCACCAGGGCTGCTTTTGGCTGCTCTGCCTTGAAAACCAAGATCAATAAAAATGACAAGAACAAAACATGCTAATTGAAGACAGGAGACCTTGACACAAAGTAAAACTTGATCTGCAATTTAAATTTGGCCAACAAAAATAGATTTGCACTGTGAAAATGAAAATTCGTCTTTCAGCCACAAGTATCACATGCCAAGTTCCTGATCTAAAGCACCAGAGCATCAGAGTTTCATGCTCTAGAATAAGGCAGGTAGAACTTTTCAAGGACAGAATAGTCTATTTTTGTCTAGCTCTCTTCTCAAAAATGGTTGAAAAGTTCCAGCCAAAAATAACAGGAGGAAAAAAAGCGCCACATTTTAGCAGACAGTTGAATAGCGCCGTCACAAGCTTCACAAATATTTACTGCTATTTCCTTCTAAAGTATAAATGTTGCTAGCATATCAAAGTAGTCTGAAAATCTCAAAGATACACTGGTTTAAAAGCAAGCCTTTTAATTTTTCACCACCACTACAATGAGGATTCTGTTCTATTCTGGTATAAAATGTGGCATGAATAGACAGGGAAAAAATATCTGAACAGTAAGAATGAAAGAGTTACCAGCAATGAAAGAAAAGAGTTACCAGTTCTTTCATACTAACAGATGGTTAAAAATAAAAGATAACATATAGCTTATGGAACTTGATAATCATTTCACCTTGCTATCCTAAAGTGCATTTTCCCTTGCCTGTTGAAAAGCTTGGGTAATCCAGTTCCAGGTAACTGACAATTAGTCCACTCAGTTTAAGGCCTCATACAAATTTGTGAGTCCTGTCATTTCATAACACTAAAATAATTTCAGTAAGTTCTTTGTGAGCATGAAACCAGAAGTTTATTTCCTCTCCTGCCTAAGGTAGTTCCTCCAAAAATTTGCCTCTGATTTAAGGAATGTAAGTTGTAAAAAGCACTTTCAAAGGCTGCAATCAAGTTTAAGATGATGATGAACATGCAACTAAGTCACCAATGGCACTGGATAAAGCTCTTATTAATTTGAAGTTTTGAATACTTACAGCCACACAAAACTTTTCAACGTGCTAAGCTGAAGATCAAGTGACATTTATTATGACAGCTGAAGTGTAAGACTTCATAGTTTTTTCATAGCCATTATAATCATTCTTAGAAAGTAATCATTAAAAAATGATTACATAGTATTTTAATTTCACCTAGATCTTTAATCATAAGGATCTTTTTTCTTGATCTGATACTTCCAGGTCTTCTTCATAACAGATTTATGGGATGAACTCCAGGTATAATACAAACCATTTCATACTGGTGAAAAAAGGTATGGGTGTCTAAGCATCAGAGCTTTAAACACAAGGTGTCTGCCTTCTTGGATCAGAACCCAAAGATTCAGCAGTTTGCTGTTTAGCTTGCAGTGCTAAACAGGCATTAACACATTATTTTATTCATACCTTTACTTATCAAGAACTGATTTTCAGACTTAAAAAATGGAATCAACTCTGTCCATCTCCCCACAACGACCTCTGGGTGTCCTGGGGCTCCTGCCAATGGCGTGGTCCCACTGCAGAAACAAAACTGGGACAACGGCTTTCATTTACTTCTCTGCTCACTTATAGCCAAGTAGCTTCAGCAGGAGGGAGCTCAGCAAAGCCTTACTGCCTGTATCACTTTCTCACTTCTCAAGCAACTACAACGGCAGTGTAGGCACAGGTGCCAGAAAAAAATGCATAAGAATATATAGTTTTGCAGAGGCCTCAGGCTCAGCTGTGCATGGCAGCCCTGGGGCCTCTATTCTAAAGATAAAATATTTCCTGAAAGACTGAAGAACATCAGCATGTGATTTTGTTCCTTCTATAATAAGTAAGAATAATACTTAATTTCATGCTTCCCTTTTCAAGTTCATAAAAGTATGTAAGCCTTCACAGATGCATAACATTTGCTTTTGGCCCACGTACAAGCAAATGAAACTTCAAATCAGAGAGTAACTTTTTCTGAATATTTTTCCATATATAAAGACAAGCAATTGAAAGAAAATGGCAATTTAATTCCAGACTTTACCAGCTGGCATCAGATATAAATTAAGATCATTAATTTTGGAACAGCAATGAATGTTTAGATTTTGGACAAGCTGGATATTTATTCATGTCATGGTGAATAAGTAATCATTGTTTTTGCATTATTTAGTCAAATAAAAGTCAAAACACGAAGTGGACAGGAATTGGCACCCATCTACTAGACAGACAGTTTCTATACATTTTATCAAGCAAACAAACATGCCCTAAGGAATACTGTGAGAAAGTGACTCCTACCAATATAATTGAGAGCTGTTCACATTCTGTGACAAATTATCCAAGTAATTTGAATCAATGCCACAGATTTGAATCTGCATACACAAAATGTAAATAATTTTGTCCCAAATCATAAATTATTTTCTATTCTTTGTTTTTTCTCATTTGGTGATTTGTCCCCTCCAAAAACATTTCACCATGCTAAGGCAGAATCCAAGCCTTCCAAAGGTCTTGTGATTAAATTCATAGCTTTGCATGAAGTGAGAAAAAAACAAAGGGAAAATGACAATAGAAATCAAAATTAAGAAAAAAGTTGACTTTATTTCATTTTACTTTGAAAAAGTCAGTAGGAAACTAGGATACTGTCAGTCAAGAAGATGAAATAAATGAAGTGATAAGGACTTACAGTGTAAGACAAACGCCTCTTGGCAGAAAAATATATTAAAGTATTTATGGATAGTGCATTCAAAACATAACAAACATTAAATACTGAAATGTGACACTATGCCTGCCAAATAACTAGACTTTTCATCTTAGTGCCATTTTCATTCATTGGAAATCTGATGGGCTGCAGATTGCTTTCTTTATTCTTTCATCTAAAAAATCAAAGTAAACATGCAAGTGACATCTCAATAATCTTGGGAAATTAAGAGCAATATTTTCTTAATTTCATTTAGTCCACTCCAATTTTCAACAGGCCTCAAAGTTATTTTAATGCACAGCAGCCTTATAACTCACATAAATCCTACACACATTAGACATTCTTCAGGCCAAAGAATCCCAAACCAGACAGATTATAAACACTTCCACCTTATTTCCTTCATGATGGGAGAATATTTGTTTGTACAAGGACCATTGTGCAGCTGTCATCATGTCCCAACACTATTGAGTTTTTCTGACAGAATAAAGCAATGCAATTCAGGGAAGTCCAAGCAGAGACATCAGGCAGCTCTGCTGTCAACTATATGGGTCATCTTGAAGAGAAAACTATGAGAAACATCTTTTATGGCACATGAGCTACAACCTCCCAAAGCAGAAAAACAGACTCAAAGATGACAGCGAAAAAGATCATGACAAGCCATGTGAAGAAATAAAAAGAAATACAGTATTTTATACAGACTGCAAACATACAACTCTTTACTGAAGTTTTTATAAATTAAACCAGATCTCTTATTTCCTAGAAGTCTAATCTCTTAGAAAAGCTGGATCTTTTTCAAAGTACATTTGTTTCATGTAAGTGAAATTATTAGTTCCCAGACCACTGTCAATGTTCAGGCATGTACAATCCAAAGGCCACAGAGTGAAATGAGGTACCAGGAGGTAGCTGGTGCCTGCTCCACAGAGGTGACAGGTGATTACCACTGATCTACAAACTAAAACAAGCATTCTCTTAAAAACATATCTCAAATCCAGGAAGACCACAGGTCTTCCTAACAGCACTGTGCCTCCAGGGCCATCTTGTATGTGAGGCACACCAAATTTCAAAGGCTGGCCTCAGAGAGAGAAGTTATTTCCAGTGCTGTCATCTGGCCAAGAGAAAACATGGGTTTGAGTGTGGCCAAAAGGAGATGACAAAAAGAGGTGGTAGGTATAAAATCAAATGTAGTCCTCTGCTATACAGGACCGTCTTTTTTTTTCTTTTTTTTTTTTCTTTTTTTTTTCTTTTTCTTTTTTTTTCCCTCTACTACCCACATTAAATAATATTATTAATTACCTTATTTAGACAGAATTTTCAAAGCTGCAAAAAATTAACAGCTAAGAGGTACAGAGGAAAGACAAGAAAAGAAAAGTATTGACTAAATGCCTGAGAAATATCAGGCACATGTTCTGAGCTATTATACACTGAACCCAATTCAGTAATAGTTAAAATCCTCAGGTTCAGGTGTGTCAAAAAGGCTGTAATTCAAGAGGAGACCCTACCTGATTCAACAGCAGCAGCAATGTCTAGCAGTGCTAACAATGCAAGGGTATAAGGTTATTGAGCATGAAATCTTGGGCAAGAATGAGTAGACATTATATTCCTCTTCTTGCAATACAGAAACTTATTGAAGCTATGCATCCCAAACATGTCTATATTACTCAATCAATATTAACTCAGACAGTATTTTGTATGGATATTGCATGTAACTAAAACTGTTAAGTCCCTCAAAACTATTATTGCCTAGTGGATTAAATGTTAGACAAGCAGAGATAAAAACAGCTGTCATATTAATTTAACAATGCAACATCTTGGGGTTTTTGGTATTGTTCTCATGATATATAAAAGCCTGAAAAAACCATAGTAAGTTAGACCAAGAAAGTGATATGGTATTTTTAGAGATTCAAACACACCTGTGCAGTTCCTCTCCTTTACTCAATTGAGTTCTCCCTCTTTCTCGCTCACTTACACACTCTCAAGCATATTTGACACCACCTTGAAAGAACTGCAGTCTTTCAAGTCTCCTGCATTGCTCTCGATGACAGGTGTGATATGACTTTTAGCTGGCTAACACTGAAACAATCTCATCCCAAATTTTTAAATTGAAAAATAAAATGCCCAGCATTAAGAAGCCCTCAGACACATTGAAATAAAGGGAGAACCAAGCAAAACATGTCCAAGTGATGACCTAGATGGTCTAGAACCATACTGTGTTGAGAGGTCTACAGCTGTAGGCAATGGGATAGTTACAACACTCCAATTCATGCCGAGGCTTGTTCCATGTCTCCTCCTTCTTAATTCTGTCATGGCTGTACCAGGGCTCACTTTGAACCATGCCAGCATCCAACTTACAACACCCATTTCATGCTAGTGAAGTCAGCAGTACCCAGCAAATGCCCCGTGTTCTGACATCATCATGTGCAATTCACAGAAGCTGTTTTCCTTACCCAGTAACTTTAAGTTACAGTGTTCATCAGCTACCATCTCATCTAGGGACTGTTGAGAACAGAGGACTTCTTCCTTCAGTCCAGAAAATACTACAACAGGAAACTTCACTACTTTGATGGAAACAAATGGTGTCAAATTCAACTAATAAATGAAGTTATAATTGAATAATAACGTTTTTTACCCTTAAGCTGGTTAAAGATGCTCAGTAATCTTGGAAGGAATGTTCTATCTATATAGTCTTCATGAGATATTAACACATACCATGAAATGGGGTCATTATAAAATGTAACAGGTAAGAAAATGGAAAAAAACTCTTGCATCACTAAATCTAGCCCTGTGAATTTTGTAACACAACTCCTCTACGAGTAATTTTAATCTGTAGCCAAATAGCTGCAGTTGGTGCTTTAGAAACTGCTTCAGCCTCCTACCTTAGTTATTTATGTCTCTGCTCTCCATAGGTCTTACTGAGACAAAAAAGTTCTAACATCTAAACTATTCTTTTCTTTGCTTCAGGCTACTATTCCATGCTTTACCATCTTTTGAGAACAAATAATTCCCTTCCTTCATTTATATTGTTACCTTGAAGTTATTTATAGCTCGTGCCCATGTCCCTTGAGCTCTCTGTTATAGGCTATAAATATAGCTCCCTTAATCCCTTTTCATATGTTTTATCCTCTAGTATTTATATCACATTTGTAATCTTTATATTTTCTTTTCATTTAAACTCTGGAGCACAACTACAGACAGGATTGCAAATGAGTGGTGAAACAAAAAAAAAAAATTTTTCATTTTAAATATGATCTGTTTATACCGCTGTAATTGTGAACACACGAGTCAAGATTGAAATGCACAAACTACTGCAATTGCTTTGATCTCCAGATACTTTTAAAATGTTTTATTCTGAATTTAAAATTTCTAATGTTTTGTCTTAACAAAAATTATTCTAGCCAAATGAGAGCCATGTATGTAATTTTAAAAGAAAAAAGGGAAAGAGATATTCTTTCCCCATATGTTCTCTAAGAAACTATATCCTCCATTAACAGCCACAACTGAGCCAATTTTTGTTTGAACTTGAGGGAACAAATCAAGTGTGATGCAAACTGATTTTTTAAGATGCAGTTATGAGCTTTGAATTCTAGTTGCATGCACACTTTGAAATACAAAAGCATAAAAAATCTTTCAAAGGGTTAACAAGATGGTGACTGAAAAAGGGTCTGGATTTTACTGGGCTATGACACTTGGTACTAGTGAAGGATCTGGTCCACAGACTTATCTGGACTTGCAAAACATCCTTCACAAGGTGTCTCACTGGAATTTGTGTCCTGTTCTGTAACTTTATGTGAAGTATAGCTGATAAGAAACGGTTTTAAAGATAAAAACAGAAGGGAAATAAATATTCTTTTTGAATTTCAGAAAAGGTTGATAGTATAGTGAGGCAATAGTAATTGCTATTTTAATAGAGGTCTGGAAAGAAGAATAATGGAAAAAAGACTGATTGGGTTAAAACCACAGACGAAACAAATCTCTTCAGCATATTTCATGGAAGTTTCTGAGGAATGCCAGAGGTCCTAATAAAGCTTTGTGATAGGGAAACAAAATACAAGAGTTCACTCATTTTTTGCACGTGCGCAGTAATTTCTACTGGGAGGAATGAGCAGAATACGCCTCACTGTGCTTCATTAACCTTAATATAACCTTAAAAACAGATGGCTGTCATTGCAGACAGCTCAGTGACAACATGTGGTCAATGTACAGCAAGATCCAAAACTGAAAAGTGCTGAAAGCAGGAAAAAAGTAAGTTTTCATATTCATCAGTGAGGCTTTGTCATCGGAAATATTCCAGTTCTGTTATCCCATCTCAAAGGGAACCATGTCAGAAACAGGAAAACACTAATTGGATTTAAGATGATTAAGAGCTTGGGAAGACTTCCATAAGTAGAAAGAGTCTGATTTTCATTTGCGCTACTATGCTTTTCTTTGCATGGAGCACATACTATTTATATCCACCTAAACATCCATCCATCTATACTGGAAGAGAAAAACCATATTATAAATGAGAATTATTTGCATAACTACAGGCCTTCTGGGGAGTGCAAGTAAGGGTTACATAAAAACAAAGTAGATTTAGTGTAGAAATGTAAGATTAATATATACAGCCTTCCTCCTGCAAAGTAACTACTGTCTTTCAGGTAGACTTCATAATTGCATTCAGAATGATGAACATGATATCATGATATTCATGAACCTGAACATGCTATCTAAGGAGAAAGATGAGTTTTCTTCTCTCTACTGGGGGATTGGACAATTAGTCAAATACCACCTCCTGAGAGCTGGACACAGTATGTTATTTCCTACATGATTGTCACTAACTAATGCTTCTAGTTCTCCATTCTGTCCCACTGGGGACACAGTTTGTGGCTGTCACCAGCTCAGACGTGCAGACTTTCACAGCAAAGCAAAGGCAGTGAAAAATTTCTCTCCTTTCAGATCTGGCATCTTCTACTTTGGCTGTTAGTGTGGAGAGCACAGTCGTTTTGAAGGGTTCTGATCCAAAAAATGTCTGTACAGCCTTGTGCCAGCCTCGAGACTCAAACTGTGCCTTCAACTTGAAACTGCACTCAGTAAGAAATTTATAGCAACAACTGGGAAAATTATATGGTCCTTTTGATCTCCGTTTACTAACATGCCAGTATGTCAGTTGTTTTATGGTTTTGGTTTACATTGGGAAGTGTTTGATAACAGTACCTAAGTAGCGACCAGGAAACAGGATCACACGAAGGAAATGTTTTTCTCCCATAACTTGAATTCTACTGATTTCCAGATTGTCTAGGAAGTTTAAGGACATACCAAAGCACACTTAGGTTACAGTACTAGACGATAGGCGGGACTACAGTGGGAGAATGTTTGGCAAAACATTTTCTTCACAAATAAAGAATGTACCAGAAAGTAAATGCAAGAGCCAGGAAGGCCTTCCTGGAACAGATGCTGTGCTAGTACTGATACAGCTTTGAGATGAAGACAGCTACAGGTTCCAGTACATTCAGTTTTGGTGCAGGTTGCTAAGGTCAACAGACATATAATACTCTACTTAATGCAAAACAATGTACATTTTTAGGGTATTTTCCTTTCACATTAACAGATAAAATGTGCCCTGTGGATGATGAACGGTAAATTATTGATAGCTTCACAGGGACAGAATTAACATAAATTATACTTAATAGTAAAGTGCAATGTAGTTCACTGGAGTTTAACAAGGTGCTAATTAAGTGCGAAATTTTAGGCTCTGTCCTGTAAAATGTTGAGAGAAGCAAGGTGAAATCTCCAGAAGATTTCCCAGGCAGCAGTTTAATGTATTTGGGGGCCACCATATGCCGTAGCTGAAACTGAGAGGAATGGTTGTGTTTCCCTTCCCCACTCGTGGCCCTTCCGACTCCAAGGATGATGCCCTCCTTCTCCACACTGCAGCACACACTGCAGTGGCACGGGGGCCTGGGGGTCATGTTTTAACCAAGATCAGCTCTTCATTCCACCAGCCCCAATGGACACATGAACACATGAATATGTGTTGGTACAAGTGATGTGACTGTCCAGCAGAAGAATGAGGGTCCAGAAGAAAGGAAGAAAGGAATAGTCCAGATTTCTACACTTACTCATGTCTTTCTGAATCTGAAGGACAACACTAAAGACTATTTGGCTGCTAATGTTTTTAAACTGGCCACATGCCTAGTGATTAGGAAATCACTACCAGAACAGACCTGTAGTAGTATTCCCAAGAAGAAATAACAAAGACAGACAAACGTGCTGCTGCACACCTTTGGGTATCTGCAGATGAAGAATGGCAGGCAGATGAGGATGTTTATGGAATGTGCATCTGCCTCTGGTGGGGCTGCTAGGCCTGCAGAAGGAAAACCACTTTGCCTCAGGCACACGTTCAAGCCTACCTCAACTAACTTGGTAAACCCAGAGCTCCCAAAATTTCTTACAGGTTTTAATACAGCCATGCCAGAGTGTCCTCTGCAGGAGAGGCAGAGTAAGACTGGTGATAAGGCAATATATATACATCTTTGTAAATTCATACCAGTGACAAGTAGATATGTATGACCAGAACCAGAGAGAGGCATTCTTTCTTAGATGAGGTTTAAAAATTTTAGCCCAAGGGTAATTTTTTTCTAAACATTCCCATTTCTAACCATATATTTTCATATATTTTCTATATTTTATATTCATAAAATAGCTGTGTCATTAGTGATTAGTATCCTTAATCATCCATAGCATCACCATTACTTAATTCACCTACATTAGCATTCCTTCTGTATTTCTTTGCCTACATCCCTTTGGTTTTGGCATTTGTAATTTCCCTTCTTAATAAGTTCTCCAGATGCCCCATTATCACCCTGTATACATTGGCACAAGAGAAAACAAACAAACAAACAAACCAGAAAATCAACACAGAGCTCAGAAAATTTGCCTACTAGGTCAAGAAGAAAAGGCAAGACAGGAATGGTGCAGCTGACACAGGCATGGAAATTCACAGCAAGTTCTGCTGAGATTGCTCTGCAGGTTCTCCAGGAAAGCTGAGCTACATTTGAAGGGAAGGAGTTGAGGATGGTGAGATGCAGCAGAATTTGCATTATATGCATAAACAAAATCTGTGTCCTATACCTCTCCCTCTCACAAACTCCACTCTCAGACCAAGAAAAGAGAAAAAGAATCTCCTCAGTGGCAAGAGAAATCCCTAGCTTATGTGTCATTACAAGAGTAACACAGCCCTGAGTTGTTTTTAACAACTCTTGTTGATTCTAAAATATTCATACTTTCCCATGTATCCTTCATGATGGCATTAGAGATTTCTTTGACAGAAACTTCTTTCATCTCAGTTGATTTCTTTCTTAACTGTTTTCAACCATATTTTTCCTGTGTTCATGGACAGTTAGAACTGTGCTTCAAAATCCCCTGGTTTCCACCTCCCACACAGTTCTCTTACATCTTCAGAGCCTTTCCCACCCTCCCTCACAACAGCATTTTAACATAGGAAGTGCTTGTATAGCTCATTTCTGCCCTACTACTCCATTTATAAAATTATCTCATAACTTCTCCAAACCTTTCTCTTCTGCCAGTCCTTCTTCCATACTACTTGAGAAAACCTAAGTGAAACTTACTATATCCTATGGAATTATTACTGTGATAACTACTGACAACACTTAATAGAGACAATAGAGTAAAACTTTCTTCCTCTTCTGAAGCAGCTCCTGTAGGAAAAACAGCGACAGCAAATAAAAGATGCGAACCCTCTGATGTGTGCATGGGAACGAGCGGGTGCCTCTTTAGAGCCTGGAACAGTTTTGAGCATATGCATGACACAGGCTGGAGAGCTACTAGACTGAGGTAAAATGCTCTCCTGAATTTAGGTCCCACTAGATTTCAGCAGCTGCTGTGCAAGGATTTTGAGGATGAGCCTTTTGAAGCATCCTGGAAATTTCTATATAGTCCTTTAACATTATGTGTCTACCTGAAATAAATATATGCTAATATGAAGACAGCATAAATACAAATACTGATGATTTTCCTTTTGCTGTTTCTAACACCATTCTGTGCCTCATACTAATTCCATCACTATTTATGTCAGCATAAAATCTCAAAAGATCTAGGTATTTTACTTCATGATTCTTTGTGATACTGCAAAACATACATTCTTTTAAGTGCTTCAAAACTTCAAGGTCAAATTCAAATTAGAATATTAAAAAATTGAAGAGTCCAGAAGTATTATATTTTTGTGTCTGTAAAAAAAAAAGACTTCACAAGGTTTAGGAAAACATTCTGAAACACATTTTCAATCAGGATGTTTATCTAGAGATCAAGCAAGTAGATGTAGAGAAGTAAGAACTTACTGTCTCTGCAAAAAATGGAGTTATGAACAGGTAAATAACAAGGCCAACACTAATATTTTACTAAATGAGTACAAAACTCCAAAAAGAATCTATGTAAGATTAAGCACCAACAGTTTGTTTTTCCTGCTCTCTCTCATATTGTTACTGCACAACACCAACAAGGTGGTGGCCTTGGGCACCAAGAAAGAAAAAGGAAACTTGGATTAAGAACAGAACAATTGGGGGAAATTATTAAATTAACATTAAGCCTGCTCATTATTCCATTCCAGACTTCACTGAAATTGAATAACTGTGGTTTCTCCCTGTGGCATGCATACCTTCAACCACAGGGATCATGAAAGAGGAACAATAGTCTTTGATTTATATATTTGGCATTTTCAAAGAATTCACTCCATTACTTCCCCTGTCTCCCTTTGATGATATTCAGTCTTATTACCAGAAATAACATGTTATCATTAGAATAAAGCAACCTGCATTTCTAGCATATTCATATGCAAAATATTCTTGGAGCTCATCGTGTTTGTACAGTCCACAAGATGGAAGGAGTTTACAACCATGAGACACCAAACAAATAAAACAGATGTGTTGGCTATGCTCAGATTATACTAAATGCCAAAATACCTTTACAGTCATGCACACAAGTGCCAGGCTGACAAAAAAAAGAGCTGCTTATTATATAATGGGAGTTAAACCAGCACCATATCATTCAACCATGCAGAGGTTTCCACCGATTTTCCAAGCCTTTTTACACCAGTAACATTTTAAAGTAGAACAAATCAGGTGCCCCCTGATTACATACAAAATCTGCACAAAGACAGAAACGTGCCATTTATTTAGAGCAGAAAGTTAAAAGAGATGGAATTCATTAGATAATTATAATCCATTAATATTTCCCTATTTTGTCAGCTGCCTGCTTCCTAAGCAACAACTGCAGGCAGAGGCTAAACTGACACCCAGCTGAAGATGTGCTACTTTCCTATTTTTGCTGCTCTTTACTAAAAAGCTAAAAGCTTCCTCCTAGTTATACACACACAAACACAAAAATCCCAGTGAACTTCCTTAGGAGAGAATGAGCCTCACTGTGTTCTTGAACAACAACTCCACTTTAGGTTTAAAGTTTTTCTACTGAGCAGAAATGTTTGTGTAGCAGTCATGAAGAACACACTACAAAAAAAAAAAGTCAATTTGCTAAAGCTTCCTATTATGTCTTGCGAAAACCACATAGAAGGCTCCTTGTACAGCAGACATCACTTTTATGTAACAAAACTAGATGGGTCCATTTTGGAGGAGCTTTGTGCATATGTGACATGTTCACACTGAACATGGATCTTGACAGAGCCGACCTCCAAAAATAGCACCTGGTTATCCTTGTTCTCATCAGCAGCCACAACCCAATCTCAGCTCTGTCATTTGGTGCATCAATCTGGCACCCCTCTCCCTCCTCCAGAACAGACAGAAGCAGCAGTACCCTGAGATATCTTGTTTTAGGAGAGGTAAGATGTTTGCATCTGCTGCAAGCACACATTTTAAACAATATCCCTGCCCCTCAGCAGGCAGTTATCATGTTGTTTTGGCAGCAGGAAGGAATCTGTGGTTTTTCTTGAATGTTGCTCTTCTTTATTTAAACTACCAGAAATAAAGCAAAAATGACAGAATGCTCTGTCTATAAATAATCATTCCGGTGTACAGTTATATTAGGAGGTAACTCAGATGGCATGATAACGCCTAACAGGCTAATCTTAGACCTGTAATGCCATAAGATGAAAATAACTAGGCTAAGAATAACTGACCCAGAGGAGTCAGCCTGTTAAAGAGATCCACAGAACAGAGCATTTTAGATTTTCATGTATTTAACAATAATATCTGCTGACTGGTTTCTCTATGATATTTTGTATTGTACCCAACGTATGAAACTCTACCCCCAGCAGTAGTTGGGAAAGGTTAAAATGCAACAACATCTGAAATCTCCCCCATCATTTACACCAAAACCTAAAATGAATGTGCATATTTTGCAGCCTATCTATCTATTCTGCTTTCTCCCAGCTTTTGGTTTTTCTGCAGACAGTGCAGAAGAGAGGGGCTGGGCAGTCGGCACAGAAACATGGGTCTGATTAAAGCCCTGGCAGCAGAAGAGTTACAAGCACTCCACATATCGAGTGCAAACCTTAGCAAACTAAATGTATTCTGCACATAGTTTTATAGAAGGGAAGACTGGCTGGAACTGTGTGTTTGAGTGCAGTGCAAACCCATACATGTTTATAAAGACAAACAGCTAAAGCAATAAATGACTGAAGCAAAAAGCTGTTTTCCAATAAAGAGATTTAGTTCAACACACTGAAGAGAGGGGAGCTAGTGTCCTAGCACCAGTACTAGAGAACCTCTGAACTAAATGGAGTGTTTAATGGTCTCTGAAAAGCACTGAAAGAGGTTTTGAAGTAATGTTCTGCATAGTTTTTTATTTACTTCCCAGCTTTTCTAACTTGCTACTCTTGTCAGTCTTGTACTTTGAATTTCAGGCTTTTCTCATAACCTATAAATATACCTCCTAATACAAAGCAAGACCATAGGTAACCACAAAGCGTCAGAAGCTGCAACTGGAATAAAAAAAGGAAAAAAAAAAAAAGAAGGAAAAGGCAATGTTATAGCATTAATTGTTACTGCATCACACACATGAAATTGGCAGCATCAGTCTGTATTCAATGTGGTCTCAAAACATAAAACAGAAAAAGCAGCTTCATTCCATTTTACCATGGTTTTGTTCAACTGAATTCATAACCAAAGTTTTGTCCAGCACACATTGCAGGGCAGAACCTCTACTCAAAATCAGTGAGATTTTAACTGCATGAGACCTGCAGGTCTATGTTGCTTGTTTCTTCTCATTGTATTAACTGTATATGGCTAAGGCCTTACACTTCCCTAACAATTAATTCAAATACTTCTGCTACTACTATGAAGCACCAGATTGTTTTGTACCTCACTTTTACAACAGACATTGAAAAAGCCACTCTGGTTGTTATCCAGAACTTCCCTATACTGAATTTCCACACTCAATTTTTTCATTACTCTGAAGAGAACCACAAAGCTCAGTACACCTATTCTCATTCCTTCTGCTCTCTCCAAAGTGTTACTGCCTGAGATACCCTAAACAAAACATTTGGTATCTGTAAGAAGTTTATGTTACCTAATTGAGATATGCAAATATGTCAAGTTTGTCAAGAGTATCAGAGCAAAACTTTAAATTAACTTGCTTTCTATAGGTTCTCCACAGGAAAAGGTGAGCAGGTAAAGATAAGAGAAAAAAAAAAATAAAAAGAAAAAAAATGGAAGAGCAAATACTGAAGAACTTTCCCTGAAGGCAATTCAAATCCATGTGCAAAGCAAACCATGTGTATACAAGGTCATGCAGACACATGATAGAGACACCATACAAGACAAACTGTGCACACTGGGGTTTACTGAGGGAAGATTGCTCATGAGGACCCGTCAACCCACGTACAGCACGATGCGTGCAGCAGTAATTCTGTCATTTATATTCAAGTGACACACTTACATTTCCTGACTGGTGCAGAGAATAAACATTCACTACATCCACTTTTGACACTTGTGAAATCAAAGGTATTTTACAAGCCTGTAGGTAGATGAAGCCAATAAAATTAATCATTCTGAACCATTATATTCCCTTTAGAATAGTTTTGCTCTATCGATTCCAGATCCTGACAGGTATCATTTACTGTGTTTCACAGAAGGATTAGCTGACATAAGCAGGATTGTATAACTTACTCAGGTCACCTGTCAACTCATTGACAAGCCACGCTTTAAGCTCACGATCTCCTTGAACTCTTGGTTTTTCATCACAACAGCTTTGGGCAGGAAGCAGAGGATGCCTTATCCAATAAAAACCAAGGTGGAACTCGGGCAGGGTACTGCAAAGCTGTACACCAAGATACGGCCAGTGGAGAAGACTTAACAACCTTACCCTTTGAAAAACCAGCACTGTATATTAAATCACCAAAAGTTGGCCTTAATTCCTAAAGTCTCACATCTACAGATACCAGACCTGGGTAGGTCCTTCCTTCTCCTTCACACAACTACCATCTGTTTGAGAAATGTAGTACTGCATTGGTTATTTATTAACTACATTTTAGTGAGTGTTTTTCCCATGGACTGTGCTGCACCAAATGTTTTCTTTCAAAGACTTACAGTTTGTTACCTGTACTGTGGAAAGATCAGAGGCCACTTGAATGTTAGGATCTACTTTGGCATTGCACACACATGGAAATTGAGTCTTTTTGTGTAAAGTAAAAGGGACAGAATAGGTAACAGCAATTCCAGATAAATAAGAGGCTTTAGACCCCAGATTTATCTTGTAAATATGAAATTAAAATAACTACGGTATAAGATGTATAAGAATAAGATGTATAAGAATATATCAACATCATTTTCTTAAATAAAGATGCACAGCACTTGCTGCTGCATTTTAGAGCAACAGTACCATATGGAGAATTTAGTTCAGTCTTCTCAAGATAGCTGAAACTGCTCTCTGCAGTAAGGTGTAGGTGTCTGCAAATTACACAGCTTCTTGAGTCAGTGCCTATCTAGATTGCTCCATTCATAATTAGACTTTTGATTGGTACCTATCCAGATCATCTCATTCATAGTATGACTTACAAGCAAGGATGGAGATAGACAGGCAAAGCAGCAATTGACGGAGAACTGATTCTCGTCACAGAAGTATTTCCTATGTCTGCTCTTGTCAGAAATTTCTTAGACATTTTGCTTTGCAAATCCAGTCCATTGACCAGTGAACCTGTCCTCTTTGGGGATCTCTCTAGCCCAGTTTAAAATCAGTTGCATAATACATGTGCATTGTATCCGGATATCAGCAAACCTAAAAATCATACTGTTGTTGGCTGTTTTATTGAAGTCTTTGGAGCAACCGCATCAAGGGTGAAAAGCACAAACATCTGTTATTTTCTTAACTACATGCAACTTTTTTTACCTGAGTATAAGTCACAAATATTTTAGCAAAGATAACTTTAAAATAAGGGCATTGGGAAAAGGAAAATTAAAATGACTGTTTCTGGCCTCTCCAAATGCTGGTGCATACTGCCATACCCTAGCTATTTCTTTCTTCTTTATATGCATCATAAATGGAAACAATGAAAAGTTACCAGAACTGATCCTGCAAGATGCTGAACTTGAGGGAGCTGAAGGTAACCAAGAGCAGCACCAGGCTTTGAGGTTTCATGTGACATGAACTGAAACTGCAGACTATATATAATGTCAACTACTTGTAGTCTGGTTGTGTATTTTAAAGGCCAACTGAAACACAGAGGAATGTTTTATGTTCCACAGAATATGTTTGTGTGTATATATATATATATATATATATATATTTAAACATCTTTTATTTGGATAATGTTTTTGAATGAGCTTTTGTGGGGGTTGTTTTTAGTCTAACCCCCCTTCTACTCTACTTGGCACTACAGGAGAAATTATGTAAGTTATATGGACTTACCTAATGTACTATCAGATAAAAATCAACAGTTAAATGATAGTCTTATTTCCAATGAAGACAAGCAGAGATATAAACTTACAAAAAATCACCTCCTTTTCTTGAGTTTCTTGGGCAATGAAAAAATTGCTATTATATTAGTTGGCAGTTAGAGGGTATCATAGTGAGATAAACCCCCCAAATTTTCACTTGTGAAACATTAATTTTAACTTGACTTAGTACTTAAAAAAAAAAAAGCCAAACAGGAGGGAGAGGATGCAATCGGCCTTATCTCTAACCAATTTAAAAGCACTGGACACCTGTTGAGCTGTTCAGGAAAGCTAAGGAAATGCAATAAAGGAAAGCAACAATCTTTGAACAAGAGGTTGACACACTAGATGGCTTTGCAGAAGAGCTGTAACACTTCCAGGAAAACTTTCTTCCAGGAAAACAGTCTTTGCTAGAGCTTCACTGTTCATATTTATAAACACACCTTTACCTGATTTCTGTCCCTGACAAAGCAGCTGAAATTGGTGATCAACAATCTAAACTTGTATGTAAGAAAGGAGCACAGTAAAACTTTTAGCTCTTTTTCTACAAAGCAGAAAAATAAACAGTTTATTTAAAAAAAAAAAATGGACATAGGCTCAACAGGTGTACCAAAACAGGTAATATGTCAAGAGAGGTATGGTCTATACACATAATTACTTTTCAAAATTGAGGTCAATCAAGTTTTGGGAAAAAGAAAAAGAAAAGAAAAGAAAAGAAAAGAAAAGAAAAGAAAAGAAAAAAAAAGAAAAAGAAAAAGAAAGAAAAAAGCAAATGGGGGCACAAACTAAGACCAAAATACATGCAAACAATTCACCCTGCATTCCACATATGAATCTGCTATAAAACTAACACTTTCTGAAAAACAAAGTCAGAAACCTAGGTTTAAATAGATACAAACTGGAAAACACTGTGCCTTAATAGACAAGAGTTTCATCCCAGTGAAAACTGAAATGAAATTAAGAGTCTTTTGGAGAGAATAGCCAAGAGTAGACAACCTGAAATGTTGACATTTTTAGCCCATCTAAATTGAATGGCAACAATTCTTCCAAGTTAATTTATCCTCAGTAGCAGGTCTCAAACACAGCTAGGAAAGAAACTAGAAAACATAGGAGTAGCTGGAAATACATGAGGAAAAATGCAGTGTTCTTTCTGAGTAGCTTTGAAATACCTTCATGAAATAACACATCCAATTTACATCTCAGTGAGTCATTACATGTAACTAGCATTGCCAGGTTCACAAATATTTTTAAAGGAACAAAACAGACCATGCAGTTAAAAGACATTTTGCAGTAGCACTGTAATGAAAAGAGAAAGGGATTGGTATTAAACCCCCTTCATATGCAAACTAGAGAAAAGGAAACTCACAGAAAGAGCAAATCCTGTTTACAATAGACATATGACTAGAATTGCTTATGAGGGACTCTAAATGCAGCCTCCTGACAAGGTCTGTCCGAGGAAGCCTCTTCCTGTGAACAAGCCTGCAGCATGAGCCCCATTTTGCAATCACGCAACAAAACAAACAAGGAAACCCAAACTCGACTTCAGTTGTGAGCATTTTGCTGCGTCTGGAAAGCAGCAGACCAAAGGAGACAAACTCCTCGCAAAAGCAGCAACTGCTTTCTAAAATACTACCGGAATTACATAATAACAACTTAGATAGAGCCCACAAAAATAAAGTCACTTCTTAAAAGGAAGGGTGTTTTCTTGTCATGCTAGGCTGTATGCTCCCGGTCAGCCACTCAAGTCTAAGGCACGGAGCTGTCTCTTACCTGAGCTGATCATACTGTGCATTCTTTGCTGAGCCAAGAGCTGTTCACGTCCAGAAACCCCATCTGAGGAAAAACACGATTCACTCTCGTAAATTGTCTGCAGCATATTCCAACTGGTCTGCACTTCAGCTACACAAGAGATTCATCACTGCACTTGCACATAGGCGTCGGGCACGACCCTCTGCGGTCCTACCTCCTCCAGCGAGGGTTGCAAGATAATATTGCTTCGGCAATTAGCAGTGTTTAAGCGTTTGCACAAGTATCTATGAGGAGAGGGAAGAAGCCCAAATCCGCCGTCGGCAGCCCCCGCCCGCGGGAAGGGAGCCGTGAGCGTGCGGGGGGCTGAGCGCTGCCGAGTTGGAGCAGTTGCGTTCGGGCAGCCAGCGGCAGGTGGAAGAAGAAATGAAGAGATATCTCTGCGCTTTGGGCTTCCCGGCAGGGCGGGGGGGGGGGAACTGCCTCTAACAAACCATCAAACCGAATAAGCCACCTTTCCAGGGGAGCCGCGGAGGGTTTAACCGAGTTGACCCCAGCCTAGCCCCGCGCTGCTGTGCCCGCGTCCCTCTCCGCTGCCGGCCGGCTGTCCCTCGGCCAGGCGGCTGGGCGAAGTTGGCGGGAGCGGCAGCGATAACTCATTTGCATTTGAATTGACACCCTCGTGGCCCAGCGGCGGCAGAAATAGAACAATGGCCGGCCTGAGCCAAAAATAGGTCAAGCATGGCCGGGTGATTGGAGCCTGCATTAATGCGTTTAAAAATACCACAGCAAACACAGCTGTCCAGTCTCTGTCTTTCAAACCGCCGCCCGTCCTCCGTGCGCCGCCCGGCCTCGAGCTCAATTAACCCCTTCCCCTGCCCAGCCCGAGTCAGTGGGGACACGCCAGGGGGGAGGCGGGCAAGGCAGGAGCGGGACAGGGACGGTCCTCGCCCGGGACTTGCGCCCCTCTCCCTCCTCACCCTCCCCCGGGGACTGTTTTGTGAAAAGAGAGCAAAACGCCACGGCCTCTGTCTGTATCGGTCCTAAAATAACGCTGGGAGGTTTTGCTGGCGATGTGGTTTCTGCCTCGCCCACGCGCAGCCATCCTGCTGTTCTATTTTTGCTGCCCGTTTCTCTGGCTACGCCACAGTTGGCTTTGGCAGGGGAGCCAGGCGGCCGCCAGCTCCCTGCAGGACCTGCAGCCGCCGCCCGAGAGGCGATTCTGCAGCTCCTCGGGCCGGGGGGAGCAGATGTCAATGCGGGACCTGGTTTTGTGCGTGCAGCTATAAGCAGCCTTTCCGTATTTAGCATGCTTCATATAATTCTTATAGTAAGTCACCAGTTGTGGCACAGCGTGTTAGACACGCTTACCAACTCTGCGCTATTTGGTCGAGTTGCTAAAATTTGGAGAGGGGCTGAACTTAAAAATAAGTTCACACTTATTTTTAGAAGGTATTAGGCAATTTACACAGCGTCTTTTTCACTTCTCCGAGATGATGAGGTTTCAGAAGAGCAGCTTTTGACAGTGTATCAGACAACAGCACCATGCTGCTCTGTGGTTTGGCAAGTTTCACACGTGTGAAGTTCATTTTTCATACTGGTATTTCAAAAGTTGCATCTCATTTGATGATTAATATACCTACACCGATAACTTTTACTTCAGTGTTACAGACAGTACTTTACTTCTCAGAGTCCTACCATGCCTTACAGCACTTTTTATACAGGTGACCAAAGCCTGTTGCTACCTGTATTATACAGCAGCTTGACTACTCTCCTACCAAAACTGTAAGTCTGCTCCCATGTTCCTGCTCAACAGGAGCAACAGTGGGATGTGATCCCTCACCATAATCAAGAAGCCAACACAGAAGCTGTATTGGAGCTTTCTAGAAATCCACATAATTCTCAGCTATCAACATAATATTTTGCTCCTGAGGACAAGAATTTGCCCAGTATTTGGGGCTCTCTCCTGCCTTTTGGTGAAGGATCTTCTGTATGCTCTTTAACTTACATAATGGATCCAAGGGCAGTATATTTTTTAATATACTTCTCACAATTGTGTTACTGAAGAAAAGATTCCCAATAACAAAGTACTGTGACGCCCCTGTGATGTTTGGCTGCTTGATGGCACTTAGGAAGTCTGTGGCTCAAGTCTTCCTGTCATCCCAAACCTTTGCTTCCTCCATGAGCCAAATCACCTGGTCCTGCTGAGAGCTAGGACCTGCCCCCTGGACAGAGAGACTGGCGCAGCTGGCACAGCAGGGGTTTTCCCTGCAGAATCCGCAAGTTAGCACCCATCACTTCTTGCCACCCTGTGCTCCTTGGCATCTCTCTTCCCTTCCCCCTGTTTTCCACAGGAGCGCTGCTCCTGAGGAAGCAGTGAAGCTCTGCAGATGGCATGCACCCAGCTCTGCAAAGGGGCAGGAGCAGGGGCAGGAGCAGCACAGTGACAAGTGGGGTGTTACAGTGCAAGATTTCAGATGAGCATAACTCATACCATCACATCACTGACTGCTGACAATTTGGTATCATAAACATTTTCTCTGGAAAATAAAAATACCCAAGTGTTTTATGGGAAATATGTGGCCTTTCCACAGTACAGGGCAGCTTAACACAGTGCAAGAGGTATCAACAGTAGAAACAGAAATCTCCTCTGAGGCAGAAAAAGCTTTTTATAAACAGAAGTAAATAGAAAAAGTGGAGTTGCTTATGCCCTTCAGCCAAAGAGAACATGACGCTGTTTGGTGATTCAGCGCCTCAAAATAATCAAGTTTCATATTACAGGGAAACACGGGAGGAATAAGTAAAAAACAGGTCAGAACATGGAAAACTGGAGTGTCAGATCCTCGTATTAGGTACCCATATGTGTTTATAACTTCTTATATATGCAGCTGCATTTTTAAAGATAGCATTCACAGCTCTAAATAACTTCAAATACTTCAGGAACTAACTAAAAGCAAACCATATTCAAGAGTAGAAAATGTACATTTAGATATTTAGCTGCAAGTGTTCTTAATTGTAACGTACATATTTTAAACTGACAGACACACAAACTGTCTTATGTTCACTAATTCACAGACCATAATAACTACAGCATTATGCTTTACATTTTAGATGATACATAAAAACTATATAAAAATATTTTACTTATGAAGTCAGTCACCCCAAAGGTAGGGTTTTTACAGCCTGAATTCTTCCAACTTGCTTTGGCATATTATAGGCCTACTTTGGTACATGCTTAGGTTTAAAACACACGTGTAAATCCATTTCTTTTCAACATAGTATTTAAGCACATGCTCAAATTCTATTGATTGCAATAGAATTTAAGCACATAGTTAAACACTGTGCTGAGTCAGCCCAGACTTTAACTGCACGATCACGTGAATTTAAAGAGCTCCTTAAGAGTCCCACGGGGGAAGGATAAAGGGTTCATGCCTGAAGAAAATCTGGTTTTTATTTTTAAAGCTATGGATGTTATAAGGTGACATTTTCATACAGGAACATGAGGGGATTTTTTCTTGTTTTTTCAAATGCATTTCCTAAACATGGAGAAGTTTAATGACACTGCTGGTAAGAGTAAACTGCTGAAATGATTTAGTGGTGGTGAGGTGACTCTAAATGCAATCAGCCACTTTATAGAAAACGTAAGGCGTGTTAGTAGCACTGTGATCTCATTATAGCATTTTCACAATGTGTTTCTATTATTTTCCCTCTGAGTTGTTAAAAACAAATAAATATAAGGAAATTAAATCTGGAAACCACATTACTGCAACATTAGGACTAAGAAATGAAGCCCTAAAATTAGAAAGAGTTAGGATTTCTACTGCATTATTAACTCTGCAACATTATAATTAGGTAATACTTTTGTCCTTTTTTCTTTTTTTTTTTTTTTTAATTTTTACTTTCCTTTCAAAATACAAATAGTATATTACTGATTTTTAGCATATCCCATTTTTCACTCAAGATATTCTGGATTATTATAATATTATAAATAATTAAGGTTATTAATATTAATAACATCTATATTAATTATCATTAATATATTAATATATTAACGCTAATATATTCTTAATATATATTCATCTACAATTAATATTAATAATTTAATTTCAACTTTTGCAGTTTTCTTACTTGTAAATGAATACTTGCATAGATTTTTTAATCATATTGCTCAATTGTATCACATAAATATTGAACACATTAAAAAAAACTAGCTTCTAGTTCCATAGCTTCTAGTCATATGCTTAAATGAGGACATTGCAGTCTTACAGGTGTCCCATTCAACCTTCTTTCATTTGTCAAGTGAAAAGGCAGTGTGTAATAACATGCAGCAATATCAAACAATTTATAAACAAGTGGGAGCTAAATTAAGGTTGCATGAGTAGTATTAAATTTGGCCTATTTCAGTACTGAAGGTTTGAGTTCTAATCTCTGCAGCCTAAAGACTTCCTAACTATTTCTGTGTATCCAATCACTCGTATTAAAAAAAAAAAAAAAGAAAAAAAGGAATGAAAAAAATTAACTATTGTATAGAACAGATGTTTCTGAAGCCACAATTCATTAGATACCATTAGTACCACGTGAAATGCAAAAATCCAGCATAAATTACTACAGCTTATGCTAGAGGATTAACCACGTTAACAAACAGCAAAAGACTATTACCACAGAGAAGCAGATGGTTTGTGAGCAGAAAGAAATTGGGTGATGCTGTAGTGGTCTGGTCCTGCACCCTCTTGGAACTAAGGGACCACATTCCAAGTCCCTGGAGTAGTTAAAATGGATCACTTACTCCATGTGCTCTGGTTAGAAATACAATGTACAGGAATGTTTCCAACCAATTCTCTGTGTAGCAAGCCTTGGCATTGCCTGTGCAGGAATACACGGTGCTTTTCTTTGCCATGCTGGGAAACCATGTGATGGACATTTTTTAAGTGAGGAGAAAACTGCAATTCTAGTGTTTTAGCTCAATTCAAGCTTCAAAGGAATTTTCTGGGACAAAGGAAGGCATATCTGTAGCTTTAGGGGATTTTGTGACAAACAATGGGAGAATAAAACTTTACAAAGTTTTGAGGATAAGAAGTGCTATGCTAGATAAATGTACGGCTCTCTTATCATCTCTTGTGTAGGAATACAAAGAGCCTTGCATCCTTCTCATGCAAATTAGCTCAGGGGTTTTGTAACTAGTTGATGACATCACTTCTTTCTCCTCTTAAAATGCAATTTTTTGTTCACATAGATAAATCTATTAGAAATTAAGTCTTAGATTCAGGACAACACCTCAACAGCACATAGTTGATTATAAGCACGAGGCTTACGTTAAGCATATGCTTAAGGGCTTCATAAATTCAAAGGTACTTTCCTGAATCACAAAGCTCAAGTAATAAAAAGACCCTAACACTAATATAGAGCTATGAAGTAAATAAATATTTAGGTCAGGGAAAACATACAAAAATCATTTATTCTGTTGACAAAGTTGTTTATCAGGTTGGAACTAAAATCTCCATCTTTTTTTGGCAAGACTGAGATAAATCGCACATAAACAACACAAGCCAAAGCATCATCAGATACTGACAAATGAATGCCTCAGACCAGGAACATTCCCATGTTCCTTCTATGCCATTAATGAGTTTAGAGGAGATATGAGCAGATTGAGATCTCCTGGCTCTTCACAGCTATGCCCACCTTCCTTGGAGAGACATTAGTGCTGTGTCTGCTGCACCTGGCTCCACCAGGCACACCTGGGTGCACATGCATAAAGGAACCCTCGAGCACATCACCTGGGACAGCTGCCAATATGTTCAGCATCCTCCAGGCCTTTCAAGCTTGTTGCACATCCAATGAGCAGATAATCTGAACCTCCATGCAGGGTTTTGCACTGCATCTCCTAATCGTGGGTAGTCTGGCAGGTCAGATCACCTGGTCACTGCTCCTGGACAATAGACTACTAAATCCCTATGTCTGGAAAATCAATAGGAACACCATCTCTAGCTTCTAATGTATGCCCAGGTTTGAGTGACTCTTTTTGGATTTAAGACAAGAAATGTAGGCCACGCCTGCTGCCTGGAGAATTGAACTGTGGAAACCAATGGCCATGCAAAGGATTTGAAATCATAGCAATAGGCAGCCAACCAAATACAAGCTCCTAGGATTACACTAGGACATAAAAAAGGCTAATAAAATCTTTGGAAATATAACAAGTTTGTACTGAATTGCAGCAGTAAGATGATATACATATCCTAGAATATCTTGGGATACTGTAACTTCTCCCAGTATAAATACTTGAAAAAGAACACTAAAAGTCTGAGAATGGATTATGGATTATGCCACATGCATAAAATGGGTTTGGAAAACCCTTGAAAAATGGAAATTTAAAGACCTGTGACACTAAGTTTATTGACAAAGCCCCGGGGTGGCTTGGCACTGTCTACAATACACAAGGGAAGATGTCCAGTGGGGTAGTAAAATAGTCTATTTAAGAAATAAGGCTTTAAGAAAAATCCATTGGTTAGAAAAATTCAAGCCCCAGGTGGACATGCATTTTAAGCAAGCTTCAAACACTGCAGCAACTTCCAAATGAGCTTTACATCAACACTGACCATGTCTCTGAAAAGAAAGCTTTAACAGTTCTGTATGTCAAGACAGGCCTTATCACATGACTCTAAAAAGGTCAGATCATGGGGGTAGAATCATAGAATTGTTTAGATTGAAAAAGACCTCTAAGATCATTGAGTCCAATCATTAATGTAAAGTACATCCAAGTCCACCAGCCATTTCCCACTTCAGGTACCTTCAACACTAATAAGAACTAAGTATTGCTTAATTGATGGAATTAAAATCCATAGTAATGTATATACTAAACTAAACTAATTTCCTGTATCAGAAATAATTCTATTATTTGAAATCATGCCCTCCTGAAAAGCAGAGGCTTAATTTTTGTTTTGTCTTTTTTATTTTTTTTATCCAAACTATGTTTACTTTCCTATGATACTGGAAAAGTTTTTACAAGAGTAGAACAATGGAGTGCACTGTAAATAGCTTGGGAAAAAAGCCTTTGGGGAAAAAAAAGAACCCACAAAATGTTTGCTTCATTTTGCTATTCAAAGCTGCCATTTTACACCAAATAATTAGATTTCAAAAATAGGTTATTTCTAAATACAGGCTTGGATTCATGAAGTGATGAGGTGGCTTTACATAATATGTTACAAGCTGATTATAAAGCTATAGTAGATTTATAGCAGATTTATTCTAGATAGATACCAATGTAGATTGGAACAATTACTCTTTTAAATGTTGAAACAAGATGCTTTCTTAAAGATTAAAAAAAAAAAAAAAACAGTCAGAGAACTGTCACTACAAGCCACTGGAAGCTTGGCCAAGAAAAAGCATTTTACACACAGCATTAAAAAGGCCTCCTTTAATGTGTGGGCCAAGGAATGGACCTGAGAAGCCAGACCATGTGCTCAGCTGTGGGCACACACCAGTCTCTCCCACTGTGCTGCCTGCTTGGATCTCCTTCCTCTCCCAGCATCTCCACCCCTCACAGGGGAGCATTCAAGCACATGGAGAAACAGCGTTGGATGCACAAACATGCCCCTGAGAGCAGTAACAAATTGACCACTGCTGCATTGTGAAAAGGTCATATCTCATACTGGTCAATAATGTTGTTATGAAACCGCACAAATCCTCATGGTTAGCTGGGCCAGGATGGCAACAGTCCTCTCCTGGTTGGTTTTTTTTCCAAATGTTTCAGTGAACCCAGATCCAGTTTTCATCTAATTTTCTTTGTCCTCTTTAACTTTGATAAGGAACAGATCTGCAACACAAAATGTAATCAATATTCACCAGCTTGGGAGCTGATTTTATTCTGCTGGTGAATTTGGGACAATGCTAAAAGGATGAAACTGTGACTTCACTGGGTAAACTAAATATTTTTCCTGATTTCAGTGGAACCAGGACCTAATTTTCCTTAATCTTAATTAAGGAATTTTTCCTTAATTAATTTTCTTTAATTAATGATTTTTCCTTAATTTTAATTTCCTTGATCTTATCTTTCCTTAATTTTCCTTGTGTAACCAACAAATTTATAGACTGCAAAAGACGGGGGGAAATCAAAATACAATTGAAAGCAAGGTTTCATAACTCTGAAATGAAAATTACAACACATTTCAAGTAAATACTACCTCTCCCTTTTGCTAAGCAAGCCACCTTGAAAATCTTAATGCAGCTACTTACTGGAACAGGAAATACCTTTACAACGTACTATGACACCGCCAAAATGTGCCACAAACTTGCCTTTTGTAAATACAGGCATCCTACTGGTATTCCTAAGGCCAAACCAGCCCTAAGAAGGCTTTTATCCATCCTTCAAGCTGATTTAGCCAAATCTTGCAATGTTGAGTTTGCTAGGCAATCCCACAGAAGGGATGGAACAAATGGAGAGGAAAGCCAAAGCAAATGCCCAGCAAAGTCACACCTCAACAAGCAGAGGCGAGCAGCTGCAGCTGCTGCTTCCACATGTCCCTCATCTGTCCCATCTCTGGCTTAAAGAAGAAAGATGAGAGTGCTCGAGCTGTCTAGGACAAAGGGACTAGGCTGGTCCCAAGCCCTAATTTCCTAGAATGAGAATTGTTCACAAAAACTTGCCAGATTCTTCTGAGCCTCAAACCATTGCAATGGCTAAAAAATTGCACAGGTCAGAGCTGAAAATTTGCATTGAAAACATGGGGAAGCAGGAAGATAATACATTGAATCCATGTTCAGACAATACTTTCATTCTAATCAACTTCAATCAGATATATCCTTGCAAAAGATCTGGGAGGGGAAAACTCTTGTAGTAATTTAAATCCTAATTGCTGCTGGGAAAGGGTTTTCAGCCCAAAAATGAAGTAGTAAGTTAAAAGGAACTTGCTAATGCTGGAATCCCAGTGCCATGAGCAGAGAAGACAGACTATTTTCCATGACCTTAAGCTTCTGACCATTCAAAATGTCGCATCAAACTTGGGCTCAAGGCCTGTTCTAAAAATACCACAGCAGTCGTCCATGCACTTCATACCTTGCTGATTGGTAGTCGAGAGAACAGGGTGGCAGGGCAGGTGGTAATGGCAGGAAAACAACTCCTTTCAGTCAACAAATCAGAGGATCTGCACTATTACAAGCCAGGTCTCACACAAGTTGTCAGTCACAGATGGACTGGTCTGTGCACGCTAAGATTGCTCTTCATTTACAGTCCCTTCTCCTCTTGTTAAAACACATGTCAGTGAAATAGACTGCTAAGTACATTTCAGTACTAAGTACAGAGATTTGGAATTTTTTTTAATCTGAATATAATCCAAACAAAGTGTTATGATTAGTCTATATATATATATATATATATTAAAAAAAAAAAAAAGAGTGCATTTTCAGCACCCCACAAAATAATGATATACAGGATAAGTCTTGGCAGTCTTGGCTAAAAGTATCCAAGTACAAAAGCTAGACAGATCAAGGTAGCATGTATCACCCATGGACTGTGTCCACATGAATGAATAAAGAAATTTCAACCCAGATTATCTTTAATATTCTTTCCCATCTTCTCTCCTTACCTCTGCCAGAATTCCAGAAAAAAAGCAAAGCTAAAAAGGTGGAGACAGAAAACTTGGGCAATTAAAAAGTGAACATACAGCTAGCAAATGGTTTACTTGCCATGACTTAGCAGCTTTCCACATTTCAGAAGATAAGGGATGATGACTAAAGCCATGAGACTAGTTTTGTGTTATCTGAAAAAAGGGTGCAGAAAGACTGGGCACCACCTTAACTAAAAATAGATGTGCTGTAATAATAGGGCTGAAAAAAACCCCACATAAGTTAATGACCAATGTGATGAAACAGGCTTAAGTTTGGTCAAACTTTATTTTTTATTTTAATTGCCAGTAAGAATGCTTCTAAAATAACATCCTTGTGTTTCATAATATTAATTTGCTAACCATTCTAAAGAAATGCTTGTCTCCATTTTTGGACTATACACAAATGTGACAGCCTTGCATTTAAGGAATAATTTACTTGAAGTAACACAGCAGAGCTGGTTTTATTTAGAAACTTCAAATAAAAATGCTACTGTAAGCTATTTAATCACACGGTTTTCTTTCCATCACTATTTACAGGCATACAAAGCACATTTCTCACAAAGACATTATATGTACAAATCTCATGTGTGTGTGTATAAAAATTTAAACAGATTTAAAGCACTTTCAGCTACTGATGTCACACACCACAGATGAAATACTAAAGTGCAAGTACACTGACATCAACAACAACAAAATCTAAAAGGTACATAAGCAAGTGTTTCATTTAAAACATGTAATGATCGAGTGTTTTATTGATTTGGGCCCTAAATCATTGTACGTACTTTTGCTCATTTAGTGTCCTCTCAGATGCAGCAGAAAGCCTCCAGCAATTCAGAAAGACAGTATGCTATTCTGGGATCCAACAGAGAATGAATAAGCTGAGAAGCTGAGCAACTAACTATATTTGCAAGGAGAAATCTCCAAGGCATACCTAGCAGAAAGCATGTCAGGCTGGAAATACACCAGGATGGTTGCCAACAGAAATATTTCATCAGTCAATCTTTTACAGTCCTATGGCTCCCGTTTCATTTTTTTGCCAACTTATTTAGCACTGCAGGCAGGCACCAGCAACAAACAAGTTTGGGATGTGCTTTCATTTCCCACACGCTTTCTCTGGAGCTCAGCTGTTTTGTGATACTTTTCCTTCTGATCCAAAGACCACAAGCTTGTCACTTGACACCACAAGGGCTTTGTGCACACAACTGCAGTGCGAGGAGAGGAAAAGGACAGAGGTGGTCAGTAGATCCTTAGTAGCCGTGTAGCTCCTTCAGAGTGATCTGCAGCTGTGGAGGGCTGGACAGAATGATGATGGAAACTCCTTCAGTAATTACTTCTCAAGTGGCACTGGAAAAAAATGTGTTTCTCCTGCATGAACCTGAGGACAGCCACTTCTCAGGCATACTAAATATGACCATCCTGTAAAGAAGACCATGTGTGCTAAACAACATATTTTTGGAATATTTAAACCGAAACAGCTATTGCTGCCATATAGGCACCACTGCACTGCTGATCAGTAGAATGGTGTTTATTCGGATGGGACGCAGGCTTCACTGGCAACATCATGTTAAGGAGTTTCTTTCTACTTTGCTGTCCTTGGTCTGATGGCAAGATTTTACACGTATTTATTCATTTGAAAGGAAATCAGATCAGATCAGTTTTCCAGTACAGCTCAAAAAGCACAGACAAAAAAAGCAAGACCCCAAAAGCCCAAGCATGAAAACAAAGAACTTTTTATCCTTATGAGATCCTCTGCCTCATTAAGCCACAAGCACATTGACAGAAGTTCAAAGGACTCCTGACAGTGCTATACTAATGCAGAACTCTTCATTAAGTGATATGACAGGTATTCAAGAAGATTTGCATATTGAAGACATTGATGAATCACAGAAAACCTATATGGTCATGCTAATTTATATATAAATATATATAGTCAACATAACTGACTACTCAAAACTAACAACCATCACTTAAAGATGTGCATAAAGCCAACAGCACTCAAATGTATTTTGAAAACTATGGGGGAGAAAAAAAATCTTAGAACTCAAAACAGGTTTTTTTAGAACCTCAAGGTTCTAACAATTTGTAGCCATATTGGTATAGATCTAAATTGCATTAGTTAAAGAAAGAATTAAGGTCTCCCTTGAAAAGGAGAACAGTATTCTTTAATTAGTTTCTATACAGAACACGCCATTTTCTGCTGATACAGAAAAAGGAATATTGAGTGAGGCAATTTCTACAAGACTTCAGCTGATGCCTTTGCTTTTCATAAAAATTCAGATGAAATTTTGATTACCTTAGACTAGCTAATGGACTCAGGTTTCCTCCACATCTTTAAACACTTGTGTACAAATCTCCCCCACTAGCCTGTGATTTTCTTGTCTCAGAGGAGGCAGCAATCAGTGTGATATTTATGCACCAAGCAGACAAAGGGACACACTTTCAACACTGCTGACATCACAGGAGAGGCTGATAAACAATCCATATCATTTGGCCACCCCATTTGATAAGGTTTATATTTATTTTTATTGTCTTTGGAAGAGAAAAACCATACACAGTAAGGCTTGTTATGTGCTATTCTGCTCAACATACAGACTTGAAGAGAATTAGCTTGTCCATCATTAAAATAAATAATATAGTTTTCAAATTTTCAATTTGCAGGCAAGATATGATACTCTTACCCAACCTGTGAGAGGGTTGAACCCTTGTCATATTGGAAAGTACAGTATCATTACCTGATTTCACATGCAACACAGCAAACCAGCCTGAACTCAGCCATTCACTGTCATTCGGAGCTTGAAATAATTACTTCTGATTCTCATGGATGACCAATTCCCATATTTGACAAAGTAACATTTTTTCCTCTACCTGAAACAATGTAATTTTTTTACTGGCAGAAATGGATACCTGCAGCAGTCCTAGTCTGGCAGTACCAGGAAGATTTGCTTTTCATTCACGTAGCTATGAGCCACATGCAAAACACAAGTGGACTTTTTTTGACTATGTTTTTTTTTTATTATAGGTTTCTACTTTTCCTGTGGTAACATTCAAAAAGATAATGTGATATTTTTACATCTATGTATTCATCATATATCTCTTAAAAGTGCCCATGAGGGATGGTTAATGAACGCTTAAAAAACCCCAGAGTTGTTAGGGGACTAGGACTGAGTGGTCTTGAGTTGCAATTGCTGGTCACAGATTTCCAGAGATCCCATACACCCTGTTTCAGTTCCTCATCCATTCAATGGGAACAAACAGCAGTATGTTTCACATTGCTGTTTAGAACACAAGTGCTTTAAGGGTGCTCAGACATCATGGAAGTGGAGAACACATACCTTCTTTAAGCTTAAATATTTTTGCAAAACTATTTCTATATCACAGTCAGTTAGCAACTGGTAGTCTGCATCCTTCCACAGGGAATTGGCAACACTGATTACTACCCATGGCTGTCAATGCTTTGTAGAGCCTACATTACTCCAGATAGTTGATTATTTCCAAAATAAAATTGTATATGATTTCCCTAAATCTCAAGGGTAGATGTTTTTTCTTCAAAAGCTAGAGATGAGCACAAAAAGACTTTGCTTGCTTTCATACTTCAAAAGCTTTCTGTTTTTACCTGTGTTCCCTTAACTTGTCCTTCTCTTCAGAACATTTTACGTAGTTCTGTAAACTACAGAACATTGCTACTTGCAAAAAAAACCACAGCTAAAAAAAATTTTTGTCTCTAGATTCCCAGGCTTACAACTTACTGATATTTCTGTTCACAAGGAGAAACAAGGCAGCTTAGCAGTAGTTGTGGCAAGCAGCAAGTCTCACTCATGTACACACTAAATGCTTGGTTCTAAGGAAAAAAACACCAATTTTAGCTCAATTTTAGCTTAATGAATTGTTTTAAAAAAGCAACAAGTACCTAAAAACCAAATGCATGTCTCTGAGTAAATATTTCTGCCATTCACTCTGTTTTACATTGATGAGTTAATAAGATCAACTGAAGGACCTTTCTTCCCATTCAGCTGAAGCTGTGGCCATACACACCCTGCTCCTATTTCATCTCCAGCCCAGACCTGGCATGGTCAGATAGCTTTGGTCTATTTTTAGAATAAGAATATTTAAATAATGATTGACCATGATAAATTATCTCTGCTCTCATCAACATTAAATTAACCCATTCTCTTGATACCTTTCTCATGAGTCTGGAAACCTCATTTGCAAATAGGATAAATATTTCTGTAGGATGTTCTTTACAAACTGACCAGAACAATCTGCTTGTATTGTGGGACCCATTTATAAATGCAATCCTTTCCTTCTTTGTTTACTATTCCCATCAAAAGGACGGTGTTTCCCAAGGAAAAAACAGTATCTGAGGACCATCTCTTCTACAGTTTTCCTTCCTTGTGTTAGTTTTTCTTCATTATTGCACAGACACGACTGTCCTGCTTGTCTCCTTTAACTCCACCTTCAAGCCACTGCTGAAATGGTGACTCCCTCCATGCTTCACTTAGTAAAATCTCAGAAAAAATACTTCTGAGGTTTCTCCCATGCTATTCTCTTGTTTGTGAAGAATTCCCCAAAAGATGGCTTAAAACCTTCCTCTGTAGGTCAATACAAGAATTTGAGCTCCTCTGCTCAGAAAATCACTGGCATTACCCTGTAATATGGTTCTTTTCTTCCCTATCTGACTAAGTACAGAGTTTATACATACAGCCAAAATATTTCCAACCAGGCTGAAAAAATTACTTGGCTTGTTGTGGTGATGATAAAGTGCCTCCCATGAGATAAAAGAAGAGGTTTTGGCTTTGTACTGTTGTTATATTACCATGGCCATTGCTCCTTTCCTGTACTGCCAGGTGCTGGGAGATATTTCAGAGATTCGCCGACAGCCTGCGCTTCTGGAAGACAAGTTCTTCCACTAGTCAGTTAAGAAAATCCCTGTAATACTTAGAATTCATATATATTCCAAACCCACTAATTCAGAATTCACTTCACAAGGTTTTAACTGCCATAATCTCTGCTGAATGTTGAACTCAAAAAGAAATGCAAAATATTCCTTAACAAACGGCTCATGTCAAACATTTACCAGCTCTGCCATTCTTTTCACACATGGATGAATGCCTCTCTCATTTATGGTTTTTTCTCTTGTATTTACTTTCTACAGTTTTTGCAAAGAGTGTTCCACAATCTCTTCTCCCAGAAGCTTCTGATCACTGATTTTTTTTTAATCTTCATCAGTCTATATTTGTCACTATATTTCACACATTTGCTTCTTCCTCTTTGATCCTTTAATAGACATTGTGCACTGCAATTTCTTTTCTTATTAACAGCCTGAACATTCTTCGTCAAATCTAATTCAGAATGTGCTCTTTATTCCTTGTTTTCTTATTGTACTTGTAAACTTTCATCTTTCCTGTCTATAGAGATGCTGCAGGATTTGTTGTCTCAACTACTGAAATTCTTCCTCTGAGTTCTCAAATTCAAAGTAAACTTCAAACACAGACAATTTTGCCACATCACTTTTTTTTTTTTTTTTTTTTTTTTTTTGAGAGGACAGTGGTGATTATAGCATTCAGAAATCATTTTACATTTTAAGTTCCATTGCTCTTAACCTTCTGCTCTTTCCCCTTGGAAATCCCTAGCTCTTTAAAAGCCAACAAACTGGTAGAGACCTCTCCTGTTTTGCCACTTAAATGAGGTGATTCTTGAATTCAGCATTTTCACGTGATAAATTGGTGTAATCCCAACTGAAAGGGAAAACATCCAAAAAGTATAATTTCCTTTTGACTCACCATGTCAAAGCAGATGTAAGGACACTGACAATATACTATAAGGCTTGTATACTTAATTTTCACCATTTGTAATCTCTCCAGAGGCAGCTTTAGCCTCTATTAAATGGAAAATAGAAAGGTATAAAACTGTATTTTTGGCAAACATGAAACAAAGGTAGGCTTTTTATTCCATAACAGAAAGTACTCTTTCCACTGTGCACAGAAAGAGAGTTGCACCCTGAATAGAAAAGGAGGAGTGGAAGGTGGTTGCAGAAGAGGGATAGTTACTGTGCAACTTGGAAGGCTGCTAGAAAAACAAACACAGAGAAATGGCACTTTGGGAAAAACCACATTGTTTATCAGTCTGAGACTGAACAATATACAATGACTTAAAAGCATATGCTCAACGTCACCAAACAGGATGAGCTTGCAAAGCATGCAGCAAGGCTTTCTGAACATATCTAGGTGGCCAAATTTCAACCATTCCTTCAGTTCTCTATGGATACTTTCCTATCTAGACCTACTAAACCCTGACATTTTCATTTCAAGAGTGTGTTCTTGTGGAGGGTCAGTTTCTATTTTTTACTTTAAGAGCAATATGCATGGATGGTGCTATGGAGACAATAGGAGACTATTTTGAAGCAACTTTTACCTTTGCACTTACACTCACACATGACTGAAAAGAGCTCACAGAACTTGTCATCCACGGATCTGCAAGATGGGCACCAGTCTTCCTTTATGAGCTGAATATTGACAAATATCAAGCAGTAGAAAGCTAAACTACTCAAGGAGAAGATATAACATCAACATGCAAGGTTGTTGTGTTGTTTTTTTTTTAAAAAAAAAGCTCATCTGAGTGACTCAGTCTGTTTTCATGATAAAATAAACTTTCCAGAAATAACAATAACAAAAGGGAGTGACGTCTATCATTCTACCAGGACGTTGAGTCCTGGTGTTTACAGGTGCTTTACACCAACTAAGCAAAAAATAGCAAAGAAATTACTAGGTTATATTAAAAGAAAAGCTTAAAATAACTGTAGTGAGCTAATGTTAGAGGTATGCAGTGAAGGTTGGGTCATGCCTACAGTGTACCATTGCCTTCAGCTGTAAGATCTCCTTTATGAGCTCTACAAATACACTAGTGGAGCTGGTGTGAAAAGCATCATCACTAAACCTGGCATCAATCCAGCTGTCCCCTTGCTTTCCATATTTTCATATAGTAATAACTATTATGTCAATTTTCCACTCTATCCTTGTTTTGAGAAAATCCTGACAGCTTAGTTGCAGAAGTTCCTGGATTGCTTTGTATTTTCTCATTTATATGAGAATAAAGAGACACTAGCCCAGCAAAATCACCTCTTTTGTGACTTCCTCATCTTTGTTGTTTTATATTAAATACAAGGCTACAGATATGACTCTTGCTGTCCTAACCTCTTCCTCACAAATATGGTCACATCATGTCACAAAAGATGGTGTCACATCTAAAATTAGAAACGAATCTCAACTGTGATGATTTTAACACTGAGTCTAACCTTGAGAAATGCTGACTGACTTCCAAGAGGTACAGGAAAATGAGTTTGAGGGTTCTCAGCAATATACAGATTTTGCATGCAGAACAGCAAATCAAAAGCGGGAAAATAGAAAAAAAAAAAAGACAAAATCAAAACCAAAACAAAATGAACAAGGGAAAAAAGACCAAATAGAGATCGATTTAAAAAAGGTACTGTGGAAAAATAGAGTAGAAAGTGACAGGATTAGTGCTATCCATTTATATATAATACTTGGGGAATGTTTTTCTAAAGACTATTGTACTCTTAGTTTTTAAAGTTCTATTCAAAATCTAAGCCAGTGGCTGACAGGACTAAACCTGCTTCAAATTATATTAAGCCCTGCAGATTTGACCCACAGAAAAAATAATGACATTGCATATTAAAGATAAGCCTTAAATGACCTTATTTACTTCACTATACCACCTGACAGGATCGATGAGATCACTAGCTATTTCTAAATCATCCCAGAGCACAAAAGGAAAGGGGAGGGGAGGGGGAAACACTGGAATATGAAAAAAAATAACAAAGTCAAAACTATGAAACTAACAAAACATGTCCTAATTCCACCTACTTTGCAATTGTTTGAATTACACTTCACATTATTTTCTATTATCTTTCCACTTCAAGTAGAAATTTTCCACATAGCTCAGTAACTAACCCCATTTGCAAATTACTCAGTATGACAAATACACCAGATTAAAAATAAATATAATAATTCATAACCATAACATCATTAATCAAGGAAGACTGATATTTCACTAAATTTAAATCTTTAACAGTATCCATTTTAAAGCTAGTTAAATTATCTACAGTTGTGTGGAATGCAATTTTTATTTACTTGTGTTTAAGTGGGGATGTGTGGTTGCACAAAGCATGAAATTTCTTTCGAAACATGTACTGATGGAACATTTAGGACAGACAACATTTCTACCATATATGAGTTGTGCAACATATCTTACCATCGCTCTTTTTATAAAGTTTGTTTACTTCAGATTACACTGCATCAAAACCTTTCAAACGTAACTATTATACACTTTCTGACAAGAAGTTGAACATTAGACATCCAAAGGTCAGAATGTCTGACTTCCAGGAGAGACTGTGAAAGTTGCAAATGTATCTCATACTTCTGAATGAAGTAAAGTACTTGGGCTGAGCTGTTTTTCCTGGTACAGCCACTGGACTTTCCTGCCACCGGCTCAAGCAGCTCTGGAGTCTACCCCTGTGTTCCATCCTAAAGAGCACATAGAAAATACAGCCAAGGGAAGTATATGTCTGTCTCACAGCTTAAGGTCCAGTGAAAAATCAGGAGACATCCTTTTCTCTATTTTATTTTACTTTAGTGAATATTTATTATAACTGTTATCACAGTGAATAGTGAGAAGTGCTGAAAATTGTTGCAATAGAGACAAAGTAGGAAAACCTGAAAAATGAACAAACTTAATTACTTATCAGAATACATATTTCATAAAGATATATTATATGAAATACATTCTCAAAGGATGTGGCTCATAGCTATGGCAAGATCTGAGCTTTCGTTCAAACTATAAAGCTTCTGGTACTAGTGTTGGGAATTTACCTGAACTCATGGTGTTCACTGCTAGGGAAAAAGAACCTGCAGGAGAGAAGTTTTGGTGGAAATGTTTCTGTTCCAGCTTAAAAGTGGCACAGACAAGATGGAGTCAAGCATCAAATACTAACTATTTGAGCTTTCCCAAGGCAAAGGTGCAAATTCTTCAGTCTCCTCCCTGCACTTGCAATTTGACTTGAAGGATAAAGACTTCACACCTGTCGAATCCATAGGAAATTGCCTGCTGCAACCTACAATTGATAGCTCCAAAAATAGAATAAAATTGATGTCAAAGGGAAAAATTGATTGATTGGGAGGGGGGAACCATTAAACAGAAAGAGAAAAAAAAAGTTTTTTATTTACTTACTACAAATTAAAATTCCCGTAACACTTAGCAATGAAATATGTGTTCAATACAAATGTCTGCTTTTGTTTTCCTATCTAGAGATAAGAGTTGACAGTGCAATTGTTAGTTGAATTACTGCTTCAATAAAAATCTGCCAACATAAACAGTTCTGTTATAAATAAAAAAGTGAATTTTCTCATACTGTTTCAGAAGCTTATCAAAATCACTAAAGCCTAACTTGACAATTTATTATTAAAACTAAGTAGAAGGCATGTATGAGCCTGATTTTACCATGTTATGGCATTTCAAAATCATAGACTTAATGCATGGTTTGGGTTGGAATGGACCTTAAAGACCATCTAGTTCCAACCCCCATGCCATGGACAGAGACAGGTTCCTGGACCAGGTACACTGGACCAGGTTCCTCAGAGCCCCATCTAACCTAGTCTTGAACACTCTTTGTGGCATTCACAAGCTTTCAGGGCAACCTGTTCCAGTGCCTCACCACACTCAGAGTGAAATTTTCATCCTAATATTTAATCTAAACCTACTTTCTTTCTGTGTGAAGCTATTTCCCCTTGTTCTTTCACTACATGCTCTTGCAAAAAGTCCCTCTCCACCTTTCTTGTACCCTTCAGGTACTGGAAGTCCATAGTTAGGTCTCCGCACAGCCTTCTCCACCTCAGGCTGAACAATCTCAATTCTCTCATCCTTTTTTCATCCAAGAGGTGCTGCATCCCTCTAATCATCCTGTTGGTCCTCCTCTGGACTTGCTCCAATTGATACATGTTCCTCCTGTGCTGGGACCCCAGAGCTGGATGCAGGTGGAGTCTCAGCAGAGCAGAGGGGCAGAATCCCCTCCCTCCCCTGCTGCCCACTCTGCTTTTGGTGTAGCCCAGGACACATTTGACTTTCTGGGCTCGGAGAGCACACTGCAGGGTCATGTCCAGCCTTTCCTCCACCATCACCCTCAAGTCCTTCTCAGCAGGGCTGCCTTGGAGTCCCACAAAGGACTCCAAGGAAAACATGGAAAATATGCATATGGGTAAAACAGCTGTTTGTGTCAGGTACAATCACCTTCTTACTACAAGGAAGTATAAAACAGACACAAGGCACGATGCTCCTTTGTTATAAGAAAACAACACATTTCCAATTATGTATTATTTCCTTAAAATTATATCCAGAATTTTCTGCAGTATAGCCTCAAGCCATTAAAAATGACCATGCACTCAGTGCCATGGGCTCGAGCCGTGATATCCACTGAGGTAAAAGCACTGCAGTCTGGCATTCAGGTTTGGTTACATGGTTGGCTACATGGCTGGCTATACAAGACTTGGAGGTGCAATGTGTGGTGAAAGCCAAGGAAGTCACCTACAGCCAGTGACCAAACCTCAGTATCATGAGTTCAGTACCAGGTGGATCCCTGAAAGTGGAAAAATCTGACAAAGATCTACGACACCTGCCAGACCACAGAGCTAGCTCTTCTTCATATTTTTACAATGCAGCCAATTTACAATTCCCCATCCAGGTATAAAAAAGTGCCTCTAAAACCAAGCAGTGGATGTACAGATTGCCCACCATTTGACTCATCTGCTGAATTTCATGCCTTTCACCATCTCTAATGATAACACGAATCAAATATTTCTGCCATTTCTTGTATACACTACTTATTTTCTCAGTCCTGCATAATACGCAGGATTATGCCACGGTAGGAGCTGGCACTGCACCATTTAAACTTGTCCTATCAAAAACCCCATCTTTCATCCAAGTAATCTGAGTTCACATCTCATAAAAATGTCCCACTGTCTCTTGCACATATGAACAGTTTCATTGCAGGGAAATCCCTTGTTGAAGAACACCATGCAAGGATATTATGAATTCTTAAACATAAAAAGCTGTGGCTTTTGCAAACACAGACATATAAAGTCTGATACACCAAAACATCACAAAAGCAGATGTAACTACAAACAGTAATTGTCTGATCTGAGCAGCCAGGTCCTAGCTGGACCTGATCCATCTATGCTACTGCCAAAGGCAACAAGGTAGATTTCCTTCTTTCTCCCTCTTCTTTTTTTTTTTTTTTTTTCAAAGTAATATTTATGTTAAAGGATAAGAACAGCTGAAACAGAAATGAGACATTATAAAGTGCTAAATCTTCATAGGCTGTAGAGAGACTACATGGAAAAACACCCACCTGAAAACACAATACTAATGAATCTCACCTAGTAAGGAGAGCTTGAGGGTTCAAAAACATCCTTCAATAAGCTGAAGTTGTGTCCAGATGAAAATCACAGAGGAGTAAATTAAATAGAGGAACACAATAATTGTCCTTCCCACACAAAAAAGTTTATGGATCAGCTAGCATATTGACTTATTAATTCTGCCTTCAAATATAGGAGCAGCTCCTTTCCATAGATTTAAAAAAAAGTATTTGGGCTGATGACCTAGTATTTACAGTCTGATAAGAATGGAAAGTCTTAAATATACATATTTTTACACACATGTATATGTGTGTGCGTGTGTGTGTAAATCAAGAAAGAGAAAGATACTTTTTTTTCTCTGAAATACAGCTATATTTGGCACTGTTTCAACCTGTATGTAAATAGGTTTTATTCTTCTAGAGTTTCAAAAACCTCACAAATGTATTAATCTAATGTAATCTGAATGAAATGTTTTCAATGTCACCTTTCAGATAAGCTACACCTTAAGACAAATTAAGTTGACATTTAACCAGTTTTGCTAAGTGAGCCATCCATATTCATTTAATGGCATCCCCAACCAACAAAAGGAAAAATATGTCACCATAACATTACACTAATAATTAACTGTGATGCTATTAAAGGCTTGTGCTGGAGGCTCCATAGGGACAATGAATCATGTATTTACATTGTAGCCAGAAAAGTAGTTGCTTGGTAGCAAGGATGCTCACATCTGCTGCACAATAATTACAGAGAAAATATTAAAGACAAAAGAAAAATAAAATAAAAAAAAGCTCCTTTTTAATCCCTTAAATGTAATTCAGGGACTTGTTGAATTTCTACTGGGTGTTAGTAAAGAATTACCTCTCTATTGTACATTTCTTGGTCGTAAGATATTAGCATGGTTTGTAATATTCTGAGGTGAGATAAGGAGATATAAGTGCAGATTATGACAGAGAAATCATTTGGTTTTATTCAGAGTTGTACTACCGAGTTTGGAGGGATAAATTTTTCCTCATATACACCTGTATATAATCAAATCTAAGAAACATGAAAGTAAACAAAATTTTCTCAAAGAAAAAAAATCCACAAAGTTGTACTTAGTGGATTACTGAATCTACAGAGGAGACAATTTCCAGAAAGTGTCCCACGACAAATAACCTTGAAGCAAAATGATTACATTTAGCTATTCCATCTTTTGGCTGATGGAATTGCATGACTTAATGACTTAGATTCCTTGCATACTATCTGTTTTTCCCTACATATCTAAATTGAACAGTTAGAAGTTAGTTAACTAGTTTAGCTAAGTTTAGCTAAGAAGTGACTTCCTCATAAGCACATATATGTATGTATGTCTATATGCGTATATATGTATATATAAATATAAGGAAATGAAAAATAAAATACTTGAAAATGTTGTTTGTAATATGTATAATTACTTTTATCTCACAAGTTCAAATGAACTTGAGAACATGACATCAATCTTCAGCCTAAAAAAAGAAGGCAAACATAGGACTGGCCTAAAGATACTTAAACAACATATAATTATTCAGTAAATAGCTTCTGAGCTTACTGAGTTTTGGGGACTGACTCATGACTTTTATTCTGGGTGGCAATACAGCCTCACCGTCTCTCAGGCATTTCCTTAACTGGACTATGAAGTCAGAACTGAGCAATGAAAGATTCTTTCACACTTTTCCAGGAATGAAGGGTGAGGACTAGCAAAACAGGTACAATTTTCTCCTGTTTAGTGTAAATTTTTACCAAACTTTACCAGGTAAAACTAAATAAAATAATAAGCAAATAAAAAAAAAAAAAGAAAACAGAATAAATAAATAAAAAAAAACTTTGACAGAAATAATTGCACAGGGACTCTTCTGCTCTTCAAAGAATGTAGTTTATTTTGACTGAATTAAATAATTTTTAAATGACAAGTCCTTTTAAGCAGAGTTTAGGTATAACCCTATTAACTAGTAGCTGATTAAAAGGGATGTCTGCTATCTACAAGTGCAGTTTGGGTCACATAGTAAAGCATCTGTCACTCAAAAAGAGGCTGAGAGAGCTGTGAATGTTTAGTCTGGAGAAAAAGAAGGATTAGGGAGATCTTGTGAATGTGTATAAATACCTTAGTAAAGAAGGAGACAGAGTCTTCCCAGTGGCACTCAGTGAAAGAACAAGAAGCAATGAACACAAATTGAAATACAGCCAATTCTGTTTAGAAATAAGAAAAAAAATATCCCCCATATATTGCAAAGGTTATCAAACACTAGAACAGTTTGGCAAGACAGCTGGTGTACTCTCCATCTGGGGAGATATTCAAAACCTGACTGGACACAGTCCTGCAACCTGCTGCAAGTGATAATTTTATTTTATTTTTATTTTTCAAAAATCAGAAAAAATAAAACTTCTGTGGAGAAGTCAGAACTTACTGAGACACCCCATGCATGAAGAGTCCTTTGTTCTCTGAGATCCTCCATCTTTTGTGGTGCCCCACATGAGTCAGGAAATCACCTTTCAGTGCAAGACTCACGCCTGAGATCTACATTTACAAGTTCATGGGTTTTATACTTTATTTTGTAAGTAATTTATGATGGTGGGTCAACCACAGACAGGTTTATTTAAGCAGCCTATTTTAGTGAATTTAAACACATAACTAATAAATTCAAGCCATGAATAGACCTGCTCCACACATAGCTCCTGCTGGTATTGATGTATTGGTGTTCCCATTGCAACCCAGCTGCTGGTGTCCACAGCCTGCAGAACTCTGCTTGCAGAAGGTATTTTCATTTGAGGAGAACACATGTTAGATGATCTACTGGAATGTCTTAGATGCTTTTGCCTTCAGTGCAGTAGTTGCACAAGCCCTTATTCTGGCAAAGTTTTGGAAATAATGAGCCCCAGGTGGAAAGTAACAAGCCTCTGGCACAGATAAAGCAGCCTTCAACTAGCACAATGTCCATGATGCACCATGGGCATCAAAACAATCTAAAGCCAAACAACAATCTCTCAGAGATTTAAACTCAGGCTTAGTTCAGGTTTAAAGACATGTTTTACTCTTCAGACCTAAACCCAGACCCTTTGCACTTCAGTGAAGAAATTGCTACATGGATAATCACTTTCCCTGAGTTGTGTCGAAGCATGCTTTTGTAAACTATGTGTGGGGATCAGAGCTTGCTATCTTACAGTAATACAACTTCATGTACAAGTCCAAAAAGACTGGAGGAGAAAAGCCCAGTAATTTTCTGAACTGATGCAGGGAATCTGTTCTCACAATTTATGAGCAATATTAGCCTTCTTTTATAGAAATGCTGGCACCAGTAATTTTCAAACATAAAGTACATATTGTTTTTTGGATAGAAACCATGAAACAGAACCAAACAAATTTCCATTAAATACTTGGGGGGAAAAAAATTGTTTTGGAACTTCTATACGCAATTCCATTTTGGGGAGAGAAATTATTTTTTTCTTTTTAAGTTTATATTTCTTTCTAGGTTTTGTGCAGCAATTTACTACAGCTATCCTAAGAGCCAGAAAATTGTTTTATTTACTTTATAGCATTGTAACATTTATGGATAAATTGCTCACTTGCTGTGAGAACTACAAATTCATACAAAGTTATTTTAAAGTGATGTAGATGAGATGAAAGGTAGGAGAAAACTGAAAACCTCAGTACTGTTGTCATGGCCCTTCACCTCACCACACCTCAGAGTCTGAACTAGACCTGTTCATTGTGTCCAAATGTGTCAGGAGCAGAATTCTGCAAGGCCATGACTCTGTTACATACTGAGGATCTTGATTTTGCTCCAGAATCACCAAAGTTAAAAGGCCTGGAGCTGGTTTCCTAACACAGACTTGGCAGCAGATTTGTCTATTTGTATTCTGTTCCCTAGGACTAGAGGCTCTGGATGCCACTTGGAGTCCAGCACATGCTGCATCACCCAACATAGCACAGCTGCCTTCATCATTACAGTGGGGCACCAGGTGCTGGCAGGCACAGCACAGCCCAGGCTCCTGACCCTCTCATGCTGGAGTCTCCACACTGCAGTTTTGGAGGCTTCTCCAGGTCACAGTGAGCTGCCCATCCTGGAAGCTGTGTGTGTGCATGTGGTGGAGACCAACAGCTCCATCAGGCAGCCTCTTCTGTGAACTCTCCAATACTCCCAGTCAGAGAGCTAAAGGCATTGAGCGCTGAGTTCAAGTTCAAATGTATGACCTCACCACATGAATCAACTCAGAAGACATCACAAGTATTTTTAGGACAGAATTTTTGGAAGACTTCAGCATTGGTCTAATTCTATTTCCACTGACTTCAGTTCTGCTATTCTAAAGACTCTACAGTCATAGTGTTATTGAAGAAAACAGGAACCTGGTAGACAGTGACATACTCTCTTAAGTGGTGGCACCTTAATATTTTAAAAATTAAACATATACATTGCTGAAATAAAATTGGGTTATATTTTTTAAAAAAACCTACTTTAATACTATTTTTTTCTTCCCTTCTCACGTAATCCTCTTTTCCTACAAATGTAGATATGAGTTTCATTGAATTTGGAAGGTCATGAAGTCATGCCAGTTTACACAAATTTGAAACCAACCTCAAAATACATCAAATGATTAATCAGACTTCACTCTAATGAGTCATGAACTTTTCAGCTGCAAAATCAGTATCTGAATTAGTATCTGATCACTCCACATCAACTGGACAAATATACTGAAGAAAAAAACAGCACATCATCAACTCGAGTATAAATAGCCTCTGGTTCACCAAAACCTTTGTGGACAACAATAAAGTATTAAGTGGAAGGTAAAGTAACTTACAGTAATTAGATTTAGACTGCTACTTAAGGAAAGTTGTGATTCAATACTAATAACTAATTTTACCCTCTGTGATTAGTGAAAGCTGCTTAGAAGTAAGTATGTTATCTGCTGGCCCTGACACGATTATTGTCTTACTAAAAATGCCTAATTAGTTTTTCTGCAGCTACAAATTTCTGTTTAACAGGCATGCTCAGCAACACAGCCAAGCATTCCATTACTCATCCATTATTATGCTCTCTTATAATGTGCAAAACTCCTGTGTAGAATTAAAGAACTTTTGTCATCATTCAGTGTGGACTGAATTCTGTGAAGGGTTGAAAAACTGTGGATTTTGGATCTATATTCTCAGATATAACACACGTAACTATAAAGTAAACTCACATTTTCACAATCCCAGTCAATAATACCACAAAAATTGTGGAAGTTAAAACTTCCAGAGGTTTCCCTTGATACTAAAACATTGCCAAAGATGTAGGTAAATATGGTAACTGTGAAATAACCAAGACACAATTCCATTTAATTTCATTTACTCACATAACAAATTATTTGATTGCTCAGACTGAAACATGAATGAAAACTAGACATAGCAGCAGATAGATAAGACATATGGATCTTTAGAGCAGTTCAAGAAGGGCTAATGACATCTACTGTCCAAAGGATCTTTGACAAACACCTGGCTTCCCACAGTGGCTAGATAGCAATTCCCCATTGAGAACATGCAACAAAGCTCCTCACAAATGGCTTCACTAACTGAATAAGGACTAACAAGTTTGTCAGAAGTAACAGAGAAAGGAAAGACTTGAAATAGTTTAAGTAAGATATTATGTTCTTGAGGAAGGTGGCAGCTATAGTTCCTTCAACTAAATGTTTCACTTATGCATATGTTGTTTTTTTCACTATATGGTTACCAGCAGCACAATTTCTTCAGGTAAACATTGCCAGGAATTTTCCACCATCAGTGTAAGGCTACTGCAATGTAAGGCCTCAGTAAACAAGGCAAGCTCTGACTTGCTTTTGCAGCATGCATCAGAACAAAGTCCCCTCTTTGTTCACTTAAAGTTAACAACTTATTTCAGAGATCCTCCCAATAGCATAAAATGATAAAACTAATTTCAGCTCTTGACATAAGGGGGAGCAATTCTGTTCTCCTGAACAGCACTTCCTATTTAACTATGGCTGCTCATGGTCCCTGAAAGTATTCAACAGAGTTGCTCTGTTGTTCTCTTTTTAAAGCAGCACAGAATCTCCCAAGGACAAACTTGCTAACTTAGCTGTCAAGCTGATGAATAAACTTCCCTGGGAAGGGAGTGCCCTCCAGAAAAACACTGCTGCAGCCACAAATGTTACTTTGCAAAAGAGATCACAGGAGATCCCGAACCATTTATAGTTATTTAAGTGAGGAAGTTAACTGAGAAAGTGGAGATATACCAGGGGACACATTGAGGATGTAAATTCACATATCAGCATGATCTAATATGGATTCTCTTACCCCACTGACAAATGGTTCTTCCAGAAAAATATGATGATTTTTTTCAGTATTTTTTCTTTTCCCTCTGTGTTCTCCTTTTTTTTTTAAACATCTCCTCATGCTAAGTTTCAGAGAATTCAGACCACAATTCACAAGCTGTATGTTCACGCTTCTGTCTGTGCTGTTCTTCCTGCAGGTGAGAGGTTTGTAGTTCTCATTCAGGTGAGCACAGAGCATGTTAAACCCATTTCAAAAGAGGAACAATACTTTGCTTTTCTAAGTTTTACCTAGGGCTGTGTATGGGCTACTAATTTATGTGGCAATTTTTCACTTACTAGAGATTTCTACAGCTGCTTTATTGAGTGTTCTATGGGATTAGACAGGGAATCTTGACCAAATGGAGTCTCTTAATAATGCATATGGACTATGTCAATTTTATTATTTGGGGTTTACTGTGATTTAAATGAGAACAGAGACAGGCCTTGGCTCCTACCTACAAACATCAGAGCCCTTATGTTTATGCTTCTTTTATGAAATATTTTTAAGTTAGAGAGCAGAACTGTCCCCATAGGCTATTTTTCCTTCAGGTGCTGAATCTAAAATCAACGACTGAAATTTACAGGAGAAAAAAGACCTTTGTAATCTTTCCAGATCCAAAATGGGCAACCCCTATTATAGTATGTTTGATTTTCACAAACTAAGGTCCAACAACCATGAAGGGCATGTGAGCCCCCATAAACCTTACATACTAGTTCCACTTAAGTGAAATGGAGGGAAACTGGCAGGCTTGCTGAAGGTCAAATAAAACTTATTTTCTTGTACTAATTTAACAGGGTACCTGAGACCTTCACCTATACAAAGTCTGTCTCCTCTGCCATCTGCTGGAGCCCTACAATATAAACCCCAAAATACCATACTATACCATTCAAAAATCTACCTATTATTATGATGATGTAAAAAACCTGGATATATAACCTAATAATCATTAAAAAATATTGTACTCTTATCAGGTTGATCTAGCACAGCAAGCAAGCTTTGAACTTGAATGTAGCAGTTAGGTCAGCATTCCATATCACATAGATAAAATTCTTCCAGGCCTTTCAATAAATGGACACTAGGTTCATCTATTGAAAGTCCACATGCTAGTCTTTCTTACAATATATTGCCAGTTACTCTAATGTAGTTCATAAAGTTACCCGAGATGTATCAATTTGTAATGGAGTCACACATTATGTTCTTGTGTGTTTTTAAAGCAAATGTCAAAAACAAGAGTTTGAGAGTTCCATACCAGCCATATGCCTTGCAGCCCCTTTGCAGTAAAAAAGTCTGTACACGCTGGTGTCATGTAAAAATGCATTCTGAAGAATACATTTCAGGATCATTTTTACAGGTGTGATGTAGACTGCAGTAAATCAAAACAGATTTTCTTCTTCCTAAGCCATTTCAGAACTGACCCCATATCAACAAAGAGAGGCTTCAGCCCCTTCAGCTCCCAATGACTTTACCAGACACTGACTATAACTCCAATTAAACCATGATTTTGCATGTTCTGGAATAGGAACAGAGTGAGTGAAGAACCAACTATTCAGGTTATCCAATGGTTTTATTATATTATCCTGTACTTAGCTTCCCACAGTTGCAAAATAACTTACTCTCTTCCTTTACCTCAGGTCTCCCATAATTTTCAAGGTGTGGGGGAGCAAAACAAAACAAAACAACAGCAACAACAACAACAACAACAAAAAGAGCCAGCTAAGACAGCTCCTTTGGAGAGAAAATCTGGACAAAATGAAAAAATATTTTGCCCAGATAAAAGCCCAATCACTAACAATTTTACTACCTTAGAATCAACACTCCCACAGTCTTAGAAATAGGTAACAAAATTTGCCAGAGAAGATACTACTTGATCAGAGAAGTGTCTTTTACTGCTCCCACCTAATCACTCTTCTGTTGAATTATGGATCTGAGTAGCACCATTTAAATATTGTGCAAGAAAAGAAACAATGCTTTCAGTGGACCAATAAGAAAATTATTTGTTGATCATAAACTAAAGTAGATCTGATTTAAGACACATATGGGCACAGAAGACCTCTAGAGGTCCTTTCCAACATATATTTTTCACTGTTTCTGTTATCTGAAAACGGCTCACCTAGCCCACAGCTGACTGGGACTCTTCTTGAGCTTACTGTTTGGTAATGCTACCAGAAATGTGAACCAGACCATAAGAACATCTATGGGCTACAGGCTACTGGCTGTCAACCAGTGGAGTCAGCATGGGTAAATTAACATAGGCCCTGGTAGGGTCTAGGCAGTCAGAAGCCAGAGTATTGTGCCATTTTTCTTTTACAAATTCCACATTACCCATGCTCAGCTTGGAGACTGTCACCTGAACAAGGAATACTTCCTTGTGTTTTTACTGAGTTAGGAAGTTTTGTGTGAACAAGAAAAGAAACTGCAAGTCTTCCTCTTGACTACAGAAGCTGAACACTTCCTGAGATCTGAATTATCTCCTTGTCCTTTTACACAGTTCCTGCTAAAGTCATTGACCAGCGATTCCTGAAGTACCAAGGGAAGGACAGAGCTATGGGTCAGCACCCCATTGAGACTTTTCCCTCTGTGTGAAAGACTAAAGGCATGTTGACACACGTTCTTGGGCCAAGCCTATGCCCAGGGCCTAGGGAGTTTGCATGTCGTCATTTGCTGGCTGGAGCAGGCTGTAAGAACTTCTCTCTCTCTCTCAGGCAAAGGAAAATTAATGATCTTTTCACTCCCTTTACACTGGCATGACACTGAGTAGAGTGAAAATCTGATATGATATGTAGCAGTCTCCAGCTAAGCAGTGATGATCAACAGGTCTCCTCCCTGCTGCCAGCTGTCTCTCAAGAGGTGGCATCACCAGAACCTAACCTCCACCCCAACACAATCTATGGTCAGGCTTCCTAAGAGAGGAAGCTTACCCTTAGAATAAATTAAGGTGGTTTAAACTAGCTGTTTGCACAACCATTAACACACAGCAAGAACAGGGTAACTAGCAGCTCTGCTTTTGAGCTGCTAATTGTTGGGCTTTGCGCTAGGTTTATTATTTAGGTTGATTGCAGGAAGGGAGCTCATGTTTCCCCAGGAAAGCTGCCACTCTGATATGTGACACATCAGCCTTTACCCATGGTCCTCCTTTGAAATACCAAGATCCTCCTGAATTATGTGAAGGACAGAGCCTGGACATCTACCTCAGTGTTGTGGTTGCCCAGTGGATCAAGGCAGGCTTTTGAATTATCAAGTAAGGTGCTAATGCAGGAGAGAGGAACAGATATTGCACATCTAACCCCAGTGTTTCTTACTGGGAGAAGCCCATTGCAGAGCTCCCTGCTTCTCAGGAACCTGTGCTGGGCCTCCTGTGTCCCCCGAAGTCAGGAGAGTCTGTGTGCCCAGGATGCTGCTGTGAGAGCTCAGGAGTTGGATAGCACAGCAGGCAGCTTTAACTGCATGGGAACTCTCTGGGACAGCAAGTGTAAGCCAAATTTATCCCAAGCAGAACCTGGTTTGTTTGGTTTTTGGTTTTGTGTTTGTGTTTTTTTGGTTTTTTAGGTTTGGGGTTTTTTGCTGTTTTCTAACTGAATGTTCTGATATGATTTCCCTGGGGTTTAAGTTTTGATTTTCTGCTGAGGAAGATATTTGCAATGGAAGTAGAATGGATCTGACCCAATACATAGTGATACTATTACTGAGTACTTTGAGAAGCAGAATTTTTCAAGTTGGGTAGCTATATTGCTATTTTAGATAACCTCTGAGGATATGTCTGAACAGCAGAACGCTCTGCAAGTCAGAGCTATCCTGTCTCAATATAGCACAACCATGTTCTTCTCTCAGGAAAATTTGAGAAGCACAGTGCAGAATATCTTATTATACAGCTCTTGGTAGACTGTGTAGATCAACCAGAACTAGCCAGAGTAAACCCACCAGCAGTGCCCTGAGTTTGAGTTGTCTAGCTATAAAGAGGAATATACAAAGAATGCAATCTCATCTTTTAAGGCCGTTACAGGACAAAAATAATCTGTGAAACACTTAGAGAAAATTGTCAATATCCACTATCAAAAATGCTAGAAAACGCGCAAAATTCTATATCCAATGCAGGATTGAAGGGCAGGTGGGAAATAAAGTTAGAACCCAAAAAAGGAAGAATGAGACATCTTTATAGGACTACCTATACAGCTAGATCATCAATCAAGTATTACCAAACAAGCCACATTCTGTAGGGGGAAAAAAATGAACCATGACAATGGAAGTAAAATGGCTATGCACAAAGAGAAAAGGAGGAAAATTAAGGGTATATAGACAATCTAATTGTAGACTTATTCTTCTGTTTCAACATTTTACCTCTCTCCTCTACCTTTTTTTCTCCCCCCGCCTTTTTTTCCTCAATACCATGTGGGTATCTCTCACACACACTTTAAATATGGAAATATGCAAAATACATTTTCTAATTAAGAATTTCCCATTCTACCTAACTAGAAATTAAAAAGCAGCTGTCTTCTCTCATATTTTATAGTGCAGTCTTTTTTTAAAATCTATGTTGATACACCAGGTTCCTAAAGTCAAGCTAACAAAACCCCCAACCCTATTTCCTTTGCTGAGATATTACAGTCCTCTCTATATATAGGAGTAGTTCTCTATTCATCTACAATATGACACCTGGCTCTGCAATGGTTACACAAAGATGGTTATTTATAGACCAGGGAAGCACAAATGTCCCTCCCACCTCTCCCAGTATAATGCTCACAGAGCCCTCACCTGGTACTAGATTCAACATGACAGGTGATAACATAGAAGTAAAAATAACTTGCCAGTATTTCCTTCAGTCAATTACTAGTTTAAAAACAGGGATGATCTGTTCTTAATTATGGAAGATTTCAACACAACAGAATGCAAACACCAGCACAAGTGCTCTCCAACAGACACAAATGTATGTACACACGTAGATATGCACACACACATCACTTACACAAGTTTATTTTGGTCAGAGACCCACATGAAGTTGAGGCTAACATCAGTTTTAATTAAAATCAGCTCAGTAAACCTGATACTGGATTTCCAGTACTAAATGGAGGCTTATGGGGCTCTAATTAGGATATAAAGGCTCTGTTCCCAGTGGAGCAGATCCTCAGTAAACCCCTCTGCCAGTCCATTATCCCCAGCCCAGCATGCGTCATTGGGTGCCTCTGTCTATTTTAGCCTTATTAATGTGTTTAGGCACATCCATCAGTGAATTAGCACAAACTGGTCTAAGGTTTCAGAATGAGGGAGCCACTCACTTCCATCACATCAGCTTTACCTCTCACCTTCCAGAAAAATAAATACCACAGTAGTTTCCTGAGTAAACTGCTCTAGGTATGTAGCAGGTTTCACAGTAACAGACTGCATTTCAATAACTTTATGCAGCAAACAGGAAGGGGTTTTTAGACAGCACCCAGAAACTAAACTCAATCATTTAGGTTTTGAATTACAAGATAGACATGCTCTCAGGACAGGGGATATCTCATCCTTAAAAACATAAAGGAGATCAGAAAAATATTTACTTTTCAAGTATCCTGTACTCTCTTTCCTGTAATTCTACAGGCAAATTACAAGCATAAAACCAGACAGGGGAATCTTTAAATAACTAATGCTTTTTTAATTACTTTTCTCTCTCAGTATACATCTGAACAGGCATCACTCAGTTTTATTACTTATTCAGTTACCTCTGCTGTTACCCAGAGAACCTCATTTTGACAGTATCTTAAATCAGAAATTGTTTCATCAGAAAAACTGTCATTTCTATGTTTCTATGACACATGACTATCAAACTTCTTAAAGTATTTCAACACTACTTGTAATTTGCAACAGTATTACCAGATTAGTCATCAGGACAAAGATTACTTGGGCTGCATTCCAAGTGTTTATCTTAAAATGGGTAAAAATACAGGAATGAAATAAATATAAGGCAAGTATCAATCACTGAATCTGAACACATTAATTTTTTAAGGCCTCCCACAGTGCTACTGTCAGGGAATTTTACCAACTCAGTCATTCCACTTAGTCATCCTGTATGGGCAACATCCTCACTAAGAAATTGATTAAATCTGTACAAAATCAAGACCTTAAAATCAAAGCCAACAGAAAGAGGAAACTGAATAGCCCATTACCTGTGCCCTGCAGTTCTGCAGGTGACCAGAGGCACGATCAATTTAGGGCATCCACAGCTGGTAGGCTCTGCTCTAAACACTGTCTAATACAGCAGTGAAGTCACTGATTTATATACTGATCAGAAACTGCTTTTGAACCTACCCAGGTTTAAATGGACTCAGCTGATGAGCTGGAATCCACATCTTCTTGCGCCTTTTGAGACCTTTTGCAGTATCTTCCTCACTTGCCAAAATGAAGGTTTGTTAGGATAAGTAAAGAAAATGTTCTGAGAGGCCTTTTTTCAAGTTCTTTCATAATTCCATTGTCATAATCAAGCAATCGTTTTCCATATAATCAAAACACAAAGAAACCTGACATTATGCAATCACTTCCTTTAATCTGGGAGAAAGGAGTTTGTATTGATGCTAATTGCCTTCCCTGAATCTTTTCTTGTCAACTGATCAAACAAATCTTGATCAAATAGAACATATGGACAATTATTCACTCTTGTTTTAGCTTGCTTTAGCTTTGTTATAAAAAGTGCATCTCTTTACTAAAGCCACATGCATTTTTTTTTTATTTTTCTTCCCCAAAAGGTATGATAATCATGCTGGGATGATTTGGAGAACACACAATTAGACAACCCTGAAAATGAAAACCATCTGGAGAAAAGCTGATTCCAGTGAGGCCTGTTGAACCTGGAAACAAGAAAGTGTTGTTGGTTTGGGATGGTAAGGAAATCTTCTGTCACAAAGGTATTTCTTTGCATTTCTACTTATGACACAAGTTATATCTAGTAGCATAAATTCCAGCACCCTATTCTTTATGACATTACATAATTTACTTGGCAGATAAAACCCTTTATGTTCATGGGCAATTATTTATATTTTAGTTCATGCCCATGTTTTTACATTATCCCATTATGAGTTTGTAATAGAAATGAAAATCATAAAAACTGTTTCAGATACTCTGGAATGCACAGCTTTATTTAAAAAGAACAAAACTGCATATTGACTGTCGTTTAACAGCTGTGGTGTGTACTTCTCTGATTAGGGTAGCTGAGATACCTTTCACACATAAAAGGTCAAACCCTTACTCAAAAAAAGAAAAGCTAGAAGGGTAAACAAAAAGACTTAGAGCACTTATGGGTATAGTCATTTTTTCAAAACCACTCAGCAAAATAGGAAAAAAATGCAAATGAAATCAGGTCTTTCTGATTTCCAGTCATCTGTTCTATTCACTGGATAATAGTTAATTCCTCCACTTCATTTCAAAAAGCTACCCATAGAATATTTCCTATAATTAGGTGAAATATCAGCTAATATCAGCTTGAAGGATCATTAAGGAATAAATGAATTACAGAAGTGAATAACAAAAAAGAAAGTTATCAATTGTCATTTACATATGCTTCCATCATATTTGCAACTTTTAAATTTCATTAGTGTTTGATAAGAAGTCCATTCTTACAGGAAAAACCCAAAGTGAGTACAAATTTAAATATTCTTCAGGAAACTTGGGAGCTTTCTGTCAGTTGAGCTTCGCCATTTTATCAATTCAATAAATAACACTCAACAAAGTATTCAGACAGGGAAAAAGGAACAATAACTAAAGTGTTTCTCTAGCTGCAGTTAACACGCAGAAGAATTGTTGAAGTGTTGGATAGATCAGATCAATATTAATACTCTATTTACTGCTGTGAAGCAGTCAAAAAAAATGCTGTGAACATTTAATTACTACCAGGAATCCAGAGAATCTAAGACATTAATTTTAAATATTCAATTACCTATTGAACAAAAATCTATTAGGATGCTGTCATGAGCGTAGCGGCTGCTTGTTAACTCTCCGGCATGGCAATAAAATTTGGGCAATGAATGTAATTGTACTAGGGATCAAAGAGCTGAGCTCCTACTGAGAAGCAAGTGTATACACTGCCAATATTTCATCATTCAGAGTCACTTTCCCTCCTCTACCTAATATGAAAGCTATAAAAACAAAACCAAAAATCCCCTCAAACTGTTATTGTTAAAGCCAAAAACTAATTAGTCACTGCTTCCCAAAGTGTTATGTGAAAAGTCTCTAGAAATAATGGGCTGCATTCTCAAATTTTATAGGTTTACTGAGTCTAGTGTTCTCTGGTATTTCCTGTTTCCCTTGCTAGGGAAGATTGAGTCAAGTTTACAAGTCATCTTGAATAACACACAAGCTTTTCAATAAAGGCAATAATCTGTAGATTTATAAAGCATACAGTTAAAACAAAGACATGGGTGGTAATCAAAGAGAATAGCAAGAGCTTTTCTATTGTTTTTAGAACTAAAATTCCCAGCATCTTAAACATTTTAGCAGCCTGTAATTTGCCATTTCAGTAAGGTTTGGTGATGCACTTTTGTTTTTCTACTTAAAATACCTGAGCTTGAAAGCCTCAATACATCACATTACAGCAGGGGGAAAAGAAAAAAATGTAGCACATCCATTTACGTCTAGAATATTATTTCTGTATGTCAATGTATATATATGATAACAGCTATAGCTGCTAACGATATGGGAAACAATGAACAGCTTTCCCTCTCTTCTCCTGTGAGACATTTCAGCAGATCTCAAAACATGACATATATAAAGAATTTAATTCGATAGATCCTTGAAACACCTACATATGTTACTTTTCCAAGCTATGAACAGTGCTCTGAACAACTAGCAATGAGCAATCACCTTATTTCTTGGTAGCTTTACCTACAATGAAAATGGGGTTAAATGTCATGACCCTTGATCAAAGTCCCAAGATGATGATTCAGACCCCTGGCCCCATTACAGTTAATAGAAGTTCTGCTATTGACTTTATTATGTCAGGATTTCAACTCCTGAGATCACCTAATTGTCCCAAACATTTATCACCTTGTTTCTGTTTTACAGCAGAACTAAAAGCATGTCCAGAACTGCAGCCATAACAGGATCAAACACTGCATTTGTGAGGACCCAAATGAGCAAAATACCACCTTTCAGAAAAACAATTACTAGATCAGCCCCTGAATTTGAACACAGTCCCAAGCCATTTTCATTTATGGAATCTAACAGCATCACAGCCCAAGTGTGTATTGATGTACTTTTGGTTTACTTTTATTTTACACAGTCATTATGAATATAAGCTACTCAAGAAAATGTTCTCCCAACTCAAGATATATTAAAGCTTTCTCTATATCCCTGTCCAAGTGTACCTGCCACTTTTCCAGTATTGTTTTGTTCTTCATTACATCCTAAAAATGGCACAGACTCTCCAAGGACTGTGTTAAAAGAGAAAATGCTTTTGATTTACTTAATGAAGAAAATAAGTGCATCTGTAGCTATATAAATATAGCTACCATCCATATTGTTAAGTTGATAAAAATAATAACAACATGCACAGACCCTTTTTTCCCTAAATTTCATTGTGTATTCAACTCACACAGGCATAAGGCACTGGAAGCTGAGAAGACTCTACTGCCTCTTATGGCAATGTGATAGAAGCAGCAGGATTGGTACTGAACAAAAAGTTGGATGAAAAGAGGAGAAGAAAGCTGGGCAGTTGACCTGATCCAAGTCCAAAAGATACTTGTTAGCAAGGCAGAAATTTATGAATTTATGCTTTTTTTAATGCCTGTGATTTTTTTTTTTTTTTTTAGTATTTGCTGACTATTAAACTGCACAAAAAGTACCTGGAGTTAGTAAACTTGTAATGCTCTGGTTAAAAACAGGTTTTCTGCAGTTTACCTCTACATTGCAAAGATGTCTTTACACTCAAAGTTAAACTCCAGTTTTTAATGAACTAACCTTTGCCTTAAGACACCATAAGAACATACTTAGTCTCAACAGATTGCATATAATGTGTTTTACATACATGACACTCTTAGGTAAATTCAGGAAAGCTAGAACTCTAAATTTACCTTTGGCTGATGTTAATTCTCTAAGAAATGGATACATCTGGATGCAAATGAGGGACGTCAGCTGAAATCCTCTTGTACATGGTCCTGCAAAGACCAGTTTCCACAGACAAAGTAGCACTTGCTCCCTAATCAGAGCTGCCTCCATTCAGTGACCTGACATAATTTGTGCAGTCTCATAATAGGTGACAAAAAGGGAGAAAGCTATAAAATACCTATATATTGGTTTTAGCACCTGGGTTTTAGACATGCATTAAAAAATCAAAACATTTTTTAGAAATTAAATCCAAGGTATTTATTTGGAATAAACTGCTGTGTTCTGAGGTTACCGGATTGAATAACTAAATAGGAATATTATTTTTAAATGTTTCAGCAGCTGAAATCTGTAATTTAGTAAATTTCTGTATACTCACCCAGTAGTTCTGTACTATGAAGTTACTTTCAAATTTATCCCAATGTACTTCTAGCAGCAAATCTCCACTGCTGACCATTTATTTGACCTCTTTCTAGCACATATCATGTTATAATACTGAAATTCTTTATGCTTCTAAATATAGCACTGCAGAGATTCTGAAATGATTAATGATAGTTAGGACTGTTGAGCTCAATGTAGAAAAATAAAGTAGAGTATACAGCCATCCATCTCCTGAAACCTGGAAGATTACTTTTCCTGTTCTGGGGTGAGGATATTAAATTTCCTAAGAGCTCTCCTCTTACAAGATTTTCAGAATGTCATTGGCTTTATCCAGCATTTGTTCTAACATATAATATTATACATAGCTGCCTAGAGGTGCCAAAATACAGGCAGAAATTGAAGGCTGGTTTTCTAAAGATATAAATAGGAATGCCAGACATGAGTTTATTATGAAAACTTGAGACTCCTAAGACTCAGGAGATCTCCATCACAGCCATGTTCTTGCAAAGCATTCTACTGTTTAAAGTACTCAGAGATCCTTTACCTTTCCACAGCAGACTACAGCCCAATCTGTTTGAAAAATCTCATTAAGGACAAGATTGCAACAGGGAGTGTGTGGAATTTTTTACTTCCTTCATAGAGCTACCAGTGTTTATTAATGAATTGTATAGAATTAAAACACTGATCTCTAAGAGTCAGCATATGAGTATGCATTCTGCTGGTAACAAAGAACTTTGTGCTGTCAGGTAATTAAAGGGATGAAAGCAAACCAATATGACAGTCACAGTGAAATTACCAGAGAATTAGATATACACTATTTTGAAGAGTGACCATAAATCTCACTGAATGGCTCCACAAGACAGCAGAAAGACGGATGAGGTAAGCACACTCAGAGTGTGATTCAGACCACCAGTTTCAATTGACTAGTGAAGGAAAACATAGCAGACTACCCTGGAGCATATGCCTGATTTTGAGATGGTTAAAGTGATGCTAGTTGAATTGTGTTCTGTGCATCTTAGTGCCACTTTTTTCACTTGTTCTTCTGACTCAGAAGCCAAAATTCTGCTTTCTAACCATATTAAAATCAAAACTGACTACTGTTAAAGATGTTACACGTAATGAATATATGTCCAATTCACTTAGACTGAGTCTGCCCCAGTGATGAGCTGCATGCCAGCTGTGTCTTACCTATTCTAGTTTCTCAAACAGTTTCTCACTACCCTCTGTTTCCAGCACTTCAGCAGTGAGGGGAATAGTGAGCAGGATGGACAGCAAAACTTTTTCCTACTCCTTGGATGGATAAGCAGATGTACAAATTGAGACACACAACCTGTTTTGCACACACCTCTCAGGCATCACAGGACAAAACAGACGAGGCAGAAAGCCCTCTCTCAGACTGTCATTATTTTTCCCAAGCACTCCATGTAGAAATGGCATAGTTCATTATGAACAGGATGAAATCACCTGACAAAGGAGCCAAGAACTTAGTTCACAGCCCACTTAAATTCACAGCACTGAGATGTGACGCAAGAAGAGTAATTTCTCTATGGGTATGAAGAATCAAAAGCATTCAGGACTTGATGCTGGAAATTTAGACAGCAAAACAAATGAGGGAAACAAGCCAGGATTGTTCATGTGTGGCAGCACACGAAGTTCTCTTTCATTACAAATTTGCTTGGTGTTTATTGCTGGTAATGTGCAGGTGTCATTACCCTTGCCTAAGAGCTTTTTTGTAATGAAGGACTGATTTTACACACTATTGAAATTATAATGCTGGTACTGAAAGCAACCTGAAGGACAAGCTGAAGCTATTATTGAAAGAACAAGATACAAATGTGTTCCTTCTTCATAGTCTATTCAGCCATATATCATTCAAGGAGGAAATTTTACTGCTCAAATAATAGCATTTATAAGGATCCTCAATCTAACATTCCTGTTCCAACATCAGCTGTATTTGAAATTCTCAACATTTCTTTTACAGGCCTTATAATTTCAACATATATTAAGTGAAAGCAAGTGTACACGGAATGCATGTTTCTTTTCCTAGACCCTGATTTTATAAGGAATAACTAACTATAAAGAAGAAAAAACCCAAATCTTTCAACTTAAATCTGGTTAACTTAAACTCAAATAACAGATAATGTATTTTCACTTATTACTTGTTTGATAATTACTTAAATTGAGTCAATAAATTATAAATTTAAGGCCTTACTTTAAAGTTATTTTATAAAACTAAAATTAAATTGATAATTTTAATTAAGCCAGGCAAGATTTAGGTGCATTTGCATGGCTTTTATAATAATTCAAAATGGAATAAATTAAACTCTTGTAGCTTTTCAAATACCAAGATAGCAAATACAATTCTTGGAAACACTCATAATCACCTTTATGCATATAAGCAGTGCCTCCGAGTTCTATTCATGGAAGTGTTTTCTGGAATGAGGCCCTGTGGAATAAATGTGAAAGTGGTACTCTATTTTCTAGTATCAAATATAGCTGAGGAGTGTCTAGTTTTTGAATAGACATTTTATTCCTTCTGTCTATGAAAGCCAGTGCTTCATTGGTGGCACGCTTTGAAATTTCTGGAACCCATTCATCTAATATTCAGAGTTGTTCTTATATTTATGCCATGAAAACTATATAATTTCTTGCTGAAGGAAAAGCATCACAGTGAAATTTCTATTTCCATGAAGAAACACATAGCTGTAGGATCATCCTTGTAACTTATCTTTTTCTTTCATGATAATTCTTTGTATTTTTGTATCTTGACAATAACAAGCATATTATTCTGCACTGAGATATTGGTTTCCTTAACTGTTTATGTTTTTTTTAACTGTACTCCTTGCACGTGCTTTTGTGAAGATCACAGAGCAAGAAAAAAACATGTAGCTATATTTTGTAGATTCTTTGTGCTAATGCATGAGAACTCTCTTTCCAATACAGTGACAGCTCACAGATGTGTTTCAAGAAATTTTTGCTTTTTGGTTTGTAGCCATTGAATTTTAAATTACTAAGTAACACTAAAATATGAAAGCAGAATATAAACCTTGCATTTGAATATGAATGAGAGAAAAGCTATGCTTTATAAATAAAGTTATTTTTAAATATAAATTATCTTTTCTTTTTTGCTTTCAAAGGGTATTTGGAGAAACACAGCTTAAGTCCTTGCTGCATTTATAATAATAAAAATTTTTGAAAATAAGAGAAAGATCAAGATCTTTTCTATAACCATTTTTTCTTTTTTTCAGTCTGGAATTGCCATTCTTCACATTCCAGGTTACTGTTTCCAATATTCATCATCAGAATTTCAGGAAAGACAAAAAGGAACAAACTGAATTTCACAGTCAGTTCAGTGACATGAAGAGTTTTCCCAGAAAGAAACTTCCTGTGACACCCTCGATAGTGGGATCAGAAAAGTGAATTAATTCATAGAAGTTACGATGGGCAGAGTGATGTGTACAAAAAACAACCAGGATTTCAGGTTTTTGTGTTAGGATTGTGGGTGTTTATTTCAATGTAATTAGGGAGAGAAGAAGGAAATACCTGTACAAATCCCAGGATTTTTTTATAAAAAAGGCTGTCTTGATGTCTATACACATGTGAAACACTTTTTGTGACTTTGAAGACATCTTCCCTATTGGAGGAGACAAAGCCAAACACTGATATATCTCTCAACTGAATTTCTTTCTGCCAGGCAACCTGGGGTACTTCTAGACCCAAAGAGCCCTGAAGGGACATCATGAAGGCCAAAGCACTTTGGTGAAAAAGTTTGGGGAGATCCTGCCCTAAATTTCAGAAATCAATAAATTTAGATGAATGAGCCTCAGTACAGGCCCGATAGAGGAGTTTTAAAGCTCAGAGCTGTCTTGTTTCCGGGTGCACCTCTTCACAAGTGGAAACATCCTGTGTAATGCAAAAGGGGCTGTGCAGGACTAACACAACAGAACAAGAACATTTAAAAATCCAAGTATAAACCTCTTCAGCCCTTACCAGTAAACACCTACCTGACCCCTGAAGCTGGGCTAATATTGGCAAGACCACTGTGGTCTTTGTGAACTATTCCAAACAAACCTCCATATGTCTTGGTCTTGACACCAGGAACAAAATTATTATTAGAAAATAACAAAACCAATATTTTCAAGAAAAACGTGCGGGATATAGCTCCCACTGAATATCTATGCTATATAATAGAGGAAATATCTCTAAGGACATTTATCTTAGATGAGGAGAAATTCACCGCCCATGTACTAGATGAGATGAAATTGTGAGTGGAAAAAACAGGATGCCTATCGTTACTCTATCTTAATTAGAATCAATATATCTGACTGAATGTAACATTAATTTAATTAAAAACTGTGCAACAGACACAGAACTATCTCTTAATAGGAAACCATTGCTATTAAACAATATTAAGAAACAGTAGTTTATATAAAAAGAGGTCCATTAAGGTCATTGCAAATGTTATTCACTATTTTTATCCTTCATTAACACTGCAAGTGATGTAAAATCTGAATGACAAAGCTGAATGAGGCATTATGACTGTTCAATCTAAAGCAGAACAAAACAGCTTCTAAAATCAGCCACTCAAGAAGTAGAAAATGTCTTCTTTGGGCAACTTGGGGCTCTAAATAAGCCTCAAATTGCCATGCCTTGACCCTCGAGGGGGAGGACTTTAACCACCTGTATTCTGCTGGAAGGACAGCAGAGGAGAGCACAAGCAATCCAGGACATTTCTGGAGGGCACTGGTGGTCACTTCTTAACAGAGGCAATTGAGGAATGGACAAAGACAGGTGCTCTGCTGAACATCATACTAACAAACAAGATTGGGAAGGTGAAGATCATGGGCAACCTTGGCTGCAGTAACCATGAAATCATGGAGTTCAGGAGAGGAGGGCCACTGAGACTATTGGGAAAGTCTGGAGCAAAGACCAACCAACACTAGAGGAGGATCAGGTTAGGGAAAGGCCAAACATTACAATAAGATCTGATAAGATACACCCTGGAGCTCTGAGGGAGGTAGACAATGTTGAGGGAGGCGATCTTTCACTCTGGTCCACATTGGTGAGACACATCTGGAAGGCTGTGTCCAGTTCTGGAGATAAAGAAAGTTCCTCAGTATGGGAGAAACAGGGACACACTGGAGTAAGTCCAGCAAAAGCCTACGAAGACTGGAGCCTCTCCTATGAGAGACAGAGATCTGGGACTGTTCAGCCTGGAGGTGAGATGGCTCAGGGAAAACATGAATGTCTGCAAAAGTCTGAGCAGGGATGGTGGTGTAAAGATGGGCTCTTCTCAGTAGTAGCAGTGAAAGGACAATGGGCACAAATGAAGTACAGGAAGTTTCAGTTAAAGATAAGAATACACTTTTTTTTCCCGTGAGGGTGGCCAAACAGTGGAACATAGCCCCCACAGAGGCTATTAAGTCCCCATCTCTGGACATGTTCATTGGAATTGACCCAGACCAACCTGTAGCAGCCAGCCCTGCTCTGAGCAGGGAGGTGAGAGTATATGATCTCCAGAGGTTCTTTCCAAACTCAACAATTTCATGATTTTGTGACTCTGTGAAACACATTGTAGTATTTTATTGTAGTTGGAGTATGCAACAATTCTACCCTTTCACTTCCTATGCTTGATCATGCCAGTATTAAGGAAAATGGCCAAGTCATTGACAGCATTTTGTGTAAAAGGGCAAACTTAAGCTCAGAGCAAATAAGCACATTTGATACCGCATTGCTTTTGTTAAACCAAAGGAGGCACCGCAGAGACTAATTATTTTTGCTGTTCTTATCCATAAGCATTACATTTTTCAGTGTTCACAGAGAAAAACTCTAGTTAATGAGAGCCATAAAGATTCTTTAATCAGCTTATATTGTGAAAAAGTATTAAAGTCTCCACTTTCTCAACAGGCGCATGAAATATATAGTTTTATGATACATTACTAGCACAGGAACTCACCTCCCCCTTTCCCCTGAACCACCTGCAATTTTTAATAGTCATGTATCGCCAGGGTACCAGAAACCCATAAAAGTTTAACCTGCCAATTAACAACTGGGTAAAGTTCCAGCCTCGTAGAATATTTTGATTACTTCCAAGAGCTTTTCACAAAATACAGAAAATATTTCCACAAAATTTCTAGCCAGAGTTTTAATCTAATCTACAAAAAACTGGGTAGTAGAAGAAAAATATAAATGTATTATTTATAAAAAAATCCATCAATTTTTAACATGACAGAAAACTTGCCAAATCCAACTCGAGATAAAAGGCAGCTATTTTAGTTATTTGTTAAGAGAAGGTGGAAGGAGGGGGGATTAAAGAAAAAAATGAGAGACTTTCATTCTAATATTTCCTCTCAAGGGGAGACAGAAAGTAAGGGCAGAACTCACCTATTGAATACAAGTTAATCGAGGTGTGAAGTACAGTGCAATAGTTTTCAATGTATTTTATGACACTCCATTAAAAAATAAAGACATCAAATAACATTACCTTTGTTTTAAGCAATTCTTTAAAAACTATCTAGGAATGTATCAGCTTTTGAATCATTTTCAGAAATACACAAAACATAGTGCAAAATAGTTACATTTATGTAGATCTTGACTAGAAGGTACATACCAAAGTATACATTTTTTGGCACAACCATTGATAATCACAGATCTTTAGCACTGAGCAATACTTCAAATAAGGCTAGAACATGAAAAAAAAATCAAAACCAAACCAAAAATAAACCTATATCCTCTCTGAGAGATTTAATAATAAAGTAAGAAAGCCTAAAGTAAATTGGCAGGAAAGAGATCATAGACAATATTGTTCACCAGCTATAATAGGCAGCAACTCACATCCATCACTGGTGCTAAATTTTTGTAGATTCCACATTTTTGCAGGTGAATACAGGATCTCCTGAATATGAAAAGCATAGAAAGCATAAAGATGTCTATCTGGAAGCATAACAAGTTGCTAAAGAAAGTTGTTGAACAAAGTGAGGATACATCTTTCCTACTGGACAACAGATGTCATGAATAAGCAGGACAAAACAAAAGCAGAATGTCTAAGTTAGTGGGACATGGCTAGAACTGCAAGTCTGGAATTGCATGAAATTAATGCAAGTTATTTGGAGAGCAATCCAAGAAGAAGATGAAAACAAATGAGAAAAAAGGAGCTAAGAGAGGAAAGAAGCCATAGACTTCTTTGCTTCTATGAATGAAGGCGTAAGTGAAAGGACTTGGGAAACAAGCAAACCAAACCAAACAAACAAACAAACAAAAAAACCCAAACAACAACAACAAAAAAAACCCCCACCAAACCCCCCCAAAAAACCACAAAAAAAGGAAAAAAAAAAGAAAAGAGGTCCTACAGGCAATGGGATGAAACTAAACAATATGGAAAAGGGGTTGCCTCTACACGACATCTTCCTGCCACAGGGATGCAGATACTGCAGAATGACTGCAGGGTTACAACAGAGCACATGGCTGCATTCACAGGGGATCTTCAAGTTCAAATGTTGCAGTTACACCTTGACTTTGGGTCAAAAATTACTTGAATCCAGGTTGTCAAAAATGCTGATATGATGCAAAATTCGTGTATGCTATGTAGACAAACTAATTAATAGCCCTAGACAAGTCCTGGAAACACCCTGAATGAAGGTTCATGTAATTTCTAATGCTCCAGTCAACTTGAGGAAGGAAAAGTGCATAGAATTTATATAAACACTATTAATCTAAAAATAACAAATTTACATCATAAAAGAGGATTTTAATTTTAATTTTTTTTTACCATGAAGTCCAGTATCAGGACAAGGGCAAGCACTTTTCTTAGAGTTTTAGCTTTGAACTGATTCTATTGTACAGGTATCACAACTTGGGTTTTTTCTTCCCCTTTCTATCCCTTTTCCCCCATTTTTCTGCTTTTGCAGGAAATAAATACATAAAGCTTCAGAACTTGATAAGTGTTTGGCAATGATGAACTACCACACAATTTGAAAGAATCATTGTTAGTTTTCAAACTGCTGTGATTTTTGTCAGATTAAGTTACAGTCTAGGTCTGCAGGTTACTGTGCACTGAAGATCACTTCTCAGAAGTATGCCATCCATTACCACTGAAAAGAAATATTAACTGAAATACTGCCCAGAAACTCATTTGTGCTCCCTTACCTGATCACAACTGACTGAAGAAATAGCTGTGGGCTTTATGGCATACTCAAAGCATCATCCACTTTTTAAAACAAAACAAAACAAAACCAAAAATACCCAAACAAAACAAAAAACAACTACAACAAAATCTAGTTCCTGACTAGTCACTCAGGTTTTTTTAGTCAATTCTTTGTGTCTGTGTTTGTGAAAATTACAATAAAATCAATATTTATACTGAAAAAAAACTCCAACCAAAAAAAAACTAAAAAGTCTCTGGCAAAGCCCATAGGCCAAACATTTTCAGACATAGGCTATAAACCCTAATTGAAAACATTTTGATTTCATGTTATTTTTGTCTACTGTAATTTTCATTTCATTATTATAGAGAAAAGGGGATCAAAATAATTTCCAAGTGCAGACTAAAACAATACAACAAAAAATGCAAGGGTGTGACAGTCTAGTAATATCTAATTTATAACTTACTTGATTCTAGATCTACAGTATAATATTAATCATATACTCCACTACTAGTCATCAGTTCAATTCACATTCCAGTAAAAACAACAAAAATCACTTTGCATTCCCACTTTGTAGGAATGGTATTTAAGAATTTCTTGGAGAGATTCTTGGCTTCTCAGGAAAGAGCTCTCAGAAGAATGATTAAAAAGGAACCAGCAATACTATTTATTTCAAATTCCCTAGATGTTCAAGAAGAGTTTTAATTCAGAATTACCCTGTTTATTCAAGTAATTTAAGATAATTTTTTTTTCAAATTCTAAGGGCTTGGCATACAGTATTAAGCTTCACCTGTAAGCATAACTCTACATACAAAATATTTATTATCATTATTTTTATTGTTTTTGGTTTACAGTGCCAGTGTACAACATATGCTTGATTCAGAAGTCCTCCCAAGTTTAATTGAAACAATCCTAATGTCTACAACCAACACTGAAAAAATATGCCAAATAACACCTTTATTTCCTCTAAATTAATACAACTGATTACCCATATAGTAGTGAAATACAACATTGTACTGTAAAATAAAAACTTCTACCTTCTACTTCTCCGTTTCTAATTTATACTTTACACAGGATGGGAAGGTAAACGAAACTGAAAATTCAATAATCCTTATTTCATTAGGAAGATATCATGCAAGTTAAATTGTTTACTTGGAAAGGAAACTGTCTACCTGAATTCTGGTTTGATTTGTGGCAGCCCTTGATACCTCTTCAATTTAGGAAGAGCATGGCCAAGAAACACAACTCTCGACATAAAACTGCAAATGAAGGAAGCGAGATTGATCCGTGCCTGGTATGGCTCACTCCTAGGGATCAGTCTGCCCAAAAGGTAGCACCGTCTACATTTATCTGCTTCTTCTGTTTTGCTGAAGATGGGGATTTTCCTGATTTTGATATGCATATCTTGGATCATTTATTGCATTTCATGTTCACAAAGGAAAATGGGCTATTCAGCTTAACCGTAATATTTTTACTCCTGGCCAGTTTAATAACTGTAGAAATTAGCTTGCCACACACCAGGGATGTGCCTCATCATTTTTCAGCTTCATAAACAAGTAAAAGGAAAAATAAATCTACTTTTTATTAACCGGCTTCTAACATGAAGTCATTTATGCCTCACTCTGCTGAGACCCTGAGTCAAAGGCAAAGAAAAGCAACTGCAATAAGTTTACCAGCCTTATTGAAATCTATAAGGTGAATTTTTTTTAACACATTCAAATCATCATAAAATATGTTATGTATTTATGATAAATTAAACTGTTATTGAACTCCTTTTCATTGTAACACCATCCTTGGAAGCAAGGGATTTGGTAGATTCCAAAAAAGTGTTTTTGTAAGGTGCTGTTCTACTTAAGGTGAAGTTGTATTTTCCATTAAAACCCCCATTTCCGCAGGTTTATTATTCAGCCATAAAGATCTGCTTGGAATACAGCATGTAAAGACTAAATTCAGAAGCAATTTTTTTTCAATGAATATTTATGGAAAAAAAACCACCAAACACGTTAGCTGTTTTTAAATTAGGGACATTTCAGACATTCAAAGAAATTCCACACCTGCAAAGATGTGAGTCTGGACCTGAAGCACTGACCCCAAAAGCCAAAAATAATTTAAATAATCTCTTCAGTGGCCATCTGCCTGACCAAGCCCAGTACTCCCATGACAAAGCAGAACCAACAATAGTAACATGGCAGCCTAAGCACTGCAGCTCTATCTTCAAAGACTGCTCTTTTCGGTCACCTTCATGAATATTTGAAAATTCTCTCAAATATTCCTCCTTTTAGGTCTATATTTTTCAAAACTGCAGTTAAATTAAAACAAACTTTTCTAGTTTGTTTACAGAAAAAGAAATGCATGTTGCACTTTGACAAGCACAATTTCTTTTTTTATTTTCAAGATATCAATAGCTCTTGCATTAAGGCTTAAAAACTATTTCATTGAACTTGTTGTTATTTAATTTACAAGATTAAGTTATAGTGATGCAGGAGCAGAAATCCTGGGTCATAGTACAGGTTCACTTAGCTCTGCACCCAGCCTGATGCAGTAACTTGTGTGCAGATACACAGAAAAGAGTAAGAATAGAACAAACATACTGTTTTCCCAGCGTCCAACTATTTTCAGCTCTACTCCTTCAGCTATTGCTTCTAATACTATATTTAAACCATTGAAGGAGAAAAAATTAATGCAAAAAATCGCTAATTTTCTCTGAAAATTCTGATTCTGTGAATATTTTTTGAGTTTTGCACATAAAGTGCTAATGATTTATAATAATTCAGTACAGGTACATTGAGAGAATGCTATATGCATGTGCACCAGTATGTGACCACACATACACGGTAACTCAAACATTAAAAGATTTGATTAAAGATTAAAAAGGCAGGAAATACCAGATTAATCTCAAGGGCACAACTTTCATTTTAACACCTTTGTGCACAGCTGCTGTAACCAAGCCTTTAAACACACCTTTCTGTGCTGGCTTTTTCCACAGAACTTCTGACACATTTGCTCACAGCAGTCATTGCTCTATCACACCTTTTGCACTCTCCTCTTTGCTCATTATGTAATCTATACTCACACCTTATTCTTTGCATGGAACAGCAACATAGATATAAAGACATTTTTTTCCAAGCCCTTGACACTTCCTTACAAGTTTTCCTCCAATTCACACCACAGCATCATGCTCAGTTTTTAGTTTTGTGAAGTCTGATAAGATGTGCAGCATTGATCAACTGAAGCAGAAGTGCAGCACTAGAAGACTGAAAATAAAGAGGAGCCACTTGGTTGCCCATGTGGGACGTGACACGTGACATTACCTTTGTCCTCAAGCAGTGGCTAGCATTGCATGGCCCTTACAGCATTCCAAGTACAGTCACTCTACATTTCACCTGCAACAAAGTGTTGCAGTGGATTTTTCTTCTGTCCCAGCCTCCCCATCTATTCAGTCCCAAACTACAATCCTGTAGTCACAGTGCCAGTGTTCCTGCCCAGATCACTGTGACACCTCTGCTCCCCTTCATCAAATGTCTTGCTCCTCCCAACTCTTTAGGTTTCAGCTTGTGCACTGTAGGATCTGTTATTCTTCCTGCTCTAGATTCTTTTCCCAAGCAGTTCCAGTATGTTCAGAAAGCCTGTACAGATTTTTCTACCTGTAAACTCCTAGTGTCAGTTCCCACCCAGATGACCAAACTGGTCACCACAGGCAGCACAATGGCAGGAGAGTCCTGCCCGTCCCCGGGATTCAGGGAACAAAGCAGTGCAAAGCTGTAATGCACAGGGGTCACACACATCCTCTATGCAACAACATTTGCAACGTCTTTACTAAAGTAACCACTGCAATACAGAAAAATTGCAGAGGGATGCTCATTCCACTTAAACCCTGTGTTTAACTAGTGCATCTGCTATGGGTTTAGTATTAACTAAAATGTCAGTGCAGACAAAACCTTTCCCTCACCATTTTTAAATGTTCCTATTGCACATAGTGCTGATGCCATACAGTACATGCTCATTACTTACTTGCAGCTGTATTTCAGTGAGCAAATCCTTCCCACCCTGTAACATGCAAGCATATCCCCATCATTCTGGGACAAAAGGGGATGGCAATGTAAATCCTTAAAGATTACATGGCCCCTTGTGAACGGTTAAGTGGAGATTATTTAAAAGACTTAATTACACAGAAACCTGACACACTCCTTTTTAATGGGCAGGCAGACTGCTGTTTATTTAGTTTTTGAAATCTAGTCTAAATTGGGCCTTGCGAAAGAGAAAAGTACCCTAGGTTTCAATTAACAGATTGTCTTCCACTAGTCAAGGGATAATTTGAGCTTTACAGAAACACATGTAAGAAGTAAAAATAAAGCATAAGTACTTCCTCATACTGTATATTGTTTTGCATCAGCCTAGTTATTCTGTGGTTCATCAGTAGTATTAAAAATCTACATGTATAAACTAATTTAGAGGATATTAACAAAGCATTACCATCTCTTACTATTTACAAGTCATTAAATCTTCCAATAAAGTCCAGTTTATAAACAATGGCTTAGAAAAAACATCATACAATTAGAAGTAGATAAGACAGAGAGTTTCAGAATGCAACTGTGCAGCAAAAGGAGTTTGCTGTCAGTTGATAGCAACAAAATATTTTTATAAGAGAGAGTGATACTAGTTAATATCTGTACCAAACTGGGAAATGTTTTGACTGCAACTATGCAAATTAGTGACTGGGACTGTCTGTCTAGATGTACTGGGATATATTTAAGACACACATGTTGTGTGAAATACCTATTGAATAAAAAAAAAAAAAATAGGGCTTTTTTTCTAAATAGGAAAAGCAAATTCTTAATATCAGAGAAAATACTTCAAAACCTTTGTTTCATAGTTTTCATTCATAATGACTTAAAAATTTATTCCTGTAGATTGAGGTACTGCACTATATCAGAAAAAAAACCCAAAGCAATACTCTTCAGGAAAAATAACTGTTACTGATGAGAATGAGAAGCTAGGCATACAATAGTGGTTTGCTGTTCAAATTGACTAATGCTTACTTCCAAAGAAATGAAACATATTATTTTCTCTTTCATGATTAGCGTGAAAGAAGGTCTGCATGCTGCTCTCAGCAGCTGGAAGTAGCAAGAAGGAACTTACACATTTAAGCAAGAAAAACTCAAGTTGCTACCTGCCATGAAGTTTCTGAGTTTGAAGTACACTTCAGTGTCAACAGAGGGCAGGATGATTATCCACCGAAGATTCATGAAAACAAATTGACAAAATTGGTATGTTCTTCATGCATATTCTTTTAGCTTTTAAAGTATACATATACCCAATACTGTAAGCAAGAAGGAACACAGGTGCCCACTTGCAAGAAGAAAACATACATAAAAATTACTGATGTTCTTTTCTAGGCTACTTTCTATTCTAATTGTACCAAACTGTATGTGCAACTTTGGCTTGTGTGTACCTATAGACTTTAGAAAAAGAGCAGGGAAAATTGATTTCTGCTTGAAAAAGGAACATTAATTGCAATCTTACAGAAAAACAAATAGCTTTATAAATCCTAATGATTTTAGGAAACAATTAGCAAGACAAGCTGTCACACAGTCATTGCACTGCAGACTTTCTATTGTGAATTCCAGATTTCTGCTCTTCCGCTAAATCTGGCTGAAATTTCCCAATGTGATTTAAAGCTTGATGGGAAAAGACAGAGGGTGTTATCATTTTAGCTCTGTTGCCTCAAGAATGAAGGCCAAAATTCCTGTATTTAAAATTAGTTTGGTTACCCTAAAAATCTTGACAGGATAGGAGTACAAATTTTTTGAGGTATTTTTACTATAATTTAGGAAAACAGGGGTTTTTTTTAAAGAAGCTTCATTTATGATGCATGCTCAACTTACTCTTTTTCCTCAGCTTTCCATTGCAATTCATTAAACACTTCACTCCTTCAGTTCTCTGAGCTGTCTTCCATCCATTTAAAATCCCCATTGTTCTGGCAAAATTACATTATTCTCTCTAAGAAGGAAAGCTAAGTGGTGGACCATATGGTATCTCCACTAAATTAGTAGAAGTTTCACTAATGCCAGTAGAAACCAGAATTCATCAACCCTACAGATTGCATCTGCATGTCATTGTTTTGGATTAAACCACAAATGAAATGGCAGTTAGATTTGATCAGTTAATTAGGGCCTGGGGGACTAAAAATATCATTAATTTTAAAAGATAATTATTTGTTGCTCTTTGAATTATTTAGTGATAATAAAAAACACCCAACCTTGATGATGTCCTCATGCTGGTTTTCATAACTCACCTCTCAGAAAGCTGCACTACTAAGCATGATTTGCACTGATAAAAATGCAACCTGCCTTCATCATGGTGCTATGAAATGAATAAGCACTCAGCAGCTAATATCAGAGAAGCAAATTTAAAATAAATCGGTATGCACCGAATTGCTTCAGTAGAATTGTCCACCCCATCATGCCACACAACTGTAAGTATTTCTTCAGGGGCAGGTGGACTGCTTCCCAATTTGAGCTCAAGAGGAACCAAACTGCCTTTGACAGAGGAGGAGAGAGGGTCTTTAGGATTCCTTCAGACCTGGTAAGGTCACTCTTTCAGATCAGCAAAGAGTCCTGGATCTACACAAAGTCCCCAGCCTGGCTCAGAAGACACCTGGGATTGAGCAGGAGTCATGTGAATGACAAGAGCCTGTGGGGAAGGGCACATCTACCTTCTCTGTGGAAGGACCAAGCTCATCTATCTGCTACACTTGTGCAGCTTGTCCTTGGCAGAAAGCCCACCAGTGGGCAGGATTCTTTACTTGACACATCATTCCAGGCAGAGCTCAACCGAAAACATAAATATTTTTAACTTGCTGACTTGCCTCACCTATTCAAATCATGCTGGAAATTCCCCAGCATGTTCCTGAGCATGAGAGGTGCCTGGGGCAGCTGCTGTGGCTTCACCACTGGCAGCCTGCACCTTCCATGTCCCTGGAGGCTGGCACGGTGCCCTGCTCTGCAGGTGGCCAGCAGGGAGACACCTGCCACCCTCACCTCGCTCCTGGCCTCAGCCACCACACCCAATCACATCCTGGTCCATTGCTGAAGGCTTTGTCAACAAAATCAAGGCATTGAGCCTCCCAGCAATGCATTTGCAGCACTTATGGACAGCCACAGAAAAGACTGACATACTGGGAACAGAAAATGCATGAGCAGTAAAAAAAAAACCAAAACCATAAAAAATAAACTGAATATAATATGGTGAAGATAATCTATTTTCATCTTTAAATCATTAATTTTTAAGGAATATGAGACTCCTGTAAAACCTACAATGAAATACTACTGAACTGAATGAATTCACAGCAGAAAGGTCTCAGACTACATCAGGATTATGGTTATGGCCATAAATTGTGATTAAATGTTTATGAGTTAGTTGAAATATTGCAGGCAGGATCTTTTTTCCTTTTTTTTTTCACTGTAGGGTGCACAGATACAGTGTAAAATCCTGTAGATATTTAGGAGATTGTGGGTTTAAATGTGATTATTTATTGTTAGATCGATTTATTACGGCAATAGTTAGGGGCCCCACCTGAGATGTGATTGCCACCAAGAAAGGCTCTTTATAAAACAGAGGAGGGGCAGAAAACTCAGGCCCCTGTTGAATGGAGATAAAACAGATGTAAAAGTCAAAGAATGGGAGAAGCAGCATGTTAGCTCTGTAATAAAAGTAAAGAACTGAAACACAGAGATGAGATGGCCTAATTAAAGCAGCAGTAAGCATCGACAGAAGGCAGGGGGGTACTTAGGCCAAGGGCCAGCCCAAATTGTCAACTGGTGCAGGGTAAAGAACCTGGAAAGAAGAAGGACTAGAAGAGAAAGAAGTGGACTAGATTAAGCTCCTGTTTTAATTAGAATACCACACTCAATAATCTTCAACTTTCATTCCTCTCTAACCAAACATCCTATCCCAGTGTCACAGACTGGAAGGTCCTGCTTCAGAAAGAGCACCTTTTAAAGTTGTGTAAAAAACTGTCCTAGGAGTAAAATTTTCTAATTGTTCTGGGTACATGAAATGTAGTGCAAAATCCAAATACAAGCTACTAAGACAAAAATTGCAGTAACTTTAGGAAAATTTTTCCAGCTTTTGTTGCACATGGTTATGTGCTCAGTGAATCAAAACATCCTACAAATATGGTTTTGATCTGATGAGGTCATGATTGATTCAACCAAGTCGTTATCCTTCAAATTCCAGTTCTCTGAAACAAACTTTCACAGGGATATTCCTCTCTCCTGCAACTCTCAATTATGCACATACCATATAACAGTTAAATTAAATGCACATTTAGTAAGTTTGGTCTGCAATTACTTACTTGTGCAGGAAGTAAGTAACCTCCACACTCTGGAAAGTTTATCTTGTTAATTATGAGTCCACTACTAGATATTTATGCATGTGAAATTACCACAACATGTAAAGATGTGTAACAGCTATTTACATTCCCCTGTGCTCTGAACAGAGCATAATTCCTTCAGAAACCTTAGTACACATTTATACATTTAAAGACCAGTATAATACATAAACATATATAAGGTTCTGGCAGCTCCTGAAAACTTGCATATCCTGAGTTTGCATGCATGAATTCACAATGCAAACAACACAATTTTAAAGCAGCAAAATGAAGTGTGGAAGAATGTGTTTACAGAAATAAAAGGAAAAATAAACCCTGGTTTATGCAGCCATGCTAGCTTACCCCACTAAATCCCACCCCAGCTGAAGGAAAAATGAGTAGTCAGCCCTTCAATAGCACTGGTGCTGAGCAGAAAACTGGCCTGCAACTAAAAACTGTTCTTTCACAGGTTTAAGAGGATGCACCACAGCTATGACCTGCTGAATTTGAAAGGACAATCATCAGGAAGCCTGTTATGGCTTTCTATTCAAAACCCAGAAATCAGAAGGGTTCATGTCCCAAGTGTCCTCCCTAAGAAGACGCAGACCTCTGATATACTCAGGTATTGAGGGTAGTAAGAGAATGGGCTGGCCAGCTCTCTTTCCTTTTCCTCAATCACTTCTGTGGCTCTATGCTCCTAGAGGCTTCCAGCATGGTCTTCCCATTGCTCTTCCTACTGCTAGAGCAGTTTGGACTTGGGCTTCTGGAATGCTCACATGCGATTACCATCTAATCAATCACCCACAGTTTTCCTTAGCATTAAAGCTGGCATAAAGCAAGTAGTAATTTTTTATACTTTAGACTTTCAATAATGCTAAAAGAATAATTAGTATCTTTGTGTCTGGCACAGCTTTAAAGAATGTTACAAGCAAAGGATGTGTAAGAGCTTTTCAAAGTGAAATGTACTGTGGAATTGTATTCAATGGGAAGAGTAGGGCAACCCAACAATAGAGGTTGCCACCAGTTCAATCCAGAATTACACATCTATATATACATAAATAAATAGACACAGAGAAATGTGTTATCATGCCTATGTTTTTTCTACCTATTGCAGAATTGAAAATAAACAATTCTTGAAAAATAAATTATCAATAATTAGTTGAGTCTCAACAGCAGAGTGCCTGTCAAATACTTTCAAGTGACTGAAATTAATTTCAAATACTTTGTTGCTCTTTCTTAAACAGAGGGGAAAATAAATCATTCAGCAAATAGCATGTGGGTCCCATGAGCTCTTTGATAATACTATGCCTGTATTAAAAATGTTTTTGGAAATCCTTGAGTACATTTCCAGTATGTCAGAAATAAAGACGACAGATACTCTTATTAATCAGTTGGAAAAGCCAAAACCTCCCAGTGGGAGGTAGAAATGTTATACTGATGCGATTATGAGTCACTGCAGTTTTGGTTGAATCAGGGCCATTTATTTGAAGGTCTGTTGCCCAAAAATGCCTCCTAATTTGCAAAACTCTTCTCTTTTTCTTTATTCTCATTTTCCCCCTTTTTTAAAACTGGATATCTTATATAAAAATTTGTTTCCATCGCTTTATTCTGAGGAATTTTGTGTTGGCCCTCGTGTAGCATGATGCCTGTTACATCCACAACAGAGGGCTCCAGGATGTCTGCCATAAGAAAATATAGTGGCTTGCTTTATTTTTAAAGATTAATACAGTTGGCAACTATGAGGACGTGAATGACATGATTTACAAGTTTGTGGGCCAGACAAAAAGGGATCGAAAGATTATCTGCAAGCAAAGAATCAACATTTCAAACTGAGGAAATAGGAACAGAAAAGGCTCATCTGTTCACAGTCCAAATCTTTCAAGCAGTCCAGGGTAGCAGGGAAGAGAGTGCGCTAAGTCCTCTGCGCCAGCTCCCTCTGCAGGGGTCTGGCTGTAATTCTGGCCAGCAGATTTCACCCTCGGAGCTTATAATTGCATGTAATTCCTGTGTCTGAGTGGGAGACAAATGCACAAGAGAGCAGATCACTTCTAATGCCTGGAAAATAAATCTAAGACAAATCTCTTTTTTTTTTTTTTTTTCTCTTCAATCCTATTACATTATCTGAACTCAAGTGCCTGCAATTTTAGTGTCTAGCTGGCAGCAGTGTGGAACCTTGCCATAAAGAAGACACTGTACACTAAGAAGTGTCTGCACTCTAAAACAGGTCGGTGGTTTGACCGTGGCATGAGTAGTTTGTGAATGAATAAGATAAGCTATCTTCAACAGCACCACTGAAAATCAGTTTCCCCCCCTTTGCACTTCATGGCACAAGCCTGGTTAGGCACATCTAACATGCCTTCCTTGCGTACTGCATTCGGGCTTCTTCCAGACCTGCCTTTACATCGCGAGAGACACTAGAAACGGCACCAGAACAGGAGCTGAATGAAAGTTTTGTATCATCAGTCCTGAATATTGGCATTCCTTCTCTTTTTTCTTCTGGTTTCCAGGTTTTTATAAAAGACAACAGACTTCTTGGTTGTGAAGATCATATAAACTCCTAGAAGTTGCCAGGAACAAGCAGATGGGGACAAAACCACATAACATGTCTACTGGTAAGCTACAGACCACAGTCTGGAGAATTCAAAAAGCATCAATTACTCCTGACTTTGAAAGACTCTTTGAAAGGCATTTCTGACTCCTTCCCACACCAGCCCTAAGGGAAGAAACAACCCTCTCATTCTGCTCTCCACCCAGCATGGAACACGAAGGACTGCTTCAGCTGCACTATCCAGCACAGAAAAGGAAAGGAGAAAAAGCACAATTTAAACCAGGGTGGGATCAGGGAAGGATACTGCAGCCAAACCAAACACTTTCCAAATGCTGGAACAGAGCACAATCCCAAATACAAATGAACCCTGCTGGGTTTATGATCTGCACAATGAACTTTATCAAGGTATCAGTTCAATGCTACACCCTGTTTACAGATACAGCCTTTCAGGGGCTATGATAATACTGGGTAAATACATGCTAGTAATGATTTCTTCCTGAGGATTCAGTTGTAGCTGTTTGGAGCTGAACATCAGAGATTCTTGTTCATGTTTCCTGGTTTCTCATTTTCTGTACTCAAATGAATATTTTCTGAACACAGTAACTGGAAAAAATGGTCTTTTCGGTCAAGCATTTAAACAGTCAGTCCTCTAGTGAATAATAATGCCAAAGAAAAACAATACTAACCGGATGGACTGAACTCCAACCAACAGCTCCACCTACCAGCCAATTCAAAGAAAATCGAGAAGCAAGAAGTGAAATCTAGGATTCAAAAGCACTGTGAACTAAAAGGTGAGTTGTCCAGTGATAGAAGAGAAATTTTAATACATATGCAGATTTTTGTGAGGAAAAAGAACCTTACACAGACCATGTCTCGATGGAGTGCATCTGACAAGTCACTGAAAAAATACTGGATTTATCTTTAATCTGATGTTTAAATCTACAAGATAAAGGTTTTCTATTTTGTTTTATAATATGAGAGCTACATTTTATTACAGCTGTATTGGAAAGTAAGTCATCAGCTTCTGCAGCAGGAAATGGCATACATTTGGAGGCAGATGTTGACTGAGTTTACAGTAAGCGTTGCAGATTCCCAGAAGCGCTTGGGTTCGAAGGGACCTTGGGACACCTCCAGCCTAACCTTCTGCTCTGCCAGATCAACAGTGAGTTTGGATTACATTGTTTAGGGTTTAGTCCCATCAGGCACTGAAAAACTCCAAGGGCAGAGGCTCCAAAACCTCCCTGAGTAATCTGTTTGCTTAATTATCCTCATATAGACTTTTTTCCCTTTTATTTTAAATTTATGAAAACTCTTTCTTGTTATCTTGCTGGACATCTTCATGTTGCCTTCATGGCAACATCCTCTTTAGATGCATCAGAAGGCTGCTATTCCCACTTTTATTCCTACCTTTGTGAAATCCATTTAACTAAAAGTAAGTCTCAAGGGCAACTTGCAATGGTTTTTTTGGACACACAACACACACATTGTTTGCATTCAGCTACACGCAGAGACAGAACTAATTTATCATGAGGCTGTGTGATCCATCACACAGACATCTCCAGACGTCTGAGTTGGCTTACGCATGTTACACAGTACATAGATAAATCTACCTGTCTTGTGCACACGTGTCTGTTCAGCATACCAATAGGGTATCTCATATTTGAAAGCATTTCATCTGTGATTTGTGCAGGGATTTTCAGTTCTAAAACAGTTTTCAGCATTCTGAGCAGCTTCAAAGAGCCATTTGCATTCTCTCCTTACAAAAAACCCAAAAAAACAACAAAAAACCACAAACACCAAAACCACAAAACAACAGGAAAAAAAAATCACCAAAGCCCAACAAAACACCCAAATGTTTAATCAAAATGTTTTCCTCTGCTTTCCACCAACTGTTTCCCTTATCCACCCACATACGGTTATATGCCCTGACTCTAAAGGATGTATTAATAGTACAGTGTAACAGCAGCAGGTCCAAAGCATGAATTTTGCATCTGAAAATGTGAGATTCCCAAACTTCTCAGTGAAAGGTGCAAATAGGTATTTCGAATGCTTAAGAAGATTGACTATGTTGATTCCAAAAGTTGTTATACTTATGAGTCAGAAATCTATTTTAGTTCCTTTAGGATTATGTTTATGACACTGTCTAAGCCTTACCTTTGAACAAAGGTACTTATACCTTATATAAGCACAAAAATAATACCTCTAATACCATTTAAAGCCTTCTAAAATGTTTATTGGTTTCCCTAATACTTGGTGAGTATATAAAATACTCAGTAGTGAAATTGAGTGATTTAAAGCTTTTAATAGCTCTCTAGAAGGGAAAAAAAAAACAAAACCAAACCTGTGTGTAATTTTTTTGTTGCCTTTTCTCTTGTAAAAAGCATATCTGTACCTGAAAATTGTGCTCCAAAATAACTCATAGACACACTGTATGCAAATTATGGACTCACACTTACTGCCATATGTCATTTCTATATAGCACACTCTGACACATAATTATAACCCTAAAAAAACAGTTCCCAGCTTCCCATGTAGGAGCAAAGCAGTTCTGCCTTCACAAGCACAGCACAAAAAAAGCACAAGCAAAGTGTTCAATATGTTTACAGAGAGCATGAACAACTGAATACATCTCATTTTTTTTACTTCTTTTTCCCTCTAAATAGCAATATATTGTAGCATATTCATGGAACTGGACATCAGAAACTTGCTCTAAGTGTAAATTTTTCCTTCAACTCACACAACATTTTTGATTGACACTACGTGGCTAAAGCCATAGATTTGAAACCCTCCAATTTTAAATGCAGCTAAAGAATAACCTTTCCCTCACTGACGTAAGTGAATCACTGATAGGTGTTACAGTTCAGCTTTTCCAGGTACAAGAGACACTTGACAACAACTTGCCACACTTTGACTTGTGCTTGTAAATTGGCCAAATGCAGGGCCTCAAAATGTATTTATTATTTTAAGTAAGAAACTTTACCAGTTCATTAGTTACCAGCAGTAAACTAAAAATATTATACACATCTACAAACAGATATTTTATCATGTATCTGTAGGTAGGTGCTACTTAATCTGTCTTTTAGCAAACTCCACTGTGGGAAGAAACAATTTTTTTCTATTCTAATTACACATTCCTTTATCTTCTGATCATCTTGCTCTTAAAATCTTTCACCAAGGAGCAAAGTTCTCCACCTGTGTTTGCATTATGTTGTATTTGCCTTTCACAAAGTCCACATAGAGATAAACTTCAAAAAATAATGTTCTTATATATGCACATATTACTGTATGTGCTCTCTTATTTATATAAGAGAGTCCACACATTTATTCAGGCATCTCAGGAATGCTGTACAAAACCCCGTGTGCAGTCTCAAGCACCAAGTCTACAAGAGAGGAAATCTGTGTTTGCTTTCATAATAGTAAATCAACTTAACATGAGGGACAGAAGAAAACTCTTTCTAGTCACCTGCTAGTTGCTTTCATATATTAGACATGCAGAAAATAAACCATCGTTAGCCATACAGATTTATTTGCAGTCCCTCATTTCCAAACAGTAAATATGAACCAGCCACAGCACAAACATTCAAAGCCCTGTGAAGAGCAGAAGCTGTCCCAGCCCACATGCTCAGTGGTCCATCAGCTGCCCCATGGAGTTCATTCCCTGCCCCTAGGAGCCCTAAGGTCCACAGCCTCAAGTGACTTGATGGAGTCCTGCTCTCCTGAGGATGGCTGAAAACTAGCAAGACAATAGAAAGTGGTGAATTATTTGACTGTTTTGACTTGCTTGTGTATTCATGGCTTTTGCTTTACCTATTAAACTGTCTTCATCTCAAGCCACAAGTTTTCTCACTTTTAACCTTCTGATGTCCTTCCTGTGTGTCCCCAGCACAGGAAGGACGCTGACCTGTTGAAACAAGTCCAGAGAATGGCCAAAAAGATGAACAGGGGGAAGAAACATTTCTCCTGTGAGGCAAGTCTCAGAGCTCAGCCTGGAAAAGAGAAGGCTTCAGGGTGACCTAACAGCAGCCTTCCAGCACCTGAAGGGAGCCTACAAGAAAGATGGGGAGGGACTATTTTACAAAAGCTTGTAATGACAGGACAAATGGAATGGTTACAAACTGAAAGAGAGCAGGTTTGTATTAGATATTAGGAAGACATTTTCACTGTGGGAGTGCTGAGGCACTGGAACAGGTTGCCCAGAAAACCTGCGAATGCCCCATCCCTGGAAGTGCTCAAAATCAGGCCCGATGGGGCTCTGAGGAACCTGGCCTATCAGAAAGCGTCAGGGAGGCTGGAATGAGATGTTTTTTAAGATCCCTTCCAACCCAAGCCACTATGATTCTGTGATTCTCTCCCCCACCCCACTGTGGGGTGAGTGAGCAAACAGCTGTGTGGGGCTTTGTTGCTGGCTGGGGTTCAACTACAACAGATCTCATTTAATCCACAGGAGAGGTTTGTTTAGGTGACTTTCACACCTGGGACCTGGACAGCATTAGGCACTGGTACTGGCCACACTTGGGTTACTGCTGCTACAACTGGACAGTAGCCTGTACCTGTACCCTCTGCTCTGTCCCTGCTCACCACATCCAACAGATCCTTCTCAAAAGTGATTTCATTTTGCTAACACAATCATTAACTACTTTGAAATTAATTTCAAACAGTATGATCTCTTGTCTTGTGATAAAACATAAACTAAAATGAACATTCATGTTTTGTTGAAATACATTCTAGAAAATATCACAAGAATAAGTGAACATGATTAGTCTAAGTCAACAATGGGGTAGTGTTTATATTGGCTGGACTATGAATAATAAGGATAGGTGTCTATTCCATGTAAATATGTAAATGTAAATTCCCATGTCCTAAAGACACAGGAACTCCCCATCCAAGGCAATCAGTGAAGTCATCCACACTGGGTGAGGGTGTGGCAAATGTAGTGCAAGATAGCTGCTATAAACAGGCATGATTTTATTAGTAAGCTAGCTTTCAACAGAACTGTTTTCATGCACAGGAGGTATTTTAATAAGCAAGCATCATGGACTTAGCACTTTCTTCATATGCTATTCATGACAGAGACTTGGCACTTGTCACTAACATATTTACTATAATGATATCACAAATAAATGGACTGAAATAGAAAGAAAAAAAAACTACTAAGTCTAAAAATTTACTCAAAATACAGGCCTTTATTTTAACAGTCAGGATTCCAGCTTCAATGCTTAATAGCCATGGGGAAAATCTCATCTAATAAACACTGAATTCAGAGCTATGTTGAAGATCTAATTTGGTATGCAGCAGCAGCAAAGAGAAGGATTTCAGTGGTAAGTGCTGCAGCACACAGACAGAATGGAGAAGAATTCTGCAGCATGAAGTCTGCCAAAGCCTTCCACCATTTTTTTAAATTCTAAGTTTTTGGTTTATATCAGATTTGTAACTATTTAGAATGACTGTCATACTAAGAATAAAAAAAGAAGATGATAAGTGTTAATTTCCAGGAAGTTTTTAAACTGAAAAATAAGTTCCATTCCAAAATGTAGCCCAGTGAATCTCAAGGGAAAACAGTAACAGTAAATGTGTTAACAATTTTTGAAGTTTATTTGCAAGTTCTATAGTCCTAAAATAAAAATAATGTATTTCCTAACTTTCTCAGCCAGAGATAACTGGAATTTCAAGGAACAGCTGAGGAATGTTAATGCTCAATAAAAGAGATTTACTTCAACAGTTCAAAGTTTGGGAGCAGCATCGAATGCAGCCCTTTCAGAGCTAACGTTGTGTCAGTGACCTGGATTATTGAAATGTCATTTATGGCACCCTAGTTCTCTCTTACTTTTCATTTACAAGAGGTCTAATGCCACATAAAATTGACATTTCAAATACTATAGCAGCAGTATTTTTCCTAAGCAATTATACAATTCACTGATTTCATCAAAGAATTAAAAAACAAACAAAAATAATCATATGACACATGACAAAGATCCCCAAATTTTTGTGAGAATTTGTATCTTGTTATCAAGTCTCTTGACAAGTATTGGCACCTGAGCATCCTGTAAAGCATCTGTTCCTGCCCTGCTAATTCTCTCAAGCAGAAGTCCCCCATAAGCATCTGAGTAAACCCAAAAATCCCAAAGTAGTACATCATTATACTTCCTGAATATACTATATATGCTGCTGTTGGCTATTAGAATAAGTAATCTTTATTACAGAAAACCATTCTGGTTCTGTCTTTCTTAATACTTTTCCTTTGACAAAAAGTGTGATTATTTATGCCTTTCACTGCTGTTTATGCAGTTTAGAGGGAGCTGAAACAAATCAGTTGGTTTTACTTCATGTTTTGCATAGTATTACATTTCAAGATTGGAAAAGAAGGTGGACATCTCAAAACTCACAGATGTTTTATCTGTTTGTTTGTTTGTTTGTTTATATTTACTTTTAATGAAGATTTGTAAGATCCTGACATAATTTTTAGAGTAGGTGCAGTACCCACACATATTCTGCTCAACTTAACATTGAACACTAAAGCAAACCAGTTCTGAGTTCAAATACAAGATGACAATTCCACTGAACTTAACAGGATAGCAAGAAATTTATTCAAAAAGAGAAATCATCAACTAGATTTTAACCAAATTTAAACTGTGAGTATTGCATTAATTATAGAAATTAATTTTGCCATGTCTAGCTGAATTGCAATTTACTACCTGCACTTCCAAATTAATTTTAGTATTGAAAATAACCATTCAGAAATCCTTAATCCACTGGAAAAATAAAAATGTTATTTCCGAAATAAAAAAAACAAAGTGTGAGGAAAAGAAAAGTAATTACATCATACCTTTTAGGGTCCCACAATAATGATGCATAGACAGAGTTTCATTTCTGAGCATTACTTATCCTATTGATTCATATAGAAGCATTCATATTCTTAAGATTTAGTATATACTTCCATAAATTGCTAAAACTGAACAGCAGAGATCTTAAGTGAAGTGGAAAAACAGCACCTTCACTTCTAAGAAAGCAAACTAGGCAGATGCATATAATAAACTTGTTCTCTTTTATTTGTTTGTGTATGTGAATATGGTGAAAACAAACCTTAAGAATCCAAATGGTCTTCTGAACACCTTTCAGTTTTTATTTAGATTTTTTTTTCACTCCCTGTAACAAATTTTCCAGGCATTTTAATTCAAAACATATATAAAAAATACTCAGATATATAGCTAATATAATTTTTAAATATATATATATATCAAATTTAGATAAACAAGTTTCATATTAGAATAGGCACAACTGGCTGCAGAAAAAGAATTGAAATATTACATGTAATTCAAAGAAATTCATCAGAGACCATCTCTTACTGAAGGGTAAGGAAAAGACCACATCCTAAACTGAAGATAGCTATTGGAAAAAGAGAAGCAGAGAGGCTAAAGGGAAACAATTTCATTCCACAGCTGTGAGCTGCTTGTGACTCAGAGACTCTTTGCTGCTTCTAATATAATCTTTTTTGTGCCTCAAGCTCCGGCAGGTCCCTGAGCCTTCACACTGCACTCTCCACTTCCCCAAATACGTATGCTCTGCAAGTGTTTGCACAGCAACACAATACCAGCATTAGCCCAATACAAAAACATCCAAGCAGAAAAGTGTTTAAATCTTGTACTGTATTAAATTAAATGTAATACAAGTAAATGTTTCAGTTAATAAAAAGCCTCTGTAATAACTGTTAATCATTGGGCATTAAGATAACATTTATCATAATAATATTCATTGCAATGAATAAGCTGATTTGTTAATAATGCATATGTCACATGCACTTCAACGGGATTCCTTTGGTCACCAGCACCACAGCCGTTATTTTTAAGTGCTTCCAAAAACATTAATGCCCAATGTTAATCTGAAATCCATACCTCTGTTATTTTCACGAAGCAACCGGCAAGGTTTGTTTAGGAAATTTCATGCCAAGCTTCAGAAGTGTGCTCTCTAACCTTCTTCAACACATAATTCAAGATAAACACTTTCTTCATGACAGACGTTTCAAGAGATGAAGGAGGGGAACAAAGGCAGAGAGTGACACGAAGCACAAGTTCTGCACCATAAAGATGAATCGACGGATTAGCTGGAAAATCCATAATGACACGTTGTGCTGGCTGAAGCAGTTCTGTTTATGTAATCACAGCTTTGTTGCTCAAACGAAAGGAAGCTCTGAACAAGGCCTTTACCTTAGTAGCCCTGCCCCAGCACCTCACCAGTGCTTCAGCATCCCCATCCATCAGTGCCAACCACTGCAATTCACCTGACATCTCATTAAAGGTTTTAAAGCGTCACCTGCCACAGGACTAATGGTTTACTAGCCAAACCATCATGGGCTAAATACAATCTTCATGCAAAATGTGCCAAGCAACTTCAGGTATATTGCCAGCAAAAGCAAAATAAGTCTAGCAATGTACTCCCACCCAGCACAGCTGACCCACGTCTCTCAATACCCACAGATTGCAAGACAACATCTTCTGCCTGCCTTTAAAAAGAGCTCTATCCAGCCTATCTAAAATGCAAAAACTGGGAGTGCAAGTCTTTGTGTGCTTCACTCTAAAAAGAAATACCAAAGCAACTTTGCATGCAAGAAAGCCTGACTTCTCAGTATGTCTGCAGCAATATTGAAGACCACAATGCACATCTGTCCCCAACCCAATGGTTACCTCTGTTTCTATTTCAAAGTCACACAATTTCCTTACAGCAAAACTAGCACTAGCTCATGATGAAAGGTAAAATGTGCACAATATGTGCTGAAAATTATAGGCACGCTGGAGAAAATGCTTTAAAGCAACATATGCTGTCCCTCTTATTTGTGCAGTTGGACGTGGTGATAAATTTGCCCCTTCTAGTCCTGAACTTCATGAATCCATAGAAAATGAGAATCAGATCCAAAATATCCCAAACAGGAACATTAATTGAAATTGCAGTAATCATACGATGCATTTTCAAGTCTGCTTTAAATAGGCATTCCAGCAGCACAGCAAAACTTCTGAACTCTGCAGCCACAGTTTGTGGAGATTATATTGTTGTAAGAATATTGGGTCAGGAAGGCACAGAGATTGCAGACACTCATGCCCAAGTTGGCATAAAAACTACTTAAGAGGTAAGGGGGTACACAGTACTTCAGGATATGGTCCAATGAATAATTCTTTTGCACAAAATGGGAAATACAATCAGTCATATCAGAATACAAATAGCTAATTTTTTTCAAATTTCAAATTTCCAAAGCAAGTTTCCTTTGGGTGAGGATACTGTAGGTACACAAAAGGCAGTCTCTGTGTAAACCACAACTTCTTTGGTCCAAGGTTTGCAGTGCTTCAGTTGCTCTTGACCCCTGGCCAGCCTGGACACTAGGCAGAACAGCACTCCAATCACCCTAGGATACCTGTGCTCTGTACATAACTAAGCTGTCCCAACAAAATTACATTTCTCTCAAAATGCAGATGTAGCAGTTTTCTTTTCAAAGCATAGATGTCCCAGAAAAGTAGTACGGCTTCCAGATCCTGGCCAAGCTTCCCCTGAAAGCCCAGTTTAGCAGGAAGCAGAAGACCTAGATCCAGTTTGCTTCTCAGCTGGAGGAGGTCCCAAATGTAACTTCTGCTTTCTGACCTACTTGAATTCAGACAGTTTGAGAGTTCGGGTATCACAAGGTAAAAAGCAAGCAAAAAATGGTACCTCACTCTGGCTGACTGGTGAGGGAAGATCTAGGTCTTGATGCCTAACCTCAAGATTATTTTATTTTTACTGTTTCATAGGAAGTTCAAAAACTGTCACAGCCCTATAACAGGCTTTTAGTTTTCTTTCTTTAAAAAAAAATGTAACACAGATTTAAAATCTTGTATCATACATCATTTGAACATTTGTTAGGATTTTGAGCAGGGAAACTTTGGTTGCTATAAAATCTCAACAGTCAAAGAAGGTGATAAATATAGCCTGCAATGTGATTATACTGAAACAGTTTGTTCCAGTCATACAAGACTCTTGACTTGACATTCCAATTAAAAAAAGAAGCAACAGAAAAATATTTCAGATACAGACTTCAGTATTGAAGTCAAGGACGTAGGAATTTTCTTTTTCTAAGAAGAAATAACTGGAACAACCAACATTTTAGCTACAGCAGCTACTTACACTACCTATAATTACCCTTTATTTCTAGATTAAATTAGATAAAAACTTCCAAATGCATGAAAACAAACTTTTTATCATTTCAATGACTACATAGTTTCTAATCTTCATCATTCACTTCACAGGATTTACTGTTGGCATAAAAGATCATGACCTCTCACCAAGAAAAAATAGTAATTCCTGAAGAGTTATTGATAAAGCTTAGGTTTATGCATACAAATATCAAATAACTTCTCATGGTAAAATTTTCCAAAACTCTCTGATTTATTTTCTTTTTTTTCTGACAGGAAAATTTCTTCCACTTTGCTGGTCAGGGTCTTGAGAAACAGGTATTTGGCCTGGTGAACAGTGGGCTGTGCAGTCCAGACTCTGACCAGATCATCTGGCCAGCTTAACACAGCAGGCTACTTTCTCACCATCAAAGTGCATCCCCCTGCAAGAGCTATCGATCCTCTGGGACAAGCCCGGAGCGCCAGTTGCTCTCTCAGTGTCAAATCCTGCAAAGGAAGGAATGCATTCCTGCTAAGGGGAGCCTGCCAGCACTCAGCTAGCATCTGCACTAGCACTAAAGCAGCTGGGGAAGGGAATCAGTCTTTCAAGAGTAAAGAGAAGTTGGCTAAGAGTTCTCCCAGTATAGGACTGGCACAGATGAAAAAATCCTGTCCCTATGCATAGCTAAGGAAATTACATACTAAAATGCCTATGTGAAATGCAGATAAACTAAAAATCCTGGGACCAGTACTGCTTTTAGTAGCTTGACTAAATTATTTTGCTCTATTAACAATCAAAACTCAGTTAAAAAGCAAAAAGTAGGTATCAACTACTTAAAATCCATCTATTATTACAAATGTTGAGTTCTCTGACCTCGTTTAGGTTGCTGCCAGGTAAGCCAGGCCAGAAACAACATATGATTTCCTTTTCCCAGTTGAAAGGCATCTGAGTTGAGAGTCTGTAAAAAGTGCAGCAGGAAGAATCTCATGCTTGACTGTCTCAAACTTTAGGATGCAGTTTAAATTTGCTGCTGTTACAAAAAAAACCAAAACAACCAAACAAAAGAAAATCGCTGTAAGGCATAAATTCAGTATTCAGTGAATCTGGCCAAGCACACAGCAGTGCCAGGTTCTGTCGTGACAGCACACCAGTTCCCAGGCTGCTCGTGCAGCAGACTGCGGAAGGGGCCGGCTCATTAAACTTTCCGTTGGGTTACGAACAATCTGCTTTCCAAATCACACGGGTGCTCCAAATGGTGCCATCAATTCAGTTCTCTCTGTATTTATTTGCTTTTAATTAGGGGAGGCTCCTGTATACCTCAGGAGTACAAGGACTCAGTCACAAGAAAGAAAGAAATGATCGGGTTAATTCTCCTTAGATTTTCATTATACCATTTGAGAGTGGACATAAGAGACAGCTATCAGGTTTTATATCATTTTGTGCTGATGTAAATGAATGCAAGTGTTTTAGATTAAAAATAGAAGGCTTTTGAAGACACTGTAAGTATTCTCCTAAGGCATATGATGCTGAGCATTTACTTCCACTCTGGCCCACCCCCACATTATTCCCATTCAAAAAGATCAAAGTTGATTAAAAATTTTGAACAAGTTGTTTTCATCATCCTTTGTCTCAATAAACAACTGTAGCCCCAGCAGCATCTATGCCCATTTCTGCCTGAGATGCAATGCCCATTTCTTGCTGAACATAGTTACAGAACTTTTTCTCTATACCACCTACACAATACCACTGGACCACATGTGGTTGGGCTTTGTGTCCTATCTTTCACAGTAACCCCTCTGAAGAACCAAACTGTGAGAATGCTACTAAGGACATATGTTTTAACCATTTACTGTAGCTACTACTGACCTCTTTACCTTGGCTTTATTTCCAGAAGCACAGTACCCCAAATGGCTGGAAAAATCAATCAGAGGAGTGCCAGCAGGCAGGCAGTGCCATCAAACACCTGTTTATACCGTACCATAGAACACAGCTTAGTGTAAATCACCCTTTGAACATGTTTAAAATTTACTTTTCTACATAAGCTATTCTCTACATGTCTGGATGAGGCCCTCCAAAATGCCTTAAAAATCTAATAAGGAGCCAGGAATTCTTGTGGTTTCATTCCAGTTCTGCTACTGACTTGTTGTGTGGTCTTGGAAAAGGCCCTTATCCTTTCTCTGGCTTTTATTTCTCACATGTGGTGATATTAATATGCAGTAGAAACTAAGGCTGTATCATATGTGAAGCTGAGAAAACAAGTTTACACACACAGTTAAAAAAAAAGCGCCTATATTCATGCTTCTAAATGCCGTTTTAAGCACTGAGATTATTTCTTTTTGGCAGATGAAAACATTATTGTGAAAAACACAAGTGCAAAACCCTATAGCCACTATGTATTTTATTCATCTCTGAATGCTTTTATACCTGGTGGTGTCTTGACATGCATTTTTTTGTCTTTCCCATCCAGAAGTGTACACTCCTGCAATCTACTTGGACTAGGTGATGCCCTGCAGGATGATTTGGTTCATGGCATCTTTTTCATATGCCACCACTGATCTTAATTCCCAATGCCTAGCCCATTCCCCTAAGCACTCTGAATAAGGAATTGCCGGATGTGTTTCATTATCATTATGCTCAACAAACTGAAGGAGTTACCCCCGGGGACAGCAAGGAATTTCTGGCTTTATGAAGCCAAGGTTGCAGCATTCACATGGAAAACATAAGTGTGGCAACTCTAATTCCCAAGTTCTGCATTTTACTGTAGATAGTACTAATTTAAAATATTAGTCCAAGCCCTACATCAGTTTTTCAATATTAGTAAAACTCAGTACGGCATACTGACATCAGGTCTAAGTTTCCTGCTCTCAACCATGAAAAACATGATGTGTTCTGGAGAGCCAGTATAGTAAATGACTTAAAGATTTAAGGACAAGAAACACCATCTACATGCAGTGTACTAATAATTTATGAGACTGCCTTAAAGAGCATAAGTGATGCATTACAAGACCAAGGCCCAGCAGAATGGCTTCTGAACCTCACTGAAGCCTGCCAGATGCTGCTGAGCAAAGGGTTCTGGGGTCTTCTCTAAAAGACAGTTCCTGTCCAAATGAGAGGAGCCTTGTAGACCTTCTCCTGGGAAGAGAGCATTTTGCCATACTGACAAATTATTAGATTACAAAAAAAAAAGAAATCCCACTTTGTTCTGGGGATGAAATGGAAGCATTTAAAGGGAAAAAAAGAAAACCAGCCTCAAACTTTTGAGTAGCTGCACAGCTGGACACTGCCAGCCTCAGATGTAACCACAGACAAAGGGCCTCCTGAATGCTCAGTTCTCCACTATGCAACATAAACCTTTCCAACTGAGGATTTGGGTTGGGTTAGCTAAATTAGTTATTTTGCAACAAAAAAAGTTTGTACTGGATCCATGAGGACACCTGAAGCACCAGATGGAGGTCCCCTATAGAATCTATCAAATAAGAGATCCAGGCAGAAAGTCACGAGAGCAACACAGCGAGTCATCTTCTGTAATAAGAAAGTTATTTCCTAGTACTCCACTAGAGCAAAATTGGCACACAGGGTTTGATTTAAAGCATGCCCATTGTGCTGTGAGGGGTGTCTTTAACCTGAAATGGTCAGAGATGGTCTCCCAGCTTATTAGAATACACCCCAATAGGAGCCTAGGGAAAAAAAGGTTCACTTTTTTGTTCCCATTGAAAATTCTTTCATGTTAACTAGAAATTTTTATAGGAATTGTGAAAATGAATGATATCTGATATGTCATAATTTATCTTAGGGTCCATGAAGCCTAGAACAGAAGTGTAACAAATTCTTAAGGTAGCAAGAGTGATGAACAGCATTTCACACTGGCACTACTGGAGAGAACAATTTTATTCTGTCCAAAAACCTCTTTTAGTTCCCAGGAAAGCCAGCTGGGCAAAGGGACTGATTTTATTATAATTTTCTAATTATAATAAAATTACACACACACCTATTTTTTGAGAAAATATTAAAAGAGAGGATTTCATTACTACTTAGAGGATTTTGCAGCCATTAGAAACCTCTGCATTAAAGAAACTATGAAGGAAAATGCTATCCAATGCTTTTAGGGAAATTTGTCACCAGAAGTAAGTAATATGCCCAAGAGAATTCACAGCATCTATAAGAGTTAATTCTCAAGTAGTTTTAGTATTAATAAAATAACTCCATGCATTGAAATACACAGGTTTAAATTTTTCCAGAGCTGGGGTATGTGCATTTGGTCTTCCTTCTGCTGCTAAAACATCTGTTTGGGAAAGACACAGCAACCTAACACCTGCTGTTCAAAGCAATGCCCTGGAATTTCTTTAGTTTTCTCATTCCTTGTTGAAGAGCTGGAACAGCAAAGAGTACATTTTATCTTGCCTGAGAGGAAAAGACTGTAAGGTTCCAGCCCTTTGTATCTTACAAGTACTCTTCAAACAGTAGCATCTTCCCTAAACTCATCTGCAAGAAAAGTAGATAAAAATATCACTGTGCACTTGATGCAGACACTGTATGACTTGCTCCAAGGTTTTAGAGGATGAAGAACAGTAGTAAAATTGAAACTTCACCTTCAGCAGGCCTCTCATGACAACGGAGGTAGCTGTGGCTAACACAAAGAGTAAAATAGGATCTGAGGAATGCTTCATTTATTGCCAAAATTAGTGACATGCATGTATATCATGAACAGCCTGTATTGCTTTGAGATTTCATGCTGCTGGAAAGTAGGAAAAACAAGAAAGTTTACTTGTAAAACTATGTATGTATGTATGTATGTCTGGGTGCTTCTACTTTCCAAATGTCACATCATTGTCTATTGCATTATTCAAAGGAACAGAAGAACAATGCAGTAGGTTTGGAGGCGATTTTGTTTGGGGATTTTTTTTTTCCTTTTAAACAGAAAAACAAGCTTTCTATTTACAAAAGGATAAAAACCAGAGACATCCATTTAAATTATAAGGGATACCTGTGATTACTGTACAAATAACTGTTTAAACACATTGTTTCTCACATTCAATTTCTGTGTTCAGAAAAAGAACTGCAATGTACAGCAAATGCAATACAGTCACTTTACTGCCATATGAATGCACCAGGACTGGAAGGCTGAAGTTCTGTAACACCTTGTAGAGGCTGTAAGACGTGATCAAAATTAACAAAGCCAAGTCTCTGACAAGGCCATTTTATTCTAAGTGAGTGCTTTAGATAAAAAAGGCTCATTTCACCCTCCTTGAAAGTTTACACTGAAACTGAGCTTTTCCAGCATTAAACCTCTGTCTGGAGACACTCCCTGGGATAAGTTCTCTCTCTGAGAAATGGCACAAAGAAAGAGATGACAGCTTGTCCTGCAGAACTGACCTAACTCAATGCATGTGCCACCCTCCTGTGCTCAGTCCCACTTTGTTCTGAGGTTTCTGCACACTGGCTACCAGCACTCCTTTCCCCCTAGCTGCCCAAAAGGACAAAGTTAAGTTTCATAAACAGCAAAGTGTGTTAATTCAAACAAAACACAAGACAGCAGTTCTTTTTAGGCAGTAAAGTCCTGTCTGGATATTTTAGCTGTTGCATAATTGTTACCTTTAGCTCATAAACTTCAAGGTCAATTCGAGGTCAAGAGTAGGTGTTTAGCACATGAAACTCAGAAATGCTGCTAAAAGCATTCTTTATAAATCACTGTATTTTCTTCTCATTTGGGGTATTTTTGTGTCTAGTTTTTTCCTTACTATCTGGTAGGTTTTCATCTGCCTTTATAAAATGTACATTTTATAATGTACACAGATGCAGTGTGTTCATCTACACAGTGCTTTCAAGCTAAAAGTATCATTTGTATACTTGAAATGCAGACTAACATATTGCTGTACTCCAAATCTGGCTATTTCCCCTCTAACATCCACAGCACAGGTTTGTTTGCTGAAGAGCAGAACCCAGCCACTAAAACAAGGCACTATTAATTCAGAGCTGGTATCAACCATCTGACAGAATTTATGCTAGTTAGAGAACTTCTGATAACAAATTATTAAAAATTGTTCTCCCATATGTAAAGCCATGTTAAAGTTTACACTCAATTCAATTAAATTCAATTGAATTTGTATTGGTCTCACTCACTTCTAGAAGTATCTGCTGTAATTTGTTTTCATCTTTTAAGTCAGGAATTTTTATTTTGCTTAGGATAGAAGCACACCTTATAATGTTTAGCATTATACAGATAGTTAGAAGAATATTATAACAGTGCAAATAGGTTCCCAAACTAAATAATTACTTAAATTTTCACTGACATGAGCCTTCACACAATAGTAGTTCAGCATAGTTACAGGTTCTGTGCAACCCCTCCTGCTTTGCTCTTGATGGGCATCATACAGCAAAAAAATGTCCTGATGTCCTTCGTTCACATTGCAAAGGACTGCTTGCACCCAGGCAATAAAAGGTCATGACAGTAGCTTTGGCATCACTCACCAACAGAATCCAGCATGTATAACATGACTCAGGAGCACACAGGAGGAGGGAAAAAGTCATTTACTTAGTTTAGACCTCTGTAATTCTTTGTGCTATAATGAGAGTATATCAGAATTTATGGCTGCATAGCACACAGATTTTTTCCCAGGAGAAAAACCTTTCATGACCTGCTCCTTTCTGTGGCAATCAGGAGTTACAAGATCTAAGGCTAGTCATAAATGTGGTGTCCTGCTGAAAGGAGTTTGAAACTGGTTTGATTAAAAATAGTTCAATGTTCTCTTCAGTTTTCAAAACACAGATCAAAATGCTAAACCAGTAATTTTTTAAAAAGCAAGATTAAACAAAATTAGTTACTTGTTTTTGAAAATGGGGTCATTCATTGTTAATTAAGCATTTTCTTTTCATTATTTGACTACATTAAGATTTGGTTTGCAGCACAATAGCATATGAAGGCCAGTATGCGTAGAGGAGAAATCCTATATCCTGTGACAAATCCAATAACCATCAGGGTATTTGGTTCATAGAAGTAAAGTGTTTATTAAAATATTTTACTGATTCGCTAGGGTATTGGGAGACATTTTGCTGAGTGCATAGCATGACATTCCCAGAAGAAGATATGTTTTATAGTAAAGTTGTCAACAAACTTGTTCAAGGGATAAACTCTTGGCACAACAAAGAGTAGATGAACAGGTTGTGAGGATTGGGGTGCTAACTACAAAGGGTGAAGTAGAAAGATGGATCTGCTTTGTCCCCCTCCGCTTCTGCTTATATGGAGAGGGAAAAGGTGAAAGATAGGATGTTTTCATCACTGCTGGACTAAACAGAAAATATAAACATTCATAAATTGTATTACATTTAATTTTTGAAAAGAAGTAAGGCAATCAAGGAAATGTGATACTCCTGTATTTCAAAACTGAAACTGATGTGATTTGTGGTAGGAAGGGGAACATCTCCCTCACCACTATCCAAAGCTGCACATACCCACCAATAAGTGCTGTGCCAGCATTGCAGGACACACTCACAGCCCCCTCCACCATTTAATGCATATTGCTGCTGCACATTCCCCTCCTTAAACATCGTGGTAAATAACTACGAAATTCAACATGTAAGTTGTCAAATATATTTCTGAGTAACACAAATAGCAGTATGTTTAAAACTCAGACTAAAAATGTGAGAATAAGTACTGTACTAGAAGAGAAAAAAGTAATTTACAACTCCATGTAAAAGGTTGCCGTTTCAGTTCTAAGGAAGGCTTCTGGCTCCCTCTAGGGGCTACTACATGTGCAGAACATACTTTTTTAACGTATAAAAATATTTCTCTCTTATATCTGGTAAGGGAGATGAACTATATGATTCTGAAATAACTACACGTGCAAATAATACATGTAACCATCTTGGGGAAGAGATGCTATTCCTGCCCCTCTGTGGAAAAGGTAAAAGGTATAATAAGCCCTCTTTTTCTATATCTTAAGTGCAAAAATTCAGCATGCATTTATTCTTAAATTACCACAATCTCCTACATGTTTCAGAGTAAATATTTCAAACAAAAGCAATTATGTCCAAATCTTCATAATAATAATTTTCTGACAAACTCTGATGTGAACCATCACCAAAGTAAAATCATCAGTCATATATTTATGCACTTCCTCACTTCCCAGGATTTTTTTTATTACTATTATTCTGAGTGGTGTTAAAACATCATTATTTACTTAATCTTTCAAAGTAAAATTGCAGCCTATTCTTGTGCTTAAAACTCTAAAGACTGTTTACACACTGGTAGCACACAAGGAGTAAGATCCTTACCCCAAATTAAACCCAACAGTAGCCTAAGAAAAAACAGTTAGAAAGAGAAGTAATAAGATTGCTGTTTGTAATCTGTTACAAAATATTTATGCTCTCTTACTTATATGCTAAACAAGGTAACGAGGCCCAAAAATCTGTGTGCCTCTTCCCCATGCTGGGCTGACCACCTATGCTTTGCATCTTACAGAATGCAGGTAAAACCGGGTAATGATGCATCAGTAAAAGAAACTCTGAATTATTAGATGCATTATTAGGGCATTTCTAAGAGTTACAGTCAGCTCTTGGAAAAGTCAGCACTGGCTCACCTCCCTGAAGAGTGAGTGCATGTGGATCAAGCCCAGCTCATTTGTACGAATGCCTTGCAGAGCCCATCAGTTGAGAGTGTTTAGCAGGCTTTGTATCAGCAGATGGCTGGGAGGCTATGACGCACTAGCAGCAAAAGTTGAGTACAAAACTGAGCAGAAGCAGCTTCAAACACAAGCAAGCTAAGCCTTGCAGTAAGACTAAAAGCAACTCTGGGTATCAGCAGTTCTGTCCAAATGCGTTGCCCAAATGTCCATAACTTGCTCAATTCGATTCTAATCAAAAGTTTAGAAGGCTGTCATGGGAAATGCAGCCTCACCTCCCAAAGCAGTGAAGAAAGGGAGCCACGAAGCAGCACGGCAACAACAAAGCCATTGCATGCGTGCCCGCTGCACTTGGGGGGATTAGCGGGGGTCAGGCTCCCATGGCCGCACCTGCGAAGCTCAACACTATGACATTAGCTAATATCCTGCATAAATCATATTCCTTCTGTTTTAAAAGCAAATAAATAGCTGTGCACGTGTCTTTGACCTTCATTGCTGGGAAACCTATGCAGTTTATCTTTATGGCAATAGACCACGCTCAGCTAACCACTGCTGGCAGGGCGCCTCTCTGCTGTTTTAAGTAGAAATGAAATTCAAAGCTGCTGTACCAATAAAGATTTTTATTTTTTTTTTTTTTATCCTTAAGAAATAGCAGGGACTTTAAGAAGTGTGAAATACGGAAGCTTAAAAAAATATAGTAGATTGTATCTATGGATTACAGAGCTAGAACTACAGTAAGAAATGCCTCATTAGATATTTCTGGTATAATAAAGAAAAACTCCAAACCACAGCTCTGATTCAGGAAGCATATGAGCTTTTCATCTCACTTTATAATACAAGGACAGACAATGAATTTTTGCCTGCCACAGCTTGTATACTCAACATTTCATTTAAACTCATGCTCAGATCCCAATGACAGGTTCAGTCTATATGAAAACACAGAAAAAACAGTTATTTTTTCTTTACCATAAACTTCAAATATCAACTAAACAAACATATTTTTATAATAATAGTATTTTTAATAAATAGAACTAATACTATTTACCATACCTTAAAATAGCAATAGTTTCTTAAATATATTTTCTCCTAAGAGGGTGTCATTCAGAAGTTAAGAAATGCTTAATCTTAACAGGGGAGAGTGTAGAACTAAAACTTCATATTGAAATAATCTGGGTTTTTTGAATCCTAATTTTACAATAGATTCTGTAAATCAGTATCTTGTGAACCATGCATCTAGAAAAATAGCTTTTTGGATGAGGTGTGGCAACACAAAATAACTAATCTGATATTTTTCTGGTTTTGCTATTTTATATACTGTAGGGACACAGTGTAGTGTCCTAGCTAATTGTAGAATCCTTTTATGACATCTGGGAGATTTTAAATAATTTCAAATATCTAAGCAAGGAAGGAACTGGAAAAAATCCATTAATTTTAATAATCTATTCTATTGATGTGTAATAAATCCATAATATGTTTTGATGAAGTGAGTTTCTCACATAGCCAGAACATTTATGGAAAAATAATATAAATAATAGAAAATACATAATATATTATGTAGCAGAATAAAATTATTTAATAATTAGAAATAAAATAAAAAGGTTGCTTTAAAATTTAATTCTAGCTTTTCAAACTGACAAAAAATTCTCTATTAAGAAATAAGTGCCATTCATCATTTCTACATAATGATGCTGTAAAAATTAGACCCTGAATATGCTATATAAATACAAAAATGAAAGTGTAGTAAGGTGATTGTAACATTACTATAATTAATTTCAAAATCAATGCATTCGACTGCCCATATTAACCAATGAGAATTTTGTTTTCTTATGAAAATACAGCTGTGAAACAAGACTGGAGGGAAATATATTCAGGTTTCTTTTGCGCATGGAATTTCATTTCACTTTGAAGTTTAGAAATCCACACTGTATTCCAGAACTATCAATGCTTGCTTGTACAATACCTTGGCTTAGAGGAGCAGCAGACAGTGAATGGCTTATAGGAAAGGCCCAGATCTTCTCTGCAAGCAGGACAAAAGAGGGTAACACAAACCTGAGCATGATCAGAATCCTGAGAGATTTGGTATGAAGAGGTAAAATGATGTGTCTGAGATCCTTCTGAACTGCAGCATTCTTGGGAATGCAAATGCAACTTTGGGATTTAAACACAAGGCGGTGATATTTCTGTTTTATTAGATAAATAAACATATGTAAAATGTGACCTTTCATTACATCACTAAAACCTACTTTGCTCTGTTAAAATCACCTTAATGTCACAGGCTTTTTTCTTTCTACTTTGTTTTCCTTCTAAAATATTTCCTTTCAATTAGATCGAAACCGAAGACTTGATACATAAGTCTGGTTTAGCACACCAAAAAGCACAAGGATAGCTGATAACCTGAAAATCTCAAGCTAGCTTCAGGCATGAGTGGGTTTTAATCAGAATTTGGCAACAGAAATGCATTTGCAGCAGTCTATATGAATCAAGTCAGATGGTGGTTTTACTGATAAAAATGAAAAAAGTGATAGACATGCAAAAGGTTTTCTAAGGCAAAAGTTGTGGGATTGAGTTCTGGATTTTTCCCAATGCTCTTGTTTGAAGGTAGATGTGACAGAATTTCTTCACCTCAGTTTTATAGAAAGACTTAAAAGTAAAAGTGGAAAAAACTGACAGACCAGGAAAACAAAACAAAACAAAACAAACAACAACAACAACCACCAAAAAAAAAACCAAAAAAAAACCCAAAACCCACCAAAACCAAAACAAAACAAAAAAAACACCCAACAACAACAACAAAAAAAACCCATCAACCCCAAAACTCCCAGACCCAAATAAACCAACAAAATCCAAAACAAAAAACCAAAACACCACAACTGTTTCTGGCACGAATTTCTTGTTTATAACTTAGTTTGCTAAGGCCATTCGCGTATAAGCTAAATTTAAGTAACTAATAAATTATCCTAGAAAAAGAACAGAAAATCTGAAATGACTTCTCATCCCATAAGTAAAAATCAATTTTAATTCAGTACTGTGTAGGTATACAGTTTTTATGAGCTCACTTGGTTCAAGACTATGTTTTTGATGGATATGGCCTTCTGTTTGTTCAGCTGTAAGAAAAGAGGAATGCAATCCAGGTTGACAATGAAAAAGAGTAAAGAAAACTTCAAAAACTGAAGATTCTAGACTTATGACACCAGCTTCAGATAGAAACTTGAAAAAAAAATTAAGAAGCAATACAACTCCCAAACTGAGATGTAAAGCAAATAATCATCAATATAACAAGAGAACAGAAGGAAGTAAAAAAAAAAAAAAAAAACCACAACATCCCCCCAAACCTATCAGAAAAAATCTACAGATTGTGTACTACATTTTTTCATCTTCAGAATTTAATTAGCTCCAAAAGAATATTTCCATCCTTCTCTGCCACACACACATTTGTGCATTGACATAAATATGTATTTGGCAAACAGGATATGCTTAAAGTTTAATAAACAATAACTCCAATGTATTTCACAATTTTTCAAATTGTAGCAAAACTCATTTGGACTGGTTTGAGAAAATGGTATCTTCTTCCTGGCCTAACACACAGAAATACTTAAATAAAGTCTCATGTATTTCTGTTTACTCTTCCATCATGTAACCACTCTGACTGGTGGGGACCTGCTGTTTCCTCCCTGACTCCCAAAGGCCCTGCAGGGAGCTACTACCCCGGGAGCTGAACCTGGAGAAGAGGCTGGGGAGCTACCAGCTGGGGTTTGTTCTGACCGTGCCTGGAGTACCAATGATGATAATACAGAGAAAACTAAATTAGTGTTCTATCTGAAAATATTCCATCAAACAACTAAGGCCAGCAGAGGGACCCATGAGGCAGGAACAGCCATGCAGCTCTGCAATTGCAAGAACTTTCTATTCAGAGGGTAGTTTGAGAATGGTCATCAAGAGTTTTGCAGATCTTTAAGTGCACTGCCCAGTACAGAGAGAGCTCCTTGTGCTGTTGTTCTGAAGAGGATTGTTTTTATTCCATTATTCTCACTTGCTGCTGCCTTTCCTACTTAACCAGCCAGCCTGGGAAGCAGGGTGACCAAGGATGGCTGGAGGGTGATCTTGCTGTGCCATGGTAGTTTTGGCAGCAGGATGGAGGACTTGTGCCACTACAGGCTGGTTGGTAAAAGAGATGTCAGGTGGTTGTCACCTTCTCTGGCTCCATTCAAACTGCTTTTGAAAGAATAACTATATTTAACTAGTTTTATCTCCATTGATCAGCCCTGGTGTTTCTTATTCACAGGTAAATAAAGGAGAACAGCTGAAAAACATCAGTCTCACACAGAATCATAGAATACCCTGATCTGGAAGAGACCCACAAGGCCCAACTTTTGGCCCTGCACAAGGACAGCCCCAAGAATCGCATCATGTGCCTGAGAGCATTGTCCAAACACTTCTTGAGCTCTGTCAGGCTGGTGCTGTGACCACTTCCCTGGGGAGCCTGCTCCAGTGCTCAACCACCCTCTGGGTGAAGAATCTTTTTCTAATATCTAACCTAAACCTCTCCTGATACAACTTCAGGCCATTTTCTGGAGTCCTGTCACCAGCCACCCCAGAGAAGAGATCAGTGTCTGCTCCTCTGCTTCCCCCTCATGAGGAAGTTGTAGACAGCAACTTTCTCCTGATGCTTTCACAGTAGCACCCCAGGAAATGAGAAGGCAAAAGCACAGTAGGAAGACTGAGTGACTCCATCAAGCCAAATCAACACCTAATCAGATCAAGCCATTAAAACGTTTTAAGAAAGAAAAAGCCTTACCTTAATACTCCTTTATTTTCTGATAACAATGGACAACAATCTGCATTTATAGCTACGAAATTAGACTTGTCACTTCACTGTGAGAAAGTCGGTACAAGGCATTAGGTAATATTTGCTGCTTCAGTTTGTAGCACTAAATGTCATTAATGTGACAAGTTTTTAATTTGCATCAATACTGACTGCCAAGAGCATCCCACACTGCAGTGTATCTGAACACTGGAATTTAAGCAAATAGCCATGCACAAAGTGCTTCAATTAGAGTCCCTGAACGCTGGGGTATCTGGCAGTGAATCAAAGTTAGTTTGCAGTTTCAGGCCACGCTAGAGAAAACTCTTCAATTTTGTGCAAAAGAGAGATGAATGACAAAGAGACAGCAGCAATAATATACAGGCTATTTTATGATTTCAATCTGTTGCAACTGACTTGTAATTCACTCTCACCTTTTTACTGTTACAATCATTACTGGACCTCTATGGTGAAGCCCTTAAATAATATTTATCTTAATTTCTTTTTAAAGCAACACTGCCAGTTTGGAAATGAATTTGTACTCTTTCTGTAATATCTGGGTGGCTGAACTAAATCACCATAGTGATCCCATGACTAGTATTCATCAGAAATTTCCATACTAGTGCCATTGTGAGTTCTAGCAACAACTTCTGACCAGATCCTTGCTCAATGTAAATTGGATAGTGCAAATTTAGATGAGATATGAGCCATGTGTCTTTGACATAAAACTAAAGAAAGTTCCAGACATCTGCCTCAACAGGATTTTGTTCAAAAAACACTCCTACATACACAGTTATAAATATACAGAAGGTTGTATATATTTATTCTAGAAACATATATTTGATAAAGATGACCTTCTCTGTAGATTTAATTGGTAAAGTTTGTTGGTGGGAACAAGAACCATGGAAATGAAAAAGGAAATGAAAAATAGCATTTTGTTCGATCACAGCTTTTGTGCAAGGAAAAAAAGACTATTGTAATGCAAACAAATTGGAAGTATCTGGCTGCTTTTTTGTTTGTGTTTTTATTTTTTTCTTTTCTTTTTAATTTGGATATTTAATAAAATGTAGAATTGCGCCACCGATATGTAAAGCAAATTAACTGTCTGTGGCTGTACTTTTACCATTACCATCAACTGCCCACATACATATGGCATGGAAATACCGTACAGCCTTTAGTTCCTCAAACACGGGAGGCTGAACTGTCTGAGCTTTCCCTCACTACAGAAGGAAAAGGAGCTGTCCGTATGTGGGGCCGGTTCCAGCCAGGAGATGGCAGCAGGAGGCAGAATGATCGCTGAGGTTCCCTCACTCATTGTAAGTGTATGCTCCTATGGCTAAGGCAAACATTAACAAAAATGTTAAAAAGACTGGAGGGGAGAGGCAAGGGGAGAAGTATTTTTCAAGGTCACAACATTTACACTTCCACTGAACTCATATGTTTGTGGTTTCTGATGCTGACTGTTAATTCAACACTATGAATGGCAATTATAATTAACACGAGATGATACACTTCTGGTTCCTATGGCAATTCAGGAGATAGCAAGTGTGGCTGCCGTTTTAGTAGTTGCTTTCATGCCATTTAATGCACAAGGAACTTTTTAAAAAAATTGGTTTTATTTTCAACAATACAGTCTGTCCTTTTTATCCCTCCTCCTCTTCTTTGCTGATAGATGCCTCCAAAGTCTATCACAGAACTCTTCAGACTGGTTAAACAGTTCTGGGACTCCTCAAGGAGCTCTGTCATCTCTCCTCTGGAGTAAGTAAAGCAAACTATTCAGATGCAGCATCAGCACTACAGCTGGGGCTGCTACCACTTTGCTTGGCCATGGTATCAGGGAGATGGCAAAGGGAACCAGTCGATATTGAGAACCCACTATCTGACGAGGGTTCTCACCAGTAAAACATTTCTGCCCAATGCTACTTGCACTATTTTCTCAGACCTGTGGTTGCATCTAACTCATTTTCTTTTGCAAGAAAACCGGGTATAACTATTAAATGTAAATAAAATACAAATATTCAGTGACATTTTAAAAAATGAAGAGAGGAAAAATTTTTAAAAATATTGCATATAAACATATGACAATTCATTGTAAAAGGATGACAGCATCAAAAAGCAGGCAGCAAGATTAAGCAAGAGAAAAACTTCAGGCACTATTAAAATACCTTCTCTATAAGAAGCTATGGCATGGATGGAGTCTGTATTAGAAGGTATTTTAGAGATATTAGGGGTAAAAAAAGCCCACATTACAGTATTTGCTATACATCTATTGAAACAAATTTCAAGCAGGGGAATACGAAACACTGGATGGCACTTGACCATTGAGATAGCAGAGAAGTCTTTCAAAGGGGAGCAATTTTTGTTGGACTTTGTTTTACTGATAAATGAAATTGTGAGTAAATTTATATATACATGGAAAAATACCTAATCATAGAAAAGGAGAGAAAGAATGCAAGAAAGCTTCTCAGCAAATATTTTCCCAAATTACCAGGAAGACATCAATCACTCTGACACTGTCATATCGTTGCCCTTTTTCTCAAAATAGTGCCTACCATGGTGGCAGTGTGCTGTAGTCCCAAGCAGCCAGAGCACTGCAGGCAAAACCTGCCACAGGTTCTCTGGGGCTGGGCAGGGGACTCTAAAATGAGCAATGATAACCTGAGAGTGCAAGGCCTGACAGTAACTCTCTGTCCTAAAAGTCAAAGAGATTAAACTACTAAATAAACAAACAAAAAGTACTTTGGTATTGGCAATAACAGATCTCGGTGAGCTGATCTAAAAAAGCAGGGGAAATTATTTTCTTTTCAGCAACTTGTTAACACAGGCAAGATTTTTCAAACGTAAATATGCTGAAACACAGTCTCAAAGAACAAGCATTTTCTTGATTTATTACTACGATATTATGACTTCATTTCGCAAAGGGATTTAAAAGTTACTGGAAGGAGTTTTCACAAAACCTCAGGACTTCTTTCTTCCTTTCTTTCCTTTTACATATTAAGTTCTTTTAAACAAAGCAAGATGAGATATGCTAAGAATTTATCTCCACGGTAGTCATTTCAGAGGGAATCAAAATTTCAATAGAACATGAAAAGCTACTTAAAAAGAGAAAAGTGTTTGTGAATTTTTGCAGAGGGGAGAAAATAAGACACTTTTTGGTTTACCATGTAAGAAAAAGAAACTGTATCTTTGATTACAGTGGGCTTAAAACTAAGCAGGAGATATCCTATTTAGTAAACATGATTTCACTCATTCTTAAGAGGCTTAAAAATGCCATCACCAAGTACTTGACTTAGTCAATCAGAATATGTGAATAACATATACAACTCATGCCGTAAAAAGGACTAGTCCAAAATCTGCCTCTAAAGCTTTAAAATCAAAGCCTCCCACTAGTATGAATACATTACAGAATCATAGAATTGTCTAGGTTGGAAAAGACCTCTAAGGTCATCCAGTCCAATAGTTAGCAGTTAATCTCTTAAGTGAATCTCTCAAAAGAACTGCTTGGAGCAAGTGAAAAACTCTTTTAAACTTGTAGGTGAATACTTCATGGCAAATAATAATAATTCATTTGCAAGTATGAATGGCAGTCTGCAAAAATACATGACCTACCTATCTACACTGTGCATATACAGTACATTTTACTGCTAAATGTCAGTTTTTGAAACATGGGCCTAACATTTCTCAGACTGGAACAGCATGCTTCAGCACCATTTTTATTCTTGATGAACAAAATCTGTGCGTTGCCCGTTGTAGTTAGTCTGTACTCAGCAGGTTTCATTGTTTGAAAATAGCTCACAGAAAAGATGGAGCTCCGTTTATTTTGAGCTGTGGAATTTAAGCTATAACTGCCTAATTAGATTTCAAAGCCTACTGACAAACATGATCTAACTCCATCCGAACATCTCCTGGTACAGGCACTGAAGTGACCTCTACAAGATGTGGGAACTTCATTAATGATGAACAATTTGGAAATATAACTATAAAACACCTAATAAACATGAAGTGAGCATTACAAGCAACTCAACAGCTGTTGTGATTTTAGGATTTATGACAGATTTATGCCTTGGTGTACGGTATAGTACATTTTGTGCACACTGAGAAGCATCCCCTACCATATCAACCAGATTTTTTTTTTAATTGAACAAAAAAGGGGACAAAAATGTAGCTCTTGCATTCCTTCTTGAAATAAAGTCTTCAAAATCAAAAGCCTTTCATATCCCACATGTATTGTAGCATCCTCTCTCTAATTTCACTTTACACATACATTTAAGAAAACACAAGTAAATTCAAGAACTAACTGAATTAAAAAATTAATGTTGTAACAGCTAAATTTTGTGTAGTGAAATTGTACTGGCTCAAATGAAAAATACAGTGTTAAGTCCCTCTTCTCCCATTACGGAGAATTCTAGGTCATGGAAAAATTAGTCACCTCAGAGGACAAACCACAAAATTGGTACAGTGAGCAAGAAACAGCCTAAAAGTAGCTAACAGGAATCCAAGATAGGCACCTGGGTGGCTTGATTTGGTTCTTTGCAACTAAAAAAACTAATTAAATGGAAGCTTATTTCCAGGTAAGTGCACACTCAAACTAATACCAGTGCTTCAGCACTCCAAAAAAAAAAAAATCTAATTTTATTTTTTTTCCAGAATTTTCCTCAAAATATTTAGAACAAGTGCCAGAGTTTTCACAGGATAGACCCATGAGCCTCAAAAGCAGCAGTACACTGAAAAGAAACTAGTGGAAGAAAGACAGAGGGAAAACAAGGAACAGAGAGAGAAGGAGGAAAAAAAAAAAAAAAAAAGAGTTGCAGTAGCCTTGAAGAAATTTTATTAGATAAAACAAACCTTGTGACCCTTGCAAATGAACAACATGCTGTAAAGGAAGGAAAAAGAACCTTATTCATTTACACCAATATGAGTCAGAGGAAAATTCCTTCCTATCCCAAAAACCAAATCATTAGTCTATCCTGACTTGCCATTCAGCCAAGTATCTTCAGATCCTGGCCTCCCCTCCCCTCTTTTGGCAAAGTTCCTCAGCTTATCTGTTTCACTCAACCATCACCACCTTCCCAGGACTCGGGATTTTCACTGTCAGTTCTCATCCAGCAAAACGCAGCCCTGGCATTAACCTCTCCTAACCAGGTCTGCAGCTAAGCTGAGCTTTCTGACTTGGGCTACCCTGCAGGGCCACTGACAGGGCACTGACCAAGGCCAGGGCAAGGCAGGGCAGTCAGGGCAAGGGATGTGAGAATGAAATAGCCCTGGGAGAAAAAGGTGTGCAAAGAAGAGGCGCAGGGGAGGCAGTGGCAGGACGGAGACTGAAACGCCAGCAGCAAGACTGCACTTCATGAAGACATCCAGTTTCACCTACAGAACTTTTACACAGCAAAGGGCTGGCAGCAGATGGGGAAGTGACTTTATTATCACTCTTCAAACCATGGGCACTGAAGTTTACCCTTTGGCTCCTCTTTCTCCTCTTTGTTTTTAACTGCAGGGAAGGTAGAAGATCTGCCTGCAGCCTAGCAGAAGGGAAAAAAAAACCCTTCTTAATTACATTGGCCTGAAGACATTTATTTTTTCCTTCCTTACACCTCCTACTTGAAAAACTAAGACACAACTCAACTCACTATATTCATTCTGAAGACGAGAAGGAACATACTTGTCCCCTGCTGCTATGGAAATCAATACAACCGTTTATAGCTGGGTGTAACTCCACACATCTCATTCAAAAACACATACTGACATTACTGTCCTACAGGAAAGGACACCATGGTTGTCCTTTCAACAGTATAGCTTCCCACATCTTTCTTTCAATGAAATATCTTCTCAGAGAGGAAAAACAATATTGAGAGAGCAACTGTCACTTAATTCTTGCATTTACCGCTCTTGCAGCTTTGGTTTACAGGAGCAAATGGAAAAGTGTCTCCTGTGCTCCATTATGCAATTTCCAGCAAGACTTTCCTATTCTTCAGCATCTAAGAGATGCTAAAGAAATTCAGAATAGGAAAAGCTCAATACCATATAAAATGGTAAACAATGCTGGAGAAAAGAATAAGGCAGTTTCAAATACAGGGAGAAGACATGAAATATAATATTAAATTGCTATTCTTTTGCTTTTTAATCTCACTCCCACTGAGAACCTTTACGGACTATTTATAGTTATGATTCAGTGTGTTTGGTATGTCAGCGTGCTCTTCAATAATTCTACTAACAATTTAATTACTAAAAACCCCTTTTGCCATTAGAGTGTTAACATCTGAGATTGATAACAAAAGCACAGGGTAATTAGATGGGGATATTTAAACCAAATGGAATTCATGCATTTATTACACACTTTGCTCATCTAAAATTAGGTATCTAATCTTAATATGAATGATGAGAAATAACAATGATGGGGAAAAAAAACAATTAAAAAACAATACAGAGATAAACATAATGAGTTTTTCTCTTTTTATCCATAAGTGCCGTTTCTATTCCTGATTATAAAAGCAGTCTAATGTAATTTCCTCTTTGGTTTATGACTGCAGGCTGGCAGCAAAGCACTTTGTTAATTGATCAGCGGAAAATACTTCATTTCTTTTAGTTTATGTTTAGGCTTTGATCTTAATTTCTCTTGTGATTTCTGCCAGGATTGTTTGTCATACTTTAACAAAATCCATGAACCACAGAGGAGATGCTAAGCTTATATCTAGGCATTTGCTTATGAATAATCTTCCTATAGTCTGATTTACATAATTTTATTGTTTAGTGGATTCTCCCCATGCAGATATATTACTGCCAGTGCAACTGTACTTAAAGTGGTGTCAGCAGAGTGTGCTTCTGAGAGTTATAGTTTGCATATAAAAATCTACTCTGAGATAAAATATAGCACATACCAAAACACAGTGCCTCAGAGGAAATTTAGTTAACAGAACATCAGGAGGAAAATCAGTTTAGCTATATTAACCTATAGGAATGCAAAACACAAATAGAAGACAGACATTTTTAGAGCACTTCTTAGAGCTTAAGAATCTGTTGGTTCTGTTTATTTTTAGGGAAGTAATGCGTGTAGAATTCTGCCCTTGAGTTTGGGATGCTTAAGAATCAAAAATTGACATTGATGATTAATTTTGTTTAGAAAGGTTGGTTTTCTGTGACTGAATGTACTGGAAAAAAATATCAGCAGATTTTCTTTTTTTTAGCATTTGAGCTATTTTATAGGGATTTGTCCGTTCAAAATAAATGCTAATTTCAGGACTCCCAGCCAGTGATCACACATGAATGCCATTATAAAATCTAAAACATTATCAGTGTCATAAATACTTTCTGGCCCCCTCACCCAACAGCATTCCTGAGCAAGGACCTACAGACTTTTCATCTGCTGTTATATGCTACCCCTTTCTGAATCACCATCATGCTTCACAATCTTTAAGATTCTTCAGTCCCAGGAAAGCCAAGACTCAATATACAGGGACACTAACTCCCACTGATTAAAATTCCAAAACCCTTTTATTGCTGTAGCTTAAGCAATTTGAGTCCCTTAATCCTTGATCAGGCCCTGAAGGCATTCTGCACTCTGAGAAGCTGCTGCACACTGTGCCAGGCCAGTGCAGCCACTGAAAGGAATGGGCATCAATGAGGAGGAATGATGCCCTGAAAGCCTCCTTGAAAACCAACCAACCAACCAACCAACCAACCAACCAACCAACCAACCAACCTCACTTTCCTCCTACATCAAAGCAAGATTCACTATCACTTCACAAAACTTGCTAACTGCATTGCCAAAACTGGCACTGAGCTCAGGCAGCCATACCCTAGCACAGGGCAACGAGCTCAAGGGTCCTGACATTTTCGGTCACTGAGAAAGAAAAAAAATGTTTATTCTTCGTCAGTCTTGGGAGTGCAAAGTTAAAGTTTGCTTATGGTTTTCATAGGCCTTGATCTAGCTCTGTACATAAAAGCAGCAGAAATTCAGAGTATTTTAATTACTAGTTTTGTTGCACATATAGGGGGGAAAGTGGGGAAATCTGAAGGAAAGGTAAATAATTCAGACGTGATTGCGATGTGCACATTTAGAATGCATAATTAAAATTTTACAGATATAACTGTTTCCATTACCATCCCAGGCTACTTCATAAGGCATAGTATGGGAAAGCCTCCTTCTTGCCCTGAGCTATGTCAGTGTGATGTCAAGCCTGAGTTGACTCAGCTTCAAGACAGTCTAATACATTAGCTTTGGCAAGCAATTTTGTCAGCTCTGAGATTTTACATACAATTCTCATATTCTTTGCAAATAGCCTTCTCACCAGCAACACCTTTGTAAAAATGTTTTAAATGTACCCTACTCTTGAAGGCATGAAAAATACAGCACAAAGTTATTAGCAGTAACAGTTAACATATCAAATATAACAAATATATCAAATATAATATAAGGAAATGCTATAAAGAATGAGACTCACCAGCACTGCATCCCAGTTAATGGAATATATTTGATATTTTGAGGAGTGCTTAATTTTATGTGGTTAAGCATCATAATATGTTAAGAAAAAGCTTTCAGTACGAAATAGATTTTCTTCATAGTTGAAATCAAACTTCTAAATTATTATTGTACAACTATTTTTCTTTTTATTTCCTGGTTCACACATATAGTTTTGTAACATTTGTTTCCAAGCTTGGTGCATTCTATTTTTGTCAACAATTTTTTTCTCACAAAGGATTTACTTTTCCTTTTCTTTGTACAAGGGAAACTCTTGGTAGGATTTCCATATTGATACAGATTCTCTGTTTTAAGGCCTGTAGGACAACAGGGAATTTTGATTCTTCACACCGAAAAACACTAACTTTGCTGGAAACAAACTGAAAAACCCCAAAGGAATCAATATTGAATAACACCTACCTGGCTCTCAAGAGATCTCCCTCTGTGCAATAAGAACAAGACCACGTAGAAGGTTCATACAGAGACAACCATATGTCTCTTCAGTTAACATAACCAGAGATATTCAGACTAAACTTTGTGTGATCACTTTCTCACACACACCTTATTTAACTCCCAAATAACGCCATGGGGCTTAAAAAAAAAAAAAAAAAAAAAGAAAAGAAAAGAAAAAAAAAAAAAAAAAAAGCATTCAAGTGTGAAATATTCCTAGCTCACATGGACTGCAAAGCATCCTCAAAATAAATGTTTACATGCCAACCCACCTACCTACCGGTATTTGTGCTTAAGCCAAGAAGGCAAGTGAAAAGCTCATACTGATTTCAGTCATGTATTTTCTGGAAAGCTAAGAGAACATAGGAAAGCCTCAAGCCAGAAAGATTAAAGTCAAATATCCAGGGGAAATTTTCAAGTATTTAATGACACAAACACCAGTTTCTAGTTAGTTTAGCTCACACCAAAGCAGGGTAATCTGGACTACAGATTACAGATTTCTGAATATATTCCTTAGCCACTAGCATTGCAATAACTAGGACAGAAAAGTTCTCCTGAGTGTTTTAAAAATGCAGGACTGATGTGTTTTCAGACACAGGAATACCTTGCTCGGCTCATGTAAAATTGCATGTATAAAACAAATCCTGAAAACAGACCTAAACTGATGAAATTGAAAGGTTTGGATAGTGAAATATATTTCCGAGAGCTGTGATACAGACTGCTTTGAAAGATAACTCAATTTAGTCTCAGCAACTGATCTGAAAACCATTTAAAGCTAAAAACTGAAATTCAAGCAAGGCATAACCTTTGTAAGTATGGCAGTACATCAGAGCACAATTTTAATCGAGAAATAAATGGTCTTATACCGATGAACTACTTCTACTCCTCCTCCTCCTATGACACTGGTTTATCTCAGTAAGTGGAAAACAGTTTTGCCATTCTCAACAGCCAAAGCTTAAGGCAGCTGCACAAAACCCAGTTGTTTTCATCTGGCTTGATAGATCTGCCCCACCAGCCAGATAAAATTACAAAATCAAGCAATTGCAACACTCTGATGTTTGCTTTTATGTAGAGTATGAGAATATGACATTAGAAGCAAGGGTCCAAGCAAGTGTAAGAAATTAGTTTGATGCTAAGGCTACACTGATATTTAGTTTGTGCTTCCCTATGGCCTCAGGAACAAAATCTTAGTTCTGGGTGGATTTTTGGAAGCAATCTGGTACACTCTTACTCTAATTTTAAAATACATACAAAGCATATAATCCAAGTGTTATTAATACAATATAACATAATGTTATAGATTACTTTTCTCTGATCTTATTATTTCAAATATTCAGATAATGACATTCCCTTTTATCTATATTCTTCCTTTTAGAATTATCTTTAAATAGTTTGCAAATGTTTCATTTTGCTAATGAATTTGCTTTTTTTCTGTATTTTAAAACTTGCCAGAATTATTTTTAGTGATCCAAATTAAACATTATTTTTTTGAATTATGTTCAATTTTTTTTGCCTAGTCCTTAACCCTCATTTCAAAAACAATTTAAAATTATTCAAGGCAAGTAAAAGAATCCTACTATTAAGAAGTTAGCAAATTACAGAAACTGTCTTTTTGGTTTGGATTTCATGGGAGTGTACAGAATCCTTGTCCTACAAGGTTTGACAGAATGATAATGCAAAAATGTTGTATGGGTTTCTAGTCTAAAGCTCCAGCAGTCTGAAGATGAGTAATCTTGACAAGTGATTTTGAACTGAATGAAAATTAAAGCAGTTAAAGACCTGGTTTTCAGGAAAAAAAATTGAATAATCTCTTTGAGAAAGTTGAAAGTAAAAGTTGACAGCTGTCAGTCTGGTTTGGGGCTTTGTGGGTTTTTTCTCTCATTTTTCTGAGGATAGAGAATAATTTCTAAGCTATGAAAAAATTGTTTCTGCAGAATGCAGAAATGAACATAGAAACTTGATGCAGCTTCATCATGCAAAGAGAAATACACATATACAGAGTAAAGTATACATACACAGTAAAGCACACTTCTGTTAAATTGTACCCTTTGATAAAATACTGCAAGAAATCAAACATAATCTACTTATTTCCTACACTCAGTTTGTTCTTCTATTCTAATATGCTACCCCTTCAGTTAACAGATCTCAAAGTCACCTTGTATCTCCCTCCCAAAATTCACAATCCACTTGGTTTTCACCTATCTTCATGCAGACTCACGTGACTACAACATATTTCTACGGCACCCATTAGAGGCAAAGACACATTTGGGAGAACTCATTCTTTCTGGAACATGCACGTCTTTTGACAGCACTGAATGCTTATGAGTTATGACTTCTAAATCCAGAAAATAAGTTAAAGAAACTTCTAGTCTGCTTTCTGCTAAAAAAGCATTCAAGCAGATCTGGAACAAAAAAAAAAAAAAAAAAAAAGTGATTTTTTTTTTAAAAAAAAAAAACAACAGTTTTTTAATATAGTACAACACAAATGGAGTCTGTCACATTACAAGTCTCAAGGCACTTCACAATTTTCAGCAAAAGCTGACAAAACTCTGTCTAGCTAGATATGACATAGAAAACAGATTTTTCAACTATTATCTTGTGACTTAACACAGTACATGAATTTCAAAACAAAAAGCAGAACAAGTTCAAGAACACAATAGCTATTAGATGTGACACTGAAACTCCTGAATTCAGGGTTAGAACTTGGCAAAGTCTCCCTTCAGGGCAAACGGAATTTACTCATAGACAAAGTCATGCTTCAGACCACACACCAATCTGTCTTTTGTTGCAGAAGCTGACTGCTTCCAGAATAGTGCTAAAATTGCACGTGCTGCATGGAAATAAAGGCTCTAATAATAGAAGAAGTGCATCAAATATATGCAGAAACTAATACAATTTATATAGCAATACCTCTGTTAAAAGCAGGAGACGTTTTTTGTATCTGGTCTATACATGTCCACATCCACTTGCAATATTAAAGTCTAAAGTCTAAATTTCTTCAGAGAGGGACATCTTTTTTGTCAACATTCCTTGCAGAATCAGAACACCACCAGGAAAAAAACAAACAAACAAACAAAAAACCCAAAAAAAAAAAAAAAACCACCACCACAAACAAACAAACAAACAACCTGAAATTTTATAATAGCCTCTTTTTTATTATTATTATTTTGCAAATATTTGGGATTTGAAGGTTGATGTAAAAAGTCAACAGAGTCAGAAAAATTCCAAGTTGCTTTGTCTCTCTCTTTGTAACACAGAGCCAGTCAATATAAGGTTTGGAACTGGTAAGGTAAAAATTCCTATCATCCTCATAACCCCCAAAATATTTTCCAAGCTGATATGCAGAAGAGTTTCTTCATCTAATAACACAATGGTTCATCCTCTGACAAGCTAGCACTGGACAAAGTAGTATAAAAATGAAAATGTCTATATATGAGAAGAGTCATTGTAAGTGTCTCATTTATGACACACACGTAATATTCTACAAAAAATGGTTTGAGTAGCACTGAACTTAGACATACTTGATTATTGCACAGTGCATCTACTGTAGACACTCCAAATAATATACTTTTACTGCCTTTGCTATGCAAGTTCCAGGGCAAATTGGTTTTTTACACCTTTGTTACACCATCATAATCACCAGACACTCACTCTAATTTCAAATGGAAGACCAAAAGAGAATAGATTTGTCTTTGAATGTTGTTAAGGTCTACTGAGTCATTCACTTGCTTAAGGATATTCACATGGGCTAATGTACCTCACACAAAAACATCTGTGCTACTGTTCAGAGGCCTGAGGAAAAGTGAGTGCCATAGCCCCAAAGCTTTCACTGCATCATCACACAGCAACAAATAGAGCAGCCCTGCCCTGGCTTGAAGGAGTAAGAGATGGGGATACAAAGGATTGGGGTTTCTGTTTGGTTCTGTGATTTCTTAGAGCAGTCTAGAGCAAGCATCCCAATGGAACAGGACTCTTCCTTCTCATGTTCTCTTTGGAAGAAAACTGTCAGCACTGCTGAGATCTGCTGCTCCTCGCACAGTTCCAGTTTGTGCGCTAAAAATTCCTAGTGTGGAGTGGTAACAGAAACCTTTACTTTCTTCCAGATACTTTTTGCAACATAAGTGAGAAGTATATATATATATATCTATATGATGGAAAGTATGAATTGTTTTCACTTTAGTATTTGATCATATGTCTAGCAAAAATGGGAAAGCAGTTGGCATACCAACAAATTATATGGTACATAAATGCAATAAATACATCAAAAACTTTTATTGAAGCACAGTAGTACATTTATACCACTTTCAGAACCCCTTTTTTACACTAAAGCAACGTTTAATAAATAGAAACATTGACAACACGGCAGTTCCAGACAACCCTTACAGATCCGTGCAGCCAGAAGTGCTTTTGGAAACTTAATACTTATGCTCACTTAACACCAGGCACAACATCCTGAAACCTTCAGGTGCAGCTGAAATACAGACAAACACCACTACCTGCACATTTATTTAGCCACAGTAGGCTAGAATTAGGCAGAATAGTGGCTGAAGAATTATTACTGTCCCAGCTCTTCGGATGCTTAGTCTGACTTTAGTTTGTTTGGGATTTTTTTAATCTTACTTTTGGCAAGAAAGCATCTCTTTGTTTAATGAAAGTTGACTACTTTGGTAATTAGAACCAAGTCGGTGCGTTGCAATTCTTAAAGATATTATATGAAGTCAGAAGCTAAATGTTCTTTTCAAATCAAAACTTGAAGACAAATCTTAGCCTCTGAGAAGGTGTAAAGATGCAACATACACTAATCTTACTAGCTAGAAATGTTAAATTCCTGTTTAAAAACTAGGCTAATACCCTTGGAAATTGAAGTGTTTACATATATATCCTACTTGTTGATAAAATGTGCATAAAAGAGCTTCAGAACTCAAAAAAATACATTCAGCATTTTGTTGTTGTACTAAGAAACTTCCAATTAAAAAACTCAGGTGGTTGTTGGGTTTTTTTAATCATAGGTCAAGAGGGTTTGCAGGTAAATTCACTTTCTTGTGCTCTTAGTTTTAAAATAATGAAAGTTTAACAAACTTAAATTATTAGATTTCCAGAAATGTGTGTATCTAAAAGACTCAAAACACTTTCATTAGTCACTTAAAACACATCTTCCCCAATCATACATACAATATGGGCCAGTATTTTTGTGCCAGTTTCCTTAGAATTTCTCCTATTCAATTATTATTGTTGGTATTTGTCCAGAATGTTCTGCAACTAAATGCCATTTTCAGCCTAATGTTTTTAGAAAACAGGACTTTTTTTAGAAAACAGGACCAAGTTAGAACACACAGAGAAGGGCCTTTACTCTACACATTGCTACTTCAGCAGCAGCATTCAGTTTTTTATGTATAAGCAAAGATCAGCTCAAGTAGGAAGAAAGAAGTCTCAAAATTTACAAAGCTATAAACTTCCTCCTTCCTCTGCTTTCCCCATTCAAGTCCATGACTATAATAATAAAACACACCAAAAAAAACTGACTTTGGTTTGGTTTTTGGGTTTGTTTTTTTTTGCCAGTTAGCACACCTTGATCCCACACACAGCAGCATGCTGGAATGACTCCAGTGCCTCCAATGAACAGCAGCACTGAGTGAACAGAGCTAGACTGGAGACTCCTTCTCCACACCCAAGGAGGGTGCCAGGACAGTACACCTTAGAGCAGAAGGACAGCCAGCTGAAGAGAATTGCTGTCAGATCAAATAAGGGAGACTCGAGAGGACTGGGCAAGGATCCAACACCTTTAGTCAGGCTGAACACAAATATTGTCCTAGTGCACAATAACATCGCTGCAGTCCAGCGATGGCACCAGAGCAGGGCACTACTCACTCAGGAAAAACAAAAGCCAAATGATCAGAAAAAAACAAAAGACTGGTTTTCTCATTCTTTAGCTTATATAGAAAAGTAAGTTATAGTAGGTCATGTGTTCTTGTTGTTCACTCCCTGGTCCCCCCGTGCACACAGAGGCTGACCCTCAGCCATGCCAAGGCCCAGCTCCATCTTATTCCCAACTTTCAAATCTGCCCTTCAAAAATTCCTCTTTTTCTGGACTTTTCCAATCAGATCCCTTTTCCTGGGACTTAGCTAACCCTTTTCTTCACCCAATCCATGGATTTAACAGAACATTTGTGAATACTGCATCAGCTATGGGTTTCTGCTACTACGTGGCATGTTCACAGAGCAGTGAGAGCCCAAAGAGTGCCTGGAAAACTTCCTGGAAGCAAACAGCCACTCAGCAAAGGCACAGCTTCAGAGGAAACCATGTTACAAAAGCATAAATGCTTTCTTCATTTCCTAAGTATTACAGGGACCAGAGTTTGGCCATTATGAAGTAGCTAAATACTCTCATCTAAACCAGGGCAGTACTGAATGACTCCAGACACCCACACATGGCTCTGAAACAAAATACTACAAAAAAAAGCATTGGAAGAAGAGTACTGGGAAACAGTTCTGTTACAGATTAAGGAGCTGGTGGCAGACCTATTTTAGGTTTGGCTGGTTCCTTGCAACTTTTACTGCAGGTCTCAACCACTTGTTAAGAAAATACCTAATTCTGTGTAAAGAAAGTAAAGAGGGAAGGAAATATTTTTCTTTTGTATTAAGAGAAAAGCTATCTGCTTAATGATGGTGTCTTTTTTTTCTTTTTTTTTTTTTTTTCTTTTTCTTTGGCATATATGTGTGTGTGTGTGTAAAGCAGATTTTTAGTTCAGGAAAGAAGAATACAGCTTATAAACCAGATGTTACAAAAATATCTTCATTGCTGAAAGCTATTGAGTATGTTGATATTCCAGGAAGTCGTAAGGTGGGAATCTGAATGTCTCAGGAGTCTTTTACAATAATATCACACTTGGCTTGGCACACCTAACCCAAGGAAAAAAATGCCCTATGAAAGGCTGGTTAACTCACTTCATCTACTACATTGTTTATCAAGACAGTGAAACTGCAATCCTAGTAACCATATGGAAATACACCAAATTGGATTCTGAAGCAAATTAAAATTAAATCAAGAAATATTTATTATTGGGGGGGAAAAAGACACTTCATTAACTTCTGTAGCAGATACTGCTTAGGAAAGATTTTTTTCTTTTCAGCAGCTGCCAGGTAAAACTGGCCATTTTACAAGGCTTATTTTAATGCCTTGCAAAGGAAGCTGTAAAGCACTAATGAAACAACAATGTGATCTTTGGATAGAGGTATTTATTTAGCAGAGTCTTATACCATCTACCTTTCACAAGCAAGAAGCCCATTCTGCCAGCAACAGCAGTTCCACAAATAAACATCAGCTTCTTGCCTCTTTTTGACCTAATTTTCACTACATTGTTTAATATAGCTACCACCTGAGAAAAGATATCTAATGCTTAAAGCTACTAACAAAATGACACAAACACAGTGGGCTTTTCTTCAAGCAGTGGAAAGGCAAATAAAAGTTTATGGATCCCACAGGACATTTTCCCCTACACTTGTCACAGAGGCTATATTGTATTGTATTATATATTGTATATGTATTGTATATTGCACACATTTCTAGATACCAGTCAGAAAAAAAAAAAATCATAAGTTTTTTTCACTCAGAGGAATCTCCAAGATAATCCTTCAGATTTTTCTAGGTTGTTCACATATATCTAAGTTTTTAAAATTACTTTCATTTTCTCTTTTTAAATTATTCTGAGTAAATTATATATGTCTACAATACAATGAGCATATTGAGTCTTAGTTCCAGTTCATTCCACTATCAGGGAAGTCTGAATGTAATGTTTTCAAAGACAGTACCTCAAAGTCTTTCCAATTCTTTTATTACCTTAAAATACTTTTCTAAAATTGAAACATTTTCTCCAATCTGTCAAAATATTGCCAACAGAATAAAGCTGGTAGTAATTTGTCAAAATATTTAATTGCAAAAATGATATTAAAATCAAACCCAACTCCCTGAGTTCCTTAGAATATGCTGTCAGAGACAAAATGTTTCCAGAGGAGTTTGAAGCATTTAGCTATATTCATGATAGAAGTGTTTAAGAAAAAGACTAATGCTAGTAGCAAAATGTATAGACAGTTAAAATTGGGTTCCCATTTTGTGCCTAAAGATGGTTTACCATATATAATTTAGATAATGAAAATTACAATAGTGCTTCATGGAAGCTATATACACCTCTAGACAGACTTCCTCCCTTCATTTACATCTCCAGAGGAAAAGAATACAAACAGAACAAACAAACAGGAAAACTACCTGACAACAACAACAGAAAACACTCACGCACACCAGAGAAAATCCCATGACTAAAAACAAAGGAAGCAAAAATCCTGGAAAACAAAACCATGAAAACATTTATTCGTTAAGATTTTCAACACCTATCCACTAGGAAAAGGCAAAAATCAGAATTGCACTCTTTGATGACCCTGCTTTCAGACTTTTGATATACATATTTTACAAACATAAAACTCTGCGGGACAGTGGGGGAGTATCTCACTTAAAGAATATTAAAGCCAAAAAATTCAGCATTTTGAAATTACAAAACTTTGGATTAGGATTACCTTTGACATATTAATTTGGTTGCTGTTCTTATGTGGATTATAGAAAAAAAAATTAATTAAGTGCTCCTATGCTTCTTAGGATCCTTATAGAAGGGAAGAATGTTATTTATTTAACAAAAAGCTTTTATACTTTGTTCCCCTTATTCACTGATTAAGGTTCCAAAAGCAGTTTATTAGACATTACCTACATCCTCTTTGAAAACAAAATTATTCACTGCTGTAATGAGCTCCCTAAAATGTTGAAGAAAATCACTTTCAAACACATTTTACTTTTTCAACATCCCTTCAATATGAGACAATCCTCTACACTATGGAGAGTAGCAACCCCCTTCCTTTGCAGAGCATTTTTCTCCTAGTCTGGCCTTTTGCAGGCAAGTTGTACCAACCCCAGTTTCACCACGACGCTATCCTGTGCCAGTATCAATGTCTAGCCAATATCTCCTCCAGGTCTCCAACCTAACAACCTTAATAATCCACGTGGGTTATTGGGCCTCTGTTCCCTATGGATGCTACGTTAGCATGCCTAGTTAATAAACCATGTCTTTACCTGCCAGTCTTTCCAATAAAATTTTACTCATCTGAGACTATTGCTTCTCCAAATAGCAAGTTATTTCTGAAATGGGAGTTTTGCTCAAGAAAAACAAACAAACAAACAAACACAAGAGCCTAAAACTAAGCTATGCCTCACTACCATGATAGGTGGATAGCCTCCACCTCAGAGACTGCCTAGCATGCCTGAAGCAGGTCCTGTGTGGACCTGGAACTTGCAGGAACATTTTCAGTCCTGTGTAATACTTGCAGGGTTGGGAGCTAGTGCGTGCCATTTAAATGGGCCCCAAGAGCCTTTCCAAAATATGGACATTTTCCCAATTTGTTTCATATCTTAGAAATGTACAGAAGTCCTATTTCAGATCTTGAAATGTCTATACCTCCTCTGAATTCACCTCAGAACTAAACTGGAGAGTGAAATGGTCATTGAAGAACTGCTTTTTTGCTTTCTTGCAGACAAAGAAATCCTCAGCAAGCTCTTTAAGTCTGGACTTTACAAAAGCTTCTTCCATGTGTCAAGACAGGCAGGGTAGATGTGAACATCATTCCCTGAACCTCCATGCAGAGGGCCATTTCATACAGTATGATTTCTCATATAATCTTTTTCTTCTTTTAAAAGCATAATTTTTAACTTTCCCTGTATTTTTACTGCTATAGTTACATACTCAGAGTCTCTAACAAGCATCTGTGAAAGTACCTGAAGGGTAAAGAAAAATCTGCCAAGAAAAAAAGGTTGGATTCTCAGGTTTGGCTTTGAGAAACACTACTGAGAAGAAATTCTCTCTTTAATTGCACTATCAAAAAAAATCTTCTGTATGATACAACTTACACATTATCCTTTTTCAGAAATACATCTAATGGTGCATGTCTCCATGTGCACTGTTCCACACAATCTCTGTGCCGGGGTACGGATTAGTGGGTTTTCTTTCACGTTCAGGGGGTGTGGTGGGGCAGGATGGTAACTAAGAAAGCCAAAACAAAGCTGAAGTTATTCATGTCAAACAGGCACTCTGAGAACTGCAGATTGTACATGCCCAACAATGCTTTAACTTTCAGTGACTATAGGAAGAAGAATCTGTACCACACACTGTAAGGTCCATGGAAACAGGCTTTGACCTTCAAGCTTTGGAAGCTGTAGTTTAGATTAGCCTTTTTGCAGTGTTTCACTATAATAGTACAAAAAATGACAAGGATATTTGCTACTGACGCATAACTTATCTAATACAGCAGATTCTGAAGAAACGTAATAAAGCAAATCTGTTTTTGCAACTTACAACAAACACTCTTTTTCTGTTAAACATATTCATTCTTATACATTAATTTCTGTGAATAATACTTGAGGGAAGAAGAGGAATGAGAAGTATAACTGACTGAATCAAGAAGCTCAATTTCCCTGAAAACGGTCAGATTTTTAAGCTCTTGGAAAAGCTGCTTATAGCTATGTATTTCATTAAAAAGAAAATAAAAAGCATCTAACAGGACTAAAACAACATACAGACCATCATGCTCATTTTTCAGCTATATTAAGAAAAAACCCACCTTATACAGATACTTAAACGTTTTTCAAAATACTATGTACTGAACTGTTCTCAAAAGGGAGACATCTGAGCAGCAAACTGCCTAGTGCAGCCTAAGAGGCTGCTGGCCTCCCTTGCTGCAGTGGCACACTTGCTGGCTCCTCTTCCAACTTTTCTACCAAGATCTCCAGGTCCTTTTCTGCAAAGCTGCTTTCCAGCCAGTTGTCCCCTTGTCAGAATTGGTACATGTGGTTATGCCTCCCAAGGTTGAAGTTCAGCCAAGAGAAATCAAAAGTACTGCAAGAGATTCCTGTTGGTACATCTCTCCAGCCTGTCAAGGGCCTTAATAAAGCTGCCAGGCAGTTCTGGCACCAGTTATCAACCCCTGGGGAACTCTACTAGCTACTGGCCTCCAGCTGGATCATGGGATGCAGTTCACAAAACCTTTGAGGCTGGCAGCTTTAGCCTGTTTGTAGTCCACCTCCCTGTTCACTTATCTACCCACACTTCATCCATGAGAATATTGTAGGAGACTGTTCTAGAAAGCTTACCGCAGCATAGATTATACAACACCCACCCCTCTCCCCTGCAGAACGTTATCAGATTGGTGAAGCATGATTCTCCTTTCCAAGTCCACACTGACTATTGCCAACTACCTTCCTTTCCTTCACATGTCTGGAAGTGGTTTCCTCTGTTGTTTGGTCCCTCACTCTCACAAAAATCAAGTTGAGGATGATCAGACTGCAGTTCCCTGTATACTTCTTCTTGCCCTCCATGAAGGCAGGAATGACATTTTCTTTCTCCCAAATACCAAATACTCCTTCAGGGATAATCAAGAGCGGCCTTCACAAAGACATTGACCAGCTCCCTGAACACTCATGCGTGCACCCCACCAGCTCCCACGGACTTCTGCATGTCCAGTTTGTGTTCCTCAATCTTCTACTGGGGATCAGTCTTCTGCAATCCAGACAGGTCCTATTCACCTGACTCCTGAAGGTCAGCAAAAAAGACAGGATGGAGAAGATACTGAACATCTCAGCATGCTCCATGTTCCCTGTACCAAATCCCCTGTGCCATTCAGAAGTGGGCTGACATTTTCAGTAGTCTCCCTTTTGTGGCTGATACAGCTGCAGAAGTCTGCAGCTCTTGTTCTTAATGTTCTTTGCCAGATTAAACTCCAAGTGAGCTTTGGCTTTGCAGACTCTGTATCTCCCTTTTCCCTCCAGAATCAGCTGTCCCTGTTCCAACTTCCCTTATGTTTCCTTTTAATGTCAGATTTCTGCTAAGACCTCTGTTAATCCATGTAGGCCTACCAGCAGTTTTCATTGACTGTCTACACATCAGGATGGAGCTTGAATGGGGAGATCCTTGAGAAATCAACCAGCACATCTTGATGCCTCTTTTCTCCAGGCCTGTATCTATTCTAGTTGTTGCACAGCTTGGGCACAGGGCTGTGCCTGTGTGCACATCCAGTGCACGTGAGTCCTTAACTCCCTGGGTGGCACAGGAACTCCCCAGGGAGTTTCTCTACAGGGGTGAAATAAAAGAACCTATTACAACTCTAGCTGCAAATATGTATTTTGACTAATTGCCAAAGGAGTTTGCCATGTGGGAATTTTGGACGGTTAAAATGATTCCCCCAGGTAGGTCCTGCTGTGTCTTGATAAACTCATCTGTTTCAGTGTGCTGATTATCATCCTGAATGGAATCTCTGGCCATTTCAGAGAGATGCTCAGGCAGTCTCTGCAGCAGAATTAACCAAACTGCACACAGTTAAGACACTTGCAAATAGACAGTAACCTGTTCCTCTAGATGTAGAAATGGTCACATGCAATAGTTTCTGAAGTTAAGATTAATTACGAGATGAGTAGTACACAGTTTAAGATATTCCCTAGCAATGACCATACACGTGTCAGGGAGATCACACAAGACCACACACAGATGGGTTGCAAGAATTCAGCAGAACCATGGTTTGGGGAATCTCATGCAATCCAGATGAAAACACTGTTGCAAGAACCCACCATTCAGACCAGCACCTGATTGCTTTGTACAGGAGATCTAATTGTTGTGGAAGTCTGTGTAGCACTCTATTATGGGACACTTCCAAAGCATATTTGTTTCTTTTCACTGTGAGAGTCCATAACTTGAAAAGCCATCCTCAACCACAAATCCTTCATAATTATATGATTTGTTTATTTACCATTATCAATACTTTGTAGGCACCCGCAACATCAACAAAGCAACTTAACTACAGCCACTTCATGTAGAAACTGCTACTGTGTCAGTAAGCCAGAAAAAAAAAAAATAACATGACCATAATTTGTATCTATAATGAATTAATTGCATATCTAACCAAACGTTACTTCTAAAGTAACATTTCTTTTTGTTATGCATTTATACAAGTACACTACTCTGTTGTTGTGGAAATTAAGATACACTTAAGGCATACATTTAAATTAAATACGTCAAATCTTATTTTTCAATGAGGGAACATAAGCAGATCACTGCCTTTGATAAAAAGCCCCACAGATAGCCACCAGTATGGCACCTGTGTTGAGGCAGGACTAATAACTTGATAGATAGGTGACTACATGAAGAAAATAGGTAACTAAAGAAACACTGCAATTATTACACAAATATATACTTTAAAAGTACATAGTACTGCATGCAATGCCATTCCTTTTATGAGTGCATCTTTTCATCCTTTTCTCTACTCATGATAATGCTGACACACAAAAAAAAAATTGTGCAGCAAATAATTCTATAAAGATTCAACACATACTTGTAAATGGTAGCAGAATACATAGACAGATTTCAATTGGGTTGTAATCAGTCTATGGGATGCCATAGGTAGGCATTTAAAATTTCCCAATAAGTGTACTTCAACCTTAGTAAGTTATTGAAAACCCCTCCATAAAAAGTTCAGGTCTCCATTTCTGAAAAATATCTGAGTAATAAATTAGCTTACAAAATAATTCAGGAACATATTATTGTAGCACTCTATTTTGATAATCTTAGTATATTACTTGAAATAATTAATTTGGTATCAATCTAACATTCCCTTTACAAACCTGAATTCAAAAGAAATTATAGTAAAAAATGGAAAAAAAAGGCAGACCCACTACATTGTGTACTGTAGAGAAGAAAAATGACTGTTCACACACACTGAATCCAGAGATGCCCAAATTTAATACAATCAGTATGAAGAATATCTGTGCAAATTCCAGTTCTTTCACCTTCTTCCACCACTTTCATTATCTTGTATTATACAACCCAAGTAGATAAAAAATAAGTGGTTTGGGCAGCATTCAGATGATTCTTACAACATTTCAGTTGTGCAATTTGCTTTATGAAATTGCAACTCTGAATACTGAAATGACAGTACTATAAATAATTATGGAATTTCTGTGCTTTTTTTTCCCCCACATCCTTGCAATAGCTGCATGGATCCACATTTAGAAAAATATCTACCTAACACACAAAACCAAAACTTTTCTGATAAAGCCTAACATTTACACATTTATTACTGTACATGATTTTAAAAGAGAACCAAATTAATTAGATAGTCCTTCAGATGCACTTCAAGACTTGAACATCAGTGCATGCATTCCAATGCTGTTGGCATGGACTTAGTTATTCTATTAAGGAAAACACAGTTTTACTAAATGACAAACTCTTTTGACAAATAGTCAAAGTCAGGAAAATCCAGGAAATAGTGGCATTGTTCAGAAAATTTTTGTAATATAAACGTGAAGCAAGTAATATTATTTCAAATGCTTTGACATTGCGCTCATTTACTTCTCCAAACCAGATAAGACTTTTGTTGCTTACTGTCAGGTTTATGAACAAATGACAGTCATTTACAACATCAATTCCCATTGAATGCAATTAAACTGAGGAAGAAAACATAAGTAATTATGACCAAAGTGGCATTTTTAAGTACGGTGAAATGATTAAAGCAAAGTGAAGTAACAGAAAGGCCCCAGAGGAAGCAGAGTTCTTTTCTTTATCATTAGAATGACCAAATATTTTTCTGGGATTCAGAGCAGACAAACAGAATGCAGAGAAATATTTGTTAAATACAGATGTCATTTATCAAGATGTATGAATAACTGCAATCCAGCATTGCATTCCTTATCCACATTAATACACAAAGGGAATAAAGAAGAAAGATGGCAAACCAAAAATAAAAACCCTTCTGTGCAGGCTTCTACTCCCTCAGTGTGACTAAGACAGCTCTCCTAAGGAGTAGTAATATGCACTCCAAACATCTGCTATCTGACTTGGTTCACAGTAGTGCAAGAAGCAGTTTTGAGGGAAAATTGTGAAATATATCTATGTATGATTGCTATCAACCACCTTTAAAAATCTGAAAGATGGTTCTCTTAGGAACATATCAGGAATGTGATCTAGAAACTTTTAGAAATATTACTTTACCACATACAAATAGCCAGACCAAAAAGTACAAATAAATCAACCTACAATTTTCTGACTCAGTGATAAAAACACCAACTGTATGCAACACTGAAAATACATTTTAATGTTAAAAATTAGAATTAATGTCTCATTTAAAAGGTACTTATTATTAAAAAAATAATTATAGAAAAAATGTTTGTAGGCTGAATACGCAAGAAAATATAAAATATAATTAAGCTGATGCTGCAGAGAAGAGAAAGAGACTTCAGCTGGCAGGACACAAATCCAAGACCTGCAGGTGCCCATGGTTCCCCACCAATTTAACACAGAGCAAAACACAGGGCTGCCCACAATGTATTATCCATTCTGAACTGGTACTCATGATTCAGGGAAAACTGGGAACCATTGCTCTAAACAGACCAAAGGCGGATGAGACAACATTTTATTTTACATCATCAACTTTGCCTTATTCAATTTTGCCAAGCCTTCACTCTGGCTTTGGTATTAAGCATGTTCATCCTTTACTACACCTACACCTACATCACATTGTTATAAGCATATCTGGCACCTGAATTCAGAAGGGGGTTGGGCAGAATCCCACACCATTAAAAATTAATTTGCAATTTTGTAGCTTCATAAGCCTCTAAAGCCATAAATTACAAAAGGCACCATCAAGTATTTATTACAGAAAACTTTATGACTCTTTACATGATCTATGCATTAACTGGGATTTATCCAGCCTCATCTCAGGCAAATTCTGGTGGCAATAGTCAGGTTCTCACCCACCAATGTTCATCTGTTAATCCCAGCTGAAGCAGCAAAGCAGTGCAGAAGATAGATTTTTTTCAGATTGTTTAAAGTCATTATTCCTCTTGTCAGTCCTGGAATTCAAGGAAAGAAATGTAGTAACTGCCCATGTCTGGTGCTGAAGTTTATTTCCAGGGAAGCAGTGTTCTTCCTGCAGCTATTAAATACTTGGAATGAGAAACATTTAGGAACTCCCTCAAAGTTCCCAGATGAATGCACACTACCTCATTAACAAATGCTCCACCTTACGGGAAGTAGGTAAAGGAAGAAATGGGAAGTGAGGGTCCTTCCCAAACTATCCTGCTCCCACTTCACTCTAGATGGAAAGCTACAGCCAATTCGTGTCCTGTCTGCCCACAGGTTTTCCCTGACTAGGATATAACCCACAGTCATGGGTCACCTTTGCCTTTCAGGGACACAGTTATTTAGACCCTGCTAACTACAAAGTGCTTTACAGAACTCAGAAAATAAAGAATATCCAAACCACCTAATTTTGTAGTAAACTTTTTAGGCTCTGTTTGTGTCACCTGACTTCAAAGAGAGGGATTCTTTTTAATCAGCCACGGAAGAAACGAATTTGCATGCAAACAGAATTAAACTATCAGTAAAGCACGACAGTTGAACGTGGATTCATTAAACAGGGCTGCATCTGAGGACTAAATTAGGCATAGGGAATAGGCGGGGGAAAAAAATCTATATCTTAAAATGTGATAGGGTCCATTTACTAGATGAGATTACTTTTCTCTACAATACATTACCCAAAGGCACTTCCAAAACTGAAGAAGAATATTACATGGTGCTAATCAGAACTTTTTCCTAAGTAGGTCAAATGTTGAAAGAAAATCTTGAAATCTTATGCACTGTTAAAAAAAAAAACAAAAAAAAAAAAACCTCCCGAAAGCAGTACAGCCAAGGTGCTAATCAATTTCTAAAATATAAAAACCTTCTGCATAAACATTAAATGTATCACTTTAAAATGCACAGTCATACACCTGAGGCTGTTCTTTCACTGTCATTTTAATTCAGTCTGTAATAACCAAATGAATTTTAATTCGAAAAATGCCCTCATTTGCATATGTAGTTGTTTAATTTCACAAAGATTGACTTGTTAATTTTATTTTTTTTTCAGAAAATAAAACATCCCTAATTCCAAATGGTCAGGCATATTTAGACTTCAGATTTTTTCTTTGTTTAGAAAAACATTAATAAGACAAAACAAGGTTGGTGTGTTTTTTTCTGTTTTTTTCTATTACACCTTTTAATACCTTTGATGGAGAATGAGGCATCGTGGGGAAGGACAGTGAAGGAATTAGCAAAACAAAAGGAGAAATAGCTTTACTGCCAAACTTCAGAACACACAACTCTGACTCAGGTTCCAGCAAACACTGTATGTCCCGTCCTGTACTGCATAGAACTTTGCAAATTCCCAAATCAAGAATCTCCTAGGTATAGTGTGTTACTTGGCCATTATTCTAAAGCCTAACTGATGATTATCCATTATTATCTTCATGTCTTCTTTCAAAATTCAGAATCAAAGAATGTATGTGGATGGGTACAGAAGAGAGGAGTTGCCATGGATGTAAATGGGAATACCATTAACCTCTCTGAAGACATATGCAATAAATATCTGTGTGCCTCCTGTGGGCTAACAGATAGTGGTTTAACTGCAATTAGGACACCACAGAACCCTTGCTGCTAAGAAATAGGCTCAATTAGTTTGGGCATAGTACCAACACAGCTTTCTGTAATCTCAGGATGCAGCAAGAATCATCTACCAGCTGTTTGCAGCATGGCAACAGTAAACCAGCATCTGTCTAAAAAGGACATATTGACTTACTGATGTTAGAGCTATAAAATCAGAATTAGGATAATAAATTTTGCTGAATGGGGAATGATGATTGGAAGCAGCAGAATCAAATTGGAAAAGAAATAAAATATGTAAAATGATGACTTCTCATTAAAATGGGATGGATGGAAAGAAGTGGGTAACTTCCTGAGGAGTACAGGACTATACTTTGGTATTAAAAATAGGGCCAAAGTAGCTCCTAAACCAGGTGAGATTTAGAAAAGCCTAAGAAGACTTTGCACCTTTACCAGCCCAAAAGAAGCAATTTAGCAATGTGCTACAGCCAAACTGCTGCAAACTGTGCTTCAGTAAGTGCTTCATATAAATGAAGGGTATTTTTTACTCTGCTCATGGGTTTGGAGGGATTTTCTTGGTCTATAATTTGAAGAGATAGGTCTATTATTTCAGAAGGGTTTCAGGGTTCTGGGTTTGTTGGTTTTTTTTGTATCCAAGAATAAAGAAAATTTCTAGACAAGAAAATAGCTTGCCAGATAAAATGTGTCTTCTGGAAAATGTGATAGAATACCACACTTGCATGCATATATCCTGTGTCTCTGTTAATGTAATTACTAACAAATCAGAGAGTGGTTAATCAAGATCCTCATAGAGACACATAAAACTAAAGAGAGACTAGAATGCTATCTTGCAGAAGGAACAGATTATTGCAGTGAAGAGTACCTGAAGGATGAGGGTTCTTCAAAAAGAAGAGGATGCTACCTACACACACAACTTAACATTACTGTGCAAGTGAAGGTTTGCTTTACATTCTTCATGTACATAACCTGTGGTCTATATGTGACTATAGGATATGTGTCTGAGTCACACAGCAATAACATAAAATGTTATTTTTAAGCCCAAGTCAAAGTCTGGAATGATTCCTTATTTCGCTCTCAAGTTAACTTATTTTGAGTTAATTCAAGGCACCAAATGTGGTTTTGTAAAATAGTATGTAAGTCTTCCATTTGTTCTGGTCTACAAGTATGTGTTCAAGCAAGAAAAATAACCTAGAGTTAATTAGCAAATAGCTAACTTAAGGAAGAACAGTCTTCAGCAGACATACTCAAAGCTTTGCCATGCCTTCATGGAAAATAAAGCAGCTCTCCTAATTCAATCTCCACAGTAAGTATTCTTAGTAGACATGCGTGACATTAGAGAGAGAAGGTTTTGGTTATAAACCATAAATATTCATTAAGGAACTATTGCATGGCCTTTTCAGAAAAATACATGTCTGAGAAAAGATTATATTCTTTAGAACTTTTGCCAATTTATTATTAAACAGCATTCAACTGTCTGTAACATTTCTAAATGCAGCAATTCTGAGTGAGTGAGTACATGAAAGGATAAATCTGGTTCACACAGTCTAAAATCTTCTTCACAGTCTGGGAAAACACTACAACAGGGAAAAAAAATTCATAAGAAAAAAAATCTTCATCTGTCAGTCAAAGATTCTCCTGGCATAACTTCAAAACTTTACTCCCACTTTGCTATACGTTTTGATATAAAAGTTCATCCTTTCAAATCATCATGTTAGACTCAGCTAACAATCTTGCTAGAATATCTGCAAACAGAAATCTGTAAAAGAGTAAAAAATGGTTGTGATCTCCCAAACATTTTTATGACCTCACACTTTTAAAATTCAGTGTTTTGTTTATTCCTAAATACTCTGTTCATCTGCCTAAGATAGTTTGCTTAAGGACCTCTTTTCTTCACCCCTTTTCCCTACAAAGACAGATAAGAAAGAAACTGGAATCATAACACCAAACATGAAATGAATAATGCTGTTCACGATTTTTCCATGAATTTTACTGTTTACTCCCAAATTTTATTCAGTATTTTCTTCTGTAGGGAAACAATGTATTAATTCCTGCAATTTTGTGTCTTATTTTTTAAAAAATGCATATAATTTGCAAATAGTTCCTAGGTGAAAGAAAGAAATTTCCCAAGACATAAGACCATTTCTGAAATAAATGGCAGCAATAACAGTCTTTTGCACAGCGAAGATTTGGCAAATAATAAGAAATTAATGAAAATCTACAATTACTCAGATTATAAATTACAGAATCAGCAATAGGATTGTTTTCATTTACAAAGCCAAAAGTAATTATAAATAATGAAATAAGAGAGCTCTAGTAACAGCCTTGGTAAAGAGTATCAAATTAGCAAGCTGAGAATAATTTGAAAAATGTAACAACACTAAAGAGCCATCAGAGTGATGATAATTGGCAGCATCTGCTATTTCACTGCAACAGTACATCAAATCAGCTGCAAATATAGGGCTTTTTAAGCTTTCTCACAGAGTTGTACACTCTCCTGCCTCCTCTGCTTTCAAACACTGATGTGCAATGATCATGCATCATACAAGAATATTTGATGAAAAAATAGGATTAAAAATAAAATGGTTTACCAATATTTATAACATAATAGGTGCTACTTTAAAGAGAAACTCGAATAGGGCAAATGTTTTCCAGCCTCTATTAAAATATTCTCAAGCTGTTACTAGACAATTTCAGCTCTATTTCTACAGAAATCCTGTATACTCTTCAAACCAATTCTGTTCCATTTCATCTTCCACCAACACTGGGTAGACAATTAAATTTAAAAAAAAAAATCATACTATTCAGTGGATTGTATTATTCAAAATTCTCCATTAACTCTCAAAACTTACACTGTCAGAATGATGCTGCCATTATTTGGAATATAGAGGAGGCAACTTTGCAGGTTCAGAGAAGCTTTAAAATGCTACTACTTCCTATAAGCTACAAGCCCTTCAAATCTGTTGAATTTGGGGTTCATAACCATAATAATTTTTTTGGATTAAAAAAAAAAGTGTTGGGAAACATCATATCCCACCATTCCTCTAAACTCAGCTGAAGTTTCATCTCCTATAAGCACTCAGACACCAAAGGCAGGAATGCACCATGGAAATGATTTAAAATTCTAATTGTTGCCCATGTTTAATTTGCTCTCCACAGTAACTGCAGAAGATGACGAATGCAGGCTGGACCTTGCAAGTACCTATGATGGGGAGGGAGGTTGTAGACAGATGAAATGAAGGAATGTGCAACTGCCATGCACACATTCCGATGGAGCTGCTAAGTATCTCCTCCTATAAACTGTGAAATCTGAGACAGCTTCACTTCTTCCACATGCCTCCGGAAACAACTACATAGTGCAATACCAAAGACTCCCTCAGCCAGTCCTCCTTCTGACCTTCTCCTTCCCATAGAAGTATTATGGGATCAGATTTTAAGCACTATTTAAAATATCCAGCATATACATATGCTTCACCATATACTCAGTATGGTGACTTGCATTACATTTAATGTAGATGAAAATTTCACTGAGCACTACGTATTGTCTAGTCAGAAGGTTGATTTTAAGGCCTGACCTTTTTGTAACATTATTCATTTTGCCTATGTTGTGGATACAGAAACAGTACTGTTTTAGCTGGAAAAATGTATCTGGGAAGGGGTGGGGGGTGTGCAGCAACCTTTTCCATAATATTAACACCACATAGCACAGAAATGGCACAGGAAAAGTTTCTCTGGAATTATTTTACATGTGCTGGCACACCCTTTCAGTTACAACTAACCGCAAGAAAAAAAAAATTTAACTATGGAAATGGTCTTAGAGAAAGCTGTACTTGAAAACAGATCACAAAAAAGGGGAGGGGGTCTTGTCTTGAAAGGATTCCTCTACTGCAGTATTCAGTAATCATGAATTTCACTGACAGTTGAACAGTTAATAATATGAACACCAAGTCTACACTCGTTACAACTCTTAACATCACAGATTTTGGAATGAATAAAAGAACAACTGCTTTGAGATTAAATACTAGGCTGGGAACATTGATTTGAAACACTGGACAGAATTGGATCTCTGAGGTTACACCCTGGTAACACATATAATTACATGATGGCTTCTTCTAAGACCAAAAATTTATGGTCTCAGAAATAGCAGTAAGCCTATCTGAGTGTTAGAGAGAAAAGGAAAAAAAGTTGACAACCCAATACCTTAAAAATTCAGCAATAGCCTCCTCACACTGATTGACTAAAATGTCATTTTTTAAATCACTTTTTTCCTCCCATTTTGCAACAAACTTGGTACTAACATTTAAAAAATTTTCCTCTGCACACAGAAGAGCTAAAAAGATATTTTTAGCCTGGTTTCCTAAGGAAATGAAACTTATCCGTTAGGCCCTCATCACAATAACTTCTGAATTCATGGAGTGATTTCTGCCAGGTCTGGCAGGGTGTGAAACATATTAGATTCCCAAAAATGGCAGCTGGGAGAGGAAAGGGAATATAAGTAGTGCTCTCACTGTGGAGCTGCCTTTGCTAGACGTCAGGGAGAGCAGCCGGGAGCTCCTCCCTGCCCTCTCTGAGACCAGGCTGCTGCAGTTGTGTTGCTCAAGGGTCCAGGTGGAGTGGGGAAAGGACAAGGCTGGTTTTGTGTGATTGTCTTGTTCCCTTTAATGACAGCTGGGATGACCATATATTTGCATGATTCCAGTTCGGTTGGAAATGAAAGCGGTGTTGACCAAATCCCTTTTGTAAAATGTATCTTGTCACAGGTCCACCAAGACTTTTAAGAACTGTGTAAATCTGCTGAGGAGCCAGCAGCAGGCACTGCAATGCAATGAAGGCTGAAAGAAGGGGTGAAATTTGTTACTGACTTGAATGACACAAAAAATTGAAAAACTCCAAGGGGATTTCCTGTAGCTGGAGAACCAGGTAAAAGAATAATAATAACAAAATTTGGTATAAAGAAGCAGAAGACAATACTAAGGGTTAAGATGTCTGCAAAACAAGCTTGTTTTGTCACTTAGTAAGAACAAATTACTTGCTAATTACGCTCATGTTGCTCTGATGAGGGCTGTGGAGAGTCTCAAAAAGCAACACTTCCTGCAGCTATTACTGCTCTAACATTTTTTCTACTGTTAGACTTAACATCCAGTAAGTTCTGTAAGAAGAAAAAGAATTATTCTTTGATGGCTGTTAAAAAGGCATCAGTATTAAAGTTATGTGGAAGCCTTTTCATCACAGCACAGCCATATCTTTGGGTTCCAGTGGCTGGCAGCCACAAGGTCACTCCCAGCAGAATGATCCACAGTCCAGCATATTTTCTTGTGTGAGATTCAAATGGAATAATTACTTGTAATGTTTTTCAGTGTGAGATTATAAATAAAGCTATAATAATTTCAAATTCTTATTTTTTTGTCAACCTCACGAAGCTACTCAAATATTTGGCTTAATGTTTTCACCTTTCAGAAGTAAATATCCAAATAGGAAAGGAATACATGGCAGCCACTTAGTAAATACCTGCTGTAGAAACTATAGAGTGCTAATGTGGATAGACAGCTTGCAGTAAAATAAAATGTACTAATTAAGAGCCCAAAATACATTGACAACTTTTTAACAATGCCTTCCCTAGGAAAAAAACACCCATTACTGGGCTTTTTTTTGCTTGCTTGTTTAGGTTTGGGTTTTGAGCTTCTATTGCTAGGAAAACTATCATTAAAAAGCTCCTAATACATTTCAAGTAAAGCTATTAAGCAAAAAAATACACTGACAAAGGAAGTCAGCTCATCAGCCTAAATGACTGCAATAAAACAGATTCTGGGCTGATGGGCCCTTCCCTAGTCTTGGGGTATATTTAGCCACATAGACACATGATCAGTAAGACAAAAAAAAATAGCTGTAACAAGTAAAACCCCTATTACAACTTTTGGCTGCATACTGAAGAACCCAATCTAATTCCCATTCAGTAAATACAGGCTAGAACCTTCCATTGTACTGCTGCCAAGACACCAGGCTTGAACTTAATACAGACTTTGTGGCTGATTGGCAGTTTTTTGAGCACAGCAATCATAAACCCAGCTTATTTTAGCCTTGGCTATAAATCCCCACTGTAAGATATCTTCAGGTTATTTAGTGCACTTAAAAGTGAAACTAAACTAAAAAGTATTTGCTTGTTTATTTAGTCTATTATTTAGGACTTTAAACTGTAATAATTACTACTACCAGGACCTGCAACAGAAACCATAGAAGACAACTTTTCCAAACACCAAGCAGTAAGAGCAATCAACATAAATGCCTTCAGCTTGTGAAGGACAGTAGAGCACAAGATACAGTACTTTTGAGAGAAAGGGAAGCTCATTTTTCAGATCATTCAAAAAACACCAATCAACTCCCTTTTCAGACCTTACAAACTTGCACTATTTTTCAACTGTTATTATTATTTTGGTAATTATCTTGTAATTTGTCAGGTAAATATATCCTTCTGGTCCTGCATGAAGTTTGCTGCTAAGGCAGGTATGTGTCCAGATTTAGTTACTTCTAACAACACACAAAATCTTTTTTTTTTTTAATGATTATGATATAATAACACAAAGCAATACATCTTATTCAATTTTTAACCACTGAGGATCCTCAGTGGTTAAAACTTGCGCTTTCAATTCAACTTCCAATTTAGATCTGAAATGAAAGGGACTTACCAGTTAGGGTGTACATGGTCTCTCTAATGTAACTTATGGTGGTTTAGAAAGCTAGCAAGGCTGTTCTGATATTAAAAGCAACAATGAAGGGAAGTGGTTAGTCAACTAGCTGGTTCTGTTATTCCCTCCCACTTCTTACAGCAGTACCTATCTCTGTGGGGTCATAATTCAGCTCACTATCCCAGTTCTTAATTTTGTTTATTTTTTAAAAAACAAAACCAAAAGGAGTGTGACACTGCCTTTGCAGGATTTTTAGTGTTTCAAACCTACATTCTTATTAAATTCATACCTACATTCTTATTAAATACTAGACACAACATCCAAGCAGTGGTAATCTCTGTTTACTTGGAGGGAAAATTAAAAAAAAAATCACAACCAAAAATCTATTTAACAGTAGTTTTTCTCATTGCTGCTTTGAATGAAGATAATGACATTCTGCATTAGTGAGAAGGCAAGAATAAATTATCTGTATATCATTAGTCAATCAATCAATTGATTAGCCCCAATCAAGCTGATTTCCAGTCAACAGACAGGAGATTTTATTCAGGCACTTATAGATCTGTACCTGAATAGAGGATGTTATCTAACAAAAAATCAGTATTTTATAGTCACTTCAAGTGACCAAGGGTAACAAGAGACAGAAGAAGTAATTTTTTTTAAATTAATATGTTTAATTTTTATCTTAAAGCCATATTTTAAACAAATTTTCATACATATGCTGTATGCTTCTTAGTTTCAAGTTACATTCAGTTCTGTGGAATTTGCTTTAAATTTCAATTTCACTGCTGAGCCATGATTTTTTTCATAATACATGATGTTTAACACCACACATTAAAGGAACTCTGAAAGAATTAACACAATCTCAGTGTCCTCCTTTAGTATGCTCCTTTAAACACCAGGAATTTCCACTTTTAGCAACAGCAGAGAAAACAAATAAACAAGAAATCTCCCTTTGTTTCTGTGCAATAAAACAAAATGGATTAAGATGAGTTGATTAAAGCTGAGCCACAGAAAGAGCTCAAGTTATCTTTACATTTGTGGTCTTATGGTTTACTCAGTGTCTTCCTTTGGCATTTGTAAAGTACATCAAAGATTTAGTGCCTACATCCAGAGGTCTAAGTGTTCGAGATAAATCATAAACTAGACCAAAGTTCAACTTCTCTCCCTACCAAAAAAAACCCTCACATCCAAAAGCCAACCTGTGACTGAGACCAGAAGGAACTGCACTCCCTGTGTCTCTCTCCATCATCCACACACCATCCCCAGTCAGCAGGCTACAGAAGCTCTCATGCTTTTGTGAAAGAATGACCCGGCCACATGGCAGCAAAAACATGCCATACTTCACTTTCTCTCACATTTCTTTCTTCCATCCATAGGGATTGCCTATCTCACCCTATAAAGAAGCTACATTTTGTAGGAACCTTCAACACACCCACAAAAGCCTGTCTCACATATATTGCCATCTTCTTCCACAGCAAGTCAATTCTAACAGCGTAATTGTTGTGTCTCCCCAGTAACTTGGCATTCAGCTGGACATCACCAAGCCCCATTTGCTATAGCTTGACAGCTCAAAAGACTTTACAATAGTACTATTAATTTCTACAATATTTAGTTACTAAGCAGACTCTGTGGAATCATGTCACTTCTCCTGGGAGGAAAAGAAAACAGGATACGGAGTGACAGAGATCCTCCAAAACCTGGCAAATATGTAGCTTGTGTAGGTTATTAAAAAAGACTATTCAGCAGGAGTAGAAATGTGGACCAGGTGATGCTACCTGTTTTTTATACATTTTCCTGGTATAGTAAGCAAATACATCATTTTGGTAAACACACTATAACTGCTGTGTGTTTCCCCTATCTCTCTATCAAGATGCTGTCCCCATAGTTTCACTCATCTGATGGTCAAAACATTTATGGAATTCCAACATATATGTTGGAGTAGCTCACACAGACCGTTCACAGCTCATCAATAGCCACTGCATCTTAATGCTCAAACTGCCTTTAGCTTAAGGACAGATTTTCCCTCACTGGTAATGACTGCACTGTTGCAAAGGAATCTTAGGCTGTGGAGCAGCTTTGACAGGGTGTCTTTTTATCCAGGGATACCTTTCACTTGATCAGGTTGCTCAGAGCTTCATTCAGCCTTGCCCTGAACACTGCCAGGATGGGGGTCCACAACTTCGGTGGGCAACGTGTTCCAGTGCCTCACCATCCTCGCAGTAAAGAATTTCTTCCTAACACCTCATGTAAATCTGCCCTCCTTCAGCTCACATCCATTCCCCCTTGTCCTATCACTATATGCTCTCATAAAAAGTCCCTCTCCAGCCTTCTTGCAAAACTCTTTTAAGTACTGGAAGGCTGCTCTAAAATCTCCCTGGAGCCTTCTCCTCATCAGGCTGAACAGCCCGAAATCTCTCAGCTTATAACTATCTTTAGCTAATAAATAAGCAACAATATTATTCAAACTTCCATGAAAAGCCTTCAATATTTTCATGAAAATCCACAAATTTGGGCTACTTAGAACTCATCAGAGAAACCATGTTGGAGATTCTATTAGCACACACTAACTGTGAGTCTCCTCTCAATTTGCTTGTGCCTTTCTGCAAATTATAGGACAGCATGAGATAGTAGTTACTTAAATAACAAAACAGAGATAAATTGCCAGATTGCATCATATAAAGAAAATACTACCCTCAGCTCTAGGAGAATTAATTAAAAACTCCTTTCAGTATCTGCTGAAATCTCAGCATTCATTTGTACAGTGGCTTATCAAGAAATAGTAAAGTTTAAATATTGATAGCAAATAAAAATTACTGTACCAGAACTAATGCATAAAAAACTGTTTTCATTGGTTACAATATATATTACTGATATGTATGCCACATGTATGGCAAAAATACCAGACATCCAGGCAACCCACAAATTTTGGAATAATCGACTATAGTGCCTACTACTCTACTCAATGTACTTGTACAGTGTTCAAATGTTGCTCTGTTTGGTCAGATGTTTCTACTAGATTAACACCACCACAGCAGAAAAAATAGCTACATGTTTCATTTTAAAAGACAAAACATTATAAACTAGGACTTTTTTATATACGTTAGGTATCAATTTTTCTTACAGCATGACTTTTAACATGTCATTCTTGCTCTCTTGGGAAATAATTACAGTCCTCCTTCTTATTTAAAATAATAACAAAAAAAAAAAATCTAAACTGTTATAATCCCCATTTAGACCAGTTACTGAAATTCCATGAGGAAGTATAACTTTTACAAATATGGACAGCTTGTTTCATTTCCCTAAGCTGTTTCTTTACAGTATCTTTGCATAAAGGCGGGGCGGGGTGGGGAGGAGGAAGAGGAGAATCTAAAAAAAAGTGTTCATATGGAAAAAACAGAAAACCTTTTAAAAACTGACCTGAACATTTTGGTCTATTCAACAGACTGAAAGCACTTCTAAATAATTTTACAATGCCAGGACTGAATATCCTAATGTCTGTGGTACATGCTACAGTGTGGCCCTTCAGCTACCCAGAGGACTTTGGTTTTCTGAAAGTTTTTTTTTCAATAGCAAAACACTTCCAGTCTCCCTGTTCCCAGAGTCCAGACATCCTGAGGCCAAGAGCTCTGTCAGAGGAAAGCCTGAGATTATACACATCACAGGAGAATCAATGCCAGCTTTCCTTTCTGGGAACACCTTGAGGCTTCTTCAGCACACAAAGACTCTGAGACTAAACAAGCACCAAATTAAATGAGAATGCTCTTTATCCTGTATAGGGTTACACAAGGAGCAAATTTACTTTACAAAGATGGCTTATTTTCAGAGTCTAGGAGACAAATGTAACTTATGTCTGGATCACTGCTGGTACAGGCCCCTCAAGCTGTTCCTGGATGGAGTCACTCCAAGAAAGTTCAGCACTGCCTCCTCCATGAGTGATAGTCACAAAGCAGTATCTCTCTGTGTTCTTCTGTTACTCATGTTCCACAGCCAGAAAAGAAACCCATTTTGTACATATTTGTTCTTACCTCATGGATCCTTGCTCTGTGAAAAGACTCTGAGCATGCTGGAACTTTCAAAGTTATTTTACATCTTTCCTTGATAATGTTTTCTCTTACAATCCAATATTCCATTACCTTTGATTACGTGATCTAGGCCATTGTTCACAGTTTGACTTAAAGGAAGAGATAACCAAAGCAAGATACATGAGACAAAGGGTTGACACCTGAAGTAAAACTCTTCAGTGAAATTTACTATTCATTTACAAAATATACTTTTTGGGGAAATTTTCTCTCACACATCAGTCAAAACACAGAGAGATCAGCACCTTATGCAGAAGAACAAACCACTGATGACATGTTCACTATTTTTGCAATGAAAATTATGAGTTTCATCTTTGCTCACAGGCATTGTCATGTGAAATTATACCACCTTTTGTAACATTTAATGTAACAGCTCTGGGTTCTCCATGCTTAAACACATCTCCATGCTTAAACACACAACTTCACATGATCTAGACATGTGATCTAGACACTTGCTTTTATGTCAGTATGAAAAAAAAAATCAAGCAACAAGTCCGTTTCTGATTCCATTGCTAAAAATGGCCATCACAGGATGCCCAAAGTGAAAAAAACTTTAAACAAAATTAGATCAGACAGGATAAGAACCTTTTCCCTCTTTCACATTTCAGAGTATGCAGGAGATATGGAAATAAGCCAAGATGTTATATAAATCAAATTGAGTATTATTTCTGCTTGAAGACTATACTTTTCAAACATGTTCAACTAAAGTTGGGTCCCAAAATCCTCTTAAAATTTCCTTTCACTTCCAGATGACACAATGAAAATATGAAAAATGGCATAAAATGTGTTACAGAACCAGTGCTTGCGGCAGTACTTCACAAAACTCATGGTGATTTTTTGTATTCCCTTTTAGTCACTATTAAGGCTCCAATTCTTAGTTTATGTACTCCAGATATACCAGTCCAGTGTTTTAAAGAACCTAAAAATAGATTCTGAAAAAGTGAGTCAGAAAAATAAAAGAAAGAAATATAAATTCTCTGGTCAATTTGAAAAGTGTTCACCTGGTATAGCCAGAAAGTTTACATCTGCTGGAGGAAAAAATGGTGCAGAAAATAACAGACTATAAGTCTGTTATTTCAGCGTTCTCTTCAGAGAAAGATAAAGGATAAGTGTCGCTGCATTGACTCTACAACTACTCTCTGTCGTGTTTTTAACATATGGCATGGATGCACAAAGCTCCAAACGAGGAGCATTTTGTGAGGAGCTTTTTTTTAAAATCACAGGAATAAACAAGTAAAATAGAGTACTAGGAACGTCTCTACAAAGGGAGAGCCGTACAAAACACTTTGTTCCTCTTCATTAAAGAAAAGTGTCTTCCAATCTCTCTCCAAACTCAATATTCCAACTGTTGATTTTGGCCAGAATACCTCAACAGGACTACTCCCTAAATGCACAGATTTCACAGTCATAGTGGCTGGTGATATTTTTGTATTCTCTTGCCTTCTTGCCTATAATTTACCTATCATTTAAGTTTCCAGGCTCCATCTGAAGTATTAGGACGAGATCTGGCCATGTATGATCTATTCCTCTTCACACTTAGTTACACAGAAAATAAACCTGGGTATGTATCCTATCCAGGAACTGCAGCACATGCCAGTAAATACTCATAAAACAGATCCCAGACATACAGAAAGATCATAGGATTTTTCTTTATCTTTTACTTCTAGAAAACAACTCCAAACACCAAATACATATTTGTGCATTAAAGTTTAACAGCAGAAATACTATCTTACCTCCTATACTTCCCTTTCTTGCCACTGTTTTAGATGCAATGATGCCTGCTGGCTCAGAGAAAAGTGATTTCTCTTTTTTTTGGGAATTGTAAAGGCAAGAGCTAAAGCTACTATATTTACTTTGTCTCAATACTTTCAGCAGTACAGAGAAAATATATGGGAAAAAAATCCAGAGGATAAAAACCTCATAAGGATTCTCTTCTTCACCTTTTCTCCTAGTTTCTCAATAATTTTTTGTCTCAATTTTGAAACCTTCTCCTTTTGGAACATTTTCTCCTCATTTCTCCCCAGCAGTAGCAACACAGGTACTTTGTAATACAGACACTAATGAAATAAGGCTGTTTATTCAATGATTAGGAGAGAGGGAGGAAGACAAACAGGTTAAAAATATATACATTGAGTGATTATATGACTCCTGAATTCTGTATGTCTCTCCTTTGCCAACATTTTTCCTCCCCTGAAACAGAAGTTGTGCATGAACATGCCTTTCTTATAGACAGCAACTATGACAGCAAGTAGCACGTAGATTTTTGAAGTGCAAGTGGCTCAGAAAAGACCAAAAATATTTACCCAAAGCTCATTAAGAATTGGTTCTTGTTTTACCAAGACTGTCTTAAGGTCTAATGTTTTCTAACTGGTACCTCCTGAAAAGTAGAATTTTAACAATGAAGATTTTATTTTACGTAATTACTTTTGAGGCTTTCAAAGCTCAGTCAGCTCAGTCTATTCAGTCAGCTTTACATTATGCAGAGCTTGACGTGGATTTTATTTGGTAATGCCTTAGGTTCTAGTTATTCAACATCTAACTGCAGCTTAATCTTCTAATCTCTTGTTCTGCTCATCAGTATGGCTTTTTACATATGCCAATCTCTAATTGTTTAAGGGGTAGCTTAAACAAAACAAAAGCAGATGCAGAAGCATTTAAAGGTAAAGGCTTTGAGGGACCTGGTGCACATTTCATATTTTTATAAAGAAGCTAATCTCTTCCACGAAACAGAGCAACTTCTAAGAAGGAAAGTTTTATTCCTCAAAGCAGTATTTTCTACCTTCTAAACTAACTTTGCTATTATTTGATGAACCATGGAAAATTTTGAATGATGCTGCACAAGTGATGGCACTGGAATTGTTTTCTGGTATCTAAGCATATATACTTAACTGCTTCCTCAAGTCACCTGAAAATCTCTTCCAGTGTTGTCTTAATTTTTAATTCTAACAGGAGATAGCTGCATTTTGGCTGTCAGTGTCTTTAAATAGTAAGCAAACACCATGGCTCTGCAATGTACCTTCCTTGTAAGAAAAAAAGCCCTGCAATTATCACTGTGTGGTACCCTGTATACCAGTGTGCACTGGAATATAAAAAGTGCCTATTATCTGTACTGTTACAGACTACAAAATATGCACCCCTAAGGCAGTACAGCAATTTACCAACGATGGCACGTCTTTAAATAACTATGTTAGAAAAATGAGCATTAAACAACTTTTAATGGCTGCATCTACAGAAAACTTTGTGGCACTAAGCCACAGATCTTTCTCATGTGCAATTTATATTTAGATACATAATTTCTTTTATCTGTATACCAATTTCTCATTGTTACAGAACATATGCTCTTCCTCAAAATAACTTGCTATTTTTGTGCTATTACTCAGCCACATACTTCCACAAAGCTGCAAGTGTTACTTCAGATAAACTTAGCGCCTTTTTGGCTAGTTTCCATGTTACTTTAATGACAGAGAAAAAGACTACCCAATGAGGCATGATCCTGTACCTCCTCCACTGAACTTGGGTTTGCTTTGGATGAGGGCAACAAAACCAGTTGTTTATCAGTCCCCAGCTGAATAGAGGGGATGAAGGGGAGGAAAAAATACAAGTTTCTGCACATTTCCCCTCCGGTAGAAGTCTTTCAGACAGGAACAGTATCATATCCTACCTCCTAGTAACTCTGATGACTTCTTCTGTTATTTTAAGTATTTCTGAATGGAAAATAGTAGTGGTCCAAATTACACAATTATCTCATCAAAGGGTGGATGGAAGAGATTGTTAAACATTCACAAGATTTAACAACACTGCTCACAAATATGATAAGCATCTTTCTAAGCTTTGGTATGATACACTCAGCTCAGCAACTTAAAATTTCAAATGTTTTCAAGAAATTACCATTGCCTCACTAATTGCTATTCAGATGCTCTGCAATTTTTGAATTTCATAGCCATGCTACAGTACTACCTCTTCCAAAACATTTCTGCATCAGCTGTTATCATTAGCACACCAATGCCACTTCCCTCCCTCAATCAAAAATATGACTGTACAAGACATACAATTCAGCAACAAAAAATCTTATTATATCTTTAGAAGTAACTTATTGCAATCATAGAGATATGTGGGGTTTGCTACATATTTCTTAAAATAGAGACACCCCACACACTTCATATAGAAATAAAGTATTTCGGTGTTCTTCAAAATGAAGAAGCAGCTTGTTTCCTACGAGCTGTAAAAAACAAATTGTCAGTCTTCCTCTCCATTTTGATCATCATGGTAGATTCAAAATTGTAAAGATAGGGGAAAATAAGAACACAGTACTGGATAAAACCTAGTTGATTTTCATTCTAAGTATGCATAAATTTCTTACCAACCATTTATTGCCTTCTCTTCTGTCCTAGAAAACTATTTTACACCACGTTACATGGAGTTTAATCATATAAAGTAATACATTCTCATGCAAAAAAGTCTCATTTGTTTAATCACATCATATTCTACTCAGTAATGCTACAGTCTACAGAACCAGAAATTTATCATTCACAGATGTAAATAGTTTCTAATCTAAAAAATAAATAAATGAAAAATTCTATAAATGAAAATAATTTTAACCCTAGAAATTTATTGAATCCTAGTTTTATAGTAGTTTATGCTTAAAATGGACTTGCTAAACTTGGTGACTTTGGGCCATTGACCTTCCTCTTTAACTCCTCCTCCAGGAAGCTATAAAATTTCTGTCCTGATAAATCCATTTGTTTGGGGATTTTCTGAGAGGAAATACACTGCTTTCAAGAACTGCTTAAAGCTACAGGAAAAAAAAATGTTTTGGAAGTCTAAGAATTGAGTGCAAATAAGATTGTTTCATCACACAGTAAATGTATCACTTGCTGTTTTCACAGCTCAATTCCAGCAGGGTTGTTTCTGAATATCCAACATGAAAAACAATCTACAAAACACTGTGAACTTACTTTTCCTTCAGCATATCTTTCCACTTTCTAATATCATTGGTTTTTAATCTATTTTCCCTATAATCCTCAGAGATGGCAATTATTATCCTAGGAAAAAATGATCCTAAATTGTTTGTGACCATTCAGTAAAACTGCCAGGACACAAATGAGTTATAAGGGAAGCAACCTCCAGCTGGGGAGCACTAAAAGACCTGAGAGCAGGAATATTTCTTCAGCTGCTCCAGGAAGACTAAAACGAGGCGGCCTGACCAGTTTAGGCATTAGGCCCACATTTGCCAGAAATAAAGTTATCCTTTTAAACATGTATCTATCAGCTTGTCCTATCAAAATTAGCTATTCCATAAGCGACTTTTGCAGAGTTTTCCATATTTGTTACACGACTCCTGCTAAGGACAGCTCCACGTTACACAACGTGCATGCAAGAAGCTCTAAGAAGGGAGCTGAGGCTGTTCACTGGGAGGCAGGGAGGGATGGCAGTAATGTACTGACCTTCTGTTTTCCTTTTCCATACTCCACAGCGTTCCACATGCTGCTGGTAAGTAAATTACTTGGCTTACTTAAAGCCATAAGAACAAAGGCAAAAAAGGGTAGTCACCATGCTGATTCAGTCATCAGAAATCCACTCTCTCCTACAAACCTATTCCAGCAATTTATCTGCCTGGGAGTCAGCTGCTTCACAGCACAGCACAGCAGGGCCACTATCACTTAATCATTATCATTAAACCACATGCAGCCACACAGACATGGCTAGGCTGGAGTATTCTTTGCCCCTCTCTGTCTCCCACTGGGAAATTAGCCTGTTCTCTTCTCACAGAATCATAAGGTTAACACAATATGTTTTTGCTGCCACAGCAGTGCTGGCTAGCAGAAGAAGTCCTTTCAGCGTTAGACATAAACAGGTAGTGAAGAAAAACTTCTTTAACACTGTTGTCTTTGCTGGTCATATTATGATGAAGAAATACTTTACCAATGAAAAGGGAACTCAAATAAAAATCCATATAGCAGCAGATATTTGTCTACATATACATGAATGATCTTGTAGACTGAAATGGGTCCACCTGTAAATTCATAAAAGAATAAAAATAGGGAAAACAAAGCAATGTTACCTTGCTTGGTAACATTGACAGATGTCCAGACGTACTTGGATCAAGGCTTAGCTTGAATTTAGTGCATTTGATTGAAAAACTAAAATATATTTTAAAAAAATCTAGACTGACATTTCTGACTGCCATTTTTTAAGTATTCTGGTCCACAGGTTGTAAGAGCTAATGTTCAGTCATTGAAACTATTCATTATCCGAAAGAAATGAAGCTGTGCATCTAACAGAGCCTTCAAACACCTTGATAATAATTTGTCAGCTTCCATTAAGTGAAGGTGAGCCATGATCAGATTATAGTTTTTTTCTTTTTAAAAAAATCAACTACAAAACCTCTAAGTTTAAGAACTAGGAAGTCAACAAAACACGCAACAACTTCAACTGGCTGTTAGATGAAATATAAGGTAAGACCAATATCTTATCTTCATCAGTATCCTCAAGCAGCTGTCCAGGGAAAACAGGACATATATGATGCTCCCCAGAATAGCCTTCAAAATTCCAAACCCTTTCCAAGGAACTTCTTGAGGCAGATATGATTGCAGTATGCTAAGAAACCTTCAGGCATTTCTTCGTAAGTACTTGCTTACAATCCCCTTAGACTCAGATTAAAAAAAAAAAAAAAAAAAAGTGGTCCCTTCTTTTATTTTGAACTTGTTCCCTACCAGCTTCCCTTGACACCTGTAAGTACCCACGGGAAGCCTGAGCTGGAGCAGCTCTGCTGGCAGGACTTGTGACCCCGTGGAGCACCCACCCTGCTCCTGAAGGACTGTACCCAGGGTGAAGGCACCCACCTGAAAAGGAAAATTGGGAGTGAAACTGAGCCTGGAAGAAGGGAGGGATGATGGAAAGGTGTTTTAAAGGCTTGGGGTTTACTTTCTCGTTATTCTATTCTGATGTGACTGGCAATAATTTAATTTCTCCAAGTGAGCCTGTTTTGACTGTGACAGCCATTGGTGAGTGATCTCTCCCTGCCTTTATCTCTGTGCACCAGCCTTTCACTATATTTTCTCTCTCCTGACAAGCTGAGGAGGGAAGGGATAGAGCAGCTTTGATGGGCATCTGTCATCCAGTAAGGATCAACCCACCACAACTGGCAAAGGACCTGGCTATGTTTGTGGGTGCCAGTCAAAACCCTGACATCGGATGCCCAAAATGTTATTTTGGCCAAAACCAGACTGTAAAATACCTCCAGAGTTGACTAATTCCATGTACTTGAATTATCAAACAAACCCTTATAAAATATCACTTCAGGATATTTGACTTTACATGAATCTTGGCCCATTATGAAAATGAACAATTCTTCAGAGAGCCTGATCTGGTTACCTGCCCTAAAATATGTCCTGTTTCAATCCCTATGTTACACATTATTGTGATTGCATCTCTTATGCTGTAAAGAAACCCGAACCACAAACCCAGCGTACTTTACATTTCTTGCATGTATTTTTTAACAAGCTTGTAATGTAAAACAAATGTTTCAGGAAATTAATATTGCTTATTAAGGAAAGCATCTTTCTCACAGTCCTACATTCACATTGAAATAATCCAAGAATTTGTCAATCACAAACTATTCAGCAGATACCAGAAACATAGTTTGGCATGCAAAGAAGTATTAGGAATTTGAATGACACATTTATTGATAAAATATGAATATATTCATTCTAAGTGTATATTTCTACAGAACAAACCGGATTTAGTTTTCCAGCTAGAGAAAACCAACTTTCTGTAAATTCATATTCAGCCTACTGTTATATAACCCTGATCAATATTGTTAACTCCTGCAAGCCTTGCCTTTTTTGGTAAAGAAATCTTCTATCAATAAAAAAAAAAGTACACTGGTGTGAAAAAATTCAAACATTTGAGTTCGATTATAATTTAATAAGTAGTTTATCTCTTCAAGCATCCAGGAGACATGTTAAATGCATGTTTAAGAAGTATTTGCATTTCTTGTACCTTTAAATTGTTGGCATTTCCCGCAGATTAAAATATAAGTATGCAGGAATTGAAAGATATGAAAACTCAAGCCCTGTGAAGCCATTTTTCAACAAAATTATTTTAATTTATTCAGGATAGAAATGCAAATAAATCTTTTGAACACACACTGAGCACAGAAAATTGCAATGAGACTCCAATATGATTATTATAACATGAGGGAAAATGTAGAGAAGTATTAGTGTGGCAGCTCAGAAATGAGAATTTCTAAGGATACATACATCAGATAAGCACCAACAGGGGTCACAACGCCTTTCTGTCCAGGAATAGCAACAAAAACTTTCAAATACCAGAAATTCAAGAAAAATATTACAACTTTTTCATCAAAAAGCCAAATATGCAATCACATGGGTTAAAAAAAATAAAATTATAAATTATTTATGATGTAAGAAAGATGAGAGCCACAGGTATGTCTTAGGTGTTACTCGGGACTGAAAAGACCTCGTGTGTGCCACAACTGTGTGAGCTTTCATGTGCCCTCCTTTTGTCCCTTTCTCTTTCCTCACACAGCTATTTTATGTAAAAAAAGAAAAAAGATCTGTCAGATGCATCAGACATTTTATTTCTGTCTGACAGGAAAAGTGACAACAATCATTTATTCAAATATGTTAAGCTTTATAGAGATACACAGAGAGTGGAAGAGCACTCAGAAGCAGACAGAACTAAAAGCTACTGCCTTCAGTACACACAGAATTAATATGTTCACACAGACCATCACAGTTAATGAAATTAGCTACAAATCAAATATAAAAATACCAAAATAAAATTGCTGAAAATTTCATTATTTAGCATGTATAGAAAAGACCAGAAAAGGGATGACACTTTCCTCTTCCATCAAAATCAAATATCTTGATTCTCAGAGGTAACAGAGGTAACAAAGAAAAAGCTCACACTTACTTTTGTGGTATTTTCTTATTTTTAAAAATTAATACTATTAAAGAAGTATGAAGATTTTTTTTTTGTTTAAAGATACATATTTGAGGAAAACCCTGATTACATTAAAATTTATCTCAATGTTAATTATTTTCGAGAGTAATTAATAGCTATACATCCATCCTAAGTAATATTAAAATAGTTTCATTTACAGAACCTCACAGATCTATTTCTTCTTTTCCTAATTTTTTTGTTCAAATGATATGGAAATCACTCAGCAAATTCTTCTATAAGATCAACATCCTTTCAAACACAAAAAGGGAAATGTATCACTTTAAAGGTTGTAAGGAAAGCTAGAAAAGCAGATAACCATACACTTTAAAAGAAACATTGCACAGGAGGGAATGGAATGAAAAGCTCAGCACTTTTCCAAGAACTAGCCTGAGACTCTCCCATCATCTCTCTCCTGGTCACTAACTATGAATAGATATAATGCGTCCTCTTGCTTACAAATACCAACATAATTTAAATTAAAAAAATTATGGTTTTGCTTACAATAACATAGTGAGTTGAATACAATCAAAAAAGTCCAAACAACCCAAACACCAAAAAACCCATGTATAAAAGCAATTCTAGGCACTTCATCTTAAATGAAGAAGAAATTCAAAGCAATATCAAAATATTTGAAAATAATCCAGACTTACTTTTAAAAAAGCATGGTTAAACTAGTTCAACCCCATTATGGATACTCATTCAGAATTAAATTAACTCTATACAGTTTAGGTCACCTCCAAAAAAATTAATATAAATTAAATTAAGGAAGCTAATTTTAAAAGCATTCTGAACAAGGATTTAACACAATTCAATGAATCTGCTTCAAATCTGGTTAGTGTATATTAATTTTTTGCCTGTCCTTGTGTAAACCAACACAAAGACCCTGGAAATGCCATCATGCAGAAAAACCTGTGTAGGTTTAAGAGCACACCCCATAATCTGTGCAAGACCCTCTATAATAAGTGTAAGCCTTTATTGCAGCTTTATTTTTTTCCTGCTTATTTTTTAAAGGGGACATCTGCATTTAAATTATTAAATTTGGATTCTTTTTTCCTTTAGTAAATCAATTTCCTTCTTCTTGTAGCAATGTTAAAATGAGGACAAGGATCTACTTTTAGACTAATACTAAAAGTAATCACAAAGGAAGATTTCCAACTAAGCCTAGAAACAGTCACAATAAACCAGCATTTCCAAGTTTAAGAAAGTTTATTTTTATATAGGAAATTCAGCATTTTCCAGAAAAACACAGGTTTTTACTCTTAAAATCTAAAAAGAAAGGGTACAACATGTGAAACCTGTGGTCATTTGCTGTTTTCACTGTTCAACCGTTATTTATATGCGGGCATAAAACAATCTTAAACAAGGCAAATTAATATGTTAATTTAATTTCATGTAAAAACTCAGGCAGACAGTAAGATATTCTAAAATTATCCATCTTTTACAGGGAAGACCAAGATTACCTGGCTTACAATAACTCTCAGACCATGCACAGCAACAAGTAAAGGAGGAACAGAAGGTTCTGACTGGCAAGGAAGGGTAACACTACCTCCTAGTAGCCTGTCTGCACTTGTGCACCAGGCATGATCTTCCACAGCTTCCATCCCCTAACTGGGTGCATGTTGGGCTGCTCCTGCAAATGCTTCTGTGGCTATTCCAGTCAAAATGTACCAGACTAGCAAAACCCTAATATTTAAACTGTTGACAGCAATCTTCCTAAAGGGCATGCAGTGATAGGACAAGGGTTAATGGCTTAAGACAAAAGAGAACAGGTTTATATTAGGTATTAGGAGGAAATTATTTATTGAGAGGGTGGTGAGGCACTGGAATAGGTTGCCCAGAGGGGTGTGGATGCCCCATATGTGGAAGTGTTCAAAGCCAGTTTGGATTGGGCTTTCCAGGTCAATGGAAGGTGTCCTGTGCTAAAAGCATTGGAATGAGAAATTCTTCCTTGTGACGCCATTTAAGTGAAATATTTAGATATTTCATGAGGCATTGTAAAGGAAACTATGTGAAATTTTAGAAGTTAGAGCACAATCACCAAATTCAGAAGTCAATTATTTGCTCTAAATTTGGTCAAAAGCATGACTGCCCGCTTTTCCTCCCCTTAAAAGTAACCATCGCCCATTAAGTACTGCAAATATCTTTACTGATACAACATAAGTCTTTGCTTATACCCCATTCAGATCTGCTGAACAGCACAACCAACATAAAGCTAATTCTGTTTCTAATCTTAATCTCCTCAACAGATAAGTGTGAAAGGGAGGAAAATAGTAGATAAGCAATGCATTCTGTCTTCCACCAGATTATTAATAAAGGAAACGCTGAAGTCTTGGCCAAGGGGCTCGTGCGATCTTGTTTCCCCTTCCTCTCTTGCTCTACTGTTTAGGAGTGGGTCATCATTATCCCAAGGCAAATAGAGTAGCAACCATTTTTAGCTCACTGACAAAATATTTAAGTGAGAAAGCCTGGAACAATCAGATCATCACAGAGCTTTTCCTACAGCTGGGATGATCTAAATCCAGGCACTCATCAATTTAAGACTGAATGTCATGTATACAGCTACTTAAAAATTCATCTGCACAGCTTTATCATTTCTGCTGTCAAAAAACTAGTAAATTCTTATAATTTGATTTCAGTCTAAAACATCTCAGAAATTGGCTCTAAGTGTTACTATTTTAAGAACCACTTGTAAATTGAACCTGCAATCATGCTCAGGCAAGGACAGATTTGCAAGTTCTTAAATCTCTAGTAGTTTCAGCCAATAATCAAACAGACCAAACAAGAGCAACTTTTTTTTTTTTTAACATCAATAATTGCATTTTCAAAGCACTCTAAAAAGTTAATTTCATACTGAAATGTCTCCAAAAAACCTTGTAAACTGGAACTCTGCTTGGCATCAATTAGTATAAAAAATTACAGGCCGCAAAATCTGATTAAAACACTTCCTTGCAGCTAAAAAAAATCTCATGACTCATGGGTATGACAGGTGCAAAAGAATTAAAGTTGAGGAGAGAATGCCACACTACCAATTTCAGACAAATTTGCATTGTAAATATATTTAAATATAAGCATTTAGGAAAATAAAACAAACACATCTTACCAACCCACCACTAAGCTAGTTCAGGCAGCTAGTGCTACCTTCAGAAACAGGTTGGAATTTTTCTGTGGTTTCTCATGGGAGGAGAGAAAATTAATTTAAATTTCTAAGATGATGACAATTTGCATAGAAAACATTGAAGTTGAAGAATTCTGGGAGATTGGATGAAGCAGAGAAAGAAAACTCTTTAATGAATAGATGAAAACAGAGAAAAAGGCATTTCATTCAGAAAATTCAATTAGTCATTTAATTACAGCTAATAGTGCTAAGATTAAATTTAAAAAAAAAAGCTAGAATATCAAAGGAACATCAAGATTGTAACTAGATCCGCTAGTTATCACAGAAAATGTAAAACACTGATGGGTGAAGGATGTGGAGAGATTTAATCACTCAATACAACTACTTTATGGCAACTGCAAGTAATTTGTATAATCTGCCTGTAAAGCAGGCACCTTAATAAATCCCATCTTTCAAAAGCCTTTGCTTAAACCAAGATTCATTTTCTGGATCTTCTGCACAGCCCTCTTCATCTGACATCCTTGCTTAAAAAAGGATGCAAGCTGGTCACTTGCTTCTCAGGTTTGTACGGCTCGGCTTTTGTTACAATAATTCCTAAAATTCCTACTTCCTCAAATGCATCCCACCTGCTTCCCCCAGGTTCTCCCATAATCATAACACGAGCCCAGCTATGTGAGACTGAACAGCAATTTATACACACACGGCTGCAATGGTCTGAGACTCTGCAATTTCACACAACGCTCCCCTAGAGGCAGACCAGTAGACCTCAAGAACAGAGTTAGGATGATCCTGCAGTTTTAGGTATTTGCCTTTAAGCCTCCCAATCAAGGCATAATCCCCCACCCCAAGTGGTTCCAAATCAAAGAAAGCAGACTTGAGCTTCAGTTTCCCACTTCCTAGACTAGATGCCTAAATGTACTCTGAACACAGGACTCTAACAACAGGCTGGTGAATTGTGGAAACTGCCAAGCCTCAGAAGAGGTTTTAATACTATCAGTCTGGTTTTAGTCCTATCAATTAAGCAAGTGTGCAAGAAAAGCTTCCTGACATCATACAGGGTGTTATTTGATGTGCACTTGCCAGATTTCATTCTGACACACTTCCTCTACTTTGTGTAATGTCTTACTCCTGCAAAATTACTTCATGTGACTCCCACTGATCACTATTAATTTAATTTATATCCTTCTTCCCTTGCTTTCAGTGGGATTGTTCCCAGAATAAGAGCTTTTTTGCACAAAGATGCATAGTCATAATCCAGCTCCTGCTGCATACAGCCACGAGCAGTAATTGTGCATGCCTTTGAGTTTATTATTATGTAACCTTCCTTTGGCTTACCCACATGGAGAAATATTAAAATAAATTAACATTTTACTGGCTCTGTAATTGGAAGTGTCTCTTCGAAACAAATATGTTTATCAAACAGTTTGACTGGGAAAATACATTACTGTAGCTGCAGTTACCCAAATTACATGCTGTCTAAAGCAAAAAGGGCAAAAGCCATCTGGCTCCATATAACTTACATTTTCTAGACAGCTTGCAGCTGGTTCTGATTAGGCAGCATCTCAGTACTCCCAGAGATCTATTTTTAACTCTGCAACTTTATTTTTAGTGCTCGCACATCCAAGGCACATGGTGTTTACATTAATAAATGAACAACCGCCTACAGTTAAGAAAAGCTTTGTGCAATTCTTGTGGCACAGCCACTGCGCAGCATAGATGGATGGTTAAATAAAACATCATGTGTGCTAACTAAAGAGACCTTGTGCACCTCCTGCCTCTTTACAGGACTGCAGAAAGCACCTCTGGAGAGCTGGAAAGGCAGGAAGAAGACAATGATGGACATCGGGATGATTTACTTCTCAAGTAACATTGGGTGGCATGCCCAACCCCTCACCAGAAAAATCTCTTTTTTTTTTTTTTTAATGTGGAATAATTATCAACGTACAATTCAGAATGACTGAAGTCTGCTGCTAAAACCCTCAGAGAGTCAGAACAGTGGATGCTGCAAGTCCAGGAAGCATTATCATATTTCTGGGTTTTTTATACATAGACACATGCACACAGAGTTTATACCTTATTTTTGACTGGGAAATATCAGATTATTCTTGTACCATGAAAAAACCCCTTTCAAAAGGATGTAAAACACGTGTACCAGAAAGGTTAAATGTAGAATATGTTTTGTGAATTTTTTTGAGGTCTCTTATTTTTTCATTCTGTGGTATAACTGAATTGCAACATCGTAACTGGGGACTGAAGTCAGGCTAAGACAAATAAACAGCTATAACGAAGTCAAATACAGCTAATCTAAAGCTAATTCATGCTCAATTTTATAGTATTAATTCCATTTTGCATGAACTTGCAACTTACTGTATTGCATAGGCCACATGTGACAGCCTCCATCTCTGACCCCTTGCTCTTCCCAAAGAAAGCAGGCAGCTGCACCAGCCAGTGTGAGTTTTCTAAGGGACCTGCTGGCAGTTTGCAAGAGGGTATGCTCCCAGAATTTGCTTCTGGGCAGTTACACCAAAAGGACTATTAATCCCAAATGTAAAATTCAAATGTAAAATTTTACTTCTTCCAGAAACACTTCCCAGGGGTAAGAAAATACAAAACACAACAAAAGTGATCCAGATTTCCTTTTAGCATGCAATTAAAGGAATTTGTTCTTCCAGTCCATATCCACTGTGCTACATCACTAATATAACCAAATTTGAAACTAGTGCCAGCTAAACATCTTAGAAACCTATCAGTGGGAATGTTTTCAGCACCATAAAGTACTGACTAGCTGTAAAATCTTAGTCAACTTTGAAACAAATCTCCATTTCAGCCTCTAGGCATGCAGAGCACTACTGAAGCTAGTCCCAGTTCCCTTGTGACACTGAGGACCAGTGCCAAGAGGAAGGGAGGCTATTTCCCCAGGAAGTTCTTTCAGAAAATTTCTTTTCCTCACTAACACTTTAGACACACTTATTCTCATGTATTCCTAGGTTTCTGTATATGTTTTCTCTATATACCTTTCTTCTTACATTTTTGTTCCTTATTATTTTAATCTAAGTCCAGTGCTTCCCCCCTCCGTGGCTCTTAACATCTCCACCATACCTCACTTTCTCTTCTTTATGCTGCTTTCAAGCCTCTGTGTCACTTTCTACTCTTGAATCCTCTGCATACCAATGCTGGGTTTGTTTCACTTTTCAGTTGCCTGGCTGGGGAGTTTCTTACTGAAAGGACTTTATTATTAAATTCCAATGTACTTTTGGGGTCTGCACCCCAAAGACAGCCATTGCAGTTCAGTCTCCCTGCCAGAGAAATGAATGGTGCCTCCACAAGTCTATAGGCGCTCCTGATCAGCTATTTGAAATCAAAACATTATTTGTCATCTAGCACAGATTCCTTGGATGGTAGTGGCTTAAGGAGTGCACAGAGGAACAAGCTTTCTTGTATGTTTTGTGAGGTAAGGCAAGACCCCTCATATGAATCCAATAACATGGTGCAGCAGGTACCTTCTAATATACCAGACTGAAAAGCTAAAACATTTATGAAGTCACAAGAAATAACACACGGGAAAGGTGATGCAGTATTTCATGTAGAAGCACTGTGTTTTGCATTCCTCTCTCTTCTTCTACCCTTTAAAAATAGCTGAACAGAAAAGACAAAATACTCAGTGGCTATTTCAGGATATTCTTGACATAACTTACACGTACTCGTGAATTCGTCTACAAAAAAATTGTCTAGGGCAACTGCTGAATGCTTCAACAGAGAATAAAAGATATTCATCAGGATCTGAGGCAGCTTTTGAGCAATATGAAAGAGTGCTCTTTGCACCCACAGCAACTACTGAAAGCTGAGTTGGGGATATCTAAATGAGCTGTATTCACTTTAAGTCACTAAAGATATACTTCAAGGCTAGAGAAACAGCTGCAAGCACCTTAGGGGGAGCTGTGAAAGATATCTGATGTCTGCTTTCTTCATGAAGCCTGAAGTTTGTGTACTGTGCACTGGCCTCAAAATAGTACTGTTTTAAAATACAGGGTAGATGCTTTTTTAATACAAGTGATGTGAGTCACACAACTCAGAGCATACACAACACCTATTGTCTATACCCACAGAAAACCTTTTTTTGCCCTACCATGCCCCGGATCAGTAAATCCGTTGTGAATTTCTCACTCAGGTCAGATCATTTTCCATTTCTCAACATGGGAAAAATAAATACAGACAACATGAAACTTGTGTAAATGAATCACATGAACATTCAATTTTGAAAAATCTGTAAACTGCTACGAGGCACATTTGCAGCCTTAAAGAACAGTACACAGAGGAAGCCATATACAAGTTGTCATCTCCATTACTCATATCATGGCAATGTCCTGCAGTTAAGCACTGAGGAGTACAAACCCTTATTAATCCATAATCCAGACAATTGAGAATTACTGTATCTGCAAATTGAGGGTTACAAAGCACTGAGAGATTAATAAACAATAAGTACTTTCATAATTTTACTTTTATGGAACAGAAACTTTCCTGTCACTTCCAGGTGGCACCTTAAGAATCCAAGAGAAAAAACATGGAGAGATTTAAAATTGTTACCTATGAAAAAAGGTTAAAGTAACAGATTTTAACAATGTAGTTAAGGGAAGACTGGAAAGAACAACTAACAAATGATAGCCTAGGAGAAGAACATTGAACAAGTTAGAGGATAAAATAGCATGGCAGAGGTCACTAGTCCTCATGTCTTCAGGTCAGCTGTTAACTACAATTGATAACAAAGGGAACTTTGGGCAGGAATTCAGGGATCCTAAAATAGCTCAGTGCTTTGCTTTGGCAGAAACTGCCAAAATGTTAAACCAGAAATTTTGAACTCAAAATATCTTATGTTTAACTAATAGGAATTTTGTCAAACCATCTCAGGTTGCCTTCCTTTCTGTCAGCATTTCCAGCCAGAAGTTTGTTCCTGAAGGAGACTCCCCTCTGGAACAGACACTGAGCTTGACAACATCAACACCCCGCATCACAGCCCTTAGAACTACAGTCATCACAAAAATTTGGTATTACGTCAGGACCCCTGACAGCTGTCCAGCTTTGTCATTATTAAAAGAAAAAGGAAAAAAAAATTCTAGGTATTACATGACATCAAAATCCTCCCCTGTAGAGAATAACAGCCCAAAACAACATTTTTGTGTTAATCTGTTTCAGGCCTCATTAAACTTTCAAAAGAAATTCTCAGAGTTTGCAACTCTTGAATATCTCAACTGCAATGCTAAACAGAAATAGGTTTAACTAGTAGAAATATAAATACATAATATATATTAAGTATTTTTCTAAATCACACATGGAAACAGGTCATCAAGGGGGACTGTGGAACTTATTGTGGTGTTAGCTTTCAAAATTGAAAATCATCTTGTCCTCTTAGAGATGATAATTTAAGAAAAAAAAAAAAAAAAAGCCCTGGGGCAGGTTCAAACCAAGAGTTCACTGGTTCAGCAGGGCTTGGATCCACCCACAACGTGCACATCATCATCTGAAGTAAAGCATGGCACACACCCCTCCCCAATTTAAATCATACCTTAAGCTCCCTTTAGACATTCATTTGCTAAATGCTACAAAGTGCTTAATTTCTAGATTAAGAGATCCCATACACTCTAACCTTTTAGATTTTGTAATGAAGTTTTGAAATTGCTACCAGCTTCAAAATTAAGGTGCAACAAAATAGTCTTGCTTTTTGTGAGTCACCGAATCTGCAAATTACCTGTTAAAAGTGTTATAATTATCACTGCAGAAACACTTAATCTGCAGAAACACATCTGCCAGAGACAAAATTAGGAGGTGGTGTGTGGGTGTGAAAATATTAAAAGTTGGCAAACATGCCTTTTTTAGGGTATTCAATATAACCAATATTCATACAGCTAACCTAATAAATGAGGAAACAAAAAATTTTCATGGAGTTTAATCTAACTTCCTTTATAATACAACATTTTAGAAACATAGCCTTACAAAATTGTAGATGTTACAAATTCACACAGGTAAATACTAAATTGATAATCTTTTGGCAAAACACATTTCACATATTCCTAACTGCTTTGTGTTACGTATGTCTTACTGAATATGAAAAAATGCCTGGCAGCCAGATGCTGAACTATCACTTTAAAACTGGTATGCTATGTGATGTGACTGATGATGTGACTTTCTTGGTCATCTCATTCAGCTATAAAAATGTTCACTGTGCCTCCAAATTCTGCATGGACAGAACAGTTAATTCTTAAAATCCATAAACGAGAAATGACCAATAAAGTGAAGAAGTGTGAAGAAGTCCTTAGTACTTCTCTCCAGCTTTACCTATGGTTAAGCAGTCCCAGAGTTATGGAGGTTGACCATGCTTCTCTTGTTCAAGGATGACTCATGATCCTTTCTTTCCAATGTAGGACATGAGTTAAACATACTTTTTCTCTTCCCTCTTCCTTCCTAACTTTGCCAAGACTATTGTGTGGCTATGTAGTAAAAAGCACTGAGGAAACAATCCAGGCTAAAAACAACCCTTACCTTTTGGGAACAGCTGAGCCTGGATTAGTTCCTGAACTCATTTCACCCTGTGGCCACACAAACAGGTATAGCTGGCACAGCTGAGCAGTTGATGAGACGAGTGAGACCAACAGGGAGCCAGTCACTAGAGTCTCTCATTCTGGCACTGCCACTGAATGAGACTTCTCAAAATGTAACCTCCCCCTGGTGGCTCTTTGAACCACGCAGCTCCACTGGCCCTCCTGTCTGTCCTGTCTTCTCCCCCAACAAAGACAAACACACAGCAAGGAGTCTTGACACCACATCACTTAGTAATTGAAGTGAAAGAGTTACCTCTTTCCATGATGAGCCAAACCACACAGGAGGTAAAATGTGTTGTCAGCAAAGCAGGAAACACTTTCCACACTACTCGTGTTTTCAGATATAAAGAACCCCGCTAATAATGACATGATAAAAAGATTCTTGTTGCTATTGTTTTTCTGGATACTGCAACAGCAATTCTCCACATGGAAATGTGAGAATTGACAGAGACAAGAATTAGGAAAATCAACTGACCTGCCAAACAGAGTACAGCAATGAGCCACCTGGAGAGGCAAAACTTTTTATTTACAGCCTTTGAGCTATATTAATCAGGACTGCTTGAAAACACAACACCCTGAACTTCCCCCCCCCAGTGCCACCCTCCTTAAACATGCTAGACCCTACATTAAAGCACATCTCATCTGTAGAAGAACAAACAGATTATTTGGTATGACAAGCCTACGAATGGAATTTAGATGCTGGGGAGAGGGAGAGAAGTATATAAAAAATTAAAATAAACAACAAAAGTTGATGCACTTATCTAGGACTGGCCTCACCCACTAAGGGATTAGAACTTCTTATACTTGGCACAGGTCCAAGGAATACTCTGTATATATGACAGTCCAGCTGCCTAGATAGAAAATTCAGAGACGGTAGTGAGCCCTTCCTTCCTCCAATAATATAAAAATGTAGGCCTTGGACCATATGGAATCAGAGCACAGGAAGACACAGGTCAACTGCTGAAATGAGATGGGGAAGGGACATCTCTTTAGTTGAGCCTCAGATTCTAACTTGATTTAGAACTGCACACAATTTTTGATCCTAGAGAAAATTCCAACACTTTGGAAAGGCTTTACAGGTTATGCTAAAGAGTTTGCTCCAAGTAAAGGCAAGCTTTCATGAGGCAATGCAGAATGCTCTCATCGTGTAAGCTTCCAGCAAGCACAATGACTTCAGGATTACAGACAGCAAAGTAATAAAAGCAGAGTTGGTTAAATATTTCCTGTGAGATGGGAATCCAAACTTCTGGGTTTGGAGGCTTTCCAGACTCACTCAGAGTGATGGCAGCCTTCTATTCAGTAAAAACACACGAAAATTTTGTCATACACTTAGTGACAATCAAAGCAACTTCTAGGTGGCTGTTGGGATTCATCGTTTGTAGTGATGAGCCACATGAGGAATCAGCCTCTCCAGTATTTTCCAGCATATTTCAATGGTTAATTATCAACACTATTATATCACACCACATGTTTACTCTCCAGAGAAAATGCAATCTTCTGATTTGCTTTTCTAAGGTCACTCAAAATATAAACATATACATTTACCTATTTAAAGTTCACTAGACTCCAGTGGAAGTATAACTGCACCACCTTGGTTTAATGAACTACTAATCATCCAAAGGACAGTGGAATACACAGTTTTGTCACTGGACAATAAATCTGATGGCTCTTTCTAGAGGTGCATGTTCTAAGTGAGCACTGAGGATAAATTACATACTTAAAACAAGGAAAACTTTCCACCTCTAATTTAAAAAAGCCACTCTGAAGAATCTTTACAAACTTTATTAACATTTCAGTATTTCCAGAAAATTATCTTTTAAGCTGCTAATGGTCAAAAAAGTCAGACCTGTGTTTTGGCTACACAGATCAACAAAATAGTTACTTTGAAAGACAAATTCCCAGAAAAAAAACATTCAGCAGCCAACATTAACAACTGACTCCTGAAAGAAAACAGCAGTATAGTCCTAATTGTCAAGCACAGTACCTGTTTGAAGAGACAGGAATCTTTTATGTATGTATAGGTAAGAGTTTGTATGTATGAATCATCTTAAAGTATCACAAAATTATACCAGAAATACTCTTCAGATTTGTTTTCATCGGTTAACCTGAATCTGCTGGAAGTAGCAACTGATCCCACAACCCACTGTCTAGTTGTTGTCATTCTTTATTCACTTAAAATCTGAAGAATTAGCATACAAAATAATACAGCTTCATGAACATGTGTAAGTATGAAAGCACAAATAAGAGTAGAACCATGACATTTTAATGTTTTAATTATCAATTTTCATTGTAAATGGTGCAAATTACTTCTAAGAGGAAGAAAAAAAGCATGGTAAGTAGGTCAATGTATTTACAAACTTTAATTATAGCAAATGAACAAGATGATGCTTTCTTATCTAATGTATGCATAGAGCATTTTATTCATTATTTGGTAGTCTTGTACATTAAATCCCCAGTGGCAGAACACATTTTGAATCTAAATTTTTCATTCAAGCTTGTTAGGATTTTACCTAGAAATACCTAGATAAAGATGTCAGGCTTAAATTATTATGAGAAAAATACAGAGAGAGTCTCTAAACAGCAACATCTTTTACATTTCTTAAGGGCAAACTTAAGATTTATGTCAGACTGAAGCTATTTTGGAGTTCTGTAAGGAGATTCAAGAGGTCAAAATCTGAGCTGTACATCTCAGTCATGCTTTGCATTAAAAGTTAAAAAGAGCAGGGAGTGCTAAGAGGCAAGAATCCCTCTTTTACACACATTATATCAAGGCTGAGCTTGTAGATCTTTTTATTTTTGCTTTTTGAGATCTTAAAGAGCTGCAGTACTCTGTCATACACAGACAGATAGATAGAGATAATATACCTACTAATCCTGAATCTTTTGGGGCCATATTCAGTGAATCCTCCACATATATCTAATCCAGCCTGTGATGCAGTTCTTTTTTAATCTAAGGAAAATTCATCACAAAGCCATCACAAGGAACAAATGTATTTGATTCTTTCAGCCTACAGTCAGAAATCTGAAAAAGATCCATGCACTTAACTTCAATGGAACTTAAACACCTGCCAAAACAGACCTTTGTCTGAAGAAGAGGTTTTAGCCTTCTGGTATTTAATTTACTTCTTTGTTTTGGACTCAAAGTTCTCCTACATCTTTTTACTAAAAAGCTGACAAAATACATTTTAAAGTAAGATACATGATTATTCATCAAAATATTCATCTGTTCACAGGATCTACTGCTGATGAAGAGATGGTTACTGGACTGCAATATAAACTTTCAGTGCATTTCAATTTTAAAACAGTAGTGAAAATTGCATTTTGGAGCTTTTTCTATGTTTAGTCTTTACTAATATGGGGAAAATCATTTATAAAAATTGCAGAGAAAAGCAGAACAAGAAAACAGGGAGAGTCAGCTTTGCAATGAGGAAAAACAAGCCATTTCTCATGAGGAACAAACAAATGCCTATCAAAGAAATTCAGAATCAAGATGACAGAAAAGTGATCCAAAAGTAGGAGCTCGCAGAATTTAGCATACAGCTCCTTTCTCTCCCTCTCAGTTTATTAAGAAATTCACTTCCTGTTGATTATAGAAGCTCTTAGAAGAAACTAAACACCTGAAAAAGTAAGCAATGTTGTTGAAGAGCTGAAAGAAGTTTGGACAGCAATTTCCAAAATATTATATATCACACTTGGATTTCAGTTCAGTAATTACAGATAGATAAAAGAGCTGATTTCACCTAGGTGCATGTAAGTAAACCAGACACATTTTGACTTGTTATCTTTAGCAGCAGGCATGCTGAAATGCTGCTGAAAACCAGGGACAGTAAAAAGCTCTCTGATCAGCCTTCCACAACAGCATTTCACCTGTCTGCAATATTAAAAGCAAGAAACTGGATAAAGTGGATGTGTGGCCTTCCATCAGGAAACTGTGATACCAAACTGCTATTTTAGCAATAGTTGCAGCATCTAGAAAACTTCCATAAAGGTCAAGAGTTTCAGGTATTTTTCCTTCTTCATCATTTATTAGTCCCATGTATTAATTACTTGTCTCTCTTCCCTAACAGAAAATGATTACATGACCAATTTTAGTGGTTTTGATGTGTTGGTTTTTCAACAGAATTTTTTTCATTTAACTTTCCAATATTGCTTTCAATTTCAAGGGGAAAGGTAGAGCATAAAATCTGAAAGATCTGGGTGACAGGAGAAGCAAAGGGGAGAAGAAATGAGATCCCTCTGGACTCATGCCCCTTCTCAGGTTACAAAAAGCAAACCTGTGATCTGTACCTTCACAGAAATATTTATAATCCACCGTTCTCCATAGATGCTGTTTTTCTTTGAAAAAATCTGAGTAAAAAATACTGTATTAAACCAACACATGCTTTAAATGAAGCAATCTCTCTCCTGTCCAGATGAGCAGCATTCTTTCCAAGGACTGGAATCTTTGGAAACTGAACTGGTAGGCGTACAACAGACACAACCTCCAACTACACCACCATATTACTAGATGTGTTCCAAATACTAGGTAGTTAGAGAGAGATAATTCCAAAACACACCTGTGAGTATATTAATTCAACACTGGAAAGTACTAGTATTTTTTTAAAAAGAGTCCCTTTCAAAAGTTGATGCTAACTATTCTCTATAAGAGAATGTGCTGGGCCAGTTTAGTCCAGAGAAGAGAAGGCTGGGAGGGAATCTCATTAAAGCACACAAATACCTTAAAGGCAAATGCCAAGAGATTGGAGCCAGACTCTTTAGTGGTGCCCAGCTACAGGATGAGGAGCAATGGCCATAAACCATAACACAAGAAGTTCCACCTCAACATGAGGAAGAAATTCTTTGTGTTGAGGTGGTAGAGGAACAGGCTGTCCAGGGAGGTCATGGAGTCTCCCTCTTTGGAGGCATTCAAAACCCACCTGGACACATTCCTGTGTCACCTGTTCTAGGTGACCCTGCCTTGGCAGAGGGATTTGAATGGTTATCTCCAGAGGTCCCTTCCAACCTTAACAGTTCCATGATTCTGTGAAATAAATATTTTCTTTTTCTGACCAATGCTTTTTATGCACAGAAATCAGTTCAGAACATGCAATGGTTACAGAATGTAAACATTTCCTTAATGATGTTACAATTCATAACAAGCAAAGCAAACATCAGCACCTTTCCCTGTTGAGATTCAGCATTCACCTAATAGCTTTACAGATTAGCAAGAGCCTGGTCCCTGAAGGTTCAAAGAGCCAGGATCAGTTTAATAGGCTACAGACTTCTTGCAAGTAGATGTTGCTATGATAGAGGCCCTGCATTAATTGCATCACACAATATAAGGAAATACTCATGGGCATTGGTTCTACAAACAAACTCTGTACAAAGAGGTTCCTCAGATAATGCTTAAATAAAACATACCTCATTTTTGCTTATCCCACATAAGGTCTTTAAATGGGCTTTCAGACAATTTAGGTTTGAAGGGAAAGCAATTCTAAAGAAACAATTTTTTTTTCCACTTAGCATATCCCATCATAAAACCACTGAAATTTATCATAGTGCACACAATCCTTTCTACAGCATTTTAGAATTTTTCATTGATAGAACAAGCCATCCATGAAGTAGGCTGACCTATACCATTCATCTACAGAGTAGTACTGCTTTACCAGTTTGCCTCTTGCTTCTTCTTCTTCTGGTTTGTTTTTTTTTTTTGAGTTTTTTAAAAATATATTTATCTTCTGTCTAAGCAGCATGTATGAATGTACATACAGAAGCTATATATATGTGAGCTAGATATATTGTAAAAAAAAAGTACATTCACCATTTTGTTGTAACTTACAATCATGACCCAAAATATCAACATTTACCATATATTATGAAGATTTTCACAGGTCTCATGTACAAGACACACAGATTGGTATTCAAATGAGATAGCATCCTGGTGTTACACCATAGAAAGAAAGGTTATAAATACTGTCTGTATACTGTATGTGCTTAAAGTGTGTCTCTTAAAAATTACTTCAAACTGCCCTAACCACTGGATGTAACAGAATACAGCAACCTATTCCCTGAAGAAATTCAAGACAATCAGGAATAAAAATGAAAAAGCACAAACCCCCCAACTCTAACACTACTGAACACTCAGGCTTTTGCCATTTAAATTACAAGCCATAAATACAGGAACTGCCTACCACAGGCTCACCATCACAGGAAGAAGCTGCTCCTGTCACTGGCAATTCATTAATTTTTCTTTTGGAATACTAGGGACACTTGCAATACTGGAGCATCTTACAAGAAACAATTACAACCTGATCCATATTTTAGACCTTTGTTGGAAGCTGAATCATAGGAATCACAGAGTCATAAAATAGTTTTGGTTGGAAGGGACCTTTAAAGTTGGATGGAACTGCCCTTCCATCTCTTCATCTCATAAGGTTCACCTTCATAAAAAATAAACTCCATGACAAAGTAGCAATTGCAATGGGACAAAGATATTGTCCATGTATGAAAAACATGCACACTTGAAAAGGACAGGAAAAGGGGAACTCAGTTAGTATGGATGCAATAAGAAAATTTAGCAATGTTTATCTTCTAAAAAATTCCAATCAAATGTTAACTGCTCAGAGAAATGGCAGGCTTCTCCTACCATTCTGTTCCCTACCAGTCTATTACAGGGACTGCACTGGAACCAGAAATTTCAAAAGGTGCCAAAGCACTGCACAAAACACATCTCAGCCTCACTCAGCTGGGGGACAAAGAGATGCCACTCATCCTCCTCCAGCACGTGGCACTAACTTTAAGCAGGATGCAAGACTAAAGTCCAAATAAATCCTGCCCTGTAGCAGCGTGGCAGGATGATGAAATGCTGCTACCTTCTCAAAGCATCCCCTTCAGAGCCGCTCTGAGCAGGCCACAGGAACATCTCAAGGCCCTGCACACACACACCCCTCAGCAGAGGAAGGACAGGAAGGGTCTCCTGTGTGATATGTTCCAGCAGGGCTTATTTCAGCATGCCAAAGGGATCAGGGACAGAAGAGACCAACCACGTGGTGCTCAGTGGTTAAGTAGGGGTCAGGAACCGATGGTCTGAGGGCACAGGGGTGGTACACAGGCAGGGCAAGGGGCAGCAACCCTAATGGGGGGGATGAGGGATGAACAACTGGGGTGGGCAGGGTTAAGTGACCAATGAGGGAAGCAATCCGGGGTAGATTGGCAGTAGTTCTACAAGACACCATGAGGGAAGTCTTTTCCTTCAGCCTAGGCAGGGAACTCTGTGGTAAATCTTTCCAGGGCAAAGCCTGGAAGTTTCCCTGAAGGGATTTTTAGGGCTCCCACACTGCCCCACTGCTGCTTCACTGAGGAAAAGAAAAATGTGGATCAAGGGCTGACACTGCCCTTGAATACTGCATTTCTGTACATACCACAGAGGTGTATTGAAATGGTTGATGAAGCAACTCAGAGTTTTCAGAGTCAAACTCTAATGATGAGGGACACTAAGGAGTAGATTTGAAGATATCTAGGCACCTAACTCCTATCAAAAGTGATGTTCCTGAAGTATCTAAATACCTTTACAAGTAATCTGATTATACTGAATGTTTCTCCTTTCTTGCATCAGATGTAGCCTGCAGAAACAGACAACAAATATGCATTCACATTTGCTATCTTCTTTCTTCATACCAATAACAGCAGTGGAAAATTTACTTTCTTTTTGTGAGACCAAATTTAATTTTTGGCTCTTTCCTCAGACTGCAACTAACACAAAAGAAGAAATGTTAGAAAGATACCAAATCAGCTGGAGTGTCTTGGCATTTGAACTATATGTTTAGGAAAGTACAAGATTATTTCCTATTAAGCACCACTGTGATACAGATAGAGATGTGCCCTTCTGCTAAATGCCCCGTTGTGCTCTGTATGGATAATTCACTGCATGCACCAAATTGCACTGTAAGAAAAAGAGGCCAAGTCTGAAACCCAGCTATGCTTTGATGTATAAGCTATTGTCAGTTTTTAATGCTACAATCAACGATTCTCAAAAAATGTTCACTGGATTAAATTTCTATGCAATAGGGCATGTACGGATATATACAGCTCATGAAGTATTACAATGTTTTCCCTGATGCTTTTATAGGCTGTTTGCACAAAACCAAAGCTGGCATAAAATAAGCCACCTGTAAAGGGTTATTTTACCAACAGTGCTAGGAATAGCTACTTCAAGTGTGGGTGAACACAGTGTGAACCATATGGGACGTTGCAGAGATTTGAACTGGGGACTCTCACTCCTCAAAAGAACTGAAGTCAAGGCATGTTCCATATGCAGCATTCTGTTTTCTTGGAAGTTTAGACAGCTACTAATAGTTCACTCTCTTTCAAGTGAACCTGCAGTTCAGTGACTCATTTTGCATGGATAAATGGACTCATTGTATAAAGCAGGTTCAGAGGCCATTGTTAATTTCACATATTTAAAGGAGGAAGCTCTGCAAAGAATGCCTATTATGGGCAAAGATGGCTTTGGAGCTAAACAGAAAAATAACCAGATACCATTTGTAGTCTTTCTTTAAAAGAAGCATCTGTGCAAAGGCAGAAAACAATGTCTAATTACACAAATTAAGAACTGAAATGTTACAAAATGCCTATCCATGTCAGATCATGACTAATCAGTTTCTTAAGAAAAAACAAAAAAATATTTTAAATGTACTGTAGGATTATACTGGCTTTAAAATTCAGCTGTGATAAGGTATCCCCAAAACTGCCTTTTCTGCCTATACAGTCATTGTCCCATTTTATAAGAAGTGTTGCATATCAGTCATTTGCCAAATTCATTTCATCAACACAAAGAATTATATATTTCCTAAGAAAGCACAGTTTTCTGCAGGAGTGAGGTATAAATATAAACAAACTGACCTGGTGTTGTGGAGCTCATTGTTCTCAATGGAATGGTATCTTATTAAAGTGTAAAGCAAACTGTGGCTGAAGTTGTTCAGATTTTGAGATTCTTCCAGAAGTGGGGTGAATCTGAGTAAAATAAAGAAGAAAAAAACACCTTTTGACTATTTGTTGACAACATAATATTTTTAAGAGAATATGATTATGTCAAACATACTTAAACAGAAGAACATTTGAAATCTCTCACCCCAAAGGTTCTTTCTATAGTCTACTTTTTTTGCTGCAAATTCAAGAGCTGATAACCACTGACTAAAATTCAGAAATCCTAAAGCTTCAGAGCAGCTCAACTAGAAATTTGCATTACAGCCCATCTACAGCCACATAAGAACACCAGAAAGTAAAGGATGAACTGTGTCCTTTCTCTCTCCTCTGTGATTAGGTTATTACATGAAATAGAAGACAGGAGGTACAAATATATATTACATCCTTATGTCTAAGGAGTGGCCAATTCTCAGTTTTACTGCAGTCAGCATCGAAACATGAATGTCAGAAACAGATCTGCATTCAAAAGTCTTTCTGGAATAGCTACTACTTCCTAAAGCTCCAATGTTTGAAGAGCTCATTAACAGAACTTGTTGAAATAATTAGCATAGCTGAAGGGATCTCCCATGACGAGCTAATGACATCTCCTACACCACAAAGAGAGCTGCTAATGGTGTGGGCTGCTGAGAGTAGGGCAAGGAAGGTTCTGCAATTTGGCTGAAATCCTTTCACAGTCCCATGGCATTCTCAGTTCAATGCAGAAGCAGAAGCAAAAACGTTCCTCTAATACTCCCATCTGCTGAAAGTTTAAAGCTATAGAGAAGAGGCTTTCAGGGAACTAAAATATATTTTCATTCAAGCATGATATAAACAGCATAATGAGAGAGAAGGTTGTAGTGCATTACGACTGTAACTATCCTATTCAGCCACTGCTCCTGAAGTGTCTAAGTAGTCAAAGATATTCTTAGTGCTGAATATTTTAGCAGCTTTTGTCACTTTTTTTAAACTACCAACTGCACATTTAGTTTCAAGCTGAGCTCAGCCAAATTCGAGATAGTAAATTACATTTTAACCAAGTATAATCATTTAAGTTTAGCACCATTATCATTCAAGGAAAGAAAATCACACATTTAGATAACTTCTGCTTTTATGCCCCTGACAGCAAGCTGGACATACACTGCTCAAACAGGCATGATGTTAGCATCACCAGCACTCCAGCAGACAGCACCTGTAAAACCAAAATTCATGATACTTCATGAAAATCCTAATTACTCTCCCTTGCTTGCCTCATGCATCACAATTCATCAAAGATCAGATGGAACTGCTATAAAACTGAACAGACTCTACTGTTAAGCCCTATCCAAAATGTGCATTTGGACAGACCCCTACCTTGGCTGCAGCAGGCATATAGCATATAGATTTATCAATAAAAGTACAACCAATACACAGTTGAGGAGTTCTAAGACTGTACTTAATTTCACTGAGGTCATTATTATCTTAGCAGCTACACAGATCATAATATTTTCCAATCCAACATCCATTCATTCAGTGTCCAGCCTCAGCTGGGACGATGTGGTTTTTCTCAGAAAGTAGAAAATGGATATTGATGCACAGCTGTGGACTTTACTTGAGTGAATTTCCAGCATCCTCTTAAAGTAAACACAGTATTTTTGAGCATTAGGAAACTTCTGGGCATTAAGATTTGACAATATTCTAATATTTGCAATTGATTTATAATCCCCATAACTGACATTATAATTTAGTGTAAGTTTGCTTCATGTAGAGCACTTACTCCCATCTAGGTAAACATTTGAAGCACATATGAGAGCAGAGAACACACAGTCAGTTCTAACTACCACTCTCAAATAGGTAAGCTTTCTCCTCACAAAAAAAAACTCCACTTTTTTTCCCCTCAGTAAAGATATCTTCTAATAATTGGGATAGTTGTGTGTGTGTGAGACAGAGAGATCAGTAGATATGACTAGCATGCTCCTGTCAGTGCAGATATTCCATTTGAGTGACATTCCATACCCAAAACAATCCTGTACTGGGTTGTGGATACCAGCTGTGCAGAAACTGTAGAAACAAGCTGCTTCATAGTTCTTCCTTGCTCTTCTGGAGCATGGGACATTTACCCTTGGAGAATAATCAGGTTAGGGAAGATTTAAACAAGCTGGCCACACATAAGCTCATGCGACCTGATGGTATGGATGCTTCCATGAGTCCTGAGGGACCTGGACAGCATCACTGCAAAGCCACTCCCAGAAGAGCTTGAAAAGTCATGACTATCAAGGGAGATTCAAATAGACTGTAAGAAAGCAAACAACTCCTCTGTCTTCAGGAAGGACGAGAATACAGACAACCAAAGGCCAGTCCACCTCAACTCAATGTTTTGGAAGGTGATGGGCCAAATAATCCCGGAAACAATTTCCAAGCATGTGAAGGACAGGAGGGTGGTGGGAAATAGCCAGCCTTTATTTATGAAGGAAAGTCATGCTTGGCCCACACGATAGTCTTCTAGAATTAAATAGTTAGAAAATAGATGAGGGAGAGCTGAGAATGTTGTTTATCTTGAATAAAGAAAAGCTTTCAGCACTGTTCCCCAGAACACCCTCACAGACTGTGAAACACAGGAAAGTGGGCAGCAAGGTGGCTGAAAACAGCCTGTGCTGCCAAGCTCTAAGGGTTGTGATCTGCAGGCCAAAGTCCAGCTGGAGGCTAGTCCCTTCAATGGAGCCCCCAGGGGTCAATACTGGTGCCAGTACTGCTTTTCATTAAGGACCTGGCTCATGTTACAGAGCCTAACCTCAGCAATTCTACAGATGATTCCAAATTGGAAGGACTAGTTGACAGAGCAGATGGTTCCGCTGTCATTCAGAGGAACTTCAATGGGCTAGAAAAACTGGATCTACTGAGTGTGTGTTCCAAGGCTGGCGTGGATGGCAGGGACAAAAGTGAGAAACAGAAAAAGCCCCAAGATCAGAGGAAAAGGAGGTCCTCTACTGCAGAGTAGCCAGGTAAAAAGCAGTAAAGAAGACAGAACAAGACTGTTCTCAGTGATCCCCAGAGACAGAAGAAGAGGCAATGTGCACAAACTGAAATATGGGCAATTCCATTTAAACATTAAGAGGTACTTTTCCCCTGTTATTGAGGTCAAACATCTAAGAAATAGGTTGCCCAGCAAGTTTTTTGAGTCTCCATCCTTGGAGATTGTACACAGTCTTGGGCAACTTGCCATAGCTGACCTAGCCTAGAAGAGGGGTGTGCACTAGATACTTCCACAGGTCTGGAGATACTCTGTGATTTTCCTTTTCAAGATCACCAAAGACTGCACCAGCATTGAATATTCATTGCAATTAAACCTAGTGAGAATAATTCCAGTATACGAAAGTGTTCTGCTGGGATTCCCATAAAAAGATTTCTGCTAAGGAATTTTGTAAATTCAACTGTACTGGTAGTCTTATATTTAATGAAGTGGCAGTTGGCATCCTTCCTGATACTCTATTTCCATATATTTCACGTAAATGCAAAGCTTTCACTAAGCTGAATGTTGTTGTTCAGGCTCAGTTTTAACAACTCCTTGTAAATATGATACAAGGCTCACATTGTCAAAGCTCTCATTTAGAACATGAAAAATTCCACATCCCCATATACAGAAATATATTCACAACACAGAAACTCTCATTCAAATACACTTCTACTGATATGCTGACATGCTTCATTTCTTTTCTTTCTCTGAAGGAATGTCAGAGTGCAAATTAGACACTATGAACTGCAGTGCTACATATTTTTTAATGTTAGCACTGAAAATTAAAAAAGCACAGCACAGGCCATTGTGCATTAAAATTTCATGAGGGGTTCTTTGCTCATTGGGAGATGAATTTGTGCTCCATCTCCCCCCACAAAAAAAAGCACACAATTCCTGATTGGTCAAATCCTGAAGATACTAAGGTACACCAAGGGGCTCCAGGATTTAGGATCAACTAAGTGCACTTCCTAAGGCACTACATTCAGCATTTCAACACTAACATTCTAAGGGGTTTGGGGTTTTTTATTACATATTAATTGAATGATAATTCCTCCTTTATTCATTAGCGAGCCAGCATTTTAGTCTACAGCACAATATACAGCAAATTAATTTCTACCTTCATGTATATCACTGGAGGTGATGCTGCACATCAGTGATTTGCATTTGCTCATCCAGGAACCATAAAACCTTCCCCTTTTTCTTCAAAGGAAGTTCAACAGTTCATATGCTTCAACAACTGATGCACCTTTGAAATTGCTACAAAAGAAGAGTGGAAGATGGAATGCAGGTTTTCATGCCCACCAGCCACCACAAACCTCATGTTTCTCATGACTACATTGTAGGTACAGTATTTTCTAACACAAATAAGCATTTCAAGTTGACACTATCCCCTTAAACTGTCATCTCTCACTGTGTTGTCCCAAAACTATATTCACTGACTATATTTTTTCTATCTTGTGCCTATACTTCAAAATTCTTCTGGGAACTGAGTTTCTGAAATAGGATGCAATGAATTCAAATCAGCAGAACTCAGATAAAAAATATATTTCTACTTCTATTTTCCCTGTGCCCAAGATGAATTTTTCATGAGAACTTCTGAAATGAATCCATAGTTTTCAAAACTATATCCTGGAGGTATCTTCCAGATCTTTCTTTTCCAGGAGGATTTTTGACCTAAAATATCTCTATCTGCAAAGGGGTCTAGAAAATCATTATGAAAGATTTTGTGGATAAAAATATAGAATTATATGCTTCATTAAATTCTGAACATGACAGGTCAGCACCCTTAATAATATATCTAGTCATTTCTCTGCTGCATATATTGTTTTAAAATAGCTTTCAGTTACTTAGAAACAAAATTGTTGTTTGGAATTGAGATTAAGATGCTGGAGGCCATTAAGTATCACAAGTGCTCAAGTATCACAAGAAAGAAATATTCACTTCTCATATTTAACAGCTCGTGTGTTAAAAAACTAAACATGTAAAACAGCTGTAAGATTTAGTACAAATTTTGTTATCCAATGAACAGTTCAGCAAAAAGCTCAATTAAGAGAAATAGGAAATCTTAAAAACAAAAACAAAAAGAACAATAGTTGTTCTCTTTAGAATATGAAAAGCATGATGCTTAAAAAAAGAATGCATCTTTCTAAATGAAAGGTATTATTCGAAAGAAAATCATTGAATAGGTATTCTTACAGTATCTACTGAAAATCAGATTAAAAAGAGATCAGTTCTTAGAAAAAATAATAATAAATGTTAAAAACATAATGACTGGAAGGCAAATCACAGTAAACTTTTGCTGAAGTGATTTGCACCCATGTAAGCCAAACCCAGAATGCCAAACCAAACCCTTCTAACCTTGTATCAAACTTCTTAATTTGATTTGGAAGTAAGCTGGCATATGGAAAAGCTGGTAAGGTGCTAAGGAATGGTGTGAATTCCAAGACAAAGTACTTAAGTACTTACTTGCTTTTACAAAAAGCAAATGGCTATTATAATTGGTTTTAAAATGTAGAATAAGTGAAAGCTAAACCAAAACCAGGACATTAGCAGCACATGCAATTATGCAGTGACCTTTATATGCAAATACAGTGCAGATTTACTTGCAGTAAAAAGACCAGTGTCTAGTCCAGTAGACGTTGGGATATATAACTGCTTTAAGTGGGAATTTAGTGGTTCCACAGCAAAGCCTTCAGAATTCAGAGCTCAGTGCAGGATTAAGTATTTTACCATAAGGTATTCAGGCATCTTATTCTTAATTAGGTATCTACTTAATATCTTATTAGGTATCTACTTAACATCTTATTCTTAATTAGGTATTCTACTTTTTGAAGTCTGTAACAATTTTGCAGTACATACCTTTGAAAGTTTTGTATTAAAGAATTACTTCAGCAGCAAGTACTGGGCTGTCATACACTTTATATTTCCCCAGCAAAGTAATTTTTGATGCAGTGCCTAGCAGAAAAGTACATCTTACAGAACTTGTAAAGAATCCTTGGCTATACACTTCTAAAATGCAATTATTTCTTTTGCCCAATAAGTGGAATCACTATGTTTTAGCAAATACCCATATGCAATATTAAGCAGTGTTAGACCTCACACATGCTGTGAGCACACAGCTCACACGGCTGTGAGAGGCTCAGACTTCTGTCCAGTAAAACAAATCCTCCTTCCTGAAGCTCTTTAAAGCAAGCAATAAAGCCATACAGCTATTTCAATAACCTCTTTTACATTCACTGCCAATTGCAGAGATAAAGCAAATAAGTTTTCTAAAAATCAAGATGAGATGATGTCTTCCACCAAAAAGGAATCCAAGGCCTAAATCAATAGGATTAAATAATGCGCTGCTAAGCTGCTGGCTGGACTTCTGCTATGCCAGCTACAACAAACTGGCACAAGCCTCTGCTCTGCTTCCCAGTGAAATCAGTTAGAAAAACAATATAGCTTAAAAAAAGAAAAAAAAGCCAAACATTTTTTTCTTTCAGCCTCATCAGGATTTGGAACTTGTTCACCAGGCAGCTGCAGAAATACTTCTGCTGCAGCTTAAGTTGTCCTGTCTTCCTCTTTCATGCCAGCCCCTTGTCTGAATTAAAAAGAGTGCACATCCACATGTGCCCTCAGAAAGCAAAGCTGATGTACAAGATTTGGCCTGTATCAAGTACAACCAGGCAGCAGCAGATACCACAGCAGGTGAGGGACTGGCCTATATGATGCTTTCATAGCAGAAAAAGAAAATATGAGACAGGCCTATTTAGGTCCACATTTTGATTTTTTTTTAATTATGCCCAATTTTAATTAGTACTGAAAACAAAACTTCTTACAGGGAAAATAATCAAACTTAAAATTCAGAGTTCACTGAAGCACATAAGGAAAGAAGCAAAAAAACAAAAGCCTTTTTCATTGTAACAGGTTGTCCAGATGTCATCTCCTTCCTTGTAGATATTCACAACCCAAGTGAAAACGGCCTTGGCCAGTCTACTGTAGCTGACTGTGCTTTGTTCACTGTGACTGAATTAGAAAATCTCTAAAGATGCTTTCCAGCCTCAGCCATTCTGCCACAAGACACTGAAGAACACACAAGACACACAAAGAAAAGTCCTTGTAGGTGGTATGAAAGTAGGTACAGTCCTCACCCCTCACGCAAGAGCTTGGAAAAACTTCCACCAGATGAATACAACTGGAAGAAAGAAGCTGTCTCTTAAAACTTCTCAAAAAGCTGGACAAAGTGAGACACAACAATTACAGTCCATATTACTTTGAAAGAAATCACAAATTCTAAGCTTCTTTTATTTTGAATCTCTTACCCAGCATTATCAAAACTAACTATCCAAGCTCCTGGTAAGAAACCATCAGACAATTCATGCACTCAATTTAAAAATGCTTTCTAAATTCTTAAATTTGCCCTTGAAAAAATTAAGTGAACTTCTGTGGTGAGCAAAGGCAAAGTTAAGTGACAGCTGGAGTACAGACTTACAGGAGCACTGTGAGCTCTGCATTATGGAGCTACACTGTGCATAACTCAGGGAGTATTTCAGGGAGGCCACACTTCAATAATCTGCAATTTATTATCAATCATCATTAATAACTTAGTCACTGGTAATTAAAGCAAAAAAGAAATAAAACCCCCAAAACCCACCCTTTCAAGTAATGTGGAAAGAAACAACCCTTCTGTGCATACTCTTACCCATCTCTGCCTGCTGTCTGTCCATGAACATCCATTTCTCTAAATATGCTTGAGATGAAGTGTAATTTTAACCCATGAAAACTATTAACAGTGGGCTACAGTAGAGGGAAGGAGAGAAGGAGGCTGACTGTTTATTCTATGTCTGCATACACATAGAATAATAATAATAATAAAAAAGACCCACTACAAAACACATTCTTAATAAATAGCTGTACACAAGAACAAAAAGTTAAGTAGGCAAACATTATGTTAGAATATAACATGGGTTCAGGTAAACCAACATAGTTCAGTGCACTAGAACTACAAACTTGTTCCTTCAAAGGAACAAGAAGTAGACCATGAACAGAACACTTCTGAAACCCTTTGAGCCTATAATATGTAGTTCACAGTACTTCAGCTTTGGTTTTTGTTTGCCTCTTCACCAGATGAAAACTAACTTTCTCTCAACCACTCCCCCTTCTTTTTTCTTAAACTGAATTGTATTTCAGCTGTTACTGACCTTGTTGCATGTTGTGGTAACTGACATATAGCTACCCATAAAGAACTAGAGATAGCAACACAATTTTCCCCTATTCCTTTTCTTTACTCTATGTTTTCACATGAAGAGCAGTATAACAACTGGGGGTTTTTTTATGTTTTGAATTTAACCTGAGATGCACAGCACCTGAATATTTACCACAGTGGGAATTTGTAAGTAGAACATATCAGAACATCAAAGCTTCCTTCATACAAAAAACCACTTTTGCATTTCTGCAACATCGAACTAATTTAGAATAACAGAACACCTCTCATGAAACAACAAGAATTATCAGCCTCCCTATGGAAGTTTGTCTTTTTCAGACAGACTCAACAAGAAGAGGCTACTTATCTAGAAAGGAAAGCCTCCAAAGGCAGTTTCAGATGTTTGGCCTGTGATCTGAATGGCTCTCTGAAAGAATCAGTCTTGCTTTCCTTTCCAGCTCTTAAAGACAACTTGAGAGTATGTGGTGGTTAAGTTAAAAGGAAAAAATTTAATAAAATTTTAGAGGAGCAACTTCATGTGTAAACTTCCTCTGTCATTATAAAAATTTAATTTGGAATCTCCAAAAATTTACTTTCAGTAAAATTGTTTGAACTCAATTGTTTTTTTTTTAATTTTAAGACAAAAGGACATACTCTCCCTCACTGAAACCTTCTTTAGTATACAATGATTATTCATTTTGATGTGATCAAAATCATAAGGGAATATAACCATTGCCTTCAAAAAGGCTAGAGTGAAGTTATAACAAAATAGCCTTGAAAAATCCATATTTGTGTTAGATTCTATGCTTATATATAGGTATTAGCATGGATAATCATATTCAAGAGCACCTGATTTGCAAACAGTTCATATTTTTAGAACACAATATGTCTCTGGAAGCTTTGCTTTGACACTAGGTTTGGATGAATCCAGACAAACCTCAAGGTGAATCATCATAATATTCTGCTGCTCTCCACAGCCCTTCCACAGAGGCTACAAAACTCTTTGGTTTCTTCTGAACCACTTTTGCTACTGCCATTAAATTAGGACCTAGATGTCCCATTCAGGATTCAAACCATTTAATAAGACATTCAGTGCTCTGTACTTAGCTGGCCTTTAAAAGTTATCAAAACCTTTTTAAATGTCAAATATGGAACAGCATGCTTCAATGGCCCTGAATTAGTAAATTTCTTTGGACTTCAAAACATTGGTCTCAAAAATGACCTTCTCATGTGTACCATTTTCTCCTCTAAAGAAAGAATATCCAGTCTCAGATGCATTACTTCAGTGACACAGGCATACTCAAAAAGGTGTAGAAGTGTTACCTCATTTACAGGTAAATTATTGTACTCTTCTATACACACATATAATTCTGATTTGAGGAAAGTCTTAGCCACTTAGGATATGAGGCATCATTTTAGGGAAAAAGTATTTTAAAATGGTTTCTGAATTTTATCAGTTATTCATCTTAAAGCATTAATCTGAGAAACAAATATTTGAAGAAATATAAAGCAGAGAACTTCAAATACACAGGCATATTTGGATGGTTTGTAATTCTGACTTGTATGTGACAGACAATTTTCCAGAAAACCAAGTATCACACAGGACTAAGACACAACAACTTAATTTTAGGTCAGGAGTCCCCAGAATACAAAGAAACAGATGCACCTACAAGCAGGTAAAACACAAGCCAAGAACCATGGCAATCACCTACAGGACTCAGTCAGCTGCTTCCCTTATGCAGCTCACAGAGACCCCCACGTGAGAGCAACATCTTGTGTTTATGCAGCACTTAAAGGAATTCCTCCTGCAAAGACCTTGCAAGCAGGACAGAGATGGCAACAGGGCTTAGTGCAGGCACCAAGCACAGTAATGAGTGGAGATTGACATCTTTAAGATTTTTACAAAGTGATGAAATCACATTAATAAAAGAATTGACACAGGAGAGGGTCTATAGGTACACAGAAGCCGTCAGCAAGCTTAGAAGGAAGTGGAAACAACCTATGTAAATTTTTCATAGTTGTGATTCATTACATGAGATGATTGATGTCCAATGTTATTTCATGCATTAAAAGTAACTGAGATGAGTCAAAATGTTCCATTTAAATCTATGATGGAAAAGTGGGCTTATCTGCTTAGCAGCAAAATGATTTTTGTCTTTATAAACATCAAGATTCCTTTAGCTTTCTGTTGCTAAACAGCCAAGTAGTTTTCTGTTCACTAAAAACAAGTTTCAGTCAAATTTTCCCCAGAAAAGCATATAGGTGGCCAAAGAACATGTAAGCTGAATTATGTTATGAAAACTTGCCCCACAAGAAAAACTTATTTTTGCTATCACTGAATTTTATCAAAGATTGGACAAGTTTTTTACACTAGCTTCTAGATACATTAGGCTTCAATTTCATCTTTTCAATTCTAAAGAACTATTATCACAAAGTCTTTAGTTGTTGAAATAGTTATTTGCAGTGTTTGGTAAGTAACAAATTTTGTAGAGCTTGTCTTACAAGAAAATAAGCCTTTCACTGCAGCTGATGCTTTGAAGAACATTTACTCTGAATGTCCTTTGACAATAGATTTCTTTCCTGTAGAGCCTTACTTGTTTTCACAAGACAAGGTTTAATTCTAAACTGACATGTTTTAAGGGTATGATTCAGCAGAGACTAAATGATACATGGAAGTTTGATTAATACTTTGGCATTTTAAGCGGTGAAGTACAAACCAAGAAAACAGACTCCCTGTATCAAGCAGTTAAATTAGATCACAGGTTGAAGACTGAAAATTATTTTCCTGCAGAATTAGTGTTCTGTGATTTCACCAATGTCACTGGGAAAAAAATTAAACTATATCTTTGGTAATTTATAAATTAATATTATAGTACATCTTTCCTATTGGAACTTGGCATCAATGCAAGAGACTTATTTTAATGCATCTGGGTGATCAATTCAACTCATAAATCAGAACTTTTGAGAAAATTTTGACCTCTGCTGCGAGTGTGTACTGTCATTTAGCAGAAGCAGTAGGACAAAATAATGGTAAAGGTTAATGATGTTCATGAAGCTCATGGAAAGTAAGTCTTGTGCAGGAGGGGGAAAAAGTTCAACACAACCCACATTCTGACCAAGCTCTTGTCCGCTCTTGGTCAGTGTCTGAGGGCTGAGCAAATAAAGGAAGACCCAACACACATAAAATAAACCATCTGTCTTTTTGCCCTCTTCAGATACATGGATCTACATATACTTGCAATGATTTCTAATGCAAATTTTTTGTACCTACACTTAACTACAAGGAAACTCATACATTTATAAATATCACACATAAATATCCACTATCAGTTCCAAAAAAAAAAAAAAGGTCCAAAATTCATATCTAGCAACAAGCTACAGGTAAATCTCCCAGTTTAATAAAATGAATTCTGTACCCATGCACTTTTGCATCTAGCTACATACATACAAAAAATAATGGACTTCTTACCAACTGACTCAGTTTCCCTTCTTGTTACGGTTACAACTGTGTAAAGTACTTATACATGATCAATTCAGTTTCAACTGTGTGGGCTTCTTTCAACACTCAAAATCACTTTTACATCACAGATTTCAAGACCTCAAGACACATCACCTCAAGCTAAAATCACCAAGTTTCTTGACTATTTGGGGGAGAAAAACAGAAAAAACCCCAAGAAAATACACATACACAACAAAACAAAAAAAACCAAACCCATTTCTATGCCCACACAAAATAAAATTGTGCTTGATTCTGGTGAAAACAAAAGCACAACAAGCAAAACCAGGGCTGTGGATGACTCAATGCTTTTTCATCAACCCCGACTGGATGAAAACAGTTGGAATTAAAACTCAGTGGTTTTGCCAAACACTTGCAATGCAAAACATTGCACCTGCCATCACAAACATATGAAAGATATAAAGATGTTGTTTAAACACATTAAAAGCTTGGTTATTTTTCCTCCTATTCTTTCAACATCAGCATTCCAAATATCCATGGAAGAAGCTGCCTTTGTGAACAGCCAGGAAAGAGGTCTGAGGCTCCTGGTCAATAGCAAGTTGAGTATAAGTCAGTGGTACATCCTGGAAGCCAAGAGGTTCCTGGAGTGCATCAAGCACAGCATCAACAGCTGGTTGAGGGATGTGACTGTCCTGCTCTGCTCTGCTCTGTTGTTTAAGTACCACACCAGTGGTTTCAACACACCTCAAGCACTGTGTGCTGGTTTAAGTACCTCAATATAAGAAGGACATCAAGGTATTAGAATGTGCCTAGAGGAGGGGACCAAGATGGTGAAAGGCCTTGAGGGCAAGGCTTTGTAAGTCTTGCCTTGTAGGAGCAGCTGAGGTCACTTGGTTTGTTCCGCTTGGAGAAGATGCAGATGTCAACCAGTCAAACAGAATCACAGAATTCATCTCATGCTTCAGTGAGACCATTTCTCTTGCTGCTACCTCTTAAATAGGTAAAAGAATAGCAAAAGCTATTTTCTTACACATAAAAATGAGTATTCATCCCTATCTTAGCAGGGGAGTTATGCAGCACTTAGTCTGTGACTTATCCAAATCTAACATGTTAATCACAAACTTTAGATAATGCAGTGTTTTTAATAACCTCTGCATAACTTTAAGAGGCTGATAGAATTTGAAACTCGAAGGCAAATATGTTATCTTTAAAAAAATATTTTCAGGTTGCAGAAGCAATTCTAAGTCCAACCATCACTTGTCAAACTAATATAAACAAAACTAATGTCAAACAAAATAGGACACTTCTTAAGCCTTTGGGACTCAAAGGAAAGTGCACAGATGGTTTAGCAGAGGCACGGAGGCAGGAAGGGACACAATAAATGGTGGAAGTGAAACAAAACTGGGCTTCCAGCACATGGCTGGGATAAGGAATGTGAAAGGCTACTTTTCTATCTTTTCTATGTAACTTTCAGCAAGAGGAATCTTCCAGTAGTAAGGAAAAAAAAAAAAAAAAAACTAAACAAAACCCCAACCAAACAAAGAAGAAACTCCCACCAAAACAGGAGTTACAGATTGTCATTCCAAATACAAATATTAGTACATTCTGAATTAAGAGAAAAGCACATATACAGTGTTTGTGAGTACACCAGAAAGTAAAGGGGATTTAGGAATTTAGAAGATATTCACTATAGAATTTAACAGTCCACTTAAAAAATCAAGTTTTAAACTGAGAGCAATATAACTTTCACTTTTTTTTTTTTTTCCTGTGTAAAAATCACATATGTAAGCAAATGAACTGTCACATCCTGTTCAAACATAAGTCACTTTGGTAACCATATTTCCACAGTAAAAGAGACATTAACGAAAGCAGCCTTAGATTTTTTTCCCACAACAAGAAGCATAAGAGAATATAATTAAAATTATATTGTTACATTTGGATTTGCTGCCAAATTCTTGTACCAAGTAAGTCCAGATACACAAACAGGAAAAGATTTTATGCTATTTTTACTGGCAAAGTCCCAACGACCTGTCCACAGTCCACAACTGCTCACACAGCTGCATACCTCCTGCTGAAGACTCCCAACTGCAGATACCTAATTCTCTTTTTTTGTTACAACACCAACCATACTGAAAATTCAACTAGAAACAATTTCAACACAAGCTGCATCATTATGCTTGAAGACATTATGCATGCCATACCACAGACTGGTAAATAAACATCACATTGAAATATTTTCCAGTATAACCAGGTTTTTTTTACTTAGTATAAAGATACTATTATAATTTTTATTTTATTTTTAAGCTTTAATAGCATGGCAATTAAATTTCTCTTGACTTTAGGACACATGAACATCCTCATGGTTAGATTTGTCTAAACAGAGCTACACAAAGTAAAACCTAACAGAAAATTTGAAAGAAAGCAAAACAGAAAAAAAAAAATGTGCAGTACCTAGTAAAAAATGCCTAACCTAATTAGTCACTAAATAATTAAAACTATTTATTTAATAAAGACGGACAACATAAATAAAGGCACATTCACAATAAGAATGTGCTCTTTGTTCAACTACACTTTATTGGAAATATAAGATTTGAGCTTAAAGCAAGTAATTATAGAACAACTCCACTGTCCCACAGCTGGAAGAAGCCACTTTCCTCATGAACATAAAAATTGCTAACCATAAACTTGTGGCTAAAATAGCCTGTATAAAACCGGATGAGGTTTCCCAAAAAATGAGTGTAGCCACGTCACCTCCTTTCAAAACCCACTCAAATTTTGCCTGAGCCAAATCTCAGGTCATTTCAGGCTCCAAAAACAGCAACCAGGAAAATGTAGCTTTATTTTCAAGGATCTCCAGACTAGCAAAACATTAAGACTAGGAAACAATATCCAGCATTTGTGACTGAAGATTTTTCTGACTTTTATATCAATTCAAAGAAAATGAGTGACGTAGTGAAATTGAAACCAAAATAATTATAAAAAGTTACCTTCTACTTGCCTACAGAGAGACAATTATTGAGCATTCAGCTATTTTGGCACCAGTTCACAACCTGACTTCCCAATAAAAGAATTGGTTTCACAGAACTGAAATTATCACATATGAGTGAGTTAAGAAAGACCTTACTGCAGACCTTCAGTATTATATAAGGGTGACTTAACAGGAAGATCAGAGAAGCTTTTTACCAAGACATGTAGTGACAGGACATGGGCAATGGTTTGAAACCAAAAGAGGGTAGCTTGGACATAAGGAAGAAACTCTTTATCATGAGGGTAATGAGATGCTGGAAGAGGTTGTCCAGGGGGGTTGTGGATGCCCCATCATTAAAGTGTTCAAATTCAGGCTGGATGGGGCTTTGAGCAACCTGGTCCTGTGAAAGATGTCCCTCCCATGTCACGGGGGTTGGAACCAGATGATCTTCAAGGTCCACTTCCAACCCAAACCATTCAATGATTCCAAGTTCACATTTACACACATTTTTGAGTATGTGAAGAGTAGTTGATGCTTCCACTAAAAATTTGAAGTTGTTATAGATGTTGGCTTGAGATTTAGTACTGACAAAACAGCTAAATATTGATAAAACAACTACTGATGTGAAGCAAAGAAAAGCCTTTTCAGTTATTTATTGTTTTTCTGCACTGTTACAAGGAACTCCATAAGCACACAATTGAACCTATCCAGATGAAAGTAGACAGCACGAAGCCTTTTCACTTTTCAGGGCTAAAAAACAGTTGTACAGATGCTGCAGTTATGCACCACACGCATTGCACTAGTCCATGAATACTGTTGAGTTTAATCACCTTGCAAAGCTTTTGGGGATTTTTTAATGCCTAGGAAAATCAAAAAGAAGTTTCTCTCTCACTGTAACTGACAGTAAGCCTTATAAAACTGGCATGCTACATATTCAACCCTTCTTTCTTAGTAGAACTAGGAAGAATACCACTTTCCTAGAGGCAGGTAAAAAGATCCAGTTGCAGCCAGTCAAGAAAAAATTGCCCAGAAGCTGAGAAACAGAACAGGAGACAGAAGAGGACATGGAAAAGGTTAAGAGAATTTGCTAGGCTGCCAGAAGATGATGTAAGGAACTGAACTTTACCCCAAGACATGCCTTCAGCTAAAATAGCCAATTATTATGATAAAGAGACAAGGAAAAGAACCGGTAAGTAAAAGTTAGAATGGTTTACAGAAAAGCAGAGCTTCCATTCAGAAATAAATGTAAGCATGACAGCATCAGCTTGGGGCAAGGGGAATGGGAAAAATAAAAAATAAAATAAAAAAAGAGCTGCAAGGCAACTCATGAAGTAGGCAAATCAAAGAACCTTCAGTTTCATGTACTTTTTAGAGTTTAAATAGAGCAAGATAGCAAACATTTCCATTTCAGCAGGAAGAAAGTGCCAAATATATTTATCAATAAAAAAAAATTATTTAAATGAATAAATATTTTGATAAATAAATATTGACAAATTTTATTTATCAATAAAAACTCAATCCTGCTGAAATCTATAGGAATGTCTCTCTGCTTCCATTTAATAACATTTTAATATTTATTGACACAGTTCAAATGCTGGACAACAAAAAAAAAGTAGCAGTATTTATCACATCTTTCAAAGTTTCATGGATTTTTTTTTATTCTTACCTTAGCAAAATAAAAGATGTTCACATGGAGACAAAAAAAACCAAAACAGTCAGTGTGCCAAGACCCGGGAAGAAGTTCTTTGTCTTTCCTCCTGATACTGATATCAGAAACATGGAGCTTTTTCACGATGTACCACATACAGCAATGGAATTAGGCATGATGCTTAAAAAGAAAAATGATAGGATTTCTTGACCTTTTTCAAGTCAGGAATATCTGCTAGTACTGTCAGTGAGAGAGACACCTTTTCCCTGAAATGAAGAGGTTTTTGCTACCTATGTTTAGGCACAGAAGTCACAATTAAATGTCGGCATCTGCCAAAGAAAGTGCATTACAGACTACAGCAGCTGCTTTGATGAAAAATACGTACTATTACTGTTTCCTGGCCAGAATCAAACCTTCACCCCTAAAACTGGCATTTAGAGCTACAGCTCTGCTTTCTCAAAACGAGAAAGAACTTCAGTGTTATACACAGTCAATTAATTTTAATATTTTTGTTCCTCAGGTCGTGCTTTAACAACCTCCCCTAATTCCTCTCTTTACTGATACAGTTCCATCCGTACCCAAACTGTTGAGTGTCCCAGGTGTTCATACAGCACCACTTTCTCCCTGGGCTTCTCTAATCTGTTTAAACCATGATAATAATTTGCCTGGTTATTTATGTCAACCTATCCTGTCCATCTATGGCAAAGGAGTAAATCTGTATATTCACGTAATTTTTTTCCCTGTAATGTATTTTCATATATCTGTCCATCTATTTTTTTGCTAATGATATAACTAAGATAGTCCCCTTTAGATGTACTTCCCAGCTGCCAATCCATTATTCTGATTTTTAAAAATCTTCTCACCTCAAGATTGCCTATTTCTGCCACCAAATGTTAAGATTTGCCTTGCCCCATCTATGTTATTTTTCATTGACTACTGTACTTCCACTGTTGCCGAAATATACGAATATTAAAAAGGTTCCTTCATCTCACATGAGTCACATTCATCACTTAAACAAAAAGAGAAAGCATAAAAGAAAACTGAAATCCAAAAAGTAAATCTAAGGGCTTCCCATCTAGATATGTGTCATCATTGTTCTCTTCAACAGGTCTTTGTAGTTTGAAGACACAGATAAAATTCTCAAACTGTGCAATCTTTGCTTTGAGCTAGACCACTCACTTTCTACCAAGACTGTTACAGAAAATGCATTTAATCTCTCTATATTTAAAAAAAATAAAATCACTGAGTAAGTCTTCAAAGAATACAGCTATAATCAAACTGACAGGAAAAGATCAAAAACAGCAGAGTAAGCATCTTTAAATTTAGGCAGGTACTTAGAGAGCTGAAGTCTAGGATCTGCCATGGGTACTTTGAAAGGCACCAGACTTTAGTTTGGCTTTGTGTTACTTTAGTGTATGATGAGCACAACTGAGATCTCAATTATGAAAGTGAAATTTTAAAGGATCAAATTTCAAAGTATATGCCCAGATTTAACAGACACATTTATTTCTGATAACATCAACTCACTGTTTATAAGAAATTTAGTTACTGACATTAACTTGCTTACTGCATGCCCTTTGCTGGTGCTAGGTGTATGACACCTTTCCTCTATGTGAGCGTTTAGAATAAATGTGAAAATACATGAACATAGATTGTGCAGAGAAGAAATTAAGTTCTGTACATACTATACATATGAACAAATACATAGTATTCAAAGATATGGCATGTATGTATCACAATAATGTATTTAATACTTTCCACAAGACGCTTTTCACCACATGCTTTAATAAATAACAGCTTAAAATTTTTATTTAGAAAAAGTGGCTTTGTTGCACACAGTTTTAGGCATACTTTACTACTGAGACTGTTACTTTCAATTACATTAATTTGATTTTTAACAGGTATGACATGTATCTTAGAAAGAAGGAAGTTCCATTTAAAAGCCTGTGAAATGAATCCAAAGAAGCATTGCCAGCAGGTCAGTGGAGGTGATTCTGCCCCTTTATTCCATTCTCATGAGATCTCACCTGAAATACTGGAATACTGCATTCAGTTGTGGGATGCTCAGTCCAGGGAGGACATTGCTCTTTTGGAATGTGTCCCGAGGAGGGCCAAGAAGATGATTAGAAGGATAGAAGACACCTCTTATAAAGAAAGGCTGGGAGAATTGGGATTGTTCAGCCTGGAGAAAGTTTCAGGGTAACCTGATTGTGGCCTTCCAGTTCCTGAAGGGAGCCTATGAGAAAGATGGAGAGGGACTTTTCCCCAAGAACATGTAGTGACAGGACAACAGGGAATGGGTTCAAACTGAAGGAGCGTGGGTTTACATCATATATTAGGAAGAAATTCTTTACTGTGAGGGTGGTGAGGCACTGGAACAGGCTGCCCAGAGAAGTTGTGGATGCCTCGACCCTGGAAGTGTTCAAGGCCAGGCTGGATGGGGCTCTGAGCAACCTGGTCTATTGAAAGATGTACCTGCCCATGGCAGGGGTGTTAGAACAGATGATCTGTAAGGTCCCTTCTAACCCTAACCATTTTATAAATCTGTGACTTTATAAATCAAGTGAAAAAGGTGCAGTATTCAAAACTGAAGATATCTAAACGGTTTTACAGAAAATACTGGATTTACAAATTCTGAGGGGAAAAAAGTCTTCATGGCTTTGTGGAGCACCCCAGAAGAAAAGTGAAATCTCTATGAGTATTTAATTACAAATATTGAAAAAGTAATCCTGCTCGGTGTAACAACTCATCAGAGAAGCAACTGTGATATAAAGGCAAAATGCCGTGGAAATTGCTCTAGGGAACAGTGACCACAGCACTGTTCTTTTACAATCCATTCAAGAAACGACACAGCACAAAGGACAAATGAGTTGGGAGAAAGATACTTTCTAAAACAGGTAGTTAGAAAGAGGAATTTGAAAGACAAAAGTTGCATTTTGGAAAAAGCATTCATCCAGAAAATTAAAAGTTCACTTGGAGGAAAGAGGCAAAGCAGCACTTTTCTTTTTAATCTGGTTATATGCTTACTGTTAATTTCCTAGCAACTGCAGGTGAAAATTCTCTTATAAATCTAAGAAAACATTTAAGAAGAGTCTTAAATTATTTAGATGCATAAGTCTGACTTTAGCCCAAAAAGCTTTGTGCTGTCACTTATCTATGACTTTTTAGAGGCTAAATTGTTGTCTTTTTTCATATTATAACCTGCATATCAACATTTGATGGTGTATCAAATCTAAATGACAGCTGACAGAAGGGATCCATAAATGCCACAGGAGAAAGGATTACTTGTTATGATCACTCTGAACAAAGAGACGAAATGATCTCTTCAAGACAGCAGCGTATACCCCCCTAGAGCTACTGAGAAGCAGCAGTGATATTAACAAGTTCTTCACTGATGTTCTCAGTGAGGTGGTGTGAGACTTTCTGTAGCACTTGTCAAATACTTTGTGTTCTCCTAATATCTCAAATGTCCAATTCAAGAAGAAATAGCTATCACTTAAAAGGCAACTTTGTAAAAAAAACATACAAGGAACAAGATTTTAAAAATTTGTTGCCACATTGCCAAGCCATCCTAATTCACCCTGCCCTTAGCAAGCCTCTACCAAAGGTTGTGTACGTAAATGAGACAAACAGCCATTTCTTTTCTAAAGGAAATCCCTTGGCACAAGTCAGGGTACTGCAGATTATATAGCAACGGGAGGTCTGGGAGCCATATGTGACCACATTTGGAAGGCCACATGTGGATTTGTAATTCTGCTAACAGTAAGATTTTATGGTCATACATCAGGATCATGAATAATGTCAGGTGTTCCAGGAGAAAAAAACATTCTAAACAACTTTGAAGTTTATAAAAGTTCTGTATCCAGAAATTGTGAGCATTTCATGTAACACCTGCCCCTTCCATGAAGAACATGGAGAGGCTGCCACAAGCCCTAGTACTGTATCCTAGGGTCACCTTCAGTGAAGCACCAGAATTACTTTCAGATAACCTCTTCCTGCCTCAGGACCTTCTTCCAGACCCATACTACAGGCACAGCCTAGAAACAAATTCACAGAGCCATCAGACAAGTTTCCTGTATCTAACTGATTTCCCCTAAGATACTAAGGAAGAACTAGATTGTGTCTACAGCTACTAATTTTTACCAGTTGGGCAAAAAGGAAATTGAAGGATAAAGATAAATATGTTCTGCATAGAGGACACATGCTCTTTTAGATATTTGCTAGAGAACCTGACCAAGAAGTAAAAACATGGATGTTGACACCTGAAGAAGTCAGAACAGTCCCTTTTCACTCACCACTCCCAAACTTGATCTTACATGAAAATCATTTCAGAAATGCCAAAATTTTAGGCAAGACACATGTACAAGTAACCTAATCTGATTCAGCAGAATAAACAGCCAGATGTGACAGGCTATGTATACTGCCCAATGGCCAGTCTTGAGAATTAGGGGAATTCAGATCTATCATGCCACCTGTATCCAACAGGAGGAGAAGACACCAGCTTTCCTCAACAAGAGGAAAATAATGATTTTCCACCATGCAGTAATTCCACCATGCAAGACAGGCAACTAAGCTCTCAGGTACCACCATGATCTGCTGAGTACAGCTCTAGAGACTCCAGCTCTCCCAACATTCTTGTTCTCTACTCAAAATGCTGTCTGTCACTCACTAAATGCTTAGCTACTCAAGAAAGGAAAACCAGAAAACTTATTATGCTGCAGGACATCCAGGCTTGATTTCAGACCAAACACAACTGTCCCACTTCTGGTGTTGCTATGTCAGCTCTCTCCTGGCTATGGCTGGGACAGATTATCAAGTGAAGCAGCGTTGTGATGAACAAAGAGAGCACACAATTGTTCATTTCAAGTGTCCACTCCAGGGTGAAGGAGGAACTTGAGTGCCTCAAGCCACTTATTCAGTTCAGTCTAGAAATAAACACAATAAAGATGGAGCATTAACAAGTTGTTTTAAATTATTTTTCTCTCTAGGTCTCCTATCCAGTGTGTACTTCACAGTCTGCAAAGCCAAAAATCCCAGCTACTGTCTCTAAACACCTGCTCACTTCCCTATATTTTAAACACGTTAGACATTGTTATACTTATTCTCCTGGTCATGAGCAGGAAAAGGATCAGACTCATGTGGTAAAGTGAAAAAGATCAGACTCAAAGTAACTGACCTGGAGAAACAGAGACTTGAGGAATAAATAGGAAATCTAAGCTGGTTTTGAATGTGTAACATGGGCAGGGCCTAGCCAAAACTGCTGACTACCCATGCTAGGAGTACATGCTCATGCTGTTTAAGCATCCTTCACCAATAAAAGGTGAAGGATGGAGCACCAAGTATGGAAAACATTTGAGAAGGCATTCATGCCTCTCATTGTCTCCAAGTTTTATACTTGGCTTGTCCAGAATTGAGTGCTGTGAGCTAGTAATCAATTGCATGCTGAGCAATGGCAGGATGCTGCTCAATCTTCATTGTTTTCAGTCTGTCAAGACAGGGTTTCTTTGGTTGTCATCTCCTTCCTGCCATCAAAGGTTGGCTATAAAAAGATATTCACCTGTCCTGTAACTGGACTTCCATAAAAATTACACAAGAAGCACTAGAAGTTGCAGGCTGAATGGTGGTTGGTGCATGTTTTGCAACTGAGAAGAATTCACTTACCCAGGAGGTTTTTGTGATTTGGGTGCCTAGCACAGCAGGACTTGTCTCATGAAAAGAAGAGCTTTTTTTTTCCTTCTGCCTTTGTACCTCTTGATTCTGAATCACTAAGAGCCATGTAATCCAAAATACTGCAACATTCAGGGCAGCAAGAGGAAAACAAATTAAGCAAAGACTTGTCCATGCTGGCTGGCTGTGGTTAGTAGAGGACTTTCTATTCAGAGCTGAGAGACTAATCAGGAACTCAGGATGCCACAGGGAGTGGGAAAAAGCTGTAGGAAAAAATGTAAGGAAGAACATCCTTGCTCTCAAAAGGAAGTCCCATCATTCATTGGAAGGTCTTGTAACAGCACAGACTCTATCAACATTGGCTCAGTGTTGTCCCCTTGTTGTGTATAGGCAACACCATTGCAATTACCCATGGCTTCATAGTCACCAGGCCAGTATAACAGCCAGCTGTGTTCTCTGGGCAACATTACCTCTCATCACTATTTTAACCAGGTATTTTACGTTGGGTTTGAGGAGAGACTACGTACACAGATACCTTGCAATGCCCTTCTCCACAGCACATGGTGCAATGCAGCACTCAGAAGAAGAAAGAAAATAAGTAGAAAATTAATTGGATTGCTGGACAGTATAGCCAGCACCTTGCATGCTTAAAAGTGCTTAGCCATCTGGATGAGCCTACAGGAAGATATCATAGCTTGGGATGTAGGCCTGAGCATCTAGAGGATATAAAGTTGTACACACAGGAACTTCGTGCTACAATCAAGAGCAATTTCCCACAAATAAACTCAGATTCGTAATTTTAGAGTGGCATCTAACATTTCTCCATGCAAGAAAATTAATCCCAGTCTTTATGAACAATCATGCATAGATTTCTATGTCTGAAACACAGTCACAGTGTTTAAGACATAAAGACACACTCTATCTAAATAGAATTTATGCCCACAGGACACAATAATTAGAGGGCTACTGAAATCTGAATAAGAAACAAACATTCTTTCTGCATGAATCATGTTGCTGAAACAGCAGATTGAAATTGACTGCATTTCAACTTATTGTAGAGACAAATAAAGGGTTCAAATATCTCTTATAGGTGAGGGCACAGCTTCTCTCTAACTTGCTCTTCCAAAAAGTGAAGTGTTGAATGTGCCTTATCTCTTTCTGATTCTTTACTTGAGTTACTCAATTCAGTTATCCAAACTGTCTCCAATGCTTATACACAAAAGCTGCAATTACCTTCTGTGGGCCAGCAATAAGAAAAAAGGGAAAACATACTCCATTCTATAACAAAATGGCAGATTTTACAACCTTGCACAGAATTGGAGGGCTCTCCTGCTGATGCTTTCTTGTCCCACAAATTATGCACTCAATAGTGAATAAATTCTATTACAGTATTAAAACTGATTTATTTCCATTGGAACATGAAATATGATTCCTTCTAGTCAGGAACTCAGCACCAAAATAGAGTGGGCCTTCAAAAAAAAAAAAAAAGCCACCACAAACCAAGAAACAAACAGGCTTTGCTATTATTTGATGTAGTTGTATCCAAGCATACATTATTCGAGTCTGTATATTGTATACATTTCCAGCACAGTTGGCAAATGGGTATTCAAATAACAAAAATGTGGGGGTTTTGTTTGGATTTTTTATTTTCACTTTGAGACTGTCTTTATTAGATCTTTCAGTATTTTTCTCACTCATGATACATCTCATAGCTACGTGAAAGGGATGTTTTCTTCTACGGTACCAAAGGTGTTAGTATGACAGTCAGGATGGAGATAGAGAATTCTTTGATTACATATTCACCTCCCATTGTTCTCCAGTGACACTTCCCTGTGAGAGACAGTGATTTCTACCTGCCATCAGCCAAGATGAACTTGCCTAATCCAATTGCCTGTGTTAGCCTTTATTCCACTTGCTTCCCAGAAATACTTCCATTTAAACCATTAGATTTTACTGGCTTTATCCTCACATGCAATTTTTATTTCTCCTCCTTTTTTTGCAGAACTGTGATAAGATAGGAAGTGCTTCTATCAATTTTCAGATGCATTGCAAAAGAAAAATCAACGCAGAGTGAAATTACAGAATTCCAGTTTATTACTATTAGGAAATGGGAACTACAGCATTGAAAAACATTGCAATTACTAAAGAGTCTCCTCATCTACTGCAAATTGAAAAAAGATCTTTTTTTACTTGCTTAACCTACCCTTTATTTCTTCTAGCAGCACTGGTTTTATTGTCTAATCAATACAATTTTAATGACTGATGCAGAATGAAACATAACTGGTTTCAAGTACCAACTCCTATGTCTGCCCATATGCACTGCAGCATTACTTTCACTTTAAACAATTAACCAGATGCCAACTGGTCAGAACCAAATAAAATCCTAATTCAGAGAGGATTGCTTCTTCAGCTGTCTTCTACACAAAAATTGTATCTACATTTCTACTTCTGGTAATGCCATAGCCTACACTCTTCTATACCAGGGTAAATGTAGAGAATTCAGCTGTAGCAGTCGTCTTTCGAAACAGAAATATTGGTGGTAGCACCTTCTTTCATAACAAATGACGAGACTTCTCTAATTCAGTATTAGTTAATAAACTATTGAAATAGATAATAAAATAAAACAGGTGAAAAACCTTGAAGTATACATTTACTATTCATGTTAATCCTCTATATTTATTAGTGGTTTCTGACAGAAAACTTCCTCACCAAAATGCTTATTTTCTTTAAACAGTGTTTGTTTTTTCCAGAAATTTAAATTTTACAGAGAAAGTTCCATGGAATTTACATTAATTTTTTTAAATCACCCTTGTAACTTTACAAGAATTCAATTACTATTAAAATTCTGGGGACTGGATGACGATATGCAATTAGATTTAATTCAGTATAATTAGACTGAGTCAATAGCTAGCACATTTTCAACCTGACACAAGTCAGATTTTCATTTTGTTTACCTTGATACGTGTCAGCAATAACAGCTCCGTTAGGATCAGTATAGTTAATTATTCCTTTGCCTAACTGAAGCAGCAACATTACTGGGAAAATCTGTAGACAAGAGGACAACAGCCTGCATGTGAAAATCTGACAGATCATTGCACCTATGTACAGTAACTGCTTTAAGGGTGAAAAAAAATTGTCTTTGCTTTGCTTTATGAGTGCTTAGCACATAGTCCATCCTGTTACGATGTTGGACTTAAAACCCAAATATGAACAAAAAAGATACATATATTAGACCCCAGTTCTGGCCTTGCCTATCTTGCATTTCCCATTCTCTCTGGAATATAACTACATACCGTAAATGACAAATGTTGGTATTTTCATCATATTGATTTCAACATACTTGGAGCAGGAAGCTCTATGGTGTTATTTTTCACAGAGGTGAGCAATATAAAATGACCATATACATAACACAGCAATGGCAACCTAGAGATGAGGCAATCCTATGATGTTTTAAGAAAAATACATTAGGTTACATATTACATAGTTAATCAGTTTCATGCAAGATAATCACCCTCAATCAGAGTAAGCGAGCAGAATTTGAAACACTTTTTAAATGTGGCTTACTTTTAATTTGTTTTGGTTATATTTATGGCCTTAAAATACAAAAAATATGCCTTTTTTTAATTCTCTCTCCTGACATACTTAGACTGAAATCCCTGAAAAAAATCCATATCTTTTTTCTCTTAACATGATAATGGATTTATTATGTTGCTTCATTATCTACACAGAAGTGTCTTTTGAGCTGACATTTCTATGCATAAAACCTAAATTATGGTCCAAATGTCAACTGAAAAAGACTCTCAGTTGTGTCTCCTGCTGTCTCTCCCAGCTCAGTCTCTTTTCACAAAGGCAGCAATACAAACACTCCATAGAAATAAAAAGAGTGAGGAAAAATGATGCATACAGACTCCACAGGCAACCAACATCCCAGCAACTCTCTCCAAAAGTACAGATGACCATTCTGAGGATAAATAAATGTGAAGCTGTGTGAGGAATGACACTCAGTTCGTCACTAGAAAGTCAATCGGCCCTTCCAGATTTCTCACAGGCATTGTATACAGATTCCCCAGAAAAATTGCAGTGAAATTGTGGAAGCAGCTCAGTTGCTACTCTGTGGCCTAAAGAAAAAGGATTTCATTTGCCAGACACCCAGAAAAATCTCCTACGCATACCAGCATGCTCTGTTTGCATGTAATCAGAGTACGCTGAAGAAGCTACAAACTTATATTTAGGCACCACTAAGGAAAACTAGTGATGGAGGGAATAGAAGCATGCAGACAGTTTGATGTAGGGAAAATGTACCCAGAGTGCATGCTAAAATCTGCTAAATTTATTTAAAGGTAATTTGCAAAAGATGGCAGGAAAGAATAATCAGGAATTATCTTTTATACACTTTTCCAGCTCCTCCACTGCTTTGACTGCCTGTCTAAATTGAATCAGCTTCTATGGTTTGCATTAATGAATTAAAGAACAATCAACTGCTGCTAGCTCAAATCACAGATTCCATGCTCCATGCCATTTCTGCTATGGTTGGGAAGAAAATTAGTATACTACAGTTTTCCATGCATGTCCTCAGTAGATTTGAACCTTGAACAGGGCTTTCACCAGCTCTCCTCTTAATCTGGTCTGTTTCAACAACAAAGAGCAAACAGCCCATCAAAGAGGTGAAAATTTCACATGCAGAAGTGACATCCTGATCTCATTATAGTCAATTGTGCAAAACTCCTCACAGACAAGTAAAATCTTTGACCTCTTCAATCAAGGTCCTAATATAGTTAATGTTAGTGTACTCCTCAGCAAATTTTAGATGTCATTTCCTATGACCTTCTTTTGAAATCTGCATTTTCTTCATAATCTGGATCAGTATAAATGACATGCATTAGCACAAGGAAGAAGAATTGTTGATCAGTTCTCAGAAGTCCTAAAGGAAGTTTCATCACACTAATAGGCTGATACTCATCCAGTCATATGTATCTCACCAAAATGCTACAGAAACCTGGGGTTACACACCCATTAATCCCATTAAACCTGTACCAGTTTTCGCTTTTTTCTGAAGAAAGTCTCTTGACCAAAAAATCCACTTATTAACCTCTCTTTCCCGTCAAAAGGAAGCCTTGAACTCTTGTTCCAACTGTTCAAAGGATACCAATATTTAACCACATTTTCGTAACAGAATTTCTTTTTTTTTTTTTTTTTGAGGGAGGCGAAAGCATATAGCCAGATGGAGTGGAAGACAAGGTGTATGTGATGGCACAGAATAAATATAAACACTTCACCGTCTTCCAAGAGACTCTGAGTAAGTAACCTGGATATATTGAGAGCAGTTGAATATTGTCTTAGGTGGTTTCTTCATTCACAGTCTTCGTAAGAGACTAATATGTTTGAAATAGGAGAGCTAACACCCTAAAAGATTTTACTAATCTTTTCTTTGTTACACTGAAGTGTAACAAAATATACAATAGCTTGAATTAATTTTATGGTTACAAGACAGTAAAGTTCTGCCTAATGTCTCATTCCTGGATTGTCAGAATCTGGTGAATATTTATTATTTTGTAGGTTTACCAATATGAAGTTTCATGTTTCCACTTTACTCAAGCACTAGACCTCATCTGGAATATTGCATCCAGTCTTGGTGCTCCAAATAACTGAATGAAGCTTCCTCCAGAGTCTGTCAAAGTAGGAGAGGGCTGGACAACTTGCCCTGTTAAAAGCTGAGAGCTGGACCTGTTCATCCTGAAGATGAGGTGGCCTTAGCAGGGACCTAACACCAGCCTGTCAGTGCCTACGAGAAGCTTTACCAAAAAGATGGAGCCAGGCTCTTCAGAGGCATGCATGGTACAAAAATCAGAGAAAATACTCATGAATTGAAACTGGGAGGCTATCACTCAACATAAAGAAGAAAAAGTGCTATCAGAATAACTAAGGATTGGGTATGATTGTTCAGAGAAGTTGTGCAATCACTTTCCTTGGATCTTTTCCAGGCAGAATTGAACAAACCTCTAAACAACATGGTTTAAATTCAACATTGACTCTATTTTGACCAACAGGTTCCTTCCAGCTTCTGTGATTTAGTGTAATCATGAGCATTACAAAAAGTAACAGGAAATTATCTTCAGATTGAGCTTAATACAACCTAGGATACATCACCGAAGCTTTTCAAAAAAGGAGATGGAGTATTATCACCCTTGGACAACACAATAAAGAGATTTCTGTGGGCACAGACTATTATTCTGATCACATTTACTGAAAAAAACTAAATTCAGACTGGAATTTAGACAGAAATTTCAGACAGAAAAGGATACAGAGAAGGACACAGAGATATCTGGTGGAAGAGAGATGTTCTCACGTGAAAATAAATCAGAAGAGTAAATTCAGGATGATGAAATAAATATTCAGCAGATGAGTGATTTCTCTTTGACCAAGAAGCAAAACAAGGAAAGTTATCAGATAATTTCTATTTACAAAGTTATAAATTGACCATATACCAATCTACTCACACATGTACCTAAACTTCTTTTTACAATTACGTAAACATCTCTATGTCCCTTCCTGATTTACTTGCAGAATTTATAGCTGGTGACAAGCATCAAAGCCAACAATAAAAGCTTCTTTAGAGGAAAAAGATGACAGGGGGAGAGATAAAAACATAAAAAAAGAGGAAAGAGAACTGGAAAAGCAAAAGGAGAAAATGAAAAGGGGAAAGCTCCAGTGGCTAGTCAAAAAGAGAACTGCCAGGGTTTCCCCATTAAGCACCCTCTCCCAGGTGTCCTCTCCAAGGTATCAGGTGATGCACCATACTACTTTTCCCACAGAAATCACATCAATTTCTCCATGATCTGTTCAAATTCCCTAGTGCCTGCCCCCCCTTACGATGCCATCAGCCCTGAATGAAGTAGTTTTTGATCAGAGGCTGGTGTTGCAAACTAACTGGCTGTTAAGTTTTGCATGTAATACTGGGGAACACTGGGAAAATACTTGTCTTCCTCTTATCCTCCTAATGCAAACTAAAAGCTGCAAAAAACAGTGCAAGAAAAGGCTGCTGAAAGGGCCTGACTCTTACAGCAGTGTCAATTACCTCCCTGACACAACAGCAGCAGCACAGTGTGAAGGTACAGGGCCATGAGAATAACAGTATGAGACCAAGAGCATGAGACCAAGAGCATGAGGACAGGAAGGCAAACACTGCCCTAGAAGCTTTGGTGAAAGGTGACAGAGCTGCAATGGAAAGGCAGCCACAAATGGAAGATCCTTGGCACTGTAAAAGGCTGAGGCACCAAAGGCACTGTGCAGCACCACTATCAATAAGTTCAGGCTCAAGTCTTCATGTATCTTGCATGCATTCAAGATTGGCATGCTTCAGGGCTGCCAATTTCTCTTGTGCATTGGACATCACCTTTTCAAAATACTCTTTAGACCAGGTCTTCACCTCTCTTGCAGGTTAAAAGAGCATGGAAATAAAAGCTGGACTCAGTGAACATGACAGTAGAGGCTCATGCATGCTCAGACTAAACCAGAAAACCACACTCAAGTCTGAATGAAGCCCCAAGAATGACAGTCATCCATTCTAGAGAAGGAGCACTCTGTATCTTGAACAGAAATGAACTAAAAGACTGAGCATCTCAGAGCAGAAATCAGATTAAGAGATATAGAATCCATCATCTTCAACACCAAAACTGAGGAACTAGGGACAAATAAAAGACGTACTGTAAAGAGTCATCTTCTTACAGGCACTTCTGAGCTACCTTCACTGAAAAGCATTTCATTTTCTTAAACAAAAATAGTTTACAGTTATGCAATAGATTTAAACCAAGCTATCCTGATAGTTGCTACATACCATAAACAAACTTCAACAATGTATTGCTATTTGTGAATGACCAATGTTAACATGATATTGAAAAAAACCATTAACAGTAAATTACTGGGAAATTAGAAGAAATATTTGCTTCCTATTACCTTCCCATCTCATAATCAACATCATACATTGAATTAATGCTAATTAATTCAAGTAAGAATCTGCTTAAAGGTTGTGTAACAAGAGTTCAATCACTTTCCCCCACAAAGGAACGTGTAAATTGCATATCACCATGTCCACCTTGACTGGGTAAGAATGCATGAATAATAAAATTTAACCAAACCAAAGACCTGTTCAGAATTCAACACCTTTTCTCCAGATGCCCCACGGCAAGGAATAAGCATAAGGAAAAGTGAGAAAGTGCAATGCAACCATGTGAATGGTACCTTCTTGAAATACTCTGAAGCCTCCAGAATATTTGCTGGTTAGGGACATTCTGATTCAGAAGCATTATATCTCTGCTTTCTAGCCTTTGATTAATTTTTTTAAATTTTTTTTCTAGGAATTTGTCCAGACCTTTTTTTTGAATTCACGTTAACTTTTTGCATTGACAAACTTCTTTAGCAGAAAGTTATACAACTACATACTGTACAAAATATGGAGAAATATGGAGAAGTGTGGGTATGTCCTTACAGGAAAGGTCTAAGCTGGCCTCAAAGTATTGAAACATTAGTTTTGAGCACTAGTTAAACACTATTTCACTGTAATTTCTTAGCTGCTTGAAGATGAAGCTATAGATTAGCAGCACAAATAAACTTTGTAACTTATTGTTAAAGTCATAACAATAAATTCAACACTAGTACAGCCTTACCCAGCACATGCTGACGTTCACAACATAATGTATTCATTACAAATAAGTTACATTGAGTAAAGAAAAAATGCTTTGGTCATGTATGATCATCTTAATTTAAAAACTGAAAACCAAAAGGAGAAAATGAAAGGTGATTTCATCAAGTAATGTTAGCTCTAAAATGCCTTACTCATCTACCAGTTTCAACAAACAATATAACCTTAAGTGATTCAGCAATGCAACATTCTCTGCCTATTTATCTCAAAATCATTACTGAAGGAAGTAATGTTTGAAGCATGACAAATATGATTTATCATAGAATAGCCTAATGTTCTGTCTCTACATGAGAGCTATCATTAATTTAACTCAACAGATGTATTATGTACCTTCTACCTAATTGCAGCAACTTAGAGAACGTTTTCTTACTTTTGAGGAGACTGGAAAACTCTGACGAATACTCATTCCTTTAATTTGAATTATATGGAAAGCTCATGTAAACGGCATGCTTATAGACATAGCATATAATCCTCAACAAATCTGGCCCAGAACTCTTTTGTAAAGGGGAAAAAGCCTCACTCCTGTGATGCACTAAGCTCTCTCAGCTAAATGGTTCAGCTATGAGTACGCTGCAAGCCACAAGTACTTTCTATTGCAGTTTGAACACACATACTCTAAGTAGCTTTAAATTAGCTAGTCTGAATACTGATGAATGTAAAACAACAGTAGTACATGCACCCTGGTAAATAAATATGTGCTTAATTTACCAATTTGGAGATGATTAGACTACATCCCAACATACATCCCAACTCTTTTGTCATTTTTTATTGGTTATAGTTGTTCATTCACAACAGGATTTGATGACTTTCAAAGCTACATTTCGCCTGCTAAGCATTAGCTGAATACTAAGAAACTTCTGCAACTACATTTAGGTACCATCAGTATTCATGGTAACTCATACCAGGATTCATATAATTTTCAGGCCAGGTAAACTTAAATTTTATACATATTTTCAGTATGCAAGTAGTATTTTTAACAGCAACTTCTATGGGGCTATTTCAGGTGAAGAACTGAAAATTATTTTCCACTTTACATGCTTTTTAGAAAGTATATCATTTTTATAACTGAATCACTTTTCAATGTTATTTTTATCAAGAAGTTAGAAAATACATATGCCACTTAATCACAGTATTGTCTCTTTTTTTCATAGAAATAAATTCTAATAGGAACAACTGCTCTAAACGAAGCATGTACTGACTTCCAGCAGTGAAGACACTATTTGCTTTTGTTTTTAAATTGCTCTGGGCACAGTAAGATGCTGGTGAACTGAAGATACACAGCAGCTCACAAATTACTGTTCTCATTTACTCATGTAGACCAAGCTTCATTTGTGGAAAAGTAATTTAATGGAAAACCAAACACGACTGTTTTCAAAACCAATATTTTAAAGTCAGATTCAAAATATTGGAGTGTATTACACATTCACACAGACTTACAGAAGAATCTGACTCTGAGGCCAGTACTTTGGGTAGGTTTAACTATGGTGCTGTGTTTGCATCAAGTTGGTCACCAAGAGGTATAATGGCATGTTTTTCTCTTTTTTGGAATTTTGAGCTGGCAATGAGATTTTTGTTAAAAAGACAGCTATTTCAATATTTATATGAAGAAACTGGCACCAGTGGTACATAAACATGACTGACTGCAGCTTTTCTCTGGAGCCATGACATGTTTACTCCCAATGTTTTGGATCACATCTTTGCCATGACAATGAAAAAGAGGTGTTAAAATAGTGTATTATCTGCATCATTCATGGTAGAAAGTTCTATACAGTTGAGACATAGCTATTTTACACAAATAACAATGCAACTTAAGTGTATGAAGGGATGGAATTACCTTCCAAAACTGCTCTGGTGTTATGACAGAGAACAAGCTGGCATCTCTTTCTGAACAAAGTAGGTGCTCCTGGTACAAAACATATATGAGCTGAGTCCACTGATACAGAAATGTATTGAACATGAAAGAAAATTTAGAGACACTCAGCAATAAGATAACTTCCAAAGATATAGGGATGCTGTTGTGGAGCTAGGTGTGTGAGGAGAGAAGATAGGAGTAGGACAAGACCTTCGAGTAGGACAGGACATTTGAAAAACCTTAATATGAAATATGTCCCGTTTTTTGCTCATGAGTTCTCATCACAGCTACAGGCCTTTGTGAGCTTGCAAATTAAATCCTGAATAACTGTCACAAAACTATTCTTCTGTCACAGAAAACAAAATGTCAAGGAACTAAAGCTGACAACGTTGAAAGAAACATGTTTAAAATTCCTCGGATCCTGTGTCAGTGCTTGTTCGTGACAGAGAATCTCAACAGCTTTTGCATCAAAAAAGCACATTCATGCATTTTCATATGTCAAAAGGTCTCCGAGATCCACCTCGCTACTTCTTTTTCAAAGATCGGCTTGTTTTAAATATTTGTCTACACCTAAATTCTCACGTTGTTTAACAGTGGGTTTAGACCTCTTCAGAGCACTTAAAAACATAAACTGCTGTGGGCTCGGGGTGGATATTCAAAGACGAATACGCATGTTGTGCATTACGAGTAATACCTGGGTTGTTTGTTTGTTTTGTTTTTTTTTCTGTAAGAGTGATAAGCATGAATGACTAGTGATTGCTATTATGTTCCATTTCATATCAAAACTCAGACATTTTAGATGAGCCAAAGCAACTGTACCTTTACTGGATAGTACCTTCCTCATGCCCTGGGCTGCTAACCGGGAAGCTGCCGGCCGGGATGCACACACCGCAGTACCACCGTAAATACAATTGTACAAAATTCTGACCACCCACCCCGCACGGGAACGGGACGGGATGGGACGGGACGCACCCGCCCTCCGGCTGCCGCCTGCCTGCCCCGGGCAGCCCGACACCGGCCCGGCGGCGGTGCCCGAGGAGGGCGCGCCCCGGCGTCGCCCACCTGTTCGGTCCCCACGGGGCAGCTCCCCCGGCGCCCTCCGGAGCTCCGCGGCCCCAGCCGACCGCGGGGAGCTGGCACCGCCCGCTGAGCTCCAGCAGCCGTTCTCCGGCCGGCACCCGCGCCTCGGCCACGGCCCCGCAGGACGCGGGGGTCGCAGAGGATCCCCCGGACCCAGGGACGCACCACCCGCCTGGCAGGGCAAGCGCTCGGGGAACCGCGCTTCCACTCACGCTCCCGCGAAGTAAAACTTGCCAGGGGCGGCTGTGTCCTCCCTCCCCCGCCACCTTGCCAGCCCTTACACGGTCCAACTTCCCGAAACCTTCCCGAAGGTCCCAGAAATACCGCCCCGGCAGGTCGAGGACAACGTCCGGGTGGCGGGACACTCGCTGCCGGGCGGGGCGGGGTGGAGCGGAGGGGCAGCCGGCCGGTGCCACTCACCTTCCCGCTCCTCCGCCTTATCTCTTCGCTCTCGGGCTGCAAGTTCCAGCGCTTCCCCCAACTGCCATCTTCCACCGGAGCGACGGGGGAAGCAGCGGCGCGGCGCGGGGAGGAAAAGTTGAGGCGGCGGCGGCCGCGGCGACGATTAAGTGGCGATCAGGTGGCGATCAGGTGGCGATTAGGTGGCGATCAGGTGGCCATCGCGCCGGCGGGGCGAGCCTGTGCCGTGCGCGGCGGGCGGGCGGGCGGGGCGGCGGCGGCAGCTGGCGCGGGGCTGCGCGCTGCGATCGCCGCCCGTGGCGACGCGGGGAGGATTTGCTAAAAATAGCGGCTGGCTCGGCTCGGCGCGGCGCGGGGGGAGGCGGGGGAGGCGGCCGGGCTGCAGCGCTCCCCGCCGCGGCCGCTGGGGGCCGAGCGGGCCGGGGCTGGCAGCGCCGCCGCCGGGGACAGCGCAGAGCGGGCCGGGGCAGAGCGCGCCCGGGCTCCCGGCCCCAGGGACCGCGGCTGCCCGGCCCGCCGAGGGACCGGCTGGCGGCGGGGAGCCCGGGGTTATTCCGCCGCCCTTCCCGCTGGTGGCCCCTGTCAGCCCTCCGGGGAGCGGACACACCTGCCTGCCCTGCCAGCCGAGGGACGGCGGCGAGGCAGCGGGGCCCGCAGGGGTGGGGCGAGGACCCGTCTGGGACGGCACCCGCGCTGCTTCCACCGGGCTTTCTCCACAGGGAGAAAGGAGGTGTTACAGGCTGTGTACGGGATCCTGTTCCTTCGGGCTTTCACGGCCCGGGATGATTGCACATTTCTCTAGGGCTGCTATCCTCTCGTGGACTCCTTGGCAGTCTCGATATTTCTTGGTATCTTCAACTAGAGGATGCCCACCTTTCTGAATGCACGCTAAGTCTCTTTGGGGATCAAGAGTCACCAGAATTCTCTTTTCCTAATACATTTTTATACAGCATATAAAACGCTTTAGTCACTGGAGTCTGTCTTAGCCACATTTACTTCCAATCTAAATTTTTTGATAGATCTCTTCATTACTCAGGAAAGAAAGTGTCACCTTTTATTTTTCTCCTTCCAGGGAAAGGTTGGGAGTTTAGTTCTTGTATATCTAAGCAATCAAAGAAAAAAACCACAAAAACAAAAAAAACCAAAACAAAACAAAACCAACAACAACAACAAAAACTATTTTCCACCTAATGTCTTTGGAAGTTTCATGCTGCATTTTAATTGGGGTGTTTTTTGGTTGTTGGTTTGTTGTTGTTGTTGTTGTTGGGTTTTGTTGTTGGGGTTTTTTGGGGTTTTTGTTGGGGTTTTTTTTGAGATTGCTTGTATTTATTCTTTCCAGATTGTATTGCTTTCAGATGTGCTTTTCTGAAACAAATGTTTAAAGTTGTTGTTGCCAAGACTGGTGAAGGACTAGTTAAGTTAGAAAAAGGTAAAGCTGCTAGAAAAAAAGAGGTTTGGAATTTGGGCGTGAATGTCATTTATTGCTCAAGGAATAAAACAGATGAAAACTCAGCTGTGGTAAGCAGTGATTTTTGTGACCCTCAAAATAAATCTTACTTCTCAAAACTAGAAATAGAACTGTGCCTGAGTATGTTTCAACTTGGAGAGGAATCTCATTAGTTTGTTTTGGTTTGTGTTTTAGTTTGGGAATTAGTTTCAGTGGTTTTGCTGGATGTTAAGTCATGGAGTGCCATGAGACAGATCCAAGTCCAGACTGGCTAATGAAATCACACAGCACTGTTTCCCTGACTAATCAATACAATTCAAACTGATCCATAACTTTTGTTTCATTATATACTCTTGTCCTCTGTCTACTCAAAGGAAGCATCAGCATTATAATAAGTTTTTAAAAACTAGTCACCATTCTAATGCTATATTGGGAATTCCTGAATTTCTATTGGAAAATAACAAGCACCTCTGAGACACCTCCATGTTTTGGTTACTGCTGTGCTTGTCCACTTGTTTCCACTTGGTGCTAATAAATATAATGAAGTGGTGGTGCATGGTAGTTATTATATTCACCAGTCTTTATCATGCTTTTACTATGTCTACTCATGCTGTTCCATTTCCTCATTATCTACTTCTAATCTTACAGACCAAAAAATTATTTATAGGCTTGACTGGCTTGCTGGAGTGAATATGTGCAGTTCTTCATTCAAATGTAGCATTCCCTATGTTATCACTGTCTTTCTGAGTTATTACAAACATTTACTGAAAGTCATGGGGGTGACAAAAGAATGTGCTGTGCCTGCATTACAAGCTTAATTTATAAAACTAGAGATGGGATGCTGAAATCTTTAAAAGATTTTTATCCCTAAAAGGAAACACACACCATCCTTGGAGCTTCATCTCTGCCACATTGTAAACTAGTGTCTGCTGACTGTGAAGGCTAAGATGCCTTTCGTATATACTCTAATTTACAATAATTACCGGGGTTTTGAATGGAAAAAGCTTCTATGTTTATCACAAAGATCATTAGAAAGGTCATTTTTGGGAGGGCCACAAACACTTTTGGAAACCACACTGAAAAAGAAAAATTGTCTTCCCCATGGTTCCTTGCTTAGAAGTGCCTAAGTACCTTCCTAGTGCCTAGTGAAAGCACTAGGAGAAAAAACATAAACATTCTTTCTCCTTTTGTCCCCCAGTCAAATAGAAGCACTGAAAATATTGAAGATTAATAAACATAAAACACTGTTACATTCAGTAAACCATTTGACACATATTTCAGTATGGTTAACACTGTGGAGAAATAGCTTTTGGAAATTCCATGCTTTCATTGAAAACTCTCTTAGGTATTAGAAAGGCCCTGAGGTATAACAGCTCATCAAGCAATACCCAAGGCACAACAAGTGGTGAGCAATTCCCTACTATGATACTGAAAGGGAACGTCTAGGATGTTCTGTACTGGGTGACCATTAAAAATTAAGGTGATATTCAGCTGTATCCCTTTCCAAGCCAGTTCATAAGTCATCATTTCACAAAAAGTGAAACCAATCAAGATTAACAGAAAAACCCTTGGACATTTAACAAGACCAAACTGGACTTCCAATGTACACGTGCTTGTTAAATTGCGGATCTAAATGAGATTCATTTACTAAGAATATTTGCATTAAGTCCTTCTCTAAAATTTTAAGATTTGTCTTCCCTAAGAACATCATCGAAATTTGGTGAGGTGAAGGAGTGTAACTTATTTGTGATGTCTCTTAGTTAGACTGAGGATTAGTTAAAAGCTCTTCTTTTGTGTGAATCTTCCAGTCTTTTAGCAAGTATCTTGTTCAGTAGCTCATAAACATTTTTACATGTTTTAGGTTGGGTACAATTTTTGATTTTGTTTACTGAAAGTGGTTGCGATTTTTCCTGGGAAAAGATCAGCCATTTAACTGATCAGTTTCACAAAATTTGTAAATAACCTCTTAACTGCTAGAGTTAATTGCAAGCTAAGTAAATTAACACACATGCCAACATTTCAAAGAAAATGGAATTTTTTCATACTAGTATTAAAAAAAAGAAAGAATGATTTTATATATACTTAAATGTCTCATGAAAATATATTTCCCACACACTGGAGATAAATTAATGTGTGATTAGCTCTTTCAGTGCCTGGGCTTTCAGGAATGTCTACACATGCTTACATTCAACAGCACTATTCAGGTGGTTAAAATTAAGCATGTTATTACACGTTTGTTTTAGTGCCAGTGGTTAGCCAATATTTGGAAATTTGTGGGCTATTTCTTAAACATGATAGAGTCAAGTGGTGTTTGATCCTGACCCATTTGTACGCAGAGAATATAGACATATCTTGTTTCTCTGAATGCAGTAAGTCGTGAAATGAGTGACCATACTGGGCTGCTCACTCATAATGCAGAGCCTGCACACAACCATGCCCCCAAAGTGGTTGTTTTGCTCACACAAGAAAGGGTGTTTAAGTGCCCCTTAATGCTGTGGTGAGCAGTGCAGAATTCACACACAGTCATATAAAAAGGGGATCTAATGCAATGCTTGGGTGTCGGTTGAAAGATTTCCTGTTAGCTTTGGACTAACTGGAGCTGAAGCTGAGTCCTGTCCTTGCTTTCCCATACTGCTCTTGATCCTGAATGCTCTTCTGTCCATATCATAAACACCTCTGATTGTTGCAGTTTTGCCTGCTTTTTGTCCAAATTCTTTTCCTCCATTTTTAATGTTGCCTAACTATCTGAATTATGTCTTGAAGACATTGGTATGCCCCATTATACTGGTGCAAGGGACACCTCAGGTATCATAACCCTGTTCTGATCTCTGACTTTGTCTTTTACTCATTCTGAAGCAGGTGTCTTTTTCAAAGTCATCTGACAACAGACTCCAGTGATAGTTTTATCTGGAGTCTTGTTCAGGCAGAACAGCAAGTTCTGCCACTCCATCCTTGTTTACATATTTGTGCTGTTTTCTTACTGTCTCCTTGATTTTCTGATGTCCTTGCTCCTTCCTGGCATAAATATGTACAGTTCCAGCAAAGGAGTGCATTTGTATTCACACCTTATTGTACAAATCTTGGCTTACAGACTGAGCACCTTTTTCTGTCTTATGCTGATCCCCAGTTTGGAAAGTAGTTTGTATTCTTTGCCATTTCTCAGCTAGTAGGCATTAAAGTTTTTCTTTACTTACCCTGAACAAAACGTGGATAGAAGGATGGATCACAACTACATCAAGAACTGCCCACAGATCATAAATATATCTAGCTTACAAAATTCCAGATGCATTAGTCTTTGCAAAAGTCCTTAATAATTGCAAAAATAAAATGATAGGCCTTTGCACTTGAGGTGTTTTATTTGTTGCTCACAATCATTGTTAGAGGATAAAGAATGTTATAGAGGTGAATTTGTTTAGTTTCTAACTGAACAAACTGTGTTGAAGTTGAGAAGAGGAACTCTTTGAGGGACACCCTGTCATCAAACCTGTCCACATCATGCTTGTTCAGATGGATGCTTGCGTCAGGTTTTGTTATGCATTTATTACAATTAACAGCAATAACTGATAATACGTGATTCTGAATGAGAGTGATTCTGAAATTACACAAATCTTCCTCACTATAATGATTCATCAGGTAAGATTTGCTTTGGCTTTCTGATTTGTGGTTTTTTGTTATTATTATCCCACGCTCTGTAGTGATGACAGAGGTGTGATGGAGAACAGGCAGAAGTTACTGCTGGGAGCTTTTGTCAAAAGCTTGATGAAGGCAGCCTGGACCTGATGATGACTCACCGATGATCAAGTGCAACAAACAACTCCATGAGAGTATGTGAGCCAGCCATTTCCTGGGGTACAAAACAATTTGGTGACATTATTTTTCCTTCCTGTAATTTCATGTTCTGAATTGCTAATTTCCAGTATTGTTTCTTGCCTGAGATCCCACAGCTTAGTACCAGGGCAATATGAACCATGATGTTCACGGAAAGAGAGCTTTTCCTGCAGTTTTCAGCAAGAAAGGTCTTGGGTGTTCAGACAGGGATACACTTCCACGATATGGAAGGCTATTGGTAAAATAAAATTTGACATGTAACTGCTAATTTGGTGGAAATGGAAGAGATGGGCTTAGTCCCCCTGTCTTTTATGAACTTTTGCAAATGCAGTATGCACTTCTCACTTGCAGGTATTACTGTCAGGCTGTGTAACTCCTCTTTCAATTTAAGGTAGGGCTGCAGACACCCTACAATTATTAGGTCTACTTGGCAACAGCCTTGTCAGCTCCCATTTGGTGTTCATGTATTATCAATAAAATAACATTAGTTTCTGAAAATGACCAGTTCCATTTACATTTCATAATCTGTTGAAAGGAAAAACGTTTGTGACTGAGTAAGAGAAGGAAGGAGCTGTCAACCCTGTTTTGTGATTACTGCCCACAAATGTTCTCACATTTTGCTTTAAGAAAGTGTTCTGACAAAAATATTAGCACTAATAGTACAGTATACATATGTTCTCAGAGTATAAATAGTGCAACTCTATCTCATGAGATAGCTCGGGGCTCTATCCAATGACTTTAATGAGGTTTGAGGTTGCTCAGCCCCTCACAGCAGATGCTCAGCACACCTGTGGAAGGTGACACGGTGGTCATGTGAGGTGAAAAGCACCATCCGTACTCGTCCAAGCCAATGGGAGTCACAGAGCCTTGGTGCCTGCAGCATTCTCCAACGAATGCAAAAACCACATTTCTTTATCACTGGATCAACATACTCCAGCAGATGCATCCTCCAAACCACAATATGTATTGGCATCCTGCATTCATAGAAGTGAAACTCTTTTGCCCTAACTTAGGTGACAGCATTGCCCTCAGCTCCCCGTTCAAGCAATAGAGAGAAATAATTTCAGAGAACTTTTCATTCAGATGTAGGTGCTGAACACACCTGCAGTATCTGCAGTCTGATATTCAGTCTTTACAGATGTCTTTTTCATTACACTATGTCTTACAGGGGAGTTTTTACCAGTCAAGTGGCCAGAAAAAAAAATTGTATTTGTAGACCACCAAGGAGACACATGTCCACTCTTACATAAATTCTGTATTTGTAGCTATTATTAGTTTACAATTTCATGTGCCATCAAGGTGATGTGTTGTGTTCAAGAGTATCAAATGGACGCTCCTTCTAAAATTGTAGTGTTTTGCAATTTTAACACTACAGGATGAAGTGGACATCAACAATACTAATACATTTGATTTGGGTTCTGAAAAATCTGAGGTTGATTTCAGGGGAAGAATCAGAACTGGGATTTAACAAGTGGTGTCTTTTACTTACAAAGAATCCTATTAGTAATTAGTCTGTTTCAAATAGTCAGCTCTGGGGTTTTGTGTGTCCTCCACAGTTTCATTCTGTTCTTTTTGATCAATCATCATGATTATTATCTCTCAGCTACAGAAATTCAGAAAATGTTGCTGAAAAGAGCGTATCATTTCTTTCTCATGTAACTGAATAACTTTGTTGAGGTCACTTTACTGAATGAATTCCCAGTCTCTGAGAGCTTTCACACAATCTGTTGTACCATAAAGAAAAATAATGTACTTGTTCACTGAATACCACTTTTCTGTCGGAGTGACACATTCTACATTTTGGAGCCTTATACATTTTTTGTGTTAATAGTTATTAAAAATTATGCATAAAATCTTACATACATGTATATAAATATATATCTGCATATGATCTCTAGCATATAGGTATACCATGTAAATATATATATACATCATATTTATACGTAAGTATGTATAAATGTATGTATAACATTTAAGCATGAACATACAGATATTTTCCAAGTTATATCTGAAATATTCCTCTTCATCCCCCTACACAAAGTGAAAAATTTTATCTCAACTCCCTGCAGTCTTTTTATTGTATAAAAAGAATTCATGATTATAGCACAATTCACCTGTACATAACCTTTGAAACTCCTCCTATTCCACTGAGTCACAGTAGTAGAATTACATAAGAAGAGAAGTAGACAAAGGCTGTTCTTTCTGGATTTCTGTCTTTATATGTAAGGGAGAGGAACTCTGATCTCTGCCCTAAACCTTTTCTGCATACAATGTAGCTACTAGAGAACATTGAGCTACTTTAAAAAGTGAGACTAATAAAATAATAGTAATATAATTTGTTACAGATTTCATTTAACAGATATATTTATTTGTGTAAGCCTGTTCAAATGAAAAGTGTTAGGACATTTTTTCTTGAGTATTAAGACCAAGCAACTTAAGTAATCACTGTAACCAAAACTCTAGAAAATCTTAAACTCACCTATAAAGATTCATATTAAGCAAGAATTTATTAATTGGAAAGTTTATATTTACTGTTATTTGCAAAACATAATATGTGAGGTGAGGGTCTGTAGTGATGCAGAGTCCCCAGGCAGGTGCAAAGGAAAGCTGCTTTATTCCAAAAACCCGGCCTTTTTAAGCAGTTAGGCCTTTATCAGTCACATAGTTTTAAATCTTAACAAACATAATTCAGCCAACCACCATACACAACTATGTGAACACACCATGGTTATGCAACTTGTTTTTCTACCTCTAATTCAGCTGAGTCACTTTCCCATAGTCCTTTTCTGCTTAGCCGAAGTAGCAGACCTGAGTCCTGAATTTACAAGGCCTTCCTTTTTTAAGTTTTTATCTATATGCAACAATAATATTTCTATTTCAATCATATTTCTATGTGAATGTGCTGCCTGTATATGACATAAATTGTCAAAGCTATTGCTAAATAGAACAATTCTTCTCTTACTTATTTGTCAGTAACATACAGGTAAGACAAAATTCAACTACTCTATTTCCCAGTTTTTATCTCCAAAACTTCCCTAGTAAGTTTGAATTTGTACAGCTTCTTGTCTAGGATACAACAAAGGACAATTGTCCATTCTCTAGAAAGCCACATTTTGGTCATTTGTCACTGCCCTACAAAGGTATTTGTGAGTTTTTTGATGGTTGTTTTATGTTCTGATACTATGATACCATTAAAATTTTAGAGTACAGACAGTTCTTGGCATAATAAAAGAATCTATGAGAAAACTACTTCATTATGATGACTCAAACCCATTTTGTCTTTAAAGGTGATGTACCGGTCAGCAATGACCAAACTTTCTGTTATCTTGAATTAAAAAGAGGGTTTTCACTATTGTATCCTATAAAAATTGTCATGCTGTTATAATTCTGTGTTTGTGCCTGTAGCCGTGGCTGATGTCTGGCAGGATTTAGTACAAAGCTAAATACTGTCAGCACTACTGAAACAGAATGATGAAGCATTATTCCTGGTGGCATGATAAAGAATGGGAAATCATAGAATTGTAGAATCATAGAAAGGTTTGAGTAGGAAGAGACCTTAAAAATCATGCTATTTCAAATTCCTTGCTTTTGGCATGGATGCCACCCACTAAACTGGGTTGCTTAGGGTCCATCCAACCTGGCCTTGAACATTTCCAGGGATGGAGCTTCCACAATTTTTCTGGACAGTCTGTTTCACTGTTCCAATTTCCAGTGCTTCACCACCCTCCATATATCTACTCTAAATCTACCCTCATTCAGTTTATGGCCATTACCCCATGTCCTATCCCTACATGATTTTGTAAAAAAATCAGTCTCCTGTAGGTCCCCTTTAGGTACTGGAAGGTGCTGTAAGGTCTCCCTGAAGCCTTCTCTTTGCCAGGATGAACAAACCCAACTCTCTCAGCCTTTCCTCTTAGGAGAGGTGCTCCAGCCTTCTGGTCCTGTTTGGGCCCTCCCCTGACTCACTCAAACAGGTCCATGTCCTTCTTATGTTGAAAGTAAGGGTTACATTTCCTCTGTTCCAGTCAGTGGCAACTTCACCAGACTGCAACAACTTCTCAAATATAGTGGATAGTCACCTGTTCTCTCAGGACCTGCAAAGACATCTCATCAGGTCCCATGGACACCTCCAGGTTCTTTACATGGCCTTGAACCTATCTTTTCCTACAGCAGGTGGTTCTTCATTCTCCCAGTCCCTGTCTTTGCTTTCTGTAACATGGCTGGTGTGGCTGGAGCACTCGCCAGTCAAGACTGAGGCAAGAAAACTTCATTGAGTACCTCAGCCTTCTCCATCTGCCAAATAGCCATGTCTCCCATTTCCTTCTGGTAGGGCACACTTTCCCCCTAGTCTTTCTATTATCACTGACATACCTGTAGTAATTTTTCTTGCTGCCCTTGATGCCCCTGGCCAGATTTAATTCTATCTTTAAATCTATTACCTTTCCTAGCCTGATCCCTGTCTGCTTGAACAATTTCTCTGTATTCTCCTCAGGTTCTTTGTCCATGTTTCCACCCTCTGTAGGGCGTTTGTCCAGGAGCCCATTGTTCATCCATTCATATCTCTGGGTACTTTTGTTTGACTTCCTCTTTGTTGGAATGCATCACTCCTGATGCATCACTCCTTCACTCCTGAAGGAGGTGATCCTTATCACCAGTCCATGGAAAAATAATTTTCTGTAGAACCCCATCAGAACTCCATTGCCAGTAGAACCATATGAATGAGAATTATTTTGGTACATGTAGAAAAGCACTTTTTTAGCAGAAACTGAGGACTGGTGTAAAATTTAGCATCCCAGTGCTTCTTCATATTATTGACTATCTCTGATTGTTAATGAAAAGTGATCAGTAATAGTCCCTGTAAAAATACACAAAATGTGTCAGATCTGCTTGCGACACCTCAGTGACCAGTAGAACAATTAAAGCATGGTTATCTTTGGCAAGCATTAGGTCCAAAGAATTTTCCTTTTCCCCTTTGCTCTTTCTGAACCAAATCATCCCAATTATATTTTCTGGTGTTTTCTCTATTCCTCTTTACCTTCTCTTTATCTGAAATCACCTAGCAGCATTGTGTCAAGTTGTTGGCCTCTCCCAATACACCATTCATAGAAGGAATGGCTGCTACATTTTTACCCAAATCTTGCAGAAAACTAACCAGCAACTCATTAGGATTTGATCATATACTGGGCATGAATATCTTACAATATCTTAGATCCTGTGGAATTTTGGGCCAGTGCTTTGGCCAACGATGCAGAAGTAGATTACCAGAAATTGCAGGTGGTTTTGAATGGTAGGCTGAGAAGCTAAAATATAAATCAACTTTCAAATTCCAGCTTTTGGCAGCTGGAGGGAGAGGAGATATGCAGTCATTTCTTCAATACAGAGTGATGGTCTTGTGATTTACCCCAAATCCTTTCAAGTACAGGATCATAGAACTGAGCACCCAAATCTACAGTTATGTGTTTTTCTGTCTGATGTCAATGAAATAGTGACTTCAGCTCAGATGATTTTTTTCTCTGGTTTCACCATGCAGTACACATAGAGCTTGCCAGAGACCAGATGTGATTCTTCGTTGTCATAGGAGTTTCTTCCTGGAGTGGCTGCGGAGAGGGGCTGCTTGGGTGTGCTTTTCAGAAGAACCCCTTTGGAGGTTTCCTTCCAAATTTGCCCTAAACCAGGACACTCGTGCTGCTAATTTTTTGTCTTTCAGATTTTTTTACATAGTGGAGGGCACCTTACAGACATATGGGCTGAAGTCTCTCTGGGTTTGGGGCTGCAGGCTCCTGGGGATGAAGCTGAGGGGAGTGGAGTCAATGATGGCAGGGCTGTGGTAGCACAGCATGCAATTGCCTCATGGGTTAAAGAACTGACAGCCTCACAAGGGGCTGAAATGGTGTTATGGTTAGGCTGAGGTGAGCTCCAGGGGAGGGAAGGCAGAGTTAGTAAGGCTTGGTAGTGCCTCCAGCACCCTGAAAATAGAACAGGACTACCACACACCTGTGCATTTAATTATGGTAGTACTAACTTCAAGGAACTTGCGCCCACATGAATTATGTTCCCTTCTCATTGAAGAGTACCATCTTGATCCATGTGGTCTCTGTGACACTCAGAGCAGACATAGTAACAGAATGGCACAATATCTTTTTCCCTCCTCAGCATCAACAGCAGTGTCATTAACTGATGTTTGTGGGTCTCTAATGTAAGAATTTGGAGGTCAGGATTTTGAACAGGTATAGTACAGAAATATCTATATCCCTCAGCAGTGAAAGATCTGTCGGCCTTGAAGAAAAGCCATTTATTGAAGGGAGCCTTAAAGTGCTTCTATCTAAACATGAATGTTTTGTTATTGCATTTTAGTTTTTCCCAAGTCTGGTCAATGGCTCCTTTACAGACATTATCTGAGAACATGCTGGTTATTTTATTCTGATGGGATATTTTTTCCTTATTTTTTACTGTAATTAGAAATATGTGAGTAGATATAGAAAAACAAGTCTGACAAACCTCAAACAATTATAATCCTAAAGATTAGTTTCCTGACACTAAAAGGAATTAAAATTGTTGGTGCTTCTAATTTTCTGATAAAATTCATAACCATCAGAATTACTGTCTAAATCTTTAAAATAAGATTGTGTACTCCCATAGCATTCCAATAATGTGAAGACTTCTGAACTTCTGAAGTAGCTAATTCATCTCTTTTTTTGTTATTTCTGAATGCATACATGCAAATATGACATTTCCTTAAAAAGAGTCAGAAATATTTCTCGAACAGACAAACCTTTTGGAGTATTTTATTGCCAACCAGGATTCATGGGTTAAATGATTGTGAAGAAGAGACACTATAATTTATTTGCACATACTCAGGTAGAATTTATTCACACATAGTAAATTAACCCATTAAGTCAAGAAGAGACAAGCCCAGCTGAGTAAGGAACTGAACAAATTTTAAAAAATGTTGACATGTTACATTTCAGTAGTTGATGGGAAAATTAATTATGCATACCTGAGACATCCTGTAATCTTTTACCCCCAAGGTTTTTTTATACAAGTGAATAGAAGAGAAGATACCTGGGAATATATAGCCCTATTCATAAAGAGCTCTGAGATGCAAGATGATGGTCCCTGTTCTCAAAGCTGTATTTGAACAGAGCATAAATGAACCAAATAACTCTATTGTTTTCCCAAATGAGGCAATAAATGTTGATGTCTTGGAGCACAGAAACAGTAAATTTATTTTTACATTTGTGAAATAGCAAGCATTTATTTGAATGCATGTCATTAAGGCTAAGTGAATGGTCTGTAACCAGAGAGAAACAGGAGAGCTACCCATTCAATATTCAGGGGCTTAAGCTGTATTACTCAAGATAGAATCACACAAATATTCTTGAATATTTTATGATCTTTAGGAATGAACACAAGTTCATCTATATGCTAGTTACATAACACTGTCACTCTTATGAAAATAGAAAGTGCTAAAACTTCAGCTCTGCAAAAGGTATAGCTGCCCACAGTGTTCCATTTTATGGGCTCCATCCTCCAACGCAACGAGCACTTTGGTCTCGGTCCAGCAAACAACTCATAGATCTGCTTAACAGTTTGCACGTGAGTAACTGTCTTATGCTAAACTGCTACTATAGCTAAATAAGAGAATCACAAGGTCCTGATATCATAGATTACATCTCTTCCTCACTGTCTCTATGAAATGTTAGCTTTACACTTACCTAATTCACTGGGGTTTTATACACCACCATTCATAAAAGTTAGTCTATAATGTGTCATATTCCAGTGAGAGAGGACTACGAAATGGATAAGCAGATTTTTTTCCCTCTTACCAGTTTCTTCCAGGGGGACATGCTTCTGGGAACTTGAAGGGATTATTGGCACTTGGAGCAGACACTGAAGGAGCTGTAGCTGCCTTCTCTCCATTAACTGTATATAATGCAATGTATGCTGGACATCACCTAACTGGGAGATGTTGCCTCTCTCCTTCTCACCTTTTTATCAGCCTTTGCCGAAAGGGTGAATGCAAGGCTTTTCACTATCTGTGCTGGTTAGTAGATTTAGGCAGCAGCAGTAGAAAAGGCTTGTGCTTCACTCATTGTAACACTGAGACTGCTCCAGCGTGCTTGCTTCAGGACTTCCAAAAAAGTTCTGTCTTGACCCAGCCAGGATTCTTGCCTGTGGCAATATGATTCTTCTTGCCTCTCTTTTCCCCTTGCTGTTTGTCCTCTCAACATCACAAACATTTTGAAATCCTTGTCAGGTTGGCCTTTAGTGACACACAAAGTAGTTTATCATCACATGAATTCTGCTTTCTGATGCACATTATTATTACTAATAGTTCATCAACATTTTGCACATCTCACATGATGAATGTGGGCTATTGCATTATCCCATTTTCTGTATGCATCATGAAGCTGCTCCCTTCAATCAGCATTGTTGCAGTCTCAGTTATTTGCTTTCTTGCTATCTATCCATCCGTGTATAATACGACACATTTCCTAGTCTCATCTTAGTATGAAAACACCAAAAGAATTCTTACATCTCCAGAGCACCGTAGGTTACTTTTTACCTAAAACAATGTTCAGATGGCTGTCACAAAGAAAGTTAAAGTGAAATGTCAAAAGCTGTAAGGATGAAAAGCTGCACATGGTAGATACAAGATTCAGTGCACGGCAACTCCCTCTTAATAAACAAGCAAAGATTTATTGGAAGGAAAATTTCCCTGCATTTGAAATTTAACTGCCAACCATCCACATCCTACACATAACTGTCAGAAAGGATGTCTAAATCTGTCCTCATTTATAACATGTGTTGTGACAAGATTTGACAGTCTCTGAAAGGGCTATAATTGCCACCTAAACATCCAGCATTTTGTCAACTGCGATCATGTTTAGAGAAAGCATTTATTTCACTTAAAAAAAGCTAGCATTTTTTCTTTCTCCTGAATGAGATGACAGATTTTTTCTTTTTTTCTTTTCTCATTAGGGGTTGCAAGTCAGATTTAGGGATTTTTTTTGTTCCTTTTTTTGTTTCAGTTTTTTTTCCAGTGACAAGAGTTAGAACTTTTGAGACTAAAAGAATGATTAGCTTGAGGAAACCAATAGCAATTTAGCAGAAAGAATGTTTACTGACACCACTGAAAATTTCTGAATGTCAAGCTGGTTTTGATAAGCACTCTTCTGAATATCGCAACAGGAACCTAGGTCAAAAAGGGGGAAGAGTACCCCAGTATTTGCCATTCTGTTACTCTGGATAAATGTTACGTAGTATTAATCTGTGCACATAGTCCATCCTAATATGACCATAAATATTTTTACAGGATAGAGATGGGAGCCGTTGATGATATGCCCCCCATCCCGTGATGGAAACTGTGGGCCTGAGAATTGAAAGAACATTTTGGATTAGGGAAATGAGACCTTATCTCTTGGGCATTAACAGCCCATGTAGTCAGAATTGAAACCAATGCATAACCAATTAACTGCCCTAATGGTTCAGTAGTACACGAGCTGTTACCAGGCCTATGACTTAATTGTATTTTCTTGAAGTACTGAGCACTAAAACTCCCCGCGACTACAGCGAACGCTCCCCAGCAGTATTGCTTCAACTCACTCTGGCAGCACATATGGGTCTTCTGTGTTTATTTACCAAAAACAATCCAGCAATCAAATTTTATTAACAGGAACGTTGACAAAATTCAACAACAATCTGTGCTTTGGAGAGTGTGGTTACTAGAATTGGCACTTTTTCATACATGGTGGCTGCAGTGGAGACATGGCAGCAGGGCTGCATGCAAAGAAGTCCTGGGGGTCCCCAGTCCTGACCTGCTCATGCTTGCCTGGCCTGCCCTTGCCAGGTGCACTGTTGGTGAGAGCTGTTTGTCATCTGGCACATCTGTACTGGGCAGTCATGGGGGTCTGCCCCCTCCCAGAGGAAGAACTCATCCTCTGTTAGCTAGAGGAGTCAATAATGTGCTAAATGTTTCCTCCTGAACGCAGTTTGTCTAAGAAATGGATTGGGAAGCCAAAAGAAGATTTGCTGGACAAATAAGAGCACAAGCTTGCATTGAGTAACTTTCTCCACCTGCTCCATTCCAATTGCAAGACTCCTTCCTACACGTTCGGAGGAGTCATAGATCACTTATTCTTTAACTGCCAGTTAAGGATCTCTTACTCTCAAAACACAACCCTTACTGGCTCCTTCTCACACAGTTAATTGGCCTTAATGGGTGTCCACAGTGATGCCATGCTACAGTCCTGAATGACAGGTAGGATGGCTACACCGTGTAGTCAATCTAAAGCTCAGTTTCACATCAAACAACTTACAAAATAATAATATGACACCAAAGAGTCAGTTTAGAAACAGGAAAAGCCTCACAAGCTATTAACTGCTATTAGCCAAATGCATTTCCTTAAATGTGAATGGAAAGGACAGTCCCACATCTCCAATATCCACAAATGCAGCAAGGCATTTGATAAGACATCAGAAGATGCTTAAAGGAAGAAAAACAATTGATGACTCTATCAGCTTTTATGAGTTTACACTGAGATACTGACAACCGGTACATTTTCTTAGGAGTATCCTTAAAAAATGGAAAACTTGCTTCAGGAGGAAAGTAAGTAACTGATTCGGGTCTATCTGATTTATCTGGGCATACAGAATTACTACTTCTGGTTAATTTAGGTTTGTTTAATGTTAATAACCAACCATAAATCAGACTCAGTTGAAGCAGTTAATAACAAGGGTGTTGGGTGGGGTTGTTTCTTTTCTTTTGTCTCCATTAGATATCCCTTATGTGGTGAGAACTTCTCAACATTCTTGTGTTGCAGTGATGTTGCTTGCTTAGTAAAGCCAGTCTCCTACCTACGTGCTGATTGCTCTGTTGTACATAATGCAACAGAACTTTGGAGTTCTACCCCTGAGTGGCTACCACAGGGTCAATGCAAGCTGGAGGAAAAAATATTAGAAATAAAGAACAAATTTAGATACTGACATTGTGATCAGATTTCCAGCAGCTCCAAATGCCTTTGCAGCTGAAGACAGAAGAATATCTCAGGTTTTGCCAGCTGGAAAACTCTTCCAGAGAAACTATTTTTTCATCGTCTCTCTATTCATCCATAGTATGCGGCTTGTAAACTATGTACTGTGTATCCTGAATGACCTAAAAAAGAAAAAGTGGTAGAGGGAAGTTGGAAAAGAGAAATCCTAGTATAAGAGGACGGAATTGAATTACTTTCTGTGGAATGAGGGTAAGAAAGGATCACCTAGGACCTCAAGACGTCTGTGATAAATGCAATGTTCAGAATTTTCAGCAAATTCGAAGTGAATGACAGAGCCCCTTTGATATCAAGTTTCAAACAGTTGGAATTTATGGCCAGAAGAATTATCAACAAATATCTATAAGGAGAATTGAATTTTTTTTTTTTCAAAAAGGAGATATTTTAGAAATTTTAAGCTGTCTTTCTTTTTGAAGGAAGGAAAGTTCTGCTCTTTACTGGTAAACAATGAACAACTTAAAATTTGACTGAAGTTTATGTTTCTAATCAACACCAGTGTAGTATTGTAAGTAGACAAAGCATTGGGTTTTCACTCTGTTTTTTTGTTTTTATGATTCCTTGTGTATGTCAACTAAATAATTTTCAATTCTCTCTGGGGTACCAGTTTCTAGTTAGCAAAGTAGAAAGATAAACTCTTAGGTCTGTGAAGCCATGCAGCAAGGTCAAGGAGCACAATAGAAAAGATCCTGCCTATCCTAAAATGTCATCCTCACTAGACCTAAATAAAGGCTTTTGAACCTACATGCTAGCTTCCATCGAAATTTAGATACGAAAAAAAAAACTTAGATATGAAAAAAAATGAAAAGAAACCTTACAAAAAATACAGTGAAAGTTCCATTCCCTACTCCAGAGGAGTTCTAATGGCTATAGTCATTAATGTCTGGTAGTAGCTGTCCTTGTATTTTTGTGCTAATTATTCCATTGCCAGAGGCTTTAGTAATCAGACTTTGCATTTTGCTTTTGAGATCAGAAACATATTATGCTGTTTTTTTCTGAGTCACCTTTTTCTTAACACGGAGCAGCAAGCATTTTCTTGTAAAAATAAGACTAAAATAGCTGTTTTGATGCTCAAATGGATGGAGTTGTGCAGCTCTGAATGCTAATAAGCTGCAGGTAAAGAATATTTCCTCTTGTGGGAGTTTGCTCATGCTAAAAATAACCAGCTGACCTGCCCTCATCACAATAACATTGTGGAACTTGTTTCTCCTTGAGTGACTGAAGAGCAAGTGACATAGCCATACATTTTAAGGAAAAAAGAGGCCGTTTTTCTCATCTACAAGCTGGCTTATTGCTGGAATGCCATTATTTATGTGTCCGATGGGAAACTCGCTTCATGAATTTGTACATAAAAATCATTCAAACATAAAAGTCAATTCAGGAATTCTCCAATTGTTCTTTGCAATAAAACACCGCTGCATTATCTGTACTTTGCATTCTCCTGTGTTGCTATGATACAAAGATGCTAACTTTAAGTGAAACGGTGCCAGCAGGCTAATGGCCACGGGAGGAGCACAGAGGACCTGGCTTCAGCTGTCTGTTGGGAGGGCTGCAGGAAGGTCTCTTTTGGTGCTTGTCAGAGGCCTCAGCTGAATGTCCTTGCAAGAAAGCTTCTCTATGTGAGATAAAGAGCGGATCTTGATGGAAAGGGAGCGAAAGGCTTGCTCTCTAATCCTTACAAATGTGCTGTAGAAGAGCAAAAGAACTGGGAAATACGTCAAAAAGACAACAGTAATATTTTTGAGATTCAGAATGGGCCAATAATATATTAACAAGCACTTAGATGAAAACATGTTTATCTCAAATGGTTATGTTTCCCAATTATGTTTGTTCCACATTAATTCCCTCATTACAGGACAACTTAGATGCTGTTTGAGAAAAGTTTTACCTTCTGTTTACTAATTCAACTGAAGTGAATGCAGCTGTGCTTGTTTATTGTTCTTAAAGACAGTCATGTTTGTGTTCTGTGACTATAAAAAGATGACTATACAAGTACATAGGCAACAAATTAATTCTATTCTGCAGTTTTTCTCTCTAAGATTAAACAATTTATTTGAAAAATAGTTAAATGGATACAAGAATTCAGTTCATCTTTACCACATGCTCAGGCTTTTACAGGAAAGATAATAAACTGGAAGTGAGTGTTTTGAATGCCCCATGTCACCAGTATTAAATGTAATGCATTTTATTTTCTATAAAATGCTGTATGTGCTGGATTTTAGAAAATAAAATATGATAATGGAAAAATAGATCAGCTGTGCCTTGTCAGATTTGAGAGAGATTTTGCTTTATCGTTGCTCTCCAAAACCTCTAAAGGAGATGATTACACAGCCTCCCATGACATCTATTTTAGTACTTAGTAATCCTTACCACAAGAGTGGCCTTGTCTAATTTAAACTTTCTCTGATGCTACTTTGCAGAAGGGCTGAGGCAGTTTGGTGACTCGTTACCTATAAAAGGAACAATTCTTTTTACCTAGTAAAAAAACCCCACAAACCTCAAAGCCACTATCTGACCATGTAGCCTCTATGCTGAGTTTCTGGGAACTATCAGCAAATGCTGTGCAGACCAGCAGCTTACAAAGCATAACCCCTACAATTTAGTTGTGCCCAGATTGCCTGCACAGAATTTATAGATTGTCTTTGGCAATACAGAATACAATTGGTTTACTGATGGCAACATAACCCACCCACCTTGTTATATGAAAATAGACAAAGCTGCTTGTAAAACAACAAAAAAACCTGCATGCCTCAGTTGTAGTTTGAAGCATTGGAAATGAAAAATTGCATGTTAAATAAACGTAATTCACCTAAAATAACTGCAGGCTGTTCCTTTGGAAAACTGCATATGGATATTTGAATTCCTTGTGTAACTTCTTCATTCCCTAGATTCTGCCTTTCTCTCCATTGCTCCCTACAGTCACACATAGAATGGAGGCTCTGTATCCCCACTTTGCCTAATGTTTTGGATTCACTCAGGCACACATATCAATGCCCTAAAACATTCTCTTTGAGGTATTTAATATCACACATATTAAATATGATAGAAAATATTAAATATAGATGCATCTTATTAAGCCTGTTATCTCCAATACATTCTTTACTGGGTAACAACATGTCCTGTTTGGATCCACAGCGATGAAGGTCAATAAGAAAGAGAAAGGCTTTGCCTTCTCCAGAAATAATTCGAAGAGAAGCTTTTCTTTCCCCTGCTCTCCAGGAATGAGTACATTCACATGAACACCCTCTCTCACAATTTAAGTTCCAGACTCCTTGAACAATCAACAGTGCACATGAGGAATAATTAATTTATTTCCTCTTTACTGTAGTCCTCTACATATTTGTCTGGTTGTTAAGTGTCAGTGTATGAATTTGTAACGACAATGATTTCTGAATTTATCCTACCTCTGTGTGGATTTTAACAACGCATGGATATCTCCCCAATAGCAGTCTCTAAGCCATTCAATTTAATTAAGAAACATATTTTCTAAAATCAATTATCCTGTACAGAGTAACTGTCAATTCTTCAAATACAAATCCCATGTATATCTTTCTTCAACTTTTCTAGAATTTTACTTGCTTCACATAAAACCAATTGCAACTTTTGATTAAACATAACTTATTTCCTTTAAGTTGAAATGTGTGCTTTTCCGAGAATGTTTCTGCACTCTTCTTTGAAGACTGGGATTACATAAAGTCACTGGCATTTCATTTTTAAATTTAAAAAGCTAAATGATGATCCTGACCCCTCAGTGGTCATGGTTAATAAACCTTCTTTTATTCAGACTCAATAGCAACTACCAAAGTTATTTGAGATTTTTTAGAAGGAATTTAATATACAATTTTTTTTTCCAATGTGAGCTCTGAGGAGAGAAATTATATTACTCGCATATTCAAACAGGATCTTCCTGCAAAAACAGGAAAAAAAGAGGGACTGAATGGAGGAAAATAAAAGGCTGAAAATAAAAGATTTTGCAGTCCAAAGTATAATTTCTCGGAAGTGATGTACTCCCCTTGGAAGTATCACAGTCAGATATGATAGTGTTTCACATACAACACAGAGCTCAACAGGCTTTGATTTATTTATATGAACATAAACAGTTTAAAAGCTGTAAACAAGTAACCTGATAAAGTAGTCATGCAATATAACATTGCTCCCCCATAGTTTATTTTCATCAGTTCAGAGTTCATCAATCACTGCAGAGTAGATGGATCAAGGGTGCTCCAAGGTTAAAACAAATGTAAAATAATAAACTGGAGCCATAGTTTATAATCTGAAAAGTGTTTTGATTTATAACTCTAAGTCTGTTGTTGGTTTCCATATCAACTTCATGTGAGTCTATTTCCTTTTTAATCAGTCTGTCTTTGATCATGGTGATGTGTATTTTGCATTAATTTTATGTGCCTTTGGAGGTAATGTAACTGTGATAAAAGCCAATTAGTTTTGCACCATCAAGAAGGACAATGAATTGTGACTTGGCAAAACAAAGATAAAATTAACCATTTGCCTAAACGGTACTGTTCATTGTTTTTTTTTCTCAGGAGGCTTCCTCTGTAATGTTCAGCTCCATGAACAAAATAACTCAGGACAGGCAAGTTTACCTAAAGTAAAACACATTCTGAAATAAACACTAAACGAATGTAGTAACACTGTGCAGTAATCCAAGTCATTAGATCTGTCTGAAGATTGTATTTCACACACATGAATAAGTGATGCAGTGAGGAACAAGGAGCAGTTTGGTTCTTGTGGCTAAGGCTTTTTAAATAAGTAAATTGAATTGGGTGGAGAATGCTTCCTACCAACCATATGAAGTTACAGGGGCAAGTACCAGATTCTGCAACTGAGACGGGTAACTCTGGATGTACAGACAGTTTGGGGAATGAGATGCTTCAGAGCAGCTCCACAGAATGGGATTTGGGGGTCATTATCAGTGGCAAGTCAAACATGAGCCAGCAGAGCCCTGGCAGCGAGCAGGGCCACCCTTGTCCTGGGGGGCATCAGGCACAGCACTGACAGCCAGGCAAGGGAGGGGATTGTCCCGCTCTGCTCTGCACTGGGGCAGCCTCACCTCGAGTGCTGGGGACAGTTTTGGGTGCCACAATATAAAAAAGACATTAAACTGTTAGAGAGGGTCTAAAGGAGGGAAACAAAGATGGTGAAGGGTCTTGAGGGGAAGGCGTGTGAGGAGCAGCTGAAATCACTTAGTCTGTTCAGCCTGGAGAAAAGGAGACTGAGGAGAGACTTCCTTGCATTTACAACTTCCTCGTTGAGGAAGGGCAGGCACTGATCACTTCTCTGTGGGGACCAGTGACAGGACCTGAGAGAATGGAGTCATCATATCTGAGAAAAAAAGACCTAAAAGGAACCATAGGTATGCTGAAGCAGAAGATCAGAACTCAAACTCCTATTGAGAGATTAGCAGAGAAACATGAAAAAAAAAAAATGAAATATAATTGCAAAAAGAAAAATACTATGCTTGGGCAAGAAGAGTGCAAAAATACAGTATTCCAGTAAAGATAATTTGAAACAAGAGCTAAGAGTTATATCCTATTAGAAAGTGAGCATGAGTTAGCAGTTTCATGCTGCTATGAAAAAGGCAAACATCACACTAGAATCAATTAACAACCATAGAGACTGCAGGAGACCTGGCACAATATTCCTGTTCTTTTCAGATAGATTGATTAGATCACCTCCCAAGGTTGCATCTATTCCTCTTTACAATGCTGCCAGAAGCACTTTTACAATGTTTTCTTTATTTCAGAAAAATAAGTTTCCTTTAACTCACTGAGATGTTGATTTAAGGTCGAGATTTTCAGAAGACCTAAGCAGCCAACTACTATGGAACTCAGAAAGGTTTGGATGCTGATGGTAACTGAGAAGTTCCTGAAATATTACAAAACATTAGTAAATGCATAATTCCAGAAAAAAGATTAGTCACTTTTTAAAGTGAGTCAAAATGTTCTCGTAACTAATGCTTGAATTAGCTCAGATATTTTTTTTTTTGTTAATTACCTCTATTTGTGGTAGATTGCTGAAGCCCAATTCACAACACAGATTCCTCTCTTTTGGGAATCCACTTTTGCTTTTCTGTAAGGGTAATAACCACTGCATTTTGATTGGGATTTTTCTCATTTTCAGGCCTGTAATTCTGATGACTCCCACTGCTTCAGAGACACATTTCCATCTCTCTTTGTATTCTGTATCTAAAACAAGAAATACTTAGGTCCATCTTTATTGAAACAGCTGAATTCTTTCATGTTTCAAATATTTTTTATTGTTCAAAAAGAATATTTTGGAATCAAATCTGTTTTTCAAAATATCTTTGAATTCTCATGTATTAGAAATTTTCATATCTTTAAAATAGCCCTGGGACCTGTTAAAACCTTAAACTTTTAAGGAAAAATAGTCACATTTCATAGCAATTATAAATATAAATTATTACTCAATCATAGTAACAACAAAAAAATGGAGAATCAATCCACAAAACTATTCTGTCAAAATAAAACCAGTTATAATTTCAACTAAAAGACAAAAAAGGTGCATTCTTATTTTCAGAACAGAGAACACAGGACTACATGCAATGGATAGCCTAATGCTAAGAGCATTGATCTGTACAGAAGATAACACAGCATAGTGTTTCTATACTGATGTTTAAAGGAGAGCAGAGAGAGCTGTTTCAGCTTATAAACTTCATTTGTTCTTTTAGAACACAGGCTATTTTTTTTTTCTAGATTTCATTCAAAGACATGGAAAACGAGTCTTCTCAAAGAATGAGGCTTCCTATTAGCACATTTGGAAATCTGCTTAAAGATGTGCACCTCTGGAGGAATTCTGCAGCTTTGGAAAAGGTACAGTGGTAGCTATAACAAAAGCGTTTGGCACAAGGGGAGAATGAGGGAAAGATGGATACTTGTTCTGTTGACTTGAGCTTAGTTTACCTTTCTGGCTGTTTATTTCTGCTTATTGATGACAAGTTTCTAACATGCTTCTGTAGTAGTATGAATTTGGGGTTGACGGAATATGAGATGTAGGGAATAAGCATGACAGTTTAAACTGTAGAAGAGCATAAAATTAACTACTGAGTTACTTTAAAGCAATTTGCTTTTCCATGGAAATCTGTACCTTTCCTAGATAGTCTCTTTTAAAAGATAATTTCACTCTGTTCTTCATGTAGCAATAGAAATACTGCAATTTCAGCAGTTAAATCAAAAGAATTTAGCACAGTTTTGATGAGCTATACTAATGATAAATCAAGATAATTTAAAATAATACTGATGTTTAGGGTAGTTTTGACCTAAAAGTGAATGCTTTAAAATGAGAATGCCTTAAACAAAACCAGCTCTGGCTGTCTTAACTTCTCTATAAATATAACTTCAGGAAAATCCAACCCATGGTAAATCATGCTTCTGCTATGGAGTTGGTGACATTTCTAACACATTCTCATGTAGACACAAAACTTCCAAAACAGGAAAAAGTGCCATCTAGAGCTTATAGTCAACAATCTAAACTGGCCTGTCTTTTTTTTTTTTTTTTTTTTTTCTTTTTTCTTTTTTCTGTAGTATGTATTTTTGAGGAAAAAACTAAGTGACAGTATGTCTACCCCTGCAAGAAGGTATCCATCAAATGGACTTTACTTAGTTTCTGAATCTGGAAACAGAGATGGAAGAAACCCTGGTAATGAAGTCCTTTCAAGCTGGGAGCCTGAGAGATCAGGATTTTTATATTTTCACAATTAAAATAAAACCAAAAAAAGCTGGACCTCAAGAGACCCCTATACCATATGGAAAAGTTTAATAGAATAAAACCAAACTGCCAAGCTTTTTTAATGACCACTTCAAGAACTAGTGGTGCTGTCAGGGCCCAGTAGGCACGAGAGCAGAAAGAGAATGGGAATTGTGAAAAGAGAGATGATTGAAGTAGATTAGGGATCTTGCCTTGAGTTAAATTGTCATTAGTGAAAAAAAATAAATCTCTGAAAGCTTGTTTTAGGCTTGTTAGAGCTTGTTTTAAGCATCTTACCAAGAGTTACATAAATACTAGAAATTAGATTAGATTGTAGGCACCCCACATACCAGTTTGATGCCCATGTTTCTCAATTCCAGATAGATCATGTACAGTCTAATATGCCTTCAAATAGAGTAATACTTAAAATGAAAACTTATATTACTGTGAAAAGTTAAAATTCCCTAACTTAATTAAAAGGACTTAGACTGTCTGCAAGGATTACTGTGGACATCCACAGAGAGTTTCTGACTCTTAAAATGAAATAAATTGTTGGAACTACTTCCCATAACCACTTGCAGCTACCTATTATATTCCTTAGTAATCACACTCATCTCAATTAGAGACAGGCTTGGGATTGAATATCTATGAATATGCAACACTACACTTTGAAATACCTACCCAAAACCTCAATTTATCTTTATAAATCTATTTAAATTAAAAACTCTAAGTCTTATCAGCAAGACCCATGTTATATAACAGGTTTGGATCAGCTGCAATGCATACAGTGACTTAGTTCCTTAAATTCTCCCCTAACCCCTAAGTATTTAGTCACTTTTGAAAGTAATATTTAGCTTTGGAATATGTAGATAATTTTAGAAATGCTGAACATCACCCCAAGTATATTAAGTCTGAATTACTGTCCCACCGGGATTTAAGAAAAAAAAAAATACATAATTTCAGGCTAAGCCAGGGACTTTTCCCAGTCTAAACCAAACAGCTAACCTATGGCAAACCCTGCATGTTGGTTGGGTAGAGTATACTGTTCCCACCACAGTTAATGGTGTTGGAGTTAGTGAGTCTGATGTGGCCACAGCTGAAGTCATAGAATATTTTGTCACTGGCATCGGTTACAACAGGATGGGATCATTTGCTACTGAACCAATTAAAAGGAAAAAAAAAGTTTATACATCGGTTTATTTCTTGAAGTTTCTTTCTTGATAATTTTACTTCCTTCCCTGGATTCTGCTTTCAAAACATACCAAATTAATACTCTTCTACCTAACTTTGAACATTTTCTTTTAATTGTAGTTCTTGCCTTCCTATTTACTAAACCAGAGTTTAGTCCATCAGCAATAACTGCTGGAATTTTAAGTTTTAGGTTTTCCAACTGAAAATCACAGCTCTTGATCACTGCTGCATTTCAAATATATGCCTGAAATGTCATGGTATGTCATTTGAGACCACTATTAAAATTCTTCATATAGCTCGGGTCTGTGTAGGATGAAAAGGAAATCTCTTCAGTTTTCCTAACCCATAACACTCAATAGTATCCACTGAGTCTCTCAGTTATGAGTTATACTGTCAGTCCCAGTAATTACTTCCTATTAAAATGAAGGATGGACATTCCTTCCCCTTGGCTTTCTTTGCATGTGTAACTGAACACCAAAGTCATCACTCTGCAAAATTAACTTCTCTGCAGAGAGCAGAGTAACCTGGCCTGGCTCCCAGCTGACCATGCCTTGAGCAGAAGGTAGTACTAGAACCCTCCAGGGCTCTTCCTTTCCAGCCTGAATTATTTTATGGTCCTGCATATCCTGAATATCAGAACCTTCAACAATAAGTAATGCAGACAGGGGCTGAAAAAAGGGTGCAGACTGCTCAGGAGCAGCAACCAACATCAAGTACTTGAAGCAGCAGTAGCAAGACTACTAGGGAATATTTATTTAGTAGTTACTGACTGGTTTGGCGAAAAATATGGTAAAAGAATTGCAGAAGTGTTTTAGAGCCAGTATCAGGCTCTTCCCAGCCATCTCAGAATTATAGAAAAGACTAATAATTCAGGAAAGGAAAATGCGAGTCATGCCCTCTAAAATCCATTTGGTCAGTGACATGGTTATAGGAAGAAATACATTTAAAAAATCAGAATAACTGTCACCACAGCTTTATTTGCTTTCTCTTTCAGCATTTTTAATGTTGCATTTACAAAAGGGTGCTGATCACTATGCTTCTGCTAAGACTGCATTTAAAAAAATATGGAATAAACTGCCACCTAGAGTTAAATCCTTGATGTTAATATTGGTTACATTTAGATTCAAGATAGGGAGCTTTATTATTACAATATTTGGGACCCAGGTATCAGAAGTCAGCATAGTCTTCGAACACTGGCAAAGGAAGTACTCATTTGATATAGATTGCAAATGGAATCTGATGATGTGCCTAATTTCTTGACTGATATAAATTCATTTAAAAATCAGTAAGGAGCTAGAGATCGTTACTGGCATATGTTATTCTCACCCCATTAATGGTGATCAATAATCTGAGCAAGTATTATTGAAACCGGGGTGCCAATTTTTCATTTGGCAGACACTTTCAGTCCATTGGGACTGCCTGTGTATTAGCAAGTTTCAACAAATTCATTAGCTGGTTGATTTCATCCTAGATGCATTTTACAGCAAATAAATATCTACTGCCCCCTATACCTGCTGCAAGAATTCTGAATTTTATTTTTTTATTTATGTTTAAACTATTATTAACTATGTTAAGTAAGTGTGGTGAGTTGACCTTGTCTGACTGCCAGGTGCCCACCAAGCTGCTCTCTCAGCTCCCCTCCTCATCAAGGTGCGGAGAAACAAAGATTAAAAGCTCAGGGGTCAAGATAAAGGCACTTTAATGAAAGAAGAAAAGGTTGTACACAGAAGCAGAACAAAAACCAAAAGAAAGAGGAAGATTTATTCTCTACTTCTTCTCAGCAGGCATTGTCCAGTCATTTTCTGGGAAGCAGAGCCTCAGTACTTATAGCAGTCACTTCAGAAGACAAATACCTTAAAAACAAGTTGTCCATTTCCAGCTTCCCTACATCCCCATCCCTTACCTTTTATTGCTGGACATGATATCACATAGTATGACAAACTCCTGTGGTGAGTGGGGACAGCTCTTGCAGCCTCCCAACCCCCTGCCCACCCCCAGCCTGCGGGCTTTTGGCAGGGCAGGGATGAAGAGACAGCCTTGATGCTGTGCAAGCATTGCTCTGCAATAGCCAAAACACTGGTGTGTTATCAACACTGCTTGGGCTACACAGACAAGCCTCAGCACTACAGTGCTGCTAGGGGAAAAGTTCATTCCATCCCAACAAATAACTTGAAAATGCTGACGAGTCCTCTGTTGCTGTGTAGGAAAGTAATTTCTGCATTAAGGCAGCTGTGACAGCTGAGGACAGCAGTGAATACTGCAGGTGGTCATTGACCAGTCCTTTGAATACTTACCTTGCCCAGACACTGATGGTTTGTGCAATTTGATTTCCCACAACAGTTTACACAGATATTATATTTTTAAAAAATCTCCCTATTTGAGATACAACAATAGGTACATAAAAAAATGAATATCATACAGTCTATGGCAGAAAGGGAGATGGAAGTTAGACCCCTTTAATACCTTCCCTTACACTAACACCTGTCAGCCCTTTAAAGCAGAACAAGCTCATTACATACTCCTTTTGCGCTAGTATTCTCATACAATGTGGTTGACCAAATCATGCCATATGTTCACAAGACTAGAAGCCAGTTCTCAGTAAGATTTTAATGCATTGTTCCTTAAAATTCAAATTGGAAATAAGATTTCAAATCCTACAAGCTGTGAAGAAATCTTGATTGAGTAGAGAGGATAAGCCTAAATTAGTAGCCACCCATAAAGGAAACGGTCAATGAGATTAAGCTGTTTTACCTCGCCCTCCCCTCTCCTTTTGCAACCAAGTGGCAGATCAGGTTTGGTAAGCAAAAATTGCTTGAAGAAAGGGATAAAGCAGACCTCCAAAACAAGGCAGAAAGGGGAAAGAAGGAACTGATGAGAGGCAAAATATGACAGGGAAATATTTTAGCCTTTTCTTTTAAATCAGCAGAGCTGAGTGCATCTTCAGTTCCTGAACATCACAGCACAGGGAATGGACAGGGGGAAGGAGAATGGTAGGATAGCTCACATGACTGGAGAGCTGTCATAGGTGGATGTAGGCTTTTTAGGATGGATGTCCCTTCATGTGTGAGAGCAACAGTGATGCCCAGAAGTCTGCCCTGGGATGGATAATGACAAAGTTGAAAGTTTATGGAGTGGGATGAGAGGAGAGACCAGGATGGACAATGTTTGGTGCGTGTCTCCTACAGACTGTCTGTACACTTCAACTGAAGTGCCTCCACATTTGCAATTATCCATGGGGAGTGACCTGAACCACCAGTTATCTGACAAACAGACAACAGAGCAGAGCACAAGCAATCCAGGAGGTTTCTGGAGGGCATTGGTGGCCACTTCCCTAACATAGGCAAATAAGGAACTAACAGAGGGTAGCTTTGGCTGCAGTGATTCCACATGACATTGTGGAGTTCAGGATCCTGAGAGAAGGAAACAAATCAAATAAACAGAATCACAGCCCTGACTTTCAGGCCTCTTCAGGGGGTCACTTGAGAGAATCCCGTAAGGTAGTCCCAGATGAATGAGGGATTTAAAAGATCCAGTTTCTTTTCAAGGATCCCTCTAGCTGATAGGCAGGAGGTCAGGCAAAGGCCTGCATGGATGGATAGTGAGGTCCTGGCAAAATTCAAATATAAAACAAGGAATAAAACCAAAAACAGGTGGTTCGTGCATATTCACTGTATTGTCACTATGTACTGGAAGCATGATGCCTTGCTCCTCTGTAATAACTTACAGCAAGTCTCAAGTCCAGCAGTAAATTCTATCTCAGACAGCAGCTGATATGATATAACCATGTTACAGGGCTGTCATGCAGCGTTAAGTCTGTCACTAGTGCTTCAGAGGCATTTATAAAAGCCATGCTGTTACTGTTGCTACATCATCATGGTCTGTGAAGACTCCTCACATCACAGACACTGAAATAGTGAAAAAGCCTGCACAAAACCATTAAATGTTAAAAAAAGTTGCATCTATTCTTGCAATTGAAGTACTTAGGCCTTAAAATGCAGGGAAACTGGGCACTTCAGTCTATGTCAAGTAGTTGTTTATCAAGCTATAGTTATAAAGAAATAAATTAGTTTCCCTACTTTGTATGTCAGCTCTGCTTATAAGTTTTTGCCACCTCCCTCATGTGAAATCCCTTTCTTTTTCAAGTCGGGTGACCTTGAAACAAAGGTTTTGACATGTAGTAATGGCAAATAATCCATTTCACACATTTGGAAATGTTTGTTTACCATTACCATTAAAATCCCTTAAAAACAGAAGAAAAAGAGGGACTATTATAAGGGGTATCTTTTCTGCAGTAAATAAGGATCCTGTTCTTTGTTTTGAGCATACCTGAAATGTTCAGAATCAGAGCCTCATTTAGTATAGTTTGAAAGGGACATGACGTGATATTTTCAAAATATTAGAAATACATGCTTTGTATTAAAAGTACATCTATCTTTCTAGATAGTCTTGAAGACCTCAGATACCTAGGACAAGCAGTGTGAATACCTGGATTATCCATAAATGCATGACTATTCCCTAGAAGCTGGACAAATCTTTTTTCGAATGTAGAACTGCTTTCATCTGCAGTATTTACATAAAGGTTTCTTCAAGGACTTGTGCATCTCTGTACTTAAGTTCAATGATAGACAACTATAGAAGCAATGGAAAGTACTTGAAAAAGCATATATTTTTTCATTCAGACAACTCCTTTAAAATATAGGCTTCTAGCTGATTTTTTTTTTTTTTAATTAGATCTATGCAGAGGCTGGGTTCTAACTGTACTAGTAGCTCAGGCAGCCTTTGTTCAATAAGCAGTCTGAGTACAAGCAAGATAAGAAAAAGGAGGTATAAAAATAAACTGCAATGACCCAATTCTAATGTGAATAAACGCAACCTATGACCTCCACAGTCTGGAGTTTTGAATCTCTGTCCCATCTGGAAGACAAGAGAAGGGGTCAAATATCCCGGTCTCTACCTGCCTAACACAATTGCTTTGCTGCAGTTGGGTTGATGCTCTAGTCACATGCTTTGCCAACTGCATCTAGCACCACTGAAATCATGTGAGTGACACTAGAGAGAGTGCTGCACTGAAGAGACCTGCTGTTGCACTTTAAATATGCCTCTGGCTGCAGAGCCCTCTGTTTTGCAATTTGGAAGTCAAATTGCAGAGCTTAGCTAAAAGCAGCACTTAATGACCTGCTCTGACATCTGTTGTCACTGAACAGGCTAAGGGATAAAGGTCACAAAGAAGAAACACAGAAACCAAACACATACCAAATTTTCCTTACAGACCTTCCCCAGAAATTCTAATACTATTAATGTTACACCAAGTACTGTAGACAGAGAGGCAGGATTAGTCTGGAAAAAGTCCTTGCTTGAGGAAAGAAGCTCTTTCATCTAAATTTCTCAAGCTAAGTCCTGTTTCTTCAAGCACCCATCAGTAAAGTAGTACCAATTAATGGCTGGTGGGTTTATTCAGTATGAATCATTATCTTCTGGCAAAAAGGAAGTAAAACTAATGACTATTCTCACTAAAGCCAGTGAATTGGGGTAGGAGGACTGGAGGGAGCAGGCTGAGTCACAGCCCATTTCCCACCCTGCAGCCACACTCCGGCACTGCTGGCCCTGCCAAGCACCACCACAGGGCACTGGCAGAGACCAAAGCCCTGACAGGACCTGCAGGAGGGCATCTCTAAGGTCTCTTTCAACCCAAACCATTCTACAATTCACCAACACTTCCTGAAGAATTATGCATGGTAAACAGATCAACATGAACATTCATAGCCCCAGTATAAAAGTCATAACCCCAGGACAAAACCAATGTCACCTGGCATATGTTGTGAAAAAACACACAAGACCTTTTAAAACGTAAGGAAGCATGCAGTACCTTTGACTCTCCTAGGAAAGCATATTCTTGCTTATTTCACTCCTACTGCTTTCCCCACCACTCCTTCCTCTATTTTCTCAGATGCTGTTGTGGAAACTTGGATCAAGCAATAAATTAGTTGCAGACTTTTAGACAAGGAACTTGTTTTATTAACTCTACTCCGAGATGTTGAGCAAGGGGGCTTGAGAAGAAATAGGTTTGTAGTACCTATGAAAAATGAGAGTTTTGGCATAGTTCTGCACCCATTAACAATGCATGGTAAGGGCCTTAAGTTTCAAATAAAGGACAAGACAGAGCTCAAATGGAGGTCCAGGGGCAGAAGCTGTATTCATCCAGGTCTCAGGCAAGGATTCTCTCAGTAATTGCAGCTTCTCTGTGCACTTGGGGCCCTGACATGAACCATGTGTCTTCATCCACCATAAGAATTCCCTGGAATTACAATCATTCTGATGAAAAAATTAGCTTCAAAATTTTGCTTTGAGTGGCTCAACTGTAATCATTAAACAACCAGATCATCTCTGAAGTCCTCTCAGAAAGAAAATTATCCTAAAAAGGTCATTGAACATAGGTATACCTTTAGAAACATTAATAACACCAGCTGGGATGAAGACTCGGGAAAATGCTTATTTCCTATTAATAACGATCTGCTTTGCATCAGAGAATGCAATTTTTAATCTTCAAGGCACTTTGTACTAAGCAATTGTTGCAATGAATAAGATACAGAAATTCTTGAAAACAGTTTGCCCCAAATATTGTAACAAATGTGGTTTTTGATATGGCTGTCTGTCTGATGGATAGCGACTGCATTAGAGATATGCTCTGACTTTTAAAGAATTTTGTGAATTTATACACCTATCAGTAGCTTTGTCCTTTGATTGGAGAGGTTTTTATTTTTAATTTTGAGTCAATTCTTCAGCTAAACATAAATGTAGAGCTATCATTGTGGAAGATGTAATGCACTAAATTAGGTCTCCTGGGGCCTATATGGGAAAAAAGAAAGAAGAAAACATGATTAAAAGGAAATTCAGACAGATTGTTATGAAGCTGGCAAAATAAAGAATCTTACGGTATTCCTGAACTAATGTTAGAAGCTTGGGAGAACATCAGAAACTACTACAGATTTTCATGAATAAACATAATTATAATTGGATTGACAGACAATGTAGAACGAGCTTCACAAGTGAAATGCTCATCAGTGATACTCTGTACTCTTAATCCAGCCAGGGATGGCAAAACTCCTGTGGAAGTGGCAGGCCCTACTGAGTGCATTATACACTTGAGCCACAGAGTAAAGGGTCATCCCTGAATACATATCCAGGAATATGATGTGACTTCACATGAGATATATTGATTCAGAGGCTCATTCTTCTTCATATTTAGTTTGTTTCTCACTTTTTAGCAGCTCAAAATCATACGCTTAACCCAATATCACTTTGGGACCCCGTGCAGTAGATTGAATGCATGGGATTCAAAAAGGTCATGATCAGAATTACTTCTATATAATTGTTCATGTGTTTTATGTTAAAGCCACTATGAAAAAAAAATGCAAAAGAGGGTCTTTTGTGACTTTTAAAACTTGGAGTTGGCTCATTTTTTGTGCACTTCCCTCAGAAGTTATGAAATGGTTTTCCTTGTGCAAGCTCCCCTCCTGGTAACTTGGAAGCTGGTAGCACCAGTGACCACAAAAAGCACTAAGGTTTCACAGTTGACATACACCCCCATATTCAGTGAAAAAGAAAATGACACCTATAGAGAAAAAAGAGCTGCTACTAATGTTCATTAGAAGAAAGACAGATAAAATGGAGACATTTATATCCTATTTAACAGAAGTGCTTGGCTGATCCACTTACACTGGCCAGCCAGCCAGCACAGATGTAACTGAGCTAGTCATACCATGCAGACAGCAGGTAAAATTAAGGTAGATTTAAGTTATTCCAAGTGCTGGACTTTTTGGGTTCTATTTGCAAATTGTGGTGGAGATTGGAGATGCTGCTAGGAACGAGGCCAATAAAGGTCTTGGAGAAGACCAGAGTTCTGCAATGGGTGTGCTATATGTGTGGACCTGTGACAACATGGGATTATTGCAAGAGTGCACGACTACATCATAAATCCACAGAAAACCATACTTTAATACTACATTTCAGTTTTTAAGACAGCTTGTTCTGCCCCTTAAGATTTATAACTAGCCTTTGAAAGTAAATTCATTGTCATGAATTTTAAGTTTTCTAATTCTAGGTCTTGTAGGAAGACATTACAGGAGCTTCCACCGTTTTATTCTCAAATCTCATACCTTAAATGAAATAGTAAGAAACTGTATCTTTAATAAGATAATGTTTCTCCATTGTGTGTTTTGATCGTAGTGTTTAAGTAAATACATCTGTAGTTATAAAAGATTTTGGCTATAAATAAATTTTTATGATTGAATTATGGAATGCATTCACAGATATTTAAAGTTTTTAATTAGACACTGGTTTTTATGTCAGTGGTCTTCCATGCTAGTTTCTATAGGAAAATATTTTGGAAATACCAACACTCCCCAAAAGCTCCATAAAAGATCACAAGCTCCATAAAAGCTTCCAAATTCTTACTACATATATGCACCATTGCAAGAAAAAGCTACTAATGTTTGCCTTTAAAGCAATAGTTTCGTGCATGGATGATGATGACTTCTCCAAATGTCCTCCATAATTACTTTATAAGAGGTAAATAGTTGTCCTTATATTTCTTAGTATTTTAGAACTTGGAAAATCTTTTGCAAAATGAAATATCCATCAATTCAAATAAGTATAGCAATAAATCAACCTTTTTCTCCTAATTTCTATATTAAATGCAGTTGCACATAGAAAAAAGTTTTAGTAGTTCATCAAGCATTTTGAATATATTTGCATACAGAACAACCAGAAAGGACCAAATTACAACTTAGAACACATTTTTGTAGTAGTTATAGCCTATGCCAAATGGAGAATGTCTTTTCTATGCAAACAAAAAAAAATCTAAAAGTAGTACGTGACTGTAGTACTGCTGTTGCTATGGTTGTTCTGAATGTCTTCCTTAATGTCTTCCTCTAGTTAAGACATACTACTAATATACAAGGACAATATAAGGACATATTAATTCATTAATCAAAATCACAAAAAATATTAAATTATTTTTATAAGTGTGAAGTGGTGGGCTTTGTTTTTTTTTTTTCTTCTTTGATTTGCTTTTATGTTACTACATCATTTCTTAAAGCCTTCTCTTTGACCACAAAGAAACTTTATGTAAGTGTGGGGGTTTCAAGAAAATCAAGATAATATAAGCCCCAGACGTCTGACTAAGCTACCATAGACACACGTGATACTAATGAGAAACTTTTATTCTGCCATATACTATTTGGATTGGAAGTATCAGAAAAATGGGGAAAAAACCCAACAACAAAACAGTTGTAAAGTATCAAACGGGGCACACCCTGCCGAGTTTCTTGCACTTTGGATTCCTTTAAGCTGTTAGATCTTGTGCTCTGGAGACCTTTGAATGTGGCTGGCAGCACCAAGTCTCTGCTAGTCTGTGGAGATTGGTCTATGACTTTAGAGGTGAAAACGAACTGAGAAGCTTCTGCAAATCTATCTTTAGACGTTTCAGTTAATTATTTGACTGCCATGCACTACAGAGCATCCCAGAGGGTACAGGACAGGGTATCAGGACTGGATGTCCTGATGTTCCTGGTGTTCCTGAAGGACACTGCCTATTTGGTGCTGCTACCAGCAGGCAACAAACATCTACAGAGGCAGGTTGGAGGCAACAGGTACCCTTTAAAACTCTTCAATTAATTTCATGGAGCTGCATATTCCAGGGAATTAACAGCGGTAACATCAAAGGCTGCACATAAATGGAGGACTTGGAAACGCTCCCAAGGTTGGTAAAGAAAAAAGATATAAAACCAGACATGGTTTTAGCATGCAACCAGCTGTGCATCTTGAATACATCTTAACATGCATCACCCAGTTTAGGTATCAGCCAGGAAGTCCCTCATCTGAGATAACTATACAGGGTGTCCTTAAAGTAGCTTCTCTAGTGTCTAATAATATATGCACCTACACGACAACTTTTCCTTTAACAAGACCACTGATAAGATTTCCTTATTTTACTTGGCCATTTTCCAAGCCTTGTAGGAACATATTTATTTTTAGAACTATGGTCCTAAGTTAATTTGGTTGGAATTAGCCAAAGGGCTCAAAGGCATTAATGGAGAACAGAGAGATAAACATGCATGTGTGCATGCATTCAACACACACACACATCTGAGCCCACACAGGCATTTTTGTTATCTTATAAAAACCAATTTGAAAATACAATTTAAAATACACCCTTCAGCAGTAATCTGCATGTTATACAACAACAAATACATTAAGTACAGCTGACACTTTATTTGGTTTGGAAAATTTCCCTATTGCTCATAAAAACCAAAATTGAACTATAGAATTAAGCTTATATAGGAAAAAAGATTATTTTTATAGTCCCAGCAAGATCCTTTAACTATATGTAAGTCCCTGCATAATAAAAGTTTCCCTATTTTTCAAGTACCAGCATGGTGGTCTGTAATAAATACTAATATAATATAGCATGTCAGAGATCAAAGCCTCAGTCCTAAAAGATACAGAATAACTCATGAAATTGTAATTACTGTTTTGATTTAATCCAGGCAGTTCGCTTAAAGCATTTTTAAAGATATGTAAGCGTTTCAAAGAAAACAATTTTCTAAAAGCAAAACAGGAAATAATCTGGTTCCCTGTCCTTCCTCTTCTTATTTTGTGGCACACCTATTTTTGATATTATATAAAAAGCCCATATCGAAATTACTAATTCCCTCATCACAGTTTTCCTTCAGTACTGCTGTCAACTGCATCCTATTGAAGTGGAAATAGATTTCTTTAGCACAGGTCTCCTGCTTTGTGCTTAGCATCATATAAGCTATAACATGATTAAAATGCGCAGTCATTTAAGATGCAAAACTAAAACTCACAGTTTTGCAGAATCAGGTCATAATTATACAGTCTGTTTAATGTGATTAAATCCTGCTGATTACATGCAAAAATGGGTGCATGGGCTCTTTAACTTGCCTGACTGTGCCTGCTCAAAAGCCTCCCTGCTTGTAGCAGCATTAAGGCAGATGCTGGGAGTGAGCAGCTGGGCACATGAGGAGACAGAGTCAATTTATGTCAGGTTAACGTGAGTGTGAGCCATCACTGCAGCCTCTTATTTCCAAGTTATCAATATAGATGTAGTTTTGCTTATTTCTGTGGAGCATTTTGTATAGTTGGGGTACTTTAAAAAAAGTGAATTTTCCTTGTAAATGTTGCCAATAAACAACTTAAAAATATTTATTAAGTACATTATTAGTTTTTTATTACTTCCACCATAGGATTTTAATGTGAAAACTGTCAAATCAATGCTAATGCCTACACACCTCAAAACTGACCTTATGACAGTTTGTGATCTGCATAACAAGCTGCATTTTACCTTGCTCTTAAACAGAAAGATCTACCACTAATTGTAATGAAGTCAGTAAAGATCTTAAACCTAGAGCTGCTTCCTTAATAATCTAGAAATATACATAATACATAAAAACTGGAAGCAAAAATACATTTGAGGTTGTGTCGTTCACAACAGTAAGTATAGTCCTACACATTAAAACCAGACTACTGGAAAAAGATGTCTGAGACCACGTATCTGTGTCTAAAACCCTGGGAGTTCCAATCAGTAATCACACTAGTAGGCATATGCACTTGAGCCAACAAAATGTTATCTTGAAAACAGCTCAACTCTTAAAATTAAATGTCATTCCTAATTGGAAAACAAATCACAAAATGCCACTCAAACTATTTCATTCTGTATGTTTAAAAAGATTTTTTTTGCATGCCTTTTGCAATCTTTTAATCAGCAGCTGTGTACTTTACATACATGATGAGTGTGTTAAATCCAAAGAAAAAAAAAGGAAAATGTTCCATGGAAATAAATGTAGTTTTGCTTTCTCTAGCTTGAATTCAGAAGTCCAATTCCTTGTAGATTCATTCCAATTCATTTTAATTCATTCCACAATTGAACTTGCTCTAGAAACAGTTCACAAAGGCTTTGTCAATTTCTGTGTAACTAGCCTCTTCCCAGCTATGTGGACCCTAAAGAATAAATGCAATTCTATTCACATATCTCACCTAAGGTAAGGAAAGAATTTTTCCTTATCCTCACAGAAATAGATGTCCTTGTGGAACAGAGCTCTATCTCTTTATAGTTATTTTTGGATAAAGACTGCTAAAGAGGTCTTCTGTGTCCTGGAAATCTCCAGATTTTGGAGAAGAAGACTGATCACATCTTTTTAAATATTAATCTGCTTGTGGAGCACTGTTTGGAACAGAGCTACACAGTCAGTAGCAGTTGGCAGAAGATGTCTAAATGTGATTTGGTCACAATCCTACACACACTTTAACATATTTGTGTTAAAGTTCTGTGCATTGAGTGATTATAAAAGTTATTCCAGATAAAGTTAAAGATGCAAAAGTTTTTGAGGGCTTAAAGCATTAGGAGTAACCGAGATGGAGGGGTTTGAATCCAGAGGTACCTATATAACAAACTAGAAATGCATTTTTTCTACTTACCCAGTTTTCTAAGGCTTTAGGATTCACGTAAGTAAGCATTTCTGTTCCAAGAGGAAGGAGGAAAACTTGCTTGCCTACAGCAGAACCTTTCATCATCACATGGCTCAGCCACATGTCTTCACAGATGGCAGCTTTAGGTCAAGCAGCAAAACCAACCCCAGAACCTGCTATAGTGATGAACTCTATTTGATTTTTCCATTTAAAGCTGTTTCATATTTACTGAAAAGCTATACAGTTTAAAATTACAGGGCAAACATATCCTTTCCCCATTAGTGAGACTATTCTATCCAGAAGTGCTTTTGGTATCTACCATCAGCCTTATCCCAGAGCACATTTCCTCTCAGAGATAGAAGCTCTTTGGTTTGAGGGAGGGGCAGAAGATGGATGAATCCTGGCAGCTTGCTCACTCCCCTGGGATGGTACTTTCCCCAGGTGGCAAGCAAAAGACAATATTCATGCTGAGCTCTGAGAAAGAGAGGTATTTCTGAAAGGAATATAGAGTTGTTGCCATACCAGGGGCCTAGGAACTGAAAGGAAGCATATTTCTCCTATGAAAATGGAGGAATAGAATTAAGGAAGTATTACATCCAGATACTGCAGGGCGAAGAACAAAAGAAAAAATAAAAATGGCACTGAGTGAGCAGAGAAGGTACAGATGGATGAACACTAGACTTTGCAAGGAAGATGTTTATTTTCCACCGTTGGATGTAAATGGAATTGTAATGCTATTTTCATTTTTTTAAAAATCTTAAATTTTCTTAACAAGTATGTTATTCTAACTTAGTTTTGTTTCTTTCCCCTGATACATTTTCTAACTGTGTGTTCATTGGACTGATCCAGAAAGAAGCAAGCAAAGATCTAGTGCAGCTGATTTATGTATTGTAACTAGAAGATATTTGTTCCAGCCCTGTTCTTTGTCACTTCTGTCAGATAATTTGCAACTTAAATTAAAGGTGCTGTTTGGTTTTTAATTCTGGCAACACCTGAAGTCATTACATAAGTTTTTAATTGCATCATGTATTAAGGAAGAACTTGATGTACCTAATTGTTTCTAACTGGCAAGCTCTTAATTTAATAGGTGGATAAAAATTCAAAATAACAATGTTCAGATCAGTCATATATTAGGCTTGGACAGAGCACATCTTTTCTCTTTTCTCACCTCCAAAACACTGGTGAGTTTGGAGTAAATCAGGCTTTTTCTGGCAGTTATCTGTATAAATCCAAAATCTTCATCACTATGATGACTAAGCAGATCTAAATTTCAAGTCAAAACTGCATTGTAGAGTCCTGTGCATAGTTGTTAAAGAGATTTCAGTTTTTAGTTTTTTTGCTTTGCAATCTCAACGTTGACTCCAGAGTAGTCTGGGTCAAGTGATGTTTATATTCAGTATTTTGCAATAAAATCCCTGTGATTGTACTTCTGGTTTGAGACTATATTTTGACTGCAGCATCTGTACTGCCTGTAATATGGGGCATAAGTAAGCCTGAAGGACTGTATTCTCAGTCTGAAGAAAAAGTGATATCCTTTGTTAAACCCACTGATATCAAGGAGAAAGGGAAAGACTAAACATGCATTTTAAGCTTACAAATTCTTTTCAAGTTGGCATTTACAGAGGAACTATTTAAGAAAGAACAGGAATTATCAAGAAATTATGGGATTTATCATGGAAAATTTCACCGTCCTACTTTAGGATACGCCTTTGTTGCAAGGATTAATACTCAGGCGTGTGAGTCACTCTGCAAAATCCTATCTAAGATTATACCTTTACTGAACCTTTGTGACCTTAGATATATTGCTGATGTCCTTATGTCAGCAGTAGTGGCATACATGCCACTACTTTCACAATAAACTGTGGAGAAATGGGTCTGTCTTTCTGGGAACTGGATGTAAATTATGAGAAAGGACAAATGGCATTTAGTCCTCCTGGTAAAGTGAAGGAAGAAAACACACAAGCAGAGATTTTTTTTTTTTTTTTGGTCAAACTGTAACAATAGGAAAAAACACCCTCCAAAACAGAAAACGAAACTTGTGAAAAACTTAAGGAGAAAAACAGAATGTCAAAAATAAAGCAAACAAACCATGGAAACAGTTAGAGGATCAAATCTTTATTCAGGGACACATCTTGTATATAAAATCCACCCAAATGAAATTCTTTGTAATGGCCTCTCTGACTATGCGTCCAAAAATGAGGAAGAGGAGTGCCTGAGGAACAGGTTTTTCTGGTGAAGGAGGGACTTGGTAGTCCTTGTAACACATGAAAAACAATTTGACATTGACATAGGACCAGTTTTTAATGATCCTTCAGGGGAGCAGACACTGATTTCTGTTTTAAGTCCACAGTATTGTGAGAGTCCCAGATAACCAGAGGAAATGTTGTTATTCAAATAAGCAAAGATTGTTGTACTCCTCTGTGCTGCTTCTTCCTAATGCATTACAAGCAGCATTTTGTTTCAGATGTTTGGACTTACTGTGGCTGTTTCCAGTGGTTAAATTAAAACTCTACATTTTGTAGTTGCATCAAGTGTTTGTTAAGAACAGACTGCTGTAAGTGGGCAGCAAAACAAACAAGCAGAAGAATGCAGCCAATTCCCAAGGTGGCTTCAAATGTCTAAAGCTTCAACTCTGAGAGCACATACAGTACTAATAAAATCCTTCACACGTAGACAAGATGCAAACATCAGTGATGCACAATGGAAGGAAAGTATAATAAGCTCTCCAGTATTCTCACAGTTTTTGCCAAGTTGCAAAAGTTTATTATAACTTACAATACTTAGCTTATTTCTTACAGTTTTTGGAGCCAAGTCATTTATTGCCAGAGAAAATAAGCTTTTAAAAGATTTTGTAGTGTTTATGATTGCAAAGCAAAGCCTGAAAATACAACTTGACAATTTCTTACAGGTTCAGGAGACACAGAAAATGGAAACTTTCAGTTCCAATGTCATGATTCTTAGAGCCTGGCTAATGGTCCTGAACACCTGAGGTTGCTGATACTGCAGGCAGAATATTTCTTTTACTCATAGCTGTTATATTGTTCTCATTTTCTCCCCACATACATCCCCTATAAGCAGATTAACTGTCCTAAAAATTTTGTTGATTATGGATTAGGCCTTTATGACTCAGTGGAAAGCATTGCTTAAAAAAAAAAAAAAAAAAAAAAAAAAAAAAAAGTTTTAGAATCAAAGAAGTTTTAGAATCACTTCTAAAGCCCCTTTGGTTAGATTTTTTTAAAAAATATATTTCTTAAACAAGAAACTTTTGTACCATGTGTTAAGTGCAATACTGCTGGTCATTCTTCTTAGACTTCTCAGGATGATATCCTCATCTGGATTTATGTAAAGAGGACATAATAGACACCAATTTTGCAGAATACAAATATGGTAAATGATGCTAATTTTTTTAAGGTGTAATGAATAACTTTGCTTCCTACTTTTTTTTTTTTTTCCTAGCTAGTAGTCTTATTAAGTGGATATTTTCTTCCAAAATATTTTAGATATAACTTGTTTCTTGTTCTCCGTGCCACTGAGTATCCTAATTTTGTTCTTAAGTCACTGGCAAAATTCTGTGTTGTTGTAACAATCACAGCACCAGTATGACTGTAATCGCTACTGTAGCAGTTTGTAACCTGAAAATTCAGGCCCAAACTTCTGCTTGGGACCTACACCTAATGTCTGGAAGGATAACTGTGATACAATGATGCAAACAAATTCTTTTTATCAGAAAAGTAAACTGAGTCCACAGTGACACCATCACCAAAAAAACTAAAACCCATGTAGACAAATTGTTTGTAGTACATTCTAAAATTGCACATATGTATGCTTGAGAGAATACCAAAAGTATCCTTTTGAAGTATCCTTTGGATACTTTTTAGCCTGATGGGCCCCTCACATAGGCTGATGTACCTGCCAGATACACTCAGGGGTTCAGATCTCGGAAGAGAAACCATCCAAACCCTTTTGCAATGGATAGTTGTCGATACCAAGTCAAGCTTGGGTAACAGCAAATAGTCTGAAGAGCAATAGAAATATCTTTAAATCACAGATATGCTTTCATGACTCTTGACCCACTTGAAAGGAGTGGGATCATTTACCATAACATAGAATAAAAATTCCGTTTAACAGTTTTATCTACAAATTACTGTATCATTCAGATAAAGAATTGCACTGGTTGTTTCCAAAGGAATTTTAAGAATTAAGGTGACTTTTCTAAACAGTTTACTACATTCCACCTTGGTTGCCTTTGTATCAGCAGTGTACAAATAGCATAGGAAACCTTCTCTTTGTGTGCAGTATCTTCACAGAAAATCCCCAGCCAAAAGCTAAGCAGCTGATGACTAACATCTGTGTTACAATTCTGATATGACTCTAGTTGTGATAGACTACTGATAGACTTCTGGAAAAGACATCATCATTTTGAAAGTTTTCTTTGTATTAAAAATATAGCTTATCTTTATTCTAATACTTGCTTAGACAACTAGGATTAAGCTGCTAAAGCAAACAGTGTCTGTCTAGCATGTCTAGCTTGCAGACAGCTGTTTGAATACAAAATGTTCACTATAGCAAAGCTGGCAAAAGGTTTAAAAGATATTTCAGCCTCCCATAAACAATTCTGAGAGCATGAACAATGGGGAGATATTGCATCCTTATTGCAAAAGATGAAGCAAGAATTAAAGCTGATGCTTCTTCAGTAATTATTTATCTAATGCCCAACATCCACATCATATTGCTTTGAGTGGCCCTTTCACGTACACCCTCGCATCTTCTGTCTGTGCTGCATCTCAGGTGAATGATGAGAAAGCTTAAAGTGAATGAAATATTTAATTGGAAATTAAACAGAAACAAAACTTCTGATCAGGCCACTCAGACCAAAGAGCTCAGAATTAGCAACATTCTGAAATAACGGAATATTCAAATTTCACACATAAAAGCTACTTTGAGTTCCCCTTTCAATCATGTTGCTATGTAGACTTTTGGGGTCATGTGATCTTATTTGAAACGGAATGGAATGCAATCACAGGGAATTGCTCTTAAAAAGTTAAGACTTAACACTTGAAATATTTAATGACCACAAATTCTTCAGACCTTCTCCCCTTCACCTTCTCCCCTTCACCTTCTCCCTTAACAAAGAGTGAATCCCAAACTGAACCTTATGCAAACTCTAACCATACTGCCAGCCTGAGTTACATGCAACGTAAACAAGAGAACAGAAGTCAAACTTTGGTTTGCACCAGTTGTTACGGACAATCAGAACTAATTACAGCATTCAGAAAGAATTCTGTAAAAGATCTTTCTAGATTGTAAAGAAAGGTACAGAAGTTTAGGCTTGCTGATGTTAGAAACAGTCTTGTAGCCACTTCCATGAAAAGGCTTTGTAAAGCAAAAATCAGTCTGTTGCTCTTTTAGCCCATCCCTCCCCCAGCCCTGCCTGTAGTTTCCCCTTTCTTTAGTCTTCACTTCTTTTCTTTTACAGGCCATGAGAACATATCCTTTTGCTCTCCAAATGCAGGCTACTGCTCTTTCAGAGGTTATAGTGATGGCAATTAGGTCACCAATTTCATTTTTCATAAGTTTGGTGAGCTAACAGTTATTTAGGTTGCAGAACTGCCCTCCTTTCAGGGCTGGAAAATAATTTGCACTCCTTTGTGCTTCGCTGCAAGTTGGCACAGTTGCTCTTTTATTGCTAAATCCTGCTTATGTCCCTGCTTCTGTTTGTGTTGTGTCCTCCCCCTCACGACTATATTTTTGTCTCTTAACTTAGTGCACTTCCTATGTTTTACTTTACAAAATCTTTATAAACTTCTGGATGTAGAGCCCGATGGTGTTATCTCTGTCTCCTCCTGCTGTATTTCAGATTTTCATTCTGCATTCATCCATCATTTCAGTAGACAGCTCCGTGGCTCCCAGTGTCCCCAGTGGGATTTCAAAATGTGGATCTAGACCATCAGACCACTCCTTTAGCTTGTAGTGAAAACTGTAATGAGTGCAAAGAACACTAAGGTGTTTGGCAACAGGTCAGAGTTGTTTCATAATTATGAAGGTATTTGCAGCCATCAGCTTTTGGGTACTCCTTCTAGATAAACTAAGCATTTGTCTAGGTCTAAGAGAAAAAAATTCTGTCAGTATTTTAAGGACTGAGTGCAAACACTTTCTGCCAGGTTTGTCTTTGACTGCAGATATAAATACTTGCCCTAACACAGTACTTCACACTGTGCTTGTGGGCTTGTGCAAGTGACATGAAAAATAAGGCGTGTGCTGCTCTGCCTGGATGAGCGTGGTGCTAACGTGGCTGCCCTGCTGCTGTTAATGTGCTGGCTTGTTGCAGTGCCTGCCCTGAGCTGTACGTAATGAATGCAAAGGGATGACATGGATAAACTCTCTTACAGATGACTCATCAAGTCTAATGGAATTACTGTTACTTGAAGATGGGCTCAGGGAAACAAGTGTTCTAGTGCTTCTGGCCTTCCATTGATAATTCTTTCAGTCTCTGTTGAACCCTCATTTCCAGACTCGTTCACACCGATTTAGAAATACCCTCCTTCCTAGGGGAAAAAAAAAGTACATTTTTTCAGTTTATTATAAGAAGGGGAACTGGCAACATAACTGCTGATTTTTCTCTTCCTCCCAGCAGCTTTTCAAGAATTCCCTGATATCATCCTTATCCCAAGCTGCTGCCCCTTCTCACCTCTCCTTTATCAGGCTGCCTCTTCTTCTGCCTTGAGCCTATGTGGTTCAGTCCTTCCTCACAGCCTCAGTCCTTGCTGTTACAATTACACTGCCTGTCCCTTTTCAAGCTGAGATGATATTGACCAAAATTAGAATAATGGATACTAGCATTAGTAACAGTTTGGAACACTATTAAGGCTGTGCTGATTGCTGTAAAATCAGAGAACAGTTTTCAGCAGAAGTACTGGTAGGTTTATTCCAGGAGTACAAGAACAGAAGGTGCTTCCCAGACTGTTATGCTGTTGGGTTGCCAAATCCTAAGCAGAAGTAGGGGCAAATTCAAGTACAAAGTATTAATTGTGGCTTCATCTTGCTGGGATATTTGTGTAAGATTTGCTCCTCTTTTACATCTAGCACACTTAGGATATATACATCTTTGCAGTAAGTTGTCAAAAGATATATTTATTTTGAAAACCTTAACTGCTATACCTAAACTTACAAGGTAGAGATACAGTGCCTAGAAAGTTTGTTTTTCTAGACTATTACCTTGGTTCAATTATTAGCATTTATATATAGTCATAAATATAATGAGATTTTTTTACCTCCTGCCCAACCCTTACATTTTATGAAATAGGTAATTTATCTTATCAGTTCATGATACTGTGCCTTGCCCAGAGGACATATTTATTGACTCAATGATGTGTCAAGAAGTAGGTGCTTTAAGTATTTTGACTCTATTTCCTATCTACCTAAGTATGTGCTGAAGTTTTTTTGTAATTACACACTACTGATCATTTACTGATCACTCTGCTATTTTATGGGTACCTTCAGGATTTCCTGTAACACAGATCTGAGCACAGGGCATTATTTGCTTGACTTGAAGCACAGTGAAAGCCACAAATACGGATCCTAGTTGTGTACATTAAGCACCTACAAAATTTTAGGGGACCAAAGTAATACAATGGAAATGGTATTTCACAACTCCTATTTCCCAATGGTTTTGAACAATTTTTAATTTATCATTGTGGTGAAATGTCATGTGCAAGACCTCTGCATGGCGCTGTTATTGCTAAGCCTATTGTTTAAAGTAGTGTGTGCTGTAAGATTTGCATTTTCCCTGAGGGATCAGCTTGAGGGAAAGAGTACTGCTAACATGAAACATTCAAATTATAGACTCAGAAGTAAAAAGCGTATTAGACACTTAGAAAAAATAGTAATTTTTATTATTTATAAAAGGCAAATAAGTTATTATGAGTATCAAGGGTTTGCTCTTTTTGCTTCCCCTGTCAGCTGGGTCTCTGACAGGGGAAAAACAGCTGTATGAGTAAAACTGAAACTCAGTAATATCACAAATAAAACTAAGAAGTGGTCAACCTTGAAATATTAAGTATTTAACAATCCCTGAGAGAATTACAGAACTTCTACAAAACACATCAGCTTTAAGAACTGCTTAGTGCCCTTCACATTTCTGCAGGAAAAAATTCTATCTTGTTTCTACTCTCCTCATGCACCTAAAGTTAACTTAAAGTCTAGTGAAAAGGCAAGCACACAAACAAAAGCCCACAGAACAGTGCTTAAAGGAAGAGCAAGTTTCAGACAGGAATCTTTCCGTGTATTCAAATACTAAGCTGTGGGGGCACATCACCCCAGGGCTCTTCGGGCTGGGGCAGACATGGCTCTCTGAGGACATGTGCTTCTGTTCCATACTTTATACCACTACTTAACAATACTGTAGGTAACAAGCTTATTTATAGAAGTTTCTTTCACAAAATCAATGAGTTTGGAAAAGACCTGACATCGTCGAGTTCAAACAATGGCCGATCACACCACGTCCAGTAGACCATGACACTGAGTGCCACATCCAGTGACTCCTTAAACACCTCCTTAAACACCCCCAGGGACAGTGACTCCACCACCTCCCTGAGCGCCCACTCCAATGTCTAAACACACTTTCGTGAAGGAATTCTTCCTAATATCCAACCTAAACCTCCTCTGGTGCAGTTTAAGACTGTGTCCTCCCGTCCTGTCGCTGGTTGCCTGGGAGAAGAGACCGACCCCCACCTGGCTTTCAGGGAGTTGTGTAGAGCGATAAGGTCACCCCTGAATCTCATTTTCTCCGGGCTAAACACCCCCAGGTCCCTCAGCCGCCCCTCAAAGGACCTGTGCTCCAGATAGGACATGCGCTCTTCCTTAGCATCTAGAACCGGGAAAGACGCTCAGCGCTGCATACATCACGGGAGGAGAGATGTGCTGCTTGGTCAGAAATTTAACAAAATATTTCGATTAGCGTCCGCAGCACAGTTGCCTGACATCGAAGAGCTCTAAGGTCACACCAAGGGACATGGGGCAAAAAACCCGACCCGCAGTTTCGAGGTCTGTGCCTTGTGGCCGGACCCCGCCAAGGGCCGCTGGAGCCGGGGCCGGTGCCGGTGATGGGCCGGGACCGGGGCCGGGACCGGGGCCGGTGTCGCCGGGCAGGCGCAGCGCGGGCCGGGCTGGGCGGGGAGCGGAGCGCCGGCCCCGGCAGGGGCGGCCCCGCTGGGCGGGCGGGGCGCGGCGGCGGCGCACGTAGCCGTCCCAAGATGGCGGCCGCTCCGGACCGGGCTGCGAGGGCGGCGGCGGGGCCGGGGCCGGCGGGCGAGCGCTGAGCGGGGCGGCGGCGGGGGCTGGCGGCGCTCGCCTCGCCTCCCCGCGGGTTGCGGGGTAGCTTTCCGCGCGGCCGCCAGGCTTCACCATGCTGCGGGGCTAGAGCCGCCGAGGCGCCGCCGCAGCGCAGCGGGGTAATAATGTTAACAGAGGTAAGAGCGCTGCCGGCGAGGTGCGGGAGCGCGGGGAGCGGCTCTCTGTCCGCCCGAGCGGACAGCGCTCCGTACCGCGGCTCAGCTCTCGGCCGGGCCCCCCGAGTTGTCTCGGCGGCTGGCAGTTTCCCCCTCGGCCGCGGAGGGCAGAGGCGCTGGCCGGCTCGCCAGGGCAGCGCCGGGCCCCTCTTATCAGCCTCCCTTCTCTCCCGGCAGGGAGGGACGGGAGCCGGGCGCTCCGGCTCCGCGGCGGAGCCCGGTCAGCCGTGCCCGCTCCGTGCGGCAGCTGGGCCCGGTCCCTGTTCCGACGCGGTCCGCAGACGGCTGGGCTGTGCTGCCCGGCGAGGGCCCGTGGGGCCGAGACCCCGCGGCGGGCCCGTGTTTGGAGGAGCGGAGCGCACCTGGTGGGGGGGAACCTGCCTGGGCCCTGGGCCGCGCCAGGGAGATGCCCCCGCCTGGGCCCCGCACGCCCCCTCCGCTTCAGCCCCTCTGGCCTCCTGCTCCGCGGTGGCTTCGTAAGGGCTCCGTGTTTGTGTTCTAGTTAGAGGGCTTAAGCCGAGCGGTTTGGCTATGCTTGCAGGAGTTTGTGTCAATAGGTAATCCTTAGAAGTTGGCTGCCCCGGTTCACCTCTGCCTGGTGGAGGGTTTCTGTCCTGAAGCAGCTGGGCTGTGAGGCAGGCCGGTATTTGAGGATCAGCGTGGGCTATAAATGTCTGCTGTGTCCAAAGGCATTCTAAAAGGTGGAATCTGGCAGAGCTTTCCAGTTGCTGGAAATTAGACTTTACCCCGTATTCTGTTTTGTCTACAAAGAGCAATTGATTTTCTATTTTTAGTATGAGCAAGGTGTCCTGAGTGCAGCTACTTCTGCAACACAATGACTACCTTACCCATGTTTTATAATTTGACATTTTATTCTACAGTGGAGGTTATTCATCCAAAAGTGAGTTGTATTAAGTCTTGCAGGGTAAAAGCTTGCTTTCCAACACTGGAACATTTCAGCTTTGCTTTCTTGAATGATATTAAGCAGTATCTTACACGTTTTAATTTGCATCAGTTCAAAGTTTTAGGGCATTAAGAAAGCAGTTCTGTAGATCCGTGAGCTCTCAGATTTCCCCAGGAGGGTAAAATTTGCAGAATGAGTTAAACCTGTAAAAATCCCTGACCTATTTTTGCATTGAGGGTATTTGGTAGGTGGTCAGGATTAATAAGCTGCATTAAAGAGAGTTGGTGAGTGTGATGCATAAGCATTAGCCATAGTAATTTAGATTATTTTAAGGGTAGCATAGAACGTTCTGGGTCAGTGCCTCCTACTGGAGTGTTTGTTCCTTGTGATGGTGGCTGTGTGTGCCCATCCAAGACACTTTATCTTGGAACTGATTTTTTTTTTTTTAACAGTGTTGATGTTCTGTGAATAGCAGTGTGGATGACAATCTATTGGCTTTTTGAGGTAAAGCGTAGTGATTTCATGTGTGATGATCAGTTATGACTCCTGTCCTTGGTGTCAGGAGGAGAGGGCTCTGACGTTCCCTACTTCTGGTTCCTGTGCATAAGCTATTTGTAGACAAGATGCTTCAAGGTAAAGTATTCCAGCTTTGGTCTCTGCCAAGGGGGCGAATTTAAATTTTAAGGGAGTCTAGCAAAATTGCAGACTTTACCTGTTTGAAAAGCAGCTGTGGGGAGTTCTTCAGGCAGTCAGACAGCTCTAGGCTGTCAGGATTACCCACCTAAGGTGAACTGGAGGCGTCCTTTCCCAGTACACTTTTCTAGGTGTTCAGATGGTGACTTGGTAACTACAACAGCCTGGGGAAACTGCACACTGTTGCACTCATGAAGCCTTACCACACTTTGGATGAATATGCAGGTTGTTTCAAGTCTACTGATACATGATTTCTTTATATATGAAAATTGAGATTGACTGTATGGTGAGCTGACATTAGAAGCAAAAACTGCACTAGTTTTTGGTGCTGGATATTTGTGGCTTTGTCAAGTTTGCTACTGTCTAGAGTGGCCAAAGTCATCATAATTTTAGCCATTAAAAATTTGGATCAATTTCCCCTACCATGACTGCTAGTTTCATAACTCAAAAATACAGAAAATATTTTTTTCTTAAATAAGTTTAAGAATGAAGGAAAGGCAGATGGGGTTTTGCATGTACTGTTATCATGCAGTAACGTAGTGTTGAGTTTCTCAAGGTCAGTTTCCTACATCCTTTGACTGTATCTGTATATGCAGACCCCAGCAGATTCATTTCAGTTTTGTGTGAATGCAGTTGCGATTAGGACTTTGTAATCAGTAATTTCAGGGGAAGATCACACTTCCTGTCAGGAAAAAATATTCTGTGTGGTTTTTATTTGGCCCTTTCTGCCTATCTTATTTTAGTTGCATTCAAACCCCGTGCTAATTGGATGCCAAGCACATGCATTTATTTACCTAGCTGGCAAAAGCCATTTCCAAAATTTTCACCTCAAAACTTACTTCTGCAGTATTGTTGAATACATTCTGTCGGGATGTGTTTAGAGTCCTGCTCTGGTGATCATTTCCCCAGTCTGTTGTGTTGGCCATTCTGTGCCTTTTCACTCGTTCCTCTTTTCTTGTTCATCAGATGTCTCCTCTGCTTTCCAGGCCAGTGTGGCCTGTTCCCATGTGACTTACTGCCTCAGCACTTTCTCATCTGGCGAGGCCATGGCAAACACAAGTTGCAGTGATCTTTCTCTTGTCTTGTTGGACAACTGGCTTCATCATGCTCGCTGCTTGTGCAATGGTAACTGCACTGCACAGACTACAGAGAAGCACTTGGTGTTTTGCAGCTCTGGCTCTTGGTGGTCTTAAAGTAGTGTCTTAAATTCTGATGTAACAAACTTTCAGTAAGATTTTGACTTAATTTACAGGAAGTTTTAGATGTCTGTCAAATTGATGGCCTGTGCTGTCTGCATTTGCTGCCTGTGTTACCTCTGAAGAAGGCACTTTATCTCAGCTGAGAACTAGGTTCCTTTTTTTTCTCCCCAGCTACTCATTAAACTGCTTTGAGATGTTTAGGGAGGACTTCAGGATTTATCAGCAGCTAAATTTTTGACAGCTTAATTCTCTGCAAGAGTAACTTGTTGCAGTACTAGTGATAGTTGAGAAGATTTTTGAAATTTGATAAAGTAGGAAAACTTTTTTGTTTATCCACAACTAAAAATGAGTCATACTAAATGACATGTTGGTATTTCTTTTTATTTCAACTGGTCAACATAATTCACAAACTACATTCAGTATTTCCTCTCCATTAAATGATCTACATTTTGTTTATAAGAGAGGTTTAACAACGTTTTTTTGTTGTTGCTAAATTTTGGTTAATCTAGCCATTGAGAACTGTTTCTGAGCAAAACCAAGCAAATGAGCTTGATTTTTAAGAATAAAGGTTAACTCAGCAGCTTAACTTGCTCTAGAATAATAGTGAATTAGCCTTTCTGCAACAGTAGCACATTGTAAAGTATATTAGTACAGCTCTGAAAGATGCAGAGCACAGTTAACTGCTTGATTAATACTGTAGCATTAACTTTTTCTGTTCCTTGATACATGTCAGTGGCAGGTTGCTCTGGTGCTTTATGTATCTGAACTTTGTTCCACTGGTGGAGCCGTTGTCAAATGTGTAGACATTTACCAGGGTGCTGAAATAAATTAGTTTCCTGTCCTTTTGTGAAACTTGTGTGCTGGGGCTTTCTTTAGTGCCAGTGTTCTGCTAGATGAGATCTAGCTGGAGCATTAGTTGCAAGCCCTTGGGAGGTAAAAAGCCTCTTTCTCCTTCAGTATTTTTCTGTCAATGAGGTTTCCCCTACAGCTGGTCTGTGTTGTGTCCCTAATTGTTCCTATTAAAGCTCTTTTAATAACTCCATAGTTTATGAAGTGTCAGTTGGAAGTATATGGGAAATGCTAAAATTAAGAAAACTAACCTTTTGCAAAGAACAGTTATCATGTGTTCCTAAGTATTTGTTTTTAAAATTTTTGCTGGCTACTAGTAAAACATAGTGTCTAAACACTCAGGACTATTCTTAGAGTGTACAGTTGGGCCTAAACTGCTGAGACTGAATGCAGAGTTCTGCAACAACTCTAAAATGTCAGTCTGGACCATTCCCCAAAACAGCATGGAAGCAGAAAAGCTTGAAGTTCCTTACTTCAACAAAAATAGTAATGGCTTGTCTGGTTAGATAGCTGAAGGAGCTCCAAATGATGATTTCTTCTGTCTGGTTGCACTCTAGGGAATTATCTCTCCTTTAAATATGTTTGTCTCTTCTCCCCACCCTTACAAAGATGACAAAGCATGTTTTCTTTGAGCTAACATTGGGAGAATTGCTATTATTAGAAAAGAGAAGTAATTGATATGGTATCTATGTTATTTGCAACAGTGCAAGAATTAATATTTAGAAGTCTCACTAGCAATTTTCCCCATTGCTTGGTTGAGAATACCAAGGCTGGAATGATAGCAAAATCAATTGCAGCTGGCACTTGCAGTTATGTGAGCGAGAACTTTCAAGAATTACAAGGCATTGTAAGCTTGGGCCTGATGCTTGTTCTTATGCCCACACCATGTAATATCTGATTTCTGAATTAATAAAACAAGGCATTATTTCATGATGTAAACATATTGACAGGTTTGAGCAAGAGCACTCTAATCTTGTTTACATAATTTCTGTGAAATCACACTTCAAAATGATGACGGCATGATTGTGATTTACAAGTTTGAGGGGAAATGGGTGTTTATTTGTACTGTGAGTAAGCATAGATTATAAGTATGTTCATCCAGGGGGACTCCTTTTATAATTGCCATTTGTTTTGGACAAGAGGTCAATTCCTACACTATCACAGTTTGGGAGGACCTGCTAAAGATTATTATTGCTCTGAAACAGGAATAGCTGTAAAATCCAGAGAGAGTAGAGATGGATTTCTGACGAAGTTGATTGACTGTGTTCTGTGTGGAATGGGAAGTGATCTCGGTGTTGCAGTTAAAATAGTGTGAGCCAAATTTATTGCTGTATTCTAACATTGACATTTCAGAAACATTTAAAAAGTCCCACAGATTTTTAACTATTTTTTTTTTCAAGTGGAATGTTGTGAAAAATCAGAGATTTCCTAGGATGGAATATGGAATTTGACCATAGTGGCTAGTGCAGTAGTTTATTCTGAAGCTATTTGACCAGTGACACTGAAATCCTTTCATTCCTGCTGTATTGCCTATTTTCTCAGACAGTGAGCACAAGACTAATTTGATTTGAACCTCACCAGTTTGTCAGTCCACTAGTTGGCAGCAGGAAATGGAGATAAAATCATCTCTGCTGGCTTGAATCCCATTAAATCCCTTTATGCTTCAGATGGCTTGTATGATATCCTTTTTTCAACTTCACTTGGAAGGATTTTTTGATAATCAGAAATAGTAAATTTCAAGAACTTTTTCTTTATTTCACAGGTAGAAATAGCACAGTGTTTGTTCATGTGAGGGCTCCTATGGCCTAATTAAAAAATCACAGGTACCATTGATGTCTGAAATGCTTAATTCAGTTTCCCATTGTGGTTGGAGTTCTGTGTAGGAGGATGAGCTTTGCATGTATTTTCTTTCCAGGAATGTTCGTAAGTTTGGGAGCATTTTTTGGAGAGTATTAACTGCTTAAATGCAGTTGAGCTTTTGTTACAATGGTGTTTGTTTGGTGTTTTTTGTTTGTTTGTTTGTTTGTTTTTGTCTTTTATGTCCGTTCCTTTGCCGTTCTTCCCTTAATCTCATACTTCTTGGAGGAAGGGGGTGATCCTGGTTCTATTTTAATCAAATCTCTTTGTGTCAGAATGTTTTGGTTTCAGAAATGTCACTATTGTAAGATCATGTATTCTTGTTCATCAGTATATTTTTGCCATTCTAGGGAATGACTACTCAGCTCTTCTGCTGGTGCCTCTAAGGCAGTGCAGGTTAGGCTGTCTCTCGTGATGTAAGGGAATAACCTTGAGCAGGAAGTTTGAGTTGCTACATATCCTGTAGGGCACCCTGCATTTCCATTCTTCCAGTAAACACTGTTATACAAGGCCAAGTAGAAAACAATCTAGAATAGCAAAATTCTTGCAGCAGCTGTCCAGCTGATTATGAAGCAGTGCCTCAGACTTGTGATGGTTTCTCACATACCTCTTAAGTGATACTCAAAGCAATGGGGAACAAGTGTGTATGGTGTCCCTAGTCACCCCTTATTCAGGATTTGGCATTCCAGGCTGCACGGATGAGTTGAAAATCTGGTGATGTACATGCCTTGGGAAACAAGTGTTCAGCCTGTGTTACTGTAGAAAGAGAGGTTGCTTTGAAGTCTTGCTGGTTGTCAGAAAGCTCTTGGAACTGTCTGACTTGGAGAGATGAGGGAGCCTTGCTTGTTGCCCTGCTGCTGTTCTAACAACGGCTGATGCAGCCTGAGATATCTCTGAGTCTTGAGTTTTTTGTCCTGTGTGAGGCCCACTTAAACCTTTACGTTCATGTCCCTTATAATAAATCAAAACTTTGTTTAGCTTGGGATCCCCAAAGGTTGTGGTGTTTCATACTGTTGTATCAGCTTACTTTTCTGAAGCCTATGTAATGATTTTTTGTGATACCTTGAAAATAATGGGATCAGTAAAAATTGTATATATTCCTGATTTACTGAAGGAAGTCTTTGTGTTTGAAATCACATCTGTATTTGTGTGATTTTTATTTTTTTTTCTAAAAATCCATGCAAGTGGTTGTTGTTCTGTTCCCCTCCCCAGTATATCTTGGTGTATTTGTTACTGACAGATATCTTAATTTTTAATGAAACCTATTGGGGATTGAGGTATCCAACCTCTTTTAACATATTTGGAAGAAAAATACTTTTTTTTAATAGTTTATATACTCAAATTAGTATTTTTGATCACAATGGTAAGAAATGGAAATTTTATTAACTTTGTAAAGTAAAATCATATGCTATGGAAGTCTTAAATCTCATGATTTAATGCCTGAATTACAAATTTAATTTGATGGTACAGATAATGAAATGGTAATTACTTTTTATGCTTGTTTGTTTCTTCCATAAAATTTAAAAATTCTTGTGGAGAACAAATTGGTTTAGATGAATATAATTTTTATTGTTTTGATAAAAAGTTATTTATTTATAACGTTAGGCTAGGAGAATAAGATTTTATTTAAAATTTTCACACTTACCAAAATTTTTCTCTTCAGGGTCAGCATTTTTTCTAAATTGAATAGTGTGTAATAGGTGTGTTAAAAATAATTTGTCCTTACTTCATGTATACAAGCACTTAATACTGGTACCTTGCTTTATGGTCTTACAACTGCGTACTTCATTTCTTCTTTAGTGCTTCATGCTTGACTTGCATGTGTGCTTAAAACTCTGAAATGAATTTTATGTTTATTTCTTTATGTTGTTTTTAAGGTCTGGACTTTAAATGGTACTGGTCTTCTGTCTTTCAATTGGCAGTTGCCCTACTGCAGCTTCTTTAAAATTCTTATGAAGATTATGAATTAGCAATAGTGAGACCAGCAGTAAACAATATGTCCATGAATGTTTCTAAGCTCTTCCATTACTTTATTGGATATTTTCCTTTATTGAATTCTCTAATTAATGACGGTTGGTTGTTGCCAATTGGTGTTTCTTTTAATTGTGCTTTATTTTACCGGCACCATTTTGTTAGAAATATTTTTTTCTATTTTAACAATCTCAATGTAACATGATACTTGCAGTCTTCCTATTTTTTCTCTCTAGATTTCTAGAGAATTGCCCATAACTCTTATGTCCCTTATTCTTTATTTTTTGATGCATTATGCCAAACGTTTTTTTTTTGTTTGTTTGTTTTCCAGTGATAAAAGTAGCTGCGTTGTTTCTGTGTGGAGTTGCATACCTGGGTTGGTCTATGAATGCTTCCACCTTGTTGTCCCTGTGGTTCTTCTTTTGTTCGTTCTTTGCTTCTCTCGTGTATTGCTCTCTTGTTTATTATTGTCTTTATATATTTTTGTTTTCCTGCTTCTGTCACTGGGGTAGCCATATATTTTTCCTTGGATGTCATCCATGCATAAAGGCATTCAAGATGCTAGGAGTGCCATTTCATGTTTGACTTCACTGGATCTAGTTTGTCTGCTGTTAAAGTGTTTTTTCTCCCCTCCACCAGACACAAGCTGGTCTGACAGCTTCTTGTTTCAGGTCTAGCAGCTAAGTAGCAACTGCATGAGGAATTCTTTTGCCTTGATGAACCAGTCTTGTGGAGGGATATGAGGGTGGGAACACAGGATAAGTTGCCAAATCAACAGCTGCATGGTTCGGTGCTAGGGAGGTGTATAGTGTTAGTCTTCATTTCCTTCTGTTTAGATCTAAAATGAGTTAATATCCAAAATAATCCCTGTACTTTTGAAAACAGGGAATGTCACTATTCATTCTGTGGCTTCTGAATGCATCTCTGCCTCCAGAAAAAATTACAAATAAGGTTTGGTAGTTCCAGTTAGGTTTCTTTTTCTTGTTCTTGGCCACGTGGCAATGATTGAAGTTTTTAGATATCTTCTCTAAACTTGCCCTGGGAGCTAGATATTCAAATGACTCAATTAGTTTAATCTATAATTAGTTTCAGTCTATAGTCTTGAAGTGGCAAGAGTTGATGCACCATTTTTGTGGTTTCCTTGCTCTCCGAATTCATTGAAATTTGTTGGAAATATTCCATGCCCTTATGCATGAAAATGAAGTATTCCAGCAAGTTCAAGGAACTGTCCCTTTATGTAAATGTTATTTGAGGGTACTCACACTTGCTTTCTCTCTTCTGTGTCTTCGTGGCAGAGGTAGTATGTGAACCTGGGAGATACCCAGGAAATAGTTGACATGCTGATTCTGGATCCAGATTTTGTACAAGGAAGAAGATCACTACTTCAGGCTAAAAGATTCATCTAGGATACTCAACAGGCTCTTTGCTTCCATAGAGAGGCCAGATGGACAGAGGTCATGGAGCAGAATCTTGGAAGAAGTTGTAGAAGGCTCCACTCTACTTTACACTTACCTGCAGTGCTGTCAGCAATGTTCTGTAGCAAATCACTCAATAAAACTTGTGGAGTTTCTCAGTGTTGTGCAGGCAGCAGACAGCAGTTTTCTCAGTAACGGTGTGAAGGAAAAGGCAAAAGTGCAGAGAGGACTGTGAAAGAGTCACATTCCTGAAAGGGATGGGGAGCCAAACATCTCTGGAAAGCAGGCAGGTAAAGCACACAAGCAATAAGGACTGTAGGAGGTATTGGAAAAGGGGGATATTAAATACATGAAGGGGAAAGATTTTATTTGTTTCTGTTACATTCCCGTTACATTTGTCCCATTGGAAAAAATAATATTTAAACAATTTCTCCCCCTCTTAAGTAAGGGCTTTTTTTGCTGATTCTAAATAAAATCAGAGTGCTGATTTTCTGTGTTGGCACTATCGGTTCTGTAAGAGTTAGGCATCAGCTGCTTATTAAATAGGTTGCAGATTTTTCATATATTGTGGACTATTGAAAAACTTGCTGACACTGATCTCTTTCTCTTGCTTTGTGCAACTGGATGATATTCTGTCCAGGAAAACAGTTGAGAGGAACAGGAAGTTTTTAGGCTTACTCTGGCTTTGTAAAGGTCTGTGTCACTTTGTATAACAGCTGTTTCCATGGTTATTTTGTCTTCATCCAGTAAGCATGCTTCATACGAAATTTGGCCCTGTAGGAGTTCAGATGTATTCTCAGAGACCACTGGGAATTTGTAGTGAAGTAGTGATTGTATCAGAGTTTCTGTATTTTGTAACTGGAGAAAACCTGTGGCACTCAGAGAACTGCGTAAAATTCTAACTTTTGACGAAAACAGTGGAGTAACATCACAATCTCCAGAGGAAGGTGCTAGTATTCTGTCAGTGGTTTTAAGTTTCTTAAAAATGGACTACATTTGCAGCTCGGAATTCTTTCTACTTGTTATTTGTGTACTGACAACATATTCTTTGTGGTGCATACTCTGATCTTTGGAGTTCTATTTTTAATATCCATTTCATTTTCCGCTCTGTAAATTATGAAGCTGATTAAAAAGCACTACATAGTTTTAAGAAGTGTTGTGGAACTATCAGTACATTTCTGACAAGATATCAGATATAGTGAAGGGGTGATCATTGCAAGCAGGAGTCCAAACTGAAACTAGTTCATGATGCAGGTCTTGGAATTAAAAGAACAAAACAAATCTGCCAAAATAGTAAAATCAGTGAATACAGTGTTGGTAGCTGTTTCTTCAGAATCCAGTGTTTAGGCAGTAGATGCCCTTTAATTACTTTGGTGGTCAGAGTGTAGAGACTATTACCCTTGTTTATTTTTGAAGACAAAGGTGATCACTAGGGAGAGGAGGAAGGGGGTAATACTTTAAAAATTGTGTTACTTCTCAGTCACATAAAAGGGGGTCAGAATGTTAATTGGGAGTGCAAACAAGCTTTCTAAATCTACCCTTCTCTTGGTGGCAAGTGTAGCCAGTGTGTGGCTTCATAATATGGATACATTTTATTTTAGCACTAAATGCTTCCTGGTGGAATTGGATATTGTTTCCCGATGGATTTGTATTGTAACAGGAAGACCAGAACTGGACACAGGACTCCAGGGATGTCCAAAGGGGAGAGGAAGGTTCACTTTGCTGTCTCTGCTGGTGACATTTCTGCTGATAGAAAGTACTGTTGGCCACCTTTGCTACATGGCATGCTGCTGACTCGTGTTCACCTTAGAGCCCACCTTGGGTCCTTTTCTGCAGAGCTGTTTTGCAGAGAGTGGGCCCCAGACTGTATTGTGGCCCAGGGTTAGTCCACCCCAGATGCAAACCTGTGCTTGTTTTTGTTGAACTTGATGAGGTTCCTGTCAACCCTTTCTCCAGTCTGTTGACACACCTCAGAACCCTCCAGTGTAATGAGCGCTCACCCCACTTCAGGATTCTGTGCACCTTTTTGCTGAGAGTTCACTGTGTCACATCACCCACATTGTTCAGGCACCATCAGTCCCATATTGATCCATGAAGGTTCTTACCTAGTCACTGGCTGCACACTGAACTCTGTACCACTGATCATGTCTTTGCATCCAGCATTTTCCCTTACCCTTTAATCTACTCATCCAGCCCGTCCTTCACCAATTTAGTGATAAGGAGGCTGTGGGATATTGTGCTGAAGGCAAAGTGCACGTCATGTAAGGCCCTGCCCTTGTCGTCAGCATCTCTCTCCTCACCATAGAAAGCAACTGGGTTGGCCAGGTATGATTTGCACTTGGTAAATATCTTTTGGTTGCTCACAACCTTCTGAGGAACTGAGGTTATGCTGACTGGCATAGATTTTTCCTTCCCCCCCTGGCCTGGACCCTCTTTCTTGGTGATGGTCTTCTGCTGCCAATACAGTCTGAGAAATCCTTTATGGTGGCTTTCTGTTAAGCTTTGTTTTTCTGGATTCCATGATAGGAATTACAGTACTGTCTTAAATCAAGGTGACATTTTACATTAGAGGTGAGAAACTCAACATGGTTTTCCTTTATGAACACTACAGTATTGCTTACAGCTTTTCTGCTCCTTTTTAGTAAATTAAACAAAAACACCCCCAAAAACCTGCAAAAAACAACAACAACAAAAAAACCCAAAACAAAAAAACAACCATTTTTTAGGGGTAGTAAAAAGGATAGGGATGTTTTAACCACATTATTGTATTTGCCAAAATAATTCTACAAGGATTGGTGGCATGACTGACTGTATTTAGACACAACATCCTTTATCACTAGGGACAACGTGGAAATCAATTTTTAGTCTTGTTGAGTATGTCTGTTACTGGAGGACTCCTGGCACTTATGACAGATAATGTGAATTGGCTTCTTACACTTGTATTCTTTCAGATTTGTAACCTGGCCTAATAAGGCAAGTAGAGTCAATCTTTATATTTAGTACATTTCTTGATAAAAATATTCTAAAATTATGTTTTTAGCTTAGTATTTTTAAAGTAACTTTTTCATCAAGATGAGTAATGTTGCTTATTTGGGATCTACTAGATTGTGGTATGTACTATTCAAAGAATACTGCATCCAAAGCAGTTGCATCTTAACTTTAGTGGAATAATGTTGAAAATTTTGCTGCAAATAACATAATATTACCAGTGGATTAAAGAACTAAACAAAACTAATTTTATAGCCTGAGGAAACCAGAGTACTAAAAGATTGATTGGAAGTTAATGATTAAATCTTTCTGCAGTAAACTTAAGTACTGGATTTCATGTGTGTATATATAATACTTATGTATGTGTGAAATATGTATAAACACATATAATATGTTTAGGTCTCAGTAAAAAAAAATCCCACATCTGGCAGATATATATTGAAATGTATGGTTTATCAGTCTGTTTAGAAGAAACTACTGATTTTAAGGAATTTGCTTGAAAATAATTATTTGCTTATTACTGCTTTCAAGCAAGTCATCAAGTGATAGAAACAGAAATCCTAGTATTTTTGTCAGTATAAAATTTGAAGGTCTTGTCTGCTGTTTACATATGATGAGTTGTTTATTAAAAAGCAAAACAATAAAGCTCAATGACTGCTGATGCAGTGTGCAGTTCCAAAATGTTTCAAATTTTATATAATTTCTCTTATGTTATACCTTTATGTCCTTGACGCTTCTGTATTTGCAAAAACTGTGCGTTTATACTTCATTTCACTTTTTGTTGTAGTGGGGTGGTTGTTTGAAGTTAGTGAGATTTTCTAAAGCAGGTACTGTATCGTTGCCCACCTTTTTTGTATTCTAAGCTGGTTCTATCTGTTCAAGATTCCACAAACTGTTTTGCACACAGCCACTGCTATGAACTTGTGTGATATCTCCATAGAAAAAAAAAGAATGGATTTATTTTAAGAAAGATAATTATTGTTCATCAGACCTCTTTTTCCACTTTGCCCTCCCTGTAAAGATCATAGACAATAATGCATTGCCTTTGAACAGAAGACTCTGTACAAAATAGTGTTTATATAAATAATCCTTAATCAATTTTTTTTAGTAATGGTATAAGTTGGGCAAGTGTGATTGAGATTTAAGTTCCAGGAGTAGGCAGATTCTTATTGCTTGGTAGAAGGCATGCTGAGTTGAAATTACCACTACCAAGGAAGAACAGCTTAGAACTAAAGAGATTTCTTCTCTACCTTCCAAAAGCATAGCTCTTAAGGTATAAAGAAACCTTTCTAAAAATGTGTCCCATGCAACTGTTTCTGTAGTATCTGTGAGCTCTGCCTGCATGTTCTTATTAGAAATATAACGAGATGACCACTAGATCTGATTTTTGTGGAGAGAGATGCATTTAATGCATACAGATAGATTTCCATACAGATAAATATTAGGAGCTGGAGTGGTAGGAATTGTTCTCAAAACAAAGTTCATGATTCTTAAAGTTCATTCAGTGGAATCAGGTTTCTTTAGCAGTGAAAAAAGAAAAAAAAATGGTGAAAAGAACTTTTAGATAACTCCTTGCTGCAGGAAAGTAAAAAGCTTAAGATGCTGTTTGGGTAGTAGTCACAAATGAAATACACAGTAACGGTTTCTTGATTTAGCATATTCATTATTTTGAGACAGATAGGAGAACAGACTTTTTTTTTTTTTTCATCTGTGGCTTCTGGATTCTGGAAGCTTCCCCCATTCTCCCCTTTGCCACTATTTTGCACCAGAAAAACTTGAAATAGGTGTAATTTGTTTATCCAGAGGCTGAATGTAGAACAGTCTGGATTATCTCATTGGCTTGAATTCAAGATAAAGGGATTACTTTATTCTCTCACTTTAGATCACCTTAGGCAATCCTGTCAAGCCTGGCCCTGTTTCAATCACCTAAGGTGATCCAAAATGCTTTTATCTTTTTGTCTTGCTTTCTGTCCAAATAAATAAATTAGCTTGGCTACAAGTCAATATGGATTGTTACAAAGGAGAAGGATCACTTCCTTGGAGTTTGTATGAAGGATGAGTTTGAGTATGTCACTCTTGTATTCAAGCTAGTAGAAGAAAGTGAGGCTTGCATCTCGTATTTTCCCACTGCTAGCCAAGATGCTCAAGTGCTTCTTTTAAATTTGACCAAAACTTCATATCCTTTAACTAGAACATGATTCAGAGTGGGTTTTAATGCAAGCATGTTATCAGAAAGAGTGTGCATCTCTGAAGGTAGCCTCTTTGTTTTTCACAGCAAGTTAAGTACTTGGGCCACTCAAGAGAAGGTTACATGGACAAAAACTTTCTGTCCCTTGCTGTTACTTCTGCTATATAATGAAGTAGCTGTTAGCACTGGAAATAAAGGTAGTAAAATGAAGGTCAGTTTAAAATTAAACATTTCACTTCCTAATTTCATGTAATGATCAGGAATGGTGGCAAAGCCAGGTGTGAGAGAGGAAGAAAAAATAATCTTGACTGTGTTCATTTGAGAAGAAAGTTTGATGCTAAAAATACTTACCATTTCTCATAGAAGTGTAATGTAAGTCTTAATCAGAAAATTGGTCTTTTTCTTGCAAAAAAACCCAGTTGTATCAGAATATGGAACATAACATTTTTGTTTTTAATTGTATTATAAGTTGTATAGGAATATTGTGATTATTGCAAACAGTAAAGTTTTAGTAAGGGAATTCGTTGTTCTCTCAATGAATGCTAAAATTGCAGTAATGTGCACAATAACTTTTAATCTTTCTAGTTACACACTATAATGCTACACATTTTAAGAAAATGTTAGCATGTATTTTCATTTAAATGTTTGCACTTCTAAAAATGACCTTCAAGAGTAGTCAAAACTGCAGTAATAGTGAATACGGATGAAAAATCCTATCCATTAGAGCCTAATCTGTTAAACTGCCTTGTATAGCCGCAGGGGAGAGTAGGGAGGAGAGTAGGGGAAAATGATCTCAAAAGCTTTACTGTTTCAGGCAGTGTGAGGAACAGCAGGAAAACCCAAACTAACTCAGAACAGTTACACATAATTGTGTTTGAATTAATGCAACTGTGAAGTAATTAAGCCATTTGACATACAGAGTGTGTGTTAGCGAAAGAGGAGGACATGAGGTAGGGAGGAAACAGATGGACTCTTACTTGCAACAGAGAGTTTCCAGCCCCTGTAACCAGGGGGGATCAGCAGGAGTACTACACTTATCTAGAAGAAACTTCATTGGCCAAACTTCTTAACTCTTAACATTAATTAACATTACCTTCTTTATATTTAAACATTTTTGGTGTATATTTATATACTTTAGTATTTTTAAGCTTACTTTGGGAAAAAAAAAAACAATCTAAACTTAGAACAATAAAAACAAACAAGACTATGTAAAATCCTTTAGAAATTTTTTTTAAATGCCAAGAGTTTCCTTGGAAGTACTGCAGTAAATTATTGTGTAGATTCACCACAATTATTTTTCCATAGCGTGAAGTAGGAGTGGAGTTCAGGCTGTGTTTTTTCCTTTCCCTTTTTGGGCTAAGGAAGGAAAAGGGCAAAAGGATAAAAAGGAAGAGGTTAAAAAGAGACCTTTAGTGTTGTTAGGAAATCAGGATATGCAGAGCTCAAAACCCTCTTGACATGTATTTCAGATGACGGCTTTAACTTTGGCAGATAGGAGAATGTAACTAGAAAGTTGCTAATGATTTCTTTCACAATTGTTAAATATTTCTCTGAGCAGTGTAACATAGCAATTTCATTGCACTGAAATTGGCACTCCGGTTGGTACAGCTTTCCAATTTTACTTGTCATGCTAGTAAAGAGACAGTAATTTGAAACCTAAAATAATGTTTTTAATCACTTGACAAAAGTGACACTTACCTTAATTATAGAAAGGTTTATATGTGAACATACTCCATTTGCACTTAAAATGGAAGTCAAATTAAAAGGCAGATGTATGGAATTAACAAAATTAAACTTGACATCTACTGTAAATGCAATCCCTGATAATTTTTTTAATGTGAGCCCAGAGGAGGCTGGGGCTCTTTTTTTTAAAAAAAAAAAACAAAAAAAACCAAAACCAAAACAAACAAACAACAACAACAACAACAACAACAAAAAAAAAACAAAAAAACCCCAAAAAACAACAACCAAAAAAACCAAACAAAAAAAACCAAAAAAAACAAAAACAAAACAAAACAAAACAACAAAAAAACAAAAACAAAAACAACAAAAAAAAAAACAAAAACAAAAACAACAACAAAAAAAAAAACAAAAAAACCCAAAAAAAAAAACAAAAAACCAAAAAAAAACAAAAACAAAACAAACCAAACCAAACGGCAAAAAATAGTTTATCAGTGTCTGTTAGAGACAGGTCAACTACTGTAACTTTTAAAATATTAATGGAAAAATGTAATTTGATAACAGTAAAAGATTTGTGAGCAAAGAAACATGTTTTTGTTTTTAAATGTTGCTGTTCTTTCAGGGCTCAGATTATTCTGTTGTGACCATTAAATTTGAAAATAATCACAAATTATGATCTTCCAAGGTGGTATCAGTCTTTTGGATGCTACTGTAAGACTTAAATCATCTTCTCCTGCAGCTTTAAGATTGACAAGCAGATGATTCCAGAGCTCTGCCTTCCTATATGGGTGTTCTTTATTTCTTCTCGAACTGTGTTTCCAAACTTGAAACCACAATTACTGTGCATGTGTGTGGGAATTGTGAAGTGAGACAAGTGCCTGGAACAAGAGCTTCTCGCTGGAGTAGGAGGGTGGTGGCACCAGAGTCGCATGAGTGGAAACACTTGTCCTCTGTTCAGTGGCAGAGGGAGAACCTGTCATCTGGACTTGTGGAGTAACACTTGTTTTGCCCTAAACCAGACAGGTGTTACCTTACTGCCAGTTACAAGCTAAAATTGACAGCCCTAGTTTAAATCCAAACAATAAACCTACATTACCTTGATAAATCGTTTTTAGAGAAAGATGTGTCAAGACTGAAGATCTTGCTTAAAACGGGGTGTGGAGCAAAGGTCTGAAAGATTGTTAGATGGATTTAGTGAATAAGAAATCTATTGAAACTACTTTTTAGTAAGATATGATTGTGTATGTTTCTGGAATAAATAATTGTGTATATTGTGGATTTCTAGAAACTTCTGTGTGAATGGTCATGTTAAGTCACATAGTCTTAGCTCGGCACTACTAGCTATAATGGCTTGCTGCTTAGACCATCAAAATGCTGCCTTGATTAAGAAGCAGAAACCAAAGAAACAAAAAGCAAATATGCATAAGAAAGCAAATTCTTTATGTACTACTTTTATACTTGGCTGTATACTGTGGAAAAAACATTCAGTGTGAAAAATGGACAAAACCTAGTCAAAAAACCTGGGTAAACAGGTGTCATTGAGGTGACAGTTTTGTTATCTGTAAAAGCTGAATCAAGCACATATGAATATTCACCTTTGTGTGTGTTCTCACACCTGATGAGCCTCTGCAGTGTACTGTTACAGACACCCCTGTACTTCAACTGCAGTTTGTTTTGCTGAAGCAACTCCTGCTGTGGGAAGAAAATTACTGTGTTTGATCACAATGCTACATTAACCCACTTATATATGTATGACCTTATAATATACTGCAGAAGTCTTAGTCAAATCTTAGACCTGAAAGCTAAGAAGTGATGATGGTGAGACAAACGTACAGCATCTGTAGTGGTGGTAAGCAAAAGTGGCTAAAACTGATGAAGTGGAAAAGCTGCTGACATGGAATAAACATCCTTTATCCTTGTGTATGTGCACATGCCTACCATGCCAGCCATGCCTACCACAGCACTAAGGCCTGTGTATCTCTTCAGGCTTTAGGTAACTGTCCCTAATTCCTTGAAAGTCAGTGAACAGCACTATGCCAGATCAGCTTGGAAATTTGCCCTGCCAATATAGGGCAGGTCAACTTCTTTTAAAGGGTCTGGATAGCTGTGACTTAAACATCAGGCAATTACACCATTTCTTCAGAAGAATAGTTTGTTCTTTGTGTTAAGAGTGATAAGCATTCAGCCTGCAGCTAACTTTAGTAAGATTAACAATGCTTCACTAAATCTGTAAATCTTCTAAAAAATTAACATTATAAATAAAATTTGGAAATAAGCTGCAATGAGGTTTAAATTTAAATACCTGAGCTGTTTTCATGCTGACCAGCTGTATAGTCGTATTTGTGTATGGTTGGACGTTGCGTTCAAAAATAGTTGGTTTTTATGTATAAAGAACTTTAAGTTTTCACTTTTTTTCCCTAGGAGTTTTACTGCTGAAGTCCCTTCAAGAAGTGTGGGGTTAGGGGAAGTTTTGTTTACAGTCAGCAGAAAGGGTACCATCCTGATGATTTAATCCCTTTGAATGTCTCAAAAGCTATAAGACTCTAAACCACTCATTTAGAACATGCAAGAATTGGGCCAGTATCTGTTGTGCTTCCTGCAGTGTACCAAGTTGAATGATTTTTAAGAAATCCTATTAAAATACCAAATGAGATTTGAATCTCTGTACCCATATGCTAAATTGCAAAACTGGAGCATAGGACAAAAGGTCACTGTTTTATTTATTAGCATTATAAAGCTTTCTTTGTTAATTATGCATTCATCCAACTCTGACTATACATTCATCTAGTTTAATTAAGTCATTTAGAGTGCTTATCCCATATTTAGAACTTAAACTTTTTTGAATTATGTGATTAAGCATAATGGGTTTTTGACATAAAAAGACCATCATTAAATGCTGTCTTCTGTGTGCATATCTTCCTTATCATGCTTGTAGTGCTCTGCAGAAGTTTTAAAATGTATTTTTGAGGGTATGAATATGTGGAGTGTTCTTTTTGTATTGAAATGTAGATGTGCAATGGGACCTCGTGTTTTTAGTTAATTTTGCATTAGCCAGTTTTGGGGTTGTTTTGTTTTGTTTTGTTTTGGTTTTTTCAACTGATGTATCTCTCATTTCTATATTCCAAAGAGTTTATCACAGAATCCTAGGATGGTTTGGGTTGGAAGGGACCTTAAAGATCATCTAGTTCCAACCCCCTGCCATGGGCAGGAATGCGTTCTGCTAGACCAGGTTGCTCAAAGCTACAACCAACCTGGCCTTGAACACTGCCAGGGTTAGGGCATCCACAGCTTCTCTGGGCAAACTGTTCAGTGCCTCACCACCCTCTCACCTTATATCTAATCTAAACTTAGTCTCTGTTTGGAGCTGTTCCCCCTTGTTCTGTCACTACATGCCATTGTGAGTAGTTTCTCTCTATCCTCCTTTTGAGATCTCTTCATGTACTGGAAGACCACAATTATCTACTGTGTTTTCTTATTATGAGTCAACAAAACAACAAAATCTTCTGCTCAGTTGTGATTTTAGTAATGCAAATTCAGCATTTTAGTTGTGTGGATTTTGTGGTTTATATTATCTATTAAAGCAATTCCTCTGCTTAAAGAGAATTGAATAACTTGCAATGCATTTCTTAATTGCGGCACTTAGATTACTCATCTACATACTTGTATGTTTAATTTTTCCCAGCCTCAAACACTAAGAACAAAGCCAGTACAACTTCTATCTCCTGCTAAGAAAATTAAACGATGAATAAAATAGAATTTCATCTCAATGTTCCATTAAACTTTTAACTAGGAAGAATTAAATAATTCTGATTATTACAGTTGAGGTCTGTGAAACAGTCTCTCTTCAGAGCCATGATTTTGCTTTCTGATTTTGCTCTCAAAAAATAATCAAAGCTGCTTTATATAGGAGTCTTAATTTATATTATTTTTCATAATCTATAAGATTTTTAGAACTTTTTTGAAAAATGTTGATTTTTTTTTAAATTAATGCCTAAGATGAAAAGATGAAATCTAAATAGTTCCTTGAGAGAAATGAGCTGTAGCTCCTTCATATTAAAGCTAAAAAAGGGCTCTCTGCAAATCTGGTGTTCAATTTCTGTTTGTTTTCTAAATGTCAAACTGCAAGACGAGTTTCTTTAAATACTTTCTTAGTGTTACTTGTTGACACAGTTGTCTGAGTTCCCATCAGGGTGTCATTTGATCACTGTTAGGAAAGGTGTAAATTAGACAACAACAGCAACAAAAACCCCAAAGACAACAAAAAAATTGAGAATCTTTAAGCTGGAACAGTATGGGTAGCCTATAAATACTTGTCATCTTTGTGTTTCACACTCTTGGGACTTGGCTGAAACATGCTTTCCATATTGAACTAGAGACTAGATTGAATTAAATTTATATAAGCTTTGTTAACTGCATTGCAGCATTGTCATGGTCTAAAAACTATTGTAGCTCAGATCAGTCAGGTTTTCCCTGCCTTGCTTTTTTAGATTACCATGTGTGTACGTACAGGTAAGTACAGACATGGATGTGTTGAGATAGATGGATCAAGTATGTATACGTGGGTGTATATAAATGCACTTACACTACAACCTGTGTTGGCACAGTAACTGTAATCTTGTTGCTTTTTTCGTACTCCTGGTGCCTGCCAGTGCAGTGCAATGCCTGCTGCATTTATGCTAGGCATCAACCCCCAAAATCCCACCAGCCCCACATGTGCTCTTGTGACTGACTTTAACTTCATCATGGACTTTTCAAACAACCCTTGCCTCTCTGCCACTGCCCAGGCATCTGTTTCTGAAGTTTTCCTCCCTTTTATTTATGTGGAAGAGTAAAAGTATACTTGTGCCAATTATTTGGTGCACCTGTTGACCCGCCTGTGATTTGACTGGAGAAAGGGACACTTTTTTAGTCTTGCACCCCCTTTGATCTAGGGAAAAAATAGCGTTGCTTGGTTGTAGAAAATAACATGTTTAGATGTGTAAAACAAGACAGTATTGTCTCTTCCTGTTCTATCAGAAAGCCTGCTTTTTCCTAGGAGATGGGGGAGAAGTTTTCACAGGGTGGGGTTGGGGGAGAGGTGAGGAAGAAAGGATCTCAAGAAACAAAAGTGCACAAAAGGAGAATAGAAAAGAAAAAAGTGACACCTTTAAGGGTGATAGTTTTATCTGAAGCGAGAGATGAGAAACAGTGTTTGAAAGAAAAATGCTCTAATGTAAGCTAAACTGGATTACTGGCCCACAATTAATGGGAGACATTTGATAGCAATATACTCTTAAAAAAAAGGAAATTTTTATTTCAGCAGGCAGAACTTATATCTGGTTAAAATGTATCAAACATTATAGAAACTACAAGTACTGTTCTGGAGACTTAAAGTTGTATGAATATAATATTAATTATTCCTTTTCTGTATGTTCTTGTTTACAGACCAGTCTTTCCATATGGGGATGGGGAAGTCTTGGCCTTGTGCTTTTTCTAGTAACTTTTGGACCCTTCGCTATATTTTACTTTGCATTTTATATCCTCTGCTTTGTGGGTGGGTAAGTATATTACTTAGTCTTTTGTTTAATTTGCTGTGAAAGTAAAATTTTAATGGGTGTATTAGCAAAGAGCTTGCTCTGAAAATATGAAGTGGCTTTATGTAATTAATATTTCCACATTTGAGCACCTCTTTATGAGCAAAATTTTTGTAATTGAAATCTCAATTTAGCTATTTTTAGTGGATGTTAGGGGACAAGTGCTGACATAAAAACAGTGGTAATTTCAGTTCATATTTTCATTAGTGTCAGTTTTTTTCCTACGTATTTCTAAGTACTTCCATTTCCTTTTCTATCGTTTTCCTGTCTAAGACACTTGATTCATGGGAGTGGATGTTGCCTGGGTGTGTGGAAATAATGTTATAGTTTCAACAAGTAGATCAGTTCAGCAGCTGTAGACTTTCTGTATTTATCTGTATAGGCAGGAAGGGAGCAAACGGGTGAAGTTTAGCACCATTATTACATTGTATATTACGATGTTTGCCTTGTAACCATTAAAACATGTTCAATGGCAAGTTAGAATGTCTTAGTGGGATATTCTTTTTACTTTCTTATTTGATGCCATACAGAAGGTATGTATATTCCTGTATATCTCATCAAAAATGTAATAGAGTTTAGTAGCTAGAATTAGAGCTGCCATGCTTGGGTTTCAACTTGATATTAGCTTGGTATTTCATCTCTGAGAAATAAGAATAGTCAGTCTGTTAGAAAAGGGATTTAGTTGAAGTAAAACTAACTTGAGGTAAATGCCTTTGTCTTGTTAAGTCTTGATTACAGGTATGGTTGGCATATTTTGTCTATCTACCTACCTATCTCTTTGTCCAGGGCAAAAGTCAAAGTTCAATCAAAGGGCAAGAGTGCATCTGCTTTCCGTTTTGTCTTACCACTTCCTTAGTACTTGCAGTATGGAAAATAACCTAGGATATAATAATTTCTTAAGACATTATCCTTCATTCTTGCAGTTTCAGTTGTTTGGCTTTTCAAAGCTAACAGTCAAAGCAGGGTCTCAGAGCATATCTGAGGTCAGCTACAGTTTGGCAGCATTAAACTGCATGTGGTGCCTGAGCTCATTCATTCTCAAGTCAGCTCTCAAATCTCTTTGCCGGGGTTATTGTGCTGCTTTGATTCATTTTTGTAGCTAGTCAGTAAACATTGATCTTGTTAAGGATAAATTCATCTAGTGATAGTGTATCTGTTAGAGCAGAGTGTTTACTTACATATATAGATGTGAAGTCTCAGCCCTTGCAGTAGAATGTCATCACTTCATTATTTTAACATATACATCTTGGCTGTGGCTGTGATCTGGCCCTTTTTTACACTTTTTTAATCTTTTTCAGAGTGACACACTTACTTTAGCATTCAGCACACAGAACTGTGAGTGCTAACTAGGCCAAATGCATTTATATCTAAATTACTCTTGCCTGCTTTTTTTTTTTTAATTAATTCCCTTGAAGTTTCACAAAATGCTTGGTCATGCTTCTGTTAAAAACAAACAGAAATTGTTATGAAGTAACTTTAGCACTTACGATTAACAATTATATGTCATAACATCGTATATATAAATTTAGAAAACAAAAAATTAGTTTTGATTCATGGTTATAGTGGTGTCCAATATTTACTGTGCCCTTCTCTGGAGCTAAATAGCACTTTTGGACATGGATTTTTATGGTCAATTTTTTTGTTGAAATGTGGAGTTTTTATCCAATTTGTGACACAGTTTTCTAGGTCTTCATATTTTGTTTGAAAAAGAACTGGCCTGTGTCAAAGTTTTCTGACTTCCACTAGCTGGATGTTCAACTTCTGTCCCATTTTGCAGTTTTAGCAAAAGAAAATGCTGAATCACAGCTGGTTGCATTATTAGTATTGACCTAAGCATTTAAATAATATATCAGTGAGCTGTGCAGGAAGACAATGGTGATGCCATATTTGTGTCAATGTAATCAGTCTGTTTATACTGTTTAAATCCTATTATGTGCTAATTATTTCTTTTTGATTTGCACTCAGCTCTGTGATTGCACAGATGGCTTGTAATAAATGTACTATTGTTTTTGGTGTACATGGAAGAATACTGAAACTATTTGTATATAGGAATAAAAGTTCAAAATCACAATTTCTCTTTTTGTTTCAAGACTGATCTATAAAATGTTAGCCTTTTTCCATTCAGGATCTGGTAACTCATTCACTTGGGAACTAGCTCAAAAGCAGGAGGCTAAAGATAGATACTGTTTACTTAACCTAGAATAGAATAGTGTAGAACATTACAGGGGTGTATTCTTCTTTTTTCCTCTCCTTCAAGTACTGGTGTAGACCCCTTTACCTGAGTGCTAAGCCTGTCTGTTACCATCTGCCTTTCCTACTAAGAGTGTTTCTTATCTTATTCTCTTTCCTTCCCTCTTCAGCCCCAAGGAAGTGAAGTGAAAATGATGTGAATTGTGGTTTTGCCAAATGCAAAAATTGAAATTTCTTGGATCATCCATTTCTTTGCCATTTCAAAGAATTTGCTCTGTCATCAAATCCCATAATTATTGATACTCAGTCATATCCATATGTATGTGACTGTCTGACTCCTTAATGATTGTAACTGCTGACCAAATCAGGAATGGTTCTGTAGCTGCTTTTTGACTTTCACAGAGCATTCAGCTGAGACTGTTACTTTTCAGACTTGAGGGAAAAGTGATAAATCTGTGGTCTTCATTTTTCTATCTTCGTTCTGTTGTTAATCTGCCCTTGAAAAAACTGGCCATCCAGTAATCTTTGGAAGAATTTAAAAAAAAACGAAGCAAAATACAATCTTTTCCTTTTTCTGCTCTATTCATTAGAGAAGACTAATCTGATTTCTCATTCATGTGTTGAAAATCCTCTTGATGAATTAAATAAGCGTTTACACTAGAAGATTCAGGTTAGCTAACAGAAGTCCTGAATGATCAGACTATCGATCCTTCTCTAATGCTTACAGAATTTTGCATTAGAGAATAAAATGAGTTAGTTTCTGCCAGAGAAGAAGAAGCTCCTAGCATTTCTAGCATGAAACTGAAAACACTTCAAGGCATCTAAGAAGATTAGCATTTTTTTAAACCATATTGGTAGTATTAGTATTTTTGAATGAGTCATTAACTTTAAAAGTATGAAAATATTTGAGAGAAAACAGAGATGTAATCTGTAGGTAGTTATTTCCAAGACTTCAGTCCTTTTGAATAAAAGAAGAGAAGCAGCTGGCTGATGGATGTTTGAAGTTAAAGTTGATTTTAGGCCAAACTTTATTATACTGTTCTCTTTAAAAGACAACTGAGGTTTCTAATAGAAAAGTCATAGATAATCAAAAGAAAATCCAAACTTAAATAATTAAAAATGAACCAAACATTAGTGAAACTAATATTAAGATTTTTCTAAGCAAGTTCTTCTCTGTGAACCCTGATTGGTGTTATGATTTTAAAGTTACAGGGAGCAGGAGGGCAATTAAACCTGCTTTTATTTCTTGCTGTCATATGGCAGGTAAAGATGTCTGTAATGGAGTTAGAGTATCCAGTGAACTCCTCTTATGCATTGTTAAGTTACTGATAATAATTTGTGTAGCTTTTATTTTTTTTTTTTTCCTTTTTCATGGCATTAACCTCACAGCTTCTGAATTACTGGGCCTCTGGGGGACTTCAAAAGAAATATTTTAATTTTGGGAATTAAAACCTTTAAATGGCATATTTTAGCTTGGATAGGATTTTTCTCTAATCTTATAAATGAGAGTATCGTATATCAGCGGCTATCTATATTAAAATAATATATTACTTCAGCACATTTCAAGCCTGGAATAGCTTTGTGAGTTCCTGTGGTCACAAATGCTGGTCAGCTGGCCTTTACATTGAAGGCTTTGAAAATTGTGTAAAAAGCTATGTGTGTTTAGTCATCCCAAGGCTAATCTATTTTCTTTTTTTCTTTGCTTGATATTTCAAAGGCTACACGCTCTGCTTACGCTAGAATTGGGACAGACACTAGGTTTTCATCTGTTTCTTAGTAAAACCAGCTTGATGTTCATGTGTTTTCGTGCCCTAGTGTCGTAAGCTATAAATAAATTCTTGCTGTTCTAGCAAGGGTAAGCACAATGTCTAAACATATGCAGCGGTTAGTTATGCTTGCTGCATCAGTTTATTCCTGGACTCTGATTTTGTGGCTTACACTACAGTGGAGCAGCCTGCAGAGTTTATTTCTTGGTATTGGAGAGTCTTCATATAAATGCAACCAAAGCATCTTCTGTAGGTACCCCTCTTCCCAAGTGCTAATATTTGTGACCACGGGCAGTGTGCCATCACAGCAGGCACACTGTAGTGCAGACAATGCTATATAGATCTTCTGTATGATAAGAATATATCAAGACAGACAATACAAGACTGGGGAACTTCATACTTAGGATTGTGTCAGTTATTTTGAGCAGCTTGTTACAATGTGAAAAAGCACAAGAGTAAACAATGAGGACTGTCATGTATTGTCATTTTATAACTTGCTGTTAAATATTTTCTAGAGGTAAGAAAATGTGGCGGTTGCTGTACCTGGTCTTTTTTTTTTTTTTCCATTTTAGGGGTTTTGTGGTTACTCTTTTATTTGGAAAAAGCAATTCAGAAAAATACCTTGAGCAGTGTGAACATTCGTTTCTCCCTTGTACATCAGTTGGGATCCCTAAGGTAAGGAAGGTTTTCTGATCTTACCTTCTAGAGCAGATTTTATAACTTGGTTAGAAGTAGTCGGTTTTAATGTAAGAATTGTGTCCATTTCTCAAGGTAAAAGAGCCTGCTTTTGTATTTTGAGTCAGCTGCAACGTGAAAGTGAAATGTAATATTTTTCCTGTATGAAATACAAGTTTTTTAATAGGTTATGGAAAATTTAAGTATTATTTCTTCATTGTGAGAAATGATTATGGTATGATTGGCTAATATCATCTATGAGGAAATTACTAAACCATTCCTTTCTACACTACTTGTGTGTCTTGGTTTGTTTTCAAGCTCTTCCTTGCTTTTTTGTGCAAGATTGTCACAGCTATTTACATGTCTTCCATCACTGGATCTGTAGTTTCTCCACTTTTGATTATGGTGAAAAAGTTGCCTGCCTAAGAAAGTTACAAAGTCTAGATTTGCAATACTTTAAGGATGTAGAGGTTATCTTTGGCTTTCTTCAAGACCAAGCAAAATACTGGAAAGGCATGGATGAATAGAGAGCAGCAGTGGAATCCACTTCTCACCTCTTTTCTTTTCTGAATACCCAACAGACACATCATTTCGGTTGTTGGACTTAAGTTCAGAGTTCCTAACTGGATAAATCTGCATCTGTTTAGTACAGAAAAAGTTGTTAATAGCCAAGAGGTAGAATTTCTAGGAGTTCCTGGTTTATGAGCCAATGCATCCTGTTAGCTCAGAAGGTTAGATATATCTTGGCCTAATCCATTTGCACTCATTAGAATCGAGTAAACATTTCAACCCAAAGCTTGCTAATTATGTTAAATTTAATCTCACAGCTATTCTGACAGAAACATCCTGTTCTTTCTTAGCTTCTTTTACTACTTCATGTTGTCTATCAAAGGGGGTGAGTGTTCAGCATTATCAGTGGCACATAGAAATTTACCTTGTGATTCAGCAGTATGTTTTTTAGTCACATACCTTTTTCTATGACTGGTTCACAGCTGGCCTTTTCACTTAAGTCTTTGAATATTTTAAAATAAATCTGAAAGTATATCCTAAACTGTAAAGTAAGGTCACTGCTCAAGGTGAAAAGTACAAAGGTTAAGGCTGAAAAAGGAAAGGTTAGCAGTCAGCTAGTGTTTCTGTTCTGTTAGTGAAACCTCCTTTTGGATAGCTAAGATTCTTGGTGCTGTATAGACTTTAGTGCTTCTGTTACATGGGTTGTATTTACTTAATATCCTGTGTTTTGAAACCAGATGTAGAGAAGTTTTTCTGTTTTTTAAATTTCCTCTACATGTTGAAACTTTTTTTAATGTTAATGTTAATGTTACTTTTTTGGTTTCAGTATGTATGTATGCTCTGGTTGCTTTATAAAAGAATAAAATCATGCAGAGGTTTTGTGTAATCTTTTCAAATTCGGTGGTTTGACATCTGATTTGAGTATGGACTATTGACACAGCACTTTCCTCAACTGACCTGTCTCGACTAATCTCTGGATTTAAGTTTTGTAATATGAAGGTATTTGTTTTTAGCTGACTTATGAAATGCTATTTGAAGCTGTTCACCAAATAAAATCTATTGCCTTCTACAATAGCTTCCTCTTTTGCCACTGCATTAAAGTAGCGTTAACTGTAGGTGAGCATTTCAGTAGCAGTGCAAGTAGAGTCCCAAACAAAGTTGATGTCTCTAAGCTTCACCCAAAACACAAAGAGTTTCTCTAGGCTAAAGAACAGTAAGAAAACAGTGATGAAAACATATGAGCAGTGGTTGCATGTTGGATCCCTGAATAGTCTCTGAGTCTCTTTAAGTCAGTGTGTCATATCCTATGTCACAGATTTGAGGCAGATGTGTAAATACCCTGTGTCATGTGCACTCATGAAACCCTGTGACTGCAACTGAGGAAATAGCACAATCTAAATGAGGCATATTTCATATTTGACAGTTACCTAAAATTTTCAAAAGAGGACCTCAAAAATACCCATTGGTGCAGTGAAACAAAAGTCTGAAATAACTCAGTCAGTGCAGTTAGATGGTTGTGGAGCCTGGATTTGTTTGTGCTGCATCTCACTTTGTGGAGTCTGTGTCTTGTATTCCTCCCAGGTTCTTCCTCCTTGCTTAAAATGAAGCAAGGAGTTGTCAAATATAATAATAACAAGTGATACCCATTTTTCCTAACAAATTATTTAATACTGGTAGAGGGCATCAGACTAGTTGTGAATGAAGTGACAGTCAAATGGGGCAGTTGTCATGTGAGTTGGGTCCTTCCTTTAAGCCTATCTTGTGTGTCAGTGTCTGGAAGGCAGAGGTAAAACCAACAATGCTTTCCAAGTGAGACTACAGTCAGCTGTTGTACCTGTAATGGAATAAAATAATAATATGCTATAAATTTTAGATGTCTTCAGATATATCTTTGCATATCAAAAGCAAATTAAATTATGCTACAGGCACATAAAGATTTCAATGGAGATAAAGAATATGAAAAAATGGTCTAACCTTGTAGTTGGCTCTGCTTTGAGCAGAAGATTGGTCAAGATGGATTCCTGAAATGCAGGTCAAAACGTGGATCCCATGAGCATATGATAATTCAAATTTTTACCAAGTAATTTTGCATATTCTCTGTATCACTCTCTTCTTGTGCCTGCTGCTTTTTTTCCTACTGTGTTTTCTTCTGTTTTCCAAATGTGGTTTTATGCATGCAGTCCTTCAAAATTATTTTGGCAGGTCTGTCTGGTAATTTGTACTATGCTGTGCTTAATAAAAATATTTAATTATTCAGTTCCATATAATTTTGGTGGTTTTGACACAATCAACACAAAAATACTTTGCAAATTCAGTAGTCTATTGGTGGAATATACTAATTGTTTGAATGTGACCCAGTCTTATTTGTATTAAAGTAGCTTTGAAGGTTCCCTTGTCTTGAAAGTTAAAAAATATACAGAACTTTGCAACAAAATATTTCTTTGTTGTGATACAGAGTTGCTTAAATAGGAGGATGATGTTTTTTTCTAGCCCCAGGTATTTTACTGCCAATTTGAATGAGTGGTACTTAGGGCGAGTCACATAGAATCAAAACCTTGGATATATGGTTTATAATTCCTTCATTTATGGTTTTGGCAGTTCTGCTTTTTTTCCAATATAGTCATAACTTTCTCTGTAGATCAAATAAATTATTGGTTTATTTGCACAATAGTGTAAGCTGTTGTGTTGTTATTTCTGTGAAAATAGTTTATTGCCTATTTCATTGAAATGTTATAGAAAGAAACTGCATTAGTCCACTTGAGAGAAGCACTGATAGCAGGAGTTCTTTTTCAGTATGTCACTAGCCAAAAGTCAGTTCTGATGATGTCATTCTTGGAGTTAACTGCTTTGAGTTGCAAATCCTTTTATAATTTTTTTCCCTCCTTGTCAGTTACTTTCCAAAGGCTCATCTGTTGAGTAGCAATGCTACAAAAAAGTAACTTCTCTTCTGGCATATAGAATGGACTGAAGTGGATTAAAAAAACCCAAAAACTCAGCTGAAAATTATCTGCTTGAGGTAGCACAGTCAAGTTCACAAACAAGAGAGGAACTGGAGTCTTTCTCAAAAACTATCTGGTGCTGTTCTTGTGTCTCTCCCTTCCCTTCTTTTCCAACTATTTGAGCATTATTTCCTTCTGATTTAGTAATGTAGCAAATACTTCCTTTGTATAAGCAAGAAGTAGGTTTTCAGGAGTTCCTCATCATTATGGACTATATAGATAAAAATACAGAAAATACTGTTACCCAGAGAGGTGGTGAATACTGCGTCCCTGGAAATGTTCCAGTTCGGGTTGGACAGGGCTCTGAGCAACCTGATGTAGTACAAGATGTCCCTGCTCATTGCAGGGGGGTTGAACTAGACTTTCCAACCCAAATAATTCTGTGATTCTATGATTATATCTTCTCTATAAATTAAAATAATATTGAAAAGATATTGTCATTACTGGAAGTATACATATATATCATAAGCAGTAGAGCTGTTTTTTTAATTAAAGCTAAACCTGCAAAGTTACATTTCCCAATCTCTTTCAAGTGCATAGAAGAAATGAAACGTGAAGCCAGACCTATTAAGATTGACAGAAGACTGACAGGTGCAAACATAATTGATGAACCTTTGCAACAGGTAAGTTCTAACCAGGACTATTTAACCTTTTATTTTTTTGCAAGTATTGACTGTGTAATACAGAAGTAGTTGAGTGACAAATAGAATTTCAAAATTTTACCAGATGTGAGAGGGATAAATGAAAAAACCATGGGAGATGAGCCAGGATATTGGGCAATATTTGAGTATGTTTTTGGTATATTTTATTTTCTCAGTGTAGTGGTGATAAAAATAGTATGTGCAAACAAGTCTGAAAAAGAAGTTTGATTGTGTGAATTTTATTGTTTCACTCTGAGTTTCATAATGGCAAAGGAGTATCATTCACTCTAGTAACCTTTTAGGATAACTGCTATTGCATTATCAAGCACAAAAACCCGTTGAATATTTTTTTGTCCTTTTTAATTCTTTTTTTTTTTTTTTCTTTCCAATTTCAGGTAATCCAGTTTTCCCTGAGAGACTATGTACAGTATTGGTATTACACACTAAGTGATGATGAATCCTTTCTTCTGGAAATTAGGCAGGCTCTTCAGTATGCACTTGTTCAGTTTTCTGCCAGGTAAGACTTGTTTTTGTTCACATCAACATATTGTGGGTTGTATGGTAGTAGATAAGTGATTAAGTTAATCTACTAGAATACTTCAGTGCATTTTACAGAACGAACATATAAAATTTAAGATTATAATGTAGGAAATACAATCTTTTGCTGATCCCCTAGGGAAATAATGAAGATGATAGTGTTTGAAGTCATGATCTTTTGCAAAATGGCCATTTCAAAATTTAGATTAATATCTAAAATCACTGAACTGCCTTTTTTTCCCCTTTTTTACAACTTAAGCATTAAGTTTGTGAACTTTATCTATTTGTATTCAAGTCTTTTTCATATAAAGAGTAGGGCCTCTCCTGGTGTAAGTCTGAATTCAGTCCAAAAGTCTGAATTCAACATATGAGTCACCTCAGATGATTTTTAGAAGTGGTTTGGCTCTTCCATATGTAAGAATAATGATTTTTAAAAAGAACAGTAGTCCGGGGAATGAAATAGAATGTCACATATGCAAACCTCTTTTTAAAAACAGGATTGATTGAGGACAAATGGATAGTTTGTTAATTCCCCTTACTTTCACTGCTGTTCTCCAACTTCCTACTACTTGATTAAGCAACTTGTCTGGGAAATTCGCTTCTTTAGTATGGCTGATTTCTCAGCCCTGGTACCATGTGCCTCTTTCTCCATATACTTGTTTATTAAGTTTTTATTTCAGATATTCATCCCACTGTGCTTATTGTTACTTGCTTTCTCTGCAGAAGAGGTTGTGGGTCACCTAAATATAAGTAACTTCTTAGGAATTTTAAAGTGTTATCCCCTCCCTCTGTTGACTTAAAAATGTAGGTTAGTGTGCTTTTCTGACAGTGAGGGTCAAGGATGGAGAGCTGGGTTTAGTACTAGGAAAAAATAATTATAATAATTATAAATATAGTATAATAGTATATAATAATATATAATTTAGTAAAATATTGAAAATCCTAGGAAACAGTATTGAAGTGGTGAAAACTATGCTAAGTAAGCTGTTACAGCAAGCAAACTTATGTTTGCATGAAATGGACCTGGCTACTTCAGTATTTTTGTCTGTTTGGCAGAGTTACTTCATTGGACAGTGTCGAGCACTGAGTTTGTGTCAAAGTGGGTCAAATTCTTGCAGGTTTATTTTTCTTTCCTACAGTACTATAGCTCTTCAAAAATAGGCACTGCTCCTGTGCAGTTGTGTTCTGCTGTAGAAAGCAAATCAATTTCACAGGCCTGTAGCAGTTCCTCTTCTGCAGAAAAAATGATGTAGTGTATTTATAATGCCTGTAGTTGGATATAGCTGAAGCAGTTTAGGTTAGTACCATCACCTATAGTTTCATGCAGCCTGTCAGCTTCTGGGGAGAATGAGTGCAATGGGAATTTTTTATTCCCTGAGAGCTGCATCTTTGGGAGCCTGGTGTAAGGCTGCCACCCAGAGGTTTTCTGCGGTTCTGTCTTGTGCGGGAGAGGGATCTGGACTGTTTGATCGATAGCCCTTTGGGACAGCTCTGTTCTTATTTACGCGTCTACATTTTGCAGTAGCCTTCCCTTTCTTCCAGAGTTTCTTATCTCTTTCTCTCTCCTTGAGAAAAGAAAGAGCAGTAAGGGAACAAATACAAAGAAAAGGAAGTGTTGTAGAAGGATTCCTGCTATAACAAGGTGGGCATCTTGAGAGAATTCAGGCAATAAAGTACTTAGTGCAGGGTAAGAGCTATTACTAGCATCAAGGTTCATTAAACTTATCATGCACAATCACATTTTTAGGTTGCCTAGTAAGGCACAGATATCATAAAAATGCCCCTATCCTTTTCACATCACTAAGGAAGTAGTTTTATGTTAAATCTAATAGTGACTGTTTTCTGATCTAAACCTATGTGTGTTGTTGGAAAGTATGCTAAGTGCCTCATATAAGCTGTGGAATCAATTGTTGATAATATTAGATGGCATTTAGTTTCAAGTGAAATGTGTGTTTTCTCACTGGTGCGTATTCTGCAAATTCAGAAGAAAATTATTTTTACTAGATGCCTTCCAAAATGGTAGAAAGTACGTCTGAAAAAGACCCAGAGAGTATTTTAGTTTTACGTTGTGAGCTGTTTATATCAGAACTTCTCACAGATATTTGACAATGTCACGAATCAGAACACTGTTCTAGATGCAAATGTTGACTTTCAGCTAAATCAAACATAAATATTAATGTGGTGCAAGAGTGGTATTTTACAATATTTGGGTTTTCAGTGGATAGGCAATTAGGAGATTGATTTACTTCTTTGCTTTTCCATGTTTACTATCAGTGTGGTTCCTGTCAGGAAGGAGGGAGAAGTAGGAATTTATTATTGTTCTTTGTGTTCACAATAAAATAATAATTTCCATGGATCTCCTTTACCAATAGGTCAAAGGAAACAGACTGGCAGCCTTATTTCACTACACGACTTGTTGATGACTTTGGCACTCATCTTCGAGTTTTCAGAAAAGCTCAGCAAAGGATAGCAGAGAAAGGTGATCAGATGAAAGGTAATGTGAAGTATCTTTTATTTGAGTCTGAGTAGGCTGGTATCTTGTGTGTGTGAAATATAGTTAGCTTCATTTTATAATTCAAGTTCACTCTCAAGTTTCTAGTCTTGACAAAAATGTGCTTTTTTTAATTTTCTTTTGCATAGATCAAGCTGAGGAACTTGTAGATACATTCTTTGAGGTTGAAGTTGAAATGGAAAAAGAAGTCTGTCGTGATCTAGTCTGCACTTCTCCCAAAGATGAAGAAGGTCTCTCAATATTATCTTCTGAGTAAATATTTTAGTATGGGAGACTAAATCAAAATACTAACAATTGTGTTCACTATATGAAATGCATTAAAATCTTAGCATATGACTTTGAAAGTGTAGCTATATACCAGACATATATATTTCCTCTGGTTTGTACATATTAATGCTATAGCTAAAACGAAACATGTACATATGTAAGTGTTCCTCCTTTCATTGGAAGAATTTTAAGATGAAAATATTTTTTTCTGGGAGGGAGGGGATAGTTTTGCAGATTCTTACTGCTCTTCTGTTAGATGTGCCTTCCTTATCACTATTCTGGAGTCTTCCTTCAAAACCCACTATATTTTAAGGCAAAGTGTTGAAGGAGGGGAAAATGCTGTATATGTTAAGTAAGGAAAATTAATTAGAGTTAGGTTGTTTTGGTTTTTTTTTCTAATCTTGCAACTTGGCTTTTGTTGTCTTGGGTTTGAGGTAGATCTTTTTCATCAGTGCTGCTTATATTCCATCTGAAAGGTGTTATGGTATTGCTTGGAGTGTAAGAGATATATGGTTGTATGTTTGAACTCAGAATTAAGGATTTATCTATGGGATTTGGTGATATCAGATAAGATGTGAAGTAACATAATAGGAAATTGTACTGAGGGGGGTTTGTTTTCCTTCTCTAGGATTCCTAAGGGATCTGTGTGAGGTTTTACTGTATATATTGCTACCTCCTGGAGACTTCCAGAACAAGATCATGCGATACTTCGTCAGGGTAAGTACAGACTCTAAAAGCCACTCCAATTCTTTGGTTTAATGTCATAAAAAAAGTTTTAGATCTAAACTGCTAGTCTTATTTTCTAAAATTGAGCTAATGTAATATTAGGGTATTTTAAAAGCAGTAGAGTCTTGATAAGTATTTTATGGCAGTGAGCAGTTGTCTGAAATGTTTTCGAAGGTTCTTTTAGCTCTATCATGACAAAAGTGTGAGAAAGTGGATGTTGTTTTTCTCAAGGTTGTTTTTTCTTGAGGAGATTTTTCTTGTAATTTCTTGCAATTATAAACTACATTTGTAGTGTTAATTGGAAGAGAATGTGGTAGTGCCTATTAATTGTTTTCTGTAAGTACACTTTTGTGTTTTAAGCTCTACACAGTGATGTTTAAATTGTTGCAGTTATACTAGCTTTATGAGTAAATTTATAAAATGGTCTGTTATCCTTTGTTTTTTAGGAAATCCTCTCCCGAGGAATTCTTCTTCCATTAATAAACCAGCTCAGTGATCCTGATTATATTAATCAGTATGTCATATGGATGGTAAGATTTAAAATGTTTAAAATTACTTGTATTTCCAGAACATTTTCATATAAGGCTTTACTCATGTTCCCTGTAATCAGGATGGATAGTGTCTGGTATAAATGTTACCAATGGATATCTTGGCAGAGATAGTGAACTTAGGGCTGCTATATTAAATTTTATACACACATACACACAGAGTCTATATATCTGCACTCTTCATTTTGATTGTTCAACTGAGGTTGCCTGACTGAGGACAAATGTATCCCAAAATGTAAAGTTCACTCCTCTGACTTCTGCTTGGCTGTTGGGGAAGTATGGCAGTAACCATGGAGGTGTTTTCCTCTGCCTGTGTTTACAGTTTGGCCTTTCAAGCTTAACAGGCCTCAAGAATGAAAACTAAGAAACATTTATTTTCTGCTAAAGTATTTCAGGGAAATTGTTTTAGGACTGTTTGTGTTAACCCTAAATAATTCAACTGAATGGGCAATTTTTTTACTTTGATAACTCTGTAATGCACCTGCAAGAAAAGCCCCCAAACTTTTTAAAGTGATATTATATAGTAAAGCTAACATAAATAGAATATTTGTTCTTTGATTAACGTTGTGGATTATTTGCAAAGCAAGTTAAAACTTACTCTTATATGTTATTATCCTTTATAGTTCATGAATTAAGTTTAATTTTTCCCCCAACTTCTCTCTTTTTATTCATATATTTTAGTCTTATGGTGTACCTTCAAATTCTATGCTGAAAACACCCTTGCATTTCAAAGTTCTTATTATATATGGAATTATGGAATGACTTCAGGTGTATGTGTGTGATGTTTCCTTCACTCCAGCCTCCTCCATTTCATGTAAAAGTTTGCATGCATTCCACAAGAACCTACCTTTAGCAAGGAAAAATATTGCTCATCTGGGCCAGAACTTTCAATTTTCGATTCCCCTTTCCTCCTACGTGTGTTCTTTATTTGTAACTTGGCCTCATTCTTTATTTACAGAGCACTGCCCCCGACTGCATCCAGAGATAGGGTTCTGATTTTTTCATAAAGCTTTCTGTTACGATAGTGATGTCCCAAATAACTAATTTCCAAAATTGCTTTCTGAGTTGAAGAAGCAAATGTGCTGGGCAAAAGATAAGGAAAAAAATTAGTAGAAATCTTATGAAATGGAGATTGTTGCAGAAATTAAGGTCAAAAGTAGAGATGACTGAAATAAATCCTTGCTCCTTTTTGAACCTTTGACATAAAGTCAGACTTGAATGAAAAGATCAGTTTCTGGAAAAGAGAAGTTTAATTCCAGATTTCTAGGCGTACCACAGTCCAATACTAATTCAGTTGCAATAAAATACAAACCTTCAATATAAAATTAGAAGTTAATTCAAACTTCTCTCTTCACTGTGAAATTCACAAATTTACAAAATGTTTTAAGTTCAAGTATTGCCTGTATTATTACTTTTGAAAGCAGATTTCTAGGGAGATTTTTCCATTAACTTTGGTCAATGGTATCCAGTCTTCATTCTTTTTGCTTAGTGCAGTTCATGTCAATGCACTTCTTCGGTACAGACCAGGTATTACATTTCCATATCAAAGTGAGCATTTATAAGAGATGCGGGTGTAGCTTCAGATGGTAAAGACAGCATTAGTACTCAACCCTCAGCAGCTGTGTGCATGAGTTGTAAAGCTGCCAACCTTTCCCTGATCTCCATGCAGCATTCACAGCACAGTTTCCAGTGATCTTGGCAGCACAGCAGGCTTCCTTCACTTGCACAAATTTCTTTGAGTCCCTAGAACAGGTTCACTCTATGCCAATACTGGTAAAATAGTATGTATTTAAATAGCTTAATAGTATTTGCCAGGGTATCTGAATTAGGGTTCCAGAGGAGTCATTTACTTTTTTTTTTTCCTCTTCCTTAGGTTATGATTACATTGTAGAATGTGTTAATTCTTTTGTAATTCTGTATCTTAAGAAGCCATTACTCTGGGAGCATGTATACTTGCAGGGGATCTTGGTAGAGCTGAACCTTTTCAGTGGTCTCTCCATTTTCTGCCTATTTAACTAAGGAGATAATAGCAGAAGAAGGTGGATTGGGTTTTGGAGATCTTCATTAAGGAGGCTGATGGATTTTCCATGTGTCTCTGTTGTACTTTTTGAAAACAGAAAGTGATGGTGTGAAATAGGTTTTGACTATGCATGCTTTTTCTGTCTTAGTCCGTGTAAAATTTCAGTACCAAAAGGAAGAAGTGTCAAAGAATTTTCAAAATGTCACTTTGCAGTGCTGTATCATTCACTAATTCACTTGAAGAAATATCACATCTTGTACTTTTAGCTGTTTTACATTGCTTACACTGTAAAACTTTGTGTTTCAGATTCGTGATTCCAACTGTAACTATGAGGCCTTTATGAATATTATTAAATTAAGTGATAATATAGGAGAGTTGGAAGCAGTGAAAGATAAAGCGAGTGAAGAACTGCAATATCTTCGATCTCTAGATACGGCAGGAGATGGTTAGTGCTGCATTGTTTTGCAAAATATGAAATGCATTTACCAGCATGGTCTCTGTAGAATATTGCAACAACTAAAAATAAAAGCTCTGATGCAGTATAATATAAAGTATTTTATTAAAAAAATTGCATAAGTGATAAAACTTGAATTTTCATTTTCATAAATATTTTGTTGGTTGGTGTGTTTGATTCCTTTTTTTTTTTTGTAAGTATAGAGAATTTGGTTAGCTAAGTGTATTTCTGTTAAATCAAAACTGCCTAAATGGTGGTTCTGAGTTTCAGCAGTATTTAAGGTATTAACGGTAATCAGTTAACCATTAATCTGAAAAAGGGGAGAGAAAAATATTTCTTCTTGTTCATTTTCATTAGCAAGATACTAAACTGGAAAAAACCAACAAATCAAGACTTTATTTAGTCATCTGCATTGCTTAATTGTCTTTGTTTTTGCTTTCAGATATCAACACTATAAAAAATCAAATAAACAGTTTATTATATGTTATTAAAGTTTGTGATTCAAGAATTCAAAGGTTGCAGTCAGGAAAAGTAAGTGTTTTAATCTTTTTTTTAGTTTCAAAACGGTGAGGTTGCAAATGACTGACTAGTTGTTCGTTTTGCTTGTTTTATAATTAAGGGTTGATTGAGTTGGTATGCTTGGCTTTACTTAATTTCTTGACTCTCCTTATTTGGCCTAGATGTAGTTCCAAGATAATGTAATATTCTGCATATATTGACTATTAAAATGATTAAACATTCTATAGCTGGGCTTGAAGGCATTGCTGTAATAGCAAGAAATGCCATATAGGCAGAAGAAAATGTGACTGAGATGAATTTAAGTTGTGACCTGCAGCCCATCAAATGCTGAAATTAATTCTTGTTAGTTAATTTTCTGCTACTGTCACTATTGATGAGGTATTTGGGGTTAATTTGACCTGTAGAGTATTACATGAACAGCAGTATTAAAATCCAGCTTATGTTGCAGAATCGCTGCAGCCCATTTTGAAGGCAAATAATTAAGAAAACATGACTTTCTAATCTAGACCTTTGTTTATTAGTGATCATGAAAATAGCTAGTCATTGAGATGCTACTTTATTATGTGTAAAGTAACTTTTTTTAACCTATATTCTTTGTGGTAAGTAGAAGTTTTAAAGGTTAATTTAAAAAAAGCCTATGAACACACTGAACTGTATCTTACAGGAAATAGATACTGTGAAACTGGCAGCAAACTTTGGGAAACTTTGCACAGTCCCTCTGGACCATATTCTGGTAGACAATGTTGCACTACAATTTTTTATGGGTAAGTGTCAATTTATCTGATCTCTTTTATTTATAAAGAATATGCTGACTCACAGGAGTGTACACTTGGAATTGCTAAATGTCAATACTAAGAATGTCCATCACTTTTGTTGGTGTTTATAGTACTTTTAATGCAGTAGATGGAAACAGTCCAGGAAGTTCCTGGAGTGCATGGGAAATACTTCCTGACACAGTTGGTGAGGCAGCCAACCTAAAAAGGCACCTGTCTGAACCTGTTGTTTGCAAACAGGATGATGTGATAGTTGGAGGCTGTCTTGGGCATAAAATGAACACCCTCAGTCAGTTTACAGATGACACTTAAGTTGAGCAGGAGTCTTCACATGTAGAGGGCAGAGAGGCTCTAGAGGGAAGAAGGCTGGATTTGTGGTCCGAGATAATTTGTATGAGATTGAATAAAGCCAAGTGCCAGGTCCTGCACTTGTGTAAACCCCAGGCAGTGCTGCAGGCTGGGGTCAGAGTGGCTGGAAAACTGCCTGGCAGAAAAGCACCTGGGGGTGCTGATTGACAACAGCTGAACATGAGCTAGGAGTGAGTCCAGGTGACCAAGAAGGCCAATGGTATCCTGGCTTGGATCAGCAATGGTGTGGCCAGCAGGATTATGGCAGTGATTTTTCCCCTGTACTCAGCACTAGTGAGGCCACACCTCAAATCCTGTGTTGAAGTTTTGGGACCTTCGCTACAAGAAAGACGTTGGGGTGCTGGAGCATGTCTAGAGAACGGCAACAGAGCTGGGGAAGGGTCTGGAGCACAAGTCTTATGTGGAGTGGCCCAGGGAACTGGGTTGCTTAGGCTGGAGAAAAGGATGCTCAGGGGGGACCTTACCACTCTCTACAACTGCCTGAAAGGAGGCTGTAGTGAGGTGAGGACTGCTCTCTTCTCCTAGGCAGCTAGCAACAGGCTGAGAGGAAATTGCCTCAAGATGTGCCAGATGAGGTTTAGATTGGGTATTGGGAAAGATTTCTTCACCAAAAGGGTGAAGCGTTTGGCTTGACAGGCTGCCAGGGGAAGTGGTTGAGTCACCATCCCTGGAGGTATTTAAAAGACATGTAGATGTCGTGCTTAGGAACATGGTTTAGTGGTGGACTTGAAAATGTTAGATTGGTAGTCTTGAACATCTTTTCCAATCAAAATGATCCTGTGATTCTATGAACCTGTTTTTTAGAAACTCAGTTTGAACTTTGTCTCCATTTGTATCATGCTGTACAAGCCTGTTATATTCACACGGTAATGATATTCACTTTTTACATGTTCATTTGAAGATTCAGTGCTTAGTTCCTAGACTTTGCTCTCAGATTTTTTACTGATTATCACCATAATGTATATGTATATACATATATACACATAAATACATATATACACATAAATATCACCTATAAGTATATGTACATATTTTTTTTAATTGACTCTCTATGGCAAGTATTCCAGATGTATAATCAGATCCTGGTGTTCCATATGTAGTCAACATCATAGGGAATTCCTATTCCAAGATGCACAACAGTAACTAAGTCACGTGGTGTCTGTTTTCTGTAGATTACATGCAGCAAACTGGTGGCCAAGCACATTTGTTTTTCTGGATGACAGTGGAAGGATACAGGGTTACAGCACAGCAACAGCTGGAGGTACTTCAAAGCCGGCAGAAAGATGGAAAACATCAGACTAATCAGACCAAGGGTTTATTAAGAGCAGCTGCATTTGGAGTTTATGAGCAATATTTATCAGAAAAGGTAGGAGTAACTTAATTCTGCAGTTTGATGTTTATACTTTGTACTGGTACTTCTTTGATAGTTATGGCTAAGCTGATATGAAATTGTTGTTAAGGAGCACAAGTTGCTTACATGTTGACATTTAAGCTATTGCTTGTGTATCTTCTCTCTCTCATGTCAAGCAGGCTAATATTGCCTCTGACTGCCCTGTCAGATGCACTGTGTTCCTCAGAAGCTGACTTTCTAGAATACTCAAACTAGAGACAATGAAAAGACAGAATAAAAAAGTGTCTCTCTGCATATGCTGTCCTTTCCCTTCCTTTTATTCTGCCCTCCACCCTTGCCTGCCCTCTTAAGAAGTGTTATTAAAAAATGGAACTGAGTATTTGTTCAAACTTGGATTAAAATTGGGTTATGAGATGAAATAGCTGCTCGTGTCTCTCTACAATTGTCTGTGTGAATTGCTCAGGTATCACCACTGGGTATCTTTCAATAGGCTGTAAGGAATCATCCTCTGTCAAGAAACCACTCATCAACTTGTATTGACAAAGCATCTTTGTTCTGAATTTGTGTGTGCATAAAAATCACCTCTCACTCAGAAATGGGAAGTTGACAAACTGTTACCATTTCCTCAAATGTTTCAGGACTTCGTCCTATTACTTTTTTGTTGGCTTGTTCTTGATTTCTGAATCTAAATATTTTTCATAAATAAATAAAAACTGCTTTATAAGTCCGAGTAAATCTGATTTAGGTACTTCTTCCAAATGTAGGTATAAGTTGTTTTTGAGGCAATTCCTGGTGTTTACTAGTGAAACTTCCAAGTTTTAATACAAACTCTGAATTTAATTTGGGATGGAGGGGATCTGACTCCTGTTGTATGTTCTAGACAGTTACAGAAATATTTGTCAAGAAGAAATTTAGTTTACTTAGAGAGTTGCAGCATTGCTTTGGATTTTATTTGTTAAAGTAGAACTTTATTATTTTTATGCTGCAAAAGTTGATTTAGATCTCTATGACAGGCATCTCCAAGAGTTAATATTGATGACAACTTAGTAGCAAAACTTGCAGAAACACTGAACCATGAGGATCCAACACCCGAAATCTTTGATGACATTCAGAGAAAGGTATACTCTATTCATCCTTTATTTCATAAGAACTGTTAATGATATAGAGTATAAAACATAATTACAGATGCTGAAAAAGAAGGAAGTCAAATATCTAAACCCTAAAATTTGTGTTACCATCTTGCTGTTCTATGAAAATCACTCTAAAATTGTCAATTTTTGCTTTGCCATTTGTTAGCCCATGGTTTTCAAAGCAGTAGGCAGGAGTAGGTGTCTTTCCTGTATGAATCTAAATATGAAACTCAGTTTAGATTTATCATATTTTGATTTGTGTTGATGCACCAATTTAAGAAAAATTTCATGAGTAGACTAAGACATACAGTTATTATTTAGTTTTACTTCTCTTTTTCAAAGGTGAATGTAATTCACCCATATTAAATCCTATAGCTGTTCCCAGAAATTAGTTTGACTGGTCTGTTTCTGCACACATGCACAGTGAAGCACTCAGAAACAGCAAGTACTGAAGAAAAAAACAGTATATGTATATGTATAATAACCTGCATATGTATACTTTATCACTCAAGTCTAACACATGTATTTAGAAAGGAAAAGTGAATGATTAATATTCTGGCAATAACTTACATACCCAGTCTGAAAAGTTTTTATTTTAGATCATTACTTTGATCATGCTTTCATGCTACAAATCAGTGATATGAGCTGTAGAATTTAGATTCACACTGCTGTACTTGGGACTACCATTTAAATTAAATAAATTAAATAAATTAAATAAATTAAATAAATTAAATAAATTAAATAAATTAAATAAATTAATTAAATAAATTAAATTAAATAAAATTAAAGCACCTTGTGAAATCTGGGCCTTGCTTGGGAATTCTGCTGAAGAGCATAAATTTCCCATATGTTACAAAAGAAATTAACTTCCTCAAACCCGGATGGATTGGGTTTTTTTATGTTCTTACTGGTATGGGGAAAAAAAGAATCATTAAAACATTCTAGAATTAACATGAGTATCCAAACATTATGAATTAATTCCTGCTATGTGTAGATACTTTTGTGTATATGTATATATACTGTATAGGCTATGAAGGTAAATTGTTTGAGGTAGTGTGGTTAAATCTTTGCGAGGTATGGCTATATTGTATTGGCTAAACTAGAAATTGTCAAAAAGGTCACAAATGGTGTCTTTCCTCCCCTTCTTTCCCTCTTCTCACCCGTTGCCCTAAGTGTTTGCAGGTCTACATGTATAGTTTATCCACAACGAGGGACAGAGATAACCTTTTATGAAATGGATAAAGACCAAATAGGTTTATACTGTAATTGGAAGGGTTAAGAGCAGAGGACAGAAGCATTTACAGTTCATGTGCCACTTCCCTTCCTAGATGCGCACGTCTGACTAGTTAGATATTATCTGATAACCTTTCCATTAAGTCTTAAGAGACATGTATGCAGAGGTACTTCTTGTTCAAGTAGAATTTATGAAAACTAGTCTGATTAATTAAAAAATGCAATAAGTATTTCTGAAGTTGGCATTTTTGTTTCAATAAGGTGTATGAGTTGATGCTGCGAGATGAGAGGTTCTACCCTTCGTTCAAGCAGAATGTTTTGTATGTGCGTATGTTAGCTGAGCTGGATATGCTGAAGGATCCCAGTTTCAGAGGATCAGATGATGGTGAAGGAGGTGAGCTCTGTATCTCTAAGGGGTATTTCATTCTTTTCTCTGCTTTAAAATGAAAATAAAAAAATTATCCACACTGTTTTTAGGAAATTAAATACTCCTGTGATGTCTCTGATATATAAATTAATTCTCCTCCTTGTGCTTTTGTGTGAATTGTTTTGGGACTCACATAGGGTTTTCACTGTAGTAAGTGTATTAATCTTATATAAATTCTTGTCATGTCTTGGCAACTAGCTTGTCGCTAAAATAAATATGTGATTCTGTAATTCTACTTTTTTCTTGAAAATACTTAAAACTCTTCAATGTGTTGGGTTCTTTTAATGCACAACTGTGCTCCTCTCTGGAAATAGAAATTGAAAGTACATAGGAGATGTGGCTTTTTAAAGCAAATAAAATAATTTTTTTCTTGTTAACTGAAGTACAAATCCAATGGAAATCGTTTTCACTGTTAAACTTAACAAAGCAGTACCATGTGGGGATATAAACTTAAAAAGAAACTATCTGAAATATTTATTTAGAATCTTTATAAACTTACATTTCTTTAAGTGTCTTTATTGGAAATTTAAAACACTTGCATGTTGCATGCAGCATTTTGCCCAGTGCCACAGTTCTCCTTCATTTTCCATATTGGTTTTTGGATGCATTTTTATTTATGTGTGGCCCTGCAATGGGGAAAAATCTTCTAAGCTGGTTTTTCCTTTCCTTTCCTTTCCTTTCCTTCACTGCTCCCAGAATCTTTTAATGGGTCTCCTACTGGCAGCATAAATCTGGTAAGTGCTTGGATTTTTTTTTTTTTTAATTTTTTTTGTACTCAACAGTAGAGAAAGTGTGATAAAACAGTTTAACTTAATGTACATTACAGGCTTTACTTCAATGCAGTTGAATTTCTGAAAGTTTTTGAATCAAATTGAAAGACACAAGTTATTAATTATTCTGTAAGATAAAACTTCTCTTATTTTGTATTTTCCCATGTTTAATGTAATTTTACATTGTTTCTCACAGAAACGGTTAATTTATGGAAAGCATACTTTCTTATCACTCTTTGTTTTTCATAAATAGTTATAAATTTGGAGTTACATAATAATAGGTGAAAACCAATCCTTGAAAACAAATCTCAGAGGATTAAATTCAAAGAGACTTTAAAATAAGGCATTTAATTACATTTTTGTTGGTTGATAATTTTTTTTTCATTAGGACTTGATTTGGAGACATTAAAGTACCTGGAGTTTATTCCAGCCATGAGTCTTTGTTTTTTTAATCTGTCTGATTTCAAGTTCAGTTTTATTTTTTTAAGTGATTCTTGACCTGTGTCAGTTTGTCAAAACCTTTTCTTGGTTAAATGAGTGTACCTGAACCAAAAAATACACTTATTTAAAAAGGAAAAATCATAGAAAGTTTGATATGTACCCTCCCCATGTTTCTGCAGACAGTGTGTAGCTGAGCCACAAGGTACGCGAGATTCAGTTGGGCATATGAGAATATGTTTTCAAACCTTTCAGTTTCATGAAGGTTTACATAGAGATTTACAGTCTGCATGCAATTTCCTGGATTGTGTGATGCCTGGGCCCTTCTAGTTTGTTCTTGGAAGGTGCTGGGCATGCTTGCATGCAAAGGAATGAGTGTTTTCTAAAGGAATACACGTAACATTAATGTAAATATGCGTCATTGTAGGGGTTGGTTGGTTATGGGGTTTGGTTTTTTGTGGATTTTGGATGTTTTTTAATTTCAACTGGGATTTTCTTTCCTGTTATTTTCCTGTTGTTGACATTTTGAAATGTAAAGAAAAGGGGAGGTGTTTAGCTGATACAATTTATGCAAACTCCCAGTAGATGCGGAAGAAAAAATTAATTTAGCCATATTTTTTCACAAGAGCCTTTGAACTGACTAATCTCTTCAAAAAGTCTTTCAAATGTCTTTTAAGTACTCTTTCTAAAAATGTTGTTACATACCAGAATAATGTTTTATGGATGAGGATTTGTCATTGTGGTGGCTTATCTGGCTAGTGGTTATCTGCTGCTTTGTTTCAAGTGACTTTCCAAGCTAAGTTACAAAGTCCTAAAATCTTTACCAATCACTGTTGCAGTACAAATAAGTATTTGCATGGGACTCTTCAGAGACTTGATTTTTGTTTTTTGTTGTGACAAGGGTATTTATAGAATACTACATTTATTATAAAGAGTTAGGAACATTGTAGGAGAAATACGTAAGTAAATTTCTCTTTATGCAGAACTACATCTACTTTTCTGTCATCCATATTGTTCAGGGTGTTCAGTGCTTTTACAGGTGTTTGAATACTGGTAGATTAGTTTTTTCTGGCTGAATGCCATGTCCAGAGTAAATTTCTGTGCACATAGTTTAGCTCCCTTGTGTTAGTCTGTTACATAAGAAAAATAGACCTTGGAAAGGTTACTTCAAAGGTCAGGGAATTTCTGTACTTGCAACTAAGGACAATGTATTAAATAAGATTGGATTGTGTTGTGATGTGATATTTTTAGGTTTTTAATTAACTTGTGTTCCTGTGAATATATCTAATGGCAGCGATATTAGCTCATATTAAATGTCCGTCTGTTGTGTTATCTGTTCAGGTTTCAGCCTTTTAATTTACTTGTATTAATAATTGCTGTATAGTGCCTTGCCACAGGAGTTGAGTGTTTCCTAAAGTTTCTATTATAAAATAAATTGTCTGCAGTTCATACTTTCACTGGAAGTATTTGGAAGAGAGGCTCAAAACTGTTTTGAGGAAAAGTTGTTTTACAAAAATATCTGATTTTTTGCCTTTTGATTTGATACATTAATCTACTATATTAAATCAGTGGTTCACATTTTGGGAGTATAAAATCATTGTAAATATTTGTAGACTGTTGCAGATTTCCTCTAAAGGATTCATAATGGGAGCTTTACACTGAGTAAATAGGAGTTACACAGGTGTTCCAAGACCTTAAAGGGCAGCAGAAGTGGCTGGGTTGAACTTTTGGTAGTCATTAGCATATGTCAGCTTGAGCCCCACTCAGTAATCACAAAGAAATCTGAACTTGAGTGACAGTGAAGGGAAGCAGGAAAACAAGAAATAATTACGCCTTTAAAAAATATAACAGTACCTTAATGTCAGTATTTTGTAGCAAACAAAACATTTGAGCAGTTGGCAGTTGCTTGTCTTCTTTTATCACATCCCTTCCATCTTATTGATAATCAAATCCTAGAGCTTTTAGAACACCAAGCACTTTATCCAAGCTTCAACAAATGTATTTTGTTAGCCAGTCTCAGGTGATACTCTGCCCCTAAATTGAATGCTGCAGTATAGAACAGCATGCTTGACAACATCATGGCTGTCCAAGGGACTTGCTCAGGAATGGACTAAGTCAGATCCTGTGTCCAACAATGACTGAAAGCAACCATAAAATTAAAGGCACACCCACTTATGGTGATACTTTAGCAGAATAACTCTCCAGCATCCAGTAACTTACAGATTCTTGAGGTAAAGATGATGTCTGCTGTCAAAATATTTTTGCATAAATTCATCTGTTCTACCATTCAACAGACATAAACTTCTAGCACTATAGCATGTAGTGGCAAAATAGATTCCCCCAAAAGAGCTTTTCTTGCTTCTACCTCTTCTCAATCTGGGACCTTAGTGCTACAAGTCTACAAGCATATCGAAGATATTCAGGAGACTCCTACTGCAACACACATTATTCAGATGCTTTTAAGCTGCCTTTTATTTGATATCTAGACTTTATAACAGAAATGTTATTTCCCTTGCCTTCAGTAGTAAACATTTAGGCAGAGACTGATTGAGGTGGTTGAGGCAGAAAAGAGCCATTCCTTGTAAAGAGCTAGAGGAGGAAAGAATGGAGTATTATGTTGGGATATTGTGGAGTTGATAAAGATTCAGATGAAGAAGGGGCAAGAGCAGAGTCTTTAAATAATTCATGTTTAAGTCCAGCCTATCCTTTGATTGTAATCTCAAATATTGTTTTATGTTTAAGGAAACAGAGGAGATTTAGAAACTGAATTGATGTAGGTAGAGGTTTTAGTTTGATACGGGCATGGCACTGCTAACCAGTAAGTCCCATTGCAGGTAACTTTTTGTGGTAAGTCACTACTGAACTGGCTTGGCTAAATTATAAAAGATAGCAGATAGCTGTGTTCATTCTGAAGGTGTTTCTTTGGAGAATTTTAGAATTCTGGGGTGAAATATACAAAGTAACTGGGATTCTAGTGAATTCTGCTTAGGTAGCTCCAACTTTTTTTTTTTTTTTTTTTTTTTTTAACCTGGTAATTTAAGATTAGAATGTGTAGTGGCCCATCCTCTATTTCTTTCAGTTTTGTATGCAAGTCTTTCAACAGTCTTGAAGAGCTTTATTATGTTAAATCTTAGTAATCAGGTGTATTAATTTTAACTAAAAACAAGGCTTCTTTAAAAAACCCATTGGGCTTCTTTTGACCCCAGTAATTATTAAATTTGGAGAGAGAGCATTAATCAGCTGAGGATGTACCTGTTCATTTTTTACAACAGAAATTATTCCTGAGAAAAATGTTGGCTTGTTTTTTTACATAAAGCAGAAAAACTTCAAGTTTCTACTGCTGCGTAACATTTGTGTAGAGCATAAAAACATTTGAAAGAAAACAGAATGCTATGAGAGTAAAAGCCAAAAGACCTGTTACACAACATCTGTATCTGCCGTTGTTTGGGAGATTTTCTGGGTTTGTTTGGTTGGTTGGTTTTTTTTTTTCCCAATGCTCAGCAAAAGACCATTTTTAGCTGTATTTTCATTAGAGTTGAGATATCAAACTGAAGTGGCAAATAAGTTTGATCAAATAAGTTTGGTCACACAACTATGTGTGAAAATGATGGGGGAAATGAACGGCCCTATACGGTGCAAAAGAACAGCTTTGGTAACCAGGTAGTACAAACACCTGCTTTGTTATAATGCACTAAGCTTTTAGTATACTGAAAGTTTGAAAGCTAAATAGATAAATCAAAACACATCTCAAATACAATTATTTCTAATCTTATTCTTTTTTTCCCATTTTTTCCTCCTACGTTATCTCTCCACCCTTCAGTCCTTAGATGACCTTTCAAATGGCCCTTCTGATGAGACAGTTCAGCTCCATGCATACATCTCAGATACTGGTAAGTGAATCTGTTATGATGTCTGCTTACTTTTTTTCCACCATTTATTTTGAGTTTTGTAATATTACAGGCCCTTGAAATCCTGATTGTCTCATTTTTTGGCCTCATAAAACATTTGAATTCATATTTTCCATTAAGTCCTTTCGGAAATCTTTACAGTATTTGTTCTGTAGGTCACAGACTATATATCTGTACTTAAAACATGATTTAATTTTTATTGCTTATGGTAGTAGTATTATTATTATTACTATTTTTATCTCTGGAGAATCATTCATTAAACTTGCTATAGAGTAGGGTTTATTTTAGCAATTATTTAAAAAAATCTGAAAGCCATGTGGCTCTTTCTAGTCACAGAATTATAATTCTTGAGTGTTTCATTCTCTTAGTATAATATTTTTCCCTTATTCTTTGTGCTTCCTTACTGATTTAGCTTAGTTTAAGGAAGTAACTTCTGTCCTTATTGTGGTGGCATTTTTGGTTATCTTTTAAAAAACTTTGCACAGAAAGAATTTATTTTTCTTTATTACATGAGAGTAAATAATAAAAATCTCTGCTATTATTTGCAAATGCTCTAGTTAAATGAGATTGCGTTGGGTAATTAAATTCTGAAGTGGTCTTCAGATACTTTTTTGGTAGATTTTACTATGCAATATGCTTTTGAATCTATGCATTTATGTATGGACACATGCTATCAGCAAACATTCAGCTACTTTATGTGTTAATTAAACCTGTTCCAACTCAGTGTGAGGGCAGTGTGCAATGCAAGGTCATGGTAGTCAGTCCTCAGGGAAAAGGGAAACTGAGTTGAAAGTTAAGAATCAAATTCTGCTTTTTAATTAAAATGGCATATGGTACTTTCTTTCTGAATTAAACTTAGACGTTTCATCATTCTGAGTTAAGGAAAAAAGGTAAACTTCTATAGAACCACATAAATTGTAAATTTTATAATCTTGAGGGCAGCATGTATTGATAACTACTAATCTGACTGAATACATAATGCTCCAGTTGTGGCAGGAGATCTGTACAGGTTTGTATTGCAAGATAATATTAAACTGCATCTGTGAGCAAGCTTTTTTCCTCACTCAGTTACTATCCTTTACTGTACATGAGGGTTATATACAGACAGGATTATCTCTGTGTGTTTTAGGATTCATGCTGTCTTGGGTTGCAAAACAAATACTAATTCAGAGGCTATGACATAAGGGGCAGCAGGACAACTTCGTTCTTTTTCTGCCTGAAGTGGTTCTGAAGATGCCACTTAGCAGTGCCCCTGGGATGTGGTCTGGTGGCTGCAGGGCCAAGTGGTCAATGTGAGTGTAGAAGACAGAGCTTGTGTGAATGCCCCCCCCGCCCCCTTGGGGCTGGGGGTTCCTGGCTCTGCTCTCTGGGCAGTCTTTTGGCACCATCCTGACTGCCTGCTCATTCCCCTTGGGGTTCAGCACTCAACATTCTTCTTTTAGAGGGTGGATGGCAAAGACAAGATGCTTGTGTCCGTTCTTCCCCTTTCTAGTGTGTAATTCTTGCATTGGCAGCAGCTGTCACTATCCTACAGGTACTCCCTGGCTGCTTAGACAAAAGCATTATACTTAAGAGAAATCAGGACTGAAAGTACTACAGAGGATTGAGTTGATGATTTCTTGGGAGAATTGTATTATATGCAGTGTGGGTGCATAGAAAAATTCAGAGATCTTAATTAAAAATATTTTCATCTAGCCACTGGAAAACTGTAGGTACTGAATATTGGCTCAATACTTAGAAATACAACATGTTGCCAATTTAAATGGTGTGCAGTATAAACAATATTGGTTCTAGGTTATTCTCTAAATAAAATGAAAGGTTTTGAAACGAACTGTACTGGGAAAATTCTGTGAGGGAGAGATGTCCAAGAAGACTTAAATATTTAATGGAGAGGAAAAAGATGTTTGCTTCTGTTTCATATAGCTATATGTGTTCTTTTCATTTATGAATTGACTTTTCCATACAATATGTGTGTGCATGCGCAGAGAATGCTTTATATATATGTACACACATGTCTTTATATATAGTTGACTAAAATAGCATGGAGTGTTTTTTATCTTAGAGTTAATAACTTACTGCTGAGTTAATAGCAAACTCCTGATGCCAATAACAATCAATGCTTGCAGCTTGCAATCATTGTCTTGTATTTATAGACCTTTTTGATGCGCAGACTGTTGCAATGTGATTAGACTACTTTGCAGACTGGAATTTCTTCTGGTTTCACAGTTGTCTTTCACCCCCATCTTGAGTTCTTTAGGTTAAAATATTTTTTGAAGGATCAATTTACTATTTAAAAGTTGAAAATTCTTCTGTTTGTTTATGTTTTGCATGTCATTGAAACCTATCTAACTTTAAACTGCTTAATCTCTATTTAAGTTTACATAGGAAGTTTTGGAGAGTATCGTACAGTATTTAAGTTAAAGGAATAGTTAGTCTTCTGCTTGCATGTCCATTTTTGTCTTCAAGTCTGTCATTCCAGACATTTCTTCACTTCACATTTGTGTCCTTTCGTCTTCCTTCTTTCTGTTTGTTCCTTTTTTTTTTTATTTTTGTTTTTAAAACTACTAGTCTATGCTGACTCTGACCCATATGCTGTGGCAGGAGTGTGCAATGACCATGGCAAGACATATGCCCTGTACGCCATCACCGTCCACCGGCGAAATGCAAACAGTGAGGAGATGTGGAAGACATATCGGCGCTACAGTGACTTCCATGACTTTCACATGAGGATCACTGAGCAGGTAACCAAGCTCATGAAAATCTTTATATGTGCATGTTTCTGTGGTTTGGTAACCGATGACTGTATGATTGCTCTTTGAAAAAGAAATGGAACTTAGAAAATCTCCCCCCTCTTCCCATACTGCTTAATTTTACTTTAAATCTTTCTGTGGAAGTGCTGTGAGTCTCAGAGGGAGTTAGTTATATTTTTCACAGAGATTAAGAAATAAAAACTGAAGTTGGGAAATAGGTATTTAGGTTTTAAGTGAATGTCAAGAACTGGTGGGGGTCCCAAAAGGGAGAACTGGTAGCACCTCACTATACTACTAGCAATCTGGCTTTTACTGCTGTACTTGTATTCTCAGACTCTTAACTCTCCTAACATGAAAGAAGGAAGAAATAGAGAGTTGTAATTCACCAACTGGTACAAAGTAGAACCTACTGACATGAAAAAATGAAGAAAACACTGTGTTTTTAAAAGGAGGCTGAAGTGCTTTTAAACCAAGCCTTTGGAGAAGTTAGATTTGACTGCATAACTTTGAACTAGTCAGAAGTGTCAGTTTATATCCCTTTACTCTGTTATTAATTGAGAGTCATAGAGAACAAATTCTGTGCAGGTAAGTTAGCATTTTAAAATTGCAGCAGTAATAAAAATTGAAAAGGCTTTATTAAAAAAGCAAACACATTGAATATTTAATTATAAATGAAGTCCAACTTTCCTTTGAATTTCTTATGATCTTAGTGTGCTGTCAATATATTTGAAAGACCAATTTTTGTACTCCTTCAAATTGATTTTTTTAATTAATTCAGTGTTTTGAAGAATCTTGGATCTTAGAGTGAATTAACATTCTGCTGATATGGGACAGTAATTTAAAGCTAAGATAACATTAAATGAGTAGAAATAAATGGCAAAAGCAAAGATGTTCAAAATATGAAATCTCAACATTTCTGGTTGCTACGTCTGATTGAATTTACAGAGACTAAAAATGTTACCCTAGAGTACTAAGATTGCAAAAACTAAACAGATTTCTGTGATTCACTGTGGCATCTAAGATGCTCCCAACAGTTTTGCTTTGTCTTGACAGTAAAATAGACGTTCTTATTGTCTTGTGTGCTTGCCTGAGACATTTTTATTGACATATTAAAGGTAAAAGTTAGAATCATTGGTATAAGATTAATAAGAGGGGCAGGGACTGTTTTTCAGAGAAAATAGACAGTTGATCCAAAATGAAATTGAAGTCAGCAGTTCAAAGTATCTGAGTTTCTTTTCCTTAGAGCACTGAATAGATTCACACCAGTTCCTTTAATCAGTCATGTAATCAATGCCATTTGAAGTAGATACCTATATTTAAAATAGAGGCTGTTAGTTGCTTACATTGCTTCTGCTTAGATACAAAAGTCCAAATGAAAACTAGACCGTCTTCAGTTACTTTCCCATGTGACCTACTTGCAAGGGAATGGGATTTGTAAAGTTGTAAAGAGCTATTCTTTGGTGCTTCCTACAGGCCATAAATTTTTATGAGCTTCGTGACCTTCCAGAGTTTACTGATGCAAGAAGAGATCTTGCAGGGACTGAATGGAATCCGTATCTTTAAATCTGTAATGTTGTGGTCTTTGCTAGAGGAAAAGGATGCAACCTGTTTTTCCAGGTTGTTTCTTAAAGCCTAGAATACTGTATGTTTCTCTCTTTACCACCTTAAGGATATTACTTACAGGAAGTCTGGATTTTGTATGGGGATAGTCCTGATTGTTCAAGTTTTGTTCTGGTCACTTTTTTATTTTTTGTGCATTTTACCAAATATATTCAGCCTTATTAAGTGTTAGGGCCTCTTCTTCCCCTTCTGCTTCCCTGAGACTGCCATTCCTCCTGCAAAACTAGATCAGAATACATGTCAACCAGTGCCAATCACTGTCATTACCTGGAGAAAGGGCACAGATCATGACATGTAGAGCATGTTGTGATAAGCTATGTGTAAACTGGGTGCTGCCATCTCTCCAGGGAGAAAAGCTTAATTATTTCCGTAATAGGCTTGATCAGGACAGGAAAGGAAAGAGGTTTTAGAAACATATACAAGTTCTCTTGAAAATCTTTACTCTTTATGTAGTCTCGTAATCCTAGGAACTTCATTACAAATAATAATGATAAATTTTGAGCCTAAGCCTTTTGTACACTCTATTGATTTGTATTTCAAAAGTGTGTTTCAAAAGAGAGTTTCACAAGAAATTAAATTTTACCCTTGATAGTCTCCTTGGAATTTTCATGCATTTGTTTTTGACAGCGTATGTTTCACTTTGGCTTTTCTGAGGTTTCTGAGTTCCGGGCACAATTCAGAATTTTTTTTGTCAGGTGTTAGATTATCTATAAGAATCAGCGAATAGAATGTCCTTATGAGAAGACTTGAAACTCTTGAAAACAGAATAAAAAAATCTTCCCTTTTTTTCTAGTTTGAAAACCTTGCAAATATACTAAAACTTCCTGGCAAAAAAACATTTAACAATATGGACAGAGAGTTTTTGGAAAAGAGGAAAAAAGATTTAAATGCTTATTTGCAGGTAAGTTGTTACCATTTTGTTTTAGCTCTATGCTTGGAATTATTTTTTCAGAGGTAGCTTGCCTTGTGATTTTTTTCTTTTGTAAAAAACAAAAGCTGTGTTGTAGTTGGTACACAAAACTAAATAATATACCTTAAGAACTTGATATGATCTCATAATTTTGCGTTTTCTTTGGTGTTTTGGTTTATTGTCAGCCGCTTCTGTCACAGCTTTTCTGAGCTGATGAGGCTCCAGGTATGTTGGTTTTGAGCATTATGCCACTGACCTTCTCCTGCTGACATGTTTGTGGTCACTTTCTCTTGTGCTGCTGCATAAGGATTTCAGTGGCACCCTCTCCAGCAGTGTAGCAAAGCACACAGTTCCTCTGTATAAGAGAAGGCCTGTATCAGCCCAAAGAAAGAAATGCAGTTGTCTTCCTTCATAGGGACTTTCTGGTCATTTAGCACCAAAATATGTTGACCAAGTCAATGAACATGTTAACAGTAAATAGTGAAGATGAGTAAAATACTGTGAAATGACAGTTTGATGATAAAGGTGTATATTTTTCTGTGAGATGCTACAATTACCATTGTGGTTAAAATTATGGTAATTACTAAGAAGCCCATTGTTTCCATCTTGAGACTAGTGTAATGTTGGAACAAAATTTAAGAGTGAAAAAATACATTGCTAGATGTGATGTCTTTGATTGTGACTTGTTGATTATGTATTAAAATAACTTTTAAAAATTGTTTTACTCAGCTCTTGTTAAATCCTGAAATAATGAAAGCTTCTCCAGCTTTAGCCCATTATGTGTATGACTTCCTGGAGAATAAAGCCTACAGCAAAGGGAAGGGGGATTTTGCACGGAAGGTAAGAATGTTTTGTACCATCAAGGGAACTTTAGAGCATTTCTTCATGCAATGATTGCATTAAACAGGCATGTTGAACTGATATTAAAAAGCTATATAGCACTTTGAAAGTGGCTTGCAAGTGAGTTGCCTTAAAACTTTCAGTGACAAAGTATCTGAGGACATACGGAACCAAAAAATTACCTTTTTTGTAATAATTAAATCTTTGTATGACAAGTAAATAAAATTTTGAAATTGGACACAGTGAATTGCACTGAGTATTCTAAAAGTGTGTTTATTGCAAGTTGCTTTGTCAGACATCTGTGATTTTCTTTTTATGGTCTTATTCCTTCTGATTTCTTTTTGTGGTTCTTTACTCTGTATTTGCTGCTGTGTTATCATGCTTTCCACTCTTCAGCCCAAAACATGATATGCATTTCCCTTCAAAAGCACCTGTTATGTATTTAGGTGTAACCATCCAGAGTCACTGGTCAAATTCAGAGCTCTGGGCTCTGCATCCTTTTTGTTAAGCCACCAGAACTGTCGTCAGACAAGTGGTTCTTTGTTCAGTTGACCAGTTTGGGTGACCGTCTGCTTTGCAAATGTAGCCATTTCTAAAGTTTTAGTGATTTAGATAGAAAAAGCATCTGCAACTCTGTTGTCACCTCAAGTTACTGTCCTGCCTATATTCCTTAAATAATTCACAGTGAAATAGTTAAATATTTATCAAGGTTTATGTAATGATTAAGATGTGTTTTCCAGCTTACAAGATTCTTTATAAGCATAACTTTTTAAAGGACGTCACACTGGTATTTGTGCCTCTGTTTGGACTGAATTTAGAGTGTATACTGAAAAAAAAATTGTAACAGTCTCTGTGGAACTACTTTATGTTTTTAATTATGCTTGCCATGATACACACCATTCCAGTGCTGTTTAGAAGAGATATGTTGTAAGGATGAGAAGTTGAAAGCAGAATTGAAACATATGGAAGTAAAAATCTTGGAAGGGAGAAATGGTATTGAATGGAGAAGAAAAGGAAAATAAATTTAAGCTAAGAAAAGCCAAGGGATGGGAAATGGAAATGACTCAGGAAAACATCTGTTGAAGTGTGTAAATAGCTGCAGTAGGGTTGTAACAAATGAGAACTATAAATGGAAGTAAAATTAAAACTATATTCTGCATTCTGTAATGAAGTTAAGTAATTTGAGTTGTTCTTTTATATTACTTTTCTCTGGAACAGTACCATACTTCTCATATTAAGTATTAATATGCTGGTGTCCTCATAGATTACACAATTTTGGTACATCTTCCCCTTCAGATGGATACGTTTGTAAATCCACTGCGTAACTCTATGAGAAATGTATCAAATGCAGTCAAGTCTATCCCTGACAGCCTGGCAGAGGGAATGACTAAAATGTCAGACAACGTGGGTAAAATGTCAGAGAGATTGGGACAAGACATAAAGCAATCATTTTTCAAGGTAAGAAAATACTGGTGGTTAATACATACTAGTAAATTAACAGAAGAGTCACTATTGACTGCCTTGAACTAATGTTATATAGAAGAGTCAAGCCATTAAATAGAAGACCAATCTGTTTTCTACCTGCACCTTTTTAATAAGGTTCAGGCAGGCATTTTGCTATAAATATGGAGGTCTTTGCCATTAAGTAATGTGTTTTAAGATGGCATCTACAGACTGTTACAGTTCTCCTTCACTTAATTCAGTGAAGTAACTTGAGAGGAACATGAGATTCATGGCTTTACATGTTTTTTAACCAACCATTCTCAATCAGCTAATTTCCTGCATCTACTGTTTTCATTAGGATAAAAAAAAAAACCAAAAAAACCCATATATTTTGAAACTCAGAATAAGGAAATAGTCTCTTTTCTGCTTATTCCTTGCTGAATTCTGGCTTAAATTATTTTTTTTCTGACTTTCCTCCTGTTTTTCCTTATCTCTTACATTCATAAATAATACTTTTGAGCTGGGGAATGGTAGCATGACATGCCATCTGGAAGTCCTATGAAAATAGTTATGTTCAGAACATGTTCATCTTCCCTTCATTTCTCTGGTCTTCCTCTTTCTGTGTGTAGCTGTAAGGTCTGTGTCAGGAATTGTTCCATTTTCTGCTACCAAAGCAGTTATATATGGCAGATGTAGAACAGCAACTGAGATGGGTGAATAACCCTTAAATCATGAAAGGGAATAATAAATTGGGGCCTGGGGGAGATATGTGAGTTTTGTTTAATTACTTGCAGGGTAAAATGTCTGTCTCTGGATTTTCTCGTTGCTAGTAACTTCCCTGGTGTGTGACTAACAGTGCAGTTGTACTTGCTGGGAAGCCTGTGACTAGGCAGGAGTTAAGATGAGGAAGAAATACCAAAAGAAATATCAGTCTCATAAGAGATTTTAGGTGTTTTTCAGTTGAAGCATTAGGCACTCAATAGATTAGATGTGGGTTGTCTTAAAGGTGTTGATAATTTTGGTAGCTATACAAAAATGTATACAGACTTGATATTTGGTTTTGGAAGGTGAAAGGTCTGCTGTGTATTTATCCGCATTAATTTGCCGTTACTTTTGACCAAATGTTGTTGTTTTAAATTTTCATAACAAAACTGCTTATGATTTTTTTCTGATTTATTCATACTCTAAAGTATTTTTTCTGCAATTAACATAGCCTTTTTTATTGTAGGTGCCACCTCTCATGCAGAAAACCTATTCAGATCCTGACCACTGCCGTGTTGCAGCACCAATTGATGACAATGTGAGTCTGACATTAGTCCTTTCAAAGCTGACACCTCTAAAACCAAACAAATAAGTTACTTATTCTGCACTGAGCTACACTTCTATTGTTTTCTGACACTATACCAGGCACTTCAAACAAGTTCTAAGCTTTTTAAAAAGAAATTTTCATACTTCCTTTTAAAATTAATATTTTTGCTAGCACTGAAATGGTTTGTACAACATTGGAATAACTGTGAAGAGTGTATGCACTACTATTTCTGTGTTTTATGGCTGGGGGTTTCATTTTTTTTGGTTTTTTTCTCTTCTCCCTCCAACATATCTTTTGTAGGACAGTCTGTGAAACATCATCTACTAAAAAAGTAAAATTATGATCCTTTTCTTAATCTTCAAGCATAAGAGCATTGGACAGTCATGCAGGTTATGACTAAATAAAAAGCAGTCCATTGCAATAAAATGTCACTATTTCTGGTGTCTGTAAGAAAATGGTGCCCGAGAAAAGCTCCTTCCTGAGATTTTGTGTAAGGCAGTTGAAAGCACAGCAACCAAGGAAGAGGTCAGGGATGAGGTCTCTCTTTAGGACATATTTACATGTATTAATTTTATTCAACGTCTTTAATAACTGTTGACCTTTGAAATAGTTGCTGCTTCTTGTATTTTTTAAAAAATTCAGTGTATCTGAATTTAATTTTCAGTCTTTTGCTACTAATGGTGTTATAGAAGATTTAGGGAAGATTTCATATTACCGTAAAATACAAAGTGTTTGTTGTTTTTGTGCTTATACTGAAGATCCATAAAGTAGCTTCTAAAACTAGCTTTCTTGAACTGAAATAAAAGTTTACTGTTTATTCTTTTACTTGGTGGTCAGGTGGATGACAATATTCCGCTGAGAGTAATGCTCTTGCTTATGGATGAAGTCTTTGATTTAAAGGAGAGAAATCAGTGGTTAAGAAGAAATATAAAAAATCTGCTTCAGCAACTTATTAGAGCAACATACGGTGACACAATTAATAGGTACTGTTTTCCTTATATATAGAGCAATCATGTAAATGATGCTGTAAAGTCGCTGTCTATACATCCTTCTTGGTGTTACTAAATTATTGTGGTTTATATTGGTTTAAATCTGCATGCATTAATTACTCTTCAAAGAAAATTAATAAACTGAGTGCAAATGTGGCATAAAATGGAGATAAACACAAAAATTCCAGTAACTCTTACATGCCAGAGAACTTACAAAAGAGCTTTCACATATAAGAGTTCACATTTCTGTGACTGTAACTTAATATTTATGCTTTTTGCTCTGTTTTACCACTATATCTTTTTTTATTAATATTATTTATTACTTTCTGCACTATTTCTGCTTACAGCTCTTTCATGCCCCAAATGATACACTAGCACTTTCAAATTATGTGAACTGAGTTGCTGTGTCAAATTTTTGCTGTCAGACTTTAAAGATGGAAGTGGGAAGGGAAAAGGAGGCTCTTATGGGATCTGTTTTGGCCACTCCGTGTTCTTTGTACTTCACATGTACTCTTATTCATGCAAATGCAAAGCCAGTTATAGTGCTAATTAAGTAATGTTTTGTGCCCTTAGCTTAGAAATATACAGTTTCCAGGCTTGCCTTCTAATATTTTGTTTCTAAAATGTGAACAAATATAAAGAACAACAACAAATTCTGGATACAGGCTTAGAACTGCTTTGTTACTTTCAATTTAGTGCCATGAATCAAAAACTTAATTTCTGGATGGTGAGAAGTAGCTTCCTATTAATTTTTTTCAGGACGTTCCTCACTGTCTGATTTTGTTTTACCCTTCATAATTATATTTGTGGAGTTTTCATCATCACTGTTAAACATACAGACTTGCAGTAGCAGTAATGATGTAACCATGTGATAAAATAGCACTGGGCTTTTCTCAAATAATTCCTTAGGGCCAGTTGAAAACTGTCTTGAGAACTGTACTTCCAAGAACATGCTGCCCTGTTGAACAACTCTGAATACTTTTTTGCTGTTTCCAGGTGGTAGTATAAGCAGCAGAGTTTGTGCACAGGCTGCTGCTTCCTTATTGCAGAGATAGCTGTAGTGTAGTACTAGTGTAGTGTAGTACTTCTGCATTTGGAGCCATTTCAGATACTCATGGCTTCCTCTGGTCAGCAGTCATACCTTGTCCTGGCAAGTTCTTGGGATTTAATGGCATTCTGCAGAAAAATCATCTTTTTTGTTTCTTAGAAAACTAAATTCAAATTGTGATTAGGGAAACAGTCCTGGGATTGTGGTGATACACAGATGCATATATCATTTCTTAGATTTGGATATAGAGCTGTATGTATAGGTTGGTGAATGAGGGCCTGATAAATGATCAGTCTATATCTCCTGTTAAGGACTGTGAAGTAACTGTACACATTGCAGCAAGTATTTTGAGATTCTGGGTAGGTCCTTTGCTTACAGAAGCAGAATTTAAGAGTGGTCCATGAAGAACATGAAGAGGAGTGCTCTACAAGCAAACCAGTTACCTAATGCTGATGGAAGATGCAACAGCAGCTTTGCAGCCAACTTCATTATCATATATTTACCCAAAAAGAAAAAAGCTTTAGCTTTAGGGAGTGATCAGTGAGCTTAGATTTCTATCTTGAGAATCAGTGTTTACCTTCCTATTGTGCAGTATTATAGAACCTACTTACGGAGATGGGGGGAGTTGAAATTATACTTTGTTTGCCCTAGAATGCTCTTTAGAATGCTTCACTTATGGGTTCTCTGCTTTAAAAATTAAACAAAAGACTTGTTGCTTTGATTTTAGAAAAATAGTTGATCATGTTGATTGGATGACATCTCCTGAGCAAGTAGCAGATGCAGTGAAACGCTTCAGGTATGTCTTTTTGTCACAGATGTTAAAAACAAAGCACACACCAACTGATGTCTAATATCTATATGTCTTCCTACTCTTCTTACATGAGGAAATTATTATTCTCCAGAACACAGTTAGATCATACACTGCTTTTTACATGTGTTAAGTGAGAAAAAGCAATTGTCACATAGAAACGAGTATTTTAAAGTTTTCTCCTCTACCTTAAAAACTTCTGTGTTAACCAGTCTAGAAAAGCTAGAGTACAGTTATACTTACAAATGTCATCATTTCTCACTGTAGTGATGTAGTGTCTCGTTTGCCTTGATGAAGACATGTCCATGCCTTGCTTTTAAAGGCAAAGAGCCCTAGCTCTGTAAGAATGCATACTTTTTATTCAGAAAAAGAATTGTCTTTCACTGAGGCAAAATAGCTTATTAGAGGCATGTCTTTTGCATTGGACTTTCTAATACACTGAAACTATTTCTTCTCAGCTTTACCTTGTTGAAAGGCTAACTGCTAGTGTCAAAATTTTGATGAAGCAATTAATAGACCTAGAGTCTCAGTAGCAGTAAAGCCTGGTAAAAGCAAGGCTTAGGTCTATTTTGTGTAAGAACTATGTGGTATTTGAATGGTTTTGATTTGCATTATTTTATTAAAATTTCATTTCTTCTGATTCCTGTACTAAAAAAGTATACTATACTAAAAGTATTCTATACTAAAAAAAGTATTTTGTAGCTACTGATAGGTTGAGTACACACTCACACTGTTCTACTTGCTTTTGATTTCTTCATCTTTTTCATCATTCTTCATTTTTTTCCCTCTTCTGATACTTGAAGTGTGTGTTAGGTTGTGTGCAAGTTACTTTCTTGTATTTATTTTATGAGATAGCCTTGAGAGATTTAAAAGAACTTTTCACTTGATAAACTGTTAATGTATTGTGACAGATTTGCTTTTGTTACAGAGATGCTTTTTGGCCCAACGGCATTTTAGCAGAAACTGTTCCACGAAGGGACAAAGCTATTAGAATGAGAACGAGAGTGGCAGGGAAAACCAAACTGCTGGAGGTAATGCCAGGTAAGTGAGTCTGGGATTAAAGTCTAATAGTTCATACAACATATTGTTACTGAAATGAGTGTTGGTATTCTTGTTGATTGTTTTAAGTACTGAAAAGAAGCGTTGATGTATGAAATATATTTAAATGAAAAGGTTTCTAATTATTAAAGCGTTGGACATTTTCACGTGTACTGTCAGTAATTCTCTTAGAGCCAACCCCGTATTAAGTTTCTTGAGGGTATAAGTTGTGTCTGAAATAGGCACATTCCAAAACAGTACAATTTCTTGCAAACATGATTTCCACATATATAGGGAAGTAATTTTCACACACTCTCTTCTGTAAGAGAACTTTGGGTTTAGTTATGTTGTGTAGAGGTGCTGTTACCTCAAATTTCAGGCTACGTGGTTTGAAAGACTTGATATTCAGTTTAAGTTTGTTGTTGACATAGAATCAGAATTTAGCTTAAACTTCTGTGTGACTTCTGTTTTTGTAGACGAACTGAAACACATCATAGGCGCTGAGACTACGCGGAAAGGCATTCTTCGTGTCTTTGAAATGTTCCAGCATAGTCAGCTGAATAAGAGAATGGTATATGTGTTTCTGGAGAGATTCCTAGAAACCTTATTTCCACAAAATAAGTTCCCTGAGCTGTTCAACAAACTGCATTCAAAGTCAAAGCAAATGCAGAGATATAAGCAGAGACTACACTCTACTCAAGCGCCTTCCTTACAGAAAAGGTGACACTTCAAATCCATTAAGCTGGTGTTCGTTTGTCCAGGATTAATTACTTGGGCAGATTCTCTGGGGCTTCAAACTCACATGCTGTCATTTCTGCACCAGTCTTCTAGTGTCACATATTAGATTATTAATGCATCTGTAAGACCTGTGGATCTTCTCATCTTCACTTGTAATTCAACCACTACCAGAATGGTTTGTGTGTCTTAAATGATTTGGTGCGTCTTCATGCAACATTGAGAAGAAAACTGGCCCAGTATATCACAATGCTGATCCCTTCCGTTCCTGAGTCGATGTTTTGCCAGCAATGAAAAGTGCCAGACTGTTCAAGTAAAGCACAACTATGGTGATACAATTGAAGAAAAGGGTGTTTTGGCACTGGGAGATAGTGCAATGTGTGAGAGTCAGGTGGAATTGTTCTACATTACAAGTGTTGAGGCTCTGTAGGGCTATTTTAACATTCCTGTAAAGGCTGAGTTAACTGGAAAAGCAGTCTTTGGACTAGCAGGTTCATAGGAGTGAGGAGAAATAGCTATAGCCCATCAAAAAAGTACATTTATTGAATAAAAGCAGAGGTAAGGTGGCTTTGATGCCACATTTGCATCCCCTTTCATATTTTGAAAATTAAACTAACCTTATATTTAATGGGGGTTTTAGTAAAAGCAGAGGTGCAGTAGAATCAAACCCTTTATTCTGATTATTCTGTAGCTTTAAGGGCCATATGCTGCTCTTACAGCACCTGGCATACATTGTGCATGTAACTTCAGTGGAGAAGGAGCATCATATTTGTATTCAATTGGTCTATTGGAACATTAAGTCAAGTTGATAGTTGTAGAAGGAAAGGGATATATGTTTCAAAGAGGATAGATATTGTGTTAGAAGATGAGGAAATTGCACTAAGACACAGTTTATACACAACTCCCCACTAAAATCTGGAGCTTTTTTGGGATGTGAAAGATCTATGTCCTACTTAATTGAAAGATTCCTTACCTTTTAGTGTGTAAGCCTCATATGGAAAGACATGAGAATTACTTGGTTCCTCACAGGTAAAAAATTCATTAGTCATATGCAAACACTTGGAAATTTCTGAATGCATCTCAGTGTATATATGAAAATAAAAAGGAAATAAAACTACAATATTTTTTTAAATAATTTTTTTATTTTTTGCATAGTGTAAAATTTTAATAAAAATTTGACATCAAGGCCCCACATCCATCTGTTTAGTTTCATTGAAGAAGTTCTGTTCAATTAAAAATACAGTAACATCTGAATAATCCTGTTTGGCCACAGCATATCTCAGTTTGTGTTTTCTTTTTCGTAGTCCCGGACTGTTTGAGCACTGCTATCTTGAGTGAATAGAAGGTAGTTTTTTTGAGTCCCTTTTTCTTTCTGAACGCTAAACACAGGGTAAAATACAGTTAGGGATCAAGGATCCTGAGGATCCTTGTTGTAATTTGTGTCTTAATGGGAACAAATGGTCCTTTTATGCAAGAGAGAAGCATAAACCTTGGATGAAAGCGTTCTGAGACAAGATAGAAGGCTCTCAAAGGACCTTGTTAAATTGAGTGACACCTCTATATAGATAATTTTTCTCATGGACTCTATTAATGAAATGTAGCCTTTTATCATACTACTTAATGATGATCATATTGTACTGTTAACATTCTCATACAGTATGCATGGGCTCAAGTGCACTTGTTTTTTTCTTTATTGCAGAACTAAATGCTGTAAATTAAAACCCTTTCTTTTATAATCCCTAGGAAGACAGCTTGGTAAATATAGAAGAACCCCTCTCCCTTCCTCTCTGCAGGTTCTGTAGAAGTGTGATGGTTAAATGCTTTTGAATTTAACAAAATTCTTGAGTTTTATGTGAAGTAATCAACATAGCCAGCTCCTATTGTTTACATGCCTGTATCTTCCTCTGATGTTGGGGTGCTCAAGCATAACTGATATCTGACTGATGAAAGATCATTCAGCAGTTGTTCTTGGTGATACAGTAAATATCTCATTAATCCTACCAAATCTAATTTATGTCTTTTAAGTAACTGAATTTGTTAAGCAGTATGAAAGTGAGAAGTTCAAATACTGTTTTATCAAATCTGTGGAACCTTTTATGTATCTGTAGGTACCATGAAAAATTTCCAATATACAAATTTGGCTTTTTTTTTTTTTTTAGTTATCTGGTACATTTCTGTACAAAAATAAAATAATATCTCTAGGAATGTGAATTGAACATAATGCACCATGCTTATTAGTCGTTTTACTTAATGAATTTATTACATATACCTATACACACATTTATATACGCATGTGTGCATATGTATATATGTATTGAAGTTTTGTCTTCTGTATTTAATTACAGAATGTGGCTTCCTAATTCAGTGGTGCCTGTTGGCTGGCAAGAACCATCAGAAATGAGTACTTTTTGTTAAAGTGAGTTTGTATGTATCTTTATTTAAAAGGTTTTCCTGTCGACAATTTGAAGTACCCACCCTGTGAACCCATGCAGCCTAGGAAGTCTCCAAAACTGAATGTTAATATACAGCACTGAAGTGTCTGGGTGTGTCTTTTGGCCTTTGGGTGCTGTGACTGGCCACTGAAAATTGTGCCACTGTCAACAAATGCACTTGTTTTAGCCTTAATTATTTTTAAGATAAATGAGCAATTGAATTTTTCATTTGGTTCATCCTCAAGCTTGTGCTGCTGGTGTTTGCTAGAACTAAACAGTAAATTTTAAGTGCTACCAGAGTGTGTACCAAAATGAAACAGTATAAATTCCACAATCTAAATTTTAATTTTGTGCAATATTTTCATTTAATGCATGTGTATTTGAATAGCTGTAAAATAAATGAATTTTTAATGTTCTGAAGTCTAAGTTAAAAATGTCTTCTCAGCTGAACAATTCTGCATTCTGTTGTTATGTTAGTTTATTTAAGGACTTGTTTTAAAAGTCTTACTTGTTACTCCTTTGTTACTTCCTTTGTTCTCAATGATCCTTGCTCTCCTGAGCAAAGCTCATATATTACAAGGGAAGAATCTGAAGAACACATCTCATAAGCTCATAGAGCTGTTATAAATTACTTGTGCATATCATTGTACAGTAAGTGTCAGCTGTGTGCCTAATTGTTCTATTGATGCTTTTCCCCTCCCTTCTCCCTCCTCTCGTTTCTGTAACAAAGAATGAACATGAAATGGGCTGCCATGGTCACTTCTACTGAATGGCAGAGGACTCTGAATTTATTTTGGAGTTTGGATTTATGTTCTGTCCAATAGAAAGCTAAAAAATGACACTAATAAAGTATTAACAGGATTACTATGAGTCTCCATTTATTTTTCAAATAATATTGTCACCAGCAGGTACGAAAGGTCACTAAAGATAAAACTATTGCTGTTTAAATAGAACAGCCATCCTTTGATTTTATTTTTTTTTTTACATTTTATAAACTGGGTTTGCTTCTAACAAATTAATCTCTACATTCATTTTTGACCAGTGTTTGCAGAGAGTCCTGTATTTTGGAAATAAGCAGAAACAGTGGGATTGTATGATGTTGGAGGGGTTTATATTGCGGGTTTTTTAAGTCTTTGGCTTCCCCCCCCCGGGTTTATTTTTGCAGCAGCTGGGTCTACCATGGGATCACAATTGTTACCCTTGATGTGTTTATTCCAGCTGTTTCACATTCATCAAAAAGATGTCCTGAGCTAGAGAGATGTTAGCTCTTTGACCCTTGAGTAAAGTGTTTACCACTTTCCCTTGCTACAGGATATACATATATAGCAGGAATTTTACTAGCTGATTGGAAGTTCTTATTCGTTGAACCTGTTATCCTAGGGTAATTTCATGGCAAAAATACACTCCACAATAAGTTGAGGTTTTTTAAGTCTTTGAAATGTCTGCCCTTTACTAACTGAGGGTTATATGTGTCTGTGGTTTATTTAGATCTTCAGTCTATCAGATTATTTAATTTTGGTTTTGATGTCTAATGCAGTGTGACTGCTTAAGTTTTTGTGGAGTTCAGTAGGCAGCATCAGTCTTCCTTGACATGACTACAAATTCCATAATTAGTCTCTTGGAAGAAGGGAAATTATTTCATGAAAACAATTAGTTCACTTTTGTTATAAATTTCAAAAGCAATGAAATTTTAATAAACACTTGAAACATGTACGCCACTACAGTATGTCCCTCCCCAAAATGCGTTTGACTACTTTTGTATTCAGATGTTTCAAATAACTATTTCCTAGTTATTTGAGATATTTGTCATGTCTCTGAATTACTGTGGCATGTTGGGCTTGGGATAATCTGCATGAGTCAATTAAATAATTTGATACCTGGTTCAGCAAGGGCTAACTGGAATTCTCATTTGGCATATTAGAATTGGACTAGTCCACAAATTAATTCTGAGGTTGGGTTTAAGTAGAGAACAAGATTATATTGAATTTGTTGGTCAATTAAGACATACTAAGTGGAAATAAGGAATGTAGGTTTCAAAAATTATGTTTTTCTTTCTAACCATAACACTTTTAAACACAAATCCAAATTAGTCTTTAGAGATTTTTGTGCTGAATTGAGAGATAATGAAATTTTTCTGTTACCAACTTCTGGGAGTTTTAAGTAAGAGATTATCAAAATTACTTGAATTGGGAACATTCTTCTTCATTTGGAGCATGTGGAATATGATTCTGCAAGTTACCTGGTAGTCCCATGTACAGAATAGCCAGAACTTTAATTCCCTTTTGTTCTTTCTCTTAAAATAGCCAGCCTGTATTAAGGTAAGTACAAAACTCTGCAGATGTCATCTCCCCTACAGGTTTGATATTTTTCAGTCTGACAGTAAAGTTGGAATTTGATTACCAAAGGCAATGTTTTTGTTATCAAGAACTTTGTACAAAGCATTCCTTTATAGTCTGTTTAAAAAATTGGTTTCACATCTTACTCAATTTAATGTTATCTATCTTGATTTAAAACACTAGCTTCTCATTAATCCCAAACATCATTTCTGCAAACAAACAAGACCTGCTTATGTCTAATGTAAAAAGATGGGTTTCTGGGGGGAAAAAGGGATAGGACCTCCATGCAATGCTCTTCTGTGTTGGCACAGAAGTGAAACTGGGATGCCACGCATTTGGAAATTCACCAGTTTGGCTGACTTTGTGCAGTGCCATGTCAAGGAAACACGGACTCATGGTTCTCCTGTGGAGTTCAAGGAAAAGTGTTTTGTTTTTCTTTTTATTCCATGTGGGTTCTAAGCGTTGCTGGGGCTAGTGGTGTGTAGCTGTGGTAAATGCCTCTGAATGGGTTGGAGCCTCATGGTTCTGCTCATGGGCGAAGTGCAGCCTGTAGATATGTGTTACTGACAGGGCTTCTGTAGAACTAACACATGGGGCTGTCACCACTGAAAGAACTTGGCAAAGCACCTGAGTGGTAGCAAGTGATTCTGCACAGAAATATTTGTGCTGTTCCACTTTTTTACTTTCTGTGTATTGCTATTGCCAAGAATATCATGGTCTCTAGAGGGTGTGTCATCCTGAGCCTAAGGAGTAATACTGGATAGAGGGCTGTTTGTGTAGGTGGACTCTTGGCTTGACAGTCATAATATTTCTAGTGTTGTGGACTACAGCTGAAAAGAATCCATAAGAAGCAATAGTAAAAATAAGAGGAATTTTAAATAATAATTAATTATTAAGAATAATAAGTTAAAAATTATTTTAACTGGATTTTTTTTTACTGATGATTTATTTTTTTGGTACCAAGTCAAGTGATCACTTACTAAACTGAGAGAGCTGTGCCTCTTATAGTGGGTCTACTAATCCATTTCTTAGAAAACAAACAGTAAAATTTTGTACTCATTTAGCGACAGCATGTGAAGTACAATATTCTCATTTCGTTAACTTGAGGGAGAATTGGATAATCTGAAAATATTATCTGCGGAAGAAAAATTGATAGGTCAGAAATATCTCTCAACTTCAAATTGATTTTGAAAACTTGAATAAAACCTCTATTGACATCTCATTCCAATTCTTTAAGCTTTTGCACTCTTAATGCAAATCAGACAGTAATTGATTGAAATCTGCAGCATAATAGATTTTTTTGTGCATCTCTAATATTGTATGCATTTGTATTTCTGGGACTTACACATTTTGTATCGAGCATTTCACATCAGAAAAATACTATTTACATGCAATACTTGTTTTCCTTCCCATTAGCTATTTGTAGGTTTTATCAGAGATGAAGGAAAGCACTCTCCAAATAAACTGCCTACTCTTTGCAAACTGCTTTGGTTGATCACATCAAAATTAGTTAAATTTGCTTAGCTAGAAAATACTTCTCTTTTTGTTAAAAGATAAAAAAGACTAAGTGCCACCACTAGGAATTGCAAGACATAATGTTTGTTTGTTCTGATTATTTTTTATCAATCAGCAGGTCTCATGTTCTTTCTTACAAGGAAACCTAAACCAAGGAAGTCTAATGTAGCATTAGGTTATAGATATGTACATGAGTGTGTGTTGTGTGTTGCAAAGTATAGAATTAAGTACAAGCCTCCTGACCATTTGGGGGACTGTGCAGTTTTAAAATCAAATATGAGGAAATTAAAAATTATGCTTTTGATTTTATTCAAATATAAAACATGCTAATCTTAATGCCTTTTTTAAAGAATTATTTTTGGTTGATTATTTTCTTTTTTTAATCTCAGTGGTTTTATACTTGTAATAATCCCTCACATGAGAAATGGCCCCCCAAAAAAAGAAAGGACTGACATACATTTGCATGTCTCCTTTAGCTACTTGGAATGTTTGCATGAAGGTGCTCCTAAAATATGGACAAATGTAGACGTGCTTATAGTGAGCGAAGCCACGCAGCCATGCATTGCTTAAACAGCAGTGGGACTAGCTTAAAGGGAGAGGGGTTGGGTCTGTAGAGGAGATGTGGGCAAAGAATTATGTCTTGTGGGCATTACAGATGTTCAGAGCATGGAAACACTGGAGGAGTTTATTTTCAAAGCAGAGGAGGACAGAGTGTGAAATCTTGGCTAGCAGAAACTGATTACAGTAATGCACGTCCTGGTTGAGCATGAACGGGCTCCCCAGTGAATGGTCGTCACAGCACCAAGTCTGTCTGAGGTCAAGGAGCATCTGGACAACACTCAGACACATGGTGTGATTTTTGGTGGTGTCCTGTGCAGGGATCCAGGAGCTGGACTCCATGATCCTTTATAGTCTCTTCCAGCTCAGGATACTCTGTTGTATGATTCATGAATTGCTCTCTGAGCCTGTTTTGACCCTGTGTGCTTTTGCCTTCCGCACAGTGGCCATTCCTTTGAGTTAAATAAGAAAGAAACCACAGTTAGGACTTCTGTTTCTGTGCCTGTTTTTTATGGGCCTGGAATAATTTAATTTAAATTAGTCTTCTCCTATTAACAATTGCACAGGTAAGCTAAATTCCATTCTTAACAGCCTGCTGCATCTTTTAGGTAATTTGAATTCACATGTCCTAATAAAAAATGTTGCAAGGATAGTTACCTTGGTTTTCCATACTTGCACAGTTTATTACCCTAATACTTCAAGTTAAAAATATTCTACTCTTGATTTTTTATTTAATTATGTTTGAAGTAAACCAGGCAATTCTAGTATTGTCTGTACTCAGCAGGTTTTATAGCAACATCTGTTTACTCAGTGTAGGAATAAGTTTGAAAGGCTGTTTTTTGTTAAGCTAATGTAAACTTACAAAAAAGTAAAATATTTCCAAATGCAATTAAATCTGAGAAAATGCTTTTTAAAATTTGTTCTTTTTCAGCTCTATAGTCAAATTTTAACTTTTTTCTTTGAGATGTTCCTCAAGTTGTTTTGTTATAAATACAAGCATAGGATAGTATGTTTCTAAAAGCTGATTGCATAGTGCATATGTGGAGTTGAATGATGCATGTGACAAAGTATTTGTGTAGAGGCAGTGGAGTTACTGAGCTCAGTTAAGAAGTGGAGTAGAGGAGCTGAAACCCTCTTGAACTGTAGAGGTTAAAAAGAGGTCAAGCACTGGAGTTCTTGGATCTCCCCTTCCTCTTGTCCATCCTTCCCACTCCCTGCAGTGTTTTGGTTATGCTTTATGGCTTCAAAATTCAAGAAGCTTGTCTCCTGGCATGATTTGCTGCTGACATTTCATAAGAATAATTGGTTGTATGAGATGAAAATAAATACTTCAGAAATATTTATGGATTTTCATCCAAAGTTTCATGGCAGCTAGTTCCAGGTCTCTGTTCTCATTTATTTCAACCCTGAGCCACATTCCTGGTCTACATTCCTCTCTCTTCACAAAGTGTTTTATGTTCTGTGGTTTTTATCAGTGTGTGATGGTCCAGTAGTGCCTGAGATCTGCTTGGTATAAAGAAAGTGGTTGTGTATGTCAGTATGATCAGTGCATGCGGTAAGGGAGCTCCACTGGGGGAAAACTGACACACAGCAGGTGTGCAAGGAATAAGCAAAAACATTTTACTATGATAAAGATCATGAAACTGAAGGCCAGAGAATGTCAACTATTTCTAAGACCCCTGACATTTTCATAAAGTGGTCTTACAGTACATGCTTGCCATCATCTGTTCAGCTGTGGAGGGTTTTAGAAAAAAATGTTAATTCAATGCTGCTGTCCTCAATAGAGTCCCAAGACTTTATGTTATTGCACAAAACTCTGTGGTTTTAAAAATTAGTGGAAGGTGTTGTTTGAAGTATTTTCTTCCAAAGCACTTGGTCTTTGTGCATTGTAGCATGTTTGTGGTTGTTTGTGGGTGAGATCATGCTTTAGACATCGGTTTGAGGAGTGCAGGAGTTTGTGTTTCTGAGCCCCACAGGATAGAGCTGAATATTTGCTACAGCCAGGTGTGATGCAAGATGGGCACAGCCTCACACAGACAGAGGTAAGCTCCTCCAAAGGCATTTGTTCTAATAATTCTGGTGCTTTTGGGAAGAGGGAAAGGCCTGCTTTGAAAGTTGCACTTCTGAAGTTCTCTGTTCCCACAGTCCTGCCAATCCTTTAGTGTCAGAAGAGGCTTTTCTGAAATCGCATGGGCCATGGGTGTACAAGGAGGTTGTCCTGGATTTAGCTGTTGGATATGGCGTATCTTCCATTTAACCTTATCCTACCAAAACTCAGGGATCTCCTTGACATCTGAGTCAGATCAAGAGAGATGTGTTTGCAGGTCAATTTGCTGAAAATCTGCCATAGTTTTCCTCCTAGGAAAGAAGCTTTGAGTAGGAACAGGTTGTGGGGAGCCTGCACTGAGCAGAAGGCTTGAGGAAGGAACCTCTGGAGAGTCCCCTAGCTGACGGTGGGAGCCTCTGTGTCTGAACAGGAAAGACTGCCCAGGCAGTGGAAAAAGCTTTCCACCCCAACATTGGTGTGACTGGAGGAATGGCATTCAAAGTGTAGTGGTATTGAGGTGATCTCCTGCACTCTCACAGGTAAAGCCTTTCTTTCATGGAGCCCCCAATGGAGCTTATACAAAATCATGGTTCTGCTTTCAGGGGCACAGAAAGACCACAAGGCTCTGCAGGGAATTCTGTCCATTGCTTTTCATTTTAGTCCTTCTCAGGAACTTCAGGATGGTGCTCATGGGTTTCAGCTTATTCTCTGAAAAATAACTAGTAGGATAGCCTTGAATGATGCAGATAAATAAATTCATGACTTTTGCAGCATGGTGCTACTTTGAAGCTCTGTCTTTAGTGCTCTTTTTTTAAAAAATAGAATTTAACTGGTTGCATCTCTGTGTTTTTTGCTTTGGTGTATCAGTCGGGACAGCCCAGCTTCACAGTAGTTGCCACTTTTACCCTCTTGGAAAAAAAGCCTTCTTGGTACAGGTGTTTTTCTTTTTCTGTAAGGGGGTTCTAGAAGGTCACAGAAGCATGAAATCTATCCTAATTCAGCTTAGCTGCTAATCACAGAAGGAGAAAGGAAAGTGTGACTGAGTATTGAGTAAATGTCAGTTGGCACCTGTTTTCACAATCTCAATTTGTTTTTCTTCTCACACCATATTACACCTCTTAATTTAATTTGTGACTAGCCTTTTCTCCTTCCAGCTGTCCAGGGCTGCAGGGCACACGTTCCAGCTGGTGTTACTGGGGGCTTTGCTTAGCCTGAGGGCTGAGCTGAGCAAATCGCCCAAGTCCCGCAGCCGCCCAGGATCTGGGTACTCTCTTGCTGCCTTATCTCACTTACAGGCTGGTAACTTGATTCCCTGGACCTGAAATGGAATATGCATATTTCAAATACCTTTAAAAAGTCTTTCCCATCCTAACTATGTTGTTTTGGGATTAAAATGGACTTTAGGTAACAGAGTGGCCCATTCATCAGCTTTGCAATAATTATGGTGCTAATGTTGATTTAAGTTTGGGTTTTTTTTTGAAGAGAAAGGTTCCTAATGGCATTTGCAGGAGGGGCAGGCTGCCTGGCCGTTGTACTCTGAGTGTGTCACATGTAAGGGCTGCATTCTCCTTCTCTCCCGTGTGAAAGCACATGAAAAACAGCAGGCCTGGAGAGATCCAACATCCCACCCCCATACCCCAGAAAAGTTTAAGACAGTCCCAGAGTGACTTTCAGAGAAGTAGCAAATTTAATTTCTTGGACCTCAGGCTATGATAGCTTAATCCTTCCTCTCCAGAACAGCTATCTTCAAAAATAAGATGCATGACTGTCTGGCAAAATTAACAGTCAGGCTGAGAGATGATGAATTTGTAAGATACAGAAGCCAGTGTTCTCGCCAGAGCTTCTCTTTGTGTAGATCTTGGCATTCCAGATCAAGAAAGAAGGAAATTGCCCAGCCCTGTTCTCCCTGAGCAAATGTTTCTTGTCTTCTGTCAACTCTCTGAATTTCTAAAAATTATAGTGTGTGCATGTTATAGTGCATATTGTTAAATAGGCTGTTAATTTGCTGTACAGAAGCTACTCAGTTACCAGCTCTGACTACCACTGAAATGTGCTAGCTAAGGATACTTCCAACCTGATAAGTTAATTTTTTTACAAAAATCGTTGTCACAATTTCTCTGACTACTGTTAGCAATTTCTCCCATTTTAATTTGGGAAAAGTCCTGTGTAGTAGTATGGTCCCTATATTAAATTATATTGCTTCTTTTCTTCTCCATTAGTTGTTCCAGAGTGAACTGCTATGTTAGCAGTTGCCTTTGAATAAGTAGTTAGATTGAAAACATATTTCTGAAAATGGGGTTTTCTGAAAACTGAAGAGCTGCATGAAGGGTTTCTTGTTGACAGTTTTTGTTTGTTTAGTTTGTTTGTTGTTGATTTTTTTGGGGGGTTGGTGGCTTTGGACAGAAAACCAAAATTGAATAACATTTCATTTAGCTGCAGTTTTGGTCAGCAGAGGCTGTGGTTACAGGTGGTATTGGCAGGGCAGGTATCAGACACATGCTCTTGGAGGTGGGAAGGGCAAAGACCTCAGTGGGAGTGGCTGTCAACCCTGCCAGCTCAGAGAGGCTCTTTCAGGAGGATCTCATTTTCCCTAACCCCAAACAAATGCAGTGTTTATATTAAGGATGACCCAATATTGAATTTTATTTCATCAGGTCATTCTCTGTGGCCCTTCTCTATCATTTTCTTGGCTTTGTGTAAAAGCTCCTGGTGGGCAAAGGATCTGACATCTATTGAAATGTTACCCCCATTCTGCATGTATTTCATGGATGTGGGATGGATATTTGAGAAGAAACAATCTTTCAGTCTTCAGGTTTTGATTTTAGTAAGTCTCTGCTTGCACATGATGACTAAAGAGGCATTTTTAGAAAAGTCACTCTTGTCACAGCTGGTGACTGCTTGAAGCTTGAAACTTAACACATGTTGAGGCGATCATCATATAGGTTGTTGCAGCTTGCTTTGTCCCCCAGCCCTGGCAAGGGCAATCTTACCTCTTCAGAGTACTGCCACAAAAACTTTATTTTTAACAGGAGCCATTATAATTGTCTGCTTTCTCTGCTGTAGTTGTTTTGAGAGTGCATGATCTTTTTAGTCCCCTAGAACTTCTAGAAGCAGTAACAGGAAAAATTAAGCTGCAGAGAGATCCCATAACAAAGTCAGAAAAGTACACTTTGGCAGTTTTTGGCAAAAGAAATTTAAAAAAAAACTCCACATGCTCATTTTGATTTCAATAGTCTTTTTCTTTTCTTTTCTTTTCTTTTTTTCCCCAAGAAACTGTCCCAGCTGTACTACTTTATACTTCTCATAGACTTGCTTCCTGTGCACAGCAAACACACTTTGAGCAAATGTGAAGAGTCTGGTGCCCAGGTGCAGTCTGGTGGCTGTTTCTGCAATTGGTAGGAGACCTGGGTCTGCTCATAGCATCACCTTCCTGATCACTCTGGGACAATGCATGAGATGGATACATCCACTAAGTGATAGAGAATAATTTTTCTTGATTTTTCTGATGGTTGCTCTCCTTGTCATGCCTGATATTTGGCAAAATTATGCCATAGAAATTGGAAGCTTCTCTGTTTTGAATTTCTGTATTTCTTTTTCGTGTCTCCCAGTCTTGCAGGTTTGCCATAATAAAATTATTAGGCTGATTTTTTTTTGGTCTATATTTACTTCTATTTTGTGCTGATTGCCACTACTTTGAGTCAAAAATGTTCAGATGGCAACACCTGATTTTCACAGTTTTCCAACTAAACTCAGAAAGCAGAGGTTTGTATAAAATGTTGGAAGAGATTTCTGACTTGCTGGCAGTCTTCCCTCTCTCTTGCCTCACTTTTCCATGTTTATTTTAACCCTTAAATTGAACCCTGCCCTATCAAGAAGGTATCATAGGGCTGATATGGCAAATAATTTTACTTGTGTGCCTATTGCTGATGACAGAAATGTCAGGTTAAAGTTGAGCATGTGCAGGCTAATCTGTAGAGGTTGCTGAATTTCTCTTCCATTCTCTCTAATGAAGGATTACTGCTGCCTAAGATTGTCACACTGAGATAGGGAAAAGTAAAGCTTGGAAGAGATGTAAACACTTGGGGAAATTTATTTGCCTAATTATGCCTGGTGGGAGCAGGCTGGATTGAACTTCCTAAGATCCTTCTGTGTTCTGGTGAACTTTTATTTTTGTAAGTGCAGAGAAATCCCCTAACAATAAAACAAAGACTAAAGCACTTGGCTTTAAAGTAGGACCACTTAAGTGTTCCACTTTTCCTGCAGTAAAAGTTGCTATTCTGAGTATTTCAGGCCCAGCACATCTTGAAAACCAACAAGAAGGAGCAACATCCAAACAAAGTCTGAAAGGAGAAGTGATGCATCCTTTTCCTGCATGGAGGAAGAAGCTTCTCTTGAAAGGAGCCAGAAGTTCAGTCAGGAGAAGCAAGAAGGTTTCCTGATTGAGAGTGCAGCAAGATTCTCTAGAGAAGAAAATACAGAGAATTATTTTTTGAGCTCTGAATTGACTCAAATCTATGAAGTGAGAGTTCTAAAATAATTACCTGTTTTAGAAGGTCCCTGTTATATGGATACTGTAGTGTCTATATGACTTTTTTTGTCAGACCTGAACAACTCGTGTCCTGTGTCTCTTAAATTGCTCACATACAGCTCCACTCCCAGCCCAGCATGGTGGGGAAAGAAGGCAGTAAACCTGTTAATGTGTGACAAAAGAAGAGCTACAGAGCTGGGGAAGGGTCTGCAGCACAAATCTTATGAGGAGGGAGCTGGGACTGTTTATCCTGGACAAAAGGAGGCTCAGGGGAGACCTTACGGCTCTTGACAAATGCCTGAAAGGAGGCTGTAGTGAGGTGGGGGTCAGTCTTTTCTTCCAGGTAACAAGTGACAGGATAAGAGCAAATGACCTCAAGTTGCATCAGAGGAAGTTCAGATTGGATATTAGGAAAAATTTGTTATCTGAGCGTGTTGTCAAGCAGTGACACAGGCTGCCCAGGGGAGTCATGGAGTTGCCATTCCTGTAGGTATTCAAGAGATGTGTAGATGTGGCACATAGGGACATGGTTTAGTGGTGAACTTGGTTAATAGTTGAACTCTATGATGTTAAACATCTTTTTTCTATGTAAATGATTCCACGCTTCTCTGAAATTTGTCTGCAGCCTCTGCTGCTGGAAGGATGTGGCCTGGGCACTCCCTCATTGGTCTCTGCCTAAAGGACTCCAGGGCTGCACTATTTCAGTGATTCAGACATCTGTGTACACCTGGATCTTTTTGCATGGCTGAGAATTAAAATTGATGTTTAAGGTCTTCTGATGTCTGTACCTAATAACTGAGAGCTGCCATTTGTTCAAGCTACCTTTGTTAATTGTGCCCCCCTGCCTCCTTCTGTTCAGGTTTTGTAAACATGCATTTTTAGGTTAGACATGCTTCACTACCAAATCTACTCGTTAAAGGAAACTTTTCTGCCTCTGGTTTTTATGGCTGACTACCCTGACTTAAACACAGATGCAGATTGCCCTGAAAGAACGTATTTTCTAGGGTAATTGTGACTTTGCTTTTGGCTGCTGGCTCCTGTGCCAGTGTCATGGTGTTTAACTAAGGCAGGAAATACATGATTATAGTTGTTGCCTGTCTTGTACTTCCCTTCTTACTGGCAAGCTCTCAGACAAATGAAATGTTCAGAGCAGTGTGTTTCTCCCAGTTTTCATTGGCAAATCAGGGTTTAATAACTGGTAATATTGGCATGCCTTTAGACAGAAATCTGTCTTTGTTGAGCTAAAATTGCAATAACTAACTGTAATTATTTAAAAAGTTAATATTTTATGTAAAAATCTTCTTAAGTAATACTCAAAGTGATGAATATCAAGCATTTATTGAAAGGTGACCTAGACTTTTCATGTGCAACTATGCCTAATCTAAGCACACTGAATATAACAACATTATCTAAATTCAAGGGGAGAAATTATATTGGGGTTTTTTACAAAAATTAGCAACACAGTGGTGGTGCCTCCCCAACATTTCCCCTCACAGAGGGATGGCTGCAGGGCTTTCTGGCAATGCGGAAAGAAGTATGCTGCTGCTTTTTTCTTTTCTTGTATTTGCCAATTATTATTTTCTTTTCTTATATTTATCATCAACTGTAACAAGCTTGAGCAGAGAGCATTTCCCAATGACCTGATGACTGACTGGTTTTAATGACCCTCAGCTTTTCTCTGGGTCGTTAACTCTCCTAGGTAGTTATTAATCCCCAGGAAACATCCTGGGTCTCAATGCTCAGTGTTTAAAGATATGACAGTCTCTTCCAGATATTTTTCCTACAAAGCATCCAAAACACATATTCAACTATTTTTTTTTTTCTTTCCAGATGTTACAGTGTTTTTCAGTCTCCAGGAGGAATCTTCTCTTATCTTAGTGATTTATTTTGGTCTTATGTTGCATTGGTATGCAGCTTGTGTGCATCTGTGAATTGAAGGTTTCCACACCCTCTGGTCTTGGAGCCTTTACTCTCATTTCATTAAATGAACTGCAAACGTCTGCGCACAACATAATGATAGCTGTGCTTTGAAATATATCATTTATTGATCTATTTCTTGCTTTCTGTCCTTTGCAGTCACTGTGTTGTCCTGATGCCCAGAACAGCAGCCTCTTGCAGAGGACAGATTGATTCTGTAGCAGGCACAAACCCACCCATTAACTATTGGAGCCAGGGATGAGGAACCCTGGGCCTCATGGCTTGAATGGACAGTGTCTCAAAGCACCAGAAATGCTTTGATTCTACTCTTGTGTGCTTTTATTTCCTTTAATATAGGACTGCTTATCAAGACTTATTTTATCTTTGAAAAAATCAACATGATGATGAAAAAGCATCTTTTGCAAGGCACTGCTGAGTCCCAGGGAAAGCAGCCCATTTCAGGTGCTGTTTTGGGAGGGGCAGCTGTGCACTGGTGCACCAAACACCTGACTTGGCAGTGGTGGGGATCCTGACTCTGGGGACACTGCTGGACACTGCTGAGCTCCTGGTGCTGCCTGTGAACAAGCTCTTCCCTTAGTGTTGAATATTTTGGAATCTGCAACATCTGAAGTGAAATGGTAAACCTCTGTAGAGGCTGGTTTTGCAAATAGCTAGCAAGACAAAGTTCTTTTCTCCGAACATAGAACTTCTTGAACCATTTCTGGGGTGAAAAATACCAAGTTATGTCGTGTTGCCTGTGTTACAGTAATCCCTCTGGAGAGCAGAAGTGCAGCTGTGATGCCTGTGAAAGTTCCCAGTAAAACTGTTCTCTGTGATGCACCTCTGTCTTTTAGTGTGTCTCTACACCCAGGACCTTGAAAAGGCAGAATGGCCAAACTTTCCCAAAATGCATGGAAATGCTGTGGCAGAAGAGTAGAGCTCAGGGAGTGAAAAAACATCCCAGACTTGTGTTTTCTCCTGTTCAATAGGGATACAGAGTTTGTTATGGTAAATCTCCCATTTCCGTCACTGGGTAAGGTGTTGTGGGTGGGATCAGGCCCTGTGTAAGAAGTAGCTCCTTCCTTTTTTTGTGTAGGAAATAATTTTCCTTTATTTTCTGCAAACCAGGGCTGAATTACCTTGTAGTGTATGCTTGTATGCTTTTTTTTTTTTGAGTACATATTCAAATATGAATATGAATACTCAAAAATATGTACTCTGTGTGTTCAGACACCTATTTTTTATTTTAGTCAAGGTTCTTTCAGGAAGCAAAATTTACAGCATCTTTCCCATACCGAGCTCCTCTGTGCTCATTTTGTGAGGAAGGCAAATCCCACCCCCTGTAAAGAGAGAAGAGTTTTCCATTGAACCTACTTCCACTTTAAAAGTTCTGTCTATAAAATAAGCCCATGAACAGTTTCTTAGCCCTAAATGTAATTTTAAATAAGAAACCTGTTGCAAAATAATTCTACTTACCAAGAATAACTTTTAAAAATTGTTATTTCCAGTTGGAATGCTCAACTTTATTATATCTTTATTTCTAGAGATGAGGAGGTTTTTTTCTCTTTTGATGTTGTGTCTATAATAAGATGTAGCTGCCAATTTAAAATTGAATTGGTTTTCAGTATTTATTCTTCAGGCATGCACAGGTCTAAGTCCTGATGCTGGAGTCTGGCTGAAAACAGCACAAGTATGAAACAAGATTGCCACCTCCTGGTCGGAAACTGAGCTGAGTTGGATGGATTGCAACATATTTAAACAGATTTTATATGACAATATTAATGCCTGCTTTTCTGGCTCTTTGCTAGCTAACTGCATACCTGGTCAACGACTGTGATGAGTTGGGATCCCTGGGAGAGGGTGCCACGCAGGGAAGCCACCACAGTCGTGTTTATTACCTTTAGTCAGCTTTGTGGCCCCTTTCAAGAATCCAGGGGGGCATAAATAATGAAAAATTTAGAGATATTGAGTAATTATAGCTGTGGGAAATCCAACCAGTTAGAGCTGTCTTATCTGCATTAAAGAAGGAACTGTCGTTCTTCAAATTTTCCTGTAGTGATAAGGCAAAGCAAATATTTAAACATTACAGCTCTTTAAACTATCTCTTGGTAAAAACAGTGTTGGGCAATGTAGATATTTACCAAAGTAGCATTTTGTTTTCAGAATTTTGTACTATTTCCCCAGATTGATGCCTGAAAATGAAGCTAACAAATATTATCAATATTTAATAATAACAATTATTAACAATAAGCACTGTGATAATATCTCCATATTCAATCTACAGTGGCATGGGTGAACATTTGCAGTCCTATTCAGCTCCAGACCAAGGGTGATGTTCTTAACAAGTAGGAACTGCAATATCAAAACTGAATCACTTCACTGATCTGGTGTTTTTCTAGTGGAGCAACCAACCTTACATTTACATTCATTGCACATACTATTTTTAAAGACATATATTTAACTGTTGGCGTAAGTCAGTTTAAAGAAAGAGAAGCTATAGACCTTGAGACACAATATCTTATAAAGAAACTATATCCCTAATGATTTTAGAGGGAGTATATTTCAAAACTGTCTGGCAGGGACCACCGTGGGTGGAGAGCCTTGCTGTGGGTCCCCTCTCTTGGCAAGTGCCTTTGCCTTGGCCCCTTGCAGGGGTGGCAGTGACCAGTCCTTTCCTCAGCTGCCCAGTTATGAGTGTGCTGTTTCTTGGCTACTGCTTCTCCTTGTGACTGATGTCTCCCTCTGGACACTAATAACAGGGACAAGCAACACTTCTGGTTCTTTGCACCATTTTCATTAAAACATAACTTGTCTTCTTGCCCTGTCATCTCAAAGGGCCACACTTACTGTCAGCTGTTTTCTGCCACACAAATGGCATCTGATTAGCACTTTTCTTAGAACATCATAATTAAAAATTATTTATGAGGACTGAAGTTACTTCCTTGACCTTTTCTCAACTGTGAGTGAAAAACAGACAGACTGTATGGAAGTTGTACAGACATATATACAAAGTAAGGATAAATGCACTTACCCAAAGTGTATGAGCAGTGATTAAATGCTTCATCATCCAAACAAAAGTAGGGAAGCTCCATTTACCTTAACCACCCTCTAAATATTTATGTATGATTTATTGTACATATACATATATATGTACACATATATATGTATTTATGTGTGATGTATTTTACCTCATGCATTTAATTTGAACAAGTAAAATTGTGATACATGGCTGTAGATTACAATACCTCTTTTCAGGTTAACTGAGCTTGTCTCTACTCCCTAGCCTACTGAAATTCTCTCTCTTACATTGTTACCTGGCTACAAGGAAAAGCTGCAAGAGAAAACTTACCCATGAGAGATAACTTTCCAGTTGCACTTTGTTAATGGCGTCCAGAAAATGGATGTAAAAATAATACTGAGGGTGCTAATTACTTATTATTGCTTATTGCCGAAATAGAGATTAAAAAAATTCCCAAGCTTTTGAGAACTGGGCCCTTCCAGTGCCCATAGGTGACTGTTTTTGTCCAGCATTTTTTTCTGGAAACTGAAATATCCTCCTGCAGTGCACACAGTGTGTGAGGTGCCAGGTAATGCACTGTCTGAAAGAACCCTTGTTGTTGAGGAGACTGAGCATAATACTTTAAAATGTGTTTAAACTGGTGGATGTTGGAGGCTGCTGATGCTCTTGGGTAGTTTGTGTGGCAGGAACATCCAGTCACAGCGTGGCTGCAGGGTCTCAGTTGCAGGGTTAACCACACATTCACTCACTGGGGTACAGCTGGTTGTGTGCAGCTACAGCAGCACAAGGCTCACATGCCCAGTTTCCTTCCCCAGCCTGGGTAAATAGCTGAAGGGGAGATATATGGTGTTATTTATCTGCTGGGATCTGGGCTGAACCGACTGACTCACTTAGCAGAGGTCATTACTTGGAGATTTGCAGCTGTCTCAGTCATATTGCTGGGAGGAAGACTTTAGACTCTCAGCCATGAAGCACTTGCAAAGTAATGCATTAACTCCTATTAAATTCAGCACTTGTTCTTCCTTTTTCAGAGTTTGCTTGGTCAAACAGCAAAATGAAAGTGTATGCCTGGAGACAGAGCTCTAGCACTAAGCATTACTGCTGAAAATGTGAGGAGAGCTGCCAGCTAATTAACACATCCAAGCAGCTAAGCTTTCCTGCTGAGTTACAGCTGCCAGGGGACTATTCAAGGAGCTGGTTTGGGAGCACAGTGGTGCTCTGTGCCTTTTTCTGAACTTTTGATATGTGAGCAAGTGACAAACTGGAAGAAGAAAAACATTCAAATAAATACTTTTAAAGGACCTCAGGAATTACTCATAAGCACACTTTACTGTGAATAGCAATATATGATTTTTTAAAAATATCCTGCTTGGAAACAGTGAAAATATGCTTAATACAGAATGGTTGATTTAGGAGGGATTTTCATCTCTCATATTTATGATTCTGACACCTTCTAAGAGTCAGATTTGCCCCATCTCCTATTTCATCACCTGAGATCCAGATTTTCAAAAGTAGTCAGACTGGTAAGTGTATTTGAAAATATAACTCTAAAGGGCTCTTGGTCATTTGGAAACCCAGTGCATGATTTACTCTCTGAGCAAGGCTGGAATTTGTCCTGTGGAGAGGCTGGGACACACGTGTGAATGGGCCTTTCTTTGCTGTGGCACACAAATGAGATATGAATTGTGGCCTTCATAAGGCCTTGCAAGAGGTTGTGCAGCTCTGTCCTGTGTGCTAGGTACCTGTCAGACCTGCCCTGGCATCCCAGCCTCTCCTTTTCATGTCTCACATATGGCAGCGTCTGCCATTTGCTCTATTTTGTAGCTAGACCACTTAAAACTGTTGCTCATGATGTACATGACCTTTACACCAGGGAAAAGACCCCAAGGGGACTGGGCTCTGGCCATTCACTGGGTCCTCACTTTGACAGAGCAGTGCCACAGCTGTTTATTATTTTGGTTTTACTTTGTTTTTTCTTTGCTTTTCCTCTCAATGGATAAAGACCATGGTGCTGCATACAGACCATGCCAGCTGCATCCACTGCATCCACAGGCCATGGGCAGACAAGCTGGATGGGTCTTCAGGAAAAGTAACCCACCAGGAGTGCTGGAGAAACAGCACAGGAATACAGCAGAGGCTGCTGCTTTCCTTCTCTATGGAAACAAAATTGGCTTTTCTTTCCACCTTTCTCTTGGTAATCAGCCTCCTGAATCATTGCCTTGCTGGCCAAACCAGTGCTGGTGATCAGAGCAGGTTTCAGTGTGTTTTCCTGTACCATCAGTCCTGCTGCAGGCTTCTTGAGAAACCCTTGGGCTGGTACATCCTCCCCCCCTGAAAGTGTCTTGTCTTCAGCAGAAAGCACTGGATGTTGTGTCCTAAGCTATTTGCTTTCAGGTTAGAAAAGTCAGGATCTAACTTCAATTCTTTTTTTTTTTTTTTTTTTTTTTTTTTTTTTTTTTTTTTTTTTTTTCTCAGTAAAGATCAGCAAACATACTACACGGGCTACCATTTTAGGTTTTAGTAATCAGTAGGTAAACAGATAAAAACAAAATAAGTACCAATTTTATTACTATTTTTGCAGCTCAGATTATCTAAACATTTAGGAATGTCAAGCTTAAGGCACAAATTTGTTGTTTCTTCCTCCCCCCCATGCTGGATCTTTCAGTGTATGAAATTTTATCACCATTCAGAGCAATACAAATATAAAGTGATTTACATGCTGCATTTTGTGGATTTAATTTCTTATGGAAAAATTGCTTTCCTGCTTAATATGACAAAACATGTCAAGTTAAACCCCAGAAGAGCTCTTAAAAAAGGCTTAAAAAGATAATATTGCTTTTTCAGACAGACATCTGCAACAACCACAGTAGAAAATACTTATGAGCTTTATATTCACTGGTGGACTCCTAGTGCCACCTAGTGAATAGGGAAGAATTAGCCATCTTACACAACCTGCTAAATTAATTTATTTTTTACAAATATATCCTAAAGTTTGAAAGAGTAGCTTTGAGAATAAGTATAATTTCATTGGATTTCAATCTTGAAATGTCCAAAATGTTCAGACATTAAATACAGGTTGTATTTAGCCTCATGGAAAGACTTGTCTACTTCATAAAGTATTGCCACATGGTGATGTATATCGTGTAATGGACTTTTTTTCCAGTATGCGATTTCTCAGAAAGCCTATGCACTTTTTTTTTTGTGGCCTCTTGAAAATTTTCCCATTCTGTGTCAGTGTAAACTTGTTTTATACTCAATCCTGATCACAGCGGTAGCTTGCACATTTAATATTGTCCCTAAGTGACATTTTCAATGGTGGGATTTAAGGATATGGCATCAGGAAATCAAGAGCAGATAAGCTATTTTTTTATTTGGTTGGATGGCTTTGTTTTGTTTTGTTTTGGAGGGATTTTTGTTTGTGTTGGAGGTTTGTTGTTGTTGTTTTGGGTTTGGTTTTTTTTGTGGTGCATGTTTGGTTGTTTCTCTGGATTTTTTTTTTAAAGGGAACTCTCAGATGTCAGATTTTTATTTGCAACATCAATCCATATTTTGTGCCTGTCATTCCCATGGTGACTGCTTTCTCCTATGCGTAACTTTTCAGAGAGATATGTGCTGTAAATATTTGGTCTTACAGAGAAGACATATATAGGATACTTAGTGTTTTGCTTTTCCTGTATATCACAACTTGGGTGAATGCAAACAGGTTTTAAAAGGTATTTGCTTTAAAATATGCAGAGAAGAAAGGGAGCAATTCCAGTAGCATGGAAGGAAAAGCAATAAAAAAGATTGTCTCTTTGTATTTGGCAGAAGTATTTTCTGTATTTTTTTACTTCCCTTTAAGCTGTCTGAAACACACTAAATTCTTACTGGAAACAAGAGCATTTACCATCAATAACCTTGATGTGTCACAGCGTTTGCTTCCTGCTTTGAGCTATTTGTCTTTTGCAAGAAGAGAGATTCTTGAAGAAGAATTTTTTCTTGTAGTTTTCATCCACTTGTTTGAATTACTTGGGAAAAAAAGATCTGTATTTCATTCCTGCAGTTTTTGTTTCTTTTAGTAATAATTTCTGTAATTTCCCTTCTTATACTGCTGTCCATATACTAGGAGTTCTCTGCCTGTAGCAGATTGCAAATAAAAGCTCCCTTGTGGCTCCCTTGTAGTTTGCTGTTGTGGCATATCTCTGATTTAGTTGTGTATTATTTCTGGCTTTCCCCCCCTCCCCTGCTCCAAATAGATCCCTTTGGTTAATTTTACTGGGATGTAAGGGTTTGTGATTGCTCTGCTTGGCAGTTCCTTCCCAGCCAGAAGGAATGGAGCAGACCCTGTCCCCAAGTACCTCGAGAAGCACCTCCAGGTTGGATGAACCCCTTTTTGAATGGGGCCATGGCAAATTGTTGCAGAAAGGAAATGTAATTAGGGAAACATCGGCCCGAACTCTCAGATATGAGTCTTCAGGAAAACCAACCAACAACAGATGCACAGTCTATTGCTGACCTCCAAGGTCAAAAACTGGCACATTTAAGAGAAAAATGCTTTGGTGACTAATGGAACCCTTGTGGTAACATCCTTTCCCAGCCCTGGAGAGTGGCCATCTCAGCTTTGTCAGAAAACTGCCTCTGAATTGTAGCACAGCCCGGATAACTAACTCCTTCAAAGCAGAAACAAATTCTAGAGCATTCAAAAGCATCTCTGATCTTTTATCTCTATCCATACTGTCATAAAAAGAGTGTGTGCACTCTGGGCATGCTATGAATAGAGATGCAATAAGTGTGCTGGTAGGTACTTTTTTTCAAGAAGGCCATTCTATTTAATGCACTGAATCAAACTCCTATGAAGTTAAATTTCAGTTATAAAACTAAAAAGTAATCATTTAGAGTTTAGGTGGGTTGTTGTTTCTTTAATAACTCCCTTGTGAATAATGTGCCTTTGTTTTAATGTCAGAGTCTTTCATGGCATAATCGTAACACTGACTAGCCTCACCTACTAATATATTTGATATATTTGATGATGCAATTTTTCCTCTTCAATGTGTATATTTTTAGGGTGTAACAGGAAGACAGTGGGTTTAGATTCTTAAGATTTTTTCAAAACGAATGTAGCATTTTTCTTTAATATTTTAGCAATGCTTTACTAAAATCTGAGGTTCTTTTCCCCAGACAATGCCAGAAAAAAAGAAAAGTAGAAAATGGTGAGGATCCCAGGCTGGGGAAAGGTTCTGGCACTCAGTGTTTATACACACAGCTGGAGGCAGCTCCAATGGGATGGAGACAGATACCTTTCAAGCCTGTTCTTACTGAGAGCCAGCACAGGCCTTGGCGTGGGATCACAGAGCTCAGACACTCAGAGAGGCCGTATTTGTTTGGCTGCATAGTCAGAAAAGGACATTTGCTTGTCCACTGGTGAGTCAAACCAACAGTTTTCCAGGGGTTCTTGAATTAATGACAGTTTCCCAGAGCTGGGGAGAGAACCTTGTGTTATATCCCTGTTCCTAAATGCCCTTTGCATGCTCCCATTCCTAACCTATCAACCATCAAGAAAAGTGGTGTTTGAGCAGCTTCTCATTGTGGCTGCATAGAGACCTTGCTCAGCCAATACAAGCCCCTTCATCATTCCCTACCCAAAGTGGTGCCACTTTTTTCTTTCCCTGCTTGCTGGTCTGGGTCCATCCTGGAGGAACAGGTTCACTCACCACAACAGCAGCTTGGCTCTTAGCATCGGCCCTGCAGTAAGTCCACTTCACGCCAACATGACTAAATCAATCAATTAATAAATGAAGTTAATGTGTTTGAAGTGCTCTGCTGTGTTTTTCTATTGCTACTTTTGGTGCTAGCAGTAGTTTCAGAGGCACCTTAGCTTTCTTTTTCTTTTTAACTCTGTCAACTTCTGTTTGTTTAGCTGTGTGAGGGCTGTCTTTTTGGAAGACAAAGGAAAGAGACTGTCATTAAGATTTCAAGGCCATCTAAATTTTGTCCTTGACAGCTGAGATAGCTATCTTTAGTCCTAAACAACTGTAGTCAAATGGCAACTAGGGACTGAAATGATTTTTACTATGAAAAATATACTGAGGGTTGTGTATATTCACCACCAGTTTCAGGCTACTGTAGGCAGCTTGCTTCAGTACTCTTCAGAGGGTCAAAATCAGAAGCCTAGACTTCTAAATGTAACTCAGATGGATATAGATATTAAATATGCATGGCCACAAACAATCACTAGTGCTGATGGAACTCCAGGGAAAATTCATCTTACTTCCTTAACTTTGACTTGTATGCCAGCTGGAGCCAAGATTTCTGTGTATCTTTCTTGTTTACATGCACTCTGTGTTTCTATTCTGAGTGAAGGAACAGGATTATGTTTTTGTAGTACTGCATTTGTTTGCCCCACTGAAGCTGGTGCTAATGGTGAAAGCATGTAAAGTTTAGACTGACTTCCCTCAGCTGCTCTTTTCAAGCAATGCTTCTGCTTTGGCATCCAGCAAGTGCCTTGATGCTTTCATAATAATTCTCAGTGACTCTCACTGAGAGACTCTCAAGAGATATTCCTACTGGACCAGGATTTGCAGAGAGATGTTGGGAACAATCAGCCACTGGCTGATAGCCTTATCCTGTGGATGCATGTCTGTACATGCCTACACTAGATGGTAGCTGAAAGACAACTCCTTTTCCACTGCTAGATGGCATTGTGTCTTAGGGCAGAAAATTCTGCACAACTCTATGCTCAGTTTTATCAGCATGTTTTTTCACTTTGTTTTAGCAGCTGGCTTTGTTGTTTTTGTTGTTGGTTTGGGTTGTTGTTTTTTTTTTTCAAAACTAGAAAATATTTTTTTCTTCTGATGCAAAATACCTATTCAGTTAAAGGTGTGTTATTACTATGGTTCACAATATGGGGAAGCCGTGTCTCAGATGCTGTATTTATAATCACTACTTTCTAAAGGTAACTTTCAGCCTTAGGCTTGGAATGTGGCTATCTAACGATGTGCTGATGGGCAGAGTTGTGCTTTTAGAAAGCTTTCCTTCTGTTGCAGAACGAAAAAGGATGACTCTTTGAGAAGTTTACTGGGTGGAAAAGGTGACTTGGTTACTTGAACATGTACCTTCAAACTGAAGTCATCCATTCACACATCTCGAATGGTTTGGCAGGCTAATATAGAAGTGCATCTAGCTCAGATCTAACCTTGCCTCATTGAGGGCTGGGGTGGGGAGAGAAAGGAAAAGTTGCACAAGGAGTAAAGCAGAAAATTTATGGCTTCAGCTGACAGAGGCTTGGCACAATAGGCTGACTTCAAAGTGTATTAATACTCTGCAGAGATCAGTAAACATGATTAATATATAGCCTGTGGAATATTATTTTCTGTGTGTATGAAGTTATATAAAAACAAAAACAGCTTTTATATTTAATGTCTAATGTGTTCCATATGAGGGAATGTGTATCAATATGTTCCTACTAAGGGACAGATTGGGGACAAAGTGCACATGCTGAGTAGTAACTTAGTCTGCAAATAGTGCAATAGCACTCTTCTAATGAGAAAATAATTAACATATGAGTTTAAATCTCCCATATCAATGTATTCAGAAAACCAGCAACACGTTTCTCCAAATTTTCTCCTCTGTGGTCTCCTATTGGTCTCCTATACTGCGTTTCTATGTATTTTCTCTCTGGGGTCTCCTACTGGACCCCTTTAACAGGCAGCCTGGGGAACCATGTAGCTCTGATACTAATTTTTATTCTGTGGTGGGTCTGCTGTGTCTGACTATGTGGTCTGTGCTACTCATGCCAGTGTGGCTTTACTGGAAATTCTTTCCCAGAACCCACTCTTCCTTTGTGCATCTTTTTTTAGCTTAATGGGTGATACATCTTCTCATCAGCGGATGCTATGAGCCTAGAGCAGTGCACTGGTGGGTCTTGTGTCTCACATGGTAATCATGCTCTGATTCAGGTGTCCTGAGTCATCTCTTCACCTTCCTTAGCTTTCTTTAAATGTCAAAAATTATGCATTCTGTGAATTTGTATTTTGTAGGCTTAGAAAGGTCTCCCGTAGATATTTGTAGGGCAGTTAAACTCCAGCCTTTCTCCTACCTAGCTAAGGGTATAATCTGTTCTGTTCTGTTATCATTGGTATTTCAGCTGGTACAGAAATTTGGTGTCTGTAAATGGCCATGTCATTTCCCTGCAACTCTCTTGCCTCCTTTTAAAATTGTGGGGACAAGGGGAGAATGTATGTTTAATGTGTTTGCTTTCTTTTTCCATTTCTCCTTGAAATTATTTGTACCAAAGCTATATGCTGTTAAATTGTAATATTTCCCTGTTTCTCCTCCTTTCCTCTGCAGCTGCTAAACAGTTGGCAGCCAGCTGTAGCTTAAAAGGAGAATTTTGATGGCGTTTGTGATTTTCTGCTGGCATCAAGGCCAGCTCTGCCTGCAGCCCCCCTTGGGTTTGCTGGGCTTTGTGCAGCATATGTGTGCTCCCTGTGCCCTAACTGCTGTAATTACTGTGAGCCTGGAGAACACAACCTTTTCCTACTGTTACATAAACTACCTTGGCCAGCCTGTGCCAGCTGTCCTTTCATCTACAGGCATTGCCTGCCATGGCCTGCTAGTGAATGTAGTGAAAGGTGCTGTATTTTTCTTCATTCAACTTTTGTAAAAAGCTGCTATCAAATGTAAGACATTAACTTATGAAAACTAAACACTCAGATACTGTAGATCCCAAATGCTGAAGTCCACAAAATGTTTGTGTGCAATGTGCAAAGAATTGCCCAGTTGTGCAGTATGGATTATCCTCTTCTCAAAAGGCAAGGTGAATTTCCATTCTTTCTAATAGGAATGTGACAAAACTAATGTTTATAACAGCAAGAAAGAAAAGACCTTTTCCTCTTTGGGACTATTATTTAAAAGAAAGCATTTTGAAGTGTAAATGTACTGTTGTGGGTGTCCAGGAGATGCCAAGCAGGTGGGTTTTTTTGATGACTTCTGTCCATTCTTCACCAGTACACTACTCTGACAGGCCAGTTGGCAAGGGTGGCAAGATTGGGATGTGGCCCTTGTTGTGACATCCTGCCACTGCAGAAGAGTTTCCAGTCTCTGAACTTCACCTGTCCATTTAGAGATGGGCCATGGGTACCCTGGATGTTGGAGCTCTCCTATTCTGACTTTCATACTATCATTGACAAGGGAAGACATCAAGGGCTGAGTTTCTGGAGAAAGACCCTTCTTTATCAGGCTGAAGGCTGGGATTGCTGTAGAGCATGGCTTTCTTGCAAGACAGAGAGAAATGACTTAGGGTGATTCCAATGCTGTGGAGCTACCAGAAATTGTGAGGATTTAACTGATGCTGGTGAGGCTTTATGTAGGGATTTTTATTTCTGATCTATTACGTGCAAGGATTTGGGTTTGTTAGAGTTGTTTTCATGTTGTGTCAATTACTGAAATTTGCAACCACAATTTTTAAATGGATTTTTATTGTCCTGTAATATGACCATGGATCTAAAGAATTATACCTATTATACCATGTGCTTGACAGCGTGTTGGGACTGGAAATCTGTTTAAGATTCATTCAGTATGCTAAAATCTTATAAAAGTCAGGTGCTTTATTCAACAGCAACAGTCAATTCATCCAGAAACTTAATATAAGCAACTTTTTCAATGGGGTTTCCTTGCTTCTGCAAGCAGCAGCATGGATCATGCTTTGACAAAGCACACTGTGTAACCAAGATCAGCAGAAAGTGAATATATGAGGTTTCTGCTGGGGACAGTGAGCTCTGGGAGGGAAATATTAACCATATTCCATCAAAACCAAAGTGATTAGATGTACATTATTAGCGTGAGAAATATCTGCCTGCTCAATGGAGCAGTGCCTTTTTCAATGGAATTCTTCTTTTGAAGGTGAAATTAAATGCTCACAGCACTGGATGCAGAGAGATCAGGCAGTGAAGTTTTCCACAATCTGCAGGAATCTTAAAGATTGAAATCCATTCCCCTTTGCCATTTGTTATACTAATCCTGATTTGAAAAGCTTTAAATGATCCCAGGTTGTAAAGAGTTAAATATTAACATGTTTTAATTAAGGATTTCTACACTCTGGATTTCACAGTGCTCTATCAAAGAGAAATACCACAATGAACTAAATATTTTGGACGATATTTCTCCTCTGGGAGAGAGACATTTACAGAAATTCCGTACATGAAAATGTCAAATGTTACTCATCCTCTCTGCGGCTTTTTTTTTCCTTTTTGAAGTATATTTACTTCCACTTGCTAGCTGAGGGTGTCACTGCTTGTTATTTGATATGTGGAACTGGGGCACACAAAGGGATGACTAATCCCATTTACTGGAATTTTACAGTTTTCATCAAGGCCACAGTTTCCATTTCAAGCTTTATAGTAAAAGCAAAACATCAACTGGCAAACTGACTTCTTGTTATTGTTGTAGTAAATTAACATGGATTACTATTAAAGTAAAAGGGCTCTTTTTGAAGGTTGTTTCTTGAATTGAAAAGAAGCTTACATTTAAATATTTTCTCAGGGGCAGTTTATAGTAACTACGCTGACAGTACAGAAGGCTCCCTGTCCCTCACCCAGCGGTAACAGGCAGCATATTGTGTCCTTTTGCAAATACACAGGCTCTCTCTTTCTGTGTCTCAATCTCCCTCTCTCTTTCTCTCCTTCGTTTCATGGTTTCAAGACCAATAGTTTGGATCCAGGCTGAAATAAACTTCTTGTTATAGCTATGTGATTCTCACAGTTATCAATGAAAAATGCATGCACTCCTTGTATCTTGAATAATTTTTCCTTACAATTCAGCAGATCTTGAGGAAAAAAACCCCATCATAGTCACCATTTTAAGCTGTTCCTTTCAAAAGCCTTTTCTTCCAGTTTCTCATGTTTCTGTTGCAGTGATGTTTCTAGAGCCTCAGTGAGGGCAGCTATTGTAAGCAGTTCTGAGCTTATTGTGACATTTGACTCCCTTTTTTAAAAAAAAGAAATCAAATTTTAAGAGCCATCAGTCTGTTTTCCAGCACTAAGACCCTTTAAAGACCCATTGTGGTGAAGTCTCTTCTGTAGGCATAGCTCATACCCGCTGCTACTCCTTTCCCTTTCTGCTCCCATGAGTTCTGTAAGTCCATGTTTTGTTTGCTTTCATCCTGCTCTCTCCATATTACACCTATTGTGTGCCACTTTCTGGCCTCCTTTGTAGTGGGTTGCTACAAAAGAGCACAGCCTGTGGAATAACAAGACAAGCAAAAAGAGATTAGGTTTATATAGAAATACAATGGGGGTTGACTCATTCTTTTCTTTATTGAAAAACCTACAGTACATGGTATTTTCTTAACCCCAGCTGCTGGGGGTTTGTCTGCCTAAAGACCTCACCTGGCTGAAGCTGGGGAATTTAACTAAATGAATTCTAAGTGTTGGTAGTCACAAGTTTGGAAACTTCATGGGTTTTAAACCAAATCTGTTTGGATTGATCAGTCCTGAATATATGACTTTTTTTTTTTTTAATTATTGCTCAGTGGATTTTTCTCCTCTTTTCCTCTGGAAACTGGATCTCCATACCAAAGTCTCCTTTTTGTGATGTTAAATACAATTTATTTTTGGGAATGGTAAAGTGCCCTTTCTGATGTAATCAAAGAAAGAAACTACCAACACACAAAGGATAACAGAAATCTTTGGAAATAAATGAAAAATTGGGCTAATCTGCATTGGAAAGATCTCTGTTGTAAAGTCCTCCTACTCCTGAAGACTGAAGTCCTCTCCTGCTGGCAGCACTGGGATGATTTTCAGCTCTTTGAGACTGAATGCAGGTTTTAGCCATGTTCCAGTACCACGTTGGAACCAGACAGATGAATTGTGCAGGCTGACTTGCTTTGAAGATGAAAAATGTGGGATGTCAGGTACCCTGTCAGATACATCAGGTACAGCCTGTCTGTGTGAGTGGCAGGTCCCACCACACTGCCAGCCTGCCCCATCTCTCAGGGCTGAGGGCTTGGCAACTGCATCACCCAGGGGTGTTTTGCTCTGGGCTGAGTCAGTGCCAGCCAACCCTGGTGGCTTTGGGCACGAGGGTCAGTCTCCTGTGAGTACAGCCAAGCTCACCTGACTAATGCTTTATTTTGATAGTTGTAATGATTCTTTCCCGTGTAATACGTTTCCTCTCCCACATGATCCTGTGTCCAAATTAAAGGTGAACCCTCATCTGGTTTAAATCATCATGGCTGTGTTGATTTCATGCTTGCATATATAACTAATGAGCTGGAAATTTACAGCTAGCACTGTTATACAAATTGATGGAGACTCATGGTACAAGGGTCATCAGTGACAATGTGAGTAAGGATGTTGTGACATTTTGGAGTTGGTTCTTGTGACGCCAATAGTTGCAAATTTGGAAAATCACTCTGCTTCACTTTTTGTGAGGGCCCAACAGCTCTGTTTTCAGTTAGATTTCAGCTTTTTGTAATAAACTGTCTCTACTCCTACACCATTCTTGCACAAGCTGTTCACCAACGTAACTCCGCAAAAGAACTGAACGTGGCCATCCCCAGATCCCAGACCTTCCTTGTAAAACCCATTTGCTTAAATGGCAGCCAGCCCCACAGCCTTCTTTTTCTCTAACTCTGGTGAGACACAACAGAGCCACTCTTGTGACAGTGTACTGAGAGTGGTCTCACAAACTGCTGCTGATGCCAGTGTAACTCCTTTGTGTGTTTAACACTGAGGGAGCCTCCCAGAAACTGGGAGCTCTGCCATGACAGTAGGTTGTCAGCAGCTGAACTGCTCTCTAGACATGTAAACTGTTTTCACATCTTCTGCTAGACTTCTCTAATGGACTTTGAGGGTTTTTGCCCCTGCTTTGTTTGCCTAATCAGCTGAACCTGTGTACTGCAGATACTGTTGTCCCTTAAAGACTTAGTATTAACACAAATGGCTCTCAGCATATAGAAATACTTTTAGACAGTATTCCAAACAGAATCAGTGTTAATCCAGAAAAAATAACTCCTTCTAGTTTTATTTTATTTTTATCTCTGTGAGATGCTAAGAATGATACTATAACTGTCCTACACTTTAACACCATTTTATGGAGGAAAACAAATATGACCGGATTGATGACACAACAATAGATTTGTTTTCTTAGAGAGAGCTGAACTGTAGGGTGTCTGTAACAGCACTGTATATGTATTTGAACATTGAAAGTCTGCCAGGAATAAGTGCTCCAAAGCTGATCTGTGTTGATTCACATCTGTCCCCTACACACTCTCCCTTTATTAAGCAGCTTTCCCTCTCCTCCTAGATTTTCCAGAAGGTGTCACTGTAAGGCAGTTATGGTCAAAAGTCTGTAAATTTAAAATTAAATGAGTGAGAAGTGCTTAATGGCTCTAATTTTCTTGCAATGATTATTTAACTCCTAATAAATCAACAAGAAGAGTTTAAAGCATTAGAATAAGAACAAGAATTGGGAGTATCAAAGTTTCTTCATAGTTTGAATTTACAGCCTGTTTAAAAACATGTCATCACAAACAAAATTCAGCTGCTCAGGCCATTAGTTCAATAGTTGAGTGTAAAACTACCAAAATGACTGAGCAGTTTTAAAGCCTGCTCTTTTACTGCTCATATTAGTGTGCACACAGGGGTGCATCTGAGAAGCACATGTGCACACCAGTGGATGCAACTTCATAAGGAAAAGCTGGAAACAAAGATATCTGTTTTTCCAGGTATTTAGTGAGATGTGGTTTGCTTGTAGACTTCAGCTTCCACTGATCTTGGGGGCTCAGCACAACACACTGGGGGCTACACTAATGAGCGTGTGACACAGATTTGGAAATGATGCTGTTGTGGGTAGAAGGATTGGAGGGTAGCACTACAAGAGTAGATGAGCATAAGGGCTCCAGCCACCTGAAGGTGACACACATATTGAAATGGAATGCAAAGGCTCAGACTTAGGAAGAATTAGACAAAAGTTTGTCTGTAGGCTACAAATGAAGAGATGAGAATGCGGCTCAAGTCACACTGGAATCTAATGGGCTCCTGATATAATCTGTCATGAAAAGTAAGCATCAAGGGGAAGAGTTTCCAGTGAAGCTGGGGGAGCTTTAGCACCTCTGACCTGAGGCTGGCTGGCTGAGCACTCACCTAGAGTGTTGTACCCAGCTCTAGTCCTTTGCTTTGGGAGGTGGTGAGCTTGGGCTGAAATGGAAAGAGCACTGGCATACCTGGGAAGCCAACTGCAGCACGCCAGAAACACAGCCTAGGGTACAGAAGGTGGCAGCACAGACTAGTTGGGGAATAACAGCCATTAGAGCTGTAAAGTAGGGAAATAAATAGATTTTGTGGGCAGCACCCTTTGATTACTGTGAAATTAACTATAGATTACATGATATCCATAATTATAACTCAAGAATAAAGTTAACAGTTCTGGAGTTGCCTGTATCATTCCTGGTTCCTCACAAGACAATAACATGCAAATGCTGGATCATTCATTCCTCTTCCTTCCAGCAAGGGGATGGGTGCAGCCCACATGTGACGCAGTGTGACCTATCATCTGTTTCATGCCATCCCAACCAGAAACCTCTCTGGACTGTTCTTGGGAAGGAGGAAGGGGAGAGCAGCCTTTCTGTGCACACCCTGCGCAGATTTCGGTGCTGTGCTGGTTTACCAGCATGGAGACCAGCCCTCCAGCTTCTGCCAGTCTCCTTCACCTGTTGCTGATTTAAAATGGAATCCATGAGATAGGACAGTCACTTTGTTCTGGTCTTGACAGTTCTCCTGGAGGAGCTCTGTCTTGTGAAAAAACCCTGTGGCAGGAACAGTTTTGGGGCAGGGGGGGATTGGTGAACTCCTGGGGCTTCATTGAATAGGAAGGGGATCCCTGAAAAAAAACCCCTGATGGACACCATAACAGTCCTGGCTGCACTTTGTGCAGACTTGATTTGTGGGTCCTTTGGAGTAAAAAGCTGAGATGAAAGGTGGGCATAAAGCCAAATTGCTCCTGTGACTTCTGCTTCCCCAGGAGAGCCATCAGAGTGGAGAGAGGAAGGGAGAAGAGGAGAGAGTGGGGGGGTAGACAAGGCAAATATTGGAGTTATGTCCCTGAAGGACCCTCCTGGGGCAGAATTTCAAGCATTCATTTTTACAGCGCATTCTTTAGCAACAAATTCTCTATTTAACCAATGTGTTGACAAATAAATCCTGATTTGAATTTGTACATTGCTTTGATTCTTCAGGCAACTCTTGGATACGTAGCCAGATTCTTAATATAGAAGCAACTGGAAGTAGGTCATTTCCGCCCTTCAAATACCATTAAAAAGTTTCTCTCTGTTATGGAAGAGAGGGAAAATTTTCCCTGTCTTTTCATCTTCCTATGTTTCTGCTGTGCAAAGCAGCCTATGAAAATAAATTGGCATAAAATAAAAGCTGTTATTTCCTTTTTCCTTCGATTTTACTCTTCATCGGGACAGTTTTAATGAAATCCACCTATTTAGTTTGTGGGATTCTAGTAACCCACCTTCTCATTATGCCATAAATAATGGCAAAGTAGGAATCTTACGACTATTACTTTTAAATCAAAGTTATGGGTTTCCTAATGGGTTCCATAATACAGATTTCAAAGTTTACAGTAGTTTAACCATACACAAACATTGTATCCTCCCCTCCTTTATAATTCAGCTGCTCTTTATTTTCTTCTGCAGCTTCATATGGTTTAAACATCTGGGCTTTCGGAGCCGTTCCATGCCTGCTCGCCTTGTTAGAGGGTTTGGTGCTGGAGCCTCTGACTGAATGCCAGAATCCTTCCCTTTGTGTCCCTCAGTGACGTACACAAGGACTTTGAGGTGGTGTAAGAACAGAAGGATTCGTGGCTAATAAATACTTCATCTAAACGGGTGAGTGTTCGAGCTGGGCTGTTAGCTTAATTCTAACCATAAGGAGAAGTAACCACAGCATACTTAGGGTGGGAGAAGATATCAATCACTGTCACTTTTCAGCAGAGGAAAATGAGCAAAGAGAGAAGAAGCTGAGGTAGATTTTAGCTTTTGGAAACCAGGATGCAAGCTTCTCATCCAGGCTAATTCTCTTCTGGGTTATTGGTGTTCCTAATGTTTCATTTCAGTAGTAATATTTCTTCTGTTACTAGGTAAAATAAGATGATTAATACGTGCATTATGACCAAGGCTGGCTACAGCTTTTTGTGTTGGATCTTAGGAAGCCCATATTGGTGCCTGGGTGTGTACAGAGGTTTTCAAAGTAACTCCCTTGACATACCAGAACTGACATACCTCTGCTGTGCTCTGAAGTTTATTCCAAATAATTCAGCCTTGGGAGAAGTCTTGTATATCTTGTCACAAGTTAACGTGCTGCCATATCAAGCATTCAATAATTTTAGAAGCTTCTTTCTCATGGTCATTTTAAGCTTAATTTACATCACCATTTGTAGGCAATGTAAAGATTTGCTTTTAAATCATTATGGTATGTTTATCAGGGGGAGTGATTCCCTAACAGAGCACTTTTTGAGGTGGAAATTATTTATTCCCTTCAGTAAGCTTTGCATTCACTGTTTTACGTACAGAGAATGAGCTCCTGGCCCTGTAGATGCCAGGAAAAGTTTTGCCTATGACTCCAGAATTTCAAGACATCACCTTCAGTCTTCAGAGCAGTCTGCCTCCTCAGAATCCTCATTTCCCTGACAATCTCCTCAGCAATCCTATGATTAATAAAAAAACTCATTGACACTGTCCCTTCCTATTTGGTTTTCAGACACTATGTGCACCCAGGGAAATCTCATTTTCGTCAGCAGCATCAGTGCTGTCACTGGCGTGGGGAGAGGGGCAGCTGTGACACTGTATCACTGTCTGTGCCCATTACCAGCAGAGGCAAGAGATCTCCCATAAGTCTTATTGATTTAGAAGGGAGCCTTTTACAATTGCAAAACTTCAGTCTCCCAACTGTAATCACCAGAGATGTTTTTTATTTCAGATGTATTCTGCCATGTTGAAGCAGCTGAGTTTGTGTAAAGAAAATGCATTTTCCTCTTCTGGAAAACTGCTGGCATTCAGATGCTACTTCTCTTAAATCTCTCCCTCTGCCCAGTTTGAGAGCCAGCTGAGGAGCATAACAATACATAAATGAGAATTGAGAAGGGCTTTTGCTTTATATTTATCCCTAATCATTATTACTCTATCCATGTCAGCTTCTGATTTATACCAGATTAAATTCTGAATAAAAGAAAACTGACACAATCCAGCAGGATCTCCTAATTAAACTCTTTCAATCAGTTGTATTTTTTTCCCTTTTGGTTGTAACTTTTCAAGTTTAGTGGCCTGATCAGGTTGGAAATGTTCTACTTGTATCTTTTGTAAAACTGTGGATGCCATTTCTGTATTTAAATGGTCAGATACAGTTTTTCTGTTCACTTCAGGGGAGCTAAGAAATTTTTCTTTGTGTCAACAGATATACTGTAATACCCATTGATAAAGGTAGAAGGAAAAGAAACACTTATTTTAAGTGCAACAAAAATAAAGTTTCATCATGTAATTTTCCCTAATAAATGCATTTTCTATTTTTTTAACTGAAAAAGTTGGGTTTTTTCACATTCAATTTCAGCCTGGCTGATAAAAATAGTTGATTGAAGGGGGTTTTTTATACTTTGTTTCTTTTTTCTCTTTTCCACCAACATTTCTTAAAATCCTCCTTCCATTGCAGTTTGTTTTGTCTTCATATTGGTTTCCATTTTTATTTGCTTAGGTATGTATGTATATGGATTTTTCTCTTGCTCTTTACTTCTCTCCATTATTGGAAGTCTAAATTCTCTTCCCTTCCCTATCATCTTTCTTGTCCATGCTTCTGCTCCTTCATACTGAGGAACTGACTGGAGCCTCAAACCAATGTTTAAGATCGTAATTTTACTCCTCTTTTTTGAAAAACTGAGTTCCTTAGTACCTCCACCTATCATGCAGCTGCTAAGGAAGGAAGGTCATTCACCAGACAGTAATAGCTATAAAATGGAAACAGACAGTGTAAAGCACAATTCCTCAGCTGGTGTTAATAATGTCAGAGGAAGAGAAGACCACCAAACATTGTACTTGGACTTAGCTGTGCAGAGACTCAGCATAAGGTGGAACTCCAGTGGACACCTGGGGTGTGGAAATCCCACAGAAGCCTAGGAGGGTATTGAATGGTTTTGTTGGGCCTTTCTGGACATGTCTGTGCCTGCAGAAACTGGTAGCTTACTTTGATAACTTCAAAGCTGTAAATAAGCAAGTAAGACTTGCAGTAGTAGGAAAGCTGCAATTTTGGTGCAGATGTAGAGGATGGATAACTAGGAATATGATGCAGCTCCTGAGAGCATACCTGATGCAAAAGCTCCCAGAAAGGACTGGCAAAAGACAATCTCACTCTCTTGAGCTGGTGATTGCAGTGTGCACCAGAGCTCATCTGTTTTGAGTAAATTCCTGTCAGTAGCCTGCCTTCTGCTTAATGAGGTTTGAGGTCAAGAAATTAGACTTCCTCTTGCCTTAGTTCTCTGAAAGTGTTGTTTCTAGTTGTGTGATTTCTGAGGCTCCTAATACATAGTGATCACATAGGATTCATCTTAACACATTGGGGAGTGTGCTGAGCAGTCTTTCGAACAATAGCCAGAGATCAGGAACTGGGAGATTTAGATTTCAACTCTAAAGGTTTTTAACAGCACTGTACACGTAAAACAGTGCTCTAGTGATCTTGTTTAAGTATTCTGATAAAGCCTGACCCATTTTACCAGTGGAGTTTGGCTTTATAAAAGCTATCTGAATATTTTTTGAAACACAGAAAGAAATTACTTTCCAACCTCATAATTTGGTCCATTGCCCTGGGAGATTGGAAAGCAAATTTCAAACCTGTGATTATTTCCAATTATTGTCTTGAGTTTTAATACGAAATGAGGAAAAGCAATAGGAGTTTGAGGGTACCCTCAAAACCAGTATATAACATGGTTGTTCAGACATTTATCCAGGAACTAGATTACATTGATTTCAAACTCCTTAATAAATGTAACCAAAATCCCTGTAGTTTTAAACATGTTTTAGTTTTTATTTGGCTATTAAGAGAAAACTTTAATAATTTTAAAATGTAGTTTTTTGTTTCTCAGACTCTTACTAAAGACACTTTGGAGGATGTACTCTCTAAATCAAAATTTTCTTTCAGTCTATGATACCTTCTTTGAAAAGGTTTGTTTTTGTGGTTTTTTTGGTTTGTTTTTTTTTTTTCCTGTAATCCAAAACAGTATTTTTATTTATAATAATTCTGTTCTGTTTTGGTTTATTCAAATCAGTTATCAAACTTTTCTGATTACCTGCTTAAATCATTCACTTTGTGGATGTAATAAGTGAAGCAAAGACTGACTGCTTTGAAAAAACTCTGTTCCCTTCTTCTGGTCCACAAAATAGAAGTGGCTAACCAGACAGAGTCTTCTTGAAATAGTTCTCAACTAGGAACATTCAGCACCGTGGTTGTTGTGTCAATGTGTTTGCCACTGAAGAATAAACATCTCCATGCCTACACTGTAAATAAAACACTCTCCCTCCCCCAGCTACGCAGGTCCCCTCTGGGTCTTCCTTGCTGACCAGACACAGAAAAAGCATGTTAGCACTGAGAGATGAAGCTGATTATGTTAAAGGGAGAATCCAAACCACATACCTAAAAGTTGTCTGGAAACAGTTTTTATATATCACTAAACCTGAAAGACTACTTGTCTTTGAACCTCTCCCATAATTGACCACCCCTCATCCCTTCCAACTACATTATTAAGAATATTTTGCAGTATAATCTTGACAGTCTCTGAATTCATTAGTTTTGGAAGCATAAGCTCTCATACAGTAATAAGGAAATTGATCTTGGCATCCACATTACTTCTGCCTATTTCACACTGGATCTCTTCAAATGACTACTGCCACTAATGCTCTTGTAATTCATCTGAGTTACTACATATCTTTTAATCCTGTTAAGAAGAGAATAGTGATTATTAGAGTTTTAAGGAGCTCATTGGAAAAAATTATCTAAATTCTGCTCTGAATCATTAAACAAAGCCCATAATTTAATTTTGTAACACTGTGGAAAAACTTCTGAGATTCTTTCACAACAGTGAAATGGGTCAGCAATGAAGATCAGTTTCAAATGTATTTAACTTTGAATACAAGTATGAAGAAGAATGTTATTCTCTGTCACTGTTTCTTATTTTTATCCATGTCACTTCTGAATTAATTTAAAAATTTGGGATTGGATAGGTTCTAAAAAAATTAATGTCACCCAGATGTAATTCTTCTGAGCAAATGGAAGCATCTGCCAATTCAGAGGGATGACTGTGATTATTCACCTGCTCATAGATGTAGTCCAGTTCTTAGTGCATTCAAAAGCTCAAACTTCATTTGCATTTTTCTTTCAAATATATAAACTTCATTACTTTTTGATAGAGAAGCTGATGTATTGTTGCTCTCTGAAACCCTGTTCCACCAGTTCCCTAGTGGTTTTTCTACTGAAAAACCTGTGTCCCTCTTCACCAAGCATCCAGCAAAAGTCAAGACACTTGAGGAACATTTAAGAGGAAAGGTGAAAATCTGAAGTGTAGTGGTGAGTGTGTCTCTTGCGAAGATCTGAGCAGTCTTGCAGGAAGAATATTTATCTATTTACCTGGTACCAAATGATGAATCAAACCCTGCTTTAACATTACTCTTCTAAGAATATTGCAGCACCAAGTAACAGAACAGACCATAGCAGTTGGTTCTTTAAATAACTCTTAATTAGCATTTAGCTATTAATTTAACATTAAAAAAGTTACAGGAATTTCTTTTTACCTGTTTCTTAAATCAGAAAATGTTTCTGGAACGCTGAACCATCTACTGAATCTATCTTGTTAGGTAAAAGAGAATTTCAAACTCAGGGTTAAGGCTATTGTTAATGCTTAGCCATGCATCTTCAGCAAAATTATATTAGGCATATCAAAGCAAAAGAGTGTTCAAACTAGTAAAAATATAAAAAACAACTTCACATTCCCCCTCTCTTAGTGCTTTGAAAGAGAAGTTTCATAAAGCTGAAAACAATTAAGAGCTAAATCTTTGGGGAAAAAGCTTTTAAACAGTAAAATGTGAATGATAATTGGGAGCTGCTTAGGAATATTTTACCAAATGCTTCAAAAACCACAAATGAGAAAGAAGGCCATGTTGCTTTTAAAAAAATACCACCCAAACAAAACAAAACGAAAGCCTGGCTCAAAGGGAAAGTGGAAACAGATATGAAACAAACAAACAAAATAAACCCAGGAAGAATGAAAATTTATATAAAAAAGGAAGGAAGGCAAATTTGAAAGTGTAGAAATCAGAAACATAGAATCATAGAATTGTTTGGGCTGGAAGGGACCTTAAAGAAGATAGGAATTATTCAACAGTTGTTAAGGGGAAAAGAAAAAAACACGGAGACAGAACATGTAGAGTGTACGAGGTAAGCTTTAAAATATGTTAAGAAAAGTTGCAATTGTATTGTTCCATTGCTAAAAGAAAGTGCTATTATGGTCTATAATGAACCAGAGGGGCAGAACTGCTCTGTAAGTAATCACGTAATCCAGTATTTAAGGACAACAAACACATACCATTCAAGTTAGATATTTTAAAATAAATTAGTTTGATAAGTCTCACTATAAACATTTATTCTAATCTAGAAATGGGAAAAATTAACACCATACTAATGTTTTAAAGGAACAAGATGGTGACTGCAGTAGGTAGAGGATTTGTGGGAAGCTGCTGAAGAATTTCTACATGAAAAATGAAAGGAGGGTCACAGTGTCAGCATCAATTGACAGGTTTGCAGTAAACAACTTTTAGTATCTTGTTTTGAATAAATTGAGGTAAGTTTGGTTGTTAAAGACAATGGCACAGAAGTGAATTTACATTTGGCATTTTGGTTCAGACGTGAAAGGGACAATTGGTAATACAGCATAGGCTAAAACCTCATTGTGATAGCTCACATTTTAATAATTTTTGGCAGCTGTCAGACGACAGGTGGTTCTGTCTGATGTATCGATGCAGAATGAAAGAGAATAATTTATTTTTTATGGGAAGGTTATTCATCAAAGTGTGAAAGATTGCAGCAATGCAACAGGGGAGACAATGACTGAGGGGAAGTAGCGACAATCATGTGAGCAGGATCACAGTCCTGAGACATCTGGTTTTCTGCCTTTCTGTCTATCTACAAGAGATTAATTAGTATGGCTAGCAAGTACTGTCATAGTTTGTCCACTGCTGCAATTCAAGGCAATTTTTTTTAGGACTTAATTGTGGGAAGTCCTGCAGCCTGTGAAAGGATCAGACTAGAGGGCCCCTTACAATCTATGAAGTTACAAAGGAAGAAATGACCATCCAAACCAAGTAACATGCAGTGGAAAGGGGAGAGAACTACCCAGCTTTGAAAATACTGCTGCAGATGTCACATCTCACAGAACATTTGGAGAGTTTTAGGCTAATATAATCCATCTCCTTAAAAATGACACATCTGTTTCCACTTTCTGTTTCTTATATTATCTTTGTAACATCACTGTAGACTCCATCTGGAACTGAAATTCTCTTTAATTTTTTAAAGCAGCGTTCCTGATAAAATCTGGCATTGTAATGATTTGAAGGCAAGAATAAGCTTGGAAAATGGAACATTTTCTGTTTCCTGCCCATGTAACTATGGTCCTTCCCTCTCTGCAGGCACACATGGTAAAGATATAAAGAAATATGAATGCATTTGCACTGCATGTATACTGTGGAGGTAAAACCAACACAATTAGACCAAGAAGATAGATCCTTGCTTTTGTATTGATAACATTGTACTAATTGTAAAGACAAACTAAAATGTGTACTTGGAGAAGTGTTTTAAATATTAAAAGGCATGATTCCTAATTTCTTAGTATTAATAATCTTTGTACTGTCCCCTCTTCTTATTACTCATGTTTTAAAATCTCCCTTGGCTTTGTAGTCAATCCAGGCTGCTGGGGCTTGTTCTTGTCTTACTGTAGTTTAAAGGAATTTTGTCACTGACTTCAGTAAGGGCCAGTTCTACTTTTGCTTTTGCTTTGTAGCCTCTTTTAATTTCCTTTACTGTATGCATTAGCCCAGAGGTAATACTCCCAATCCTATTACAGAAAGATCCTTTTTAAATATCAGCATTTAACTGTATCAGTGGAAGTGTGAATAATATTTGTGTGTGTGTGTTTTGATGATTAATACTGATGGTAACTACCAAACTGGATCCTCAAGCTGTTTTTCTATGTATTTAACAGCTCAAAATATATCTGGAAATCTAGAAATGTTCTTGGTTAAAGTGGAGTAATTTTGGGTGTATCTTACTGCACTAGGAAGAATGAATAAATGACATTACTGGAAAACTTGTTCAGTCTCATATTATGTTTCCCCTAGAGGTCCTAGTACAGTCTCCTGGAGTCAATGAAGGCTTGGAGTGCGAGCATTCCTCCAGTGCTTTTGATTTAGCAATAACAGTGACTTATTTATCTTCAGTTGCTAGACTAGTGTGGATCTCTTTCCAGGAAAAATATGAAATATTTTGCTCAGGGAAAAGGAGGAAAAGAAAAGCAATTAAACCAAAAAATTATTATATTTTCAACCAATAAATCCATTGTATCCCCTTCAAACTGAGAGGGAGATAATCAGGAGGGTTTTCTGGTAACTTAGTAGTCTCTCTGTGTCTTTTTCCTGGTTGACTACTCAGGCACTTAAAATTTTTGCTGGGCAGGAAAGGAAAGAACAAGTAATGCCAATCATGCGACAAAATTTGAACATGGAGTAAAAGAGGGCAATTTCAAGGAGGATTGCCACTTTTTGTCCAGGTTCATAGCTCAGTTTAATTTGGAATTTTTTTTCCTTTTTTTTTTTTTTTTTTATGGAGGAGAGGAAGTATTTTGTATTGTCACATGTGGTTATAATGGAACTATCTCTGGACTTCTCTTTCTTCTTTTGTTTCCTTGCACTCCCGTTTCCTGCCTCAGGTTTGGGAAGGAAATGCACTGCAGCTTCAACACAATGCCTTAGTCCTTCACAGCATGCAGTAAAGGTCTGAGAACTTCTTAATGGTGCTGGCCTGGCAACATCCTTTCTCTCCTTATGAGAGTTGGCACGACATAACTCATCCTTATGACTTCACTCCTGCTTTTTCCCAGCAGCTTATCTATGTGACAGCAACACTCAAAAGGCATTTTGCCTCATAAGAGTCAAGTAGCATCTTGAAGTTGTGTGCACTCTTCAGTTTTCCCATCAAAGACTGAGAGGGTTTTGAAGTGTTATCCTGTACCCCAAATGAACAGTTATCCAGAAATTATGCCATCAATACACTCTATCCATCTAGAACTGGTAATTTTCCTCTCTCCCTCCCTCTGTCCTGGGCATGTACTTGTCTAATGTGGATAGTTGTCTGTCAGTCTGACCTAGCGTGTGCTTTGATGGGTGCAAGTAACCAAGGCCACCATGACCCACAGCTGGAGTGCAAAGAGTAGATTTATTCCATCACCCCGCTGGCTGACGTATTCCATAAGCAAGAGGGGACACATGCACTGCTAAGCTTAGTCCATGTTAGCAGGGGCAAAAAGCCGGGAGCACATTCCCACCCTCAGCATCTCCAAGGGCCTGGGGCTTGTGCAGTGCTTCACAGCACTTTGCTTTCCATAACCCCCAGCTCCTTATCTCTCTAACATGCCTGTCCATGAAGAATGCCTCAAGTTTTTGACAGCTGTTATCCTCTACAAAAGCTCCACCTCTCAAGACAGACAGAAAACAACCCAAAGCAAGCACAATACTCAAAATTTTCCATACTGGATATTCTTAGCATCCCTCAGCTGCAAGGTCATCTTGAGAGAAGACAACTCTACTTCCCCCCCTTGCCAAATCTTCTGCTTTCTACCCTTTCCCTGCAACACCTAGATAGATAGATTGATAACTAACTAAGAAAATGAAGGAGTTATTTTAGCAGCTTTCAAAACATCCCAGACAGTGGTCCATGTTACAGTTCATGGGGGTATTTAACCTTTAAAATTCTGTCTTTCAGTGAAGACTAAGAATAGAAAATGAACTTCCAAATACTTGAAAAAGAAAAAAAAGAAATCAAGAAGTAAACCTTCAAAGAGTGGGAAGATTTCTCTTGACTGTAGAGGAGACTTGATCAGCTCTCTGGCCACATCATGTCTAGACTGTCGAATGATACTAATAAATATTCATAATAGTGTTGAAGATTACACAAGGCAAACTGGGCGTAAATTCATACATGTCTTGTGAAATTTTTAAAAATCTTGGTTGGAAAATAATTAAATTCCCAATGGTTTAATTTTTGTTCACAATTCAAATCAGACTTAGACTGAAAAGCTCTGAAAGTTGTCAACACTGAATAAAAAACCCTGAGTTTGCTGTAGCAAAGTAATTGCAGAGAGGGACCCATCACAAAACCTGCCCTGATAGCTAACACAGTTTTCAGTAGAGACATCTGCTTCTGTTCTTGAGTAGAGAAGAGGCATTGTCATTCCAAATCACAAGGAGTCAAGGATTGCCATTTTAACTCCCTTTTGGCCAGATGTGAAGCATTAGGTGGTGTCAAAGCCCCAGCCAATGGGGTCTGGCTGAGTTCTCTGAATTCTCTCAGCTACAAAACTATCATTACCATATTAATGAAAAAAGTTTTATGTCAGTATATCTTAGATTTACAGTTTATGTTAAGTCCCTTTAGAACCTTTCCAGGAGGGACATGGAAAATAAAAGTGAAGATAAATTGGAATGAACAGAGTACACCTTACATTGCTACTTTCTTCCAAACAGTGAAAAGAGTATTCACTGCAAGTGGAAATCTGTTGTCTTTAATCAGGGCTCAGTAGTAAAAATTTTCTGTAAAGCTCCTTGAAATTTCATCTATGTAAATACAAAAAATCTTTAAGGAATTGATCAGATTTTTCTGGAGACCATTACAGATCTGTAATGAAGCAGTCTGAAAATTTTAACTGATTTTAGCAAAATTGACTGTTTGAGCAAAATTGACCGTTGGATGAAGAGTGCATTATGAGTTTTTGTACTGTCACATGTTGAATTCAATTGTGCATAATATTAAATTGTTTGCCTTTATTTTTTTCACCACAGAAATGGAAATGGCAACTTCATGTAAGATCTCTCATTTGCAGAAAGGGCAAAGAAATTATCCATAAATTTTAGGTTTACTTTGGATTTATTTAACACTCCTTTATGTTAAAAAAAATAGTTTCAAAATGAAAATAATTTCTCATCAAAATGCCAAAAACACTTTCCTGTTGGAAAGCCTTGGGTTTCCCAGAAGCTTTCATACAGCTTCTGCAGCTTGTCAAGAAAACTAATCCAGTGATAGATTTAATTTGCTCTGAGTGTGAGAGGAGAGTTAGGCCACATGTTTCCATTTGCTTATTCTAAGCCCTTTTATGAAGTGTCCAATTTCAGTACAATCACATCAGATTTGAGATACCCACAGATACACTCTGAGATCAGCAAGCTAGAAGCATTTTGAAAGGTGGTGATACATGTGAGTGTGTGTGCACACAGGCACGCCTTTGGAGGTTTCCTTTGAGGCTGGGAATTGCAATTTCATCCAATTTTACATAAGCCACTTAGTTTTAATGGAAGCTTTGATCACTGGTAAAAGAAAACAGTTTTCATTGCTCAAATGTAGGATGCAGAGGATGACTTAACAGTGAAGTGTGTGCTTAATGCTCACACCCTCACTTCAGCCCCAGTGCACTGTTTTCCTGTGCTTTTCCTCTCGATCCAAGAACATCACATTCTGTTCTAAAGATTGAAGTTGATAAGACATTAAGACATGTCTTTAAGTAGATATTGAACAGAAAAGTTCACTGTGTTTGTTTCTTAATCCTACTTTGGGAATTTTCAGATGTCATCAGTTATGGAAATGATCAAAAGCAAGAGACGTGACATTACAGAGAAAGATTTCTTGTTAAAAATGAAGGAGAATGGTCATTCAAGGATTGCCAAGGGGCAGGGAACCATGATACAATTTCATAGATAATGCTAAATGGATTTTTGTTGAAGTAATAATTACAATAATAATAAGTAGGTCCTCTTAAAATTAAGAATTTTATGGTAATGAATCTCATGCTAGTTAAAACATATTAGACACTAACAACAGAGTCAAATAGCAAGATATTGGCACAACAAGATAGAAAGAAAATACTAAAGAAAGACCAGGTCTTGTTCCCTTCTCTGGACCAGTGGATAAATTCAGCTCCAGTAAAATCAATGTAGCTTCATATAAATTCATATTAATTCAGTTGATCCTTGGTTTTTTTCTTTCCCCATGTGTTTAGCCCCGGTGTGTGATGCATGAAGAATTAAATTTATCTTTTCATTCATTCAGTGAAGAAATTATGACAGTAGTAAATCCCCTGATGTTTGTTAGTCAGGTGATAATCTGAGTGGAAGACAAATTACTCAAAAATTAAATTAAAAACACCTGTAACCGTAGTAGTTTGCTCAATAGGGATATGCAGGTTTAGATGGATTTCTTGTCATTAACTGGGTCTGCATATTCCTAGATATACAAGCATCCCTGTCTTTTTACAGAAGTCTTTGAGTATGACTGCATGAGTTGATTCTGGAGTTTCAGCCATAATTCTTGCTTTCTTCTGCCTGAATATACACAAGAAAGAACACTAACATTGGATTTTGTAACATTGAGGTGTCTTTGACTATGTTTTGTACAGCATGTAGTCAAACAGCCAGGTCAGAATATAAGAAGATCAGCCTCTCTTCCCTTTTGTTTCCTGTATCAGCAGAATGGGCACAATATGAGGGTTGCCGAGTTGTTTGTCTATGTTTCTTCCAAAAAACACAGCTTCTCCTGAAGTCTTCTGAAGATAAATCACTTGCATTTCCAAAGGTTTGTGCTGATTACTATGTAACAGTGGTTAGAAGACACTATGGCATGTAATCATCTTCTTCACAGTGGTCTTTCTGAACCCTTCAAAGCGTTTCCTTGGGAGCTGCTGCAAACCCAGAGGAAGCCACGCAGCCAACCAAGAGCTGATTCAGGATCCTTCAACTACCTTGTGCAACCAAGTGTTGTTCATTTTGCTTATGCTACTACACAGCACCATAATAAGCTCTGAAAAAGAAAAGGAACAGAAAGACTGCTCACCAGCTCTAAATGTGATGTTCTTGTCTGGCTAAATATTTTTAGCCTTCATTCTTAAGAAACTTCAAAAAGCTTGTAAAGGTGACGGAAGGAGAGACTTTCAAGGGAGATTTATCATGTGATTGAACTATATACCCTCTCACACAGCTGGTTTTGGTTGTAATGGAGAGCTTGTGTTATGCTGTAGCTGCTTGAGTACTCTCAGCAGTGGATCTGCTGTGATCTCAGAACTCCTGACCAAAAGCCATCCCTCTGATGTGACCCCAGGGGGAGTGATAGGATCCGTCCTTCCAAGGATCATTGGTGGTAATTCCATTCGATCTCCTTTCTGTTATCGGGATGTTGATCTCACAACTCATTTGCTAGTGAAGCAGAGGAAAACCAGCTGCTGTAAGACTGCTTCTGAAACAAGTCTCCTGTAATGCCCACTTTCTGCTGTTTGTTCACTCCAAGACAACATTACACTGTTGATCCAAACTGGAGATCTTTCAATGCAAAGAGCTCCAGCTGGCTCCTCATGTGCTTACACCCACCCCTTCTGACCAATTGGGACAGACTAGAACTGGTTTGCTGTAAAATCCTCTCTACTGAGCAAAGTGGAGAAGCTAGCTCTTCAGGAACAACTTGGTCTTCTAAAGGCCTGCTCCTATTACAATCCATCACTTGCCAAGGCAGACACAGACAGATCTCAGTTCCTTTTTGAGAACACAGATACACATTGGCATTTGCTGTAAATAGAGCAGCTTGATAGTGTTTTCTGTGCACAACTTTCCTCCAGGGCCTGACCCTGCCACATCCACCACCAAAGCATGGATGCTTCCCTCCTTGGCTGCTTCTCGTGACTCAAAGCGAAGGCTGTGGCTTCCTTCCTGCAAGACAGCAGACTGACCAGCTGCCACTCCTCTCTGCTGATGGATTGAAGTGTTTTGAGGCCTGACCTTGCATTCCCTCCAGCTGCTACTACATACACAATTTTTACTAGGAAAGAATAAAGGGATTTAAGGGAAGAAGGAATAAAAGTGAATTTTTAAAATAAAAGGAAATCCTGCTATTGGTTTCCACTATTTCCTTCTATTGTTGAAGGTTGCAGATGCTGAAGTAAATGTCTACTGAGATGGGAATCCCACATTAACTATTGTCATCCAAGTTTGGTCATGGCCAGCAGTTAAATCATTCTTCTTCTCATTTGAACAGCTGGAGTCTGCAGTGGTATTTCAGATATTTTTCTGAGTAAGCATGCATAATGTTTCCCACAGGTCACTGTCCTTCAAAATGGGCCAAAAAGGTTGGAATAAAAATGTTGAACCTTCCATAAACTCTCTGGCAATTTCTATGGAATTGTATAGAGCAAGATGCTTGCCAAAACAAACAGCTTATAAGTGCCATATTTTTTTCCCTTGTCTTCCCTATACTTTTAGCTTAATTTATATGGAACACAATTGAATCCCTCAATGATGCTGTTGATTTTCTCCCTGAGGAGATGGCTAGGAAATTTCTGAGAATCCCTTCCAACCCTAAAATGCTCAGATCACTCTCCCTTGAAAGTATAAATTCAGTGTATGGGGCAATCTCTGTTTTTACATGCTGTGCTTAAAAGAAGATTTAGAAACTTCATTGTGCATCTCTTCTAACAGGGCTGTGAGTGTAAGGGGAGTGCATGGGCCTCCTCCACTGACCAGACATGAAATTATCCTTGCAGATTTGATTGTGTTTTCTCTCCTTCATCATGAATACCTTTTACTAGGGAATGTGGGTTATTCACTCTGGACTGCTGTTCTGCTCCAAAAGACACGAAAATGATCCTGATGAGAAATCACCCCAAGAAGGAATCCAAGAAATAAGGTGAGCTATCAATGCTTGTTAATAATAAAGATGCAAAGAGTGGAAGAGTAAAAAGACAAGCAGCAACACAACTTGCAAAGTGATACAACAGGCACTATATTTAATAACTATTTTACTTGAAAGAGAGTAAGAATTTAAAAGCTGTCTGAATATGGCTGGTAGACATTTCCTTCAGTGAACACTCTCCTAGCTGTGTTAAATCTGCTGATTCTCTGCTTCCCACTCCTCCCTCCCCTGCAGCTCTCAGCAGCACAAGGACTGAAAGGGGCCCAGCTATGCCAGGACATGCTGTGAGCACAGGCTCCATCTATGCCAATCTCAGCCCTGTGGCTGAAATTACTCAAGACATTGACATTGCTGGAAAGGTTGGGTTTAGAAGTTTCCAGTCACCCCCTCTGCCCTGGTGCCTTGTATCCTTCATGCTGCTGTTTACCATACCCTCAGGTCACACTTCTGTGACAAATTAAACAAAGCTTAGTCAGCTCAGTCATGGTCCCATCTTCATCCTTCGCTCTGTATCTCTCCCCTCCTCTCTTGTACTGCTCCTGGCATGAGAGTGGCAGGCTACAGAAATTGCTGGTAGCTTTCTTTTAAGCCCTTTGAACCAGCTCTGAGCCACTGGGAACCGCCAGTGCCAGCAGCAGAGGGGTGGAGATCACAAGGGAAAGGCAGGGATGTTGGTGGCAAAGTTGGCTTAAGCTGTTGAGAAACCTCGTCCCCATTGCACAAGAATAGCAGCATATGGGGCTACTCAGTGAGCTGAGTTACTGAAATGAACAAAACAAAACAACTCTCCCCAGAAAAACCCAAATCAAAATCCCCCTTCCAGTAAAAGGCTGTTTTGGTGTGGCTGAAGGGCTAGTGAACTACTGCAGAGTTCCTTTGGGGTCACTGAGGCTCTCATTTCACCCCATAAATTTCATCCAATAAATTGGTCCCAGACCTAAAAAGATCATAAAAAAAAAATTTAAAGGCCTTTTTTAAAACTAAAAGTGGTAGATTTTGATTTGATTTGGAGTTGCTTAATTAGAACACCCAATTTTAACAGCCTGCTCAAAGTTTTTGAATTTATATGTTGATATTCTGTACCGCAGTTGAATCAACAAAAACCTGTTGTGCCTCTCAGAAAAGAGAATTGACTCTCCTAAATGTGTTTGCCAGAAATACTGGGATATAAATCATCCCAACAGAGTGGTTTCAACAAATTAAAACCAGTCTGTTAGAGTGACAACATGCTTACTTAACTCAAGATACAGTAATAAGCTCTTTGATGTTTTTCTAACTGAACCAGATTCCCAAAATTATTTTCTACATTTAATTTTAATGTCTTTAATTATGTTTCTATGTCTCATTGAAATAAAACCCCATGTGTTTTTTTTTTTTATTTTTAGATGTAACACCACCTGTTTTGAAATATTTTTGGATAAAATATTTAAATTTTTGACAGAATTTTAGGTGGTGGATCACTATAATTTATTTATGTATTTATTTACTTATGTGAAGGATGGAAGAACTTTTTTCCTTATCAAGTACACAGATAATCTGAGTGGATGAACAAATATTTCCTTCATCTTTGTTTTTGGACATCTCTATGTAAGGACAGCATCTTGTATTAAGAAGCTGTGTTAATAGTTATGTGGATCTTTTAACATTGTGCACTTCCACTTCCCAGGACAGGCAACACAGCAGGATTGTCCTTAGTAATGTGCTGCATCTTATCCTTTTGCTGTTTGTTAAAGAAGGACATTATGACATACCACCTGGGTGCTGGGTGACTAATTATGGATTTTACCTTGCCTGTTCAAGGGTCTGTGCATCTCTCCCAGTTTCATTTATTCTGTTCCTTTAGTACCCACACCACGACATGTTTTTAAGAGTAATTTTCAAGTGAATTTCCAGAAGATGAAAATGCTCCCTGGTACCTGTTGTTTAACTATGCTGATTTGATTTGACTATATGTGATTATTTCTTTGGTACAGCCATGCCTTTGTGTTCCTGTATCTTGACACTAAAGCAGAGTTGCCTGTCTTTTATAGAACAGAGTGATTGAAACAGCTCCACTCCCACTGGAGATGATAGCAGCGCTGTATAACAGGTATGGACATCAAAATTCAGATAATTTCATGCCTTGCACCTTTTTCTTTAGGAAAAATATAAGATGATCAAGATGTTAGTAGCATCTTTAAAAGAAATAGCATCATCTGAAATGAACAGAAGAGGGGTGTTCCTGGTTCTCACACTCTGTGAGGAAACCTTCAGAGCTCTGAAAAAATGGGACTCATCACAGGGCACAGCTATGTCCAAATCACTTCCCTGCTCAGATGATTTCAAAGAAACAAAAGAAATGCAAAAACCAGCCTTGTGGCACAGTGAGCTGGAACAGATGCCTTCTACTGAGATTTATGCTTATATCTGGGTATTTCTGTTCTCTGTCCTAAAAGAAACAACAGCTACACTTACAGAAAGGCTGTGGGTGCTGGCTCCAGAATATTTCTTTCTTAAGTGAGGGGGAAAAAAAGAAGAAACTCTTAGTGGAGGTGAGAGAGAATGTGAGCATTTTTAGTGCTTTGAATTATATACTTCTGCTAATTGTCAAACAGTCCTCATTCTTGTTCCATTCATAGACTACTTTGCAGAAAACAAACTGTAATAATAGCATCTGAGAAATCCATAGGCAAAATAGATTTTAAAGGCTCTTTTGAGCCAAACCAAAAACCATAAAATTTATTATGTTAATTTGAATTAATGCGCTTTGACAACAAGATTCAGAGTTACAAAACTTTAAGTGGAATAAATAACAGAGGCTTGTTTTTACTCTTTCTAAACTTCTGCTGTTCCCAGTAAATTCAGCAAGAAAATGGAGCTCTAGAGAAGAAAAGATTTTCCTCACACCCGTTCCCAGTTCACATTTCAGAGTAAAAAAATCTCCCCAAGATAAATTCAGTCTGTGCTTCAACTAAATATATAATAAAAATCACACTGGGTAAGCTAAACTAGCAAAGTCTCAGGACAAGAGCTTAAGGTGCTGTCGGCTAGATCCCAAACCAGGGAATTTATCTCATTGATATCAGAGGTTGGTAGCTGTGCTCTCCCATGTTCCATTGAGGTAGTTTGTCAGATGACAAAGGAGTGCCTTTCTGTAGAATTATGCTACAGAAAAACAGTGCTTGTCCAGAAAAAATGGAGAGTCACTGATTTACTTTATCTTCTCTTATTATTGTTATATTGAACACGTTCTTCATTCCTTCTTTAATGTGTGTTTTCTGTGGCAAATATGGCATCTCTAGTGCTAATGCAGAGGTGCTAGTTACTACTGTTGTCCTCAAATGCATATGCATCCTAGGAATTATTTTTCTCCTAAATTTTTCTTTTCTAATATTATTTTGTAATATTTTATTATTATAGTTATGAATTATTAAGATTACAAATAATATATTTTTCATATGTTATTGACAACCTAAAAAATAGAAGATCATTAAAGAATTTACTGATGGAAAGTTACCTTAAAGCCCAGCAAAACACATTTAGTTTTCTTTTATGTCATTGCTTTTATACATTTTATTTTTAAATTGTACTTGCAGGCAGTTTTATTCCAGGATTTTTATTCCAGAGATTTATTCCAGGAATTTTTTGATTTGAAGCAACAAGACAAGGTGGTAGCACTCAGCCTTAAAGTGCAGAGGCAAAACTGTGCCAGACACAGCTGCATGAGCCTTTCCAAATTTAATTTTTAAAGGGCTCGAGATTAGGCAGAGGAGAATGTAGGCTCTGAAGTTCAGTAAGACAGGCAGTTGCCTGAATCAGGATTCTTTATGCTGTTCCTGAAATCTGAGGTTAAGGTGCTGTTCTCTAATCTGCCAGAAGTGTCAGTAAGGCTCTTTGTTCCCCAAGTAAACTGTCTTTGATTTGACTGAACTGAAATCTGAAAAAAAAAAAAAAAATTATGAAGGTGTTCCAAATAGAAGGAGATCTGCAGGAGGACCCTCTGAGTCCGTGCTGTGTATCACTGCACACGAGCATGTAGCTATGTGTGCACTTATGCCTGCCTGTGCTATGAAATGGGGAAGAGTCTGGAAACAATCCTCAGGTGTAGCACTTTTTATGGTGCTTAAATATTAATGGAAAGTGAGGCTGACCGTGTTTTCTACCTGCAGTTATAACACAGCAAGGTTACAAGGGTAAAAAAACACGATAGCTGCCTATTTTCCATGGTGCTTTGACCCACAGGCCTCTGTTGGCAGCTGCAGCTTTCACCAATACTGACTAAACCTCACTGGAAATTCTGGTTATTAGGTTGAATAAAGGGGCCAGAATCTCACCCCTAAAGACTAAAGGATAAAACTCACAGACTGGGCTGTTCAGTTCTTCATTGAACTTGAATTGTAGTGACATTGTTCTAAAAAAATCTTTGCTGGAGTATGCATATATGCAAATGTATGCATATATGAAAATGTAAGCATACATATTTCATATCCTGAATATTCTTCTCCAAAGAATGGCATACTTTTGCTCCAACAGCAGAAGAAAGTAATTGATGAGGTTTAGATGTTTAGAAGATTAGCTGCCAAAGTCTGTTTTTAGTTAAACCACTAATAAAGAAAACAGTTCTGTATTTTCCATACAAGAGTTTTGGTGTGGGTGCCCAGAAGGTACAGTGATGTCCTTTTTTTTTTACTTTTTTCCAATAAACAATCTTCTTCCCTTGGAACTGCAAAACCTGACAGCTGCTATTCAAAAATAATATAAAACAACACTTAACAGTCAGTGAAATATTCTTAGCACCAAAATAACTCCTGATTAGCACTGACTATGTGAAAGATCAAGACAACAGGGACATTCCAGCCATTAAAAAATCACTGCCACTCAAAAACCAAGTATGTGAACCTTATGAATACTCATCTCAAATCTGGGGAAAAATATGCATTAAGATATGGTGTTGAGAAGCTTTTCTTTTAACTGAAAATTATAATTAGTTTGATGCCTGAGTCCTGAATATAATGTCTATCTTTTCAACATATGATTTTTTGCATTTTGTTGGGCAATCTGCTGCTTTTTTACACATGGCTTAATACTATATCCCTTGTTTCAGGGAGTGGTGTTTAGCCATATAAATAGCTGGGATTAAGTGCATGCCTAAATACTGAATGGAACTACTGCCATAAGGAGCTACCAATCAGTGGGAATAAAACAGAATTGGGTGTAGAATTATTTGTTTATTGCTCATCAGACAGAATTACTTGACCACCCATATGGAGTCCCTGAGGCTGTATCTGAAACCCAGCAGTTAAAAAACCCAACCAGATTACCCTCTTATAAGTGGCCTGTACAGTGGATTTTTAATTTAGTTTTTCTCTGGAGAGATTTTTTACAGTTTATTAATGATGGGGTTAAGAAAAGAACATTTGAACTTAATTAGTGATGTAAGATAATACATATAATTACAGTATGAAGAGAAGCTAAAATATCTTGGTACATACTGTAGCTGTATTTATTCCCACAGTAATTAGCCCACATATAAAAGGACTTTTGAGACCAAATTCTTGAAGCTGGTGACAAGTTTGGATAGCTTTCTAAAACTATGAAAGAAACTATGAGAACTGAAACTATGAGAACCTCACTGGCGCCATCCGACTTCCTCTGAAGTCAATGGAAATTGTGCCCGTAATTTCACTGCAAGTAAACAACGAGATAGTTTGGGAAACAAGAAGAAAACATTGCCATTAGTGAGTCATGAAATCTGGAATCAAGCTCCTAGAGAGTCTCCACGTCCCTCAATCTCCATTTGAGCGTACAAAGCAGAACTTGTAAATTCTTTCTTTTCTAGCAGTGCTGAGGTAGAGAGCAGTGTGTAGTACATTCACATACGTGAACTCTTAAGAAAAGGCCCATGCTGTTGTACCCAAAACTCTGACTCTGCATTCCTGCATTTTCGAGCCTGATGTATCTCATGTAGGGCCAGAGATGTGGGTGTTCAAAGCCTGGAATTGTGCAGAGGTCTGGTAAAACTACGGTTCCCTAAACTGATTTCTTTTGTACTAAAAGAACTACAAACAAAAGTCATAGTTTTTATACTCTAAGTGTTTTCCTAAGTAGCTTTTAAGTGACCTGAACAAAGAAAAACTATGATCCATAAATTACTGAGAGTATTCCTTGGAATAAGCATACACATAGAACAGGGGATTAACACAATTAACAACATAATTTTTCAGAGTGAAAGGACTTTTCTTTGTAAGGTATAAAGGGAAAACATTTTCCCACACAAGATCCCTTGTTACTCAGAGAGTGAAAAATGCTCATGTCAGGATAGAAGACAGGAGAAAACATGACTGGCATGGAGTTAAACCCCCTGTGAAAATACTTTGGGAAAGGCCACTTCAATAAGTGCACAATTGTGAAAATAAAGATTTCATCCACTAGTCTGCCATGGTTTCTCTGAATACAACAGTGGTTCAGTTTGAATGTATTGTTCATATATCTGAGTTCTGCACACTGGATGTCAAGGCTCTCTCTTCAGACAAAGCCTTATTGTTTATTAAAATGTTTCATAAGTCCTCATCGTGGGAGCAACAAACCTCTCCCCACCAAAGCCAGATCCTGTTCAGAGCATGATTTGGAATGCATGTCCTTTTTAATTTAAAGTACAAAATAGCCTCTCTGTGGTCTGTGCTAAAAATCCATCAGAATGCAATGTCTTTCCCCTAAGCTTAAATGGGCCGTGATGTTTCGTGTCAAAATAAAAGCATACACTGACCCTGATGCTCTGCTCTGGCCAAACTATTTTCTATCTAAAAGGAGGATTTAGAAGGAAAGAATATTCTTGTCTACTTCTTAATCTACCTTATTTTGCCCATAATATAGGTAAGTACAGCTTTATTCAGAACTCTGCTAAATTTTGCTTCACTGTGTTTTCTCCAGAAGACATTGAAGAATGTCCCCACACATTGGATCCACTGTAAGCATCATCATTGCAGCCCTTCCATACTGGGGCTCTCAAGTGGACAGCACAGAGCTATTGTGCTCCTTCTTTGTCTGAGGATTTGTTCCTTTGCAGCACCAGAAATGCTACAGAAGCTGTAGTATAGCAGATTTAACCCTCACATTTTCTCTGTTTTAATATTTTCAGTAGAAACATGAAGCATTCGATCAAGACGTTATTTCATCATGTCTCCTGTAATTACTTAACAATGATTCTTAATATATTCATTGTTCCAGTAGCCTAAAATCTGTTTTTATGTTTTTATTTACAGTAGCTACATATATTAATTTGTGAGTATTAGACTTAAAATCTTTTTTCCATTAGTAAACGGAATTTATTTATGGATAAAATTATTTCACAGGGAATCAGAAGCTGTAGAGAGGTTAAAAAGTCTTTCATTGTTGTTGATACACAATATCACACATTTGTATTGAATCAAAGCCCACTGAGTCCCCTACTATTTACTAGAGAACTACAATTAACACTGCAGCCCATGGGTTAAACAGCTCCCTTACTGCTGGAGAAGTGGGATGTATAAACTCTTGGGTAAATGGCACTATAATTTTAAATGTTGCAAATATGTTCACGGTATTTAAAATAACTTACTTTACCTAAGAAAATTATTTGGATTCTTGATTTCACTGTTTTCCAAAATCGTTTGATCCAAACCCGTTCTGTAGGTGGCTGGGGCTTTATCATATTATCCTGTCATTTCCTTGAGATTGGGACTTTTACTCAAGACAAAATAACTTTCCTTTTATTTGTTTGGCAGGGGGCACAAGGGCAGCAGAAGGTGAGGTAGGAAAAGGACAAATAGAATCCCTCAGCAGCCCATACCATATGTTTTAGGTCAAAGACTTCAGCAAAAAGATAGGAGAGCAGGATAAGGAACTAAAAATTGAACAGTACAGTGCATCTTGGATAAATGTATGAAACAAAGGATTCTGCCTTTTCTTCCTCAGAAGTATATTTTAAACATAAATATAAACCAGCATTTTTCTTCTGAAAAACCTCAAACCCCAATGCAAGCACATTCCAAAATAACTCCTGGAATGAACAACCCAACATAAACAACAATGGCCCACAAAAAGCATTTTTGGGCTGTTGATGAACTTCCCATTTTTCTTCAAAATGACAGCTCAGGAGAGCTTCCAGTTGTGTTGGTATGTGGAGCTTATCAGCTAGAGAAGGAACACGGCCATGGATCCCATCAAAATGAGAATGCATCAACCTCAGCTCCCCAAAGGCACGTATGGGCTGCATGGAAAATGTCCATCCCTGAAAGCCTGCACATTTCAGCACAGATTGCTGCCTCTCTGGCAGCACTGTGTGACCTTCCAGTACAGCAAATGTATGAGGAACTGCTTGCTATTGTGGGAAAGCAACATGCTAACTGCTGAACTGCCACATGGGAAAAGGGAAGAATACTTACAGGTTAGCTTTTCTTTTCTTTTTTTTTTTTTAACTTCTCATGTCACAGCTGTAGAATCACTGTCTGATGTTTGTTTTATCCCAAGAATTATACAGGTTTTGACTGAAATTAATAGTTTTCACCAAAACCTTTTCCCTGTGCCTTGCAGGAGGCTGTTCATGTCATCTGTTTTACTTTGATGGCTTAATCACCTGAACATTAAACACTTGCTGCTTTGCTAAAATGGGATTAATCTGACTGTTTGTATCATCCTTCTATTATCTAATAATATCACGGGACAGACATGAACATGTTTTGTGTGTGAACAAGTACCTGGGCAACCTGGGTGTGGGAATGATGCATTCTCCTGGTCTCAGTAGGAAAATGGTGTTTTTTTACTTTTAGTAGCTTTTTTCCTTGGGAGTGAATAAACTTCTTCTTCTTAGTGAAGAAGTTTCCTGTCCTGCAAACCATGGCTGGACAATGCTCCTCAAGCTCTTAGCATGGAGGGTGCTGAGCAAGCATATCTGAGGGGGAGTTGACTTTATTTTGGGCTTTTGTGGCCAACTGTACTGTTTCTGCCTTTGTTTGAGGATCCAGCCAATACTGCCACAGTTCCTTCTTCCACTACATGCCTGCTTTCCTCCTGACCTTTGCCTGGCTGAGGAAGGAGAGGAAGGGAGTGGCAAGAGATGTGCATACCAAGAAAACATTTAATAAATCATCACAGCTTTGTTTTCTGCGTTGTGTCCACGGAAACACCCACAAAACAAGAATCCGCTCAGTACAAAACACCACAGGAATCTCCTGTTCCTGTACAGTGTATGCAAATTGGGTGTCTTTACTTAAAGGAAAATTAAAGATTCCTAAACAGACTATTTCACAACCACTTAACATCTCCCCCTGAAAAATCCTACACTATATGGGTTTTTTTTTTCCTTTTTAGTAAGGCATATGATATTTGATGAACAAAGGAGGCTTTGGTGTAGCTGTGGTTTAAAACTTTTTGCCCGCATTTTCAATCACATTCATTGTTTTTAGGAAAGCTCAAGAAAATACAATAGGAAATTAAGAATTACCGTGGCATTTATTAAATGAAATGCATTCGGGGATGTTTCAGCCTAAAAGGTATTTGAGATTATAAAGGTGAGATTCCAATCTGAGCATAACTTTAACTGATGTACTGAAAGAGCCATGTGAGTGCCCAAAACACAGAGCAGAAAAAGCCTTCATGCTGCCTCTTCTCCACTCACCAATTCTTCCCTGATGACTGACACAGTTGCAACATCCCTGCTCTGCCCTGCCAGGTACCAGTCCCCCCCTTCCACGGGCCGTGCCCGTTCAAACAGAGCTCCATGTGCTCCACTGTAATTAATGCTGACAGATTTTCAAAGAGAAGGAGGGCCTGGAGGATGGGCTGGTCTACAGCCTTTGACTCTAAAGCCTTTTGAATTATTTATGCAGGACATTTTTTTCCCACCTACTTCTCTGTCAGAGGAGTGAGTCATGCTCATATGCATGCCCATAACATTGCTTAGGTAAGCTGCCTCTTTAAGTTCAGTACGGCGACGCACACACACACACACAAACATTTTCAGACTGTGGACACAGGACTGCAGGCCATGACTGTGGTGTGAATATCCTTTTCAACATCTAACTGTATGTCTTGATCTATGCTTAGAAGCCCCGAATAACACAGGAGTGAGACTCCTGTGTTATTTGGGGCTTCTAAGTGTAACTAAAAATACTTCCAGACAGTAAAGAACATGGATATCTCCTGGTCTGTCAAAATAAAAAAAAGAAAGAAAGAGAACAACTCACTGCAATACAACTCAGAGTTAATCTTATATTTCTGGGAAGTAAAAATGGCTAAACATGAACCTGCCAGGGCCATATGTTCCTAACATGTGTTGCTTCTCCAGCTAGCTGCCAAAAAACAGGTCTGTGTTTGACTCTAAAGGTGCTGAACAGTTTCTTCAAAGACTGAAGCATCTCATGTGAGTTCTTGAGGGTAACAGCTTTTCCAGGTCTCAAGATAACAGAGAATCAAGCCAGGACAGCTGGACTCTTCTTTCTTCAGAGACACTGGGATAACAAATTCTGATTCTGGTAACAGAGGAGTAAGCTGAAAATTTGCCATCTCTTTCTAAACCACAGAATTTCACCCTGGTGATACTATGTTAGGCACACATAACATTTAACTTATCTCAGCAATGGTGCTTTTGTTTTCTGGTTTGAAACTCTGGGTTGCCAAGGTTTTGTGTGTTGTACAGAGCTGTGGGAAGGGAGTTAAAGAACACTGTAAATATTTACTGTAGGCTTTACCAGCAATTAAACTTTATATTAGTCCCTCCTTCCTGAGTAGTGTCAGATTATAAAGGGCCTGAAGTTACACTCTAGCACAGCAAAAGGCTCAGAGCCTGGGTTTTTGTCAGCCATATATATTTTATGTATATATGAGCTAGGACTTAGATAAAGGTGGTGAAACCAGACAGATGGAATTCTTTTTTATTTTTTTGGTCAGGAATATTATCCTATATTGCAATGCCTGCCTACAGCGAGCCTTTCTGCTTCAGGAGTTAAATTCCTATTGCAGGAATGAAAGAAGAAGAAAGCTTCCCTTCATATAATGGCCTTTCTAAAAGTCTAGCATTCCAAACTACAAACAGTGCAGCATTTCTTCAAGGACTGGAATCAAGACTCCGCACAAGAAGCACAAAAAACTGTGAAATTTTATAATATGTTTAATTATGCCATTAGATCATACTAGCATTAAGATAACCATGTTCAAGACTTTATTTTTCTTTATGTTTTTATATTTTAGATTTAATAAATTGATTTTTTTTTAAATCAGAAATTATCTAGACTCGGGGGTGTAAAGGGGAAAGGGAATAGATTTTGAGTGAGATGAAATTTATGTTCATCATCTCTGAGAACACAAAGCAGATCTCTATCATAGTGACTGAATAGGATGAGGAAGAGAACAAAACCTGGAAGAAATGAGATTATTTCTAAACTATTTGTATAAGAAATGGAAAGGTAAGAGCAAAGCAGTTCTTTGCTGGCCCATCACACCACAAAGCCAGGCACAGAGTACTCCTGGCTCCCATTCTGATGTCAAAGGCAAACAGATCTGAAGGGTTATGACCACACCAGGCAAAGAGTGCTTGTAGAGAAAAACCTGCTACCCTTCCCTCCCCACTGCTCTGGCACAACACTCTCCCAATGCCTCTATGTCTCCACATTGTAAGCAAATTTGGGCACCATCCCAACAAACTTCCACAGTTTTTCTCCAAGCAATGTTATTACAGAAGATGCAGTGTCACTATTTACAATATGCAGAGCATTGAAACTAAGGATAGTCAGGGTGGCAAAGGTTTTTGCACTAACCAAAGAAATTTGTGTATTTTTCACGTCATCTGGCAGCTCAATTCTACCCTTTCTAGCACAACAATACATTTGTTAAAAGACAACCTGTCTATTTACTCTCTTTACAATTACTCTCAGCTATTGGTGACAGCAAAACTAAATTATTTTTTGCCTAATGAAATTAAAGCTGCTGCCTAAGACATTAATAAACAGATGGCTTGACTGTTCAGGAGAGAAATGCCACATCAGCTGCTGAGTGATCTTACTATATATATAGTTAGAGCAGATTATCTGTAAAAAGAAGTCGTATGACAGAGGAATACTATTTTTAATTTTACTGTGGCTTCTTTACTTAAGATCAGACTTGAGAGAATCTTACTTATGATACACATGAAAATTTCCTGTGATAACTGCAATGGGATGAAAAAATTCTTCTCTCAGAAACTTCTCAGGACTAGCATATTCTGTTTACAGGTCCAGCAAACTCCTCTACTTATTGTGCTTTGCATGTTTGTGCAGGGGCCTCAAAGAAGGGACTTTGTGTTGGTAATTAGGATGTGTTCTGTCCAGCAAGAGGAGAACATTGTACAGGAGCATTAACACAACCTGGTCATAGTGGTTGCACAGTTCTTCCCCCTTTATAACTTCAGGGCTGATGTTTTCTGTGCTGTGTACTGCATAGCTCTTTCTCTTCTGCTTTTTGACAGACATATCTTCTTGAACTCACTGCTGCATTCTTTATGTGGGGCTGCACCCTAACAATAGAAGCTACAATTTAATATTTTCAAAGGCATGCCACAATTTGCATTATTTTAAAATCAATGACTTGAAACATGAAAGTTTCTGACAGAACAGTATGTTTCCAAAGAGTGATCTCTCTGTAAAAAGAGGTTTTTTCCACTTAGCCCATCCTCTCCCTATTGTTCCAAAATCTGTTTCTCCTCATGAAATCTGCCCTCATTTATGCTTACATTCTATATTATATCTAATTATAGTAATATAACCACATAATATAATAATACCTAGCTATAGTTCTACATCAAATAGAAAGCTTTTTGTAAAAGAATACAAATTTCAGTGCAATAGGGAAACAAAAACAAAAGCTCACTTAAAAGAAAGTAACATTTTTTGCTTTGTTAGCTACGTATTTCTACTAATACATTTAATGTCTTTTTTTATAGCTTGGCATTAGATTGAGCTAAGCATGTTTTTGTTTCCAAAGTTCAACCAAAGCTAGTTCAACCAAAGTTAGTTAAAAGAACATTGGACACTCTGGTATTCAATAGAAAAGTTGAAAGTACTTAATCAAAGACACATCTTAGCTGAGAAAAAAAATTGAATAAATATCTATTTACTGCTTATCTTCTCCTTGGTTCTGGATGAAAAAAAATTACTATGCTTAAGGGGAAAATCATATAGGTTTGGAAAACCCAAAAGGAAATATTTAAAAATAGGGGGGGCAAAGAAAAAAGTTTAACTTGAATAGGTTGGTTTTTTTTTTTTCTTTTGGTGAATGAGAGTTTTCAATCTAAATTTAGCATTTTCTTCAGAAGCATCCTGCTTTTCTATAAATGACTAAGACTGTGTACACACAGGCCTTCCTGAATGTGATGTTTACTTGCAGATGCCAAGATGTCCTTCAGACAAATATCTAACACAATATTATAGAAAGTGGATGCAAAAGTAACTCTTGCTGTCAAGGACAGCCAGCTGGCCCCCATGTGTCCAAGCCAGAGAGAGATTCAGACTTGAGAGAAGCTGATGGGAGGTCCATCCTTCCCAAACTGCTAACACTGTGAACATTTTAAAAATTCCTCTGAGAATGGTTTTGTTTAGAAATTCAAGAGTTTAAGATTTGTGCTTTTACTGTGTCCATGAAGTAACTGCACCCAGAGTGTCAGCACAGAGTGAGGGCCCTCTATGGAAGCCAAATTAGATTTAAGTTGTTTTAAGCACAAAAGCCAGAAGCTGTTTCTTCAGTGGTGACAACACAAAGCAATGAAGGAAATCAGGTCACAGAGAGCTGAGATAAGGTTTTGATATGGAGGAGTCTCTATTCAAGGAACAATAATTAGACCTGGTTTTGGGAGTGGCTGAGAACCCAGAACTGCAGCTCCAGGAAACAGCAGGGCAGCCTTTGAGGAGGTCAGACCCATAAAGTACCATACATCATGCTGATGTGTTTTGCTTCAATAGTAGCAGAAATCTAAAAATACCTTTTTATTTTTGTCATTGAAGTTTTTTGCAAGCACAATTAATTAAATCTCTATCTCTCACTTTCCGATGCAAAAACAGAGGTACCAAATTTTTAAGGCACAGAGATACCAAGCTTGGTTGTAAGTGCTACAATACTTGTCAGAGAACATTTTGTTGAGACCCTGTTGAGCAAGTGTCATCTCAGAAAGTGTAAGGTGGCAGAGATGATCAGACCTTAGAATTCATCTGCTTCTCCTTTGAGAAAGCTTTCTTTTCCTTTAACAAGATAAAAACTGTATTTTAAAAAAGAGATATATTGCTGCGAACTCTTCAGTGTCACAGGAGTGTCCGTTAGTATAACAGGAGTGTCAATATTTTTAATATAAGCACTTTACAATTGCAAGGAGAACCTTGGAAAACAACTGCCAAATGTCTTGTATTTGGAGGTTGAAAATAACCTGATCATAATCTCAACCATTGGACCTAAATATTGTTTGGTGATGATCTCCTAAAAGAGCTCTTCTATAGTATCTGTTACTATAAACTCCATAAATAGCCAACATTTCTCTGTACAAATAGCTATGGAAACATAGAAATGTAGTGTTCCATCTTCATGCAGTTATTTTATATTTTAAATCATTGTTTCTGTGTCAAAATAACTAAATTTTTTACTGGAAGTATGTTTACACTTGATGCTCCCAATTCTTATTTAATGTTGCACTTTATATTCTTAATAGTTATTATTATAATAATAATCATTAACATGTTACTTGTATCTTTCATTTTTGCAAATTTGTGTGTTTTCAAAAGTTCTGTGACTTAAAAAAAAAAAAAAGTAAACAATTCCCCCCACAAATGGGGAGGGAGCTATCTTCTGTTACATTAGCAATAATATATTTCATGTTTTTTGTATACTACATTGCATATAGTAAATTGAAACAGGCTTTTCCATTCTATCACAGCTAACTGTTTTTAGACTTCAGCTTTTCTCTCACCTTCTTACAAATCTCTCTCTATTTCCTCTTTTTGAATTTCACCTTTTAAACCTCTAGTGAGATGGATGTGGTTTGTGTCTGACTCATCTCCTGCATACACATCCCTTAAAGCTAGGAGTGATTGCTTCTTTTGCTTCTCCATCCTCTTCAGCTAGCTCTGTGCCTTCTAGGATTGCTCTTCCTTCCAGCTGCTGTTCTGAATATTCTCTCCATTTCTAACATTAACCTTACCCCCATTCCCAATTTATACAGTGCTCTTTGGGCTCCTGCATGCCGTTCTAATTTTCTGCTACATGCCATCCACTCACTTTCCCTCTGTCTGCAAAGCCAGGTTTAGTGAGCTTTGTGAGATCTATTTAATCACTAAAAAAACTGTGCAGTCCAGCAGTAAATGTAATATGTATTCCAGAAGACCTACAAACAAGTTTTACTTGGCACTCACAGCAATGAGGTAAGAGGATAAAATGAGTTTGTGGTCACATTACCAGACCACCAGCAGAGAGTTATGAGAAAGCTAGACCCATTTTAATTAGGAAAAATATAAAAAGTTTACATGAGAGACATCATTTTGGTCTTCTATTAACCACAAGCTGTAATTATAAACCCTAAGTATGAATTTTCTTAGCTTTATTCTTGGATTTTAATATCACTGTGTGAAACAAAAGTTGAATTTCTTCAGGTTGTTCAAAGTGTGCCTTTATTAAAAAAACATTTTTTCCAAAATCCCTGCAGGAGATTAGACTTGATAATCCGCATGGTCTCCTTTAACTCCAAAATTGATCCATGCCATGCTATAAATCTGTGCAATATAGGTTTTTAAGGCTGATTTCTATGTAAGTAGAACTGTGCATCTTAAATATTGAACCCTTTGTCTTGTGTAAGGGGCGAATTAAAATCTTCAGCATTTCTCTGAAACACTTGTGTCCTGAGGAGTTGTTTAATATTTGATTTTTACAGTGATCCTATGATAGGATGGATTGTTGCTTGTGCTGAGTGAAGGTGATTTCTTGTGATGCAGGAGTTATATGCAATTTTTTAGTCCAGAATTGCAATGACAGGATCAAACTTTTGCTTTGGGGACTTGCTCAAAAGATGACGAATTTGGTAAAAATACACTCAAGTAACACAATCTCTGGTATCTGTTTAATCTGGTATAGGGCTGATGGAAATAATTCAGTGCCACGTTAGAAAGCTGAAACTATGACCAAACTAGTTGGTATGAGCCTGTGGTATAGTGCCACACCTTGCTCAGTCATTAGTAACCAGCTTGGGTTCCAGTAGGAATGTAGCTCAATAAACACGATGTGATACCGGAATTATTTAGCCTCAAAACAGGATTTTCTGATGATAGTGACCCTGTCTTTGTTTTCTTTAAAGCTATAACTGTTTAACCATCTTCTACTTGGCAAAAACATGGACCTACATTTTCTAGGAGATTGTCATCTCTTCACCAAGTACATCTACGCCATAATCTATTGGAAAATATAAAAAAAAAATCTAAAAATTAATTGCTATGGTAGATTTAACATCTGAAGCAGTGGAACTGTGGGACCTGGAGTAAGCTTGGAGTGGAAAACTGGCTATTTATTATATGAAGGGGAAAACTCCCTTGAAGGTGAGGAGGCATCACTATTGGATAGCCTTTCTCATGTACCTGTTCCTTATGTAGTGGCTGTCATGATACTACACTGCTCATCTTTGATTCAATAATTCAGTGATTTGGACACTCATGCGAATGTATGATAACCAAACTCATTTCCTCCTACTGCTTGCTGAATTTAGAGTCTTTGCCAGCTTCCAAGCAAATGCAATGAACTTGTGATTATTCTATCAATGTACAAAACTGCAGAGGGAGGGACAGGCAATGACTGAAAGGCATAGAAATGCCTTGTTGAGGCTCTCTTACCTCAATTAGACATTTGTGGTCTCACAAAAGTGACTGCCATAAAGATGCTCAATGTCACAAAATTAAGAGAACGAGGAAATCTGGATTTCCTTCTGTCAAAAATCATTTAGGTTATTATACAAGATGGCACATATTTGGGAGCAGGGACTGAGAACCCTGTGAGGAAGACTTCTATTCTCGATGCTCCAGTGCTTGCTCAGAAATTATGCCTGTATGTACTTGGTCTTCTGTAGTGGGTGTCTTGAAAAGCTGTCAGTGCAAGGCTCTGGATGACCTGTTTAGTCTGGTTCCATCAGCATGTTCCATTGGTACAGCATTTCTCCTCTGGCTTCTCCCACTGGTGCTTTCACTGCCCTCGATGGGTAGGATTTTTTTAGAGTAACCTGGGATGTTCATCAGTGTGACTGGGACCTCAATAAAGCCCTAGGTGCACAAAAGGAAAAAAATGAATTTTTCTTAATTTCAAAGTAAGATTTTTTGGTCTTGCTCATGTAAATTCATTTCTGTTCACAACCAAGATAAACTGCTAAAAGCTAAAGGACTGGTTTAAATTGTTTTTCTTGAAGAAAACAGGAGAATGTATTGTCTAAGGTAAAGAAATGGAATCCTATGACTTGTTTATAAATTACATCCTGGTCATGACTAATAATTAATTTCAAAGACTTATCTGGCAGACAAGACCAGTGATTCTGAAAACATGGGATAATCCAATGGCTGCCTCCTTCTTTAATATTTTTTCTTTGCTTCAGGCTAAGGAATTAACATTTATTTTGAAAATAGACCTTGGTTCCTTGAGTTGTTCTTGGAAGATAGTCCCTGAAAGAATTAGTGTTTTGCATATTATAGTGTTCCTTAAATCTTTAATTATTTCCTTACGCTTCTGTCCCCATATGTCATCTGTGGTTTTACCTCTTTTATTTACATTAGCCAGAGAGCAGATTTTATATTCTGAGTTCATTCATTTATGTAGCTTTGGACAAATTTAGCTGGAGAGCTGCAAACTGACCGTAGGAAACAGCATGGAAATTATTAGTCTAAAATTCACTAGTCCTGATCTGCTCATTGAAAGATTAGTGAGTAATCTCATCAAAGTCCAAAAACGAAATGTTGTTGAAAGCAGTACGTATAGGAGTAAAGTTTGCTGATTCCTTATCTTAATTTCTCAAGGTGGCATTTCCTCTTCACCCTTTTTAAAAAAATTCTTAATATTAGAGCTCTGATCTCATCTGGTCCAAACTGAATTCTTCTATAAAGTCAGCTAGACTGATTTAGACCAGCTGAGCCACTCCACCTCCTTTAATGCCCAGACTTAGTGCTTGCTCTCTGTGCTTCCAGCTGTGTGCTCCTGTGTACGATGGCCTCCAACAGCTCACTAAAAGCTATTTAAATTTTTGTGCTTTTCTCCCTAAAAATCCTCATGGATGAATGGCATTAACATTGTGTGGAAAATTCTGAGCCTCCCTGACTAGAAGAAATACCTTTGCATCGAGTTCCAACCAGTGCATTTTATACCCAACTTGTGTCTACCTTGTAAACTCATGGGGTCTACAAATGATCTTGGCTTCTACCAGACCATAGTTCTGTGGTCAGTATCATAAACTTTCACTCTTTTGGATTGCTTATTATCATAAATTTGATAGAAATATGTCAAACAAATTCCAGACTCTACTGGCCCTCCTGGCAAACTCTGGGATGTCCGCTCTGTCAAACCGTGGGGCAGTTTTGGGGTGGCTTACATGGAATCCAAAATATCTGTGACAAAGGAATTAGTGAACATTTTTCAATAGTTATGGAGAGGTTTATGTGCTATACATACATATACACATACATACATATATATACACACATATATATAAAACATATGTCCATATCTATACATATCTGATGAACCCTATTAAAAAATACATATTACTGTCTTTGTAAAACACTTCACTTTGAATTATAAAACCACACATAGTTTTGGGACAGAAGCCAGTGCTGAAGAATTTTCTGGCAGATTAATACCCTTGTAATTTAGAGAATGCAAAAAATGCACCTACTTTGTGTGTTTTATGTGTAATATTTCAGGAATAGTTAAATTAGGTAGTTAACTTTGTCACTTGGCCAATATTCTCCTTCCTTGTATTTGCTGTAGGTAACAGTTGCTTATGGATTCCTTATCCACACAACTTCCCAGATTAACACACTGTAATTTCCTGTTTATGGGCCAACTAACCTTTGATTGCAGAGACTTACAGAGTTGTTTAATGGCCCACAAGGTACGGTTTCACACAACTAGAGGCAAAATGAATCCTAAAATTTTGCTCATCATTATTCCTCTGTTTCCATCCACTTCACAGATGCTTAAAAACAGTAGCAATTTTAATATTAAATGTCTTTGTCAAAAATCTCTGTAAAAAGAAGGTTCATTGACTGGTTATCAGTTCAAGATATCCTAGAGAATTCAGAAATATTTTCATAAACATGAATTTAGTATATTTGGTTTGGTTGGATTTTTATATCTTATAATTGCAGTCTATTAATAGTTTGATGGCTCCTAATTGTACACTAAAAACACCATGAAGACTGTAAGTATGGTGAATATTAATAAAATTTCTCTAAATTTTTATGGTGCACTGTAATTTCCTAGTTCTGTTGCTCTAAGGGCCCATGCTGTTTTTCAGTCCTATTAACTCTTTTATCCAGACATTTTTTCTTCATGATACACACAAGAGTGAATTCTCATATGAATGCTTCCTCCCTGCTAAAACCACTTCTGTTAAACAACCCCATAAAGAAGAGATCCCAATGAACTCTGCAGCTAAATTTAGTAATAAAATATTTTTTAAAAAACCCTTACATACAGAGATTGGTCAGGTAATAATTGACAGTCCAAAGAAATATCAAAGTGTGTTGGGTAAATTATTCATGTCTTTGAATATAAAATGGGAAATGCTGGCTTGTGGTAATGTAACGATGAGCAGCTGCCTTGGCTTGTCAGAAATGCCTCTAATCTATCTTCTTAAACTCTATCTTCCTTTTCTCCCCAAAAATGAGGCTTGAGAAACAGATAAACTTTAAAGCACTTTACAGGAAAAAACTTCTGATCATTAGCAGCAGACATACCTAGTTTAAAGAAGGTCAAAGGCTTCTAGAACTGGAATGTATCTTTTCCTGTATGGAGAGGGAATACCTTTAGCCTTTTCCTATATAACTTTTTCTCTTATCAGTTTGAGAAACCACAGCCACAGGGGGATGATAATTTCTAAATTGTATATCTCTTTCTTGCAGCTGTGCATAGACAAACTCTTTTCCCTCATGATGATAGTTTCTTCTATGGGAAACAACAACTAAGCTCGTTTACTGGACAGTGGAAATAAAATTGCCTTGCTGTGGCCAGATTTCAGAATAATTTACCTGCTTTTCAAAATTGTATCCATAGGCCTTTTCCCAGATTTTATCAATGTCCCAGCCATTGAAAACTGAACTAGCCCATTATCTGCTCTAATGGTAAATAGCCACAGAGAATCACATGCCCTGTTACATCCTTTAATGTCTGCTGAGCCATAGTCTCAAGTAAATCAAGAGAGGCTTTATCATGCCATTTAGCTGCATTTATGTATTTAAATAAGGAGTTTTGTTTCATCTCATTTTGGATGTCCAGAAACTGGGTATTCTGAACTACGTTTAGAGGTTGTGTCTAGGTAGTCAGTGGAGAAAAGAGTAGGATGACTTAAGGTAGGAGCCATAAATCACTAGCTCCGTAAGCAGATCAATCCTTCAGGGGTAAGGAGCTCTTTAGTAATTAGGACAGTGAATTTGGTTAAAAGTTAGTTTTTAAATAGTGAAAAATACGTAAGATAAGTCCTGTTCTCCATGGCAAGCTCTGAAGGCAGAAGCTGAATATTAAGAAAATATTAAAGGAATTGTAATCCCAGAGCACCACACCTTAAGTCTCTGCTCTCATGGACCATTTGTGGTTTTTTGTCCCTGACCATGGCATTGCTTTTGGTAATGTTTTTAAACAATCACTTTCTGAAATTATAATGAAAGCATATGTAAAAATAACTTGTAATAATTTGATGTAATGTAATATTCAATTAATCCTATACTGCTAATGTGACCTTTCAAGAGATAGGGATTGTAGAGGTAAAATAAAGTTGCATAGTACCATAGAAATCCAAAAGAACAGGGAGGAAGAAGAGAACTATTCTAAACATTTACTTGAAGCACTAGAAAGCTTTCAAGTAAAAGCTTAGTTATAACATTTCAAGCTTAGTTATAACATTTAGATGGGCTGTTTTACAAGGGCTGGCTGCTTCCTCTCATTTCTTCCCAGTGATGCACAGTTCCCTGTCTTCTGTGCTGAGGACAAGCTATGCAGACAGGCATGGCAAGTCTACTGCACTTTTGACCTGCTAGTTGCCTTTGTTTCCTGTCTACCTGCATTAATTTTGGTTCATTTGCACAAGTCTTCATGCACAATAAAATAAATACAATCTCACAGTGTAGCTTCTGCCTGCGATTAAGTTGAATAATTAACAAATATTTCTCCTTCATTTCTTTATATAGCTTTTACATGCAGAATAGATATAAAAAGCAAGAATAATGCCAGAGGTCTTGCTCTTCTAGGTCATTTGGCTGTCAGACTCTGAAGCTGGCCTCTCTTGGGAAGGTCTGATGTCTTCCAGTGGAAGGCAGGAGGAAATGAAAACAGCCCTGTGGAAAAAGAAGAGAGGAATATTTTTCCTTCCTTGCTGGATTATATTCCCTTAGGGCTCAGGAAAAGTCTGTGCTGCATACTAAATATGCAATAGATGGTTTTTCTATTGCTAATTCTGTGGTAATAACCCAGCAAGATAAAAAGCTAATAGGCTGCCCATGTGTTTAAAATAGTCTTCCAAAAACACATTTTAAAAATAAATGTATTCCAGAAGATGAACTGGAAAGAGACATCTTTTTATATCCTAATTAGAAAAAAGAGCCAAAACCTACATTAAAATTGATGTGTTTCTCTACTGAGTTCATTTAGAGTAGAATTTTAAAAGCAATTCTTGAGAACTGTGCAGGAGATGTCTAACATTAATGCAGAAGCAGGTTCATCCAAATCCAGATACCTGTGGACTACCTGCTTTTTCACAAGTGTAACAGAACCTAACAAATAACTACTAAATAATATATGCCTACATAATTCTGTTTGTGAACTTCATTACATCTGAATGAAGTAAAAGTTTTGATGTATTTTCTACCTAAAAATCCCTGTATTGATAGGTCTTTTGCTACCCGTCTGTACCAACAAACATCAGTGGTAGCATCTTCTTTTTTGGCAGCTCCTTTTCACTTCTGTGCTGTTATAGCTTCTTCAGCAGTTTTTGCATTCCTTCTGTGTTTTGCCTTCCCTACAATCCATGTGTTCCTTGTAAATGTTTCTGTTAGCTTTTTCTTGATGCTTTCTTCTTGTGGTTTTGTGTGGCAACACATGGACTACTCTGTTCTTTTTTTGCCTTTTAGTAACAAATATCTCAGCTTTCTCTTATTGCTGAAGTCCTACCACTCTTCTGTCTGCAGTCTGTAAAGGTGTTTTCTGTCCTTTTTTTCTCTGTAGAGCTCACTTTCCATATTTTTGATTGTGCAAGACACTGTGTACAACAAAAATACTAATTACAGTTGGCTAAATATAATCCACCATCTGTGGAATTTCTATCAAAAATACAGGCTAAGCAATAGCTGACAATTAAGCATAAAGGTGTTTAATAGTTACATAAAGGGCATTAAAGGTGTTGTCTGTGTGTCTGTGCAGTTATGGCTTTTTTAGAAAGTATTTTAGACTTTTATACATAAATGAGGGGGAAGCCATCCACTGTTCTTCATTGTTGTATGTAAATCACTCTCTCTTATGTATAATCTTGTTACAAATATTTTTGCTGTTACTATTCATTTTCTAGTTTCATTGCTGTTTCCAGTAATTTGTTCTTATCTCAACCTATGATCTTCACCTTTTGTGCCTCCAGTTCTCAATTCCATCCCACTGCATCAGGGAGGGGGAGTGGGAGATCAGTGTGTGGTATGGGAGTGTCTTGGTGGGGGCACTGATTTGGGAAGTACAACTCCTAGACCACAACACCTGACTGCATAAACTAATCACAGGTTCATATGTAAGCAATAAAACTTGCAGATGATATTATTCTGTGATCAATTTATCTTAATATTTGAGTGACTTTGGGATGTACCAAAAGCTGAAAGATTACTATTAATGTATATACTAAAACCAAACTTTTATAAATACATCTATATTTTGAAAGGCTTTTTTGTCAAGTCATTAGTCTGTCTTAATTGCAATCACATGACCAGATTGTTCATAGCTTGCCAGTTCAACAAATGAATATGATTTAATTTTAATTTGAACCATTCTAACATTTTGTTTTAAATAACAGCTTTTTGATCTCCAAGTACATTCATAGCATGCTAACAAAAAGAAAACTGTTACTCTACAAAAATGAAATGCGGTTAGCTTTTCTCATACGGATGCAATAAAGAAGACTTCTGGTGGCTTGACATTGCACAGCTGAATAGTTTTTGACAGGGAAAATAACTATAGTTTAGTCTGAGCTTTGGCAGTACTACAAGTTATTAAATATTTGCAGTAATCCAGTAAGTGAAACTTTATTATAGGCAGGTTGCTTCAAAGTGTATTATCTCCATAGTTACAGACATTTTTGTTATGTTGGCCTTTTTCTATATGGAGGCACTCTTTGTTTCTTTACTTTTATATTGTTTTGTGGAGTGATTAATGGTCTTTTGGAAGTTTCAGCTTTCAGCTTTCAGCTTTTTTTTTTTTTTTCACCTTTTCAGCTTTCCTTATTTCTCCTCTTTTATAAGTATGTTGAAGTTTTTCTGAAGTACACAGAACAGAATAGTCTGGCAAAAAAAACCAACAAACCCAAAGTTCAGAGGTGCTGTTCAAATCAGGTACATTAAAGCTCACTTGTGGGGTTCTTTTTTTCAATATTGAGTTTTATCAAGTTCTTTCATGACTTTATTTCACAAAAATAGTACAATATCTCTCTGCCTGTGTTACCTTAGGCTTCCACTTCCACACATGATAGTTTATCAACCTTCATGTACATCTCTGCTGCTGCAGTTGGGAATCTGTCTCCAAGCACAGATACGGAAATGGGGACACCTGTGTGGGAGCACACGGCACTCAGATGTGGGGACACCCCGGGGCAGCCTGAACAGCAGAGCTCTGGCACTGCCATGGAAATGCTTCCAGTGCCACGTGCTAGAACTGTTCTACCACATTCAGGATCTCAGGGAACATCCCTGCTGAGAGTTGTATCTGTTGTATCTGCTCAAAGTGCTGCTCAGCACTCCAGCTCCACATTGGTAAACCCCATCTCCTAGCAGACAAGCACAGCCTCTGCTGCATCCCTTCTGACCTGCAAATCTCCTGAGCTGAAGGTCACTGAAGCACATGGAAGGCACCTTTTGGTTTTGACCAATATCTGTTCAGGCCTGTTGCAGAGACCTGATTCAGTAAATCTTACAGAGAAGCCTCAACTCAGTGATCTCTACTCCTCTTCCAGGGTCATGTCTCAGGATCTGAAACAAATGCCTCCACACTTTGTATAGGGAAAAATGAAACCCTGTTCTTTGGATTGATTGCACAGATAATGTGAAAAAAGAAAGAGAAAAGGATTCACATGATGGGAATATCTTGCTAAAGCAGGAGAAATCTGTGAATGAAGGTGAGACAACTGTGATTGATGTACATGCGTGATAAGAGTAATGAAGCATATTAAATGTGAAATGTCCGAATCATGGTGCCAACATATTTTACCAAGTTCTTCCCCATGTAGCCATGTGTTTCCTCAAGTAAAATTATTACCATTAATGCCTCTTTGTAGTGATGATCAATAAACTAAATTCACATGTAAAATGAGTTTTTCAATACATGGGTTTTTTTATTAGTAATTGTAGTTATTTTCTGTCATACATAAATGTGATATGAGGTGTTCTTGAAGATAAAAGAAGGAAAAGGTGAGGAACTTAAAATTCCAGCAATGATCAACTTAAAATTCCAGCAATGTTAGGTGAATAGTGGGAAACAGACTAGACAGTGATGGAACATTTTTCAGAATATTATTTTTCAGAAACAGAATAATTTCTTCTATTAGGTATTTTCCTCATGTTTCATATCTGAATCTGATTTGTTTTATAGTACAGAGAAGTATCTTCTATAAAGACAGTAATGAAAAAAAAATTAATAAATTGGACGGTGTGCACTGAAATAACCAATGCTGAAAAAGTTACTGAAAGCCACTAAACTACAGTGAACATCTTATAAATATAACAAATTAAATATGAAAAGTTATGTGATCTTATAAAAGGCAAGTTTTTTTATAAGGTAATTCTTTATCATGCTTTAAAATTATGCACAAATAATTCATTCTGTTTCTTATGATATGATTTTTTTTGTGAGCCATAATAGTTTTATGCTTTATTCACATTGCCATGGATATTACTGGCATTTTTTCACATCTATGAAATAGATAATGTTAAATTTTCTATTCATTAGAATAATCAGATATTTTTTGTACAGTGGACTGTTCTGTATAAACCCAGTCTAAGGACTCCTATTGTGGAAAAGACCATGTAATTTTATGCTGTCTATTGGGGCTTTTTAAAATTAATTATCATGCTTATGGTGCAAAGTTACTCCTTTTCTTGTTATTCAAAAGGGGCCAATATTAACTTTCCAGAGTGGAGCTGAAAGAGTTTCTATTTAGTTGTAATTGTCACAGTTTTACAAAAGTCACTTAAATATTTAGTAGAGCTGCAGAAAATTTTACAACTGTGTCTAAATTTTAAGACAGTTGCTTATGTTTTCTGTTATTTTTAACAAATACTCACAAGAAAAATAGTTTTGTAAATCCTTAATGAATCTAATGAGGGAACTTAGCATGACTCATAGTACTACAGATCTAAGGCTTGAATATTACAAAGGAAGGCACCACTGCAAGTAACACTTCTGCCAGGTGCCTGGTCAGTGATAAATTGAGGGACTGGTTAGAAGAGGACAGGGCTAAGCTTTATGGCAGTCATGATCAGAGCTGAGGGATGCTGATCTCAGTCATGCAGAACAGGGTGAGGGAGGGGAAGGGGAACCTTTGTACTGAGCTGAGAGACTGGTGCCAGGTTACAAAGGTCAAATGCTTAATAACACTCTTTTTACAGCTCTATTCCATGTGTGAAGGCAGTCTAGGAATCCAGCTTTGATAAGGAAAAGGCAGAAACACATATTCTGTTGTGCCTTGATTTTGGATATTTTATGTTTCTTGACTATAATACTACAGCCTCGAGGTGTGCCATATTCATGACTCAACAACCTGACATAGAATTGTGACCTAAATATCTATAATGCAGTGCACTGTGTTGAGAGAAAAAAGGAAGAATCAATTCCAGCTTCCAATTGCAGTTGCTCTGGACTCCCTGGTGGTGGGCACAGAGCCATTTTTTCTATCCTGATTAGAAAAAGTGCTTAAACCTACAGGAATTTCAGTGCTCTGTAGAGACTCTACCACACATTCAGATAATATCTAGTTATAAAAACACAGCTCTCATTCAAACATTATTGAACGAATATCACAGATAACTGTATTGCGTTTGGCTGAGGTGGAGTTAATTTTCCCACAGCAGCCCTCACAGAGCTGTGCTTTGTGTTTGTAGCTAGAAAGGTGCTGGTAACACACTGGTGTTTTGGCTGTTGCTGAGAAGTGCTCACGCAACCTCAACATGGTCTCCTCAACATTTTCCCCTCAGTAGTCAGCAGGTAGTAGACAAGCTTTTTAGAGGCAACATATCCAGGACAGCTGACCCAAAATGCCCACAAGGATATTCCATACCATGTGATGTCTGCTCAGCAATGGAAGCTAAGAGAAAGAGGAGGGGGCATTTTTTATTATGACATTTGTCTTCCAGAGCAATTGCTACATGTACTGAGGCCCTGCTTCCCAGGGAATGGCGGGATATTGTCTGCTGGTTGGAAGTAGACAATAAATCTTTTGATTTTCTTTGCTTCTGCATGTGCAGTGTTTTCTTTTGCTTTATTAAACTGCCTTTTATCTTGATCCATATGTTTGCTTCCAACTTATTTTCTCCCTGGCCCTGTCTTAATGAGGAGGAGAGTGACACAGTAGTTTGGTGGGCAACTGGTGTCCAGTCAAGGTCAACCCAACACATGATCTAAAAATGTCTTATATATGTTTATGAGTTTCTACCCATTTCTCTCCAGCTCAGAGAAAAGCCACCTAGTAAAAGTTGCATCCAGACTAGAGAAAGGAAATAAATACTTAAAACCTCAACTTACAGGAAGTAAACAGAGTATTATGACGGGCGATGCTTCTCTGAAGGTCATGATGGAACATATGAACACAGGAACAGGAAGGAGCAGAAAAGAAACTGTACAGAAGTTTTGTCCTTCTTGGAATTGTAGCCAAACCCTGTTCACTGCAGGACCTCCTACATTTTTTCCTTAAACTCCTCAGCAGTAGATTGGTGTTCCTGTGGAAGACGTATGCCTGGAAATCTGGATGGTGTCACCTTGAAATCAAGACAGGATGTGTGGGCTCTTGTTTTGCATCATCCTGTAGGAAACCTCATCTCCACTGACACAATGAATCCCTTGAAATTAGCAGCTGACTTCAAGACTTCTTTTAATTTTTTTGAAATGGAATTACCATGAAAACCCCAAATGCTGCAGTCACTCTTCATTCCCTCAGTGGAATTACAATGGTCCCATCATACAGATTGCCTGTTCATATGGACCAGAACCAACAATTCCTGTCTATTTTACATGACCTAGCTCAGTGGATCTCCATGCTAGCTGATTCTTTTCCAGATTAATGAAATATAAATATTTAGCCACAAGTAAAATAACTCTAGCATTTTCAATTGCACATGTTTTTTTTATCAGTTTCTTAGAAAATGGCGACATGGGATCAGTATCATGGGTCACATCTATAAACAACAGGACACAGCTCTGAAAGTATTTAACACTTGTGCAAATCAGCAAAACTGGGAGTCTTTGTGCTATATGAATGAATACTATTAACCCATATTTCCAATTAATTTACATTTTTTCCCAATAAGTTTATCAACATGCTCTATAACCATAGTTAGTGTTCTACACTGATCTTGCATGTGACAATAGATTTACTTAGAGAAGTGAATCTTTGCTCAATCTTACCATATATCAGCCTGCTTATGGAGAAGAGAGGGAGAAAAGGAGATAGGAAAGTGCATCTGTCTTTGTGGCTGAGGACTCCATTTGCTGTTATTGAGGTTGGCGCCATGTACTTTTATTTGCTAGAACCTCTTTGACCTGCAGACTAGAACACAACTGTTAATAAAAGGTGATGAAACACATCTGAAATGGTAATAAAATGAGTGAGCAGAAATTGCAAACATTTTGCAAGAATCTTTTTTTTCCCTCAATAAGAATGGACTGCTTTAGAAAAGCTAATACTGAGAAGCCTAATCATGTGAAAGTAATGCATGTTTTAAGGCAAAAGCTTGTTCACTCACTAAATTTCCATGTCTTGAATCTTGACTAGATTTAAATTTTCTCAGGGGTCTATAGAAACAAGTAATTTATGTTTATGTAAAGAGGAAGGGATTCTTTGCACAAGCACAGTGGTAATAGCTCTGGTATGTACTTTGAGGTCTGCAAAATTGCTTTTCCTGGGGAAAGCAGTTTATGAAATTTCCATAGCTAAGGCCAATTTGCACAATCCAAGTAAATGTCTTGGGTTATTCTCAGAGGTCTAAAGGGCTGAGTACACCCAACATACCTCATCCCAGCAGCAAGCAGTCATGGAGGCCCAGGGTAATCAGTGTCTGTTCTTACACATCCTTTGAAGTCATCTCACTTCTGAACTCATATTCATGCCCCATTCTCACAGAATTATAATTAGTAATAATTATTCTATGTAAGAATATTGTATTGCTCAATAACACAAAGGCTAAATGCAGACTGATTTCCAGGGAATCAAATTAAAATCTGTGTAAACTTTGCGGTGATTGCAAGTTCTTACAGTGGGCGTGGACATTTTTTTCAGGATTTTGCATTATGTTCCTAGCATCCAGGACACACAAAGAAGGGATGGGAGTTATACAACTTCCCTGCCCACTATACAGCGTTAAAAGACAAATATACCTTCTATTTTTTTTAGCTGTGCATTAAGTGTTCAGTTTTCACCTTCCATACTGTCCAGCAATCTGCTAAAATTACCAGCAGCTATGTTTTCCAGTGAAGCCAAGTACAGGATGAGGTTTTCCAAAAGGTGAATGAAACAATCCATTGAAAATGTCAGTCAGAAGCCAGAACATAATTTTATTTGGTTTTTTTGATCCTTGTTCAGAATGCATATGATTAGCATGTGGCGACCTGTAAAATGAAGTGGAACAAAAGTGCCTGAAATAAATTTCACCTTGACCTGATTTCCACTTGACTGAATTTGTTGTAGTAAACTGGTGACACATAGTGGATAAACAGTAACACATGTCTGCATTCAGAAAAGGAGAACAGATGGTAAACACACTGATATAAGGCCTGTTACACAAGAGCTCTGTGTATAATTCAGAAAGGTCAAATCCCCTGAAAGACGAGACAAGTTTGATAAGGGAAAGGGATTCATTGACAAGAAGGAGTCAAGTGGGCACAACTGAAGCAGATAAGGCTTCTGGCTCCTCAGTGGGTTTCACTCAGAAAAGGCATCTGGCCACATCTGTCTTCTTATGTAAAACCACTGCAGAGGTGTTACTCACTTGCTCTGAAAGGCGCTTCCTCAGAGGGTAGCACTGCCGGTCCACTGATTGAATTTGTGCCACTGTCCTAAAACCCACCTCTACCGAAATAGTAAAAACTATGCTTTTTATGGTTTGGGAATATATTTTGACCTTCCAAAGACATTGACTCCCTAGATCTTGTCCTCTACAGCATGGGTTATCTGTTCCCACTTGTGACCACAGCTGGTTGTGACTACGTTGGGTAAAGGACTCTAAACTGGCTTTGAGTAGGCAACTGTCTTTGAATATCTTCCCTGCCCGCTCATCCACTGGTGTGCAAGAAGGGTTACTGGCCTTGTTTCTCATACTGGGAACAAGCAATTTTTCCAGTGGCCACCGGGGGTAAAGTAATGAGTAGAACAGACATCTCCCTGATCCTAAGTAAATTCCCTGCACACCCAACTGCCTTCTGTCAGATTGACACTAAAAGATTTGGTCAAGATGAACTTGAAAATGAACGGAGCTACTCGGCCTCGCGTACAGCTGAAGTATTCATGGCCAGCAAGAGCAAAGAGAGTAACAAAGGAAGGATGAAAACCCAAACAAGAGGTCATTAGTCAGTGGTGGTGGTGGTGTTCAACTCCCAGTCTGTGCTCCAGCAGCAATTCAAGGTACCTAAATTAAAAAAAAAACTATGTGAAAATATAATTTTACTTGCAAGCACTTATATTTTACCTTGCATGGTTCTAAAATTGGAAGTTTTGCTGCTTAGGAATCATCAAAATATATCTAATAGGGGGCTTAGATAATAAGCAATTCAGGAGAAAATAATTTCCACAGATTATGAAGATATTTGCTTCCAAAAATATTCAGAGGAATTCTATTAAAATGTATTTCATGTTAAAATAGTTGCTCTACTTTAAAGATATTTTCTACTGTTAAAAATATACCTAGAGAGCATTATTTTTAAACCATATTTTTTCAATCAATTCTTGGCAGGACACTATAGATTTGAAATTGAAGTTGTTCTGTTTAAGGACTCAGAAAACAGAGATGGAGTGAAAAATTAGGTGCTGAAGTCAGGCATGTTGAATGTTCAGCTTGTATCTGTTTTCAAGAGTTAACGATGCCAAAGTCATTTCACTTGTGACTTATTTAACAGCTGTCTGCAATTGAGGATCCAAATTTAGTCTCTTATCACATCTTTTACTCGAGGGGCTACTTATTCCCTTAAAACAAAAGCAATCCAGGCCAAAAATTTTTACAAACAGTACAAGATTTTCTCTTCAGCTAAAGCAGGACCTTGCTGATGTTTCTGCCAAACAAAAACATTTTCTTTACTCTTCACCAATGTGTCTGAAATTTCTTTGATGGTTACAGCTCCAAGCCTAAAGGATTTGTGGCCTTGATAGAACTTGTAGAGCATAAGATGGGTAGAGGGGCTGTTCTGTTTTCTTCCCCAGCTACTCAAATGTTGGAAAAATCCATTTGTCTATCCTACATCTCCATCACTGGTTTCTATTGGGCATTTTTCATGGTGAATTTTACATATTAGGAGGATCTAAGAGAAGGTCGAAGTGCCCAGAATAAGGCACATCTCTGTACTTTCTGGAAAATTTGTGGAGAAAAATAAAATGTGCCTCTCTGTGCATTTCTGATGCTATAGCCAGCCTGCATTTCCTGTGCACCTGCATCAACATCTAATTTAACTTCATTAATAAGCAACTCAGTTCAAGTACTCTGAGCCCAATTTTGTCTGTGAACCAAAGCACAAAAAAAAAAAATAATACAAAGTTGAATGAGTAATTTTGTAAGTGCATTTGTAATCCAAACTGAACTAGATCATCATTAGCAGTAGATTTAGTCACAAGTCCAACCTTCAAAGAGTGAATATTAGAGAGTTTATTGGCAATTCTTTGACTGAAATGTATTTATGCAGAGAAGGTCTTGAATGGAAAAGCAAATCAATACATATCTAGGTCTGCTTCTAAAGGATTTTAGGATACAAGGACTATGACTTCATGTCATAGTTTAAGCCCAGATTGAAATAAAGCACCACACAGTGTGGAGGTTTCGTACATGAGAAATCAGTTCATTGTCATTAGCAGAGCAGCCAGCACATCATAAAAATCCAGATTTCACTTCCTGGTTCCCCTGGGTGGTACAGGTGAATATTTAGACCGTTAATGTAAAAATCGTATAACTCAAATATCAAATCTACAGGCAGTTGCTACAAACTGGTCATCTGAGAATTAAATCAGCATTTTTATACAAAGAAGAAATAAATAACATTTAAACTCTCCAAGATAGAAGCATTTGCTCTGAGTGAGTGTATATAGAAGAGGATGCCTCTAAGTCAGAAAGTATAGAGGGCCTCTGGTATCAGAAATGTATTTAACAATAGCAGTATGGTGTCGTATTTCTGTAACAGCAAATTAACCTGAACAAAGCACCAGAGGTACCTTTATTCTATAAACCTGGAAATATACTGTGATTTTTTTTTTTTTTTTTTTTTTCCTCAAATGACATTTAAGAGAAAGGATCACTGAGGTTACCTGAGTGCTGCTCTTTCAGAACCGGTTATTAGTTCTGTCTTTAAAGGTCACCAGTAAAGGGTAAAGTTTCTGGCTTTTTGCTTTTAAGGGTATTTTTTCCCTTATTTTTACTTAATGGAGGATATTTCAAGATTCTGTATGCCAACACAGGGATTTAAAAAAACATAGCAAGGTAAATGACTGTCAGGTTCGCCATGTGTTTCATAGAGAGATCATGCTATCAGTGTATCACACAAACTGTTATCAATTTCCCAAAAGGGACATGTCATTAAATGGCATATTTTTTCTGTTCAGCGCTGGTGTGTTCCATCTGTGCATCATACATCTCTATGGCTAGGTTGAATTAATTATCATTTCAGGCACAAGCTTATAGTAGGGAATATTACTGAATTCCTGTGAGACCACGTGAGGACCACATTTACTTTTCAAGTAATTACCTTATCTCTAAAATTTGTTGTTGTGATAGGAATCCAGCCTGAGCAGAGAGAGAAGACAGAGTTCTCAAAACATTGCAGTGCAGTATGCAGCCATATCTGGTATGCAAGAATAGCTCCCATTTGGGGAGTATCCTAGGCAAAAGGCAGAACAGCATGAGATGGTTCCAATAGAGACTCCAAAAATGTAGGACAAGGAGATAAGCTATAGCTGTGAAAGGAACTAGGAGAATTCTGGAGGTTTATCAAGGGCAGAAACTCTTCATGTCTGTACACTTCATTCCAGTTCCCATCTGCATGGATTTGCTCCTTCTGGACAAATTTAAGCACCTGCTTGTGACCCAAAGTTTCTTTTTTTAGTACCTAGATACTGTTGAGGTGAAAAAATATTTTGTTATCTGAGAAGCAATGAGTTGACCTCTTGGAGACCTGGGAAGGTAAATAGGGGATTTCCAAATTTTCCTTTGAAGTAAAACAAAACTGGAATAAATTTTGTCACTGGCACTCTCATATCACCATCATTGGATGTAAACGACATGATTAGAGTTTTAAAGATAAGAAATGATAAGTCATAAACCAATGACTAACACATCTGCCAGTTCCTTATCTGATCTGGGAAAAATGCTTCTTTTGACCAACCAACCAATCTATCAAGTAAAGCTGATTGATAAAAGTAATTGTTAAAAAAAAGTTGTTTACTTATTTTGGAGATAGCTCACACCTCAATGAGGCCCAGATCAGCAAATGCCTACATGAAAATATAACATATTTGTCCATGAATGAAGCAAATAATTAGTGAAGCATACAACAAAGGTTCAACAGCTGGTTACTTTTTGGATGTTTGCTACATCCCCACCACAGGACACCAACAGATATATTGAACATATTATATTTCAGCAATTTAGACATCTATAGCTTTAACAGCTTTGTGATTTCGGGGTCATATCAAGAGCCATTAAACACCAAATTCTGAATAATAATGGTTATAACCATAAAGCATGCACGTATCTTTAAAAGTGCATGGAATACGTATCATCAACCATATTCACTAGGCTCAGGCACTAGGAGTCTCTGAGTTGTGAACATGTAACTTGAAATTCTATGACAAGTGGCTTTTACAGGAGCTTTAAGAATCTGCTTCATACCTACTGGTCAAAAATTTGAAATAAAATGGTAAAAAGCAAATGTATGTGTGGAAAGAAAAACTTGCATTATTATCAAAATATTCAATACATTTATAAAATGAAGAAGGGCTTTACTCTAGGTTACCATACCTGGAATCTTTGGAATACTTAAGAAAGGCTATTTTTTCATTAAAAATAGTGTGATAACTTTTGTTTTTCTAATAAATTCCTCAATTTTTCATACTTGTGTATTGCAGTCTTATGCAAGGCTCTTTATGAGAGTTATCACTAGGAAAATAAAAAGAAAGGGTCTTTAACCTGCAGAAAATTATATAGTTTTATTGTAGACAACAACTTAGCAGAAAATAAACCAAATTTAATATGCCTGCAAGATGAACTGTTGTTTTTTAACTTCTTTTTGTATGAAGACATATTTGTCTTCTAGATCTGTGAACTGAGAAATATGTTGCCATTAGGTATTTGACATCTACATAAGCTCTATTTAAAGAATCCTGTGTTGCAGGACATATGTCACCATTCTAAATGTTTTCCCTTCTTCCCTTTCTCTTTCTTTCTCTTCTACTACCTCTGCTTACAGTAGGGCTATGTTTCTACATAAGGCCAGGTAAAACATGTGCCATAATTAAAGAGGAAATCAAACTCATCCAAAAATAAAGGCTAATTAAACACTGAGGTCCTCAGTGGGAGAGACAAGAAGGATATCATGGTAGAAAGCTCAGTGTGTAAGAATTGAATATCTTGTCAAAAGGAAGTAAATAGCAAATGCAGAATGTCAACACTCAAACCCTCAGCAATTTTTGTTCCAGTTAAAATGGCAGACAAAAAAGACAAGAAAATTTTGTTGAGGATTGACATAAACTGGAGAAGTAATTTTTACATTGTACAAAATCATGTACACCCTTTTTATTATTATTCTGTGCAGCTCTGATCTTCAGTATTCTGGGATAGTGAAGTCAAGGTGCTGACTTCAACTAAAAACACTTCAAGCATATAGCAGCTGCCTTCTATAGAGGGATTAAACCAGCTGGGATTCCACCCTGCAGAGCTGAATGCTGCAATGCAGTGACAGGTTGAGTGCAGTGAGATATGATAAAAGCTTACACAATTATGAAGAGGGTAGATAAACAAAATGGGAAAGTGTTCTTCACCAAATTTTACAGTGAAAGGACAATCCAGAGTAGGAAAATACAAAGGGAAGTGTATACCAATGGAAAAGTGGGGAGAGATTGCAACAATTCTGAAGGCTGGAGAGAAACAGAAAGCGTATAACACTGCAAGCACCCTCATTATGAGGTGTCTGATTCTCCTCTCACTGTGATTTCAACTCAGTTTGACTGACTATAATGTTTTACAGGAATACAATCTGGGGAATCCCATGAAAACATTATCATGGGATTCACACAGTGAAGCTGTGTAGATGGTTCACGGTTCCATATTGTAGCTCTGTTCCATTATGGTTTTCCAGGACAGAATAAGCATGTCTGGAACCACAGCCTTTCCAACAACAATTTAGTTGTTTAGTATGTAAGCTCATCTACTTTTCTCAAAAATTCAGTACTAGTGACTGTTGTTATGGAGGTCGTCTACATTCTATTGACTGCATTTTACCTTGTGTAACATTCTTCAGAAAATCTCTGTAAAAGTGATTATCTAGAACAACACAGTAAGTTGCTCATTGTGAATTTACCTTGATGCTTATATTCAAAAAGAGAACATTAAAAAAAAAAAAAAAGAAAAGAAAAGGAAGGGAAAAAAATCCTACGCCTGAAAGTTATTTGGACAGATTTTTGAGAGATTTATTGGAACTCTACATAAAAGCCCAAGAATCATGTCTGCAGGAAATTAGCTATGCATTCCAAGAGACATTTTAAGTGGAAATTCGGAACTAACTCGTCTCTAATCTATGGTATGAAAACATAAGACTAGAGAAACTTCCTGTCTTTCATCCTATCCTCTTATATAGAAAAGAAAAAACTTGACAAAGAACATCTTATCTAATCTTCATATGCAGTAAATGTTCTTTCAGTGTCTGTCAAAGGTCTAATCAGCAGTCTGACTGCATCTCTGTGTCTTTAGGGTAGATTTATAAAGACACTTCTTAAAGTGGAGTTACCCACCCATCAGAGATCCCCCGTTTCTGAGGACAAGATGAAGTGCAAAGACTCCTGTAATGCTCAGCTGCAGCTGCAGCCCTTTGCAATGAAATCCATAACTATGTATTCTGTTTGTGTGTCTATAAAGAATGGAAGAGGGGCAAAATTAATTAAGAATGCACTATATTTGGTGGAACGTCAGCACTGAGAGTGGTGAAAAGGGAAAAATTTAAGGTGTCAGTTCTACCATAATTGTTCCACCTAAGAACTCACTGATTCCAGCTCTCCAGGTGCTTCAGAAGAGCCCTGACCTGAGTCCCAGCAGCCTGCAATGCTCCAACCTCCACTGCCCCTAACCCAGAGTAATAACAGGACTCACATCCCTCACCTGTCCTCTCCCTGCCCACCAAAGTGCTGGAGAGATCACTGGTGGGATCACTGGGGTGTCTTGGTCAGGGAAGGGCAATGTTTGAGGAGGGGGAATTGGCAAAGGGAGGAAGTTGTGTCTGCTGTCATGCAGCTTGCAAATGTGTGCAGCAGGGCTGAACAGATCTGCAAAGGTGATTGGCAGAAAATAGCATTCTATCTGCAACCTTCTGAAGCATCTCTCTGTCTGAAACATCTCTCCTCTCCAGATTATTTTCCAAAAGATTGAACATTATTTTTACAGATTATGATACTGGGATGCTTTTTTGATGTTCCTGAATCAGAGAAGGCTCATTTGATGCTGCACATTAATTTTGTTTACAGACTTAACTTGTCTGCCTTACTATGAAATCAAATGATAACTCCAAATTATCACTGTAAGGATTAATTGAGGTTCTTACCTTGAGGACTGAGATTTACTTCCCAGAAATCTGTAAGTTGGTAAAACCTTTCTGGATTTTATTTCATTCTTTCTCTGAATGCAGATGGTATACATCTTTATATCAAGTCTAGCATCATAATCCATGGATTTGGGAGCACATTAAATCTTCATGTCAGCCCTACACAGGCAGTTCAGTTCCTTGGCTTACCCTGAAATCAGGGACAGGCTTATGGCACCTCAGGTTGTACACAGAAACAGGCATGTAGGAGACAGAATGCTTCTTTTTTTTCAGTTTTCAAATACACAAGATCTAAATACATTTGTCTTGTACTATCTAGTTAATACTTTATTAACTGCTAATGGCTTTGTGTGACACTTCTCCTAAATCCTCGTTAAATAGTGCACAGGAAACCACAATTTATAACAATTGTTTCTTGAGATCCCTACAAGATAATAGGAATTTACCTCTAAAGTAAAGGAATTTGCCTAACAAGTAAAGACTGTATCCAGTATGTGGTAATCAGACTACCTGTTGGGTTACATTTACTTTCACTGCAATTGAATTTTTCTTCATTGTATTAATATAAACATTTTACCTCTTTCAATGCTTCCTTGTTACCAGTCCCCATTAGTGTAATGGCATTGCTATAACTGAGATAAGATCAATCAAACAGCTTGCAAAGATAGTTCAGACCATTCTCCAGAACCTGTGCTCCTGTTACTGTGTTGGAAGCAAAAGCAGTCTTTAATAAAGAAAATGGAAACTGGTTGCCGTGTCTGTATAAATTCAATTTTGTATCTTCCATGAGTTGCTAAATCTGGTTTGGTGTGATTTCAAGCAACTTTTGTCTTATTTTTGGCTTAATATATATCTTGTTGAGACACACCTTTAATTTGTTGTAATCACTGTCACCAGTATTTAGATAAGACCACAAAGGAATGAACATGGGCTCTACAGCAATCTTGGCATGACTTATTTGCCAGGATGCATGTGTGGCAGGTTAAGGTCAGAAGGTTTGTATTTGCTACTGAACAAACTTACAAGTTAGTTACCACTAATGAAGACCATTCCTGTTATCAGAGAGATTCCACTGATGTGTCCTGGGGTACTCTGGGTGAGCTGGATGGGTCCATACCAAGGGGCAGTCTGGGGCTTTCTCTGCAGAGCTGACTGTTCAGTGCTCACAGCACACGTGTGCTGGTGGTATGTTATGAAGCACCAGCAGAGATGGGAAAAGATTGGATCAGAAGGCTTATGATATAAGGCATGATTAAATAGAGCTGGCTACCCTCCAGCTTTGTGTGTGACAGTCAGGAGCAGGCTAGAAGGGCTGAGGAACAGATGGCTGGTACGGATGTCAGGAAGGTTTGTGTTTAGGCACCCCATGCTAAGCCAGCTAATCTACTGCACAGATGTCCTTGCTTTTGCAGCTGTTTTCTTTATATGTCCTTGAAAATTCAAACTCTGATCAAACTCCTAGATACACCTGATTTGATTTGTGTTTCATGCTACTTTCACAGAGTGATAAAGCCAGTGTTCAATTAAGTACTGTCGAGTTGTATTATGATGATTGTATTTGGCTGCAACCTATCACTGGTCCAATCACCTCTGCAATCAGAATTGCATCTAAGATTATCTAACAGAACACTTATATCAGGAAACAGATTTTTTTCCTACATAAGTTTAAAGAAACTGATCTAATTAATTAGACTATGTGAGCCTAGCAGATTTCTTGGTTAGGGCAATTGCCATCAAGTTCAGCATCCCATCAAGATCTCAGGGTTTCTGGGGGAATCTTGAGTTAAAGTAAGTTTATAAGAAAAACAGTCAGACAGAGCAGCTGCTTGTTGTACACGGCAAGTTGAAAATAGATAACCTTGATAGAATGACTCTAAAACATTTCAATATTTCTAGAAAAATAAAACCTTGCCCCCCAAAAGGAAAAATATGGACTGGGATTAGCTCAGTTAGTTTGAGCATGATGCTGAAAACAGCAAGGTTGTGGGTTCAATCCTTGAATGGGCCATTCACCCAAGAGCTGGACTCAGTGATCATGTGGGTCCCTGCCAACACAGAATATTCTGTGATATCTATAGGGTTTGAAGCCTGCAGGCTCACCTAGAGCTATAGGTGCAGGAAGGGCTGGATTTGTGTTGCCAAAGACCATATGGTTTAAGGGAGGAGGGCCCATATACAGTGCCATTTTAAGTTTTATTACAATATGTAGCTGTCAAAGTGCAAGGGTCTTTTAGGGAGGGGGCATGCTGGACTGCAGCTACATGCAAATATTGGCTGCTGCTTATCCATTCAGATACCAAAAGGCTATGGAATTGGAATTGGCACTGGTGGATGAAATCCACCAGTAGAGATTGTTATGTCAGTTAAATTTAAGCACAGATCTGAAAACTGTGAGGTTTTATGGATCCTGGATTTTCAAGGCTTTGCTTGAATAGTGGAAATATTAACCATGATCATAGTTTTTACTGCCTGTTAAGTGTTATGCTCTTTTTTTTCTAGATAATCTATAGGAAACAGGCATGTGTTATATGAAGCATAGTCCACTACTTACATCTGGGCATATGCTAAAAATATCTGTCTTATTTTTCTTTCTGGAAAATCTCTAAAGAAAAAAAAAATCCCAAATTTAAGAATCTTGTAGGATATGACATTTTGACATCTTTTTTTCCTCTTCTCCATGAAAAATTGGAGATACTGTTGCAGGATTTTCTAGTAAAGAGAGAAAGTGTAATAAAATAGTGAATGGTAGGGAAAGAATACCTTCCAGCTTGCAATTATTACAGAAACTGGTGTATTTCATAAGTGGTATGTGACCACAGCCTGCCTTTGGTACCTGAAAGAAAATCTACCATGGGGTTTGGAACACACTCAAGAAAGTTATTTGGACAGGAGCTGAATTTTGACAAAGTGAAACACTTCCAAAAAAGATTGTACATATATATATATATATATATATATATATACACATCAGAGAGGTTTTTTCAGCATTAATAGTCTGTCAAATTATTTCTTTCTTTTTGTTTGGATCGATGATTTAGGTTTGTCCCATTTAAGACTACTGGAACAAAAGTATGTAAATGTGCTGGACTTATCTTTCACCAGAACTAAGGAACTCTGCCTCTTTTTGAGGTAGCTGAAAGAGAGAGCTTAGGCTGTGCTTCCACAAATAAAAACCCAAATAAAATTCAGATGATCTGTGTGGAAAGATGCGGCTTAAAATTGTTTTGCTAAAACTGTGTATGGAGAAAAGAAGCTTCTCGGAGAATAGAGAAGTAGATAAAGAAAATAGCTTCAGAAAACTACAAAGGTCTGTCTTGGATACTGTGGGCTTTGGGGTGGAGGTGCTGGCTTCAGACAAAGTGTTTGTTTCATTGTATATCCAAGAGAGAAGGGTTTTCTACATTTTTTGATGAATGTGTCAGCCTCAGAACTTGGTAGGAGGCAAGGACTTTTTTTGTTGTTTCAACCACATTAGAGGTGCAATACTTCTACTGCATTTGTGCATTTCCCTGCTAGAATTTAGCAGTATTGTCTCTGTTCTAACTAAAGCTCCCTCAAAGACACTAGCACTGCTTCAAGTCTAGCATAATTTTTTCTCTTAATTGAAATATCCCAGAAAAACTAGCTATTGGTTAGACACTCTGAGTAGAAAAGCTACTGCTTCTAGCTTTATGATAAGATTTTGCATAATTTCTTTCACCATGTGCCTAGCAAACTGTACATATCCTCGAAACTGAGAAAAGTGGCAAATGACTGAGTGTGTTTGAGTATTTTCTTCTGTATGACTGAAGAAAATAAATTATATTAACTTCTTATTATGAGAAACTTGGATGGGAAAATAAACAAAATTCTAGTTTTCTGAGCCAAGCCAGAAGTTAGATTTTTTATAAAGTAACTATTCAGCTGCTGGTCAAGATGAAATCTTTAACATTAGCTTAGAAAGAGGTAGTTCAGATAATGGAGTTCTGACAACTGATACATCTTTTCCTTTCATGGGTTTATATTGTCTATGTCACTAAACTCTGAAAACTCAGATGTCTTTTCTAGTCTTGCTTCTTGTTGTCAATATGGTCTCTGTAAAGAGAATTTCCTCAAAGATTTCAAGGAATCTGGTGTGCTTTGTGATGGCTCAGCTACCAGTAGTTGCAGCACTGCTGAGATACGAGTAAGCCAATTACACCAAGTATTCTGTAGAAAAATGCATTCAGTTTCTAAAATCAAGAGTTATCAGAGTGACAGCTTAAAATCTGATCTGAAAAAAGACAGTAACTGTCTAAGACAAGCTGGAGAGATGCAAAGGAACTCCAAGGGATACTCAACAGTCCTCAAAAATGAATTTTTCACAGCTTTTATTCTTTCGTATTTCTGCCAGGGATAATGCAGGTGAAGTCTTTTCTTCAAGAAGACAAGAAAGGTCTGTCTTGAAGATGAAAGAAATCTTGTCTTTCATGTTTTGGATCCAGGACCCACATGAACTGCTATGGCAGAAGAAGAATGCAGGATTCCTACCTGCTGTCTGAGGCCTCCAGCAGCAATCCATCTATTCACTCCTACATTTTTCTTGAAAGCATGGCCCTGCCAGATGCTGCTTCTTAGTGTGGGAGTGTCAGAGGCAGAGGAGGTATGGGTATTCTCAAACAGCCTGTGTAAAAAGGCTGCAGACCAGGGTGGAGTGGGCTTAGCCTAAAATCCTTGGAATTTTAGAGGTACACCAGAGAGAGCAGCATTACTGAGACTCACGAACATGATGCACTGTTAACCTGCCAGGCATGAAATCCACTTTCTTGTTAGGTGTTCATAATTCCACAAAATCTACAACAATTTTTGGTTTTAACATCTGAAGGGACTTTGATGTTTACAGCACAGGTTTGCTTATGATCTGCTGTGAAATTCACCCCCCGAGATATGTTGCTGGCAGGTATGACCTTTTGGGGAAAGCTGGTAGTCTGGTTTAATGCTTTGTTTATTTCTTCTTCAAAGCAAACAAGTAAGTGACACAGAAAGCTATCTGCCTTTTCTGATGTTGTAAAAGGTTATTTTGTTTATTTAGTATGGACAGTTGATTTATTGCAATTCTCTTCAGCATTGCTCTTACCAGGAAAGATTTTCAGAAGGTAGAGTGGTTTGGTTTGGGTTTGTTTTTTTCTCAGTACTTGAAAACCATGATATTTACACAGTAATTTTTTACTCAGATTAAGAGTATTGAAGCCAGTCTCCTGATTGCCCCCTCTTGCTGTACTTTGATGAACAGTATTTCTACAACTTCTGAAACTTGACACTTTTTTGGATGAAACTAAAAATGATATCTCCAGGAGCAGAGCTGATGTGATCCAGCCATCACTGGGTATTCAGTCCACTGAAAAAAACCTAGAGATAGCCTGAAATAAAAGGTCTCAAAACATTTAACAGGGGTATCAGGTCCTTGTCACCAGATGAGGGGACCAGTTACTCAGCAGACCCACAGACCCACTCCTATCAGTCTGTGCTGTTTCCTAAGCTGGCCGTCAATGAGTCCCTTACTAGACTCTAAGGCTCCTTGGACTCATGTAGAAAAAGCACAAATTCATAACTTTTACAGGAAGCGTGGCTAGCATTTTAGTCAGCTATAGGAGTACATTTAGGATGCAGAATTCTGAGTTCTGCTGAAGAATTTTGCATAAAAGAAGCACAGATAAATAAATAATGAGGGACGGTACCTGATAAAAAACGTACATTTGGCAGCTAGGCTATAGCACACCAGAAGGGATTATGCCTGTATTTAAGAATAAAATGTAGTTCAGATATTTCCATTGTCACTCAGGTACCTTAGGAAAGCTGTTGCACCATCAAGTAGAAATGGAAACACACAGAAGACCAACCTGAATTTAAAATAGAGCCTCTCTCTTCCCCTATGACTGTCATAACATTTCTGGATTAAATTACTCTAAAAATATGATAAAATAACCATAATTTTCTTTCTTCAGGACAAAACTGCACGTCTGTTAAAGGATTTTACAAACTTCAAACAATAAACTTAATATTTTATCAAATACAGTTTGACACAGACAATAGAGATACAGAAATACAATGTTTGGAACAATTATTGAATAAAAATTGGGGATTTGTATTATCATACATTTTAGACGACACAAATGTTTCCTTATGATCTTAGAATCTGTGAAAATGTTTTCTAGTTTTCCAACAAGTGTGGAGGACTTAAAACTTCATGCTATTTCAGCACTTGTCTGGAATTACCAGGCTAAGATCTATAAAGAAAGTCCATTCTTGCAAAACATACCAACCTCCTTATCCTGTCTTTAGAAAAGAGCAATAGCTGACATGAACACTGAGGTGGTGGGTATTTGATAAGTTGTGGTTTGCTCCTGTTATTCCCCCAGTGTCTGGTTTATTTTGGTTTTTACCCCAGGTTTTCCCCTCCCCTGTCCCTTTATCCCCTCTCCTGACCCTGCCCTGTGTTAGCCTGGGGCCAATCACCCACCTGCCCCACCCCTCTGCCTCCCGGTTTAAATGTTAGCACGGGACCCTGCCCTCTCTCTCTCTCCTGTACCACCTTGAAGAAAAAAGGCCTCTGGAGAGCCTTCTCTGACCCTTGCTTTGAACCTAGACACCAAGGATATCCAGGACCAGGAGAGCAGAAAGCAACTCTGCTCTCTACTGTCACTTAGACTGCCTGCAGACCAAGGATGGCCACTCCTGACCAGCATGGCCAGGGGACATAGCCAGAGCCCCCCGCCCCCCTGACATCAAACACTACATGTAATGTATGTCTTCAAATATATGTTATGAAAAGATAAATATATTAAAATCTAATTTGTTTTTCTTTACAGAAAGAGGTCCTTTTTATCAGCTAAGTTGTGCTATGTGCAGAGACTTTACAGGGTGCTGTAATTCCTGGAGTTTCAGTAGAAACCAGGACCTCATGGTTAAACAATTCCTGTCTCAGTGCCTTCAGTCGAAATTCAGTCATGAAGAAAGAAATGAGCGAGGTGAAGTGTTGTACACAGGGTTACAAGATGCCAGCCTTCACATGCCAGCTAGAATCCTCATAGTATTCTGATACACTGCAATCTTTGCTATGCATGGAGGGACTGTGGGACTGTCAAAGAATTTTGACAGTAGCATGTTTTACAAAAAGCAAGATGGCATGAAATACTATCTGTCTTAGTTTCATTTCAAGGGTAGGACTTTCACAATGCCCACACTACCTTCTGAAAAAAAAAAAAAGATAAATCATTATTGAGTACCACTGGTCACTCAAGATGTCCACAGCTGAATTTCTGACACTCTTTGAGAACTGTTGCTTTTTTTTCAGATCACAAAGTTTTGCTTTGAACCATATTAAAGCTAACAGAATGTAAATGAAAGCATTTATTCTAATACGCTTGGATTGACTGTTTGGAACATTGGAAAACTGTTTAATAAACTCTGTGTAATTGTCTGCATAGTAGCAGCTGGAATGAAAACAGTAATGATGTAATAACAGTAATCAGCTGAACATGGTTCAACATTTGTCTCTCAGACACCACAACCCTATGCCCCATCAACATCTGCCTCAGTTCAATAGTCCTTAGACGTAAAAGATGTATTAAATATTCTTTAGATCTGCATTTATACTCCTAGATTTTTTTTGTAACACAGCTGAATTGCACTCTTTGTGTACAAAGATGAGTATTGTGCCTCTTACTACATGAGATTGCACTATTTGAGTTGTATCAATTGTGTCTGACATTCTTTGAGGACAAAATATAAATTCTTCACTATTCTTGCCCTCCCAAACTCCTCCAGATTATGCATCTCTCTTTTTTGCCACCTCAAATAGGTTTGCTGCCTCAAAGAACTCATGTTCAGACTTCTGTGATATTTGTATGTATATGTAGTGGGTGTTTATGTGAATTTCTTCTGGGTGCTTTGTTTGTCCAATGAGTCAAGCCATCAACAAACTACTTATCTACGTACCTATAATTTTTGTCAGTGATTCTTGTCAGTGATTCCTAGGTAATTTGGATGCCAATCCTTAACTAGAAATTCATTGTGATAGTATCTTCTCAGACACAATCATAATATACCTGGGTCATGAATTTGTGTTTATTTGTTATCCAGGATACATGCAAATACATGCAAGGCAAAGGATAAACTCCTAGAGGAGGGAGAACTACTCTTAGCACACAATTGACTCAGCAAATGTATCTATTTTCTCTTTTTGAGTTACCTATTTGTCCCTGCTGGCTGGGGCCCAAACCCTCAGAAGTGTTTCTAATAACTGCTGCATACCTCTGGCATGAGAACTTCTGTAAGCATGTAATCATGACAGCTTCTCATCCCAAAAATAGCTTTGTAGATAAAATGAACATAAAGTTTTAGAGGAAATGAATGTAAAGTGACCATTGCAGCTTGTATCCAACCAGTTTTCCACAGCTATCTATTAATGTTGTTTGCTACCTACAGAACACTTAAATAGTTATACAAGATCATCAAACACTTAATGAATTCTACAAGACTTAATGCAATGTTACGGCGTTGTAAAAGTCCATGTCTGCACACATTACTAAAGAGTGCATTGGCTAATGTCTTTTGTGTTGAAGTAATGAAATCAAATGTTCTTATTGTGGCTAAATCTTGTAGCATATTTTAAAAGCATATTTTAAAAACAGACTTCAGAGTGGTTCCTTGACTTTTGAAACACAAAATCTTGCAGCGATGACACTGTCTTTATCTGATGAAGTAACATTGGACACAGTGGGCATAATTCAAAGAAGTATTAATCCTTGACACAGTGGAAATCTTTTTATTTGTCAACTGAGCTAAATTCCTTACTCTGCTCACACAGTAAAAAAAGATCTGTTTTCAGGAGATGGCACTAATTTGGAGCCTAAACTGTGACATCAGGGTGCCAGGATTTCTGCAATATGATATTGTCTACTTTTTTGTCTGTCTATCTCTCCCCCATAACACCCTCTCTTTCTCTCCTCACCCTCCTGTCCCCAGAATTTTTCTTTTTTTTGGGGGGGGGGACAAGAGTAATAAAAATAAATGGTATCAAATGGGAACAGTTCAACTAACCACAAAAGTGACTGATTAAAAAATTAGGGGAAAGTGTCCTACTCTCAGAGGCTTCTGTTCTTGGAAAATGCCGAGGAAGCAGGAGACTGTAGTATGTTTGTTATTCATTGTCTCCATTTATTGCATTAAAATAACTACCCCATTTTTGTTTGTGCCTCAAACGGATAGCAGGGTACAGAGAATGAAACATCCAACATACAATTGAATATACAAGCCAAGTCGGCCATTAATAGCTCACTCTCAAGCATCTGGCTCCTGAATGTACAGTTATACAAGTTGAATTAATATGGTTGTTTACTCAGATTCTTCCGGAGCATTTGCAGCCATCAGCCCTTTGCAATAATATTATGCCCAGCCAGGCCGGAGTCTGGTGACTGGTTATTCTTAACCAGATCCCTGAGCAAACCCCTGAATAAAAAGATTAAAATACAAAATTGTTCCTTTTCACTTCTATCTCAGATGTAAGTAATGTAATTTAAATTCCATTTAACCTTGAGTTATCTGTGTTCTTAATAGGTATATTAAGTATAATAAAAAGTTGCCTAGCACAGCAATGGTTTGAAGGTATTTTGATATTCCTTCAATTTTTAACCCCATGGACTTTTCTAAATACAGCCTGTGTTTCAAACGTTAATTTTACTTGGAAGCAAAACTGAAGCTTATTCTCCACATGTAGAACTTAATTATTTTTAACTTCACTAGATCTTTAGAAAGTACCACCCTTATGGGGGAAATTCAGTTAAGGAAGCTTTGTCCAGCCTGAGGACTATATTTGAAAGCCCTCTACACGCAAATTCAGCCAATGATACAGCCTCTCCATTTTTATTCCACATTTTAGAGCTTCCTGCAGGGCTGTGTACAAGCTGTTATTTCACTGGGCTTTCCAGCTACCACTAAAATTTTAATTAGAAGCTAAGAAGCCCTTACATTAAAATGTTTCACATTTCCCTGGAAGGTCCTATCATCTGATAGGAGTGCTACAACTATTTGCAAACTCAAAAAACTCAAAACTGTGTGATTTTCTTCCCAGTGGAATTTAAATCTGCGATCCCTAGAGAAATCTGAAGAGCATCTATTTAAAATATCCAATGCCACACTATGTCATATACTGTGTCACAATATACACTTTGATCTATAAAAGGAGATAAAATGTTTCAATCAGCACTGAATAACAGCTGTGTTTAATGGTTTTAAAGATAGAATAGATTATTTCAACTATTACATAGTGTCATCTTTAACATCTCAGTATTAGAGGTGGTGAGCTCTTACTGTAAGATACATAGTATGGTATAAGGTGAAATTAAAATATTTCTCTCAATACAGAAACAAAAATAGTATTCGAGATGACGTTTGGAGATTCTGAAAGGAATCTTTATTCAAAAGTCACCCTTGTGAAGACATTTTTGGTATTTTCTCATGAAGCTTCAATTTTTGAACAAAAATTCTGAAATCTTCAAAGTTTCTCATGACATAAAAATTCCAAATTTTAATGTGATGTACTAGGAAACATGAAAAAAAAAAGACAGCTGCATGTCGACTTTCACTCCAACACTGTAGGAGTGAAAGTCCTATTCTAACACCCAAGTTGCTGTGGTGTTAGATTAGGACTGCAGTGCTATAACCTTCAAGTTTATGTATCTTGGGAGACAGAGTTCAGAAAAGTGCTTCTTGTGAGGGCCATAATCATAGCAGTCTATTGCTTTAAGCAGAGGTTCAAAATTCATTTAGTTACACATGTCTGTGAAAACCAGGTTTTTACACTAAGGGGATCTCCAGTACAGCTGGTGGAAAGCTTATCAAGGTCACATGGCTGCAAAGAGAAGCAAGAACAATTCAAGGACAAGGTGAAGAAACTTGCAGTTAAGACTAGTATTTCACTGGCACACTTTTGTTTTGGTGCAATCCCAGATATATTTTAGAAGAAATTTGGAAATTGCCTTGAAAGACATTCTGCACCCTCTTTGTGCATCCTCATACTGTACCCACAGTACCCTGGGTACTTGGCAGGCACACTGAGAAAAGCTGAGGACAGCCTTTGCTATTCTGCTAATCCAAAATTGTCAAGGGATTTCCCATCACTCTGGGGATACTGGAGCGATCACAGAAAAAATTTGTTTTCACCTGGGACTGGCTTACACTATAGTTAGTGTCAGCAGAAATACCATGTTCTTCCCTTGCTTTCTCCTTCAACTTTTGTTCCAAAAGGAGGGAGTTTTTTCTTATCAGATTTGCTCACTGTTTTCTACGTCATTTATGCTGAGATTAAAATTTTAGTGTTTTTTCTCTTGAAAGCTCCATGTTCCCTCACACATTGCTTCACACTACACGTCTTTTGACAGCCCAAACACTTCCTCCCACCTTCTCTTTCTCCTGTTTCGAGTCTCCCCTTTTCTGTATGTTTTGCTTTGTACTTGAAGAACAAAACACCCCACAAAAAAACAAACCTTCTTCCTGTTTGCAGCACCTTCTCCAAAGTGAAGAATATGACAATTTCTTTTCTTCATAAATTATTGCAGCTCTGCACAGTGCAATACATTTGCTACCTAGGCAAATTTCCTGAACAGAGACACACAGCAAGAATTGTTTTATGATACAAAGCATCATCCTAATGACATTTCTTCCCAGAGGGAGAGACAGAGGGAGAAAGGGAGAATTTTCTGTTTTCCTGCTTCCAGCTTTATCTACTTTGGGATCAACCATTCAATCCAAGCTTAATAAAGTAATTAGGTCAGTGTGAGGTGGTTTCCCAAGGGCAGAGCCTTTTAGATTTTTTTGTTCTTTCTTAAATGCAGAGATGTTATCCAATATAGCATGGTTCCTACAAACAATGTTGTGTAATGTACATTTAATTTGTACATATAACACAGCACTGCAGCAAATCATGATTATTCAAACTAAACCTGGTGACATTTCAATGCCAATTTCTCTTTCTCATTTTCCTTTTTTCTTTTATTTTTCAGGAGCCAAAGATCTTGTTTTTCTTGAAAATATTCTTTTTCTCTATTGCTACCAGCAATCAATGGAATTTTTTTCAACCCTGAGGAAACTGTATTTGAGCTCAATTAAGTGCTTTGTCACTGTGTAAATGAGTGGCAGCAAGTGACCATCCTCTCTACACCACACTGTGCACAAAGTTGTATCTGTACAGGATATGAAAAAGAAGTCCATATTTAACTCACAGTGCCTTTAATATGTTTTCCTGTTACTAAATGATATACTTGTCCAGTGACATTCTCACATTGCATTTTTGTTTTAACTGTATTTTTGTTTTGTTGATACGAGTAACAGTCAATTACTGTTTCTGTGCTGTTTTCTGTACGAACTAGAAATGCTACAGTGAAAAAGATACTCCTACGTCAGTTTAGCTATAAAGATTAATTGCTGGAAAGCCATAAAATACTTCTGTGCTAGCTAATCAGTTTAAGTAGCAATAATCTCTCTGAAACTAGAAATTCATTAATTAATCATCCCAACTGTAAATGCAGTCTTGGCAGAAAAATCAATGAAAACCCCAACCACTCTTTTAAGGTCAGATGTTATCAGCCAAAACTCTGCTGCTTTACTTATGCAAGACTGCACATCTAGTTAGAGATAAGGCAACCACTGCTAAAAAACTCTGCATATGTAATTAAGAGTTTTCATAAAGACCTGGGGAAAAAAAAGTCTTCAGTTTTACTGAACTTGCTTTTTACCTCATCCTTCTCACACTATTGCTGTTGCATTTTGAGCAGACCACCAACAGAAGAGAAGTGAGTAGGATTTTCACCTAGCATAAGGAAAAAGGGCAGTTTTGATCAGTAATGAATTTGTAGTCTTAAGAGTTACTATTCTTTGGAAGGACCTGGAAGATTTTCATAAGTATGAATATAAATTCTACTTGGTGAAAAGTTTTACATATGTTCTGGAAATTCATGAATGATTGAGCAATAAATTATTAACAGTTTTTCATGAGAAAGGATGGGGTGGGGACACTCAAAGATAATAGATGTAAAACCAGCTAAAGACATTGTTTTTCACACATATGATTACAGTGTGGTACTCAATAAGACAAGATGCTCTTGGTACTGAATCCTAAATTGCTACCAGATTTAGCTAAATCATAAAGATTTATTTTACATAAGAATTTTGAAAGAAAAATCCATCATGAACTATTAAACATATTGTCTTGAAGACAGACATCTCGCAGATACATGAGACATATCTTTTTACAGTTTTCATGCATCCTTTTCATAAATATCAGCTTCAGAACTTGACAGAGGCAAGTTCTTTTGCCATTAGTCTTTCTTTAACATGAGTATTAACTCCTGCCCTAGCTTTTGCAGTGTGTGACTCACTTGTCAGTATTTCTGCCAGCAGATGGCATTACTCAACATGACCCATGAATGTAAACAGAACAGAGGGGGTTGACGGCTTCAGAAAAGGAAGTCTTCATCAGGGTACAATAACAAAGTGATCTGATCTATTTTCATTTTGGAAATTCTACTTTGAAAGTTAAGCAAAATAGAATGAAATGGTTCTGAAATACATGCCCTAATTCATTACATTATGTAAAGCAGGAAACTAATTTTCCAGGAGAAAAATGTGAATTGGAGTGCAGGATTTAACTCAAGTCTTTCTTATAAGGGTAAATGCAACAAACTTTCCCAAATTCTGTCTCTCAGGTCTGTAATAAAAGATTCCTCTGGTGAAATTAATATGTATTACCAAATTAATAGTTTATTCCATTAAAATGTAATTTTAAAGATTAGCTAATTAATGACTACTCACTACTCATTTTACAAATGTCTTTCTGTACGAATACACCAGATGAAATGTATGTGACTACTTTTCCTGATAATGATCTGTGTAGATTTCATTCCTTCTTTGAAAATTCCCAAAATAATTCTGATTATCAATGGGGAATGGCCATGTGAGGTGGAATAAGTAATCTTTCGGAGGCTTTTGGGCTTTTTTCAGCAATGCTGACAGAGGTTTTATGAATATGCTAAATCCCAAAAACCAGACTAACTCAAAGTTCAGAAACACAATGGCAGCTGAACTGCATGAAGGATTGCATTCAAAGCAGGGCTCACCCAGTGTATCTCACCTCTGCCTCGATTGGCAAAACAACTTGTGGACTTTGAAAGAGAGACAAGGAAAACTTACAACCAACCACCACCCGTTTATATAGGTTACTCACCAAGTGAAGTCATTACTCTGTGAATCATTCCCAGACATTCTGATCTCTTCTGAAATGTCAGGAACCTTCTCAACCAACGTGCAAGCCACCTGCAAATTTACAGGCTTTCATAAAGTGCTTTTTTTTTGAGCACAATATGTTCATAACAAACTTAAATTGGCTTTCAATCTGTGTTTCACCTTTAGTATTGCTTACTTGGGATATTTGCAGTTGACATCATGTTGAACACTGTCAGCGATTAAACCATTTCAGACATCTAACAGGTACCACTTCTCACCCCCCCCTTTTCCTCTCCCTGCCCTTTAAAAGCTTTCAACCTTCTCACTTTAACTAAGAGGAGTAGAAAATCTGCTCAGTTTGCTCAAACACACCTAAACTGCACACCTAAAATGAGACAATTCTCATTTGCTATGAAAATACTCACTTTTATTGTTAACAACCAGTGTAAAAAAATACAGAGCAATCCCTTTGGAAAAATACACCATTAAGAATTGACAAATCTCTCTCATAGTCCACTAAAAGGGAATTCTTTCACTGTGACAATTTTTCCAAATAGCATATTTTTTTCTCATAAAAAGACCTCACTGAAAATTTAATGGGAAACTTTTGAAAAAATTTATTTATTTATGCTGTTTTCAGAGAATGAGCATGTTCAACAGCATAATGCCTATAAGGATCATTTTAAAAATTCTGGGGAAAAGCTTTGTGACGAATCATTAATGTGCTGTCGTGTTTAAAAGCGGAAAAACCCTGATAAGTTGTGATATCTTGGCTTCAAGCTGGAGTTCTGCAGCTACAGATGTTATGCTATTCAGAATGCAATTTACTTTGTTGTTAAAGTCCTCTTTGCAGAACTGAATGCATTTAGGAATGTAGCTGGGCAGGATGATTTCAGTCTTCATCTAAACTTCATAAAAATTTTGTAAATTGCATCCTTCAGGAATTTCTTTCTGAAAAGGTTTTTTCATTGACTTTGTGTCTAACAATGAGATATAACTTTTTCTAGATTAGTATAATGAAAAGAATTGCTGCTCTGTTTTTTCTTTTCTTGAAAAAAGGGCAATTTATTTAGATGATAATTTTATGTGTGTTTTGCTAAAACTGGAAACACACTGAAAACTTTTATTTCTCCTACTTCTGGGCAGTTTAAGGGAAATAATTTTATAGAAATCTTTCTCATCAAGAAATAACCAAGAAAATTAATTCCATTCAAACATCTGCAGCATTTCTGAGTATCCCTAATTTGGCAGTTCTTGCAGGGGTGATTTTCATAATGTGCTTAGCACCACCCTCAGGAAATCTTTTAAGATGTCTCACATAAAACTGGAGAAGTATCATATCACTACTTTCTAAAATATTTGCTTATTTCTTTCAGGGAAAGCTAATTATATGTGACATATGAACAAGCATGAGAGTTCATGCGTATTCCAAGTTGAAAGAAACCTATAACAAAAAAAAAATAATATTTCCACAACGGGTAAGATGAGCAGCAGGTGAGAAAAAGATGTATAGGATAGAACCACAGATTATAGCTACCCATAGCTAATTGCTGTTTAGATGAAACATGTGCATCTGTTTTCAGCAATTAGTGTGGAGATCAATAGAAAACATATATATTTAATTAGACATATGGTTCATTTTACTATAATTGGAACCCCATGTCACTTCTGGCTCTCCATATGCAGTATGGTCTAAAATGTTTTCTGGGGTGTGTTTCTATCATATGGAAGGTGAAGTGCAGACACCAGCTGATACTCAGATCTCATTGTCTTGTGGTGCTGTAAAATGTAGACATTTACAGTGATTTAACCAGACCAGAAGCCAATAAAACTTTGATTTTGAATGTCATTTAACCCTTTCCCTGGTGACTGACCACACTGCCTGTCTTGTAACAATCACAACTGTTAATACCACATTTGTTCACCAGAACGTTGAATTAAGGCATTTCACAAATCTCTAAAAATTAAAGAAACTTTAATTTTTATAACTTCTGAGAAACAGATGCATTCAGAATAAGGAGAATGGAATTACGAAATTTTACTCACTGAATATCCCTTATTCAGTGTTTTCAGTCAAAAACTCGAACCAAACCAAACGAAAAAAAATCACAAAAATCTTCAAGTAAATTCTCAATTGACAAACCTACCCCAGCTCCCCAAATGTGTGTATTTATATAATACTTAGTTACTGCATGTCAGTCTCATATATATTAAACTGAGGGGAAGCTTCCTCTACAGATACAAACAGCAACAGAATGCAGGAGGGAATCAGTAAAGCTTATTCTCAATGCCCATACTTTCTGTATATGTGTGATATCATAAAACATGTTCATAAACATTTTGAGTGTTTAACTCCAGTGTCTATCCTAGACTATTTTATATGCTCATTTAAATATTCCAGTACTGCTTTCCAGATTTTTTTAATTAATTTAGCAGATCTAAAATGAATTAAACCGGAACAATTTACTGAAAATCGGAGCTTTCATATAAAGTTCTGGCTCAGAGTACCTCACATTGTAAACATCTGCCTGGCACAGGCTAATGGATCTATTTTAAGCAGAACTAGTTAACAGACAGAGCAAGAAAGCTCTCTTAGAGAGGCTAAGGGAAATGGCAGACGGAAAGTTGCATGTTAAAAATTCTGTGTTAAGTCTAATAAAGGATGCAGACACCCAAAAATGCAGCAGTGAAAGTGCTCTTTGAAAGACAAATGGGTGCATATGACCTGTTAAATGACCCCATATCTAAAGCATACCAACAGAAACCAAGAGCTGAAGTAAATCAGATCTTTCATCTGGATGAAAGATTTCAAAACCACATATCAGGAGAGCAGCTTTGCAACCAGATATGGGATATTCTGGGTGAGGGAACTTCCTGGTTTTATGCTCTGGTAATGTCAGGAAAGGATTGCAGTTTCCTGTGAAGAGGAGTAAAAGCATTAAAGTGCTGAATCTTTGGATCCCATATATCTGCATTTTGTAAGATGAAATATTCAGTGTGCATAAATCACTTTTGTTTCCAAGATTATGTTTCAGGAATGAATATCTTTGATCCAAATATTATAAACACTGGATTCAAAAATGAATATTTCCTCTCAATGCACATCACTAAAATATTTGACCACATGCATTAAAAATGTTATTTTTCAGTCTAGCATGAACATAAACAAATGATGGCTTCACTTTTCCTTAATGTATTTGCCTAAAAAGTTCTTCAGTTGCTATGCAGCATTTTTATAAGAGGTAGAAGATACAGATTTAGCATGCTCAAGCTGAGGAAAAATTTAAACCTTTCCTTCCATTTCTTAGGGAAACATTCTAAACTAGTATTAGGCAACATCACCGCTATTTTTGAAGTGAAGTCTGGTCTTGCAAGAAGGGGTCTGGGAAATTATTCTCAGGAACCTTAAATTAAAAAATCTAATTATTTGGGGGAGAAATTAGACAAAATACCTTTCAAAGAAGAGCAAGGTTGGATTTCGGGTACCTGAAAATGTTAAAATTAAGAGTAAAGAGTTGTGGATTTAGAGCAAGTTAATCTAGAATTTTCTAGGCTGCAATCTTGGGTACAGATCCTGAAATTCTGTCTATGTCTCCTTTAAAAAATTATGTCTTTTCTGCTTATACACATCCCTCTTCAACTATACAAGCTCCCTAAGCAATTTTTTGGACTCCCTCTTCCCTGTCCTTATTCATTCCATTTTGTTAGAGGAGTCCATTGACCCCCAAAAAACTTTCTTCTTAAGGCAATAGCTGTATAAAGACATATTTCCAGCAAACAAAGGAGTTGCATTTTTTTTTTTTGTCAGAAAATTGTTCTTTATCTTAATTATGTAAATGGGCACAGAACAGGACAGCCAGAGAACAAGTGTTGGAAAAGCCAAGGGATATAATTCAGTTTCTTTCTCATGCGTTGCTTCGAAGATCCACTTTGTCCTGCTTAATACTTTGGTGCTTCTTGACCCCTGAAAGTGAAACTGCCCAGAACAAAAGTATTAGTCTTGGACTAATGCCTATGTATATTGTCAATAATTGCAGGAATTAATGGGAATTTCTAAGTATTGTTGCCATTGAATAAATTGACATCATTGTCTTTGTTTTACAAGGGGAAATTTCTTTCATCAGGGTCTGATGTTGTTCCTTGCCTCATGCTGCTGCCTCGGATATTGGTGCTGGACAGAGGCCTGGCCATGGAGTGCACTGAAGGCCAAAATAAAAAGAAAAACAAAAGAAACAAAAAACCCACCCCGGTCCCTCTAGAAATCTACTGAAATTGAGACAGATTCTGAAGTTTTGTTTTTGCAGATTTGACAGAAGTGCAGCTGGTTCAGCCAGGGAACAGAGGGAGCTGTGCTGAGCTCTGGTGTGATGTCTCGTCTGCAGGAGGAGGAAGGGGACATCTTGCATGGCAGTACCAACCCACTTTGTGAGAGACACTAACAGTTGATTTCATCCTTCCCTACTTTGTTCAAACTGGTTGCATAGCTCAGGATAGCATCAGACATTCTGGCTGACAAGGCCAGGTTTATTGCAGGGGGCACTTGAGATACCTTTGCACCAAGAGCATGTCCCCACACAGGATTTGCTGGGCTTCCCAGCTGCTTCTTGGGTACATAACAGAATGTCCCACAACTGGTAGACATAATAAAAAAGCATAATCAGGCCAAGATACATGAGAAAGAGTTTTTCCCAGCTCTCAGGTAGATCATTGGTGTTGATGAAAGCACTGCACTACTTTGGAAGTTTTTCCAATAGTAAGCCATTTGGCAGAACAGAAGGGGAGTTTCTGTGTGAGCAGCACTGCCAGTGTCTCTCTGTACCCACCAGGAGCCCAGGCCCTCCAAACAGGACTTAAGCACTTAAGACTGATTCAACACCTTCTGTATGTTACCACTCACAGAGAGATTATGCCTCTGTTCAGACTAAAGGAACGTTGTTTTACCCCACACTCTGCCACAGAGTAGGTGTTGGCAAATAACTGACTTTTTGTGCCTTGCCCTACTCTTAAGGATCAAAGAGAAAATAGGTCTAAATTTAAGTTTGTAACACAGTCTTGTGATTTTTCATACTTTATGTGTGAATTATACACTTTATAAGGAGGCATGAGCTGATCATCTTCTTTAAACTGATTTTAAAGTTGTTTTGTCATCAGGAGAGTAGGTCAAGGCCAGGTAAAATGCTTATGGATGCAACTGCATTGCCTAGAGATCAGAGATCAGTGCTGGGGAACGCTGCTGCCAGCTCAGTGAAAAGCCCACTGCTTGTAGTCATCTCACTAGCAACTTCTGTAAAGCCTTAGCAGCTCCAGGGAAATAGGAAAATGCCATCTCCTCCCAGCCCACAGTTATTTAAATGCTCCAGTGTCAACCAATATTATGCTGCTTTTATGTTTTCTCCATTAGACAGCTGCTGGATATGCCTTTATGGGAAAGCCACCCTTGAAGTCACTTGACCTCTTGTTGCCTCAGTCAACACAGATGGAACATTGAATAAAACCAGGATGTTGCTAGAAATCATATGACTCATTTGGACCAGGGAGGGAGGGCATTTTTGGGAATTGTTTTTTTTTTTTTTTTTCTCCTTGGGCAAATAAGAGTTTGGCTTATCTAATTATATGCAAAGGTACACAGATGCTGTTTTGCAAGAATGTATTTTCACAGTCCAGCAGTCATCTTTAAAAGGTCAACAGTTGTATAAGAAAAAGCAGCACACATTTTGATTTGAAGCAATACCCTGTACTTCTCTTCAGATCACTGGATCACAGGATCACTGCATGGGCATATAGATCATACCTGCTTTTTGTGTCAAGGCATATTTTATAAGTCTATTTAGAAGTATAACTGAATTCTTATTACATGTAAAACAAATTAATAAATGAAAAATACATTTTTTTTTTCTCAGAGTCAAGATGCCACAATCCACAGTGATGACTTTTTTTGCTATCATGATCCAGCAGCCTCCCCAAAGAGATGCCAGCAATTGCCTGGAGGTCATGAGCTTGTTTCCTTCCCTTTTTTTCTGGCCTTCTGCCAAAGCAGACTTGTTCAGACATCAAAACCAGCTCTACTTGCTGCTTCAATATACCAACAATACCTAATCATCCTGCTCTGCCAAATCATGGAGTGGATTTACTAAAGTAACATGGGAAATAGGACTCAAGATACCGTGTTGTAATGAAATTCATTCAGATCAAAAGCCCTGGCAATACAGGTGGAAGCAGTAAAGCTTGAAACCTCAAACTGGAAAAATGAGCACATTATCTACTGATCCATCAGATGGACAGTTTATAACTATTTTTCTCTCATCTTTTTGATTTATATCACTTAGACATTCCATTATCTAGTACCTCACTGCAAAGAAAAGGCATTTGAATATTCGATTTATGTGACGCTGTCAAACAGTGAGCAATTCCAGGAGGCTGACTCTTGCATTTAGAGGTTTGCAATGCAGACAGGGAAATTTTGGGGGAGTATAACAGGAATTCTAGTACAACCTCAATTTTATGTATCTGGACACATAATATCTCTGCTTGCAAGCAAAGATCAAAGTGGTTTGGATTGGAATGCAACACATTCTACCATTATTCATTACTGTGGCACACTGCTAAGCAATGCCTGGTCAGAAGTTTCCCTCTCAGGATGCCACAAGCTCTTTCTTTAACTTTGGCAAAGGGAGCCTTCACCTCATCACTCCTGATATTTTCATTTCACTTTCACATTTGATTTCAACATCAGCAAAGGTTACATAGAAACCATGACTTTTTACAGCTTTACATGACTTTTGAGACCACCAATACATTACGAAAAGTTTGTGAGCTTAATGGGTTCGTTGATGGCCCAAGTCTGCACTGTTTTCTGAACAGGAAAAGATTGAATGAGGAGGATCTTAAGATACCAAAATATCTCTGATGCAGTGGGCCTCTTAAAATTCTGATATGCATTTATTGGGAGAAATAAACTCTGTAATAATGATAGTAAAATATATGTCTGCACACACAGTATGAGAAAATTACATAGACTCTGTGACTTGAAAGTTCACAAAAGTAGCACAGAAGAAACAGATGCATCAGTAAATCAGGAAATAAAGGGCAAGAGTCAGTTTTAGAGGACAGGATACACAGGCAGTTTAAAGACGTGGCTGGAAGCCCAAATTGTAAGAGAAAGCCTTTGTAGAAAGTGTGACATTACTTAGCATGGCTATAAAGTAGGAGCTGTGTTCAGTCTTGGGGTCTACTGGTTTCTGCTCACAGAAGGTGTTGATGGTGTCATTGAGAAGAGACCAGCCCACTAAGAGGGACAAAGAACAGGCTTGCAGCTGGTGCACACTCCAAGTTCACACCACAAGCTCCAGAGTCATGGGAAGCATTTTAATCTCTCCAAACTCCTCCAGGGAAGGTATAACTTAAGATGGAGCTGTGCCTAAGCACAACAATTAATCTCTGTCTTAACATGACAGATACTCTTTAAGTTGAACATACTCACAACACAAATTGTATGGATAAGGCTGCTGGTTATTTACAGTGTACTTCTCTGAATCCCAGCTTGTGTCCTGTTAAGTGCCCTATTCATAAGGCAAATAAAGTTATATTGACTGTGACCACGTGTTTGTTTCATAACCCGTTGCCTATTGTGAAGTGCTGGTAGAGCTGTGTAATCCAGAGACCTCCCTCTTGACCTACTTCAGTGATAACTGCTTTTTGTTCCATCTTTCGATAAACATTATTTCACATCTGGAAGACAGTCCCAGATATTTTAATATCTGTAACAGATGTTTTGTATATAATTTAAAAATAGTTCTTAAGTGAAAGTTTAAAGAGCTGTTGCATATTACTTTTTATTGTTGTTCTTATTTAAAACAAATAATTTGTAAGTGTGCTTCCTCCACCATTACAGGAATAGAAAAGTACAATGAAATTTATTTAAGTACAATAGAGTTTACCTGCCAGCGAAAGTAATTTTAATTAATTTTTTTGAATAACACTATTAATAATCACCAATGCAAAATCCTGCTGCAAAACTGCACCCCACACACATATTAGAAGTAATTATCTCATACTGAATCTCCTTGTAAGTTATAAAAAGCATTGTACTCCTCACAATCTGTAGGTAACCAAAACCAATTGTTTCAGAAGTGGCTTAAACTCTGATGTTAATGCTGTTACAGGGGTATTTTGTGTGCAGACGTGCACTCTAGGCATAAAACCTCCAGCAGATTTCACCCTCCATTGTCTTTTATTAACTAATATTTAAATCTTTGTTTTTGTGACTTTGCTTCAATTCCTATTAAGTTGTAACAGAAATCAATGCAGCAGATGATGCCAGTAGGCCTTTCTATTTGAAATCTCAGGGATGGGGTAAGTGTGGGAACAGCAGTATTATGACAGACTATTTGGTCTCCATAAACCACAGCTGGATCTCTCTAAGCAGTGGCTCTGTTCTGCTCTGGCTTTTAAAAGAGTTTCAGTCCTCAGTGTGCTATAGATGACAGACATTTTGAGTGAACTCTTGAGGAAAGTCATTCTCACCCAACAGTGTAAGAGTTAAGAAAAAATCTTCTCTCCATGTTAGAAGTGGCTAAACTTTGTTACCTAAACACCAGATAGGTTTGTTCCCTTTGTCTGCATCTCTGTCTCCACCCAAACACACATCTGCAGAAACTTCTGGTTCATAAAGTTGCTGGATTGTTCACTGAATTAGCCAAAGCAATTCTTAACTTTATTGCTAATGGGGCTGAAATATTCACAATCCAAATGTTCACTTCCTCAAAAAGAATAAGAAGAAAAGAAAAAAAAATCTTAATTTTGCAACAATAACAGCATGAATATATGCTGGGAAGTTTATCAGACTATAAATTGCTGTTATAAAAGTTTTCTTTGGACCAGTTATAAAATAAATTAATGAAAAAAGATAAACAGAGTGATTCATATGTTCATGTGAACTCTGCTAAGCTACTTATGAAGTGAATGAGGATTAGTGGTTTGTAAGTCTCTGCTTTCCTAACTATGAAATTTTGGTGCTTGATGGAAGAGTCTGATTGAAAATAATGACCTCATCCACTGATTTACAATTGACCATTCTGTTATTAGGGGTATAAAGAGGCTTTCTGCTAATTATAGCTTATTTGGGCTCATTAGATAGAGACTGACATTTCTCATGAAAAAAGAGGGTATGCTGGCGACATGTATGTCTCAGCTACAGTCTGGGATTCTGGTATCATTTGAGGACTGCAATTTTGAAAAAAATAACTGAAGACCTCATGGGCTGCAAAGAGGAGGAAGCAACAGTATAAAGGCTGGGCACTGTGCCACAGTAAATACAGAAGTTTTTGCCATCCATCACACCACTGGTCTGGGCAGTACCCAGAGATATGTCTACAGGCCAAACTCAAAACCAGGTTTTGTGGCTCTCAAAAACAATTAACTGAAACTAGCATTTTTTTTAACCCTTTATTGCTTATGGATCTTATATGAAATGTGTCCGTAGATGAATGAAATCACATGTACTGACTGATACTCATGAAAACTAAAGAAATTAGAGTGTAGAAAATGTTCAGATTAAGAGCTGTAGTGCTGAAAAATATTTCTTCCTACATGTGGGAAGACAGAAAGAGTTAAAAAAGCAGAATTTGATCCTGAAATATTGCAAAGAGCCTTCTAAAACCTATTATAAAAATGACGTGAGGCTTTTTTTTAATCTTCTGCTTTTATAGGTTTTTTAATGCACTTCCAAAAGTTCTGAAAGCCCAGTGAACTCAATTAAGTTTCTCAGTTATAACTGATATTGAAAATATATCTTTTTGAGCTTGGTCATGATTTCTTTTTTGAGAGTAAACATAGACAACCGTGATTATGAAAAAATCCTGTCAAACCGTTTGTATATTCAAATATTTTTATAATATTTGCAAATAGCTCTATGAAGTTTTGGGCCTTACTTTCTTTTGCTGTTGAGGAATGGTGCATACATAAGGTACAAATGTATCTCTCTGTGCTTGCTTTTGAGTAAAACAATGATTAACCATACATTCCTTTTCCTAACTGTGTAGAAAGAATATCTTGGCAGATTTCCCACCTTCAAGAATTTGTATGTTTCAGTGGAGGCATGTGGTCTGACAGCACCTTTTAATATTAATATAAGCCTTGCCATAGAAACATGAGTGTTGCCACAAAAAGGTCATTCAAATCACTTAGAAATATAATTTGAATTACTGTGGGGAAAATTACAGATTAAGACCAGGTTCCCAAAACTGTTGTAACACACAGTTGTTGCAGTCTCACACTCTGGCTGAGTTTTGCATTCTCTGTCCATTTGCAAGGAGACATGGCTTGATTTTTCATTAGATATAAATAGTAAGAAGTAAGAATACAGAGGACTCTAGCTTAGGTGTCAGTAATTTGCAGCACTATTGAACACAGAGGATCAACAAGGTTTGTAGGGCTAGACCCTCAGAAGATGTTCTTTCCCATCATGGCCCCTTTTAGGAAAACATTTGTAATGGTTGTAAACCTCCTCCAAGTGTTCAGGGCTTTGGTGAAGGAAGGGAAGAAAGAATTCAGCCCTCAGAGTGACTTCAGTCAGACACAGAAACTAACTGGTTGCAATTGTCAGTGCTTCAGGCTGATCCATCTGATACACTGTAGGGCACAGAAGACAGATTTCATAATAAATGGAAACCAAATTGTGCACCAACAAATCTACCAGTGCAGAGCTGAGATTTGGGGCAGCAACAGACAGTTCTTGAAACCTCTAAGTGCACCTGACTTTCTTCTCGTGTGGAAGCAGGGGACTGATCCTCTCTTATGTGAGCCTGGCCATTGTTTCCATTACAGAAACTTTAATTATAGTGGAAAAGGATAGCACAGGTACATAACGAACACTTAACATTTTTTTTTTATCTGTCCCTTCACTTACTGTCTGTTCTGTATATCATTGGCACAAGATTTTCCACAGGAAAAGTTGAGTTAATAGGCAAACTCCTTAATCTGAAGAAAATAACACTGAAATCTTCCAAACCCATCCTAATAACTCCTACACAGTCTGTGATTCCTGAGTTCAGGCCAGAAGACAGACAGAAATATAATGAGAAACCATTTCTGGTTAGGCCACATTGTCATCCCTTCTTCAAACCACACTGTCACTCCACTAAGCTCCTTCTTCAGACCATGCTGTCACTCCAAAGCTAAAGAAATTTGCAAAGGAATATTCACTGTGCTTGTCTTAAGTTTGATCATACATTAAAAACAGGAACAGATGAAATATAAAAACCCACAATGCCACTTCAGCTGTACTATGAGTTCTTCTGCTCTGAGGAAATAAGTCTTTTTATGCTTTTTTTGAGAGAAATCTAAAGAAGAATGAACAAACTTCTGCTTCTAAATGAGATGCACCATACAATTCAGCTTTTTTTTTTAAGCTTTGTAAACCCAAATACCTTCATAAAGAGAGAAAAAAATGTTGGGCTTTTCATGTTTAGAGAGTAAGTTTAGATAAGTTATTAGGAAAAAATTCTTCACTGTGAGTGTGGTGAGGCACATGAACAGGTGGCCCAGAGAAGTTATGGATGCCCCATCCCTGGAAGTGTTCAAGCCCAGGTTGGATGGGCTTTGACCAACCTGGTCTGGTTGAAGCTGCCAATGCTGACAGCAGAGGGTGGAACTCGATTTTCAAGGACCCCTCCCAAATTAAGCCATTCTATGATTCTGTGAGTCAGAGAGTCTGTTCCCATTGCTGTAGTCAGCACCATGGAAGAGCCAATTGTAAAAGCATTATTATCCAAGGTAAAACGTGGAGACCTCTCCTTTTGAGGGACCTTGGTGTTGAAAATTCTCCTAAAACGACCCTCAAATAACTAAAGAAAAGCCTAATTGGAAAAGACCTCTAAGATCATCAAGCCCAATCTATGACTGAGCACCACCATGCCCACTAGACCATGACACTGAGTGCCACATCCAGTCTTGCCTCAAACACCTCTAGAGATGGTGACTCCACCACCTCCCTTTGCAGCCCATTACAACGTCCAATCGCTCTTTCTGTGAAGAAATTCTTTCCAATATCCAACCAAAACCTCCTCTGGAGCAACCTAATGTCCTCTCATCCGGTTGCTGGTTACCTGAGAGAATAGGTCAACCCCCACCTGGCTACACACACCCTCTTTTCAGGCAGTGCAGAGAGTGATAAGGTCACTCCTGAGCCTCCTTTACTTGAGGCTAAACAACCCAAATTCCCTCAGCTGTTTGTCACCAGACTTGTGCCTCAGACCTTCCCCAGCCTCATTGCCCTTGTCTGCACATGCTTCAGTGCCTCAATGTCCTTCCTGAACAGAGGGCCCAGAACTGGATTCAACACTTGAGGTGTGGCCTCACCAGTGGCAAAGACAGGGGAAGAATCACTTTCCCAGTCCTGCTGGCCACACTATTCCTGGTACAAATTAGGATGAGATTGGCCATCTTGACCACCTGGGCACATGCTGGCTCATGTTCAGCTTCTCTCTATCAGCATCCCCAGGTCCTTCTCCACTGAGCCACTTTCCAACCACTCTGCCCCCAGCCTATGGTGCTGCATGGGGTTATTGTGTCTCAAAGTTTTGTCCTGAACAACAAGCAAGCTAGAAAATTACTGAGCGGTGATGTTATTAAGGACACCAAATGAATCATGCAAAAGAATAATTTAAAACACACACACCCCCACTGTGTATATATGGCAACAGGGATTTTAACTAACTAGTTTATTTGCTTCCAAGACCTGATGACTTGTCAAGTATACAAGACGGCAGTGAAACAGCTCTGCTGAAGTCCAGATCCTCCAATATCCTGTTGGTTGAGACTTAGTGGCACAAAGCTGCCTGTGTGCTCCTGCTTCCACTGAGCTGGGAAATATACAGGAGTATCCCATGTAGGTACTGTGGTCCTAAGGAGTACAGAAAAAAAAAAAAAAAAAAACAAGGGGAAAATCAATTTTGTCTTGAATAGCATTTAAACCGTTTAGAGTAAAAACACTGGAGACCCCACATTCAACACACAGAGGAAACTGATTTTTATAAACCTACATCTATTCTGAGCATAGGACAGGGTAGGGTTGGTCTGGGGTCTTATCTTGAGGCATATGCACAAAAATGCTGGATTGTTGTTACAAAGACAGTCATTAAGTCTCTTTCCTAACTTCTGAATTATCTAGCTTTTAATATTGTGGTTTTTCAAGATAGGCTGTGTGTTTATAGTTTACTGTAGAGCAGCCAAAGAATTCAAATGAGCAGATCCAGCCTTTCTATAAACCTGTTGAGAATTCTTCTCTTCATTGAAATGTACAAGAGTCTTTGCCATAGTTTCTTTAAGTTTCAATGTTAATTTCTCATTAGAGAACATGACTCTAAATCAAGATGTCTTTTTCTGCTACATATTCAAGTTGGGAAAGTTTGGAAAGCTTGGTTAAACTTACCTTCATGTCCATTTACCTCATACTCCCTGACTTGCCTTTGATACTTACAACTTCCAGGGCCTAAGCACTTGCATCTTTCAGTCTAAATCTTGACACCACAAAATTAGTGTGTAACTCATGACTAAGCTCTAGCATGTTACAGAAATGTCTTGGTTTGCCTTCCATCTCAACTGCTTTTAGAACTGTAGGTGATTCTTTTCAAACAAAGCACACTGATTCAAGTCCAAGTCTTCCCAACATTCATCACTGGGAAATCAGTGTTGGGAGGGCTTAGACAAGGTGGGATATCCAGCTAGAAATCTTTCCTCTGTCTGATCTGTGTGTAGGATTTAAACTTAGGTTGTCTAACCACTGCAAAGCAAAGCTAGAGATGTTCACTTCTGATACCCTCTCAGTCTCTCTTGTCCTACCGTGCAAAAATACTTAATTATTCATTAAGCTTAGACAGAATGTTAACATTACTATATTTAGATCACAATCTCTGCTCATACAGCTACTAATGTGTGTCAAGTGGATCACCTTCAACAAACACAGGCTTTGTTCAGCTTATTCTAAGTGTAAGGCAACTCTCTGGGAGGAAAGCAATTTTACTTCAAGGCTTGCTCTAAATCAAATTTATGGGGACTTGAATTTTAGGATTCTCTGCTTTGAATTCAGCTGGGATAACAGACTTCCATTTTTTAGCTTTTTTTTAACATAACTTTTGCATCTACCCTACTTCTGGAATTGATTTGTAGCTGTGAAGTATATATTAACAGAATCCTCTGCCCCTCTATTTAAAAATCTGCAGAGGAACGACCTCTTAAGAAAGAGCTAAACCCTGCTCTTGCCTGGGAATCCCCTATTGGCCAACTTGAATTACCTCACATACATCTGGGTGTTTTTTCTGAGCCTCCTGGCTTCAGATATTTTAAATGCACTCTTTCAGTTGCCTGGCACTAATTTGGCTGTTGAACATTGCCCATCTGTGCAACTGGGATCCATTTCTGCATGTGCTCAGGCCAAACAGGAGAGAAGGTGATGGCTCTAGGGGCTCCTTGAAGGTTGTGGGGACAGTAAGGGTGACACTGCCTCCTTGGTGGGGTGGAGAGCCTGGAGACACTGGGAAAGTTCCTGTGGGCCCCAGGCCAGGGGGTGGGCACAGCCCACCTCTCCCTGTGACACCACCTGGGGCAGAACCCAGCCCTGAAACTTCAGGCAGTTGTGCAAAAGCCAAGGAGAAAACATATGGAATGAATGAAACCAGGGAACCTTATAAAAAAGACTGCATTTAAAAAGATGAAAAACATGGAGAACAACCTGAGATGCTTTGCCTGAAGCAGAGGCTGTGGGTACTGCCAGCCTTTTTCTGTGCAAAAAGAAACCCTTGGCAAAGATTTGAGGTATGAGGTAATTGTTAGCAATGTTATGGTTAACTAGTATCAGATTGGTACACTTGCAATATTCTCATTTTAAAGGGCTGGATTTTAAGAAATGGAGTGAGACTTCCAGAACTTCTTGCACTTGATAAATTTAGTGAAAATAATTTGGACTCCTCAGAACTGTTATTCATAGTTTCCTCTCCTGTTCCCATACCTTCACATTCCCGTAACAAACTGTGGTCTCCTAAATAATTTTCCATATGAAACCTTCAACTCAGCTCAGGTAAACTCTGTCAGGATATTATGGCCCTGTTTCATTTACTGTTTCTCATTCCCTTTATTTGAAGAGTGAGAGGACTGTGTCTCATGTTTTGCCCCAGGGAAACTCCCCACCACACACAGCAGAAAGACAGCAGTACGCCTAACCTGTACGATTGAGTCTTCTCAAAACAATTTGCTGACCCATCATTTATGGCAGTGTGTCTTGCACCTTTTGTGGTGATCACTGGCAAAATAAGGGATGCAAAGCTGGTGTGCTGGCTTTTCATGGCACATGTGCAAGCACAGCCATCTCCTGTGTCCATGAATGTTTTGTTCTGTGTGGATACTATGAATATGGGTGAGGAAGTGTCTTTCTTTGAATATGGTTGTTACTCATCCTTCAAAGCATAAAAATGCTTTGGGATGGAGTCAATTATAATCATCTAATTAATTGAGTTATTTTTTGCAGCTGAGTTGCTGGTGGAGTTTCATACATGCTTATATTGCACAGGCTTTCATTATTTTGCTTCCTGGTTTATGTTTGCTTTATAATCTGTAAATATATCACAAGGAAGACTATTGCCAAGGGATACATCAAACTAACATTTTCTAATTAATAAATTAAGAATCAATAGCAGGTTGCACCTAATCTTTCTGAGAATCTGACTTGGAACTTTTAAAGTTGATAAATGTACAGCATTTGTTAGCATTGTGAGCAATGCTAACAATGATTCATTCTCCTCAAATAAATCCTGTTTCTCTTCCACAGGCAAATGTAAGAACTTTGCTTATATAATAAGAAATAAGAGAAATTATTTATGAAAAAAAGATTAGTTTTTGATAAAATGCCACACACAGATTAAACAAATGAAGTCATAAATGAACATATGTTAAAGAAAATGCAGATAAATTACACACTCCACCCTCACTTCCCCAAACTATTAAAATTGATAATACCTTGTTCAGGCCAAAATATATTTCAGCCCTATTCTGTACAATACTTGAAAAGAACTGGGGGGTGTCAACATTCAGCTTTCAGCTGTTGCACCTGAAATGCAGAAAAAATATTTTGCTATTATCTGTACCTGTCTGAACTTGCTGTACTTGCTACTCCAGGGCTGCGTTCCACACTAGTATGTCTGATGTCTCTGCTTTGCAACAACCAGCCTGTGTTATGGAAATAAAGAGGCTGGTGGCACACCTACTTAATTTCTTTGTTATCGGGAGGGAATGTACACGTTACAGCCTCTCCTGTTCTGTGTTAATGTAGAATGACTATGGGATTCTTTCGGGATTACTCTGCAATCTGCAAGAACAAGCAATTACAGCAGGTACAAAATAAGCACTGAAGGCTTCCATGATAGCCATACTCTGTAACTTAGTTATCTAAAGCCCTGTTAAATGTTTTAAAGACTCTTTCACAGTGTTCTCTAGCAGTATAAAAAAAAGTAAAAAATAATGTCATCAGATGATACCTCACAGACATATTTTTAGCATGACTGGGCACTGAAAAGCATGAAAGATAATGGTTTATGAGACTTTGAATAACTCGTCAATTAAAAGCACAGTGGACATTCTATTTCTTCCATCAAACTGAAACAAAAATGTTCGCTTAAATAAAATAATTAAAAACATCCAAAAAGATCCCCAAAACAAAACAAAAAACCAAAACAAGTTAGTAATCTAAAATGAGTGCAAGCCATCTTTGATTCTCATTTGGACAGTTTAATTCTGATCTAAATTATACCAGGATTATTATTATTATATTATATTTTATACACTAGTGGTTTTTTCAATTTATTAAAAGTAGTCATTAATAATCACTTTACATCTTGAAAACTGACTATCTATTCTTGTTTTATAGCCAAATCCTTACTCATGATAGAACTTTTCCATTTATGTTGTTGTCCTTTTGTTGAATCAATATTAACTCATTACCTTAAAAATAGTTCTTAAAGTATTTGATTATTTATAGGCTATTCCATGATTTTCCTCAGCCACCGAGAAAAAGCAATAATTGAGCAATCATATTTTTGTATATATACTTAGATATGTCTGATAAATTGAGCTCAATTTTCCATGTGTTTAAGATACAAAAGATTTGTTTAAACACAGTGGACAGACACAGGGCATGCATGAGGGATCAGACTCATGTAAAATCACTTTACTGATGTCCTAGGAGTTATCAGAGCCTCTTCTACAACATTTCTAATCCTTTAGATCTGAGACTAAGTCACATCAGTATTTCTTCACACAGGTGTATGTGCTCTGGGACTGGCAGAGGTTTGGGCACACAGAACTGAAAGATGTTCAGACAGAGAAAAATAGAGTGAGGACAGTTTATCACATTGTCAACAGCTGATGGAAAGCTTGATCTTGCCCAAGAAGTTCTGTGTCCCCTGCAAAGTGCAGGTATAAAAGCAAATATAATGAAAAAATATATAATTTTCAATGGCATATGATGCATAAAACACCTATTCTTGAGCCTTCATTGCATAAAATCCTGAGCTCAGCATCTCATTTTTATCTCAGATGAGATAACATCTGTCCTTCATTATCTACACATGCAGACTTCTCTCTGATCAGTTTGTGAATAGCTCTTTTTTTTTCTCTGATAAACCTGACATTACAAGACTCTCACTTATATTAGAAAACAAGGGTTCTTTTTGTTGAATTACTAGTAGTGAGTCTTTCAGAGCTATGTTTTTAATGAAAGTTTCCATAGATGGTGGATTTTATTTGGATGGCATTACACTTCCATAAAAACAGTAGGTCTTTATTGTTTCCATATATACCTCTTATAGTTGTTTTTTGGGCTGGTCACAGGGAAAGCTGATGTCATGTAAAACTTCTATGAAGGGACTCTTCCAAATTTTTTTGGATCATTATCATAGAAACAGAATCAAAACCAAAAGTTTCTGTGAGGCCAGAGGAATTTTTACCAACCCACCTTTCTCATATGGAGGTACAAGGTTCAGCTTAGCTGCTCTTGACCATCCTTACACTCACATGAGCCACAGAAATACCAAGGAGTGTGGTGTTCTCTCGCCATGATTCATTTTAGAGCTAGGTTTTAATTTCACCTATAGTGTCTGAAGATCTCTACACATAAAACTTCCAGTCATCTACATATAATGATTTCTAGGACAATGTGTAGTACTAGCTTAACAGATAATTAAGCCCTACCAACATCCTATTCCCTTGACTAATCCCAGGATGAGTCTTATCTGTAGCTTTGGTTGAGCACTAAGTAGGTATGATCTCAAACTCCGTGTATCTGGAGAAGATATCAAAATGTTTTGCAAAGTTTCTGGAGATACTAAAAGAGCTGCTTGAAATAATTCTGATGTTATTAGGCAAGGATAAGAATAGTCACAACAAGGTGAAATAAGTGGCATGAATGAGGCAAGAAGAAATGCTAAGTATACTTTTTCCTGATCCTTGAGATGATGGTATATACATATATAAATATATGTGTATTCCAGCAGGAGTGTACTTTGCAGACAAAAGAGAGCTCCTAGAGAATTTACCATTAAAGGTTATTTGTCATTGCTTTAAATGAAACTACTAAACTTGGCAGGATCCATATTCTTTTCTAATATTATGAGGGATAAAATAAGCAGCCAGGGATCCCATATTCTGAGTAATGCTAAAAGAAGGTGTTTTATACTGTAAATCTGGCACCCTCCACTTCTGTATCTGGATGCATCTGGTCTCAAGATGGCCTGGAGTGGAAGTGGACATCATGGTCATGTAAAAAATTCCTCTATCTCAGCTTGAGAACTTGGCTGCTCCCAAGCTGCAGGTGGTCCTCTGCTGGGGACACTGCTCTCTTGCCAAGAGCCCTTAGCTGAGATTGGAGAAAGGAAAGCTCCAGAGTTTCCTGTTTTTTTGAATTGAAGTGTCAATGACCATTATTTATTAACTGACAAAGGGGCCTTTTTTCCTCTCTTTTAATTAGAAACTACAACAACTTGCTTTTCAAAGCTGAAAATACTTGAAATGATCCCAAGTAATATTCCAAAACCACTAGCCTAAAGCTGGCAGTTAGAAACCTAATGAAATCTGATCGACTGGCTGAGCCCTCCTTTTCCTACACACATACTCACATGCACACACACGTTCCCCTTGCCCCCAAAAAAACCAACAAAAAAAAAAAAACAGAGAAGGCAAGTGCATTCCTTTTCAGCAGTCATCTAAATTTGTCACACATTTAGTGGACATTTTGGGATCTATCCATGAGAGATTACACTCAGTTCTTTGAGAGGCAAAAATCTCCTTCATGAAACCTCCCAGATCAGAGTAAGGAAAGTACATTCATTTCACAGGCTATATTTAATTTCATTCCAGGCTCATCACAGGGCTTTATAATCCTCTTCTGTGCAGAATATCTTCATGGTTTGAACTCCTCTTTAGCAGGGTAGATTTAGCATTTGCTGTGGGAGGGGGAGAAATCTAAATGAAGCTGTGCTGCGCTGCAGCAGCTGCTCCACCACAGGCTCTCTTCTTCCCCATTTAGCATGATCTCTATTCCAGCTCAGGCCTCTGCAGCACACACAAACACACACACCAGCTCACAAGATGTGAGGGTTTTGTCTTTTAATGGCAGAGTTTGACAGGCTGCTTGCTGCTGAGGTTCAGCCAGATACAGCTGGTCAAAGCAATGTTGCTCATTTAAATCTGTCTCCCATGCACTGATTTCTGTCAGGGTTTATTTGTCATGGATGGAGTTAATTGTGAAATGCTCAAAACTGAGAGAATATGGAAGGAAGATACAACATAAAACAAGCATCTGTTCTGTGAGAATACTGAAATGCTGACACAAAGCAGGGCTAAAGCTCAAGCAGTTTAAATGACTGAATAGGTCTCGTGTTTGAGAGCTCCAGGATTATTCAGTCCTCTTCCTAGTAAGTTCTTCTGTCATAGCCTGCCCACAGAAACAGCTTTTGAGCCTGTATTTGCACTGTTTTGCCTCTCAACAGGGGCTTGAAAATTGTGATTGGATAGAAATAATTAAGACTATGTCATGGTTGTATAAAGAGCAACCAGTTTAGAGATGGACATGACTGAAATGGTTTGAGGAAGGGGGACTTGGGATGGGGAGTGGGCAGAAATTGGGGAGGTGGGCGACGTGTCTGTAGTGCAGATGTGAAGTAGGGACTTCTTTAGGTTTGGCTTGAAGAATGCCCACATCACCTATCTGGTATTGCTGGCCTATGCTTCTTTTGCAGAGAAATGCCTGTCTGCAACATGCTTATTTAAACTCATCAAATCAGCTGTGTGTTGTCCACCTGTTGCTCTCCAGCAGCAGCAGGATCACTTGTTAGCTGGTCACATGCTTTCATGATGAGCCTTCATGATATATTTGCCAGCAAGCGGAAACAAATTTTTAAGACTTTTCTAAAGACGTTATGGTGCCCAGAAATTTCCATAGGGAAAACATTTCATCTCTCTGAAAACATGGAAAAAACCTCTTCTCTATAGATCTTCAGTCAATGACTGCCTCTAGGAAATGGAGGTTTGTAGGAATATAAAACTGACATGTGGCACTTTTCACACAGTATAGAGACTTTTTTCAAAAGCACAGATATTTATGAGAAATCATGTATCATTTCCATTTGCACAGTTTTATCATGTGTTCTCGCAGCTATATTTGATGACGTATTTGATGTTTCCTCCCATGAAAGCAAATCTCAAAAAAGAAACTTTCAAGGATAACCCTGCTTGGTATAGTTGGGATATACTTTTTCCTATGCTAGCTTTTTATAGGCACAGGAACAACAGTGTTTTCAAAATTTTCACAACACATATTGGATGTGCAAAGAGATGCACTGAAATCTTGTTGATTCAAGTGTGACTTCAGTATTTTAAGTTAAATACACACTTAAATTCCCTGCAAATGGTGCATCAAACACTTGTTAAAACCTCCCTCTTTCATACCAAAGGGTCATAACTTGGAGTTAGTGCTGCCATTCTGAGTACTTTGATCTATGCAACAAACTCTTCCTTGTTGTCTGCTGCCCATCTGTTCATCTCCTTGCCCCAGTTGTCCTCCATGAGAGCCTGTGGGCTTTCTGAAGTCTAACTTATTTAGGTGGGATGCAGCAGAAATACAGTCCAGATCCACCAGAAAGGCTAAAACATTGACACTCTTGAGCCCGGAGTTAGAAACTGTATCAAATGTGAAGAGAAACAAATTGCAGATAATTGCAGAAAGCTGCTAGCAATCTGTGGGAAGAAGCAGAACTCAAACAAGAAATCCCATGTATTTTGGGAACCTCAGAATTCCTCTTTGCCCATGGTGTCTTTACAGTCTTTCTCTAAACTCATCCTCTTGTCCTTTCAATGGCAAGTTCTCTACCCCTTTGCTCCTTTTGTGTGTATCATTCTTTGCCTTTTTTTTTTCACAATCCCTTTCCCAACCTCCTCTTTACCTCCAAAAATATATGAGTAGATAAATAAGCAGTGACTGTGACCTCTCCCTGACTTTGCTCTGCTTCCAACAGAAACATGGTGCAGGTTGATGCTTGAGCAGAATTCATGATAATTTTAATCCTTTTGAAAAAAGTGTTTCAATGTTTTTGTCATCTGGAGCCCTAGGATAAATTTTGGAACAAGAATATTCTGTCTATATTTGTTTGCATGATTTTCAAGATCTTTATGTCTATTTGGTTTTTATTTGTATACAGTATGGTGTTCACTACCAAATAGAGACAGTGGAGTCTCTGTGGAGTCATAGCTATCTGTGGAAAGTCACTCAGAATTTCGAAACTCTCTTCCATGTTCAGGGAGTCAAACCCCTTCAGCAGATCAGCATCACCCTCTTCCAGGCCATAAAAAGCAATATTAAACCTGTTGTGATCACTAACTGGTTTGTCTTTTTTCTTTGAAGTGTCATCATATGGAAGCCTGTAAAAAGAGCAGATGTTTTTTCTAAACTTCCCCATTTCTTTATGTCAGCTACTCTCCATCCTTTGTATTTATATGATTTCTCTTACATCAGAAGTTCCAAAATAACAAAATCTGCCTAGTTAGTCAAATATATGAGAAATTTTGCTTTTGCATATTGATCAAGCCCTTGACACATGGTAAGTAGGCAGTGCAAAAGATGTCACACACCAAAACCCTGTGACTGAGCAAAAGGCTACAAAAATTGCCATTCTACAGAATTCAGAACTCCATTCCGAATGCAATTGGTAACTAGTTTTGGACAATTTGCCATGTGTTTTCCAAAGGAACTTATGGATCTGCCTGGAAGAAGTGAACTGGATTGCTAGACTGTGTACATTATTACTTTCTAAAATCCTGCATAATACACATTGTGAGTGTATATTTACAGGTTCTACTGTAAAATAAAGGAAAGCTAAGTCTCAGCTTGTCCAGCTGGTAACTGTCAATATTTACACCTTTTTTCTGCATTTGGAATTCATAACTTCTTAATTTAGAGAACTTTAATGTAGGTACCCAATACATACTGATTTATTTGGGCCCATAAATATAATTTATTTTTTTTTTAGAAAACAGAAGAATTAAATGAATACAAATGTACAAGTGTGTTTGAATTCTCCCATGCTTTAATAGTTGAAGAAAGAGCTTCAAACGTGTAGTTATTTCTAGGACTTGCAATACCAAGTCTGAGATCAAGCAATTTTAAAGAACATAAAATTTATTGGAACCACATTGCTCTTGTTCTTAGAAACCAACATTTTGGCTTTTAAACTCATATAATTTTTGTGGAAAATTAATGCTTACTGCTAATAACTGGACACCATTTCTAAGAAATCCAGGAACAATCTTCTGATAAACAATTAAAGATCATTTATGAATTTATCACATGGTCCAGATTTAAATTTGATCAGGTTCTCTACTGTCTTCATTTGCATTATTGAGAGCTAATTCCAGAATTAAGTGGCTTAGTTAGTTGCAAATTTTTGAAGGACAGCGATGATGTTGATTATTGCCTGAACAAAGCCTAGGATTTTTGAAGAACTTAGGGGAATTAGAGACCCAGCTTGCAGAGGAATGTAGACACCTAAAGCTCTTAAAGCTTATTTATATTATGACTAAAAGATGTTTTGTTACAGAGTTACCTCCTTATAGCTTGTATGAGTGGTAACTATTGGTTAAGTTTTGACCTGAGACTTCTGCTGTAGGCAAGAACATGAGAAGTGCATGACCTGCATGTAGCACTGCCTTTCTGGACCTCCAGCCACCATCCATTAACAAAAAAATTCCAGGCATGGCAATGTGAAGAAGTGTCCTGTGTCAGGGAAAATCTCCTTGTTTCACAGCACGCTGTCTTGATAAATCGTGGATATGAGCAGAACAAGGACAGTAAAGAAGATGAAACCTCAAGTTAATGGTCAGTGGGTGAACATGTCAGCTTCTGCCACCTTAGTAATGGTGTAATGGTATCAGTTCTTAGAACACATTACTGATATTTCTCCCATCCACCAAGAACTGCCTCAACAAAACCTCGGGATGAGACGGAAATGAGGAAATTAGTAGTTTAAACTTGAAGTAATGTATAATAGAAAGGCCTTCAATTTTCCTTTTTCATTTGACATGCCCTTGTGAATCCTCAAGCTTCCTCTTGAAGTGTTGCTTTCAGCTGAAAACATGGTACTGTGCAATCCTGTATCTTGGGTACTTAAAAAAAAGAAGGTGTTTCTTAATATCAATTTTAGCCAGTTTTAGAAAATCAATTTGTGACATTTCTATCTGGAATGTTACTGCAGCAGCCTTCTGCACAGCAGTTTGTGGTGCCATTCAAAGCTCTAAAACACTGCTCTCCCAAATTGTGCTGGCCAGGGCAGTGGGAGATGCAAGGTCTGGAACCTGATGATTGCTAGCAATGTATGTGGATGGACAAGACTAAAAGAACAAAGGTGCTTTTCCAGTTGTTCCTCTGAATTCTGGATAGCCAAGAAGAGACAGTGCTTAGGGAAGTTCAAGGTCAGGCAACATTCCAGTTAAATAAGGAGATCTGAAGTAGAGAGGTAAAATTACTTCCATGGGAGAATAAATGTGGTGATTGGAGGCAGGACTGTGACATGAATCTTCCCACAGTCACTTAGTATAGAAATTTTTGAGGTGGGCAAGCTGTGCAATGCATTGCTTGCTGCATTAAATTTAGTGCTTAGGTTCACTAGGATGTTATATGTAAACTTATGGTATTATTCAGCCCACACTCTTCCATAAAAAGGGACATTTTTAGCTGTAACTAATAATTACAGAGCATTACCTTAGAGCTCTGGTCCAGATGACAAGGATCTGCTAGCAGTAGCACCTTATGATCTAGTCTGGTCTGTGTTACTGGTTGAAAGAACGAATAGGCACAAGCAGTGTTTTAAACACATATTTAGAACACTCTGGCAACCCTCAAAATGGTTAACATACATACTCTCACTTCAGATTATGTTTCAAATTGAACTGACACCTCTCTATTTCCATTTACTTTCAAACCAAGTAATAAGTCTTTGACATGCCTCAAATGAGAGACTGGTTAGCCTTATTATTTTTCTTGAGATGAAAAAACACCACAAAACAAAACCTAATAGCCAAAACAGAACTAGTTTAGTTGCAATAAAATGGACTAAGTTTCTGGCTGTAAACCCTACTCGTGGTGCACTAGAATACACCAATAATTTCTCTTGGATAAGACAAAAATGCATATGATTGTTCTAAAGTATACACACACAGAGAAAAAGTCGCAAACCGTATTGATTTTGGCTGTATTTGTGCTTATCTAACCATAAACCATGGCTAAAACTATTTTGGCAGTGTAACAGTGAACTATATAGTTTATTGCTTTTTGTTTTGGAAACTGAAAGCTGCTAAGACATTGTGGTTTGGAAGCTGTTTGCAGAGCGCAGACAGTGTTCCTCACAGGCACACACTTTCGCTGTATTTTTGTTTTGTCAGTGGATTACAGACATCTCATACAGTTAGGCTTTTATGTACCTTTTCAAAGACCCTTAAAAACTGTAGGTGGACTCTCCAGTCAGTTTAATTTGAGTCATTCCTATGATATTAAAAGAGTTACGTGTTATACCATAGTAAATACAATAAAAATGTGTTACACCACCCCAGAAGTTGCTGGTTTTATGGATTATTGTAGCAGGTTTTGATTTCTAACTTGCTAATTGAATCTTGATGCATTTTACCTTTCCTTAAGGAAGATTTCCTACCTATAAAAATATTTCCCTTTCTGAAACTTGTTGAATAAATAAAAGAGAATGGATTCCACAGTCTTTTTTTTTTTTCTATTATGTATACTGTCAATGCCAAGACACACATAGAAGTAGTAAATTGAGATATAGGTGAATAAAGAAAAGGAATTAGAGGGGAAATGATGTCAGGGGTGTGTGATGCGTGCTGATTCTGTGGGACTGCAATAGCAACAACAGAACTGGGTTTTATATTGAGAAGGATCACAGTGTTTATGGCTTAGTTTATTTTTTGAGGACACTGAATGTACAGAGAGATATGAGGGGTAGTATCAGGATAGAGGTGGTGCTTAACATTTAATTGGAATTGAGACATCTGTTGAGTAGCTTTTCACATAGGGACATTGGGGCCATCAGAGTTGTACCAGAGACTGGCTTTACCTGGAGACCTGAAAGGTGGCTGGACTGAGGCTACCACTAGAGTGTTGATGGACTGTATACATTGTTCTCACCAGAACTTTCAGCTTTTACAGTTGTTTTGTAATTACCTCTCGTCTTTAAATCAAGATTGTTCCTGCACCCACTGTGCTGGGTGGCGATGGAGAAACTCCTTCTCTATTTTGCTGAAAATGAAACCAAGTGTGGTGAAATTTAGAGGATTTTTAGGGTGAAAATAAAATGTTTCTGTCCACAGCAGAAGATGCAAACTCTGTCAGGCGTCCATGGGCCAGTTCTCCTGGTTTCCCAGCATGGTCCCATTGGTAGTTCCTAATATGAATACATAAATTTAGTTTGAGGAAAGTTTCACAGAGATTTCTGTGTTTTCTCCCTTTTATAAATAAAATGGCAAACTACTATTTAAGTCCATCTCAATGTCTTTTTCATCCTTTTACCTCCCACTTGTATATCACTGTCAAGGGAAGAGTAACTTGAGCATAATTAACAGCTTTTAAAAGGGATAAGAAATTTCTTTTTCTGTTCACTTTTATGTCAAGACAGAAAGGCTGATAGAAGTACAAGGAAATAAATGACTAACTTATTAAAGTGCTTGTCAAGGAGAAGATGTTCCATTTTTTATGGTCCAATATGTGAGTTGAGAGGAAGTAGGGAAATGTTTCTGTAGTGGAAAAATACTATCTCCAAGATTATTGTGACAGTGAGCAGAGGCTGAATGGTGCCCAGGTGCCAGCCTTGCACAACCACAGCCATGTCTCCCAGGCAACTTGCCTGGCTACACCTGGCACTGTTCAATCCCAAGCACGCTGGGGCAGGAACTCCAGATTATGGGCTCCAGGTGTGCCTGGGGCCGCATCTGCAGGCACATGGCACATGGAGAGGGGTCTGGCCATGAGGAAGAGCCTGATACAAGACATGTACAGAAATTCAGAGCTAGAGGAATCAACCTGAGGATACATGTTTTTAAAGATGACAACACATGGTGAAATACAGACTGCATTTGTATATGGTGAAGTAAAGCATGTACTTCATAACATAATCAAGCAGCCATTGCAATGATTATACACACAGTGGTTCTCATACTATTTCTTTTTTATTACCTTGTTACCTGTTGCCATGCATTGATGTATAACAAAGATATGTGGGTGTAATAAATATTAGGATGGTCTCATTTATGGCATGCCACTGAAGGAAGTAAAATCAATATAAAAGTGATAAAAAAGCAAATTAGGCTTAAAGGCTGAAGCCATAAATCAACCTTGTGCAAAGTGCTAGTCAGATTTATCTGGTTCTTTTACTTCAAAAATACATGACAGTAGGAAATGGCTTGCATGGGACAGAATAGCAGGTAGGGCACATAACCACACCTTTGCTTTTGTTGCCAAGGTCTGCTCCTGCCAACAACTTTGCTCTGACTTACTAAAGGTTCTTTTTTTATGTTAATCTGTCTTCCAAGCACCCTGGCACCTGCACCAGGGTGGAGGGGCCCTGGCTGTGCGGGGGGGCCAGCAGAACCCTGGCAGACTGCAGAGAAGACTTCTCAGCAGTGCTTGCAGGCCATGCTGCCAGGTCCACCCTCTATTTCACAAGACCATCCTCCTCCCTGTCTCCACTGTGATGTAGACATCCAGATCTGTACCACAAACTGGTCCAGGTTGGGCCCATATACTCCAACAAACTGGATGCAAACTTAACTCCGGCACCTTTTCCAGGAAACACAGTTTTCCTGCTGGCCTGACTAGGAAAGGTAAGTGTAGGTCTAGGCTGGGTTCCCAGATCCTGAAGATAACTGCTGGGGAAACAGAGGTGCTTTTCTGCAGCTCGGGTAAGTGCTTTAGCCCCCTCAGCGAGCAGGAGAGCGCTGCCAAGGGGCCCCTCCGCTGTGGCAATGTTCAAAGGGACGTGTCGGTCACGAGAGCCTTCGGCGTGCTTTGCAAATGCCTCTCCAGCCATGGCCCGTCGGGGATTTAGGAGGAGGAATGCCTGTGTCCCCTGCTCCCAGCTGCTCAGCCCTGTCAGAAATGGGCCCGTTCTGGTGATGTGCTGAGATGTGAACCCTGGCCCCAGGGAACTGTGGTGAAAGAGGAAAGCATCTCTGGTGTTCATGTGTCCGCAGGCTTCTGCAGCAGCTGTGTGCTCATGTTTGGTGCGTCAGTGCTACATTCACCACTCAAATTCTGCTTGAGACCCCCAGTGTGAACCCAGGGTCTGGATCTGCCCCACTTGGATTGCATTAACTGGCACACAGAGTAATCAATGGGTCATTTCTTCTGTACCTTCCTTTATTTCACTTCTTGTTGACTCCAGCCCTTCACCTGGCACCTAAGCTGGACCTCCTCTTTTGACCTGCAGGTCTGGACCCATCCTGACAGGTCCCAATCTGTCCTGCAAGCACCCTGTCCAAACCCAGGTTTTTCTCTCTGTCTTCTTCTCCAGATCCTTTCCTGGCTCTGGCCAGGCACCACACCTGTGGCTGGTCTGCCTCAGATCATCCCCCTATTTTCTCTCTGGTGTCCCCAAACATCTTCCTATTTTCTCTAAGGCTGCAGTCAGTATCATTTTATGATCTTCCAGTCCCAGTGACAACAGCTGCTCTTCACCAAAACCGTTGGGCAAACTTAAGTTTCCATAATAAAAGGATGATTTTATGTGCGAATTGTAGAATTTTTAATTTTTTTTTTTTTATTACCTCCTTCCCAAAAGTCTTCTCTTTGAAGGGGCCCACAGATAACACAGGACAGTGCATTGCGTAACCTGGTGCAATTATGTGTTTGCTCTGGTAAACAAACAGGGTGCAGAACCCAGCCAGTTCCCAGATTTCATACTTTCCCCAAATGTTTTCACGGGAAAGAATTCACATTTAACTTCCTCTGTTGTTGCAAAGGTTCAAAGCATTCATGCTTGGCATATGGTTTTACTTTATTTAGAGCTTTATTTATCCTTGTTTTCCCTGAGTATAGAAGCCACCATAACGAAACTGTTCTGTAATTCAAATATATGTATAACTACATAGTGAAAAAATGAAAAGGGGATTTAAACAAAAAGTAAGTGAACTCAGCACTAAACCACAGCATATTTCCAAATGATACCCCACAGAATCATTACATTGCCTGTGTGGTGGGATAAAATGCAAACAACCTCCATGAATGTTTTTCAGAAAAGATGACAATCACAACTATATAAACATATTTATAGGCCTATATATAGATAGACAGATATATATAACATAAAATTGGCTAATATCACTTGAACTTTATTCCTCTCTAGAATATTCTTGCTTACACAGTGATTATATTTGATTTATACCAATCTAAATGAGAAAAGGCACACTTACCACTTACAGACAATCTAACCATCATAATCTCAAATGTGACCTCTGTTACAAGCATGTTCTCCATTATTTTTTCTTCTTATATTGAGAGCTTTACTTTGTATTTATCTCTGTTTTGATTTTTTTCTTTCAAAACTTATTTTTATGTGGGAAGGGTGACTGAGCTAATTTCAACAGCTGTTGAAATTTTCAAAAGTAGAAAAATATTTATTATGTAGTATAGTTTTGAACTAAACAGATAATTATGTCCAAAATTTAATATTTCTGATTTTTTTGGAAACAAACTGTACATGGCACAAAAAACCCCTCCAAACAAGGTCAAAATAGAAAATACTACATTTTATCTTAGAGTTTAAAATTTGGGGGAAATCTCTGTGTGAATTCCATACATTAGACAGAGAATACTTTTTGGCTAAAACAACATTAGACATGGGATTTATTAGTGCAGGCAGATATCAGACATTTACCTGAGCTGTTATTATTCCTTTGAAACTCAATGCTCAACGTAGATTAATAGAATCCTTAACAGTCACAGAAAACACCACTTTCCAATGGGAGAAGAAAAAGTTGACAAAATATGGGAGTGTCATGGTTAATCGCATGAAGAACAGTGAGTTCTTCAATAAAAAAGGGAGTATCTGCACTGCAGTAATTTTATATCCTCCATTTAAAATGAAATAATGATCAAACAATTTGCTGTACAGATGCATTCTCATTACATTAATTATGGCAGGGTGAACAAGTTCTAACAATATGGTCATTAAAACCGATCATATTTCAATCCAGAGCTGGAAGGATTCAGTAGCTAAGCACTGCAAGACAGCATCTTTCATCTTTTTGTAGCTGGCTGGAGGCAGCCCAGATCAGCTGGGCTGATCTAAAACCCAAAGGTCCTGAATAAAGACCTACTGGTCTCTTTTCTTGGCGAAATGAAGCAACAGTTTCAGTTCTGTGTGCCAGTACAGCTCCCACTGTCATCAGGGCCTTTGTGGGCTGTCTCAGCACTCCAGTGGGAATTCAGATTCAGGACTGTGAATTTAGATCTCACCTCTAGGAATATTCACCTGAAGGACAGGTTGGGAGAGCTTGCTGTGGGAATGTCTGAAGGAACAGACAGTATTAAAGTCTATTCCTGCTTTAGAGATACTACCAGGCTAAATTAACATGTAAAATATACCAATTGTTTCAAATACTTGTACTTTTTTATTTGATGTGTTGACACTTACTAGAGACCTGCTGCAGACCTGCTGAACATCTTTAGAGACTACAGGAAATGTGCTCACTCTAAGTCACATGCTGCATGACCTTAACATCAAACTGCAAAGCATAGGAAGACTCTGCTCTCTCTGCACTTTCTGCACTCTTTTTATTGGTCGGTCTTCTGTAAGAGTTATATTAACACTCAGTGACAATCTTATAGTGCTTGTGCCTGAATTTGAACCAGTCAGGAAAAAGTCTGTGCTATATTTAGAGAGAAAGCCTCCCTTTCTTTCTTTATTAGTGTAAATTATTTTGCTCTGAGTCAAGAGCTGCCAGACTTACAGGAAATGATAAATAGGCCTCTACTTTACATGCAGGAGAAAAAGGCAGGAGGGAAGCCCCCTCTAATTTGTTTGTATGAGTGATACCATATCTCTTTTGCACAGTGCCTGAGGCAGTCTCATTGAGGTGAGGTTTCAATTTTGGAAATGACACTCTGCAGTGAATCTAAGCAGATCTACAAAGCTGGTGGCAAAGAGAGAGATGGCTGAAGGACAGGAGCAGTGCACATCCCAGTGCAAACAGGTACAGCACTCCTGCCTCACTAAAATATAATCCTCAACATGGTGAACAGACTGAAACATTTTTTTCACCTGATTTTGAATTGCCCAGGCCTGTGTAGATGTTATCCCTCCTACTGAGAGCTTCTCTGTGGGACTGCTCAGGCTGTAGCTGAGTTAATGAGTTAAATCTGTGAAACTGAAGTATATATTCAATGCCATAGAGTGCAGGTCAGACTCAGCCTGCCTCTTTGAGTAGTCTAGACAGAGAGATATATAAAATCAAGTTGGAGTGAGAGGGAATTATTTTCTAATTGTTCTGGAACTAATCAGTTAAATTTTTGGACTGTATGTCTAATACTCATTCTCTTCTAGCTTCAGTTTCTGTAGATATCTTCCCAAACAAAACAAGCCTGTATTCCCACAGATCTTGGGATGCTTTCAAAGAATTACTGAAAAACATCACTTGTGGAAAGGACTGCTTATGACCCTGTGCTCTCCAACTTCATTCTGAATATGACCCTGCAAGATTTTCCCATGTGCTGAGAAAATCAGAATGTTCTAGAGCAGACTGCAACTTGCTCTTTTGCTTTTGTCTCTGTCTCACCATGTGATCTGAAGACCAAAGGGGGAGAGGGAAGGGGACTAGAAGTTAATTCTGGCAATAATACATATCGCAAGCTATCACAGGTAGGAGCCTTAAAGACAGATTTTTGCTTTTCCCCTTGAACAGTAGTAAAAGAAGATTTTGGACAAGAGGATCTACTTGACTACTTTCAAAGTTCAAAATATATTTTTGGAGAGTTGAGAAAGAATAATAATAACTCCAGTTTCAAGAAATGTAATCTTTTGGAATATGAGCAAAGCCCTGAAAATATTGAGAAACAAAAAGGTTTAAGAAAATAAGCCAAAATGATACAGAAAACTTTTTTGAAAGTTGCTTCTTGTGCTACTAAAAAAGATAAGAGAATCAGAGAGTCACTTTGCACACAAGACTATGTCACTTTCTAACAAGAAACTGCAAACTGATGAAGGCTTTTCACTGTGAAGGCAGGAGTCTGAAGATGCTTTTTTTATTGTGCCCACAATGAGCTTAACCTTGGGCAAGCATGAATTTGATTATAAGAAAGCTGACTAAAAGGCAATCAGAAAAACTAAAAGGACACAAATTAGAACCGTTCTTGCTGCAAAGGAACCACATTTTGAACTCTCATGGATTCTGGTTTGTCCGTGGTGTTGTGTGGAAGCTTGAATTGTAATGTTTCATGTATATGTAATGGTAGGTAAAAGTTATGTGTTTATTAAAATAAAAGCTACAAGGCTTAGCCAATATATGATCATCCTAGATAAAAGCTGATTCACTTTGGCCCAAGGGCAGAATCACTGGGCTAAATCCTGCTAAGCGCTAAAATCAGAAAGAATCAAAGCTACAAATCTGGCGTGCAAGAGCTTTAATCCAGAAGCACTATATACATTGTATTATAGTTTTGATTTTAATGTACTCATTGCTTGAGGAAAAACCATCTGCTTTACATTATGCCTGCGGTGCAGAGTACATAGATTTCATCACATCTCTGTACAGAATAACAATAAATGGACTGTGAACCATTCTTCAAATATCTTCTTTAAGAATATAACAACTGGTATAATATTTCAAGGTATAAAAACACAAAGAGAATGAAACAGAATAACTGCAAAAATGCACTTTGAAAAATGTTTCAGAATGCTCTTGGTCACATTCCCTTTATTTTATTGTCTATTTTGACAGTTGGCCATCTTCAGCTGTCACTGGAAAGATGAATTCAAAACTTTAATTTTATTCCTGCTTCAGAGATACTCAAATAGTAAAAGAGTTATTATATTTGGAAGATATACTTATCTTCTGCAACATGAAAAGTGCTGGAAATGTTCTGTGCTTCTTTTTCCTCAAAAGAAAGTTATCAGTTAAAACATTAAGGAAAAATTTACAGAAATTCAGATTTTCAAGAACAGATTAAGACACAAAACTTTTCTAGGCTTTACAAATAGCTGGATTTAGAAGAAGCTGTCAGGTTCATTTCTGGAATGGGACTTCCATAACAAAATAATAAAAAAACAAACAAACAAATAAATAAAATAAAGCATGGTGCTCTCAAGTGTTTTCCAAAAGAAGTCAGTAACCTGTTTTTACACAGAAGTAAATCTATCTGGAACTGTCAGAAAAGCAGCATAGATGAGATGATGATCATAATGTTACACAAGCTATATAATTGTGCAAACATCGTCTACAGCATAAGGTAACATACATGGTTATTATGGTCACCAGCCAGCAAAAAGAAAGTTCAAAGGATGAAGCAATGAGGTGAAAGTAAATACAAGTCAACAGGGCAGTTTTCCACTGTTTTTATGTATGCTTGCTCTGTGCAGTGCAAGGCAATAGTACTACAGCAGGAACTCATCCAGAACAAACGTCAGGTAAGAGCCTGAAACATCAGTAGTAGCCAAAACAGAACTGATCTGGGATTATGGGACTGCATGGTGTGAGGGGCAGGCCCTTAGGTCCTGTTGTTCCATCACTGTGTGATCTAGATTCCCCTACTTTGGAGGATAAATGATTGTTGCTCAGCCACAGTTGGCCCAGTAATTAGAAATTTTTTCCTAACTATCAGAAAAATGCAGTGGTGCTTGATAACTTGGTGTGTGGGATGATACAACCATATTCCTTTACCACCAAAGATCTAGTGCTGGTAACCTGGAAGTCCTTCTCAACTGATATCAGAGAGACTTTCTGTCTACACTAAATCAGACTCCAGTGTCTGAATCACTCTCCAGACTTCATTTGACTGTAGGTTGAGATCTTTGCTGATAATAATAGTTGAAGTACTGACATCAGGCTCTCAAGTAGATTCTAAAATTAGGTTGGTGCTGACTCCACACCCTTTCACTCTGCTGCTGTTTCTGTTGCACTTTTTCAATTGTGTGAGTCAAGACAGAACTACAGTCGTGCAGACTAGCCAGCACAGATCATTCTGATTCATCCATGAATCTGTAAATCAAAAGAAGTTTTAAATGCTCAATAAAATAATCTCATATGCTGAGGTCTGCATACATAGAATATGAAAACTTTTTTTTTAAAACTCAACTTTAATTAAATGAAAGGGATGCATATTTAAGCATGGGATCTAGAGAGGACTTTCATTTTATCACTGGGGCAATTCCTGCTTTGGGCCAGCCCCATTGCATGACTCAGTGCTTCACAAGTAAGAAACCAAGAGTGCAGGTTCTCCACTTCCATCAAGATCTAGTCTTACTTATGGGAGAAGGTGAATGGATTACTTTGGAAAAAAAAAAAACCAAACCTGCCACTGCAAAGGAAATAAAAGAAAACAAGTAACTTTTTTTCCATGGGAGCCCACTCATTCTCCATGCTCAAATCAGAAAGGTCCATCTCTAGCAGCTTCTGTGACTGCACCTGACTGTGTCAGGGGACAATGGACTGGAGCTCTTCTGTGAGTACATCAAAGAAGTTACATTTCTTTGAGTTTATTTTGAAATATTTGCAAGGACAGAAAAAACAGGAAATGTATAGCAAAAATGAAATATAGATAATGGGACCCCAAGCTAATTTACATTTACATTTACTATTTTACATTTCATTTTAGCCCAGGACTGTCATAGAACTATAGAGTATCTCAAGTTGGAAGGAGCCCATAAGGATCATGTTATACCCTAAGCCTTCATTTTTCCTGTTTGTGAACAAAGTACAATTCTTCCACTGCAGTAAGCAGAGGAAGTGACCATACATTCTAGTTCCCTTTTTGGTACCTAAAAGAAGACTATGAAACTAAATTAAATCATACTAGCACTTTGTCTGGTGTGACATTGTGTATATTCTTCTCTTCCTCAATGTAATTCAGTGTTTTTCAGCATACAGCAGAATCCAATGAAACATAATAAATCATGATAAACATAGATTCAAGTAGGAAAGGGGGCTTCCCCAAAACAAATCAAAGCAATAGGGAGAGACTACTAAATGGGTCAAGTGAAGAAAGTAAAACATTATGTTATAATTACACTAAATACAAAGAAGGAGTCTGAAGACCTGACCATACCCAGCATCTGTTGGGACCCAGATGTCAGAACATATCTACAATGTTCTGCAATGTTTAGAGTCTGGCACAAGTGGTCAGTAGCCCTATGACTTCAAATGACAGTCTTCCCCAAGCAAAGTATGTTGTACAGAAAAAAAACCTTAAGTAAACGTCCTTTCTGGAAAAGATCATGTTGATATTTCAGGTAAATCAGACAGTGTTTATAAAGAAAAACGCAGTAAAACCTTAATGAATGCCTCTGAATTTGGCAAAAAGCCAAAGAAAAATGCTGTACCACTGCTTTTCAGAGAGAGTGAAGTTATTATTTGCTTCATGGGTGTGGGATAATTGTTATGCACTTCTTTGAAGCCAAACTTTTTCAAAGGCAATTTAAAGCATCAAGTAAATTGCATGTGTTTTAAAAATAAAATACCTCTTTTATTGACAATACAGACATTTGGCCAGGAGGAAATCCATAAAAGGAGCAGATTTATTGGAAGAAATGATAGGAAGGTTTTCTAAAGATTAGAACTCCATAACATACAAATTTTTATTGTTGTTGATTCTTACTGCAACTATTCTAACAAGATGATTTCAGTGGTAATTTGGTTCCTATGTATTTATTTATGTATGTACGTATGCATCCATCTATCTATCCATCTGTCTAAAACTGCCAGATTTCCCACCCCATCAGCCCAGACCTTGGTAAAAGATAGTTCTCAGCCTTATTCACTTCATAGAGGAGATTCTCAGTACACTCTTTGAAACTTCTCTGCTCATTTTTTAGATTTATTTAAAGTAAAGTATTCTCTTGGATAGATAGTCTGAATGATTTAATCACTTGCAACAGCTAATATGAAGGTTTACATTCTGCACATGTCCCAGGTGAGTCTTTTCACATAGTTCTTGGAATTTTTTGAGTCATAGATCAGTCAGTTTGTAAAACTGTGAAGAATCGTCCACAGAATTTTTGGCCTGGTCAGCAAGCTTGTCTTTAGCCAATTACCTCATCTGCAAACAGAAAGTCTCTTCAGAATGAAGAGAGGGGAGATAAGAGGGGAACAGTTATGGCAGAGCTTCTATTGCAGAAATGGATGCATCATCTATGAAAAGTATCCAGCACTGTCCCAGCTAGCTGATACTACCCAGAATCGTGCAAGACATAATCTTCAGGGATCACAATCAGCTTTAAAAGATTGCTTGAAAAATACTTCTTAAAAAATGTTCTTCCTCCTCACCAGGCCAGAGATCTGAAGAAAAAAGAGTAAGCATAGAAAACGAAGCTGAGTGCCAGCAGTTCCAGCAGAGCTCAAGTGCTGGGATCACTGTATCTGGCTTTCATGCCTGCCTAAGGCAGCCTGCACTGATTGCTGTAACACCCACTGGTACTGGCAGACAGCCCACATCCCTGTCACTGTAAAAAGCTTTCTGATCAACTTTCATATCCCCTGTCACAGAGAGGGGAACAGGCAAGATGCCATTGGTAGCAACAAATGGATGATTCCCAAGGACTTCTGCTCACAGAATACTTATAAGCAGGATGCAACTTTGCTGAATGTGTTGGATAATTGATAAAATGAATTTATATTGAAGGCTGAGCACCAGAGGCCAGAACAGACATGCTGTCATGGGGTCACATTTGGACATAAGTTCTGCGTTTTCCTTAGTGAGAGGAGATTGGCAGTTTCTTGTACGTAAAAATAAAAGTTGCTTCTGCATTCCAGATGCTGTAGTGATACAATTAAGTCTTTCCACTTTTAAAAAGTTTTATTGCAACAACATAGACCAGTTATGAGCATGAAAGGTCTGCAACCTGGGGGTGGATTAGAAAGACAAGAAATTGCTAAATTCAGTTTTGCCCTCCTGATTTCCATGTCTGTGAGATGCTATACAAATCAAACTGATTGCCTATTAACATTTTAAACAAATCCACATGCTGATCATGTCAGAATGTAAAAGGAATGTAATTATTTATTAACTTTTTTCCTCATAAGTGCTTCTCAACAACATGCAGATGCCCCAATGTGGGGGTGAGTCCTATATCAGGAATAAGCAACAATCTCCTGTGGCCTGTCAGCTGCTTCTGTAAAAGTTGTGGAATTGCTTATGTAGATATTTTGGATAGCCTATAGCTAAAATGGCACTAGATGTCTGTGTTTCAGTCCTTGAATATGTTCCAGTGTGTCATACATCAACGTGTGCAGGAGATTGAATTTAAGAGTTCAGAATTTCAAGATTTATTTGTGCAACCACTAGCTGTGTATACCCGGAGTAATTAAATGGCTGATCTTGATCTTATACCTTAGTCATGCTTTTGATATTCTGTAAAATACAGAATAAACCTACATCTAGCATTATATTTGGTAACAGATCTGTTCCATTTCCAGCAGTGAAGTATTTCAAATAGTCACTTTTCATTACTATGAGTTAAGAGCAAAATGGATGATGACAATATCGCTGAGCGAGGAGGAAAAGATGCATACCAGTAAGACTGTGTCAGTAGATTGCTAATTGCTGTGTCAGTAGATTGCAAAGGTTTCAATTTCTCAGTGAAGGACAGGGACTACATTCTTTAAAACTACACAGATGCTGAGAAGAGGCTGAATGGCTGAGGAAGAAATAAAATAGAAAGGAGGCACAACACAAAAGCTGATTTCTCCACCTGTAGAAAAGATAATCTTCCAAAGGTGTTTAGAAAATAAAATACATTTTTGTTCTATTGCCTCAACCTCTTCAAATGGTATATATATCATCATTTATGAAAAACATCTGCCAATTAGTGGAAGGAACGAAATGTGGAATAAACTGTGGTTTTGTTCTATTGTCATTATTTCCTACCTTCCCTTCTTTGATGACAGAATAGTTGTAGCACAGGTCAGAAAGCTAAGGTTAAAAAAACCCCACAGTCAGTGTTTTCGAAGCTATAGGCATAAGAGCTTTTCTCTGTTTTGCAAGAATGACAATCTCCAGCTTCAGAGGCAGTAACCATTCCTGCTGGGATGGGAAAAAAGTTAGGAGACCCAGAGGTGACATTCAGAGCCAGAGACTGCCGAAATTGTTTTAGGTGTACATGGACAGTACAGTTATTTTTGCAAATATGTTCTCTATTTTTCTACATGAACAGGCAGAAGTGATCCCTATCCTGAGGCACAGAGTTCCTAAGTAAGGTACGCCACTTCTAAACTCACCTGTCAACTTTAAACAAGGTAATTTTCTTACATTGCAGACTGAATTAAATCCACTGTGACTGGGCCTCCAGGTGAGGAAGAACAGTCAGGGTACAGACACTGACAGGGATAGAGGGGAAGACAGAAAGTAAGTGGGTAAATCTATACTTATCTTTTTGTTTGTTTCTCCCATAGGCCAAAATGATTTCAAAAACATTGTAAGAAATATTTAGAAGTGGCAGGACTTCCCTGCAGTTTTTGCAAAGAAGCTCAGATAACTTATGCTGCAATTTGACAAGTTCCATAAGGTAAAAGAATATCCTGAGCAAATGTATGTTCAGCTGCTGTGAAAGCATCTTGATGGTAGCTGAGAACACCTGCTGCAGGCTAAGATAGGACACACAAAGGCTGTCAGCTAGGGAGCAAACACCTTTCTTTTCCAATTCTTCTGGATGGATTTTGAAATGTTTGTGTGAGGAATTTCCAAAGGTTCTGTATGAATTTCAGAAACACAAGAAACCGAAAAGAAAAAGCAATTTGGCAGGCAGCTATGAGCCTTTTAAAAGCACACAAGCAAGCTCCACGCTTGAGCTGTGCACACATATTTTTCCCATAGAATGAAAGACCAAGCAGTCATAAATAAAAGATGGGAGAAATCCAGTAAGTCATATAAATTGTTTGCAGAGTACAAGCCAGCTCAGTCCAGGTCTGAGTGTCCAACACAATGGTAATGCTAACACTCAAGGAACCATCACTGGATGTCCTATTACTCCCCAAGCTTCCTTAATATTTTTGTCTTTCTTCCACAGTTTTATCCAGCAACTCCCTGTTGCATCCTCTTCAGTCAGAACAGATCCCTCTTAAATTTTATCTCAACTGTTTGGGAAATGCAGACTGTCATCTCTTTGAAAGTACAAAGAAAACAAGGAATTCTTTGTGGTGGAGAAAGATACATTGGATAGAGACAAATGAAAAACTCATTTGACATAAGTTTTCAACATAATGTTCAGCAAAATAAAACCAATACAAATCTGGCATGCATAAGGAATTACCTCATATAAAGAAGGAAGCAAGAGATTTTCCCATATATGTATGCCTCTAATACAATGAACAATCAATTCAACTAATGTCTCTTTGTCCAGGGCTGATGTAATGGACTACATCCCATTTGGGAAACGAAACAAACAAAACAAAACAAAACAAAACAAAACCCCTGAATCTCACAAAACATCTAAGCCCCCTAAAAACCCAGCTTGTTGAAAGAAAAGGATTTCAAAACACAATAAAAACAATGGGCTTGTGTTACAAGGGCATGGTTTTATTGAAGAATTATCTTGTCAAGAAAAAAAATAACAGCTGGGCACCTGCCACTTCTGCTGGATCATTCTATTCCTTTTCATTTTTCTCTTCATAGAAATTATTTTATAGCATGGTGTATGGAAATACCAGTCCCCAAATGCATGCTGTTCAAATTGATTAAGGGTGATCATCAAGAAATATTTTGTTGTGTGCCTCTCTGGAAAGCAGTTTCTTGAGATGAATTATATATAGAGAGAGACTAGAAGGAAGAAATGAAGAAGAGAAAGACATAGGACAATGAAGGGAAATCCTTCTCACAGGGAGAGCTTTTACAGGCTTGCTAGCCTCTTGCATGAATAGGAGGTACCACAGTCACCCTCGTCAGACAGATGAAGCTTTTCTACAACGAGGAATCCTGTTCTGTGAGTGCAAGGAGAGAGATGATGTAACAGATCTTTGCATCATTCTGCGATCCATTAGTAATGTTTCTGTTTACTGATGTAGTTGAAGTTAATCAGATGATGTACTTCTACTACAAGCTCTGCAGTGAACTAGCCATTTTGAAGGTTCCTGACTGATAAGCAGAGATTGAACAGTTTGAGCACAAGCTATAGAAAACTATAGGTCATAGTTGTTTATGCAGCTCCCCAGGAAACACCCAGCAAAATGATGACAAGACTTTTCATGAGCAGGGTAAAGAGCACAATATAGCTGTAATTCACAGCACTTGACTATTTTTAGTTTCTAGTACTTAAAAAGCAGGCTTTGATACAGTAAGAATCCAAAAAACCAGAGCAGGATGTAATTTATCCTGCAAGGCCAAAAATGTTAGCCTAAAGACCTCTTTAATGTGATCTTAATGGCACTGTACTGACATTCATCTGATGTGAATGATTTTATTTAGGCAGACTAACAGAAAAAATCTTGAAAGCCACAGAGCCTGCACTGTGGTTACAAATGAGTATGATCCCAGAAGCAGATAAGTAGCTGATTTGCTCCCAAATGTGCAGGATCTCAAAATACATTAATGGTGTGTGAGACTTTTTTAATCTCCAGCCAAGAGTTACTATTTTTTCTCCTTCTGCTACTAGGCAAGATGTGCCTGGACATTTTACAGTGTGTCATAAATTAAAGAACACCAAAGGGACTTTCGTCTTTATTATAGCAATCTACACCAAAACCACAGTCTGATTTTTTATTGTAAATAGAACAACATATCTGGTTTCTAATTCCAGCAAGCTGAGCAGCTAGTTGTTAAAGTGGCAATGAAAAAGCATTTAATGCCTGACTTAGGAAGCTGAGTGCAGATAATTGTATCTGAAATTATACCAGCAAAAGTATAGTATGGTAAATGAAAGGTCAAATAGTAGCTCTTGAGGGATGGAAGAAGGGTCCTTCATCATTCATTGCATGCAATTTTTAAAGAAGTGTTTCTCAAGTTTTAGATTACAACTAGGAAGTTATAAAAAGCTCCAAAGACATAATTCCTCTAATGTGGGGAGTGACAAGGGAACATGAGTGGGCTGTAATACCTGGCTGGGTATGGTTATTTTAGCCAGAGAATTGCTACGTACTTCTCACTGCTGGCAGTGGCTTGATTTCTCCTGGGCAGGAGAACTGACTGGGGGCTGCATGAAGATTGATAGCCCAAAATGTTGTGAAAGGTTGCTTTAAGGGAAGGTGTGACTCAGAAGCAACTGGAAAAAAGAGAGCAAAACTATCTCCAGGTTCTCAACATGCAGGGGGCAGAGGAGGAAGAGTGATGAAAAGGGACAGTCCCAAGATAGGTATTCTACCTGCCAAGTCTGCTGTAAGACTGATGGTTAAGGCTTAAAAAAAAAATCAATCTCTCCTCTAAAGCAGAATAGAGGACTGATATGCAACAATTCCCTTTATGCTGCAAAGCAGGAAAAGCTGTTTAAGCTAACACATGTAAACATGTATGTTAGTTATCTGTGTTATTTTCAGTGCTCTGGGCTGCTGTAGCAGGAACCACTCACCAACATGCCACGGGTAAAGAGAGCAGCTGCCCGAGCAAGGAATGGAGAGCAATGAGAAGTTCCAAAGAATGGTAGCAAAAAAGTTTGTAAAAGCTACAAAAAGCAGATAAGCAACTTAGCAGCTGTTCAAATTGGGTCACGTTACCCAATAGATTTTATCGATTGAGGGCTGCTGCTTAAGTGGTATCTCAAAGTGGATGAGAGTTGACCTAGCTGTTGCCACATCAGAGGAAAAGAGATTCTAAAATAGTGTGGTATTTGCTTTAGGCATTAGGCATTATAAATCATCCTGTTTAACCAACTTAGTGGAATTTTCTTTCTCACCCCCCCTCCCCCTTCAATAACAACTGCTCGGTGATCTGTGCCTGCAAGCATGGGAGTCAGCTCATTTGGAACATGGAATAATTCAGAGCTGTTACTCCAAGTTCCTGGGTGGAAGCTCCACTGGTGTATTTGTTGAGAGGATCCCACATTTGAATGCAGTCCTTCCTGCTGCCAGTTGAGCCCTGGCAGAAGGCTTGTCCTAGAACCACAAGGCTGTTGCATAAGAGGGAGTCACCAGTCAGACAAGTCTGGTCTAGGAGCTTACAGTTGGCTCTGGGCCCTGTGGTGTGAAGAGCACTTAGCACTGTGGATCTCCCTGCAGTGCCTGTACAGGAGTTAAGAGTCTTGGCAGCAATTCTGAGCCATATTTGTCCTTTGTATATTCTATTAGTAACTTCAGCTACTGTGCAGTGCTGCTGCAGGAGTCTGGATACCTCGCTCCCTGACGAAACGGGCAACTGCTCCAACCATGAAGCAACTGTTCTTGCACTACAGACTCCCACAGGCTAAATTCTTCACCTGCCTTTGCCATGTGTCAAAGTGATTTCAAGGCATTCTCACAGTATACTTCCACCCTTACTGCAGAAGCTACACAGTTGTCTTCATTCAGAAACAGCAGAGACTAAAAACTACACTGATAATATCGAAATAATAAGCTCAAATCGGTCTTATTCTACTGGTATCTATTGGAGCAGGTTCTGTAAGATTTATATGACCCCTGAGAGTGAGCAGGTGTGTCCATTAATACAAAAATACTCTTGTTCTAAAAATAAATAAAAGCAATGAAAAATGTTCCAGTGGTACATCCACTCAGATCTGGATATTTTGCCACATATTTTACTTTCGTCCAGATTCTAGCAATGGGCATGCTGACTTCAAAGCACTTTGAACTTCCACAAGTTTTGAAGTCACAGCTGAGTCAGAAAATCTGTATCTTTCTCATCAGTAGCAAGAACCATTTTAAATGCTGGTTTTTGATATCTGCAAAAAAAAGAAAGGAATGGAACAAACTTGACAAAGTCACTTCACACAGTTATATTTGAGGGGAAAAGTCAGAGCTTAGAAGCATTTGATGAGGTTTATCTACATTCTTTAAACTGATCATTTCCACATTTTTGCTGCTTAATAATAAGATTCTTGGTCTGAAGGTCCTATGATTGTTATTTTACTTCGCAATATTAAAATTGAAATATAAAGTTAACAAAACTTTTCTTTGCCTGAGAACTTCCTTTTATTTATTTTACTAAGATCTATTGAGGGGCTGAAAGTAGATTTGAGCCATAAAGCTAAGTACATAAAAGTTTATGTACTGATTATAAGTCTAGGTCTGAAGTTTAATGCAGATCCTTCTTTAGACTGAACGAGGTGTCACAGGCTCTTATTAGCCTTTCAAGTTTTGATTAGATGCCAGTACAATTAAAACATTCTTTGGCACACGATCATGTGCCTTCATGATCACAGGCTGCTCTGTGTGCGTGCACGTGCACGTTACACAGCTCTGCTACCACCACCCACCAGGGACTCACAAATGCTACACCATTTTGTTCAGTAATTTTAGGTACTTCTGCAAACAAAGGACTGTTCTACTTTTTATAGTGACTGGCAGTACTGTGAAGTCCTGACCAGGTCTTGGCATTGTACTTGGAGCTCCACTGGCAGAAAGTAATTCTGCACTTACTCTGCAGTTCCATTTAAAACTCGGAAGAGCAACTTGCACCTTCTGTAAAAAAAATCTGAGAGACAGTTATGAGAACTTTCAATATTTGTGCTTTAAAAAACATGTATGTATGTCAGTATGGACAGCTAAAATCAAAGAGAATAAACTCTCCAATGAGGCCATTTGTAACATATTTCAGCTGCAGAGATCCTTCATCTACTGCAGATGTAAAACCAAGTATGAAGGTCATGTTGGTTTTTAATTTTGTCTTCAGGCTTTTATGCCTAAACCTCCATCCAAAATTGACTACATTTCTCCCCTCAAGAGCATGAAAAAGATGCTTATGAAGAGCTGAATGAATGTTCTAATTACTAGGCCATAGAGTATCCTGGGAATCCAGCACGTCCTCCTGAAGAATCCAGTTGTCTTAAGTGCAAGTCCTAGATCCAAGACTAAAGGATCCATCCCTTGTACTCTCACTCTCTCTGTTATTCATGAACTACTTGTTTCAAGTGGAATGACTGGAAAGGAGAGACTTTCATTTCAGGATATCCTACGCACCACTATGGAGACCATGAATTTCACATCCAAACTCCAAACATGGTAGAGGATGGAGCTAACTTGCACATTAGCTCCTTTTGACAGACTTTTTGGCTGCTTTCTGTTGGACAAGTTTTCTCAGTATGTTCTCAAAACACATACTGGTTTGGGCCCCGTAGAAATGCAGGAAACATCTGACATGCAACCTTGAGAGCTTGGTAGCCAAGTAGCTCGGTGTTGCCAGGATCTGAGCAGTTATGGAATAATCAAGGCAGCCAAGTAAGGACTCTGATGATTTAAATTTTGCTCTTTAAAAAGTGTGGATTATGATTTAGGAACTAGAAAAGAATACAAATATCTTCAAACATCTTTCAAGTGCACTGAGAATGATACCATCCTTTCTCTTCCTACACCTCCGCCTCAAAATTTTACAAATTAATTTCATAGTTTCTTCTAATTTAGCTTTTACTTTTACTAACAAGGAGTTGAGTTCTTCTAGTTCATACCATGTGCCAACAGATGCCCACTAGTCTGTGTCGTGGGAAGTCTGACTCCATAACCAGCAAAAAGGAGAAAATTTGATCAAAAATTTTCATTCTGTAAGAATAGGAGGAACTTTTATATTTATTATTATTATTCCTATTATGCAGTATGAAGGATTCCAATTAGTCCAAACATCTTTCAGGCATCCTCTACTGTTTTTGTAATTTATTTTTTTAATAATGAAACTACTCAAACTTACTTTTATAGATTTCAGACATCCAGATGATTAGGATCATATACAGCCTCCAAAATGTGTTATTTCATATATTTGGTTGAATCTTTGTTTTTGGTTTTTTTTTTTTTTTCCCACTTAGATACTGATGCCTTAATACTGTAGTTCTTCTTCACTAGTCAGGAAGACAAACTTCAAGAGAAAAGAGGATTTATAGAATGTGGGTGCACCAGAACTTGCTAGAGTGAAAAAATGGATGTCTCTCTGTAGATCTGGCTCAGATTCATTGATAAGCAATCAAAGTGACCATTGCTTCATGGAGGGAACAGGAATCAAATGGGTGAAACTGAATGTGCCCCATGCTGGAAATTATGTGTTTAGATGGTGCAAAGTATACAATGGGGGGAATTTAATTTTTAGTTTAAGATGTCAACTTATATTTTGGATGTCTAAGATGTTTTGGTCTTGTATTAGTTAGAAGTACAAGAGTCAGTTAGTAGGGAAGGATGCCTGGGCAGAGAGGAAAGAAGGCAGGAAAGTAATTTGCTAAATTAATCAATGACACAATAAAAATATTAGAAGTAGAATCAGGCTCTTACTTTAGATAGTAGAAGTAACTCTACTTAAAAAGCCAGTTCTCAGATAAACAAGTTCACCTGAGAATAAAACAGCTCTCAGTTTAAGTGTGTGAGTGGAAGACATGGTTCCTCACTAGGAAGATCTCCAAAACAGCTATTTGAAAAAGCTTCCCTCTGACAAAGTAAAATGATGACTTCTACCAAAAAATTGCCCAAGCTTTTGATGCAGTGCCCTACTGCTGGTTTGGTATCACCATGGTTGTTAACTTTCATGTTGAATTAGGGCAAAGAAGAAAAAACTTCATAAATCGTAAAGAAAATGGCTTTCTCCAGAAGAAAGTATCTCCTTCCTTCAAACACAACTGGACAAAAAGGTCCTCTGCTTCTGGGAACAGGTTGATATGTGGCTTGAAGGTGTACCTTTAACGAATGCAACAGACTACAAAGAAAATGATGACAAGTGTTGCTTATATTATTGCTTGATTATTTCCAGATGTTACATTATAGATTTGCAGTCTTGTTGAATTATACTTGTACCTTAGCATGTCTTTTGTGCAGTGCAAGGAGAGTAAACAGTAGGACTGGCATACAGAGTTCATAGCCTAGTGTTGATTCCGGATAAGACATTTGTCTTAATACATTTTACAGGACAATGGTGTAGTTCCAGCCAATTAAATTATTGTCTATCATAATAAACAGAAAAACTATTGTAAATTTGGTAAACTGCATAGGGAATTACAGTGAAACATTTGATTTAGCATTATAATTTAAAATATTATCATGCAAAGCCAACAGAGCACACAGGAAACAGTAATATTAGCAAACATTATTAGAAATAAACGATTTGTTTTCTTAACTTAATGTCTCTATGAACTGGTAATAAACAGTAAATACCAATATAATGTAAGTACCAATGGCCAGCTACAGATCACAAAAGACAACATGCTTCTTTTCAGCAGCATCAATGCAGAAATCTGTTTCTGCCTCAGTACTGTTCAACTGTGAATTTACTGTGACTAAGCAACGAATATACGAGCCTTCCAAATACTAATTGTGGCTTGCTATTTACAAACTTTATTTATAAACTCATTGTCATGCAAGTATAAAATACTAATTCCATGGACAAATACACATTTGTTCACCACTCTAAATTATTTATATACATTGTATTTGCATCTAATATTCAGAGAAGTGCAAAGTCCACAGTGACGTAAATAACAAGTTTTGTAAACTATTTTAGATGACAAGCTCTCAAAAGATATTAGTAACCATATGATAACGTATTTTTCGTATACTGCCGAAATCAAACATTTTCGTAGTAAAAGAACATACATTTCAGCTACATTCAAGTGAATATTTTATTACCATGTATTATGTCTTACAAACTTTAGTGGAGATGAGCAGGAGCGCTACAGAACCATACCTTAACGCAAGAGGTGCATTGCATGGTATGTGCAGGCAGAGCCAAGGAGAGAGAACTGGAAAGGAAAACAAGGTAAGAAAACTTGTACAAAAATGGACAGTAATACTGACTAACACTGGGTTATAATCTTACTTATAACATACCTGAAGGGCTAATAGAGATCCAATTCAGAAACACCTGTGCACTGTAGGTACAGTTTGGTGCAGATCAAGAGTGCACTAATACAGTCAACGTTGTACGCATAAGATAATGCACAAAATACGCTGATATGCATATAAACAACTAACTTGTTTACATTAAGTAGGGCAGCACAGTTGTAGTACTGCATCCTTGGCACTTAGTGATAGGACAACGTGTATTTGGTTTAACTAAATTCATAAACAGGATATATAATGGTTTGTAAGATGGAACACATACATTATCCCTTTCAACCTTCTGGTTTTACAGCATTATTCTAATTTTCCAGTTCAAATGCAAACATGACACACTAGCTAGATATGGAAGACGTTTCAGATATTGGCTTAAAACATCACCTTCAACAAAAAAACATAAAAAGACAGAATCAAGGATTAATTCAAATTATAGTAAGTGAATTTTTTACTATTATCTTGTGCTGAAAACAAAATCTGAAACGTGAAAAAGAAAAAAGCAACCTTATAATAAAACCCACAATGTCTTTATGGGCTTTTCCTGAATAGTAACTTCTTCCTTAATGTCCCTTTCATATATGCTAATTTCACTTAAAAAACCTGCTGAATTTATTAATCTGAAAAGTTGTAACTGAGTTAGAAGTTTGGCCTAATGTATCACATCACACAGAACGGAAGAAAATATGCTCTTCTTCAAAGAAAGCCTATTTCATCTATGAAAGGATTCTGATTTTAAGTGAGTGTCTTTTATTAAACAATATTAACAACTATCTGGAGGGAGCCAATTTACTTTTGCCTGTTTCAAACAAACTGGCTAAATTGCCATTTTACATTACATATAACAAATGTAATAAAATTGTTCTTAACATATAATGATGTAATACTTTAAAATTAACTGTTTAAAATATTTTACAAAGACATTTTATTATATATGAACTATACAACACACAAGAGTATGAAATATTTTGAACATATACACATTTCCGTATTTTTCACGTAGATTATTATTTTGCACCAAACATTGGTGTCTGCAATTTTACAGTCCTCAGATAAAAGCAAAACAAAACCCCAGAATGTTTAGTGGATATGTTTAGTTTGGGTTTTTTCCCTGAAAAATAAAACCTATTGCAAGGAGAATTCCTCTAATGATTTTTCTTTTTCTTTCCACAATTTCATATTTTGCACAGAGCTTTCCAAATGGATCAACATACACAAGAAGAATAACCTCTCTGTTCTTTGCAGTGCAATTTGCCAGGGATAAAACTGAAACCAAATTGACCCTTTCCCCACTATCAACATTGAAAATTGCAGTCAAAATAATGTCAATGCCAATCACTATTGAGACTCCTTTACCCCTTTTATTGAAAATGCAATCCTTTTCAATATCCATTTTAATGAAAATACTTGCATAGAGCAGCCTTGTATTATTTCTAAAGAACATTATGAGCGTTTTAACACAAGATAAGGCACATGTTTTTCAGCATTAATAATCTAAAACTAATCCTGAGGATCTGCTCCTCCCCCTCAGCAAAATCTGCCTTTTTAATATACCCTGTATTACCTGAAGAAAGAAGAAAAGCAGTATAGAATAAACTCAAATTCTTTAGCTGAACTAAATTCAGAACATTAAGAACTCCTGATAATAGTGTAACAAATCCACAGATGAATTAAGTCACTCTCTAAACAAATATTGTTAGAGGGGAAGAAAAAAAAGACACAGCCAGTAGCACTGTTACCTAAAAGTTCACATACTAGAGATGACATTTATAGTGAGTTTTGCTAAAATAAACTCCCATCAGAAACAAGGTAGCTAAATTGTGAGGCACTTAAGGTTGACATGAAAAGGAGGAATGCAAGGGGTCTGTTTCATAGAAAACCTGAAGTTGCATATCATATCCTTGTATTAAGCCTTCTATTAAAGTGCTAGAAATGGAGACTTAAAACAAAAGGATTCAAATATAAAATAAGTGATTACAGAGCTTAGTATGCCTTAAAATTAAGTGCTTTTGATTCTCATGAATTTAGAGCGTTTTAATAGTTTTTTAAAAAATAAAGTCTGGAAATAATTCACAATGTGAAATCACCTTCCTTGTGCCATCAATGCTATTTGTAAAGTGCCCAATTATTTTCTAAACAACAAAACCATTTGCCTTATCTTATGTTGTATAGCTTGACATAGTCTGTAGTATGTATGCAATCCATACTGCAAGGACACAGTCAGCCTGATGGAAAACAGCACATGCATACTTTTAATCAGAAGGTTTAATTCCACCTGTCATTCTAAAAAGCCAGGTCTTGAATTACATGTCCACCCGTATATAGTGCAACCAACCTCATATTCTCAAATGTAATTTAGCTGTTAAAGTCTGATGCTCAAAGAGAGACTTATCAAGCTTTTCCTCAGAGCAACCTGAAACCCAGACAAAATCACAGATGGAGCTCTAGATCTGAATCACATAAATCCACTAGATGCCAAATCTGAGAAGGATCTGGGTTCTTTTGGATGATGAAGAGGCTGAAGATGTGTGGCAGTCTGTGCATTACTGATCACATCTAACTGAGAGGGATATGATTCATTTACATTTCCTCCATTGAAACCATTTTGGAACTGGCAGGAAAAAAATAAAATACAAATGGTTAGTACAGGAAACCAATTTATTTATAGGTATTTAAAAATCCTCCTAAAGACACATTGGATGAAATAATCTTAAAACACATTGATTAGCTTTAATTTTTTTTTAATGATGATTAATGAGAATTTAATTTGCATTAAAATAGGGACTGAATCATCAGTGAACCTTACCCATGTTGAAGTCAATGGGAGCCCTACTTCTGGCTAAGTGAAGAAGTAATTCTATTATCTAAAGTGCAATAGAGTTTCCATTTCTAGAAAGTACAGTCTGAGAACTCCTAATTGTCACATCCAGCTGTTATATTTTAAAAGCAACCTATTTACATCTTTCCATGCCTGCAGTGGGAGCCAGACATAACAGCTCCTCCAGGAATGCACATGCAGTCCTATCCATAAGCTGAAGCATACTGTGTGCAATCCACTGGCTGAAATGTTGCAGGGTGGGCTTTTTGACAGTCTTTGTATTGACAATGCCAAGAAAGAGCAATGAATGGCTTTCATCAGTCTTAACATAATTGTTCATAGGATTATTTTAATCACCTAATGTAATGCTTCCTGTCATGCTATGGACTTTATCTACAAAATACTCCATTCAGTCATGCAAAGAAAATACAACAAAGTATTTTAAACATTTCCATCATCTCTTGAGGAGTAGCTTATGCCGTTAAGTACTGGTTCCTTCAAGGTTTGTCTTTAAGAACATGTCTTATACATTCATTCGTCTATCAAATTATGCTGAGTATTAATTCTTTTTTCCTTCTATGCAAACATTGAAATTTTACTAACTGTGAACAAGACAGTTTTTAATAAGACTATAGCCATGTCAATTATGTTTTTAATCAAAGCTGATACTTTTAAGAGTATCCACAAGGATTATTTCTGACAGAAGCAGGTTACTTTAATATTCTTCATTAATAATATGACCACACTCATCAAATTTTTTAGGAATGCTCTCAACATAGAATCAAGTACAAGGTTTCTCCTGCTTAATAAAGGAATACTGATCCTAAACAAGCAGCCAAACAATCACAGGCCTTTCTGTCCTTGTCCACCACTGAAAGTGATTTTAGACTACACTGGCTATGCTCCTACCACAATTATAAGATAAGCAGAAAGTCAAGGTGCACGACCACAATAGACCTTTCTAATTCCATAGTCTTTTCATGTAGAAATCGACGGGAGCTAGAAGTCTGAAAAGATACCAGTCATGGCTTGTATAGCAACATCTGTCCTCTCACCACTGACAGGGATGTCAGTGTGCTAAACCCAGCCACCAAGGCTGCCCTACTTTGCTTTGGCTGTGTGAATGTGGGCTCAGAAAGCAGTATCTGCTTAGTCACATGAGGCTTCTGCTCATGCAGTGCTACTCAGCCCCACGCAACACAGGAATACCCTAACAAGGGGGGCTGAATTTGCCTCTGAACAACTTAAGCAAGGACAATTTTTCACAAAGTGGCCTTTCTTCATTTTTTTTTTTACAACAACAAACAAAATGTCCTATTATTATTGCAGCACAGCATTCTAGTAAATATTAAGCAAAAGACAGAATTTTTTCAGATGTGCTGTCTTAGTCATTAAACTTTTTATAGATAGATGTGAAGAAAATGCAAGGAAGAAAATTTTAAAATAGGTATCATAACAAAAATTATTAAGGAAGTGTAACAACAAAATAATCTGCAAAATAAATGCAATCAAAACTAGCCATTAAATATAAAGAAATGGAATTGGGAATGCAACAGCAGTTCAAAACTGATGCATCACTTAAGTACAGCTTCTGAGGAAAGAGCAATTCTTTGTTTTTATAAAGACAAACTTGAATGGCCCTGGAGCTGCTCTGAACCCTAATAAGAAGCACTCTGAAAGACAAAACACCGAACACAGCCAGGCAATGCACAGCCAAGCTACGCTCAGGTTTGAACAGTGCATTTTCTCAAAGTCACTTCATGCAATTTCAACCCTGGGCACTCAGGGAGAAGCCATTCATGTAGCTCAACTGTGCTATATTTTAGGTAAATTTCTGCAATCCTGCAATTGCATTCTTTTCAGCAGTGAAGCCGTTTTAAAAAGGGAATGTTTCATACTTGTATTAACCATGTAAAAAATGGATATGTTCTAATTGCATTCCTCACCTTTGTCTTGCATAGGTTAAATGCCAATTAATACTTTAATTCTGTAAATGCTTATGCATGTGCATAAGCATTTTCAGGATCAGTACTTCAGAACATTAACTCGTTGAGATAAAACAGAAACAAAAATAATTTTGGCTCTATACTTTTTCAGCATTAACAGAAATAATGGGTACAACAGAAAGTACTTCAACAAAGGTTATTCAGAATCAGGAACTAGTAATTGAATTATATTTCTAAGTTAATTTTACCAATGAAGAACAGTGTTTACAACTGTAGCCTGTGCTACAGCCAGGATCCTCTTTTCTATGGGTTTTATTGTGCATTCTCCTTGGTGAAAAAGGACCAGCTTATCTTCCTGTGACTATACTTTTTCCAACTCTTTTTTCTTCAGCAGTTAATTTAAACAGCAGCTTGAGGAACAAGCTGGCTTTCACTTATAGCAATATATAAATTTTTTGCAGCAACATTGTGTATAGGAGTGAAATAATTCGTATTTCAGGCCATTCTTATGATACTATAATCTAATACTAATCCTAAAATTATTGAGGAATCTGAGTAGCTAGATAGTACTCACACTCCAAAAATATTTTTTTTTGATCCTTAATGAAATGAGTGTGCCAAGCAAACTCAACTCCTCTCTAAAGGGTCTATTAGCAAATTCCAAGACTTGGACCAACCTACTTTTCTTCTGCTCCTATCAGGAAAATTACTGGTATAGTACCACAGACTAGCTCGTTCACTCTTGATTACTACTGCCAGAAAGAGCTATCAGACTGCAGGTACCCATACACATAAACTTGATCAAATGCAACTCTAATGAACAAATAAAGCAAAGACATCCACACACTGCCAACCCATCCATTTCAAACTCAGCAATTCAGTCACAACAAACTCTGCCCCCCAGCAGTCATCCAAAACAATATAAACTTGATCAAAATGTAAGCAATGCAGCAATGCTGTTTACCATACCTTGTTCCCCAATGTTTGCTGTTGTTGATTTGTCATCATAGGATCATATTGCATTTGGTCCACGCAGCTGGGCTGTGCCTCCTGCGTGCAGGGGTACATAGAAACAGCGCCTGCATAGCATGTTTGAGGAGTGAGCATAACTGACTCAGAGTTTATCCCACACTCAAGGTTTTCAGGGACTTGCTGCAAACAACTGAGAAAATCCTCGAAGTTGGAAGAAGCCGAATAGGTCGATACATCAAAACCTGCTGCAGGAAAATCCATTTGAGCAAAATTAGAAAGCTCTGGCATCATCGCTGTGGGTTGCTTGTAAGGAACAAAGTCTTGCCTACACTCATAAGGAGAAGTGTTAACTTCTGATTTGTAGAACTCAGATGTACTGGCATGCATGCCAGGGAACATGTATTGCTGGGGCTGCTGCTGTGAGCAGCTAAGAGGCATGCCAGAGCTCCAATTTGTGAACATCCCATTGACTTGCATATGTTTCATCTTGTGACAGAGCTGCTGTTGCTGCTGCTGTTGCTGCTGTTCCACAAGCTGTTTCTGGTGCTGATGAAGTTGATGTGGATCTAAGTCTTGCTGTACCATGCAACCTTCATTCTGGACCAAGGGCTGCTGCTGGTTACAGTCCGAATATAAGAAGTCAGATTTATTTAAGGAATCCTGAACATAAGTCAGGATTTCGTCAGTTATGTTGATGTCCCCAATATCATCCACATCAGATAGTTCAGTTTTAAAAAACTCCTCATCCTGCTGAATACACTTTAGATCTTCAAAATCAATACCCAGATTTTTCATGATGCTGTACAAATCACTGGTTTTGTTATCCTGAAAGAGTGCTGCGCTGTCCTCAGGAAGTGGAACAGTACTGTCCGGGGAACACTCCATCAGCTCCCGTTTAAGAATGTTGTGATTTCCAGTAGGTAGGAGATTGTCTGTCCAGCCACTGCTAACAACACCACCCAGTTCATCCCTACTGTCTGCAAAGAAGTTCCGCTCAAAAGAAAGTTTATGTGATGCTGGAGGGCAGAGATAAACAGACTCATCTTGCCTTAACATGACACCTAGGAGGGAGTTTGGATCCACAGAATCATCGTGTAGCGCTGCTTTGGCTCCTTTTCCCACTGTGCTTTTACTCTTCGGTTGAGAGGGGTCCATAATGCTCGACATAGGGAAAGATACCTCATATAACACAGCCTCACCAGTGGCAAACATGAAGGGCAGCTTCATGTTACGCTTCCGTAGATGTTCTGCCCCTTCCTCATCTCTGAAAATAAATCAGATACATAGCATGGTAGTGCAGTACTAAACAGTTAGTCTAATCTTTTTGTCCCCTGGAATTAAGATAAAAAATGAACTATTCTATTTGTAGGCATTTTTCGAATTCCTACCTATTCCTGCTCAACTTGGCTGAGTTAAACCAAGAGGCAGATTATGAAATAAGGAGCTTATGACTGTAATACCACATTTACATATTACATTTGTAATTAAATCTAGATAGCATACACCATTTTCTGTGCATTATGGGCTGAGGTGAAAATAAGTGGGCTTTGTTCCATCCATTAAGCTTTTCTTGGAATAGCAAGTAAATCAATACTTGAAGTGTCTTTCTTTCTCCATTTTACAGACTCCTTAGCAAAAATTATTTAATCCATTTAACAAGGCTGAATTCTATATCATGCAGAACTTGTTCTGAACTAAAATTCAGGACTGAATTTCTTTGTTATTTGTTGCTCCTTCCTCACAGCTGCAGTTGGATTTCTCGGGTATTGCTCACTGGGATTGAGTACGGTGGATGGAATAAGTTCACGATTCTGCTGCTGATCTTGTTCTTATAAGACATCAATACGTCTAAAGTTTTATGCAAAAGGACTATGCCACAAGTTCTGAAATATCAGAATTCTTTACATGATTGTAAGCAAACTGAAAGAATTTGGGGTATTTGGAATATAAAGGGTAATAATTTAAAAACAAAAAATCCTTTGTGCATAGAAACAGCCTCAAACTAGTTTTCAGTTTTTGAAGCATACTACTTTATGAAATGATGACTTACGTGAGAGGTCTTTGCGTGGCAATGATGTAATCTGGTCTTCCATTTTTGTAGACAAGACGCGCATTCGCCTGTACCCAGGCCCATCGATTTTCTTTGGTTAGAAGCCTAAATACAGTCATTCCACTCTCACCTGTCTTCATCACTAAAAAGTAAGCATACTGTTTACTGTCCAGCAAATAAAATCATGAAAACCTGTATGTCATGAAAGGAATCCCATCTGTAGAGAAATTTTACAAATCTCATGTCCTCAATCACCCAATTTGGTGTAGCACTAATGCATTCTCAGTGAATCAGGATGACTGATCAAGATGTCTAATTTACTCATAAAATAGAAGTCAAAACTGCAACATATCTGCTACATATTGGCAGCATTCTATATGAGGCTTTGTCCATTATTTCTTAAATAACAGAAATTAATAAATACTAGGACATGTAAATGACAAAAGTCCAAGTTTTCCTTACCTTCAAAAAGCGACTATTACTTTAACAATCAGAAAACACATTGGTTCTGAATCCAATTCTTTCATGTTTTGACTGGTTTATGTAGAGGTACTTAAAAATCTTATGTTTCATTCCAACTACCACTAGCAATGCTTGATAAACATACTCAATTTTCATTATATATTTCTGTATTGGGTTTGTGTGGCCAGGTTTTGGTAGTGGCGGGGAGGGCTACAGGGGTGGCTTCTGTGAGAGGGTGCTAGAAGCTTCCTCCATTTCCAGCAGAGCAAATCCCTGGCAGGTCCAAGGTGGACACGCTGCTGGGCAAGACTGGGACAATTAGAAATTGTGTGTGTAATGCCTCTGTGATAACATTTAAGAAAAAAAAGTTACTGTGCAGATATAATTGTGGCCAGAGAAGAGTGGGTTGAGAATATTTGAGAGGAGTAACTGTGCAGACACCAAGGTCAGTGAGGAAGGAAGGGCAGGAGGTGCAAGAGCTGAGATTCCCCTGCAGCCCGTGGTGCAGGTCATGGTGAAACAGCTGAGCCAAAGCAACCCATGAAGAACCACGGGGATGTAGAGATCCACCTGCAGTCCATGGAGGAGGCCCATGCTGGAGCAGGTGATGCCTTATAGGAGGCTGTGTACCCATGGAACAGGCTCCCAGCAGAGACTTGCAGACCCATGGAGAGAGGAGCCCATGCTGGAGCAGGTTTCCTGGTGGAAGGTGTTTTTAAGGCCTTATTTTAACTTCTCATTATCCTGTTCTGGTTTTGTTAGTAATCAATTCAATTAATATGCCCAGAAGAAGTCTGTTTTGCCTGTGACAGTATATGGTGAATGATCTCTCCTGGTCCTTATCACAACCCATGAACCCTTCATTATATTTTCTCTCCCTTGTCCGGTTGTGGAGGGCAGAGATAGAGAGGCTTTGGTGGGTGCCTAGCATGCAGACAGGGTCAACTCACCACAGTCATTTTGGTGCTGAAACCCAGGATCAGGAGGATTTTCAGATAAGGATAGCAACGGGGAGAGGTAACAGGCAAAACGAGTGCTGAACAATGTTAGAAAGTAGAATTATCATGGGGAAGTTTTGTTGTAATTGTGGTGAAGGAACAGGGGGTGGATTTTGTGCAAATTGTCCAATTTTGTTCTGTGTTGTGATGAAGATATCTTAGATTTTGTGTGGGGAGCTTTAGTTTATTTTGGCTGGTTTGGTTGTTCTAAGTGAAGGTTGTGTGATGAATGTGGATTTTAAAAATAATTCTTAAATATGTGATTCACAGAGGTGAGGGGTGGAAGTAATACAATTGCTCAAAACCCTGCATTTCTAGACAGAAAAAATAAATAAAACATATTAAGAAAGTCTAAGAATCTAAACAAAAATCCTTGCTACAAAACTTATCTTTATTTTAATCTTAGCATCAGAAATGTAGCAAAACCAGTTTTAAGACAAAGTTTTGGACCATTCAAGTTTCATCCCCCTCTACTCTGGAACTATCTCTTTTTCTTTATGAAAGAAACAAAACCACTCATATGCAACAGTGACTGAGCTACATCTGAAACAGAAAATGTGCTTAAATAGGTTGAGAACAACCTGCTGAAGGGCATTATCTAATTGTCTATGAGGGGGTAAAAGAAAAAGAAATGAACTTTTCAAGAGAAATCAGTAGAAAATAAGTAAGTTCCAAAGATAACTAAGTTACAACTAGCAACAAAAGTAAAAAAGAGTCCCCTAAATAGTTATACATCAGATAGCTGATGTTTATTTCCTTAACACTATACTTGTCTCCATAATTGTTACTTAAACCATCTCAAGATGCCAACAATCAAACCCAGAAATGTTTGGATGCTAGCATGTTAAATCAGTTTCTGGTAAAAATCTTACACTAATGCCAAAAGAAAATGCTTTATCTAACTTGTTAACAGGAAAACTATCTTTGGTAGTCTCCTTGTCCAAAGAAAGTTATTGAAATAGCAGGAGTTGGATTGAGCAGAGAAGGAAGTGAGAAGAGCAAGCTGTGACAAAGACTGGAATATTTATCCTAAAAGGGTCTAAATAGGAATATTAAACATTTCTTCTACCAGTGTAAGTATTTAGAATGAGAGATAGAACATATGAAATGAACTGTGTTCTTTTTGTTAACAACCTCTTTTTTCTCTGTAATTCCTATTGCATTTATACTGAAGAAATACTACACGCTTTGATTTTTCACCCTTTCTTAGGGAATGAAACTTACTTCGGATGTGATTTTCAGCACAATAAAGCATATCAGCTGCATGAATAAACTGGTATCCTGTTCCTCGCATACACAGCTCTGCTTCGGTGTATCCCAGGACAATCTTTCCTCTGCAAGGTAAAATCAAAAAATTGCAACCCTGCTGATGAACAACTCACAAAATGAATGTCAAGCAAGTTAATTATGGCTAGAACATTTCTGATGCAAGTGCTAACTACAGCTAGTTGCTATATCAATTGTACGCAGAAGCAGAACAGCTGTAACAAAAAATAAAGTCAACAAATCATAAAATTTTAATTAGCCTGCCAGGTTGCCTTCAGTGACTAGGACTGGGTTCACAAAACCATTAGATCATAAAAAAAAGTGAATGCCTACAGCCGAACTCTGAATTCCATACTACTGAACATATTCACTCCTAGCAGGCACCTCCCATTAGTTCCAAAAAAAGACATTTTTTTCTTAGCCCTGTTTCTTATCATTTGCCTATAGGTGCTTGTGTGTAGAATTAAGTAGGAGTTTAAGTTTAGTTATCTAAAATTTGTTGCCTAAATCAGAAGTTTTAGTAGCTTGAAGTTCGAACCCAGATGTATCTCAGAACTACATCCCTTTTGGTATTGAGTGGTTTGGAACCCCTCAATAGCGTTTGCATTTAAACAAGATATGACTCAGAGGACCATTAGCAAGAGTCATGTTTGACCCTGGCAGCTAAAATTAGAGTACTTTACTAGAGGTTGGGGAGACGAAACACTTAACAGAATGCATGTGATCTCTGTGCAATACATGATAAAAATACATAGACAAAAAGAGACTTAAACAGGATTTGAAACAAAGAAATGGAGATTCAAAGACAAAAGGTAAAAAAAGGGAGAAAGCAGAAATGAGGAACAGTATAGATAAAACTGTAAAATATAACAAAACCTGTGAGATTCAAGTGAGTAAAAATATCAAACATAGGAAAGAAACACTTGTGTTAACATTTTGTTAACTTTTACTTATATCAGCTTAGAGAAATAAAACAATTTGGTCTCTCAGTAGACAAAATACCAAGTAATTCAATTCTATCCTGTAAGTAGGCATGGAAACCCATATGAAAGACTCCTCTGAAAATGAAAGAATTGTCAGTCAAAAACAAGAGGGAGAGGAGAAGGAAGGAGGCCAGAGGCTTTTATTTTGATAAAAAAGCATCCTCATGGGCTTCTTGCCATTTTGATGTATAGTAGTATTATTGTGATCTAGTATGGCAGTAGTGTTTCCAAATTTTACATAGGGAAAAAAATGGTTTGGAAATGGGTAGAAGTTATAGTATAAAAAAGTATTCAATTTACTTTGAAGAAAAAAAAAATCTATTGTATTTTACACCTATTTGAACTGAAAGAGAAACATAGAATGAAAGGAAATGAAACACTTGTTTGTGTTTCAGTTCTAAAACCAAATTTCAAACCAACTTTAACATGAAACTTTTCTTCTTCCCTAGTTCATTAGTATGCTCTCTTTTGGTTTTTCTATTTTGTGTTTGTTTTGCAGATTTTTGGGTTTTTTTCTAACAATTGAGAGTCAGACAACAGTATGCTATGTCAAGGAAATAGACAATTGCAAATCCATTTCTCTTTACTTGATAGCAGGGCTGGAGAGAAAAACCGTAACAGCTCCTAAACAACCATCACTGAAACAGTTTATATACCAAAAGAGTAGCCTGCTTCATATTTCAAATGCATACTTGAAACCTATTTCACTAGCAAATTATTAGACAATTACAGGGAATAATTTACACCTACTTTGCATCACAGCCAGTAGGTGTGAAATCCAGTTTGTGTTTAGTTCTGAAGATGAAGTTTTTGGTTCGTATCTCAAGGATAGATGGTGGCTGCAGAGGAGTAGCTACTGCAAACAGTGCAAGCTGAGGAGACAGAGTAGCCCCATCCTTCCCTTTCTTGTTCTGCCCATGGAGAAACTTCAGTCGTCCTTGAAAGTTCATAGCCTTAGGATGAGGAAAAAAGTAATTGCTATATGCTGGAGATATTTAAAAGCAAGATATTTCTGTTATGATGCAAAACATGTATTTTTAATTTTTCTTAAGATCCATCATATTCAAGCTTTATAGGGTGGCATACATAAAAGTTAGCTAACAAGTACAGAACACTGTTATTTTACCCCTGAGTATGTCACTTCAATATCTACTAATAAACTCACTGAAAAATTACTTAATGGGAAGGTTAATCTGCAAAATAAAACCCCAAAACCAAACACATAGTATCAAATATCAACTGAGGCTTCTAATAATCTAATGAACATACATGCATATAATTATATCAGTATTTCTCTTGCAAAATTGTATGTTCAATTTTGCAATTGTAAAGAATTATATTTTGTAAGATATCACAAAGAGGTTGATAAACCCATACTTGTTTTAAAATCTACATAACTGATTAACAAAAAAAAAGCATGAAAAAGAGCAAGCACAAACTTTTCCAATCAAGGAAAATCTGTGGTCCTCTTAATTACTACAACCTATTTCATCTCATGATACTCGATACGAGAAAATACTCCTGTAATGCTCTTTGATCTACAAATGACACAGCACCTTACAACACCAGGTACTTATTTGCATCTCACTGAGGAAACTGGGCTATGAGAAATGACAGAACTTGCACCTGGTTGTGACAACATCTTAAAGGGGAGACATTCAGTGTCACTAACTGCAACATTGTGGTTCAAACAGCTCAGATATCTTTGGAGACTTAACAAAAAGTAAAATGCTGCACCTCATGTTAGGACAACGCAGATTTCCAACTTTTAAGCATACGTGGAAGCTTTTATGTAACTCCATACTCACCAGGAATCCAGATGAGTTATCCAGGAGACATCGCAACCTGCAGATGAAATTCCTTTCCATAAAGGAAGAATTCTCTGGAGGAAGTTGGTCTGGGTTATAATAGGTTGCTGGCTGTGAAAAGCCATTATCTCCTGCAGGAAAGGATTATTTATAAGGATTATTTTTAGAAGAACACCTAGTGAAGGCTATCTATAACAAACGATCTTCCGTCTCATAAACAGAGCCTTAGGTCACAACCTGAGCAAGAACAACGTAAACTGGAAACATCCTCAGAACCTGTAATGATTGTAACACTGAGGCTAAGCATCAATTCTTCAGATGGGATAATGTTTTACAGGCTATGGTATTTGAAAACTGAATGTAATTTATTTTTAAGTAGTGGGTTTTTTTTCTTTGGGGCTTTTGTTTGTTTGGGTTTTTAATTTATTCATTGTTTGTCAACAGCCTAGATTCTGGACCAGTTGCAAAGAGCAGAGTTCTCCGCAGAGAACATACCCATGTTCCTACAATGGCAGGATCTGCAAAAAGGCACAGTAGCTACAGGAACTGAGTATTCAAAAACACAGTAATGGTATCAAACTGTGAAACTTACTTTCTACACAACCAGGTGAAAGCAGTAGCAATAAATAAAAATCAGCAACTTTAGGAAACCACTACAAAAATCAGCATTTTTCTCCGATGAAGGCAAAATCACCCTACTAAATAGTGAAAATATTTCTGGGCTCTGCTGATCAAAACACCATATGTACTTCTCCAGATATACCTGGAGTACTTGTGTTTTGGAGGTTATTTGTTTTAAAAAATACTCAAACACATGCTTGTTAACTAGGATCACAACATGGTATCCTTCCACCTCATCAGGACAAGCATTTTCTACTAAGTGGTATTTACAAAACAGACTTAAACATTTGGAATATAGAGTAAAACCAGAAGGTAAATCAATAAACTTCTGATAGAATACACATGTTCTATATGAGACTACACATACAGAGATACCAGGGCATGACTACTCACAGCAAATTTAGCAAACCAATCCTGTTTGCAATACATATAAAAAAACCCAGTAGTTCCCTAGAAATTCATACATGCAGAAAATTAAGAAAAATCCAGCTTAAAAAAACATTTTATAATAAAATAATCTTTAATTTAAAAAATAGTCCATGTACTCTTAGAGAACAGATTATCAAGCATGGACAAAATAATAATACAGATTTTTAAGAACCCATATTGACCTTCCAGACATGGAGACGAGGTCAGGGAGAGCATGTCACTTAATAACACACCACATTATATTTTCTGAAATATAATTTTGTCTCATGAACAGCTGGAAAAACTTACAGATAGGCTCAGAGGTTAGTACACTGGCAAAACAAACCCAAAGGTAAACAAATCATTACCAAAAGCCAGCTGAATTTAATCTCCTATGAATTCAAGGGACTGAATTGGAGCCAAATGAGATTGCTGATGTCTTACCAATAGGCCTTGCAACCTAAGGACATCTAAATCCTGCAAGTATGCTGAGTTATCCAGGTTTTCAGATAAAATCAGGAGATATCTTTTTTTCCTAAAAGAACTGCTATGCAAGGTCAATTTTTGCTGAATAAACTTCAAGATATAAGGAAAAAGAAATCTTTTTCTGTCCTAGCTGGTAGTGTGATGAAAAGGGATAATCTGAAATTACAGCCATCTGAAGAACTGTGTTTGCCAGTCACCATTATGAGCAGATCCCACAGGCAAGCTCAGGTATTTGTAGTCCAAGACAGTTACCATATAATTTTGGAACTAGAAAATAAGAAATTCCCACACTCATCATATAGATGGTTCTCAACAGGCAAAGTAAACTTTCTTATTTGCTACTGCTGCAGATATTTTTTATTATAAATTGCTTAATGGTGAAAATTTTCAACACTTCTGAGATGGTGCTTCTCTAAGCAGCTCTCTGAAGAAGCAATGATTATGACGAAAGAATATCAAAAAAGCAGCTTGCAGATACTAAGTATTTCAAAAATGGCAGCTCTGACTGTGTGCAGATCTAGTACCCAAAAAGCAGTGCCAGGGTTTCTGCTGGCATCTTTGGCACTGGTAGGTGTGTCCTTGAGCATTTCTGCCACAGGAGAAACTCAGTGTTATTCTTTTGGTAAATACAGAGCTGAAATTTGAAGGTTCAGCAAGTCTAGCTGGATCCTGTGGAGTTTGTCAGGTTCTGTAGTAAATTGCACATTTCCCAAGAGTGAGCAAAGCTGTGGTGAATGAAGTGGCTTCCAACAGGAGGGGAACAGAACTCAAAACAGGAGGCAATAGGCTTCAAAACTGAGCCTCCTACACTTGTGAAAGCAACACTGCTGCACTTTTCCAGGCAGACAGAAGGCAGGAAAGTTTTACTGCCAAGATCTTTAAGTGATTCACTGTAAGAAGGCAAAAAATCTTACAGAGCATCTATAATCCCTAGAGCAAAACCACCAGCTAACTCCGGGGGTTACAACCCATATCCCTCACAAAGCTCACACTGGACCTCATCAATACCATGGAGCAATGTGCAGAACATGCAGTGCATCAAGTGCTTGTCTTTAAACTCAAGACCACATGATTGCACAAAATGCGAAGTTCAAAAGATAATCCAGACTTAATGCCCCAAAGCAGATATTTGGGACTGAAAAATCAGAATTTTGCAAACTTCTCTGGGAACAAGACAAGGACTGGGAGGCATGTCTGGGAACCACAGTAATAGCTGAGGAAACCAGTGGTCTAGCAGCATACCAGAATATTGAGTGAGAAATAACTAGTTCAGGCTAACTGAAGCAGAATCCATTCCCAGATTCAGGACAGAATCAGTGCCTGAGCACAATTATATCTGTAAATACCTACACCATGCTAGCTGAATGTATTAAAACAGAAATGGATTAAATTAGCAATAACGGAGGGGATCCTTATGGTCATAGCACTATCCTTTACTATAAATCTGAATTCAGTTTAAAAATCCTCAACATCCAAACAACATTTTATGCTACTTGAGGCTCAAAAGTCATCATCGAATCATAGAATGGTTTGGGATAGAAGAGACCTTGGAGATCACCTAATTGCAACTCCCCTGCCATGGACAAGGGACACCTTTCACTAGACAAGGTTGCTTAAAGCCCCATCCACCTAGGATGCTTTCAGGAATGGGGCAAAATTAGCATCTTTTAGCAAGCTAGAAACACAAGACAGAAAACAAAGAATTGTTTGTAATCCTACTCAGCACTTCCTGTTGTTCAGTCAAATCTGAGGCCAATCCAATCTGCTGTCATACTTTTCAAACAACTTGTTCTAAATTCACTTGCTTAAGGTCCATAGAACACAATTTCACTCTAAAGCAAACAGGATGAACATTTGATTTCTGAGAACCATAGTATTTGCTGTACTGAACTCTACTATCAACTAGCTGTGCAGCTGTAGAGACTGATCTAGATATGATATAATAATATTGACTGCTAAATGAAAAACTGAAATATACTGAAGTGTGTTACAAACACAGTAACTTTTCTCTATCAAATCATGGCATTTCCAAACTCTATTTTTTTAATTAAGGTAATTTGAGGTTTATTAAGGAAATGGACTTTTTATGGATTAATAAAACTCTTATAATCCAGTCACAGTAATAGAAGATTTTACATGTTTAAACAACTGTTTAACATGTTTAAACAACTGTTGTGCAAAGGGAGCATTAAAATGGAGCAGTTGTCCCAATGGCTTTGTTGTTATTGTGATGCAGGCACATACTTCCTGTATTACACATAACTACCTGCACCTACACATCTTTGCTCTGATACACATGCAATATGTTTCTCCTTAGTTGTTTCTCAATACAGCAACTCACTTAAGCATCAGCCAGTAACATGTGTCAACTCTGCTCTAACATGCATATTACTTGATCTTAAAGGCTCATCCATTTAATCTTTTATTTCTCTTCCCCTTTTATTTCCAAGACAAGTACTGGTCTATGTGGCAATGAATGCACTGTTCCCTATAGTAACAATAACTAGCACATTCTTAGACTGATCAGTATAAGAAACATTGGCACTTATACTCCAAATTAAAGTCTTCCCATTTAAAGTATGATTAGTATTTTAATGGTGCTGTGCTATGAATAACAGTGGTTATTTAAAGTGCAAAAATTAGTAATTCTCACTGTTGGCTAAATGTGTCCATAAAATTCAAGTGAATTTGAAAAATGCTATTTTTTCTTTTATTCATCTAAAATTATCTAAACTTTTTTACATAGAGAAATTTAAAAGCACAAAACGCAAACAACTAATCTGACAGTTAAGCAATAAATTCTGTTTTCACCTTGTACACTTGGTCCAGAATCTCCTGACTGTGCAGGATTTAATGCCCAATGTAGCTGTCGTTGAAACTCAGGTCTGTCTTCTGTGTGAATTAGTTCAAACACACTCTGGTGTATAATATCCGACTAGGAACAAAAGGAGAAAGGTGAGAAAGAATGACAATAAGAAAATCATATGACAATATGATACAAGTTGTTTGATTGACAATGCTGTTATGGATACAGTAAAATACATTTTGTTCAGGGATAAATACATACAATCATATGCAGGTGGCAAAGTTTCATGAAACAATTTTTAGCAGCACAGAGAACAGCTCAGTTAGACACGTGACTGTAAACATGGGAAATAATAATAAAAATACTACCTTAGAAAAAAAAATTACATTATGTCAACTATTTCTTTAGCTGCTTTTACCTAAGAAGGCCTGGAAATGCTGTGCTTAGGTTCTGTTTCAATTATTTAATTTTAAATACTGGTAAATAAAGTACTTGCCAGCTAGTACTTGACTTGACCAACTATAGGTGCTACAGGAATCCAAAACAAGCTAAAGACCCTGAACCAAACTGCCAAAACTAACCGCAGATTATAAACAGTGGATATGTTTGCCTGAAAGCTTTGTCACTTCTTAAGGATGAGCTAAAACATAATTACTAAGCCCTTACTCCACTACCAATTATGTGGTTAGGAATGTGATCTAAACGGCAAAGGCTCAAGAGCAAGGATCAGTGCTTAAAGGAATTTAGGGGGGGGAAAAAACCCACCCAAAATATTCAAGAAAAGACTCAGTTGACTGAGAAGAGTTAAGATCCCCGTTTTGGCATGTTTGAAAAACCCAACCATTATATAAACAGCAAATATTTAAATAAAACATATATCTAACATAATTTAGATGAACTGGCAAAGGCAGAAGCCCAGGTCAAATTTTGCTATGATGAATTTCTTAAATATCCAGTATTTTCCAGAATAAATTGCCAGAAATGTTAATTTTCATAAGTTTAAGACCTCACTCCTATATCATACGCTTGATTTACTGGCATTACTTCACAAATGTTATACCCAATTTGTTTTCCAAGCTTTTTTTTCTTTTTTCATTCCCCAACACTGAAGGGATATGTAACCCCAGGAGTAACAATGGGGTTTTCTGAAATATTTTCTTTTACATAAAGTTTCCCCAGTCTCTTATCAGTTACCTGAAACTGCAGACCAAGCAAGGTTTCTTGCTATTTTTAGACAGCAGCTGAATCTATCAATATGTAGTATCCATGGATATACATTGAGAACTATAAATACCATCTTCATTCTATCATCTTCACATAAAGTAATCCCAGGAGTTTTCTAACATAGGCAGAATTTGCTTGCTATGCCTTAGTCTTTAGTACTTTGGCACCTGGTTTTCGAGCCCAATGAAGTCAGCCATAATCAATCGGCACCACAAACAGTAAAAATACAAACGCTTGTTTTCAAATTAATAATTAAATAAATAAACATGAGCAAGAGAACAAATTCTAAAAATACCAAAATCACTCACTTGATATTTATAAAGCTCAAGGCATATGGAAATAATTTTTCATGAAAGGTTTCTATTAAAATAATTACCTTCCCCTTGAATTATGTCTCACTCAGCATCATAAACTGGGTAACACCATAGTATAAATTTCAAACAGTTGTTCCAGTAAAGAATAATTAAGTGTGAAAATACCCTATCTTGCCTAACTCAGCTTTGGAAATTATATTCCTGTTGTGCTTGGCCTGACATCCTCGCTATGTAAGCTGATAGAAAAGTAATACGGTTTCAAAGTAACTCAACCTAAAGTACCTGAGATTTTTATTCCAAAAAAATTTAAGACCTTAAATAGGAACACTGATGCTCCCTGAAATCAGGCAAAACCTCTGAAAATAAAAAAGAAGAAATAAACTTACTTGTTGGAATCCCAAGTAGTCTTGAATAGTAGAAGAGACGTAAAAGACCAGAGCATCTGCTGTAACAACTAACACAAATCCATTTAGTGCCTGGGGAAGAAACACAGCAAACTGTCAGCTTCAGAAAGAAAATTCCAGATAATTATTGTGGCTCTAGGTCTACCTATGCTGTAGTCCCCCAACAAAATGTGAAGCATGCAAAAGCACATCATTATCTACAGCACAAACAGAAGGATTCCTCATTGCATCTCTCTATAGTATATGTGTTAAAATGAAAAAAAAAAGTATCTAATGAAAAAAAACCAACTTTTTTTTAAATTCAGTTGAGAAACCCAACCATGTTGGTGATTTTTAAATACTCTTGATTGTACAAGATGATGGACAGTAGTGTGAAGAACTATAAGTTTATCTAATATCAACCACAGTTCACAATACTTGTGTGGCTCAAGCCTTGGATATCCTCAAATGCCCACAGTACAAACAAAAGCCATGTCACAAACCCAGTCCCCAAAATCCATTCTATTCATAGTACAGACAGGCCACTGTGGACAGGAAACCAAGCCATTAAGATCCCCTATATAGTCCAAGAAAACATTTTATAGTTTACTTAAAATAGAAAACCTCTGCAAAAGCGGACTGTTGCAAGTAAACAATGTTTTTGAAGAGATTTCCCCCTCCGTGGAGCAGCAGACCAGGCGGCTCCACACTCAAAGTCACGCAAAGGGCATTTATCTGAACTCCCAATCAATACAGTCCATGGCAATTGTTGTGATAGCAAACAGTGCATTTGTGACTTGGCAGCTCATCTGAAAGGTGCCGATCCACTTCTATGGATTGCAGTCAAGATTTAACAAAAGGCAGTCTCTAGGGGCTGGATTGAGTATATTGTGCCACCTAATTTCCTCAGCTGCATCAAAGGAAAATTTGGCCAACATACTCAAAACACTTTTTTTAAAAAACCTCTTTATTTATGCAGTAGTGTACATAGAAAATGTAAAGTAAGTGAAGGATATCCTATATCTTACTGTAACCAATTAATAATACATAAATGAAATACCTGATTAAATGACTGGTCTTTAAATGCTGTGAGCCACTCCGATTTAATGTGTAGATATTATTTAATCTACTTTCATAAACAGTTGTTAGCTCTACAAAAACTCGCTATAGGTTTAGTAAATTTTATGTGAATAAAGAATTATCTTTAAAAAATCAGTAATAATCTGAAATTAAATAGCATAGTCAATCCAAGAAATCTCAAGTGGTTACACAGAATCCTTGGTTTTGAGGAAGCTTCCAGTAATTTCATGGGAGCAGAATGCTGCAGTGGCAGGTGCTTGTGTCCTCTGCTAACCCTGTTCTGCAGGGTATTTCACCTCAGCTGGTTGACATAAAAAAATCTGCAAGCTGCACAGCATCTAACTTTGTCTCAAATGTTAAAATTGGTTATTCTGGTCCATTTCATACAGAGCTACCTACACATTCTGTATCTGGGTTCATCTTGAACCAGGATTGTTATTCAGATAGCCAGATGCATTATTTAAGCCAAAAAATCTATAAAATGCATATATCTGGATATACCAATAAGTGGGAGATGAGTTCTGATGGAGGTTTTTGCAATATTTAATCCTAAAATAATTACCTTAAAACACATAATGAAATTTCTCAGTGAGTTTATTATTCTGGAGAACTATTATTATTAATAAACAAGATTATATTTGTGCCTCTAAAAATTACTCTCAATGCTCCTAATAAAGAGGTAATTACAAAATTGTTCATCATTTTTGAGAATTAAGTTTTAAAATTTTCTTAGAGTTCATAGTTTGTCTTGCACTTTTTATCATAAACTTGCCTGGGCTGTAATAGATTTTGTATTTAAAATAAGAATTTGAAATAATTTAAGTAATTTTAAAGGAAATTTAGCTTGCTTTTAAGGAAGGCACATTTATGTATTTGATCTCCACTTTCACAACATATTTAATAAGCAAGACAGTTTCTATGTTGGAAATTAAAGACAATTTTCTGTTTGTTAGGAAGCAAGCAAAAACAACTGATAAACAAATAAAAGCAAATACAAATAGGGTGTTTTTTCATTTCACTTTGGCAAAACCAAAAAAAGTAGGGAGATAATAAAAGGAAAAAATTCATCATCAGTTATAATTTATTCACCTGTGTACCACAAAAGACTTCTGAGCCTAAGTAGAAGGGAAGGACTTTATCAATATTTACAACTTACTAATTCCCACTATCTTCTAGAAAATTCCCAATTTCATCACACTCATGAGTTGTTACATAACCTAAGAAAACTCTATCTGCATATTCATTCTCATAATTTTTTTTACATATATAAAATATTTACAAAACAAATTCATTTAAGAAATTTGGTTAATTTACTTATTTGGTTAATTTACTTAATTCTTCCCAAGTGGGGCAGAATTTTCAGTAATAACTATATCACCCAAAATTTTCATAGTGGAAAAGAGTTCCCTCATATAACTTCCACTCATAAGTCATAACACTCCCCCCCATATTTCAGATGCAATAGATGCCTCCAATATAAAACATGTATTTCAGCTTTTTAGGTTTTTTTCCTGTTTAAAAGAAAGCTGTTCACTGGCAGTAATTCCACAAAAATTTTTGGCATACTTTATTAAGGTTAAGAAATTAAATACATGTCCTAGTCTTTTTAGTTGATTAGAAAACAATTTTCAATTAGCATAAATTTAAAATAATTGTTTTCTGGGATTCTTAGAACCTGTTTTTATTCTAGTCTTTGAACATTGAAATTAATTTTTCTCTAAGCAAACAATTGGCTCTGACTGAATGATTTGCCACTTTTGATAGATACATCAGTGTGAAACCTGTGTAGAAGAGAGACTACCAACGTATTTCAAATGGAGCTGTGGGTCTCCATAAAATCTATTTTGTGAAACAAAACAGTTAGGACAGTGTAATACTTATACTTGTAATTTATTGAGTTTAATGTGGACTTGGTAGTATATAATTATGCATATGCTTTGACACTCTAGGACATTAAAACAGGTTAGACAAATAAAACACCCCACAGTTTTTAAATTAATACTTTCCATTAGTTCATATAAAAGTTATTCAAAGTATTTTAATATTTGTCCTGAATCTACACTATATATGCTGAGTTCTTTCAAACCACTGAGAAAGTAAGATATTTCAGCAAGCCCGAAGTATTTGAAGGAGAAATTGTTTCTCTCAGACAATTAGTGACTGAATTTACAGTAAAATAGTAACTTATCTGGCCCCTATAAAAATTGTTCCTTTATATTAACATCTTTATTAACAACAGATGCAAAGAGATGGGAACCCCCCCAAGAGAATACTTAGAAACATTTAAGAGGAGCCCACATTCTAACATCCACTCTGAAGTCCCTACTACCAAAGAAAATCCAAAAGCTGTGTAACATTACCCTAAAGAAAATAAGGAAAGAATTTCACAATAAGAAAGCTTCTTCTATCTCATCACTGAGTATCTAGTATGCTATATACAGGGTTTGGTTTCTTTTTAATTTAAATCTTTGTACAAGATATCTATTGCAAAACATACCTGCAATAGGAGTTCTCCTTCCAGGATCTGCATCCCTTCTCCACACTTTCCTGTTCTGGAGGTTTCCTGAATGCCATTTCTTTCTGGTCTGGTAGAGCTAGATGATTTTAATGCAACTAGAACAAAAAAAAAAGAAAAAAAAAAATGAGCAATCTTTGAAAGGCTCCCTCTAGAAATTTAGGTAATGATCTGCTATTTTGTGTAAGAAAAAAATGAATTAGTATATATATATATTTATATATATTATAAATTCAATCTAATGAAAGTTTTCTGCTTCCATGTCAAACTTTTTCCTCACCTTTAGAGTGAATCCCCCAATTTTGTCACCCTTATCTTTTCTATATATAATACTTTCACAACAAAATCATTATTATTGCAAACAACCCAAGCCTCATTATTTTAAACCTTTTTTTCCTTCTTCTCGTTCTCCTTTCTATAAGACTCACTTCTAATTTGTCACTTTGGTAACAAATAAAGGGCATATTTGTTTTCACAGGCCATTCTCCTATAACAATAGCAACTCTCTGTTAAGGTAGGAAAGCACTTGCATTTATTCTTATCCCACCCAATTTTAGACATCAAACTGTGGTTCATCAGACAGGTAAGCCTGCTCTAGACCTAAAGCTCCCTTCAGGGAAAGGATGGAAAGAAACATGAACCCTAAATGCAAGCCACATAGCAAAAAATCCCAAGAAAACAAAGAAAGGGATTTCAAAGAAAAAGGTGTGGGTATTTTCTGTCATAGTTAAATTTAAACCTTTTAAGCAACTAGGCATTCTTTTCAGCTTCAGAGAAATTACCATAAAAATAAATCACTATTATTCAGATCACAAATATTTCCAATTGAAAGAAAAAATTACCCAATGACTAAGAAATGAAGAATCAAATCAGATTGCTATGAAGTTCCCAAAAGACATTCCCATCTCTGCATCCTTCTAATAAACAAGATGCTATCAAATAAAACTACATACTCAAAGATCATCCATAACTCAGAATTTACCTACTTTTCAGCACTCCAAAAAAGAGGGGAGGGGGAAAAGTCTTCAAATCTGAAATTAGTCTGTAGTGTCTAAACAGCTTAAAATAACATGAGCAATTGTATCTTAAACCTCAACCATAAAACTAAAGGCCATCACCTCCCAACCCCAAAACTTCCATGCTGCAAAGCAAGGGAAATTTTTAATAGAATAAAACCTACAAAAACAACCGCACTTCTGTAAAATATAAGTTTCTCATAATGAGAAAGCCTAAATTTCAAATGATTTTTCAACCTGATTCATTTTTTCACTATTCAGAACTCTAGTCAAGAATCCTGAAGAACTTCTGTTCACTCACATTTAAATGACATTAAATGATATTTTACACCACATATATTAACTGAAAGATAAATTATGCCTTTCCCATTTTTTTAAGCCACCATGGCAGCTAAGAACTTTCAAGCCAGACAGTTTTCATTAAAATATACCTCAAAGGCACCACAGGGTGTCTTCTAAGGAGACATTAATTGATTAATCAGATCAGAATGTATCTAAAGGTTTGCTTTGAAATTAAAACCCTGATGCTGTTCTTCCTACAAGGCAGTCAAAATGTCCTGCAACACTGAGGTGGAGTCACAAATTCATAAGAATAGGTTACGTAGCCAATTTTTTTTCTAGCATTATTTCAAAAGGATATATAGAATATTCACTAAACATCCCTGAAGCCAACAGGCAGTAGAAAATATTTTAAAATGTATATTGTATGATTATTGAAAAAGTCCACATTCAGGTGATTGTATGATTTTTGGAAAAGTCCACATTCAGTGAAAGCTGCAAGTAAAGATGCCTAATCATCCTTGCTATTCTGAAAAATACTGTATGTCATTAAATACAAGGGTTTTTTTTTCTTTTATAATGTCTGTTAGGATAAAACACTTTCAGAGAGATAAAATCTATCCAAGTTCCTGAGCTCAAGCGTAGCTGATGCATTGGTGGCTATATTCCTTTTAACTTTCAAGGTGCACAAGAGGTACATGTGAAGTTAAACATTTTCCTGAAATGGAATCTACAGCTTGTGCAGAAATCAGAATGTGGATGGAATCAAGCTGTTTACAACTAAGGCACATGGAAAATTGACAACTATCTGAATCAGTAAAAATGGAAGATACAGTGGAAAGTAGAGCTGTATATCCATAATTTGGTATACGACTCTGGGAAAACAAAAGAAACAAATCCCAATTTACCTTGTTCTGACAGATTAATCACAGGCCTGTTAGTGTCTGCTATAAGCCCCCCAAGTCTCTGGCATGGAACAACCCTAGACACCAGGATGCACACTTGTAATGTGTGCTTCTACACTGTCAAACTGAAGGCTACCAAAACCAAGGAACCTTACAGCACAGGAGGACCACCTTGCTAAGCAGCAATTCTGAACAGACTTAGCCACACAATGACGTGGCCTCAGAAATATCAGCTAGAGATATAATAATAGGTAATGGAAAGGAGAACTGAATCTTAAAAAGCATAACTCATCCAAAAATAATATTACAGTCAGTATCACCTAGCTTAAAACAAGCCATGTGTGTTCTGCTAGTTCTCATAGTCTGTCTTACTCATGTCATCAGACAAAATAATCTCAATAGTTCATTACTTTAGATTCTTTGAATCTCTGAATTCAATAGCATTCATTGTGGGCTATCCTCTCTTAATTTTCCTACACAGGAAATTAAAGCATTAATACTCCCACAGAGTAAAGAGGAAAAATCTGTACACATACTCTCGAACATATTCATTATCAAATTACTTCTCAGAATTTCCCATTAATAATTTTACAGCACCAAAAATAAATCAAATTTGCTTATATTTATTTAAAAACCTCGAATCAAATGAGCAAACAAAAAACCTCCAAATCAAAAAAACATCTGTTACGCAATTCTATCAGGAGGGTTGGATTTGTAAGCACCTGCTTTCCAAGTAGGTTAAGGACTGTCATTTAATTCTGTGTCCAGCAATAAGCATCATTTCCATTGCCTAGACTTCTCTGATTTGAAGTACTGAATCTCAAAGACAACTAAACAGTGACATTTAATAGATTCTTCTAGACAGAAATATATATATATTCTGATACATTTGTTTTATGATTGTGAAATGCTTTAGCACCCAAGCCAGCAAATGTAAGGTCAGGTAAGCAAATGTAAGGTATATATGTTAGCAACTATCTAGCCAAGTTTCTAATGAGCATTCATGCAGAAGCTTGATTTAACACATACATACTTGAACTGTTGAATTTACTATTACTTTAAGAACACAGTATAGTTAAAATACTTAAAGGCATTCAAAAACTGTTCCACTTCCCCTATTCATGAAAGAAGTGACACACCTACAACACTTATAGAAATATTCAAAAGAAATATCAGTAACAATGAAATCTAATAAAAATGCCTTTAACCTCAATGTGACTTATGTAATAATCAGTTGTCTGACCATAGAACGACAGAGTAGCATCCATCCATTTCAATATTTACCTCAGCCAAACCAAGTTTCTCATAATGTTTTCCTCAAATCTAGAAACTACTAAATTTGGAAAAAAGCACAATTTTTTCAAGTCATCTGAAAGAAAAAATAAGAAAAACAAAAATAATTTTCTCTGTTGAATGAATGATGAAGTTTTTCTGATATAAATGCACACTTTGCTGGTGCTCAGCTGTGAAGTCTGTAGAGATTTTTCTCCACTGAAACCTTAGCATTCACACACCAAATGTCTCTTATTATCAAAGGAATGAAAAAATGTATGGTTAAGCTTTCCATCTCAAAATTCATCTAATCCAGCCACGTGTTATTAGAGTGCTGAATAAAACCATTTCAGCAACTGCTGGCTGAAAAGCTTCATAGAAACCATACCAAAGTTCGATGTGTTTGTAACCTTTTCCTACCTTTTCTCCCCCAAAGAAAAGGCATAGCAAATTGTTTTATAGAAGTCAGGGTAGCTCACTACTGAGAACAGATCATCAAGGTGCCAAATTTTAAACAGATCTATTAAAATCATATTGAGATGCAACAAATTTCTTTGAATCAGACTTGAGACAATTTTTATGTGTAGGTGAATGATCTGTTTAAGCCTAAAACTGTATTGAAGCAACACTTGTCTAACACTGCAAGTATATCACTAGCACATCAGTCATGCAGTCCTGGAATTTAATCTTAAAGAGCCTCCCAGAACTGCTTTAAATCAAATCTTGGCATGGTTTCCAAAATCCGGCCAAACAGGTCAAAGTTTGCAGTCAAAGCCAATTGAGACCGTTTCATAACCTTTTCAGTAGATTTATAAATTCTACTTGTCTGTTCTAGATTACTGTACAAAAACAACAGTTCTCTTGAGCGGGGTGGTCCTGCTCCAGCAACAAATGCTAAGCTTCAACACGAAGGTCACCAACTAACACAAGACAAGGAGGGCACTATTGAGAAAACAGTAGTTTAATATTAAACTCTTGCCTAAATCATTAACATAAGCTAAACTGTTTATACTGGTGAAAGATTCATTTTAAGTGGGAGAAAGTATTATATATACACACCCATGTATCTACATGCAACCTTATCTATTTCCATTACTTAAGATTATATAAAACATTTTGCACCTGCAATCTCTGACACTGTTACGGCAAAAATGTTTATGAAAGTTAAGTAACACAAGGAAAAAATGCAATTAATTATTTTTCTAGGAAGATAAAAGATGCATTGGCTTTGTATTTCATAAATAGCTACTCTTCTAGATAGAAAAATCATACATTTTAGTAACAAAACTTGTGAAGGATTGCTCAGTATTCAGAGATACATGAGAAAATAAATAATATTCAGCATTATCATAACTAGTTCTAAAATCATAGTTGTTACATGAGGCAAGATTGACTTCTGTGTAGGCTGCACTTAAAAAGCAAAACACGTTACATATCGGGGGCAAAAGTTTTCACAGTGTTTTGCATCCTTAAATTTTCCATTTCCTACTTTCACATTTATGATTCTGAATAATTGTCAAGATAGATTTACAGTGGGCCTTCTTCCTTACATGTCTGAAGATGAAATAATTTAAGAGCAGTCTTCCTGGTAAACTGAATTGTACAGCTTCTAAATTACAGTAAACTGTGGATGGACGGAGCATTGTATAACGTGTTCTCCATTACTACTGAAACTCCAAAATGTAAATACATTAATAAAAACGTAAAAAATACATCACTTTTGTGATGTGCAGAGCAGCATCAGAAGATTTCAGAGCAGTATCAAAAGAAAACACCTTACAAAAGTAGTCATGGAAGTTGAATAATCAGATTTCGTAAATATAAGCAAAATTAGGATGAAATTGTACATTTGGTATTGATTAGTAGCAAAGGATACATTTTTCTGCCTTAAGCATCAATGAATGCACCTAATTATGACAGTCCTGGAATTGCTTTCAAATAGTATATTTTAAAGCAGAAAAACTACCAATAAAACATACCCAGGAGCTGCCTTTACTTTCCATAAAGAAAGCCAAATATAGTTTAAAAACTAGTAACAACCAACCTTCAGCCTCAGAAGACATGGTACATTGATTCATAAGCATATTTTCAGCTCATGTAGAAACATATAAATATGTCCACATATTAGGAAAAGCTACTGAAAGAACCAATAAGCCACAGAAGACAGGTATTTCTTGATTTGGCCTCAAAGAAATTATTCATGGTTCAAGAGAGAGAAAATGCCATGAGGCAGCTATCATAAGAGGATAAATCACACCACCACAAATACCTTCAATGAAATGTTAGTAGGTTATAGTTGGTGAAAGAAGAAAAAAAGATACTGAGGAGGCATAAAGTTTTCACCAGGATAAGTTCTAACAAGAGAGAGGAAAAAAAAAAAAAAGCCTGAAAAATTATTTCCACTATTTAAAAAAGGAGAACAGAACAAGGGTAAGTGGTCAGGTTCTGGGCATCTCCAGCACTTTTGAGAGTCAGTAATTTAACTGCTGTAAAGATACAGATTGCTTACTGATGTTACAAATCTCTAGAAATCAAGTGTTTCCAGGTGTGCAGATCTTGTGACTGCAACCAGAGCCCAGCAGAGCCACAGACCTGCACTGAACACACTACAAGTTCTGTGCATGTGCACCCCTCCATTTCCAGTCATCCAGTACTTTCTTTTTAGCCCAGATTCAAACCAAATAAAATGCATACTCATCAGCTATACAAATCAGACACGGCAGAGAGAGCACAAGTCTGCCATCCACGAGGATGTTCAAGTATAAAGCAAATTTTATTTAAGGGAGGAAGAAATGTAGGACTTGCCCAAAAATGCTTAGGCTAAGAACAGGAAAAGGAAATTGTCATCTCCAAAGCAGATGATTCCAAAGGTTAAAAGTGCTTTAATACAAAATGTTTCAACAGAAACTGTTAGGAACCTATAGTGGCTGCCAGTAAAGCACCTACTACAATATAGCCACATGTATTTGCTAAACTATGGGGAAATATTTATACTTTTGGCATAATCAAGAAAAAGAAATTTCAATATTATGGTTCTACTAAGAATCCTACTTGAACGTTTCAGAGACCATGGATAAAAACAGACCTACAAGCCAAAAATAAACCAGTAAATATTCTGTCAGCATTGGACTAAAATTACTCAAGGTACAGCTCCAGAACTTCCCAAGGGCCCCGCTGTACTTACACTTCAGACATGTCCTCATGCATATTTTACACTCAACAAGAGAAAAGTGCAGAAGTGGTACACATTACTTCAACTGCTGCAGGAGTCTAAAACAGTCTCTTCATTGCAATCAATATATAACGAATATACGTGAGGAATAAAAGCAGCACACAACGTTTTTCTCAGTACCAAGTACCATGATTTTTGAATGTGTGATATTTCAGATTCACCTAAACAAACCCTATTTAAATTTAAAATGATCGTGTGTTTCCCCTGCTGTACAAAAAAAGGTCCAAAGTGAAAAATACTATTTTTCATTTATCTGTGATCAAATAATATGCTTAAATAATTTAGCATGAAAGCTATTTTTGGTATAAGGAAGTCTGTTGCTTGCCCTTTCAAAACTGACATGTCTGGAGTTCAGATCAGTTCTACTTAGTTTCCAGGTCTATGGCAAGGATACGTTTCCAACACTCAGAGTTATAAATCATAAAACTGACAAAAACTTGGCAGGAGTATCACCTTTTTTCCACCTAAACTTCAATCAAATTTTATTGGCCAAGACTCAAAGGGAGCCACAAATTTGCAGAAATTATATTTCTGAATTACAAGATTACTTATAGTAAATGAGTACACTCATTTGTTCTACTGGGGGAAAAAATAAATAATCTTTTCTCTAAATCTAATTTTGCTGCTTAGTAAAATTTACCAACACTAACAACAAACAAAAGCACAAAAAATCTTTCAAAAAGTTTCTAAAACCTATGAATTTTGTTGATAAACCACCATATCCTAGAAATACTGTAGCATAGTATTTTAATTCCCCTTATTTTATGATATTTTATACTTGAACATTCTATCTGAATATGTATCATCTAAAGAACAAGATTTTCATTTAAATTTGCAAATTTTTTAATTTAAATAATTATAAAACTATATATAGAAAAAAAAAATTCAAGCCATATCAGCTACTTTTCAAAATATCTTGAAGTTACAAAAGGTGAACCAGCAAGTTGGTAACTTATTTGCTGTTTTACAAGTTGTGTGTTTAGTGGACCACAACTCAAATCCTAAAACTCATTTATAATAAAACAAGAAGATATATTTTAATAGCTAGTTGTACTGAAAAGTTATTGTTCTGCTAAATGCATGACTACATGTGTAAATACTAAACAGGAGGAAGAAAACCATAAATTCTTTCTTTCTAGCACCTGAAACATGGGACAGCCTGTATCTCTAACATCTCTAACTCTTCCTGGCATTATTTTTATATCAGCTAAAAGCCTCTTAGAAGAAATGAACCCTAACCTCAGTCTCCTATGGAAAGCTGAATAGGTAACAGCAGGTAAACAGGACAGGAATTAGATCTTACCTAATGAGTTTATGATGGGCTAAATGAATAGCAACTTCCTGAGACAGAATTTGGACAAGATACTGGCTCTCCACTGTTATTTTGGAGAAATATCCAAAACTTCATGGTTAAATATCCTAAAAGAAAGATGCTTTAACTGCAACAGCCTTAAAAGTGACAGCTGTCTTTCCCCACAGCTTCAGTCATGGCAGCACTTTAAGAATGCTTCCAAAAATGAGGAAGGCAATAAATAGTGAAGAATCTGTGGCTTAGCTATATTTTCCAGACAGTAATGCCACTATTATACTTTTCAAGTAAATATAGGATTATAGGATACACTACAGTATATACATGGGGCAGGCCGGGTGGTAGCAGGCAAGAGAGAAAGATTGAGAGGCCGAAGACAATGAGGAAGTTATCAAAAATATGCCTAAAAGTTGAGAGGAAGAATGGTTTTGTGGTTCTGACATTGTCTTCCTGTGCATTGTGGTGGAAATCATACAGGCACTGTACACTTCATTTCCTTAACCATGAAACCAGAACAGGAGCACTTCAGCTCCACCAGCACTGCAAGGATAAATGCAGTAAAGATTTGGAAGTGCAGGTTCTCTAATTGAGAGAGATTTCAGAGCTCCATATGAAAATCACATTAGATTACACAAAGCTTAAAGGTTATAATTGCATAGTATTTCAATATCATCTTTCCTGACAATTTTGGTTTGCTGTGTTGAGCTATAAGATTTACGAATTAAAGACCTATGAATGGCTATAGTCTCCATATAACAAACAAGGTAAAAAATCTAATGGCTTCTTATACAGAAAGAAGGAAAAGGGAAAAAAAAGGTCAGACTGGATTTTACCCCAGACACTTTTGTTGAAGACTCAGCTTAGGAAGCTGCACAAGACAGAGGTCTGTGTTTCTGACCTAGCATCAGAAAACAGAAATAGCAACAGCAAACGTTATATAACTTATGTTGCTAAGGGTTAGGCTGTGACGCAAAGGAAAACTATATTTTATTCATTACAACCCCAAGGAGGAGGGAAAGAGAAAGGCAAGGAATACTGCAAAGAAGGGGAACTGGAGCACACAGACAAACTTTGGAAGAAGAGGACTCGGGGTAACAGGAACTCCTGCCTCTGTCATCTGCTCTCCCCCACAGGGATTCATTTCACGGAGGGCCAGTTCTAGTCTGTCCAAAAGTAAACCTGATAGAAGCAGCCTGATAAAACCACAGACAAACCATGGGTGTAACTTTGCAAAGCTTATTCCAATAATTCTAGCATTAGAGGATTTTATCTAATAAATATTTTAAATATTTAAAACTTTAAATATTAAAACACACCCAGGACACAACAAGTATTAACAAAATCTTACTACTGGAACAACTTATTTACTCATCTTTCATAAACAACTGCTCAATTAAGTCAGACATGTATGAATAGTAAACCTAAAGCAAAACGATATTTCATTATTATGTTACCAGGTACATCTACCAGTTCTCATAGACAGAACCTTTTCTTCAATACCATAAAATATTTTAACATATTTTATGTTTTTAAGAGTCTAAAATTAATATGCAAAATGTTACTTATTATTTAAAAAATCGCTCCAGTTAAGGTTCTATTCCAAAATAATTCTAAATACAGAAATGATACATCCCTTTCATACCAAAACTTTTTCAGTAAACCAAAAGGTATACAACATTTTCTTAATATTTTTAATGCTTCTATTTGACTTTTAATAAACTGCTTCAGAAATCGAGACAGATACTTAAATGCTATTCATTAAACATCACTACTTAATTGACCCACAGATACCCGTAACACAGAAAGGTCCTGCCTTGATGAGATTGCCCTCGAGGGCAACCACACACACAAAGAAAGATGAGTGATAGGATAGTATCAAGATTTCAGTTTCTTGTTGCAGTTTCATACTTTAGAAGAACTATGGGGCTTGTGTGGACTGGCAGAATTTTTTTTGGTTGGGGATGGGAGGGGTTAGGGGTGCTGAGGGTTTGGGGGGTTTTGTTTGTTTTCTGTTTGTGCTGTGGGGAACGTTTCTTTGTTTTGAAACTGCCTAGAAATACAAAGATTGTTCTGAGAATCTGACAGCAAAAGGGACCTCTCTGGAGCTGTGACACAACCTGGCCTGGAGCTCACAGATGCCCATGGTGTGATGTTGCAGTATCTTGTATCTCTGAAGTTGACAATACTACAGCACAATTTAAAAGGGATTTCCATCTGCTTCCACATAACTTGGTTCCACAGCTTTATAGTACACATGAGACTTTGCTAGATGCTCAGAAAGAACAGCCCCTTTCACTAACTCTTCATTTCACAGGCATTCCTTTCTTGTTTGGGAATTCCATAAATTTTTGTTTCTAAAGAAACTACAACATTGGAAATGCTGTACGTAAGTAATTACCATTTCCTCACAAAATGCTTCTTGAAGCATGTTCAACTTTCACTGCACCTGAAATGCCATTAAAAAGCTAAGTTGGAAGATGCAATGTCTTAAAGGGGACAAAGCAACATTTTCAGACAATAACTGCTGGTATACCACATCACCACAGTAAATATTTAGTTAAATCTCAATAATACTTAGTTCTTCCTCTTTTTTATTTTTCTTTTTTTTTTTTCCTTTCTCCCCTCACTGAGATTCTAGGAAGGGTTATTTCGCTTATTTTCCTAGAAATCCTCAAATTGCCACTGACCATTTTGTCATGTCCAGCTTATGTCCCCCTGTGATAACACTGCCCATTAACTTCAACAGTTCCTCTCCCTTTTTTTTTTTGTACTACCCTACTTGGTATATTCACTGACAGCAATCATAAGCCCTAGCCTGCATTCTGCCATGCTAAACACGACAAATGCAGTCATCTCCTGTAATATGTACTCTCCAGGGCTTCTTTGTTCCTGTTCTTGTGATATTTGCAAGACCCTAACTTGATTTAACAAACTGAATGACATCTCTCAAATCTTCTGGAGAATCTCAGTTGTTTTGAACTGTTTGATAAATGGAGTAACCCTGCTCTACAGGAATGTACTCTTCAACACTACTTCCAAGACTGCTTCAAGTGAATCTACCAAAATCTTCAGAAGGGAGCAACAAAAGACAGCTAAGACCACCTTAATAAAAAGTCTTCCACATCACTTGTTTTAGCCCCACCAGAAAAGCTGAAATGAGAACAACTACAAATTTAGAAAAATACTTATCAGTATTTATTAACTGTAGCTACTGAGGTGAAAAACATTCTTAATATTTTAGTTTAGCCAGTTATTGTCTGGCTCCCAGACTTCTGGAAACAGTTACGTAACAGGAAACATTGTTTTAACGTGGACAATTGCAATTGAGATGGATATGGCTCTAGGCCAGAGTACTGTACAACTCCAGAAGGCCAGATCCATATAAAGGACCTGATACATGAAATTTGGGGTTCTATACCCAACACTATTTAGAAAACTCACAATTTAAATACCATATGTACTTCAGTTTCCTAAGTTCCACTGTAAGCCCCACCATGCATAGCTGCTGTATCTCCCTCTGGATGGGTAAGAACGGATGGGTGGCTTGGCATCCACTTCACCCTGACCCTCAGCATGGTGCAGAAACTGGATTTCTTCTGACTCTTTCCCCATATGGCATAAATCCAGGTTCTTCTGACAGCTGGTAGCCACTGACTCTTTTACAGGTCTGAAGAAAATTACATAGCTCTTTTTTGCAATATCAGGATATAAACTCAGGTTTTATTCACTCCTCTGCTAGAGGTGGTTCCCACTCCTTCCTTTTCCCCTGCAGAAGAGATCTGAAAGCTGGGGACACAGGTAATACTCACACTTCCTGTTGAAAAATATCTACCATATAGACAAGAATAAAAAAATGTTTCTCAAGCCTGAAAGATCAAATCAAGAAAGCATGTTCCATCTGGGACACTGACCAAAACAGAAAACATCTCTCCCTGACCTAGTTCCCATTAAAAAGGGACCACTCTGTTTGGGATGAGTGTTTCATGGGAAATGCATAATCTAATCCAGAAAACTCAGATCTAGGAAGGTAATAAAGAAAAATCAGAAGTCACATAAAAGAGAGCATACTGAATTCATCTTGACAGAACATTTTTTATGTTGTAAAAAGTGTTTCTTATAGGTAAGGCGACAACATCAGTAAGGATATCTGCCCACAGAGTGGACACTGAAATACAGAATTGGCAATCACTGATATTGGCCTCCACATAGAAAAGAAAAATAGAAACAAGCTTAGGGCCAAAATTTGATTGCAGTTTTATTTATAATAAAAAGAATAATGTGCACATATTTTCTTGTGAACACCTGCATGATATTAAATTTGTTTTTACAGTTACACAGATTGTTCATGTTGTTACCAAGATAAATGTACTTTGCTTCAAATTTTCAGTTAGAAGTTTGTGCCATGCCTTTATCAAGCATATTCAAATTCATATTAGAGTAAGCACAAATCAACTCATATTTTAATGGTGCCATCTGTCATTTTTTTTTGTATTCTGCTGCCAAAGCAGCGAAAGATCAAATGAAATAAAATCTAAACATGAGGTTTCATTTACCCTGCCACAAGAAATAATTTTCAAGGTGGCAAAGACAGATCTGTTTGATAATTATGTATTTTCTGCTAAATTGTTCCATATGCTTAGAATATTTGGGATTTAGCCAAGAAGAAAAGCAAAATCACTTCTTGTAGCTGAGCAGTTCCTCTCCAAAATACACATCAAGTTATCCTTGTGCAGTTGATCCTTAGGTAAAAAGATTTACATTAACTATTTCTTTCACTATGTTCATCAGAAAAAAAACCCAACACACAGTTATAGAAATATATGCATTTAGCTTAACAATTTAAAATGTAAGCTAAAACAGTGCAAAAATAATTTGAAATGCTCTAGTGACAATTTTACTCAATTGACTCCATCTGCTTTACTAAGCCATTTGAATTATTAATAACACTTACAAATATGTTCCTTTGACAACTGTCATTAATGACAAGATATATTTTATATAAAATAATCCAGTTGCAACTACTCACCATATTTGTTTAATCTTTTAATGGAAACTTAATTTTGCTTCCATATTTAAGACATTGACTTTAGTTCTAAAATTAATCCATCAAATTGAAGATTAGCTTTGATAAACCAGAATGAGAATCTATTATTAGTTTTAATATGTTAGTGAGGGAGATGCATATAGGACAGATGAAAAGATGACACAGAGCTCTCTGCAGGATTCAGATGGTGACTGTTAGTGAGAGGAACCCCACTTCCTTCCTGCATCCCAGCCCCTTGTGCAGGAGGATGCTGAACTCACCAAGAGTGTTTTAATTAGAGTTCATAAATTAGGGCGTATTCTGATAATAACTATTTTTTCAAACATACTGCTGCTGTGAACTGTTTTGTAGAAATAATTCCAGATTGATTCCAGGCACAACTTCATACTAATTTCCCTGACCTTACAGTACAAAAGAAGAGCAACACGAGAATTTTTGGCAAAAGCTATACACATCCCCCTTACTGCCTTGCACATCACCATTTTTGTAACACTACTGCCAATCATAATTTAAGGATTTAATTTTACCATTACATTTAGTACATCACATAAATTTATAAAAGGACACAGAAGTATGTTTCCATTTCTAAACTGTTTTCACATCTGTTGAAGAATTCTGGATGTAGTATATTAATTCTGCAGTTCAGCTTCAGATATCTGCATTCTAAATGAATATAAAGTTCAATGATCCTCATTCTTGTAGCAAAACACAAGTAATATGATGGCAAGAAATGCAGTGGTTCAAAGAACTGAAGAGTTTGATTTAGAAAGGTGAGACAGCCCTCAAACACTTTCCCCCAGCTTGCTTTCCAACTCAAGACATGGTTTTCTCCACAGCTTGGATAGTTTTAGCAGGGAACATATTTGCCTTTAAGTTATGACAGCTCACAGCATACAGTGCTCAAGTAAAACAAACCCAGTGATACTTCTTCAACACAGTGAGTAGCAAATCACCACAGCTCACCATTCACCAGCACTCAGCTTCAGCTGGGGCTGCAGAGCTCAACAGCTGACGCAAGGCCAGAGCCCAAATAAAGTTTAGCAGAACAAATTCAGTAACACATACAGCTGCAACCTCACAATATTAGCCTCCTTTGCATACATCAAATATTTGCAAATGAGATGGCAAATTATTAAATGTCACTGAATCCAACATTACATTTAACAAAGAGTAGAAAACTACCATTACTATCTTTTCACAAGTTTTAATATTCCATAACCAGTTGTTAACTCTCTCTGACCCAAACATTCAACTAAAACAACAAGGCTGTGCAAGGCTATTGGAAAAGTTCATGATTTATGTTGTTTTACCAGTTTAGGAAAAGTGAAATGAATCTACACTGTTTCAGCTTTGTGGTACATATGTATAAACAACTCAGCAAAATAAAATAAGATTCACCTTGCCAAAAACGTAAGTGATTTCTCAGGTATGTTTAAACTGAAAAATTCAAGTGCAAAAGGAAATTAAAAAGGCATATTACTGGTGATGATTATACTAATGTATGAGCAGAGGAAGGTAATGACCTGTACAAAGATAAAATAACAGGTGGGATAGAGATGGTCTGTTTTGTACAAAGGATATATGCAACTTCTGAGATTTAACTGATCTTCTTCAGTCTCCAAAAAAGTCAGACACAAAATTGCCAGGCATTCCTTCTTCAGGACAGCTTGGCTTTGTAGGGAAGATAAAAAGGTAATGCTTCTATGAGCTTTCCTAGTCTACTTCTGGCTCTAGCAACAAAAGAAGTTATTAAAAAAGTAGTATCTTATGTATCAGATTTATTTTCCTGCTCTTCATGCAGGCTGTGAAAACTATTGATACTTGTCTCTCTCCTCAAACATAACTGGCATAACTTAGGGGTGAATTAAAAATAAACTATATGTAAATCAGTAATGTATTTCTTATGAAAGGAACTATGGATGTTTAGTCTAGTTAGTACTGTAATAATTTACAGTTTTTTGCTTTTATGTACCAAATGGTATTTCCATCCTTAGATCCTAGTGCCAACAAAAATCTACTATTTCATTCCAAACGTTTAGCAGTATTACACTTTGCATACATAAATATATAGCTGCCAGCCCTGCAGAATAAATTCAAAAAACAAATACTTTATATCCAATCTGGAATCAACACACTGCAAGCAAAAGAGCAAAAGCTTCTGCTATAAGCAATTCATCCTGCTCATAAAATAAACAAAAGAATCATAACTGATTGCAACTTTCACTGTTGCATGGCATAAAAATACAAAAATAATCAGCTTTTATAAAATAATTTATTATTTGCATCTCTTAGTTCCATTTATCTTATGCATATAACTTTCTTATACAGAATTTTTAAGTGGGGTGACAATCTTTAAATTCAAGTAACGTGTAGTCCATTATCACATTCAAAAAGTAAACAGCAATATTTATTTTCAGAGATGTACATAGAAAAGGTGATGCTGCAGCAATGTTATATTTGAACTTACTGCATCAGCTAACAGTTTGCCAGGCTGAGATTAACTCTTGAGTTACTAGAAAATACACAATTATCATTTAAGTGTAAATTGCTTAAGGCTATTATCAATGTCTTAAGAGGAAGAGTTTAGTGGCCTTAATAGCATCTAAATGAAGTAGATATCCCACTAGATGGATTTTTTTTTTTTTTTATTTCCTAGGTTGTTTTTACAAAAGAAAGTGGCATTTTGGGAAAACTTGTTAGTGCTTGTTACTGATTACGAGGATCAATATCAGAAGGAAAACCACAAACCATATTGAAGAAAAACCATATTGAAATACAGAACTGATTCCCTAAACATGTCTCAGATGCTGCCCCATGAGCTACATCCTGTTAAGTATTAAGTTTCTAATTAGGGCAGATTAAATCGTCCGGTTTTATATCTTGGAAAGTGATAATCTTGACTACATATCTTTCAGAGAACCTTCCACGTACCTTTAAGCCTGAAGAATATCTGTGCAGATTAAATAGCATGTTTCACATTTTAAAAGTTCTTTGGATGTAGAGTTCAACTTTTTGATGCAAAGAAGGTTCTTAATAGCACCTACTAGGTTCTTCCATCAGAGAAGGCAACCAGAAAGGAGAGAATTTGGTCATGACATATAAAAGTCAGTAAGCACATCTATAAAGGCAGGAATTTCCACCAGGGAGTCCTAGAAGGACCCCTGTAACAATCACATAGCTGAGCAGACAATGCCATTATGAAACCCTGATTCAGAATATCTGAAAATGTCTCATTGCAGTACCTTCCCTAAAAGAAAAAAAAAGAGATGCAATTTCTCCAAAAATCTCTTCCATTTAATTAAATGTGTCTCTACTTTGACATCTACTTCAGTATGGTTATAGAGTGGGCTTAGCTAATGAAGACAAAGAATCTTCAGGATACTTGAAAGATACCTCAAGTATGAAAATACGTACATACAGTGTAAATTCCTGCATTTTATTTTACTCTTGAATGAGAACATGACCCACTTTATCAACATGAGCTTGGGAGCCATTACCAAATGCAAAGGGAGACAGATCTTTTCCTGTATGATGTCACTGAGACAAGAGCTTCAAGCAGCACATGGCTTTGAACAGCACTGAAAGCGTCCACGCCAGTCATTTTCTCCCAGAAGGGTTCAGAGCAGAAGTGTTTTCTAAACAGTTCTAACCATCTAATATTATATCATTTGAATCTGTCTCCTTCTGCTTGATACTGCCTTCCCTCCCCATTCATGTTCCTTAATCAGATAAATCCACTCCAAGAGATTATAAAATAATTTACCTATGGGTTTCCTGGGACAGAAGAGGCAAAAATGAATCTTGTCTAGGATACTTAGGAGCTTAAACTGAGAAAATAAGGCAGAGGGTTAAACTGAAGGGCAGTCTCAGCTATTTAGGTTAGTCTGACCAGCTTAGTCACTCAGAGTCAGATATCCTCAGCTAGAGGAAGGCATAAAAGGACAGCAGGTAGTTTTCTGTCTCTTAATAGAGAGAGACACCATTTGAAGAGTGGGAGCCCTTCCAAAAACGCATCATTGTACACAGATGCAGTGGCTCACTTGAGCCATAGTATTCCAGAGAGAAGATGCATTTCACAGTGTTAGCTACCCCTCAGCACCACTACTTGGAATGTATGTAAATATGGGAATGTAAGTAAATATGTGCACAAGAAACACATCTCCTTTGCATTATACAAACAGACTGGCATGGATGTTACAGGTGACATAAAATGATGGCAAAGTAATTTGAAGTTGCAAGGCATGGAATGAAAACACTTGCTAAGTTTCCTCTCAAACACAGCCATGGTTTCTTCACTTTGTGCAGGTTTTTTGTTGCACTCTTCTGTTTTGGTCTAGTTCAGATGGATTCAAATCCTGCAACAACCTTATAAGACTGAACCAGCATTCTTGCACAAAACAGGTAGAACCTAATTCTGTCATTAGTATCTCGAATGCTTTCTTCTCTTTAGTTACAAGAAGCACTGTAAGACCCATTACATTTTTTACACTGTTAGTAATCCTAGTCTTTGCCTGAATTATTTTTTCCTATATAGCTTATAACATTTATTACAATATTCCACCATTATCCAGGCTTCCTTATTGCTTAATGTGAAATGTTCTTCTTTGTTATTTTAACTGTGCTTTTAGACTTCTCATTTGTGCACACTGATTTTATAGTTTTCTCTCTTTTATGAGATGTCTGTCTCATTTAATTTTCTGATATGCATCCTAATGACTTTGTAAGTGTTCTCTATTTTCATCCAGTCTTGCATGCAATTTCATTTTTTTTACACTCTATATTTTATTGGGAAAATAATTTAGGAAGAGGTTAAAAATAGAACTGATCCATATCATGCATTCATGACTTCTTGAAAGTTTGCCACAACTTTTGACTTCTAACATATCCTAAGTCATTATGATGAGTAGGAAGCTCAGAACAATTTGGTGAAGGCTGATCTGCTTGCCCCCATGGGTCCACTCAGATTTTTTTTTTACAATCAAGCTTTTTTAGTGTTTTCAAAAGTTAGCCTAATTACTTGGCCTGTCCAGCAAAACCAGATTTCCTTTTTTAAGCCTATTTTCATTACAGCAAGCACTTTTAATTAAGTAAGCAGAAGTGTCTCTTCTTAATTAATACTTAATTAAGTAAGCAGAAGGGAGCACCTAGCACAGCATAATACTCACAAGTCCAGACAATTAACCCACATTTTTAAAACATTTTCTCAATCCATATTCCTTTCTGCATCATTAATACAAAAACATTAAATCAGCAACAGAAACACCCAATCTTACCTTGAACCAAAACTGCCTAGCAACCTTTTCTTCCAATGGGGTTTCAGAGAAGCAAATGTCTATTTTGCTCTTGAATTCTAAAGTGCAAGCAGTGGTTTTAAAATGTTTTCAAAACATACAAATCAGAGTAAACACAATTGTAAATCTCATTGACAGTGTTCTGCTGAACTACTCCTAATTCAGCTCAAACATGCAGGTCTTGTAAAGTCAGCAGTTTATCCTCAAAAATATTCTTGATGATCTCTTGACCTTTGAGGTACTAGAAATGTCATATCTGAACGATCACATCCTAGTGCTTGACCCACTAAAATGGAAAGCTAGCATGAACATCAGTAGTTTAATGCCTGAGCTCTTAATGTCTTTTTTTTCCTCCCACCCAGACAAATGTACAAAATATTGGCTAAATCTCACTCTTCAAGTCACAGTCCCTACTGTCTATAAAATTTACTACTAACAAACAGTAAATTTGCATTACCAACTACAGAAAAATTATTAATAAAAGTAATGAATAAAAAAAATGCCTGCTGCATACTTAGAGCAAAATGCTTTGCAAAATACTGTACAGTAATTGAACCCTTTTCCCTACAATATCACACCCATGTAGAACACGTTTCTGTTAAAAGCATTAACAGCAGTTATGACATTCTTAAATTTGGCTGAAGTAATATCACTGAAGCAATACACTTACTGGTTTTAAAAACATTTTACAGAATGAAGACACTAAATTTTACTAGATTTGCCTAACATATATACCATACTCTGTTTTAAAACATTCACTTAACCCAAGAACTTGAAGTTTAACCAGATTGTGTATGGGATGATTTTCCTCAACTTTCACAGTATACTTTCTTTCAAGCCATTCCCAAAATGTAGCTCAGAAAGCCCTAAACTGCTTGTTGAACTGGATTGGTGTTTCTCCTAAGACCATTAAAAGATTAAAAAAATTTAAAATATCTGGTGTTAAAGATCTGAAAAATCATTATACACCACTGAATGGCTCACAACACTAATTAAAACCAACCCAAACTCTGCTACACAGGTAGCTGAACTCAGGTTTTAATACGCTTTTAGCCTTTTTAATGTTGCTTTTTAAAGAGTTAACAGCATTATTAAGTGTGAAATGTTAGGTGTTTATGCAGTAGCCTCCCTTAAATGGGGGACATAGCATATCCTATCCTCAGTTGCTACAAAATGGTACTTAACACAATCCGGTTTTCTTAAGTAGAAGGTAAAACCAACAACCAAGTTGTGTATTTTTTTTCCTTAAGTGACTGATACTGAACTTATTTCACAGCATGATAATCAATCAGTCCAGAAACACCACACTAAGTCAACATGCACAAGCCTACAAAAACGAGAGTTCAGTCACTGCATTTGGAAGACTCAAACCTTTGCTCACACAAACAGTGGCACTTCCTATAGTAGATGTTCCCAAACCATGCTATGCATTAGGAGCCACTGCTCCTAATTTGGGTGTGAGAATGAAAACAAAGTAAAAAACAGAAAAATAAAAATGGAGTCATAAGTAGTTGCAACCACTATGCAATAAATGCTCATTTCCTTAAAATAAAAGCATATGTGTGCATCTTGCTCAAAATACCCCCATCAGGCTCCCAGATTCAGAGAATGTAAAAGGCAGGCAAAATGAAGATTATATGGGAGCTAAAAGACAGTTTGCTGTTTTTAAGAGCAAGAAGTGGGCCAAAGGTTACAGGACCTTGTAAGTGTAGGATCAGGGATAGACGATTATGTCTTTGTCAGAGAGGGTTAAAGGGAATTTCTAAGCTTCTAATGCATCAGTAGTAGTTCTCCTCAACTTAAAGCAAAGTTGAGAAAAAAAAAAAAAAGCCTCAAGAAAGACTGTATATGACTGTATAATGCAGCAGAACAGCAATTAGTGTGCAGTGTTTTTACAGTTCGCCAGCTGCACCTAGTAACCTGATAAAATTTTATTTCAGATTTTTTTTTAACACATAAGGAATAAAACTTCATTTTTTAAAAAACACATATAAGGAATAGAACTTCACTTGTGCTTTTATCTTGTACTCAGAAACAGAAAAGTAAATCTCAGGAAACATACAATTGTTCAAATTTGTAATCTCTCGCTTGGGCTTTGAAGCTTAACAACCACATACCAAACAGTAACACTGCTTGTGGTTTCAAGACTTAGAGGCAATGAACTCTTGTCCCTTAACTATCACAGAGATGACAGTCACCTGCTGAATCACCAAAACCATATCCTGGCATACACACATTTCTTCTGAGCTATCTCCCATTCAGTAGCTTCTCTTGGTACTTCTTTGCTTCTTCAGAAGAAAAAGGCCAGCAAGAGACACATGCTACTAAATTGTAACTTATCATCAGATGCATTAATGTGATACTGCTTTAGCCACAAAAAGGGGAGGAAAAAGGGCTTCCTAAGCTTTTTGAAGTCAAGACATAAAAAAGGAAGAAAGTGAAGCAATTTAATTCCTTGTGGAACGAGATCTATGGGAAGTTGAACCTGGATTAACAGTTTCCTACTTGTGAGTCTTTGGTTCCTAAAATCAGAGTTTTCTCTTCCTATGACAATTTTTCAATATGTTGGAACAAAGCATAAGCTAATCAAATATTACATATTGTTTAAACTGCCATTTGTTAGGGTTTTGTTTGTAAAAAAGACAGTAAGTTAATAGCAACTAGAAAATGACAGCTAATACAACAGAATTTTTTTAATAAATCACTAATTATAACATGGTTAAACCCTTTGCTTAAGAAAAAAATCATATTAAAATAACTGTTCCTTTTCATATATCAGTATTAATTTTTATTATAAAGCCTAGGAATCAAAAGTGGGTTTTAAATTCCTTTTACTGTTCCCAGTTATTTTCTTATCCATCAGATCCATTAGGGAACTCACCTCATGCAAACTTGGACGTGGTACTCAAACATTAACTCAAATTCTTTTTTTTTTCTTTTTTCTACTGAAAAAATGCCTTAACTTTATCTTCACTGAACTGATGGCTCAACAACAACTTCATAGGATTTTTGCCTGGAGAATTTCTCTACCATTTTGACTGGAAAAATGGAAACTGTCAATTATATTCTATACATGAAAGAGGACAGTTTACTCTATTAGTAAAAGGCAATGTTGAGTTTTGCTACTGCATTAAAAGGGTATGGAAGTGGCTTTGGAAGGTTTCTTTACAAGACTATTCAATTCCAACCCTTGCTATATAAAAATATTAATGAATAAGCACTTTCTAACAGAAATATCTCTTATTTAAATTGAGAGAGGAAAACATACATTTCACCAAAACAGATGAAGTTGTATTTTTATACCAATTCATAACTTCTCAGCAATTTAGGGTTTCTGAAGTGACTGAATTATAGCAAGGGAATCAAGTGTGCTTTTGGAGGATTGCTTCCTTTCCAGACCAAGACTATCTTTTCTCTACTGGTGATCTGGGAGTTACACTCGGCTTATTTCACTGCCAGAGCCCATGGGCTCATCTTGTTAAAAGCCACATGTCTGATAGATGATTCCTTCCTTGTCCTTTGCAGAAACTTCTAATCACCCCCTGAACTTCACAGGTTGCCACTGAGATTGACAGTGAGACCTCGGTTGTACTGCACAGGGGAAGTGGAATGGATCGCTTGGGACAGAAGTGAGAGATTCTCTGGAGAGATGTTAACTCACCAGCTTGGTGATACAAAAACAACTGAAGACCCCATAAAACTCAAGGGAAACAGTATTAACTGCTCTCCTGCTGTCCCCAAAACCAGGTGCCCTACCCAAAAGGCAGTCTGTTTGTCAGGCATGATTTGCCCCTTGCCTATAGATGAGACAACTATTATCACCAGATACAAGCTGAGGAAGAATTTCTTCACTTAACTAAGGCAGTAGCTTTTTCACAGCAGTACAGCCAGGTTACAAGAAGCACTGAGGGATTCAGTGTGGCTGACGCTCCTAATGCTGAAGGTAATTAATTGCAAGGGTTCCTACACAGGGCTTACAGTCAGCTAATATAGATCAAGACAAACAGAGGGAAGGGGGACACTTCAGAAACACACAGGCTAATTAATACATTTCTAAATACTCTTAGCCATGGGGCTCAAACCCTTCCTGCATCAAGCTTTGAGTTTTACCTTCAAATGATGATGGGGTGCAGGAAGAGGGGGATTTTTTTTTTCCTTCTGCATCACTAGGTATAGCTCATTAGCATTTACACACCTGATGACATACTGACCAGGAATTCACATTGGCATTGCTATCCTTGGGAAGGATCAGCTACAAACCACACAATTAGGTAACTGATCATCACACCTAATAATAGACTTCACCTGTCTACAAAGTTCCCTTTAACTAGGTCAAGAAAGCATATTAACAAGAGCATTCATTATCAATGTGCTGTATGAGACCAGATGCATTTCAACATCCTTTAATGTGATCAAATTAACAGCCTGGTCTCTGGTAAGATATTACATGTAGTACCATATAGAGCATGACAGTATCAAAGCAAAATTCAGAGCAGCTGTGAGGACAAGCAAGAAAGACTCTGTTTTGTTCTAGGTGTGTCTCTTATCATGGTCTGGTAAAAGTAAACCAAACAACCAACGGTATAAGCAAGAAGGAAACTGGGGGCTACCCTTATTTTTTCCTCCAAATAAGTAAAATACAGCATATTAAAAAATGTAATAATGTAATAATAAAGAAAAGAATCAATAAAAGAGAGACATCATCCTTCAGTTTGTAGCTCAGATGGAGACACCAAGAGGAAAAAGGGAATCCACTCACAAAGCTAGTGTCTTCTGGTGGCCCACAGGAATTGTACTGCTGAAGATGTGACAACAGAGTTTGATGGAAAAATCAGACTATTTGACCAGTCAGGCAGTGGACTTACTCCAGTAATCCCTACTTCATACAATCAGTTAGAATTTGTCCTGAGGCACCAAGTACGTATATATTTCAGCTTATTAGATGTTATACAAGGCCATCCATAAAGTGTGCAGAACTGTGCAATTCAAAAGGCACATGGGTTGAATTTTAAGAGGCAATTATTCAGTGGAAAAAAATGAGCATCTCTGTTCAATTAAAAACAGAGTTTAGCATGCATCACTAAGGGCAACTAATTCCTATTTGTAGGTCCCCTTTAATGTTCACAGCTGGCAGGCAGCAAACCTACATTTTCTTAAGGCAGTTTCAGATAACTATTCATTCTAGTTCTTGCAATTTAGTTCATTTAAGTTTCTGGAATAACCATGGTTAAGTTTTACCATTAACATAATACCTTGTTAAACATACAGATTGGACACAGCACTGATGAGCAGGAACTCTCAAGAGACTTTTCCCAGAAAACATTTATGAATACATAACCTGAAACTTTGAAGAGCACATTTGAAATTCATTATTTTTTTATGTCTTTAAAAAGAGGTACTAATAAATTAAACAATTACAATGACCAAGCTCTGGTAAATAGACTTAGCTTCTAGTTATCTAGCTGGATCTCCAAGACAATTCACAAAGCAATCATTCTTTAAGTAAGTAGTTTATGAAACCATGTACGCAGCAGAAACTGTTCTAACAGAGATGAAGTTTTTGTTTACTCAGGAAAAAACAAACAGTGTTATAACTGGCTGAACTGTAAACATCTACCAAGCTCAATCACACATGTCTTATTTCCTGTTTGACTTTATCTGTATTCTGATAAGGCAAAAACTAGGGCATTTCTCCCATTGGCAAGCACACATAGGAGGAAACCTGCTGAGTCATAAACAGCAAAGACAGCGGCAAAAACTAGTCCAGTATAAGTAGATTATTTGTACACATTTTTAATGTGAATTCATACTGAAGCCTGAAATAACTAGGACATATTTCTAAGGTTACAGTCAAACAAACCATACTTCTACAAATTCAGATGGATGAATCATGAAGCCCATGGAAGACAGATGTTGAGAGTCCAGTGCAACCTCTACTTATAATTTTCCACTTAAACTGTCATTGGAGAAGGGAGGATTTGTATAACAAAACCATAAAGCTCCAAATCACATGACCTTCAGGTGCTAAAGTACAGCAATAACATCAGCTAAGATTACAAGGCTTGGAATACACAAAGCCAGAGAAGCAGTGGTACTTCCTGAGGCTGGGCTTTTTATCTTGCTACCTGTTCTAGGTTTGAATGTCATACAACAGTGTCAACCTCCAGAACACTGATGTTGTTAGAACAGGATAAATTATATTTTAGGCTCTGCTCTTGCAAACAAGAGCCAGGAATCCAGACCAAAGCCCAGAAGAGTATGCTTAAAACTAATCTCCTATAACAAAGCCTACAGAGAAAAAACAAATGCTCTGCACACTGGGACAGGGTTTTCAAGAAATTTTACAACAGCTTTGTGGAACATAAGAGGCTCCTACGTTTACTCGTCATATGCCTTTGATTAAATAATACACATAGGGCAGAGAAGAGATAACCTTTCATTTCTCTTCCTTGCAGAGGGAGCTTAACAATGATTAACATCAATCACTGAAATACCAGAATGTAACAGGAAAAGAAAACCCAAAAAACACATTAACTCTTAGCGTTTGTCCCCGGTTTCTCCTCTTATACTACAAATATATTAACATTTTAAGTTTTTACTTTGTAATATAAACAGAATTTTCAGTTCTAGATGTTCAGTTTGGGTTATATTAAATTTCATCAGCCCATGGGGGTATAGAGCTACCCAGCTGTATCAGATGCTTAGTGACACAGCACTCCTAAAAATAAAAGCTAAGATTGTGGAAACATACACATTTTGAGATTTAGAGTGATGTCACAGCTACATGGCTCTAATCATCATTTTTGAAGATCAGAATTTAGGACTTCAAAGCTTAAATCCCTACTTATCATCTGTTACATAAAATACAGGCTAAAATAGTCTGTAGCAGACAGTCCCAAATGGTCAGTGTGAATCTCAGAGGATTGGGGGCAAGGGGGGAGGTTTGGAGGAAAAAAAAAAAAAAGAAAAAAGGAGACAGTGAAAGAACAAGCATGGATTAGGAAGTAAGTTGAATGGTATGGTAGTCCAATACTGAAATAACTATACAATTCCAAGGTTCACATTTTATATTAATTTTGGATTTGGGCTGGGGGAAAAATAAAAGGAAACAGAGTTGGTTTGTTTCAGTTGGTTTTTTTTCCCCAACTATTTTTTTTTTTTTGTTCTCCAACTCTCAGACAAGATTAAAAAAAATCATTCAAAACTGTGAAAATTAATTCATATGCATGGTATAAAATATCAGATACAGAAAAGGTAATTAGAGAACAATCAAATTATGGGGTATTTTCTACCTTGGGTGTGGAAAAATGGCTCAAGACAGTCATGAATCAAGCAATACTAGCCAAGCCCACTAGAAGCTGCTGGCAACTTCCTATAGCAAATTCCTATGCACCCACATAAACACTCAAAAGCAGTAAGTGCAGCCTGACTCCACTGCTCTACAGAGCTTTTTCTTTTCCTGGTGTGGAGGTCAACTATCTAGATATGCAGCAACAGGAGCAGGGAAAGATGGTAACATGAAAGAGAAGTCACACTTTGAAAACATACATGAGGAAAACTGCATTAGACAGACATGGCAGGCAAAGATGACAACTGTCTGAAATAAAAGCAAGTTAGGACAGAGCTACTGTATTATCCTGGTCTTACTGGGCTGTGTTTTAATAATTTTTAACTTTAATAGTTTTAATAATTCAGGTTTCTGTTCAAGACCACCACCTGACACTTGGCAGAAAGGCTATCTACATCTGCTAGACTGGAGAGCTGCCCTTCTCAGTGTGACAGAATAAATGCACTCTCTCCCACTTTGCCTGTCTTTCCCACTTCTACATCTTAGCCATACTCTCCAGAACAGGAACCACATGCAGTCTGTTCTCTCCAGCACACAGCATGATAGAACAGTGGGCATGACAGGAAAAATACATTATCAAAAAATATATTTTATGTGATGACAATGGCTGCCCTGCAAATTTAAGCCATACAGCACCAAGGAATGTGTGTTAATTATATTACAAAGTTAAAGAAAAAAGGCAATGCAAACTTAGTGGAAAAAAAATCTTAATTATTTTGTTATTGCTGTGCTTGCCAGAATCACTAGCATCCCACATAAGAAACCAATTCTAAACTAATTTTGAGCGGAAACTTTCTTCTATAAATGCAGAATACTGCCCAATAAGCAAGAGGGGGAAAAAACCCACATACTTTAAACCACAGGAATTCTTAGTGAAATGGATGAAAGGACAATTAATAAGCAACATGCTGAACTTTGTTTCTAATGTATTGATACTCACACATAGCACAGCTACTTCATTTAAGATTCTGTAAGCCTCTCCTTTATTTTCAGTACACCTTTAAAAGAAAAATCATGCCCCTAACATTAAAAAAGTGATCACTCTACTTTTAACCCTTTAATCTGTTTCACCAAAATCCCAAGAACAATTATGAATGCTTTTCTTTACCACAGTAAAGTATTTAAGTGATTATCAATTCATCATATGAGGACCAAAGCTAGAGGCAAAAGGGTTTTTTCCTTTAGTATGCACAGGGAACACAGGCTATGCCTAAATGACTATCCAGTTGTGCTCCAGATGCTGAGCTCACACTAACCTGCATCCATACAAAGAGCTGTTGTCCCACATTCTATTTTACATTTCTCACTGCTGAATGCACACGTGCATGGGCACTTAACAGCAAAATGAACTGAAATAATACCAGGACAACACACAAAGACACAAAGTCTTTACTGATTGTCAGCAGACACCTGCCTGATTCATCCTAGTCTCTTAAAAATAAAAAGCTTGCCTTAAGCCACTTTCAGAAAGTATCTTACATGCACAAAATAAACACTCCAGCAGTGATTTAAGCTAACCTGCTTGACTTTGAGGACTGCTAATCCACTTCAGTACAGCAGGCAGAAGTGCACAGCTGAAAAGTGACGCCACCCTAAAATACTTTTTAGCTTTGATTTGCCACACAAGACTTTATAAAGAAACAGACTTGAGACTCACTATTTTAATTCACTATTACAATTTCCTTCTTGAGTCAAGGTCAAATTTGTATATATAAAAGCATGCCAGAGTGCCTGACATGTGCATACAGAAAGCCTGCTGACATCACGTGGACTTGAGACTAACCTGATCACACTAAACTATAGTGTATCTAAAGGGTCACTTAACAGCACAGTAACTTCATTAACAAAAAACAGCAATCAAAAGCAACTGCTTAACAGAATACAGTCACCAGCAGTAAGATCTTTTGAGGCTGTGGAAGAGTAAAATGCATACACCTATTTGCTACTACATTTCTAAATGTGGTAAGCATGCAGACATCTACCATATTTCAGTAGACCCTATATAAAAGCTCACCTGTCTCTAGCTCCAGAGAACATTCTGTACCACTATACCATTTTAATAACTAGGGCCAAGTGAAGGCGTTCTTTGGTGGTGTTCTTTTATTATTTATATATATATATGTGTATATATACTTATCTTTTAAATAATGCCAAAAATCCCTTACAGACATTTAAGTGAGGCACATTTATTCAAACTGATGAAACTTTTTGAGATGTCTTTCACAAACCAGTTCTTTTTCTCCCCCCAGACTTCCGCCTTCAGAAAACAGACATTCACTCTAGATTATTTAAACTTGGAAAAATGCAAGTGTTTTCTTTGAAAAAAATATCTATTGTTACAGCAAAAACTTGGGTTTCCTTTCAAGCAAGATCATATGATTACGCGTTTATATTTTACTTTCCGCAGGAATTTACACACCCCCCATTTGCATCCTGTTATTCATTGAGCGTTTCCCTTCACTTCAGCATGCTGCGTTAATAAAGTGGAGCGTTGGCTCAGTCTAGGCACTCAAGGTGACAATCAGTGCTCCCTCTTGCATTTGTCAGATTTATTCTACAGGGTTTTCTGCATATATCCAACTACACAAAACACTCTTTCAAAAAAAACATTCTGAGAAGCACTTATGCATAAACAGAGCATGAAAATCAAACTTAGGGCTTTTCAGGGTTGTTTTTTTTTGTTAATTCTATTCTTTGAATTACTAATTTTTCTTTTGGAAGGTGATTTTTACTGAAATAGATTCCATGTTATTTAAGAGAACTAAAATAGTATAAAGATCTAATTTTCACCCTTCTGTCTGTCAGTCATAAAATGGTTAGTTTTGTTTATCTTCTCTTAAGTCATTGATGTCAGTCTTTAAATACCTTCAGATGGAGACTGATACTAACTGCCTTGTAGTCCTACAACACAAAGGACTGAAAAAAATTTTTTCTGCTAAATAAACCTGCTAAGATAACTTCTGCTGAAGGTATCAATTCTTTTTTTCCCTGTAGAGAAATCATAGCCTTAACTCTACATCACAGCCTTAAACTTTATGCCAGAACCTTCAAGTGCAAACTTGGGGGAAGAGGCAGGAAGAATAAAAAGCAGTTCCACTGCATGATAAATTGAGATGAAAAATTATTTTCACTTCATCTCAAGTAAGAAAAAAACTTTCAATCTTGGAATTATTTCAGAAAACATAATTAAAACAACCATAACAAAACACACTTCATTGAGACTAGAACTTCTTCAATTCACCAAGAGAACACACACAAGCAAAATAATTTCTTTTACAGTAGTCTACCTGAGATAACATCTTGCAAAGATTTTCATGAAACTGAAGTGTCAAGAGAACTCTCATTTGATGGGAAAAAATATTTGCATTTGAAAAAAGCACTGCTAGAAATATTTGGCCAGCTCTAGCCTTAGAGCTTAGACGTCATACTAAGAATTGTCCTGAGCAAGCACAGAAATCAAGACCCTTAGATATATTCTTCAACCAATAAAACAGAATGTAAATTCATAAGCACTAATAAACTGGAGCCAGTTGACATAACAAATGAAAATAAACATTCTGTATTCCTGCAGGGAAAAGTGGAACTATTTTAGACAGGTTTCTTGAATCCTTTCATCCATGTTTTGGAGGCTAAGACAGTCTTAAACTGATGAAGACAGAGGCTATTTTAATGTTGAGGAAAGTTTAAAAACAACTTGAAACTTAATATCAACTCCGTTGAAATCCAGATTCTTTAGCCACAGCTGATCAATATGATTTCATCTTCAATACAATAACTGTAAAATCTCAGTGACTGGTAAAAGAAAAGGGCAATTAATTAAACACAAGCTTCTTGCTTTATTCCTGCAATGAATAGGATCAGACTATTCCTGCCTTTGAAGAAGCTGGCATGAAGCCAAGCAGTGCATCTCACCCTACAGAGCAGCCCAGGTAGTGAAGGAGAGGGACAGGACTCCTTGGCCAGCTCGGAAGTGACCAAGGACACACACTTCTGACCCCACGACTACTCTGAGTGCTGCTGTATTACCCTTGCCAGGACTGGGGTCAGTGCACACCTGCCCACATAACTGGAGAACCTTAGCTGTCGTTTTAATGCCTCATGCCCTGCATTAATCAGGGCTTGGACATGGGAAAGATTTTGTCTCTATTCTTTACAAGTCACCTTTGCACTAAACTGTAGGAAGGAGCACTATCAATTACTTCATATCAAAGCAAAGTCATTTTTGATGCATCATTAAGCAAAACACAGCTGGATGGGAAGTCATACGACATTTTGAAACAGTAATAGTTTTACTAAGGCAATTTTCAGAGGGGGAAAAGAGAAATCTCTTGGGTATCTTTGACAGTCTGATGAAAAGGATTGGAGGACTCATTAAGGGTAATATTACTTCCAAATGCAAAGCTTTGAATGACTGGTGACCTAAGTGAAATATAAGTAGTTACATTTGGTTTCAAGAAAGTAGAACGCTTACTTTACACAGTTACATTGTATATATTCACACAACCCGAGGTTCCATTAAAATACAGATAAATTTAACAGTTTTAAGTACTTGAACAGCTGAAATCAACATACAGTGTAAACTGAATTTTACAAGCGGTTCAAACCCAAGTAAATTCCCAATGCTTACCGTCAAAAAAACTTTTAGCTCTCAGGTAACTGACGCTAAGCCTAAGCACAGACAGCTTATCCAATTTGGCGATAACATCTTGAGGGAAAGGCAGCAGGCTCGCCAAGCGGTCCAGCTCCGCATTCAAGCGGTCCCTGTGTCTCTTGGATGGATTGGACTTGACTCCTTCAGCCGGGGAGGGCTTTACACTGCAGCAGAAAAACACAATATCAATGCCAGTTCCTTTCAAAAATGAAGCAAACATTTACCAAGCCTGATGTTACATGTTGTCTCAAATTGTAACAACCAAAATGTTTTCTCAAGTTACTTTGTTTTCCATTGGAAAAAAAATAAAAATAACCTAAAATGGCCTAATCTCCCGTCCAACACACAGTTAAATGAAGCAGTTCGAGCTACAATGTCTATTTGAACTTTTGAATGAATATTTGAAACCTTTGAGATTCAGCAATTTTAATAAAAAGCTTCCTATGTTTTCATTTGACTGCCAAGTCAAATGTCACTTGAATTCTTCCAAATGCTAATATTCCAAATATACCGAAAACTTTTAGTAATATTTGTCTACAAATAAATTTGACAGTACACTTTTTTCACTTTAATGACAATTCACACAGATGTCCTTAATTTTTATCAGTTTGGAACAGACTAGCATTATTTGAATACAACAAAAGTTTCAGTAACTTGCTACGCATCCCAAACTATACTAAAACCCATGAGATCTAGCTTAGCCAGCATGTAAAACCTTTGCAGCAAACACTGGGAGCTCATCCTTTAAGTCATCTCTTAGCTGAAGGTGTTTCATTTGAGTACAGCACGGCAAAAGCATGCCTTTGTACAGTACAAGGAACATTTTTAAAAGCTTTGTGTTATGATTCACATAATGAAGTTTTTCTAAACTTGCTACTTTCCATTCATATCCACCCTGAGCTCCAATTCCAGATATATGGATACTCACCCCCTCCCACATACACAGAAGTCTGGGAAAGGTTTAAACCCCTATTCATTTAAATTACAACTAGTAATTACAAGCCAATGCTGAAACTGAATAATCTATCTACCTAGCTGTAGTGCACTTTATTTTTTTATTAAACAGTTTTCTAATTAAAGAATGACTCATTGTGACTTTTCCAGTACTGCAGTTCTATGTGAGATCTACAGCAGTTATCAATTTGTGCTGCTCTCACAGAAATGTTGGTCCTGCAGGATGCATCACTCAAAAGTACCGAGCAGAAAGACATTCAGCAGCTCATTTCCTCAGTATGTCATTTAGTCTGCTCCCAGCTGTCATCCTTATATCAATTATATGATGAGCAATTGCAAAGGCTCCAATAGTTATTCTTGCCACTGCTTAAAGTAAACCATACAGAAAAGTAATTTCATCTTGTATTTTCAGTCAAATGAATACTGAGAGAGTGGGGCTTGTTTTTACTTTATGTTTCAATTACACCTCTTGTTAGTTTAAATCCAAGCCCTTCTTTTTACAGCATTGCTTATTCAATTGTCATTTGTCAAAAACTTGCACTTAAGCCTGGCTGCCTGCTCCCCAGCACTACAACTGCCCTTTTCCACATTAAAGGAGCCTTATGTGGAGCCTGGAAATGCAAAGATGCAATAATGCAAAATGTTGATAACAGACAGAAATAGAATATATCAGCAAGAATTTTTTTCCAATGGATAAAGTTAAACTTGCTGCAGAGTAAATATTGTAAATTAGCAGTGCTTTAGCCTAAAAACATTTGAAAAGTGGGCAAAACATCAATCAAGAATCAAGAATTAGGAAAAAATACTTTCTCCAGAAAAAAAAACCCTAGGTGCATCATCAATGAACATTATGAACATTAAACTTTAAATAATTTAGCAAGGTTTTCTTCAAAATCCGTTATGCTGGCAGAAAATTAACTTGTACAAGCCATATCACTAGCAAAACTTAAATATAGCCTTAAAAGAATAAAGTTAAAAATGATCACACATTAGCAGCAACATTAAAGGGTATTTCTTAAATATTTTTAAGTATTAGACTGTTTCTAAAGGTAGAAACAAAATAATGAATTTCAAACATTAAGCATGTAGAAGCCGTGTAACAACCAGTGAACAGCTAACTATTATCCAATCAAAGTGGGCTGCTTCTGATAAGCAGAGGACCCCATAAAAATCATTTAACACAGACAAATTTTACAAAATAAATCAGCACTAAGTAACAGGCTTTTCCATCTTAACTGTCCCCGCTTTACTTTAAACTTGGAAATTGACCAAGTAGTTGAAACTACATTCAACTTGCAGTCATCAGACTGTCAGTTAGATGTGATTGTTTTTCTACTTTACATTTACTTTCTAAAGATTTCTCTTAACTAGCTCAAAGCATTTCTGAATACTAAGTTACCAGTATTTGCATCATAAATCTTGCCATATTCTCTCCTCCAAATCAAACACCGATTATCCCTAATTTTCCCCTTTGTCACCCAACCAAAACTCATTATATAAAAATGGATCCTTCAGTGACGGAAGGAATAAGGGCAGAAGTGCCAGGGGCATAAGCAGCAACTTAACCATTTTCCACCCACTTATATAACCCCTCGATGCTAAAGACAGCCCAGCTTCAATGCAGAAAATTATCTTCAAGGCAAATTATGTGCTATGTCAAGATTAAATCCATGCATGCGCTTTATTTAAAAGAAGAAGAAGGAAAAAAAAAAGACTAAAGGAGGGAATGTATTTAAGCTGATCTTTCCATTCTTAATCTTCTACCTTTCAGGGGAAATCTGAATTCTCTAATCAAAGGGCAGAGGTCTCTGTACACTCGGTGCCTCTGGACTTATCTACGACCATTGTTACCCAACAGCTGCAAGACAATCAAGAACAATTAATTTTTGATTTAAAACAATTTGAAATGATTTGCCATCACAACACCTGTTGTGGAAACTGCTGTTTTCACAGGTCTGCTACAGCATACTTAATCAAAAGTTTTCACTACCCATCCTCATCATGTGAGCCTTCATAGACATTAACCCTAAATTTTAAAAAGTGCAATTACTTGAGTCTTAATTACTATCAAAAGGCCAAATTAAGTCTCAATATTTACATGCTCATTTGCATTAACTTAAAGGGAAATTTTAGCAGTTTCTGAGAAAATGCAAAGAAAGCACAAGTTTATTATTTTGTTCATAACAACATAAAACACTGGGGGAAAAAAGCAGAAAACCCAAAACCCAAAAGCTGAAAACCATGATACCTTAGTAACAAGACTGAAGTGTGAAATGAAATCAGAGAATAAAAGAATGTGCAAGAAGAACACTAGAGCTAGAGACATGTTTTAAAAAACCTTAATTATTAGTTCATCAGACCTATCTAATTGCTCAGAAAGAGGAACATAAGGAAAAACACACAAGTCACCTAACTAATGGATTTCATCCTTTCAGCTTTGATTATTTTTCATCTCACATTTAATAGTACATGCAATAACATACCTTTTCCTTATGCATAGAATTTCACTCAGTGGAGGCCAGGTATATAAAATCAGTTATGATACTGAGCAAGTAAAAGAATTCTAAAAAAAATCTTTGTTTACTTTAGCAACTGAAAAATACTTCTAAGCATTTACTCTTATTTCCCACACTGAATTTACCATTACTGAAAACTCAGCTGATGATTTCTTTGGAAACAATAGATAAGAATTATAGACTATCAACCTCTTAAAGTTATTGCCAACCAATCTTGAAGTGGCAGAGACCCTTTCCAGTGGCTCTTCAGCAGAGACTGAAACCAGTCAAGATTCAAACTGCTGAATGGATAAAGCTGTTTTACTATAAAAACCTCAATCGGTGACATGCTACTCATCTGATGCTGGGCTACTCTTTGCCATCCAGTTGTAAAGAGTTAGTTCAGGTTGGTTTGGTGCATGAAGGATTCAACTAGAGTGATAGAAACATCCAGAATACCAATCAAGGATGAAAGTTTGACACTCAGTTTTAACATATTCCACAACTTTCTAAGATAACAAGCCAACATTTCTTGGAAAAAAGAAACAAAAAATTATGTTCCTGTCTACTGACCACCTTACTTATATATATATACCTCCATTTGCTGCAGATCCTCTTTCTAAAAAGTATTCTTTTGCAAGAAACATTAACCAAAACCAACCAATCAAAAAACCCCACAAACCTTAAAACAAGTGACTTTTAAGTAGCAATCTACATGTAACATACAGCTACCCCAAGACTGACAAATATATATACAAGAAGTTTATTCTATGTAAGACAACAGTCTTACTGCCTCCACTTCAAATAAGAGGTGCAAACTGCTTTGTAGCAGATACTGCTTTACACAAAGGAATATCTCGATTATTTTTCTTTTCTGATTAACTTCCTTTTTGAAAGCTTATTCTGGCACTTTGTGTTTGTTTGCCTTGAATGAACACATAAATAGTTCCAATTTTTTAAATTAAAATGTCTTTGCTTTACTTTCTAACACTACTAGGACTACTCTTCACTAAAGATCAATCAGTCAAAACTCTGGAGAACTAATGTCTCAAATACATTTAAGATAACAAAGAAGAAAACCCTACCATTTTTTTTTTAATTTAGTCTACTACATAAACAAATCATTATGCATTTTGCTTCTGCATAACATGAAACATTTAGAGCTCCCCACCCCATTCCTTGTCTATTACATTTATCCAGTTATACAAAACAATTCCTATCCAAACACTGAAAAAAAGAAAAACAAATCAAATCAGAGCTAATAGGCAGAAAGACATAAAAACTGCAAGTTGGAGCTGTACTTACATAATACCTTTCATCTCACGTTAGAATCTATCTGCAGTAAACTCCACTTCCATAAAACTTGCATTTTTTCCCCTTCAATTACAATGCTACTATATTAGTTCACTTAATAGTCACCAGACAAAAGAAGTTGAAGGCTTGGGAAAAAAGACAAAAAACAGAAAGCAGGGGCCACTCATTGCTCCCCAAGCCTCCGGGGGAGTGAAACATCCCCCAGCCCTGCTGCCACCAGGGGGACTCACAGGGTTTAAACCTTAAAGTGGGAGGAAATTGAAAGACTCCAAGGTATTGAGAAATTGATTTCTGTAGCATATTACAAGCAATTGGAGTGCACGTGTTTAGCATCTTTTTTTTTTTTTCCCTTACATGACAAGATAACAAGATGAATTTCAGGAACAATTGCCTATTATGTTCCCCTGCAATTGCTTTTCTTTTTCAGCAGCAATACTGTAATTCCCAACTGAATCAAAAAAGCATATTTCAACACTTGGCACAGTCAGACAACAGCCTGTGATTCCCTCTCAAACTCAATTCTCTACAGGGCACACAGCAAAAACTGGGAGTTGGAAGGAGGAAGTTTCTTAAATTGTTATAAAGTGATTTCCATGGCTTTCATGAGTTATTTGTACCTGAAACAAGAAGTATTTCTTCTGTTTAATTTTTTCCCATGGCAACTATGGCATTATATTTAGACCTTCTTTCATTTTTATAAGCTGTCTACACAGATTACTAATCATTATGTTCCATTAAGAGATACATACATGGCAAACAAAACATTAGAACTATCAACAGATATAATCTCTTCTACAAAAGATACTAGTTCCAGTAATATATGACCTCTAACTTTTTCTTTTTTCTCTTTTTCTTTTTCTGAAAAATTGTGAATTCTACTGAGGGGAGAAAAAATTGAATTCAAACAGATTAAAATGACAGTAGTGTCAAACCCTTATTAGCCAGCACCATGTACATCTTTCCTCTCTCCTGCAATCACTTAAAAAAAGCTTATTGCCTCTCTCACTTTTTTTTGGCCTAAAGGTGTGGTCTGTAAGTAATTATGTGAGGAATCAGAGCCCTCTGACCCACTAGCAATGTTCTCCAAGGCTGGCCCAACAGAAGCAGCAACCAAAGACCACAATGTATTTTGAGAAGAAAAAAAAAACCCACATGAACACGATAAATGTGTTAAAAGAAAGATAAATGCCTTACATAAAAATAATTTCCAGTAATCCAAGCAAGGTGAGTTAATAATCAGCCTCCACTTCAATTACAGGTGAACAAACTGTTTCAATAAGAATACTTTTATTTTGAGAAGAAACTTCTCCCTCTGATCCTAAGGCAAAGTCCCTCAATAGATAAATAGTTCCCATTAGTAATAAAGCTTCAAGTTCAACTAATCACAACAGTTCAGCCAACTTACATAACAAGAAGATACAGGGAAAAGGATTACTTACATAGACACTACAGTAAGGTAAAACAAAAAGGTTTCACATCCTCTAGCCAAGACTAACCAAAATTTAACAATAAGCTAGACACTAAGCGATCTTACCAGCAAGGCAGAACACCTCACCCTTTCACAATCAGAACCATTTGACTTTAGCTGTTAGTAGGCTACAAATGCCACCAATACATTTCATTTCCTCATAAACAAACACTGATTTCATTCTTAAAAATCCAAATCTACAGTGTGAATTTAATTAGGTACCTCTACACTTTTATTTGGAAATGAATGGTCAAAAAAGCAGGCACTAGTCTTCTCATAATTAATGCATTTTCTAGCAGGGGAATTAAATATATCTATCTATATATTCACCTTTTTAGAGGGTTTTTTTCCTAATTTGTGGGGTAAAACCCTAAGCTATGTACATGCAGTCATTCTAAAAACTCCAATCATAAAGAAGCAAACACTCAAGCTAATTTCCTTTACCGCAAGACTGAGTTGTCTGCTGTGAATCTAAAAAGATATCACTGACAATATGATTTCATCAATTGTTTGTCATTCTCTCCTTTAACGCTTTTGTAGCCCAAGTGGTTATTTTACATCTACAAAAGTAGCCCACAGAAATGCACTGGGATTTTTTGAGCTTCGCTTATTTTTCTTGCAACTCAGTAGTTTACCTTTGCTACTTTTTATGACCTATATAGATTCTTGACTTTCAGTTGAAAGTGCAAGTTAAGCATCTCTTCTCGCCTAAAAACTCCCCTCTCATGAGAGCAACGTTTTAGTGAAGCATATAAAACCTAGGATGCAAACACAAAGCAGGTGCATCATACAAAATTACTCCGGCACTAAGCTGTTCCCACAGTTTCAAAAATATAAACGAATAAACAAAAAGCCACCATATAGCCAGGCTTTCTCTTTTTTCCCCTCTTTCGACTAGTCCACAGCACTTGGGTTTCTTTGGCTTTGCACTAATAAACGTATCTCACGCGGTCCGGGAGGGTTCAAGCCGGGGGTGCAGCCCTCCCAGGCAGGCCCTAAGCGGTGGGAGCCGGCCAAGCCTTTCCCGACTCCAGCCCTGCGTTCCCCGCAGGGACACCTGAGCGGGCCGGCGGCCGCGCCGTGCGGGTGCGCAGGGGGAGCGCGGCACCCACCCGCGGCACCCACCCCGGCGGGGCGAGCGCAGCCACCGCGCGGAGCCGTCACCTCAGATGCCTCCCAATCTAGGTCAGCCGGCTGCGCCGCGCTGCCGGCACCGCTCCCTGCTTCCACCGCCCCGACCCTGTGCGCCTCGGCACTCCCTTCTTTTTTTTCGGGGTGGGGGCGCGGAAACCCTAACAGCAGTAAGAATCCCGCCGGCACTCCGAAGCAGCAACACTCCCGGCGCCCCTGCACCGCACCGCCCCGCACCGCCCCCGCCGGGCCCCCGCGGCGCGGTGCACGGCAGGACGGCGCGCCCCCGGGAAGCCCGGCGCTCGCTCTCCCCTGCTTTCCTCGCCCGCCCGCGGGGCCGCTTACATTTTCTGCACAGGTTTCCGCCGCTTGCGACTGGCGTAGGTGACATTGGGGTTCATCTTGCCGCGGGCGCCGCCGGCCGGGGGCCGCCGCCCCTCCTGCCCGCCTCGTCCCGGCTGCCGGGAGCGGGCGAGCCCCACCGGCGCCGCAGCCCTCGCCTCGCTCCGCCCGCGGGCCCCGGTCCTACAGCCCGCGGCCGCCCGGAGCTCGCTCGCTCGCGGTGGCGCCTTCCCCGGGAGGCGGAGGCGCTGCGGGGCGGGTTCCCAGGTGATCGGCGGCGGCTACACCCACTCGCCGCCCCCGGAGGGCACAGGTATGGGGGCGGTCGGGGCTTTCCAGCGCCGTTCGCGCCGCGTCTCCCCGCCGAGGCGACGCCGTCTCCCTGTCGGCTCCTCTGCGGCGGTGGGAGGGTGCGCGGCGGGCTCTGCACCCCGGCGCGGCCGCCGTCTGCTGGCCGAGCGCCTGTCAGAGTGCGCGGCGCCGGGACCGCCCCGCAGCGCCCGGCCCGGCCCCGCGCCCGCTCCCGGCCGGGTCCCGCCCCGCCCGGCTGACAGCCGCCACCGCCCCTCGCCGGGGAGGCCCCTGGCGGCGGCGGCGGGCGGAGGGAGCAGGGGCGGCCGCGCCGCCATGTTGGGAAGGTCAGGCGAGGAGAGGGAGGGCCGGCTCGGCGGCGGGGGGAGCGTTCCGGGGTGGGCGCGGGGATGGGAGACGGAAAAACCCCGAGCCTCTGGTGGCCGGGCAGCCATGCGAGCGGGGCTCCCGCGCCCAGTGAGAAGGAAGGTCAGCTCCGAGCGCTGATCTAGCCCCAATAACAGAAAATAATCGGGGGGGCGGGGGGATCACAGCGTTCAGGCTGAAAGACAAATGACACCAGCTCAGGGGCACCGTGAGGTCCGTGTCTGTCACTCCCCCTCCCCCGTTCGCCCCCTCTTCCCGCCTCCGCCGGGCTGACACCGTCACAGCCGCAGGTCGCCCCAGCAGAGAAAGAAACCCAAAATAACACGCGAGCGCCCAAAATAGGGGGTTACTGGGGGAGAAGCGGAAAGGCACCGGGCTCCACCGAGGACAAGGACAGCAGGACACCTGGGGACGGAACGGGAATCACTGGGGGCAAGGTTGTCGCTCGCCAAGCACCGGGAGGATCGGCTGATCTCAGTGACCGACGCGGCTCATGTCTCGTTAGGTGATGAATCTCTTGAGATATTACGCTGACATTTTCGGCTAGACACTTATTTCAAATAAAGAGAGCTTCATGGGAAAGTTACTGCCAAATTGCTGACTAGTAAAGCCGTCCAAGGAGAGCCCCGGTGCCGATCTGACCCGCCGTCCCTTCCCCCGCCCGTTCTGTCCCTCCGGTGCCTTTTGCCGCCGCTGCCGCAAGCATCAGAGCTCTTCCCTCCCCTGGAATAACCGCAAAAAATTTTGTCTCAGCGCTAAACTTGAGAGTCCGGGAGTCGCCCTGTGTGAGCACAGGTTGTTCGCGGCCACGGCTGAGAGTCGGGAAGGGGAAGAGAAGAGCAGCAGCCTTTTCTCCCTTTCCGACGCACCCGCGCCCCGTGGGGACGGCCCTGCCCCGCCGCAGCTGCAGGCTCTGCCCCGGCCCCGCGGTGCGGTGCCCCCGCAGCCCGGCGGGCGGGAGGCCGAGGCAGTGTCCGTGGTGCTGCTCTGGCTGCCCGTCCGCAGGGGCTGGCCGGGCTGTCAGCATCGCACCCGCGGCGGGGAGCTCGCCCCCTTCCTTCGCTGCTTGCTGGAGCCCCGCTTACACGGGCGTTTCTGCTCCGCTCTGCCCACCGAGGAGACAGCGATGGTCCCGCCGTTATCGGACGGCAAAACCTTGGGCTGAGCGCGGCGCCTGCCCCGCGGCCCAGCGGATTCCCCGGGGCGGTCCTTTGGGTCCCGTGGGGCCCCTTCGGGCCGGGCCGTGCCCCCCGGGTCCCTCTGTGGGCGCTGGCGGCGGGCATTAGGCGGGATAGCGCGCACTTGGTTATCAGCTGAGTTCCTCGGGTTGCGTTCCCTGCCGTCCCGTGCCAGGGGCAAAGTACACTGAAGCCACAATAGGCAGATAAAATTAATTTGACTAAACCTTGATGATGCTAGTGGGCTTGTCAAATACGAGGGATTTGTCAAATGATGTTTCCAAAAAATAAACAGAATACAACAGTTTTGAAAAAATGTAGTTAGAGAACCCTTATGCCTTATGAGGTCAATGCCTTGCAGTCACAGTCCTGCCAACTTTCTGACCCAACATTTTTGCAGAGGACACCAACTTTTTGGTAGCTTCTTTGCTCTGTCCTTTCCTCTTCACTCTCATCTCTCTTCACAAGATCATGCCAGCATCCTAAAAAAACAAGTGGATAATACCATACATGTCTTACTTCTCTTTTCCAAACCCTTTCTTCTTTTGATTTTAGAGCTGAAACTGGAAATTCATGCATTTTCTTCTCTCCAAACATACCCATCTATGGAAGCACTCAGTTTCTTCCAGTCCGTTTCAGTGCTCTTTTCAGCTTGAGCCTCTTCCTATTCACTGGTTTCTTCCTCTGTTAACACAGGTGGGCTGTAATCACTCCATACACCATACATTGCTGCTCTGCTTTTGTTCTTCTCTTTACTTATTTTCATGTTGAAAGGTTACAGTCATTGTTCATGGCTCCTCTTTTCCTAATTTTTAATTGAATTGTTTACAGGCTTTTATTTATTCACTTTGAGATTGAACAAAAACTTCTTATTCTCCACTGGCTTCAAGATCACAGCTCTTCCTTGATCTCTTGTGCTACCTAGGTAGCAGAGAGGCACCCATACTTACGCTGTTTTATTGCTAGCTCCAAATCTACTGGGGGTTACATTAAGAAGGAAGTAGCCTCACATGATGGACTTCATCTCCCAAACCCCTTCTGAGGCCATGGGAATTGTGTAGTACCAGCAAGGTACTGTGGTTACTGTTAGCTCCCTAATTTGGAAATAGAGATTAAGGTAAATTCATGCTACTAGGCAGAAGTTGCATCTTCTGTACATTTGCAATCCAATCCACTGCCTGTTGTTAGAAATCCACTCCAATGGGGCAGCCACCTGTTTAACAGCAAATATGGCATTTCAGATGTTCAGCACACGGAGAATTGCAAAATGCATGGAGAATCCATCACTGGGGCCTTTTAGGCAGTTAACTAAAAAATTCTAAAACTTACCCACAGCTTTTGCAAATCACTTCTCATCTAATATTCTTACTGCCTCATTGTCTAATGCACTGTCTCAGTATTTTCTTTTTTCCATTTGGTATTTTGGGTACAGTAGAGATGTTGCATCATATTGAGTATAAAACAAGAAAAACTATACAACTGTGATTCAGCAATCTTAGAAGCTCCTTCACAGTATATGTTTTTTGTTGGATATTTTATTATTTTTCTTTTTTGAACTAATATTTTGTCATGTTTAACAGCATGTTTGGTCTTGCAAAGGATGACTGTGGTTAATGTGATGTAGACAATTTAAAAAGGTTTAATTCCTATGGAGATCACTTACATGCAGATAGTACTCTCATCTCTTCTCATTTTATCTTTAGGCTACTACCCAGGTGTTTTACTAGGTCTAAACTAAAGACAACATCTTCCTGAAATAAATTCTCTCAAACCACTAGCAAGCCCTTTTCTCCTCATACTCAAATCCAGCATTTTTGCACTTATAAATGTGAACTGTGATGCCAATCAATGATGAGATTTTTAAGAAAAATTTGTTTGTGCATCTAGTGAATGTGTCTTTCCCCATCCCAGCATATGTGAGGTCCAGAATCCAGTATGCCTTGCAGTCATCATCCTCTGAAACTTCCAGAGCTCTCATTTGTCAGCAGTCACGCCTGTTGCCCTGACTCCAAAATGAGCTGTATAGTTTTGTTCCACATAATTCCATATTCTGCCCAATTTCTGCATCTCCTGCCCTAAGCAGTTTCCTCCTAAGATCTGTCTCCTGGCCCCTTACTCATTTCATAACATAGGGGCTATTTGGAAGACAGGAGTTCTACTTAACAGACAGAAATTCCTGAGAAAGCTGGAGATACACAGGGTCACTATGAGACCAACAAAAATCTTGTCATTTGGCAGGAATTTATAAGAATTATAAACATTGCTTGTTATCTTAGGGTCATCTCTGACTCATTTCTAGCTTTTATCCTACTCTTTCTGTCTGTGGCCAAAATTTTACTTCCGTCAGCTTAATTCTGTGTGCTGACTTGTTCTAGCTGTTTGCAGTGCAAATAACAGAAGAAATCTAGTCTGGTTATCTGTGATTTCTTTTCTCCTTCCCTGGAGACATGGAAAGAAGATTGGGATTTAAAACTGTGATTTATGTCTCTCAGGTTTTATAGATATGCAGAACTCTTGCTGGTTTTGCTGTTATTTTCTGTGTTCTCCTAAGAACAGAAATCGATGATCTATGGCAGCTCAGATGAGTCTATTCTTACTCATTTCAGGGAAGTAATCATCTGTGGAAGATGAATGAGAGTTAGTGAATCACCCATTTATGGATTCTTTGGTGACTGGAAGGGTCATACAAACATCACTGCAAGAAACAAGGATTGTTGAGGGAGATTCTACCCCACTTTTGAAAACTTAAACAGAAGTAATTATATAGAGAACAAAGAAAGTCAGTAATGGGACTAATATTACAGAAGCCTCATTTGCAGGTGCTAAGTGAACTGTCTACAGTTTTAATGGGAAAACGGGATTGACATTAAACTTCCCCCTCCCCCACCCTGCTATTTTTATTTTTGTCAATATAGGACTGAACCACCACATTCTTTTTCTTTTCTCCCATCCAGACACCTGCCTTCCCACTCCCACTACCCTTGCAGGTGGTTCTGATGTGTCAGTGTTTAAAATCACACCCAGTTTCTATTGAATATTTAACTCGGGGAGCATTTTCAGAAGTTGAAGAGCCATATCAAGAATGAAAAATATGAAATATAATTAGTGTTTGGGTAGTAGAATATAATCCTCACATAGTGGCTCCTGCTGATAGCTGTTGGTTAATAATGGTGTTTTAATTATTTTAAATTCATTGACTTGCACTAATCCAATGTAATCTATAGTCTTAATTGTTCCAAGAGAACCCTCAAAAATTCTCGAATAGATGAAAAACACATTTAAAGACTGTGTTCAAGATTTTTGGACTTGGAAAAAGTTTGGGAAGTTAGTAAGAATCTCCTGTAAGGCAGGATCATGATTTTGCTCAGATCCTATGATGTATAAACCAAAAAGCATATTGCAGCTCTAAGTACAGGGATAAAGGAACAATATTATTATAAAGTATAAAAGTCAGTACATTGCTTACTTTTCTCAGTTGTTTTTTTTCTCATATGCAGAAAAGTAGAAGAGAACAAATTTATACAGAATCTGTCTCAGTTGAAGAGAACTCTTACTTAATCTGAAACCAAAAAGTTCTGAAGAGCTATACCGATATAACAAGGAACTTAAATGAAAGTTGTCTGCCTAAAACATTCATCAATCCTCTTTTTCCCACAAGCATTAAAAGTAAATTTTATATTAGAGCTAAAATAGTCTTCCATTATTATGCCCAAGGACTTTTGTATTTGTCCTGAAAAGTAAAGAGCCACTCATTTTAATCCAACATAATCAAGTGCTTGAGGACATAAAGCAATCAGTGATAAGAAGTCATCTCTTCCCAATGGCAAGTCAGGATAACCCAAGAGAAGCTCTTAACCAAGACACCAGCAGTTAGACACCAGCATGACTGACAGTCACTCCTTCCTCCTCCCCTCCTTCCTTGTTGATGGAGTAAGTTCAGGTTTGTTACATGAATATACAAAGAGTTAGGTCTGCAACTACAAACCTAGTAAGAGAAAAATACTGGTTTTGCATATATTGTATAATGTTTCCTGCAGTCAAACCACCAGGGCCAACAAATATGTTGTGTTCCTGGGATCCTTCCCTGCCACTGGCACAAAAGGAATCAGATCCAGATTATTATATTTACTTAGTTTCCAAATTAAGGTGATTGCATGCAAACTGCAAATGGCCACTGGCCTGTGCTAGCCCCTGAACTGCCCCTGGGAATCATGTGGGAACAAGCTGAAGTTGTCTGAAAGATTATTCTAACAATTTATATCTACCAGTGATTGTTTTAACATCCTGGAAGTTCCACAGCACTTGTTAAATTTACTAATACAGATTGAAGCTCAGAAAACATTTGCAATGCTTTTGGCTATAAATGTTCTAAATAGCCTGCAATCTATGCAGGATGCAGAAGCAGGAAAATTTTGGTCAAAACAATAAATCACCACAACAATCAGCAAATGTGGGCAGCATATGATCCAGCTGCACCACAAATATAATCTTATTGCACCAAGACCTTCTGTTCTCTTATACACCCAGCAAATACATAAAGAGCTGATCATTTTACTTCTGCTTTAAAAACACTACTGTACTCTATTTATTAACAGGGCTTTGTTGCTAAATTGGCTTATAATTTTAACAAAAACTGTGGTTTGAGAGGTCCTGAAACAAGCTTACAAGTATGATAGCTGACTCAGTAGGCTGCAAATTCTCTTTCTGCTCTCATTAAGAGGAAAGGGTGTACACAAAGTAAGACTAATGAGTAAAAAAATTATCTAAATTAGACATGACAATGCTGTTTCTGTGCCAGAGTTTAATTTCTGTGAAAAGAGACTTAAGCTAATTTTAATAAATAAATTTAAGTGTCATGCATTTTAATATAACTTTATAAAACCTTACCATGACTAATATGAGCTACAGGTATTGTGTCAATGGCAAATGTATTATTACTCATTCTAGTGGGACTTCCTATCAAATCTAGTGGGTATACAAAGAGAAGAATATAACGAAAATAGCAAATAGATACACAGATATCTAAATGCCAAAGACCAAGGCTAAAACTAATATGAGATCTGTATAATTACACAGATAGATTTCCACAAACATAATGTATAATTAATAATAGAAAGAGCAAACAAACAGGAAAGCCCAAACACAGTGATTTTAATACCTGCTCAGGAAATAGCCTGCTTGAGAATAAAATTATAGTCTGTGTTATTTTCATTCAAATTATTTTCATTGACATGATACAAAATTCAGCCATTCCTTGAGTCCATAGTTCTCTAAAGCACAGTAGCTGAATTTGTGTCATCCTTAACAGCTAATTGCCCTATCCATCATTTACTGCCTTCTGTCACAAGGAGACTGCAGCCTTCCCAGGTAATGTGCTCAGGGCTTGCTCCTAGAGACTTTTTCCCATGGAGGAATTGTATTTTTATAGGCTTTGTAATTTAAACATCTAACATACTTTCCCATCCAGAGTGACTACAGTTTTCTGTCATTCCAGCAATTGTTTTTTGTTTTCTTTTTTTTTTTAATTTCATCTCTGACTGAGCCACCTGATGAAGTGAAGAGAGAAGACAATGCATCTGTTAGTGCAGGAAAGTAGGGAAACAACTGCCTTTGAAGAATTAAAGCCAGCATGGATCCTGAGAGCTACCACACTACATAGAACAAACAATAACACTGGAGAAAGGGTAACAGGAGCAGGTATCTTTTCAGTGGGAAAAACCTGAATGTTTTAATTCTGCAAATAGTTGTCATGGCTTGTTATTTCTTCTTAGCATTAATAGAGAACATGCATGTATTGAAAACTGCCCACAAACCACTTTATGTATTGTTTGCTTTATCCTTTCTATTTTTTCCACATTTATCCTGTTAAGTGTCCTAACCAGACTGTGTTTACATGTATGCCTAAGCAAGCCACAACTGTTGCTAGCTACATATCATCTTTATAGTCTCATTATCTCTGGTTCTCTGAATTCTGTCTGGCTCACAGACTTTCAGGATTTAACACTTGCTTGTAATGAGTCTTCTCAAAGTTTTTTTAATCAGTGTGCCCTGCATGCAAGATAGATGTTTAGCTCCTCAGTGATAGTGACCTGCATGTTCATTCTCCCAACTACCTATCTAGCATCAGTTTCAGAATAGAGCCTCGGGTGTTGTCTGAAAAGTAAGATTTTAACAATCTCAGCTATGCAGAAGCTGTCTCTTAATTTTTTTTTATGTTATACACATACAAAATAACCACAGACCAATGTCTCATGTTTTCTTTTGTAGTTGAGAACGTCCTTTAAATATTTTTCTGTTTACAATAATAAAGATACTGAATAATGAAGATACTGAATTAGAAAGTTATCTGTCCCGTGGGGGGGGAAAAAAAAAAAAAAAAGCTGTTCTGCTTCTTCTAAGGAATGCTGCCTCATTTATAATTTGTATTTTGGATTATATATATATATACATACAACATTGTAAATAAATGACAAATAAAATGCTGGAATGGATAAGAGATATCATGAGCATTCTTTGCAATAAAAGGTCTTTTAAAAAGAAGTGCTTGTTTTTAGTGTATGTCTTTAATTTTCTAAAAATACTAAATTAAACCAGCTTTGAAACCTGCACATTACCAGTTTTTTATGTCAGTTTTCTTAGCAATTCTGATAATCTCAGCACAATAGTGTCAGAACTGTTTCTTCAGTGTTTTGCACAAATATTCTTATTATCCTGGCACTACAATAGATTGCATCAGCGAGATACCATGAAGTTTAGAGGTTCACCATTTTCCCTAAATAGTCAATGGATCTGTTGTCTAAACTATCTGCCAGAGATTAAAAGTTGCTCATTTCAGAGGTATAAAATACTGCTTGTCATTTCTGAGTGTGAGCTTATCAGAGCCAGTTCACAGCTTCTTTCATAAGGAAGACTTACCAAAAGGGATGTCTTAGAGGCAGCAGATGTCCAGCAAACATTATTTTTTCATTCTTTTATAGGAATTCTCTGAGTCCACACTTGGTAAGTTTGAATCTGCTTACAAAGTTAAGGGTGAGGTTTCCCTAGAGATGTGCAGCATGATAGATGATCCTTCAAAGGTAGTTGATGCTTTCAACTTTCAAGGAACATATGACAATATTTTGAAGTAAAGTAGGATTTGAAAAGAAACCCAACAATAAGCAGATAAATTGGGTGAGATGATCTCGTCTATGTAAAGAAAGACAAGCCACTGCATGTTGGTCTGTCTGAACCTTTCAGCTTGCCTTAAAGTGGCCTGTGGTCTGCATAATGTCCCAAGGCCAGTGTGATATGTTTTACGTGAGTTTCCAGAGATGAAAAAATTAATTCCTGTATTTGTTTCTACCTCAAGCCTAAAAGAATCAGGAGTTGCAGCTGAAAGCTACTTCAGTTATTGAAGTTATCTTATTGAACAAAATGCAACAACTCTGTCAAATTTTCTGTTTTCTGCTTTGTTTGCTTGTTTCCTGGTAAACATTCCTACTATACCTACTAAAAATATATATAGTTATAATAATATGAAGGGAATTGAGTCTATGTTGCATTCAGTTCCCTAATTCCATCAGATCAGGATATCTGGCACAGTGTTTTGCATGCTAAATAATAATACGACACTGTGTTGTTCTTGGTACATTTATTTATTCCTTATCTGATAGAAGTAATTAAACATCTCTATGCAAATTTGAGGTGTTTACTAACAAAAAGTCTTGTGACAATTTATCAGAGTCACAGAAATGTTTAGGTCTTACTTTCTAAAAGTGGGATTCCTACAGTGGGATTCCTACTTTTCTAGAAATTCAACCAGAATAGAACAGGAAGATTAAACTAATGAAAAGCAAAGAGAATAAGCACTGCAAATAAGGAAATCTAGAAATAACAATAAGCCAGTAGTTAAAAGAGGTGGGTATTGAAGAGAATACCAACAATGGATATGGAGCAACTGGAGACCAAAAAGAAGACATTAAAAAAAATCTGAAAAAAGGGACAAAAGAGAAAATTATTGAGTTCCACTAGTAGCTCATAGAAGCATGGAAGCTATTATCTTGTAATAGCTCCCTTAGAAAAGCCACTGTAAGAGCTAGTGATCAATATGTTGTTACATTAAAAAGAAATTTCTTAGAGTTTTTATGCCTGTAGTTACAGTGGCAGAGAGCCATACAAGGAATTCTACAAATTTAACAGAGTATGTATGTCTGAGCAGCAGTATCTGGGTCATTGCCAACATCTAAACTCTATTTAATTTCCTAGGTATGTTGCCTTTCACACTCATGTTCTAGAATTAGCCAGTCCAAAAAATGGACAAAGAAAGGGAATGATATGGGAATAATCTCCAGCTTGTCCCCATAGAATCTTCTTGTGTCTTTTGGCTCTGCAGAGCATATTCTGAATTTACAATAATTCTTCCTCAGTGAAGCCCTCAGGGAAAGGCACACACAGAGAAACCTTCACCTCCCCCATCACACAATCCTTCTGCAATAAACTGAAAAAAGAAAGCCTTTCTAAAAGGTGACCTGAAAACAAATTTACTTTGAGATATCAGTCATCCTGTCAGAACGTCTCCCCAGTAACAATTGTTTCAGCAATCCATGTGCCAGAATGTTATGACTAGATAATATTTGTTAAAGACGTATTGCTACCCTTGTATAAAATATTTATTTTATTCCCATAACATTCTCAACAAGTAGCAAATGTATATTTTGTGGTCTCCATTGTTTCAGACCAAAATTTGAACCAAAGTCATGACAACATTTACAATAGAAACAGTGAGGCAATTATCTTGATCAGGGCAGAACCTGGTAGATACCTATGTGTGTCTTTTCCCCTAGTTTTCCTTCCCTTTGTAACTATACAGATGGAAGAAACACAGAATAGAGAAAACTGACAGCTTAGGATTTTAAGCCCAAAATAGTACAGTTCCTGATGATTGGAAATATGGTTCCCTTAAAATCATGGCTGCAGGTCATTTGAACTGTTTTTATAAAATGAAAATAACAAGAATTTCAGATATGTTTGTGCCATTTTACTCCTGTTGTGGTTATTGATTCTCTGACTTTGTTGAGTTTGTTCCTTTAATGCCTTCTACTCCACAAGCAGTTAAATAGTCACTGCCCTAACATAATTCACACAGGATGATGAATAGCATTAAATGTGAAGATGATGCTCTAGATTTTTTAGGCTTGTGGTGGCTAGAACCACTTCCCATGATCCTCCCCAAACTTATTACAGCTGTATTTTTATAGATATATATTTTATATATATATATACATGTACACACACACATATATATGCATCAAACTATCATACAATGATTTATATACATCTAACATACAGTTAGATAAAACAATAATTTCTTACACTAAGCTATATGAAAGCTCAGAGCAAAATTTTACATAAATTAATAAACACTTCTAGTTTAAGCCACAGTGTGTCATGGGGGAGGGAAAGAAAATAGTATGATATCCTTTTTGCTGCTGAGTTAATATTATTAAGACTAGGTTTTTCATGGAGATTTTTGGTATTCACATGGTGTAAGAACATCTAGTATTGCTAATTGATATATTCATTTATTTGAGGTTCTTTCACACTGATAATATATTTGCATGTATCCAAACAGCAGACATAATGTGTGTTTTCTGCAATACTCGATAAGGATGACATAACTTACAGAATAAGCTTTGGACAGTACTCTGTATTTTAAGTCACCTGTGTTTTCTTTATGAAATAAAACATTACTTTGAGTAGCTAGGTCATTTCCATCTATGAAAAAGTACAGAAATCAGCGTTTTGTCTGATGGCATTTTCCAATCCCTTCAATCTATTTAGCTTAACAGATGTACGGAGGCACACAGATGGAAACAATCTTTTTCAAGCTTGATGCTCAAGAAAATAATCAGGACAGCGATCTGGTGACACTATGCCTTGTGTTCTTTGTAACTGAAACTATTGCAATGGTGATGTTGAAAGAAAAAAATATTATTTTTTAGAAAACTATGGATTTTGTGTTGGTTATCTAATATCCAACCTATGTAATTCCCAGAAATCACTCCACTTCAAAAGAAGTGGCTGTCCTATTCAACTCTGAGTGTCATGCTGCTTCTGTCAGAATTAATGGTCCATCCAAACTGCAGGTGCTGTTAGACCCTGAGCCTGGGTGCAGGCAGTGGTTGCATTCTGTGGTGGAATAGGGTGAGATGCAATTCAATATAATTTTCTTTCTTCCTCTATCTTTATTTCCTGTACTCCAGTTTACACTGGAACAGGAAAGTCAGTGTGTGCTGTGCATCAGGCTAGCTGACCTGCAGGATCAGTTACAAACTGCTCTAGACTGTTCGTCTAAAGGCAGTCCGGGAAGAGATATTAATGAATATAATTTCAATAGAAGACAATCAGTGAAGATTACAATTGCAATTTCATTATACTTTTGTAAGGAGTGATAGGATTCAAAATAAATCTCTGATGGTGCTCCTTGGTTTGATGAGCAACCACCTGTACTGCCAGATGTACAGAACCTCAGGCTTTTCTACCTTTCAAGTCAGTATTCTGCAATCTAGTCACTCCGACCAGTAGTCAGGTTGCAAACATTCAGCATGGCTCACTCAGGAATTTCAGCTGGGATTTGGACCCTACAGGACTTTCCTTGGGGGAACTTGTCACAGCGTGTTTGTGCTGACACAGGGTTTTAGAAACAAAGTAATTTATATTACTGTTTGCAAGGTAAAAAGCCTTTGGGAAAAGTAATAAATGAATAAATAAATCCTCTTTGTGAGCAAATCCCTCCACTGAGAAAAAACCAAACAAAAAATCATCCTGTTGTTTTGAACTGCTATCAATGGCATATTTTTGATAGCTTCTTCTATCTTTTCAAGCTTCTAGCTATTTTCAGGATTTTTGGTATTTGTGGTTTCCCCTGATCAGGGATTACTGATTTATCTGTGTTTTATTCCTGCCAAGCACCCTTATCCCAATCTACCCAATACTCAAACACTTTTCTCTATAGCTTTGAAGAGGTGGAAGGAATTTGTACCAGTATCATTATTGTACCTTTGTATCTCACTTTTTAAAGTCTTCCTTTATTGCTTTCTTTTATCTAATGCCTTGCTGTTGAGCAGACAGGCAACAACACAAAGCCAAACACATTAGTCATTGAAAGTACCTCCCTCACCCTTCATCAGAATCTGTTTTGTTTCTTCTGCAGCTGTATCTTACACAAAGACACATTCATGAAATCACACACAAATTTGATTATTTTGAAGACACGTAGAAAACAAGCAACAGGAGGAAAACAAACTGAAAATCCAGAAGTAGGAATATCTTCTTTAATTGCTTTAATACTGAAATTGAATTATATCCTTCAAGAAATTGCTCAGGATGTCTAAACCAAATACTTGGGATGTGATATGAGATGTAATGAAAACAAGTACTTTTTATTCAAAAATAAATTTAGTACTTCTAAAAACGCTTACATGTAGTTCTATCTACAGTGACATTTACTGTGTTAGTAGACAAACACAGAGGTTGAAATTAGTAGATAGAAATCATTCTGACTTGTAAACACAATGGAAATTGCAGGTTTAGTGTGTAAGTTGAGATCTGTTCTTAAATATAGACTCTTGTTTTTCAAGAGAAAGGTGGGAGAGAATAGGAAAAATTATTTATTTAGGTCAAACAGAAACAGCAAAAATTCAGACTTGCTAGAAAAAATGAACATTTTCACATCTCCAAGTTTATTCTACAAAAGAAAATTTCTTCATTTGAGCATGGGTTAAAGTTTCCGGCCTTTGGAGTAAACCCTTTAAAAAGCACTGCAATCCATTCTTTTTTCTTATTCACTGCAATTTATTCTTTTTTTAATGTCAACTGAAACAAAGTCAGAATTACTGCTCAGTGTATTTTCTGAAATAAATGAATCTCATACATAAATAAACTGTTAAGATCCAGTTCTACTTAAAATTGTTAGAAATTTGCTTTTTGCCACAAGTTTATGCAGTACCATGCACAATGAGAACACCAAAATTCAGGCTCAGGGTTTGAATGGAACCTCAGGCACATTTCCCATGTGTTACTTATTCCACTTGAAGTTATCCAGATTAAATAAATAGACATCAGTTTATATTTGGCATAGTAATTAATACACAGATTTTAATTATCCTAAGAACCCAGGCCTTGAAAAGTCAGAATTAAATTGAACATCCTGCCTGAAATCTAACAGTTATGGAATACCATATATTCCTTAATATACCATATTACAAATACAAACACAATTAACAACAATACAAGTAAGAACAATATCAAAACCCAGTAGCAATATATTGATAGCCAGTTACCAAATTTCTTCTGAAGAGCTGTTGTTACTGTCTGGAAAACAATACAAAACAGAAGAGTTCCCAGGGGAGTGTTGTTAAGCAATCATTGCTCTTACACAGTTATGCCTCAAGCAAGCATGTGGATAACAACAGCACTAATTTTAAAAACTATTAAGCCAGTCCTGAAGCATAAGCATACTGCATAAACCCTGGGTAGGCAAAACCCTAAGTCACACCTGTTTTCTTTCATTCCATATTTTTATTCTAGATGGAAACAAAGTCAACCTTCCCTCTCAGTTCTCTGAATAAAACCTCCAGGAATCAGGTGTTTCAAGCTCAACAGAGGCAAAGAGAAAGAATGGGGGCGTAGGGTTGTTGTAAGCAACCGCAGTAGAAAATTCACATCTATTGTTTCAAGCACCGTAGCAAGCATTTAAAAGCTTCTCTAACAGTAAGGTAAGATTAACAAATCCTTATCACTTTAGTCTTAAGGGAAGTTTCGATAGCTCTGGTTCTGCAAGCAGCGCTGTTATTAACAGCTGTTCTCTGTAGTTTGTAAAGAAGGAAAGAGATCTTTATTAATGCCCATGTGAATTCTTTTTATGTGTGGTACAACCAACTGGTTACAAAATAAAAAGTTGCAAAAATGAAAAGAGAGAAAAGTCTTAAAATATAGTGTCTAGATAATGTTTTCCTCGTGGGATCAGGCTATATGGTGGGAATGAGCCGATAAATATTAACAGAAACAAAAAAAACCCCAATAGATAGTGTTAAATAAATACAGCATAATGTCAATGAATTGGAAAGAGTAGCCTGGAAATAGCACACAAACTGTCTCCAAAATCAAGGAGAACTGATCTAAAGCTTGGGGGCAATGAAGTCGAAGAGAGGTTAATCTGATCATGCAGCAATCCTTATGACCTCTTTATGTTGATAGGATCATTCCTCTTAAGCGGAATTAAAACTTATGGAGGAATAAATATGCTGAGATGAAAATGATTATCAAATTATATATTGCTGAAAATAGCTGTAATGTGAAGGCTGCCCATGAGACAGCACTTGCCATCACTTCATCACTACCTGCTTCAGAAGGCAAGGTGCTGACTTTGAATAACCTGCTTCTGCAGGAATCTGTTGATGTGCCCAGTGTTGCTTCATTAACTCAGCAGTCTTCTCTCTTCTCCAGCAGCTAGCAGACCACAAGGCACTTATGTTTTACATTTGCTTCAACTAAAATTAATGCTAATGAAATATCAACCAGCTTCCATTCATGACAGGTCTAATTTTGACAGACTGAAATTAGTTAGTGCTATTATATTTTTTTGTATCATAATTCATATGCAGACCTGGATGTTTAAAGAAAAATTTAAACTCAGATGCTCATCATTTAGCATTTTGAAAGAAATCCAACAAATTCAGAATTTCTGATACAGATTGTGAACACAATATTTTGTGTAGTGTGTATAAACACTGAAATAAGGTTAAAAAGCTCAATCAGCTTTCATACTTTGAAACATCTGGAAGTCAAAAGACATTTTTATGGGGACAGCAAACGAACTGAATAAAAGGAAAATATATTTAATGAAAATGCTTAAGAAAATACTTTAATTGCAAAGCTATTACTGTTAACAACATTCACTTCAAGCTTTTACCTCATTGCAATTGTGTCTTCCTTTGGACACGAGTAATCAAATTGCCCCAGTATAATTTAATTATTTTGGGCGTAATAAGCTTAATGCTTTATATAGCAGTGCTCAACCTACCAACTGCAGAGAGTGCTGTCAATGCGAAGGGCAGCTCGTCATTGTGTAACCCATCGTGTGCAATTACCCCCGCTTAGACAAAGCCATAAATTACTGCAGGAAAGGCTTCAGAGGTGTCAGCACCTGCCACAACACAAAACTGTTCCTGCCAGAGAATTTTCCAGCCACTAAAAATGTATCTACAAAACATGGATGCTCTTTTTTTTTTCATTTTGCAGGACTCCACATTCTGGCAGAGTATGCACTGCGCTCTACACATACTAAATGCTCAGATGCAGTTTCAGAAATATTTTAATTAAAATGAGTTATCAATCACTTGAGAATAAATGCACTCAAATATTTCCTTACCCTCTGTCCAGCTGCAAAAATTTCTGAGTGATGACACTTTTTGAGAGCAAAATGAGGGAAGGAAGACACCTCATATCAGGCTCTTTCTATCGCAATGCTGAATGCTATGTCTGTAGTTGATATGTGGCATATAAAAAGACAAAGTATCAGTAGGTCTGATTATCTTTTTTTTTTTTTAAACCTAAGGTGACTTCTGAGTGTATAGACCAATCTCCTATAGAAAAACAGCCAACCTTCTATTCAAAATATAGAAAAATATTTTACATAAAATATTGTTTTAAAGTTCTGTTTGAGCATAAGGATCAATATTTTAATTCATATCATATGATTAAATGAGCTATTTCTTTTGAAGTATAGCTACTATTATTAAGATACATTCATAGTACCTTTTATACCCAAATTTGTTTTCCTAAAATGTTTTCCTAAGTTTCCTTAAATTGGGAGTCCCCTCTCCTAAACTACTATAAAACTTCAGTTCTGGCAGAACTACTTGAAATATCAATTACAAAAAACTTGCTTCTTATGCTAAGCATAGACATAGTATTTGGGTTATTTGAAACAAAGATACAATATATACTCCAGTTCACCCTCTATGGTATTTGCTGTTGTTTTTTTTTTAATTAAAAAATGCCTTCAAAACCAAAACAAAACAAACAACCCCCCCCCACCAACAAACAAACAAACAAACAAACAAACAAACAAAAAGCTTGTTCTCTTTGTCCTATCCAAGAGAAAATACCAGAGTTCTGAATAGACCTCAGCATTTCAGGAATCAGTGTCATGATGTATTCATATAATTCTCTCTGTGTGTGAATTATTTTATAGAAATGTGAATCTCATTTGTATGTTTGTCATGGTTATGCAACTCACTGAATTGACATTTGAAAAATACATGCAGCTTATACTGTCTCCAGTTTTGGAGAAAATTTCTGGATTCCCACAACTCCCAAAAGCAGGAACTTATGGAGACCTTTTGATTTGCTTAGGGCGTGTGACCAACTTCAGCCACTTCTCATCTCCAAGCAAGACACCAGTTTTCTCTTCTCTGTTGCTTTTGCAACAATTGGACACTACATTTAATACACAGGGGAAATATTGAGCTTCAAGATGCTTCCAGGGAGAGAAGCAGAGAAATGGATCCCTCTTTGCATTATACACTTGGGGAGGTACTGAATGAAGGCATGAACCAAAATACACTCCTAAGACCACTGTAAGGGTATAAAGATAATGTCATGCATAAGGGTGTCAGCTCTCTTGAGGATTAAGGTAAATGAAGCAAAGACTTGCACCATAATGAAAAATTGCCTCTTCTTCAGAGGCGCTGTCCCACTTTAGTAGTCATGATAATACCCCTGTATTTCATGTACATAGATTTGTCATGTCAAACAAATGCTTCTAATCATTCAAGACTTCAGTTTTCTTAACTGTTTTACTCAGCAAAGAGTGGAAATTTTTTTATAAAAATGGGACTACAAGTAGTCATTTCTCTATTCAACTTGACACATATGTTCTTTTGATCATTTTTACCAAAACAAAGGAAACCAAACAAAAGATCTGGGGAAAAAATGAAAAGAGGAAGAATAGTGAGGTAAAGGGTTTCCTGGACTTCGTCAGACTTCTTTATTCTCAGAATTTCTTCGTCTTTTTCACACAGTATCTACACAGAAACCCACTGACAGTGCTGACAAGTCCACTCAGTTTAGGTTTACTTCCCTTTTCCCTTTAACATAATAAGAATCGTAGCAAGAATAGCAAAGATGTTGAAGTCTACTAGCTTCACAAGAAATTTAACAAATATTTAGTGTGTAAAAAAATTTAACAGTGCACTTTTAAATTATAGCTGTAGTTTTTTCTTAACGTTGAAAGATCTCTACTATTGCTTCACAAGTTGTACATGAAGGCCATTAAAAAAAAAATTGGTGCAGCAAGATAAAAAAGCTATTTAGAAAGATGGGCAAAGATGGAAAATTAAGATCCAAACCTGAGATTCAAACACTCTCAGGATTTGAACACATTCAAATCCAGACATGAAAACATCTGTATGTCTACTGGCTCTGACCTAAAAACTCACACCAAAAATCCTGGTGGGCTTTTTTGCTAAGGCCTGTCTGTACTTAATAATCTTTATTATAGGTTTGAGTATATAAATAATTAACCTTTTTTCTTTACAGGAAATCTTTCTAAAGTTGTGAATGAAATCAGTACCTCCATTCTGGAAGACTAATCATATGCATATACACACTGACCTCTGAGGAAAAAAAAAAAAAAAAAAAAAAAAAAAAAAAAAAAAAAAAAAAAAAAAAGCATTGTGAAAAAAATGAACATCTACATGTGGACTTACACTCCTAGATGGGGATGGATTTGAAATACTCTCAGGAGTTTCTCCAGCAGATGAAATGCCTTGATGAGCATGTCGTTTATCTTGTCTATCATGCCTGGTAACATGTAAGAAAGAAAGCATTATTTCTTTAGCCACCATCAAAGAACGTTCTGTATTTTTATAAGAAACTAATTAGGTAAATTCTCTTCTTCTCATCTGTGTCTAAAACAGTTGGATGTAGTTGACCTGCAGGGCTGGCATGGAGAAGACTGAACACCTGTAACCATCCTTTTAAGCACTGAGGAGGCTGGACCCTAAAGCAGAAGAGTCAGCAAATGAGCTAAAGAAACTTTGTTTGGCCATTTAATTTAGAAACAGAAAGGGCTGGTTATAGGTTAGATTATCCAACTTTATGTTAATGTGTTGCATTGGATAAAAATATAAGATATCTCTTAACTGTTAACTCTAAATGAATTTACACCAGGAAGCCACCTGTAAAGTGAGCTGAAATGCAGGAAAATAAACAAGAGTAATTTTGGCAACCTCTACCTTGATCCTCATTTTGGGGGTTATTCAATGATTTACCCAACACAAGTGTGTGTACATCACCTATGGGATTTCTATATGGACTTTTCACTAAATTAATACTGTCAAACATTCTATTTTGGCATTTATTCCATCCTTCTGTAGTTCCTGTGACTGGAACAATGGGAAGGATGGCCAGCTCCCCAACATCTTGCTCTAATCATCACTTCTCAAGAGAAAGCAGCTCCCTGCAAATCAGAAGTATTCACTCCTCAGGTGCTTTCCTACAAAATCCTTTGGACAGGAGGCTTAAAATAAGCCCTTAAAGGGATCAGATAGTGCTCCTGGGGAGTAGTTGTTTTTGTGTTCTCTTCTTTTTCTGAGAAAAGGATCAGCAAAACATCTGCTGTAGGATATGAAGTAGTTAGAAAAAAGAGGCTTTTTAAAGGTCTAAATAAGAATAAGGGAGATGAATCCTAGAAAATTGATGAGCAGTATTAATATCCTACTTGAATGTAGCTTTGTAAACTACCAAAGATACTTCCATCACATCTACCACTATTACATACAAATATATAATAAATTGTATCTTACTGCAAAGAAGACAGTAACAATTCTAACATTTACAGTTGTTGAGAAAACTTAAATCTCCCTTCTTATGTAATTCTTGAGAGATTAGAATAAACATAAAGTGCTATGGAATAAGATCACCCATGATCATGTAATTGAAGGCAGTATCATAACAGATTTATACAAATGCAGCAAAACACCACTGGTATCTTTTCTTGCACAATAGAGTTTGTCCTCTAGACTCAGTAGTGTGTAGCATTTTACACTAAGCAGTCCTATCTTCCTATTTTTCAATTCTATAACTTATAATGTGTAGGACAGCCCTCAAGGTGTTATCTGTAAGACACCTTGGCTATGGAGAAAATTTGAAACTGTATTGTAGTTTTATACATTTTTCATCCTCTGAGCTAAAATGTTAAAGGGCTTGATAGGGTAGCCAAGAAAGTAATTTCCATGAAGTATACCTACAGTGTCATATAGATTTAAATAATTTCTGAGGAAGGAAAAAAAAAAAAGAATGTTATTTAGGATGTAAAAGTAGCTGTTGAAATGCAGGTCTCAGAGATTATGAAAGCCACACTCTTAACTCTGCAGCAAGTTCTGGCTTCCACAATTACCTACTGCTACTAAGGTTTGGTTGCTCAGCCTTAGAAATTCCAGGAAAAATACATGAGAAAGAGGTTGAGAAAGGGATTGAGAAAGGGATGAGAATTCTTTGAAAGTTTTGTGACAGTAGTCACTGATGCCTGGACTGTTTCCAGTAACAACTGCCTTGAGGTAACAGCACAATCAGCAGCTATCAAGTCCAAAAATTAGAAATTAGTTTGGCATAGAAATCAGTAATTTTGAGGAAAGGAGCCAACTGAAGAGTACTTAATGCATCTGGCATCTGGTGAATAGCTGCCCTGTACAGCATGGAAGGATATCATAGGAAAAGATTTGAAAGAAACTGGAAACAAGTAGCTTTAAACAAACCTTCTGGGGGCTGAGAAAGATTCTGTGTTGATAACAATCTGGAAAGGATAAAATATGAGGCTCTTGAGAAAAGGGTGAACCACTGAAGTGCATATGACTAAATACAACCCTAAATATCATTTTCCAAAACCTTAGTTTGCAGATAAGCTAAAAGCACATTTCTCTTAAAAATGAAAACAACTGAGACTATTAATATATTATAAATGTTCTTTTTAATTTTCTAGAAATAATAGTATTAATCTGTCAGTTCTTACAGCAGGCCATTTTCAGTGTGAGTGAGAAACACGGAACTGGGACCTACAATAATAAAGCGGCTCTGAAAAATGATTTAATGCAGGGTTTTGTCTAGTGTTAGATGAAAGAAGGCTGTGAAAAAACTAATATTCTTTAAGCCCTAGTGGGATTAAGGCAGCAACATGATGCAATTTGGTTATTCTTTTCGACAAGAAGCTGAAAGCATTTGGCTTTCACTGCTATAATAGAATCACTCTTTTCTAAGCATTTTTAATTTTGATGGGATATCCAATATAACATTATGTGGATCAGCTTAAAGGCAGTTATGTTTGATTATTTTCCTCTCTTTGTTTATTATGTTCCTACTGATATTTTAAATAAAAGGATCTATGCAATTCTAAGGCGAGCAGATTGAAAAGCTGTAATTAACAAACTCTAGACATGGGCAACTCTAAATATATACAAATACAAGAAAAATCTTGAGCCAAATCTGAGCATGATGATTAAATTGTTCTAAGAACCATTACCTAAGTATCATCAGCAATGCCAGGAGCAAATTATAAATTGGAAACATGACTTTATATTTTCCCAGCTGCAGGCAATGAAAATTTGTACAGCCTGACCTGCTTGTAATCGTGCACTCTTAAATCTGTTAGAGACCCTTTGACCTCAGGCAAGTGACTAGGCCTGCAATTCCCTTTTGTAAATCCTGTGGCCACATTGGGTTTGGGTTGCTTCTGCCACCACACTCTGAGAGGTGATGCACTTACCAAATGTGTCTGCAAAGCTCCTTTGACCTTTAGCAGGAGCCATTCTCTACCCTCTTTTGTTCCAGGTCTTTCTTCAGCTCAGCCTCTGATTTTAATGTTAGTCTTTTAACTGTATGATCACTCATTTTCTTGAGCTCATCATGAAAATATCTGCTTCACTCATCAGTGGGCTCTGAGCCTTAGCACATCAACATTGCCCTGCATGTTTGCACTGGGTAGGTGCTAATGCTCATCTCAGAAGTCCACCTGTCTGCCAAAAAGAGAAGGTGTTATTTCTATTTTGTCAGATCACAAGTCAGTGGCTTCACATATACAAGAAACAAAAAAAATCAAAAGAGAATGACAATGTGGGAGACAGTCTTGTACAGTCATTCCCCAAATCTGCAGCTTCTGTACAGGTTGAAGGAACTCAAAGGTCTCTCAGAAGTGCAAACATTTTCTAGTGGCAAAGAAATAAGGAATTTTGCCTTGGGACATTGCAGTATAAAGGGCCAGGTCAAAAGATTCAGAGAGCAGAGCTTTTTGCTACTTTCAACTTGTCAGGTTTAGTTTGTGCTAAAAGGCACTGTGGTCCCTGGTGAAAGGTAAGAAGCCGTTTAGACCTCACAGAGAAAAGAAACTACCCTTCACTGAGGTTCATGAGACGTTTCCTGCAGTCAGAATCCTTCATGGTCCAGAGACATTGTTTACCTGCCCTAGCTCCCAGGAAAGCTCCTTGTGCTGGGGACTCCATTGGCTTCTTGGGGGGGGAAATCAGACCTCTCCCTTCATGTGCCAGAAATCTACCCAAGTGTTGAGGGAATTCTTGCTTTGCCTCTCCAATTACTCCTGGTTTTACCAGACTTGATAAATAAGAGCAGCATTTGTTTCTAAAGTTTCCTTCTTTAAGACAATGTTTAAAAAACAGTTAAAAAACTGTTAAAAAACAGTTTTGGGGGGCAGGGTGGTTATTATTGTTACTTTAAAATTTGAACTTGAGTGGAAGTATAGTGAGCAGAAATTGTTAATCTTTTAAGGCAGATTTACATTCAGTGACACCATGTTGAGGCTGAGGTCTGCTATATTGCAGCAAAGCACTTTTGTTTTGGTGTTGACATTTCAATTTGACATTCTTGGTAGGCTCTAAAATGTCTCTAAAAGGGTGGCTGACACCACCACCCCCTCCTTTCCTTTTTACACACCCCTGCACAGTGTGAATTTGGCTGGATATATTTCAGACCAAAGCAGCCTAGTAATGCTTTTAAGTGTTACTCTTGTCTTCTGCTCATTCCTCTAATTTAGGCAGGGGTCGTTCCCTTACCATTTTTGGCAGAGTTAAATACTCAGGTACATCAGCCCAGAAGTGAAAATTTCTGCCGTTTCTTGACATTTATACCACAGAGATAGTAAACCACTTGATAGACAAGACCTTCCTATATTTGTTAATCAGATAAAATGATGGAAATCCAACCACAACTGAAGAGTTATGTTTTTATTTCAATACCAGGTATTCACTGATACAATGAAATAGTGAAATATAGATCTGAAACTATATCAATTGTTTCTGAAGGTGACAAAATCTTCAGTGTAATTTCTCCTCACACTATATTTTTCTGGACTCCTCTGTTTAAGAGTCTCTTTGTCTCTGCACAGAGACATAATGAATCATTTTTCTTCACAAGTAGCCCTATATCTACTAAAAAAAAGGGAAGATATTTTAAAATTGAATAACTGGAGTGTTAGCCATTATGTTGCCAGCAACTGAATACCATGCATCTGTTTGCTCACACCCCCTCACCCCCCCGCCCCACCCTTGGTGGGATGGGAAGGAGAATCAGAAAAAAAATTAATACTTATGGGTTAAGATAAGAACAGCTATAATAATAATTGAACTAAAATAGAATATTATCATAATAAAATAGTAGTAATACTAATGGAAAGGGAGATAACAATTAGAGAGAGGGAAATAAAACCAAGGAAGATAAGTGATGCACAATACAATTGCTCACCAGTTGCTGACCAGTGCCCAGCTCATCCTTGAGCAGCTATCAGCTGCTCTGAGCCAACTTGCCACAATTTATGTACTAGGAATGATTTTCTATGGTACAGAACATCTCTTTGGCTGATTCAAGCCAGCTGTCCTGGCTATGGTCCCTCCCAGCTTCTTGTGCACCTGCTTAACAGCAGAGCATGAGACACTGAAAGGCCTTGACTAAGAGCAAGCACTATTTAGCAACAACTAAATATGGGGGTGTTATCTACATTATCCTCACACTGAATGAAAAAAGCACAACACAGTAGTACCAAATACTAGGAAGAAAATTAACTCTATCCCAGTTGAAATCAGGACTACAAAAATGAGAAGCAAACAAAAAAAAAAGACTTCTCAAAACGTCACCAGCGACATAAGTTCCATAAAGGGCTTTGAATCAGGTCACAGTTGCATGTAGACACAGTGTATGTTGTGTCAGTTCCCTGTATGATTGTCAGTTCCCTGTCCAAGGGAGCCTCCCTGTTAGAGAGCATCTGATCACTTCCATGAAAGAGCAGTCCCATTGAGGTAAGAAGAATATATGATTGTCAAGCTTAGCTCATCTTATTAAAATGTCAGAGAACAGGGGAACACCCACTTTCACTCTATGACTGCTTTCTTCAAGCATCTCAAATCAAAAGCATTCTTTTAGTGCTGGCTAATATCCAGAAAACATATAGGATACGCCTATAAACTGTGCAAAATCGAGCTCTATTTCTAACTGTGAAAAAGGAAAGAAATCCAAAGAATAGTAGTTAGAGAAAATCATGATGCAACACCACTGAGGAAAGTTATAACCAATGATGAAATAGTATTTCTTAGAATCATAGCTGAATACTTCAGTCTTTGAATACCATGTTGCTTATCAAACATAATGCTATTTCTGCTTTTCATAGTAGGAAGCAGCCAAAGGAAAAAAATCAGTCTAGAAGGAGATAAAACATCTTTGACATTAACTACTTAGCTGTGGGAAAATATTTTCCCATGTTTCAAAGAACCAGCCAGGGTATATGTGCACATTTGAATTTGCCATATTCTCTACAATCTAGAATGCAGTTTAATTTTAATAATTAAGGAATGAAGTTGAGCTCTTCTGTGGACAAGTGAGCATACTATGTGTAACATTGATTTTAAAAATGTACTTAAATGAGTAAAGGACTATTTTCAGACACTCAATTTTTCTGTCTCTTCTTGTTAAAGAAGTGTAATTGTTTCCATGTTGCAAAACATTATCATGATATTATGGAAAATTTATTTTCAATTGTGTTTTATATGATATATTTAGCATGAAGAGCATGTACACCTGAGGCATTCAGGGTATGAGGGATTGTGAAGACCTGTGAATTTTCTGTTAAGTGTGTGAGGCTGAAGAAACAGGAAAAAGAGAAGGCTGAGTATGAAATTACCTATGTAAGTTGACTGGATGAGTACTTATTCATCTAGAGTGATGTGTGTGGAAAATATTGCAGCATTATTCCTCTGGTCTTGGTAATTGCAGTGGAGTTGCTTGGGATACCTAACAAAGCACATGAAATGCTGGCCTTAGTGTCTGCTGAACAATAGTTATACACAGAAAGATTTATGATATTCTAGGAACTACCACACTACTTATTTTTTTCTGGGAATTCACACAAGCTTGATCACATGAAGGGTTTGAAGGGGGTCACTCCTTCTGAGAGTCATACCCAGTTGAGAAAGGGAGCAGAGAAGCATGGAGATGCAAAAGTGTGGATTTCCAGTCTAGATATACGAGTTCATCTTGAGAGATGCCACCAGTAGTAGGCAGCTCTTGTCAGTGAGTACTCATGTTGTAACATGATAGACAGTTCCCACTTCAGCCTGACAAACTACAACTGGGTGAGAAAACCTCTCTGCTCTTAAGACTTAAAACTTAATTTCCAGTTGAACAAGTGTTGCTTGGTACTGCGAGGAGGCTTTGCTCTATGTAATAGAAATTATTAGATTTTATGGAATATCAGCTTTGATTATAAAATGTTAAATTATAGAAATAGTCTTCCCTGCAATGAGAATAATGTATGCATCTACACCTGGAAATTATGCAAATCACATCTATATAAATATCATGTAACATCTTTCTTTCCAAATAGAAAAAAAATATTTGATCATATTATTAGGGGATAATGTGCCAAGAGTGCAACTGTGAGAATAGCATTGTTACTTGTCTTGTCACAAGTCTGTTCTTACTGGAGGAGGTTATAAAGAATACATATTTCATCCACGCACCACAAACTATCTACATTTCAGCAGATGTTTTCTCAGAGCAGAAATTTTGGAAACAAAATTCAGTCTTCTTAACCACAAGATATGAATCACACTACCGTAGCATGGAAACCAAGATGATGCACATTCAGAAATAACAACTAAAATCAAAGATAGCAGTCTATTATGATAGCTATAATTCTTAAGAATTTCTATTGGAAACCTTGTGTTCTTTATGAACAAATTAAATTCTGTATTTTACTTGTGAATGACACCGATTAAATTCTTCTATCTCTGAGTAGTTTTAGTTTATATTTATTCTCTTACTTTAAATTATGTCTCGCTGAGTTTTATGGGCATGAGAAGCTACTTCCACTTAAATTTTACAAGAATTAAAAGTAGAATTGATTTGCATTTCTTGAATCCTTCCATTGCTGCCTTTTTTTTTCTTTTTTTTTCTTTTTTTTTTTTTTCCATACTATGCTCTAGATTATCATTCTTTCCTTCTTGCAGAACTACAGTTTCATCATTCCAGGACTGAGGAGTCATGACCTGAGTCTATTCTGACCATCAGGTGCCTCTGAATTAAAAAATAATAATTAAAAAATCTAAGTTTCTGGGCATCTTTACTTTTACATAAGGTTTGTTGCATCCCAGCTGCTACTTCTGTAGATGGATGTAACCTTGCAGGGAGATGTCTGCCCCGGGTCTATCCCAGCTGTGTTACTCTGCACTACAGCACAACCAGCAAACACAGCCCCAGTGTCACCGCAGAGTGGTTTGCTGGAGAGATGCTGGATCAGCCTGTGCTGTGCTGGGATGTGTGGCTTTCCCAGCAGCTGTAGAGCTGGCTCCAGTAAAGGGCTCTGCTGGGGGCACTGCACCTCACTCAAAAAGTTCTCCACTTCCTTTGTTCTTGCACTGTGTTCAACACTTCCCTTTCTTCCCCTTGACATTACGCTTATCCTCCTGTCCTTGAACAAACCGTACTTGTTCTCAGTACTCCTAGTAATTACTCAATATTAGCATTGGTTTAGTGTCATCATACACTCTGTGTTGCATAGATGGGTGAGGAGAAAGGAGAGAGACAAGGCACTCAAGGAGATGAGCCTCAAACGTAAAGAAAGTTTGGTGTGCCTTGTCTTCATGAAGGAATTGTAAACCTGACCTACTTGGAGTGATCATCTTACCTCCCACAGGCAGCTAAACTCCAGCACATCTGAATGTCCTACAGACATTTGCATGAGGCTGGAAAAGACTGATCAGCCTGTCACAGAAATTAAATGTATAGATGTCAACCCCCCCAAATATATGCATTTTGTTAGCAGTCAGATAAGATTCGTGCAAAGAAAATTCATTCACCCTATCAGAATTATTAGAAAAAGCTCTACTGTATCTGTAGTTTGATCCAGTTTGATCTGTAGTTTGAGCTCATCACAAATTTTGAGATTTTGGCCTGTGAAATAGAAGGCAGTTTGGCATAATGAAGAATACATTTACCCCCCTTTTCACAGCTCTTCTTAAGCAACCCTGAATTATCTTGCTTTTAAAGATTCTGGATGACATAAGAGCATGTATGTATTTAATAAAATCCTAATTGAAATATTAAAAATTAAATTAATGCTAATATCCTTTATTGTTCTTCCATACAGCAGGGCAGAAACCATGCAAATAAATAAAACTGAATGCAACAGAACTCTGCCTTCAGCTAAAGTTGAGATTATTAATGCATGCAGACAGGTCAAATACTGTTGTGTTTTCACATCAGTTTCTTCTGTTTTACTTCCAGATTTTTGAGAGCTTCCCTTAGGTAAGGAAGACATCTGTTTATGTCTGAAAACAATAGATATGCTCAAGCTGGAATGTGGAGGAGGTTTCTCTTCACAAAACAAGCACAGCACTCTCCTGGCAGGCTTGCCAGAGGGCACAACATAACTAAGAATATGAACTGCTCCACTTACCATCTCTATACAAATACAAGGTTTTTCTCCAAATATGCCCTTGATGATACCAGAGAATGTATCTGAAGCTAACACTGGAATATTCCCACTTATTTCCTGGCACTGGGATAAACCTCTCCATCTAACTCACAAAAGTGGGTTACTCCCTGCATAGTATCATTCAGATTATTACAGTGCAAAAACCCAATAATAATAAAGAGGCAATGTGCCATATCAGCAATAAACTTATGCATGAACAGAGCAAAATACTGGCCAACCTACAGCAGGAAATCTTTAGTCCCAATTCTTCATGAAACTAGTGTTTAGCCTTAAATGTCTACAGTTATTCATGCAATTAAAGATGTAGTCCATAGAAATGAAATCAGGTCTACATTAACATTTTTTTTTAAATTTGGCTGAGTTTTAAAGAATCAATCATAACAAGGTTACATTTACACTACTAGTACAAGATCAGTTAGAGATAATGCCTTGGCAATGATATTTCTTTCAAGGTATGGTGAGAATAGAAAAACACATTTCTAGTGCATTCATTAAGTTAACATATTCTATAATTAATAAAGAATCATGAGTCACTTTCTGGGAACAGCATTAAAGGAACTTCAGGACATAGTATTTGAAGAAAGTCAATTTGGGAAATCCTGTGATAGTGTGGAACTGCACTTCTTAATCATCCAGGAAAGTGATTTTAAGAGGAGGGGAATTGGTGGTTTCTTTTATTAAAAATGAATCACAGAAGTGCTGGAATCTGACAATCAAAATGAAACCTCACCAAATTATACAAGTAACTTACAATATAGTTCTGAGACAAGGAAACCACATGTTTCTGGAAAGTGTTTGCTCAAGAAATCATGGAGCAGTTAGCAAAGACATAAAACACAGAGCAATTAGACTGTTTCCTCCTTTTTACCATTGAAGACTTAACAGTTTAGCAGATAATTCTGGCGAGAAAATTACTACTTTTCTATTCATGCATGTTTCAATGTATATTGACATATGTTTACATGCTTTTACATATGCTTTTCTTTAAGATTTCAAATAACACAATTGAGAAACCAACAGTGAATAGAACTAATTTTAATTCATATGCCTATTTCAGATGCAGCTTCAGCAAAAGGTTGGGGTATTGGTCCATGCTTCCAGGATTGGTTTTGATTTTTTTCAGTGATGATCTGGTATGAAGGCATACATCAACATGATTTAATATAAATGCATACATGGCATTTCAGTTGTGTCCCTTAGCAGGTGTATTGTTTCTGGCTGGGATGGAGTTAATTTTCCCATAGCAGCCCTCACAGTGCTGTGCTCTGCATTGACAGCTGGAAAGGTGTGGATAACATACCAGTGTTTGCACTACTGCTGAGAAGAGCTCACACAGCATCAGCTCTGTCCAACTCTCACCAGCTGGTTGGTGTGGGCAAGATCTTGGGAGACAGTATGGCCAGGACAGCTGACCCAAACTGACCAAAGGGGTACTCCATAATATTCCATACCATGTGTCTTCTCAGCATTAGAAGCTAAAAGAAAAGAGGAAGGGGTGGGAGAGTGGGGTCAGAGGTGATCTGTTATTTACATAATTTTTCTTCTGGAGCAACTACTACGTGTACTGAAGCCCTGCTTCCTGGGAAGTGGCAAGACATCCACTTCTGATGGGAAGCAGAGAATAAAATATTTTTGTTTCCTGTGCTTCTGCATGCATGACCTTTGCTTTTGCTTTATTAAACTGCCCTTATCTTGACCCATGAGCTTTTCCCACCTTATTTTCTCCCTGCCCCATCCAAATGAGTAGGGGAGTGATAGAGCAGGTTCAATTCTCTCCAGTGTGAAGAATCCAGTACTAGTCACTTACTATGGCAGTATCAACCTTCACCAGACTTAACTTCATATCATCCTTCTCAGATTTGCCTGCAAGACTGATAAAGCAGCTCTTTCCAGGACAACAACTGAGCAAATGTTCTCAAATTCTGGAAATGCTGACAGTTCTGAAAATTTTAATCCACAAATGTCGTACTCAAAGTCTGGAAGTCCCTGAAATGGATGAAGTAGAATTAAAGTTATCAGATCTTATTTTCAACATCATTCAGACATATTCTCCTCTACTTTATTATGAAATGGTAAGAAGGCTAGTCCTGCTTGTATTGAGGAAGAGGAACCAGATCCTATGCCATAATTTCACACTTCTCTAATTTACTTCAAAAGAAAGGAAAAGCAGATTAATCATGTTCCTTTCCTTCTTCTCCAGCTGAATTACAATTCTTCCCTAAAACTCGTTCATCTACCAGAAGGTTAATAGTAACAATAATACATTTAATAAATAGTAGTTTTTATTAATAAAAACTAAAGAATGTTATAAATTAAAGTAGAAGCTTCAAAGGTAAATGTAAAAGAATGCATAACTTATCTTCTCAACTTCCTTTTCCATTCTTCTTTTTAAAAGCCTTTTTTCCTGAAATTGTTATCTGTCTCTGTCTCAGATTCCAACTCTATTACAAAAAAACCCTCTTATTAAGCCTTTTTTTTCCCTAGTGATCTTTTTTCCACCGTCTAGCAGAAAGATGAAAGGCAGGTAATTTGTCTGCAGTCTTCAGACTGATGAGAAGAAAGACACTCTGTGCACAGAGGAACTTCCAGCACTACTGAGTAAAACATCCCAGCAATCTGCTTCTCAGTGACACAATCATTTGAAACGTGTAATTGATCAGGGCATACATTTTAGATATTGGAATGAGAAAGCAACAATCTGTATTTTAAGTTAAAGGAGAATTTTTCCACCAAAGGAAAAAAAAAACAAACAAACAAACAAAAAAACCCAAAAAATTGCTTGGGAGTAAGAACCAAGAAATTATAATCACATCTTTACAATCTTCCAGAATAGTGGCTCTCAATTATCATCTTTAAGACGAAGTTTGAGTGTGCTTTGTTATAGCTATTTTGTAATTATATTCTTCTTAATATTTGAAACATTTCTTGTTACAGAGATAAAAAATTGCTTTCTGAAAGCTAAACACATTGATACAGTGCTTTGTTGAGCCCTTTACAAAGTTTGAGGTGCAAGTTGCAATAGACAGATATGTGCTTTTGTATTTTGATAGAGCTTCAGCCCAAAGTGTAGAAATAACTGAAGCCAGATTGCTCCTGCAGGTAAAGAAAATAGGTCCTGACATGACCAACAGAAACAGACAGCCCAAATTACTTTCAAGAATAATGTTTTTTATCTAAAATGAGTAGTTCACCTGCTTTTTTTTTTCTGTTGTTTTAAGACTGACTCTTCATTTGAAGAGAAATTTTCTTTCTTGAAGGGGAAATATAAGAATGGGAACTGATATCAAAAGACAACAAGCTTTACAAATGTATCCAAGAGACACAAGTACACAGTGTCCTGGAGGGGGAATTAAAAAAAAAATGGTATTAAGAGATGTTTCTAAATTTTCATCAACAACAATTTCTCCATAAGAGTTGACACTAATATCCCCGATAACAAGTCCCCAAAACCCTCAAACTTAAGAAAAATTCTCTCCAGTTCCTCTGTTTCCCTTCATATCTCAGGAGGGAACCTGAGGTATAACACAACAGGTAGTTAAAGATTAAACTAGTAGAAACTAGATTTTAGCATTTCACCATGCAAACCCGTCTGAGGCTTTCAGTGAAGCTCCTGGCAAAGCCCAGGATGTTTCCACTGGCAGCTGAATGCAGGCATTGGCTGGGACCATCTACCACAATCATTTTTTTTGCCTTTGTGCTCTTTTACTGCAGTGACCGGCAGTCAGTGCAGGTAATTCTGTTCACGTTAAACCATTTTCACACATTAATTCATGGCCTAAATAACCCTGATTATTTTGCTTCACATGATTACAGGAAACATCACTCCTCCTCCTTTCTTTTTCCCCTCTGTATTTTTTTTTTTTTAATTTTTGCATTCCAGGAACATAACATCATCACAGTATAATCAACAGGTGACTTCTTGGGGATCCCCTCCATGCCCTACCACAGCTGTCCTTCCAGCCAGATCTCCTTCTCCAGTCTCTATTCTTTCCCTCTAACCTCCCACTGCTGCCAGTACGCTCTACCATTTTTCAAAGGCTCAGTGGAGTATTATGGAAGTGTGGTTCAAGGGCTATATTTACCACATAATACTAATGTTTATTAGCTATAAATCCCATGGCAGGTTTATAAAATACAGTTGTTTCAGACACCAGAACTGTTCAAAGCATAAGCATTCTTCAAAAAATATGGGCTAAATATATTTTCTTCATTCTTTCTTCAGCTAACAGTAAAAAAAATGAAGATAAGGCAGATGACATCTTCTTTGCTTTATTACATGAGTGATATGAAACAGCCTTTGCTCCCCCAAATCTACTACCATCAAGCATTTAAAAGATGAGAGTAAATGCCCCCGAGTGCAATATATAATTGACAGAATTCCACAGATTTTTTTTCCTTTACGTATGTCACAGTTTAAAGCCTCTCCTGAAAACACCTCTATTGCCTCTGCTGCCTTACAGTACTTTACCAATGCTGGTGTAAATACCCTGTGTGTCTATCTCTCCTCTGGTCATTAACTGTGCTAATGAAAACAGCTTCAAAATGAGTATTTAAGGATCGTTCTGCAAAACATGTAAGTCCATGGTTTCAAATGAAGGCTCTTAATTTGAAAGTTTGCACATCAGTCATGAAAGAAAGTAGAAAGAATAAGAAGGAAAAAACTCTTCTGCAGGTGAGTTTCACTACCATCAAGTCATTGTCATTTTCAACCCAGAAGGACTCTCTGAATGCACAACTTCAGTAAGACATAGATAATGCACAGCAAACAAGCTAACAAACACTCTGTATAGAGTTTCTTGAAAATGCGTGCAGTGGGATGATCACACACATTGTAACACGTTGCTGACTCATTGCTAGTATGAGAGAAAATAGTTTGCCCTCAGCTTATAATAGCTTATCTCATTTGCAAAGAGAAAGAATAATAACCATGAAGACATAGCAAATTATCTCCACCTGTGACACTGATGAAATTCTGAGGTGGAGCTGGCTGGGTGGAACTGTAGAGGTTGAAACTAAAATAAAAATATCTATCTGGAAAAGGTTGTGCATTGAGACACAGGACTTTCTTTGAAGAAGATAAACAAAAGGGCAATGTTCACTTATGATTCCTGTAAAGAAATATAGTGAGTCAAATAAGCATTTTGTAGCTGGAGGGAAGGGTGGGGATGTGTGTGGGGAGAAGACAAAAAGACATCTTCTGTCTGAGTCTGGCATCTATGAGAAACAAGAAGTTCCTTTCCTGAATAAGTTTCTCTTCTTAATAACTTCCTAAACTCCCAAGGTATACTTTTTATTTTGCTCCTTAACTAAGGAAGTAGAAGCCAAAAAATTGAGAAAAATAATTGCTCAACCTCACAATGGAGAGACTATGTCTGGTTTAGAGAGGGGTCAGATCAGTCTGTGAAAGCAGAAACTTGGTACTTGTGAAATTTAAATGTCAGTATAAGCACTTACTATATTTGAAAACATGCAGAACTGGATACATATGTTTGGGTTTGTTTATCAAAGCTTACAGAGTTTTTCTCACCAATGATCTGGAGTCGGTGCAACTTTACTTTGGTGTGGATTGGAACAGCCATGGGCTTCTCAGCTTGGTTCAGACAGGCTACAGGCATGTTGAGATAGACAGTGTCAATCACTTCCACTCACTCTGTACAGTTCCAGGAATTATCTTCATGTGGAATCACTCTCCTAACTCACAGCCCAAGTTTAGTTCTGTCTTCTTACAATTTTACTTACCTGTGGTGAATTTATCTGTGGTGGAAGGGACTCCACTAACCCAGGTCCTTCATTTCCTCTAAAGTCACTAGATAGAAGGATAAATATTTGGAGACCAGGAGAGGAAAATGCAGTCCATTTACCATAGATGGTTTCCATCTCCTTGGATGCACAGGCAATTTATAAAATCTTCTGCAGTTAATTTGGGACAGAAATCTAGTTCTTTTACTGAGGGTACAAGGGACTGAAAAAAATGTTGGAAAAATCAATCTTTTCATGGGTCAACTGACCTAGATTTCTTTTGACAAGCCAATCTTCTAACATGACTCAGTAAATGTGGAATAGTTCTTAGACCTCAAATACTTTGAATCATCTGGGGTACTGCTACTGGTAGAAATAAAGACAGTCTACAGCATAAACAGGCATTATTTTTTTTTTACTAGGGTTCTGCTCTGTGGAGGTTTAGTAGGTAACTGTAGCACATAGAAGAATTACCTGCTTTTGGGAGAACTAAGCTTAGCAGTCGATGAAAAGCACCCAGTGAAGCTGCATTGATGTAATCTCTAGAGTGGCTGAAGCCCATGAGAAATGTAAAGCTATGCTGAATAGCTGGTGGTATATATTAGGAACCAGGGAAAATATAGTCAGTTGACCACAGCCTTTCTTACTCAATCTTTGAGTCAACACAACTGCATTTATGCCAGTAATTTCAAGCACAGAGATGTCTGGCCCTTTACCAATAATTATGGGGTTCAGATTTCCAAATGGTTATGGAGGTTTTATTATAAGTCTGATACTACAAAAATCAAACCTTGTATCAGGACAAGCTCAGAGTCACTTGTGGGCCACTACTTTCTCATATTCTTATTTGGAAATTTCTTAATTGTTATTGATAACACCATGAACTGACATGATGTGGATTACATTGTGCTTTTGACTGTACAATCTAAACATTCAAGTACATACTTACAGGTGTGAAAAAATTTTGGAAGTTTTGGTTTTCAATTTTCACCTCTGCAGAGAGATTTATTGACCACTATTCAACGTAATAGGTATGGAAGAAGAAGAAGAAGCTACTTAGCTCCATTAAAGACATAAAAAGCCTTGTTTTACTTAAAAACATTGATTTCCATGTTGGCAGGATGTATGTACAGTTTCATGAGACAGGAAGAGAGTAATAGTTAAGAACATTGTGTCCTTGCCTTGAAAGCTTTTGCTGGAAGCTAAGTTTTACGATTTAATTCGACTTAGAAAGAAAAGGGTATGGAGTGACCCAACAAGACCTTTCACAGTTGAATGTGCTTCTATAATTTAAAACATGCACCAGAAAATGCAAAAACTTAAAAAAAAAAAATAGTGGTGGTGTTGCTCCCAAGATAATAGCCTACACATTAACTTAAAGCTACTCTTTACTCTGCCCTAAGATGACAGCCAGAACCAGCTTTAAATTTGCTAATTTTCTTTTAATCAGAGACAAACATTTCACAAAGAATTTGTTAGAGCATAGATGATAAAAAAAAAAAATCAGTCGAACATGCAGCACAGTGCTTCTCTTCTGAGGAAATTTCTCTCTGTAGAAATGCAAACATTAATACAGAGCATAGTGTTGTGAGTCAATAAAGCCACACTTCATTTTCATCATAGCTATTACACTGTCAATTTGTCATAGTCCTACACAATCTTAATGTATTTTTCCTTCAGTATCTTCTTAGTGTATCTCCAGTGGACTGTAAGCTCAGCAGTGTTGAAATGTATGCAACAATCATCACAGGGACCTGGCTAGATTACCCCACCAGACCATTGCCAATTCAATGCAATAATTTAATAGTCGAAATCCAAACTACAGCAAATGTAACTGTCAATAAATATAAACATTTCTGTGCATATATGCATATAGAAATGCCCAGATGACAAACCTGCAAGATGAATTTCTTCACTTGCTTTACCAAAATTTGCCCAGGCTCTCCCTGGTCCCGCCTGCTCAATGTTATATAGAACAGAATAAACAAAGCAAATGGAGAGTAAAGCTTCTGACACCAGTGAATCTGGTCTCTGCCTGGTTCCATCTGGTGTGACAAGGCACCAGATTCCCTGGACTCCTACAGGAATTCAGAATCAATGCAGAATAAAGTTTATGTGTACCTTTATAGTAAATATTTCAATTTATGTAATTCGGTCCATTCAAAACTGACAATCTGAACTCTGATATTGCTTTTGAAACTTGTGTTTAAAACAATTTCAGTGCTGATGCTGATGATAATGAGCCCATGTATGTACATGTATACACACACATAGTCTAACCAGACAACTTTATTTCTCCTGTAACAGCCCAATATTCCTTTCAATTGTGGCATCACGTTTTAAATTTGAGAGAGCTCCCAGTTTCTCAGATTAACAAAGTTTATATCAAAATACATATATTTATTCAGAGTAAAAGCTACTGTATTTTATTTTCCAGCACAATATGTAGTACAGCATGTGCTCAAAGAGAGTGCGTTCTTGTAAATTTTGTGAGAGAAATCCAGAACTCCCTGAACTCTGCTGAACTTAGTGGTTTTCATGCTAGCCACGAAGATGTTGTCCTTCTACCCTCATCCTCTCTTGTTCTACAAAGAACCTGAACAGTCATTAACTCTGACATTAGCCAAAAGAAACAATGAATGCTGGTTGTTAAAATTTCCTGTTTTCATGGTCTTGGGAAGCCTAATGGCAATCAGACCCTTACCACACACTTGTGAATGCTGTGAAGTGTTTACCTTCACCCATCATTTTAAAACTGTCATAATTTTAGAGTCTGGAAATAAAAGTCAAAAAAACAGAAGCAGGACTCTATTAGTGATTCATTGGTGATTCAGAGTGTCTCATTTATTCCCTATTTCTCACTGAGGGAACTTGACACCCACTTCCTATCACATATTATTACAACCATGAGCGTCAAGCCACAATATTGTTTTGTTGCCGTTTATGATTGCTAAGTGCCAGCTTCTAAAAAAAAATCTGCAAAGAATAGGCTTTCTTAATACCTTCATTGGGTTCTATGGCTTAAACCTATCAGTGGCCAGCCAGAAAGCACACAGGAAGAGAAAGATAAGATCTGCAGATCTGCAGCTTCCAACCTGTCTTCTGTGATACTTTTAAATTGGTTCATCTCAGTCATTTGAACCTTGGTACACTCTGAATCTTGAGTTGCGTAAGGGGGTTTATGGGGTGTTACTGAAATATTTTCTTGACTTCTGAAACCATCTCAACAAGAAAAAAGCTACGATTGGAGATACTTGAAAGTGTTTTTCTGATTTGTAAAAAATGTTCTTGGTTTGGTTTGGTTTGCTTTTTGATTTTTCGTGGTTTTGGTTTGGGTTTTTTGGTTTTGTTTTTTTTTTGTATTTTTAATGTGTCTTACGTTCAAAATAGTTTTAATTGATCTTTTTCAATATTTTCAATGAACTGCAAACCTCCCTTATCTTATTCACTGGCAGTGAGACTGGCATTCTTGTCACCAGATATGTCTGCTCTGAAGACAGGGAAATGAAGCAACATTCAATACAGTTTAACTGAAATTTTTCAGGCTTGAGCAATAGACCTCCAAAGAAAACAACTTGCTGAAGATTTTTATGTCCTGGTATGTAAAGATAACTCATATTTGTCCTATATTTTCTGAATTTAAATCAGTTTATCTGAAATTTTAGGGACATTTTTCTCAGTCCCTTATACCCTCAGTAGAAACAATTTACAAAGTCCCACATACATTTTAGACTCACCTGTGGAATCATTCAATGATCTCGCTTACCTTCCTCAGACAGCTCTCTTTCTATCACTGTAGAAGAAATAAGTTTGAAGAACATCAGGTTTTTAATAAACAATGCTATTAAATAATAAAATAAATAACAAAAAATTTTAAAATAAAGTATTTTAATTATCATAGCATTTACCTTAGCATAGTGTTACAGGATTTCTTTGGAAGTTTGCCTACCAGAAGTCTAGCTAAGCTTTACAAATTGCTGGATAGATCTGCATTGGGATAATTTCCTTATCACACAGAGAAAATTCATCTCTTTTGGTATCAACAGAGAATGAATCCAAGAAAAGCGTGGAAGGGAGAGAAAGCTCAACATGCTGCTATGAAGAGTACTTATTCCAAACTAAGGGTTTAGAAATTCTACACTGAAAGTCCATATTTTTTTTTAATTCAGAGTGACCTGAGACAAAAACCTTTGTTTCAAGCCTGTGAGAAATAGAATCAAAATCTGCATCTTCAAGCAACAGATTTCCCCAGGCTCATCTGTGCCCTGCAGCATACTTTCATGAGAAATACATCTTCTCAAATTTTTTTTAATTTCTCTTTGCCAAACCAAAAGTTTTTGCGTTTTGCTATGCTGTGTTTTGGCAGAAAGAAGTCTTGGCAATCCTGATCCAGTGTTAAGCATGGTGGCCTTGGTCCATAAAAGCAGTTGCATTCTTAGCTCTAAACAAAGACTTGAATCTTATTCTTTCAGCTACTTGAAATTATGTAGTGTTCCTTTAACATCAGAGGTGTAATAAGATAGGAACCTAATACAAATAATTCTAAGGTAAACATGCTATAGTTCAAAACAACCATGTTCTAGGAACTCATTAAGGTTATAGTGTTTTGGTTTAATTTTTCAAAAACAATTAGAAAATAACCGGAAAATATTTTTTGAACTTTCTGGTTTTAGTTTTTCTAACTCTTTAAGAATTAAAACTTTAAGCTGCCTTAAATTACTATCAAAGCCTGGGACCTTTGGAAAGAATAACTCTGCAGTACAAATGTGTGGAGATGGAATATAACTCCATTTTATATGTTTTCTCTTTAATACCATATCATACAGTATCGTATGTTTTTGCAATATGAAAACTAGATATATTTAACCATCCTAGTATTTAGAAACCTTATTTGCATTTTAATAAGAAACTGTACACCTTTGTAACTGTTAGATATATGCAAATAAAAATATGAGGGCTGTGCAAAGAGCAGAGATTCTTACTTCTGTCTCACCAAAGCTGAGATAATAAAAGTTATCTGTAGTCATATACAAGTCTTTATATACATCTATACATGGAAATAAAAGAGATTTCAAGAAAATGCTTCAAGGCTACTTTTGTTGAGAAAGTAAGTGTCTCCTACATTTTTTGGCTTTAAGTACACTTGAGATAAAAAGCCATATAATCATGAATAATAAAGTCATAGGTAAGCTGATAATAATACAATAACCAAGAGCAGAGAGATAACAAACAAGAAAAATTCCTTGTAAACTTAGCATTTGTTGTTAGATGCTGCAATATGAGGAAAAAATTAGATGATCAATCTAATCAATGATTATACTCTTCAGGGCAAAATATAGTCTATTTCTGGGGCCAGAAGATATTTTACTGTCTTTTTAATGGAATACATAGCTGGCTAGGGCCAGTGACTGGAGCTGGAGTCTACTTCCAAGGTGCTGATGCAGAACACCTCCCTCCCCACAGCTCGTACTTCCATGGCCTACTGCACACACTGGGGTATTCCTTAAACCTGTCAGGAATCTGAGACAGAGAGAAGTGATTTGCCCATCCCTAGAGCAGATTAAAGACTCTGTGGCAAGAATGCAGAGCCAGTGGCTCTCAGCCAGCTTTTGGCTGCCTTGTCCAGGAGCCTGGGGCCTCGGCTGGGTGGATGCTGGCAACTAGAGGAGAGTGTGCGACACATTGGCAGTGGCTTGGTGGGAGAGACCAGGTTGGAGCAGAGTCATGAGTCTTTAGTGACTTGGAGAGAAATGCAGGAAGGAAATACAGACTTCAAAGGCCCATTATATTGGCCAACCAGCAAGAAGGAACCTAATTATAACTGAGAATGTGACCAGCAGGGTCAGTGGTCCAGCTGGAAGCCAAGCTCTGTTTGCTTCATGTTAAAGGTCCCTTGAAGTTCCTGTTGTGTCAAATGTCAAGCATAATTCTTTACAAAATTTTAAGTTTTAACTAGTTCACATGAAGTCAACTATAAAAATCTTATTGACTTCAGTAAGACCAGAATTTGACTCTAATCCACGACCAGAGAACATTTCTGTTCTAACAGATAACATCTATCTAACAGTAGATAAGAATTCCATTTGATATCAGGTTACTTGCAAACTTTTCTCATTGATGTCTTCTGAAGGAAGGTATTTGTACCCATGAAAAATAAAGGATAATACTGGGTCTAGTACTTTAGAGAGAAGAGACTGTACTCCTTTGAGTCTTCTCTATAATATTTTCATGCCCAGAAGGGAGGCTGAACAGCATTGCTGTTGTGAAACTTTCCTTCATTTACTGCTAGAAAGAATGCCTTGGGGTTTTTTCCACTTTCAAAGCATCAGGTTTTGTAAGCTCGATTTAAAACCATGAAAGAATGTATTTCTTTTAGGCTGACTAAGGGAAAAGATTTCTGTGTTAGGGAGGATTTATTAACAGTGATACAATCTGACATTCATTTTAAAGCAGTTAAATGATCAAATGTTTAAGAGGTTTTAACCATATGATTATTATGTGTCATCATTATACTCTAAAATCCTGTTCCGTATCTACATTTTTTGGGGTCAGGGTGGGTAAAGAATATTAACATTTTGGTAACTTTTCTGTTCTGTAGAAATATCTGGTGGCTGCAATGAGACATAACAGTCTTTCACCTTTTTTCTTGAAAGAAGAGATCTATCTTTGGTCCCTTGGCATCTTCTCATTTTCTCATTTTCAGGAACATTTACTTTTAGATTCCTCTTTTGTAGACCCATCAATTCAGCAACTATCTGCACCACCCCTGAAAACAGGAGGGCTGATGCTCTCCTGCATGCCAGCTGTAGTCTTCAGGTGTCTGGAGCTGGATCAGGGACTCAGTCTGCCTGAAAAGAGATCTGGTGAAAGCAAAGACAAAACAAATCCACCAACTCTGCACTGTGGTTGGGTGAAAGCAGCTGTACAGCTGCAATCATACCAGAGCTGGTGTTCACTGAAATCTAGGGTGGCCTTGGAACTTCCATGGTATATTCAGAGGTCCAGGCTGCCACCTGGCCAGAAACCACCTCTAACTTCATTAGGGGCTTAAATGAAGGAGTTTGTCTGGATTCCTGGGTGGACAGCCATCTACCTCAGTCTGGAACCAAATAATATTGTTGTAGAAGGCATTCATATTTCTACCTGCTACAGTTCTCCACTTTTACACATATCAGAAATATTTGCTGACTTTGAAATGTTTCAGACAATGGTGAATAACACCATTTTATTTCCCTGACCTATTTTCACCCCAAAAGGAAAAGAAAAACAAAACAATAGTCAGATATTGTCAGGGTTTCCCAGGTAAAATTATGTTGTGTTGTTCATTGTTATGTAATCACAGTTGAAATTATTTTTTTCCTTTGGTTACTAAATTCATGCTTTGAACTCCAAGTGTTGGTATGCACTTAAGTCAGAAAAATATCAAAAGTTCAGTGCTCGAAGGCATGTCTCCTTTTTTAGGCAGTGCCCAGGTCTTGAACCTTTGGAAAAAAAATCTCTGTTTTTCTAATACTGCTGTGACTACATCTACAGCTTTCAGGAGATCTCTATCCAATAGCCTAAAAGGCATTTTGAGATGAATAAGTTTCAATTTTTAATGGGCAAGAAATAGCTTAGTGTGTTTTGTTAATTCCATTTAACCTCCATACACTTTCCCCTTTTCCCTGACAGTACCAAAAAGAATGTCAGCACTATCTACAACATCATTTCTGACACAGCATATGAACTCTTGTTATAGAACTTTGTGTGTGGAACATTTTTTTTTGTACTTCTTTACTGTCTTATGCCAGAGCTCACTAAAATGATTCAAAAACACCCAATAATGCAACATATAATGGAATAAAGAGATATTTAAGGGCTGCTTTACTCAATACTAAATCATAAAAAAGTAAAAGAATTCCTTAATGTTTTGATTCAAATGTTATTTTGTTCTGGCTGTGGCTGAAATCACTGCTTTTTAAAAAAAATGTTGTGTGTTATACACATAAAAATATCTACTTTTTTCTGTATACTACACCTACTCATCCTAGAAGACAGCTATATGCAGCCACTTATAAAAGCTTGTTTTCAAATCATGCTTTTCTCTATTTTTTCTTTTTTTTTTTTTTTGTAATTAAAATAAAAAGTGTTATCAAGGACTTTTCAACTATCACAAGGGCTGAGTACATGAACGTTGTACTTTATCTGAAAAAGGACTCCTCCAGTAATAAAAATTCCCAGCACTCTAATGGTAAGGGGGCGGGTTAAATCATTCTGAGATTAAAGTACTGTTCACAGAGGGTCACTGTCAAACATTTCGCAGTCATTTATTTTTTCCTGATGTCACCCTTCTTTATGTTAAACTAATAAAATGCTTATTTGGTGGAGATACATGATCTCAGTGTAATGTAGCTGCATACAGACCAGCTGCTTTGATTGTTAACAGAATTGTGTGAATGTGGCTTGGCCACATGCAGTCTCTGTTGAATGATTGGGTATTCTGATAGTGATGGATCTGATTGATTCTTTTTAACTAAAACCTTTAGTTTCAGTTATAAACCTCAGAAAAAATAAGGGTTTGTCAATAGTGAAATTTCCCACCAGTAAGATTACTATCTTTCCAGAAATATTTAGATTTTTTAATTTCATTTTTCATTTTGATGTAATACCTTTAAGTGCAATATAAATTTACATTCATCTTTTAAAAATACATGAAACTGTACCTTAAGTTGCTTTTTATATTTCAATCATCTTTGTAAAACCCAAAGATTGTTCTAAAAAAATAAAACACAGAACTGAAAGGCACGTGTAATCTTTATTTCTTAAAGGTCTCAAATTGTGTTTGGGTTGTGAGAACTAGAAGTAGAGATATAGTCCAGCTTGAGTTGCAGCAAAAAAATAAAAGGGAATTTTATCATCAGCTAACACGAAAGAGTCATGGTACTGCTGTTCTTAAATTAATGGATCTGTATTGAATCACAAGACCAAGAGAAAAGGAAAGGTTATTAAGGCCTGGTGGTGCTAAACGACTTCAAGAAAAAGTACCATCAAATACAGCTTTAAGCTGCCCCTTGTAAAAGAACACTTAAGTTATTTCAGCTATCTGTGTAGTCAAAATCAATTTTCAAACTAATATGTCAGAGCTTTAAAGAGACCCCATTGAACTGTGCAGAAATATCCTTTTTGAACATTGGTGCTGGTTATGGCCATGATGTTGTCAGCCTGAGCAGCACTAGTCAGAGAATGACTTTGTCCCTCTCCATCCTAAACCTGCACCCACCAGGCAGCCCCAGAAATTACAGTCCACTAGGCTCTCCAATACTTTCTTTGTATGATACTTTCAAGAACAAGTTTTGGTGTGTAGCTGCAATTGCAGTGAGATCTTCAGCGCACACTGGGATAGTTTCTTACCACACAGCAGACCACTTTCACTCTTGTATCCATATTATGAATGCATTCTTTTTTGTTCTTAAAATAATGGCTTCCCTAAAGGAGGTAAATGAGCAAATTGTTCTGCAATGACTGACCTACATCAGGCAACACAAATAAGATCTTTTAACTTCAAAGACCTAAAGTCCTTTTTAAATTGCTATGCTAAAGAAATTAGATTTATACATATCTCATTTTCCTCAGTCTTCTAACTGAATTAGTAATTGAGAACAATCTTCCCATTTCACTCAAGTGAAACTATCGTGGGTAACACTGCCCTAGTGTACAGCTGTATTTAGGTTAGGTAGAGGCTGAATATTTTTTCATGGTAACTAAATCCCTATAGCCAGCAGACATTACTGTAGGATTTAACAAAGATTAAACTTCTAGGATCCTGCCAAAAGCAATAATTAAAGTAACTAGGATCTGCTTATATAAACAACTGTCATTTTATTTTAACTGGGACTTTTGCCTTTTAGTAGTGTCAAACAGAATAATCTTCCAGGGGACTTGACTTTCAAGATGTTCCCTTTAGTAACTGCACCTTTTATGAGAGAAAAGATGTCTTGTTAGTACAACACATCATTTGCATACTCTACCTATCTTGAGGAAAGTATAAACTCTTGAGAATTAATTACTGAGTTAATGATAAATCAAGTTTTGAACTAATAAAATCTTGAATTTACCATGAAGTAAAAGACTTTTGATGTAATGAAAACATTGGAAACATAAGAAGTAAATGGAATATTTGTAATAACAATGAAAATGGCAAGCAGGGGAAGAGCAAGAAAAAGCAGTAGGTGTAACCTCTACTGCAACTGTCTGTATCCTGAGCACTCAGGGCACCAAAAGTCTTGCCCTGTAAGAAGTTGTAAGTCATCCAGTCACTGTTGCTTACATCCTTCAGTGACAAGTGCTCATTTCTCCAGGATGAAGCCTGGGCAGGGCAGATTCTTGGGCAGCAGAAGGTTTAGCCTGTTCTAGGAGAGGAGAATACAATGGTGAACTCCTGGGAGGTCCTTCCTCCTTTCTCCTCTCCTCTCTCCTTGATCTCCCAACTGTGCCGCACATGTAGAAACACAGCCTGGGGCTGCCCCAAGCCAGCCCTGAGAGTCAGATGGACAGATGGGAACACGGTCCCCAACTTCCCTCAGAATACAGAAACAGCAACCAGGCTCCCGACAATCAGAGCATCTCCAAACACCAAGGGCTCCTCAGCTACTACACAGTTACAGTAGATGTGACTCAAATCTCTTTCTGGCTTCTCTAGATATTATGGGGCTGCTGATGGTGGGCTCCTTGTGCTTCTTTTTCTCCAGTTTGTAGCCTCAAAACCTGTCTGTGTCTTCCTGAAGGTTGCAATGAGCTCCTATCCAAGTGCTCCGGCAAGGGCTCCCAGTTTTATGAACTTATTGGGTACTAATGGGAATTCTAGGATGTGGCCCATAACCTGTTACTTTTAACATGTGTTTCATTTATGTCTCTACTTTTTATTGCATTATTTTGGCAGAAAAAGAAGGGAAAATTTGTGTCAGTCTGCTGAAAATCCATTCTTAGCCACTGGCAAACCCAGCACTTATTTTTCATTCTCCTCCAAGTCCTTTTTGAAGGACAATGGTTTTAACTCTATTTTCCTATCCTTTAAGTAAATTAAAAACATTGTATTAAAAACAATGCCAGCAATGTTTTCCCTAATAGACAGATAGGCCTACAGAGTTTATTTGTGTAATTAAAGGCAGACTGGTCCTTAAAAGCTAACAATTTCCACAGAGTCTGAGAGTCTCTCATTGAATTAAGACAAAGAAGCAGATACATTTCATGCCCTCTTTGCTGAGGACCTGCCCTTAAAACTCAATGCCAAGTTTCTAGGTAAGCCTAAAAGAGTCTTAAAAGTCCCTCCAACTCTCAGGATGCACATTATCCCAAGCCACTTTAAATCTGATTGATTTAGTTACAATTCTGGCCACTGAAAATCACACTCTGAGGAACTAGAAGAGAAAGGTGTACAGGAAGAACTACCAGCAGAAGGGTGCAAGAAATTTAGAAGTAAAGCAACCACTAACTACTTTTACACAGATTATAGTTTAGTATCTTGCCAGTGAAATTAGCAACATTTTAGACACCCACATCACAAATGCTTTTACAGCCTTAAAGAGATGTACAAATGCAAACATGAAAAACAAGGAAAAGGATACTCTTTTGTAATCTTTTTGTATAGTTGATTGTCCAATTGCCCTTTTTATTTTACAGTCAATTATCCAAAGAATAATGGCTGATAATTGACCCCAGATATAGTGGTCATGAGTATTGCCTCTCCTTCTGAAACTTGTGCCCAATTTGACACAAGCATGTCCCCCTGTCAGAAATGGAGACTTGAAGGCTGATCTCTCAACAGAGAGGATATGAGGATTGGGCTATACTTGGAGTTTTGTTGGTTCTGCCTGCAGTGACCACATCTGTCTGTCACCAGTTCTCACAGCTCTATGAGTATACAGATTTGGGCAGAGCAGATAAGTTTATTTGAGAAGTGTAGGCATTTCTGTGGCTTAGGATGACAGCTCTGCAGTGTTGCTGTAGTGTAACACTAATGGTGTTTCCATCTCCTTGCTGTACATCTCTGTGCCTAGAGCTTCTGGCTCTGCAATTCCCACCTCTTACTTGTCTGCACTTCAAAAGCTTTATATCACTAAATTTACTGTTTAATCTTTATTTTCCATGTACACCATTCCAGACAGCTTGAGCACAGTTAGCTTGGGCTATGACTTACTCAAACCAATTATCTAAAAATAAGGCAGCTATGGAAAAGGGTCACCAAATCCAGGGTGCAGTTAACCAGGACAAATACACTGAATGATTTGTGACAGCCAGAACTGTGAGAAGTTTTCTGAAGAAAAGTCAGGGTAGGGAACCCACTGTCAGCTGTTAAGTTCTTTCTACCATATTTGTTACTGGCATAGAAGAAAGATGATTATAAACAGGGAAGAATTTTCTGGGTTACAGAAAGAGCTGTTGCTGTAACCGAGAATTTCGTTGTTCCCTGGAGCATGTTTAGAATCTCTTAGGACAAAGGAGGAACAGTGTATTTCTGTAGCTCATTGCCCCATCTTCTTTTGAAAATATTGAAAAAAATAATTAAATCTGCAGACACTGACTGCCTCTTAAGACTCTCTTTACAGATTTAAAGACAACTGAAGGTCCACCCTTCTTGCAAACACAAGCAGATACTTTGAGAAATATGCTTTTGATAAAGGGATTGTAGGACACAATAGTGTTCATTTAGGCCTCACTAGATAGCAAATCTTGGGTAAAGCAGGGATAATCTCTTCAGTGCCCAGACATTCTGGGGCAGTCAATACACATGACTGTGGTTGTACTGCCCCTGTAACACAGGTATACTGTAGTTCTGCCACTGTGATCTCATTAAATAACTTATTAGAGAGTTGTGCTCTGCAGCTAGAGGCCGAGCGCAAGGAGCAGCTCTTGCTGATGAGTGAAAATCACCACAGTTCTATCCAGAATCTTACTTAGCAAAACTGGAAAAAACCCACAGTCATGTCACAGCATGAGGCACTGGGTACTGGTGATCATGACACTGTAGGAATGTTAAAGGAACTTATACAGACCAGCAAAACATCACAGCTGCAGGATATAACAAATACTCTGTGATCAAGAAGAATAACCAAGCCTGTGGTCTGCTGATCTGAGAATTTTGTTGCCAACAGCCCAGCAGACCGACTTCAGGAGGAGACTGACAAAATTCCACCATTTCAGCCTCAGCAGATGAGCATTTATTTTTGTATTCCCTGAACCTAGAGGTGTTACCTTCCCAAGGGACATCCATATTTTGATTTAAGAAGACATCATGTTATTGGATAAAGACCAGAGTTTAGCCATACAGATGGCAGTACTGCTAGTCCACACAGTTCTCACCCTCCCTTGCAGGGATCACAGAGATTAACAGCTGCAGTAATTTCTCACAAAATGACCAAGCTGAGCCGGACTGTGAACTAAAATCATCAGAGGATTCAAAACACAGTGAGTGAGCCAAAGGAGGGGCAGGTCAAAATTACAGAAAGCACCAGAGGGACATGTTTTCATTTCATGTTGAACAGTCTTTATACCAGGAACTTGTGGTACTTCTTTATGCAGAAGATTTTATAACTGTGCAAACTGTCAGCCTAGTTAGTGTAGGCTTCTCTGTGTTTGATATTACTTATACTAACTTCTTGCAGAATATGTGGAGCACCTCGTGGCACGACGGATCTCTCTCTACAGCATGCTTTAGTCATAGAATTCTTGAAGTGCATGTAGACTATTACAGCAAAAGGTAACGTGGAAGTCACCTGGCTTGCCTACCTTGAGTTACTCATTAATAAAGCTGACTTGGAACCAGCTTGTCCATCTCATCAACAACCTCTTCTGTTTTGTTAATTTCTGAAAGAGAGCAGAAACTGAAAGTGTTGAATGGACCATGGAAAAGAAAAACAAGACACAAAAACCCCAGATAACATTAGGATATTCAGTTTTAAAAAGAAATAAATAAAGCCCCATGCTCCACCTCTGAACCTTTCAAGTTTTTCTAGTTTCACTATTAAAAAATAGAGTTTTGAAATTTTTTAGTTATAATACTAATGGAAAATAAGGATCATTCCATTAAGGTGTCAAAGAAGCGTTTTTGATACATCACCTTAAAAAGCTATTTTTTCACTTTCAGATTACCCAACTTACATGCTTTTTTTAAAGCAAACTTCATTTTCATTCAAATCAGTACACTTTTCCAGCCTTTTGATTTTCCTTGATTGAAGCAACAGTTCTCCTTAAATCTTGCAGAAGGCAAATGGGAAACTGTCTATATATAAATCCTACAGAAAGATGCAAAAATTTATCTCTAAGTGCCCTTCAGTCTTTCATAAAATCACCACACTGGGTAGACATGTCTGGAGGAACTGACATCATCTGAACTTGAAATAAACTTAAAGTAATTACAGTAATTTATCACTTAAGAAGTATACCTTATTTATCAGCACCATTTAGTATTTGATAAAATTAGGGAAAGTGAATGAATGCTGACTGCCTTCACTTTCTTATGATCAATGTATTATAAAGAAATTCTGGTAAGAGGAGACACAGAGGACTTGTTGAGTGACAGAGAGCCTTTGTTGGCCACTACAGGCTGTAGCTGTCTATGTGATGGCACCATGAGGGAAAACAAAAGCTTTATAAAATAAAATTGCAAGTTATTTTGAAACCTGGAGCCATTTCATACTTGCATTTGATGGAAGTTGATCAGTCCTGGATATGTAAATATGCCCCTTTAACTTTAACTTTAACTTTAACTTTAACTTTAATTTATTTTAAAGTACAGTAACACTTTTATATGCTCAATGTAAGGAGTATGTTTTAGGATTAGAAACTTTGTTTTTGCAGCAGTTTCAGAGCACCTTTTAATAATTTGAAAGAATATTTCTAATACTAGCTATGTCTGGCACCATGGTACTGCCAGGTCTCATATTTCAAGTATTTCATGGTTGCCAAACACATGTGCAAGCTAAGGATGCCAGAAATGGATGTAAAGTTAATTTCTTCTTTTTTCACACTCATGTTTTGTTTTTTTTTTTCCCCCACCTAATCCTCAGGATCTAAACATTATCATCTTTAAAGTTGACTTTTTAATATGTTTGCATTGAGTTGGAATACATAATACATTCTTTTAAATGCTCAACCTATTATCACTAATGTAATAAAGTCCATTCTTTATGCATAGGGAATGCACAATTTACACAAGCTAAACCAGAAGTTTGCATAAATGCCATGAAAATTTATTCTTGTTTTGCAAATATGTAATGTAAGCACTGTTTATATTGTACTTAAGGTGCTCTGAAAAGTAACCCAGTCGTCATATTTGAATCAATGTGGGGAGGGGAGAAAGGAGTGCTAACAGAGCCCTGGCAGAAAGATTTTCATCAGAAGCAATTTGTTTAGCAAAACGAGTGGTAGTAAAATACTCACAAAGAGCCAAACCCAGGGCTCCTTTCCTTGTCTTAATTGGGGGAACTAAATTAGGGGCTGAGGATGCCTTGAGCTTTCCTGAATGTGTGACAGCTGCCACGAAAAGAAGTCTGAATGGAAACAGGCCACCAAATATGGGCTGCACCAATTTCAGTGGAAGTTTCACCAAGATTTAAGCTTGTAAGAATGCTCCAGATGGGCTCTGAGAAAAGAGACATAGTGGGGGAAAAAATGAGGAAATTTTAACAACTGTAAGCTCAGTATCATTGACTGGAACTAATATTTAATGAAGAGGTGAAGTATGAAGATTATGAGGTATAGAAGAGAAAATTATGTCATTTTAATACAAGAACCTCAGGGATATCCTAGCTATTAAATTAAGAGGAACAGCTCTACATCTGTGCTGGACTTGAAATAAACCAGGATTTATAAGAATCTGTTTAAAACCTCATGTTTAACTGCTCATCCACAGCTTACCCCACAACACAGATGCCTAATGAGCAGATAGCTATGTTAGACTATATATATATATATATATATGTATGTATGTATGTATGTATGCATGTATATATGAACATATTTAAATCATTAAAGAAAAATGAAATTTTTTGAATAAAACTAAGAAAAATAAAATCTTATGAAAGAGGTGCAGAGACAGCTGAAGGGCCAAATTCCGTTCTTAGTTACAAGTACGTAATTTCAAATTCATGTACTTGCATGTCAGCTGAGAGCAGATGCAGGGAGAAAAACAGATTTGGGCAGAATTTGATCAGTCTACCTCAGCAGACTCTTGAATTTCTAAAATCTGGTTTTGTGTTTCTTTCACTAAGTGAGATCCAACCACACATTCAATCCATTTTGGCTCAAACATGAATGTTATTAATTAATTTTAGCTTCATTAAATACTACCTTTAATGTTGAATAATTCTGGATCAAATGGAGAAGGATTAAAGGATCTCTAAATCACAGTGGGTCAATTGCTGCTGTGATCTGTACTAGCAGAAATAAAAATATTTCTCGAGACATGCACAACGTTACAAACTATGGGTCAAGTAAGCAATATGTTGGCCCTTTTCAATCTAAAGTGACACTACTAAACTATTCCAATACCTAGTTAGAGAAAACAGGGTGAGGATTTTACCCTGATATATCTTAATCAAGCTTGGTACTAAATATTTTGGGCAAGTGCTTCCCATTATCTCTGGTAAAGTTTACAATATTCTCATCTTTGAGAGCACTGGCAATTCAACAATTTTGTGGATGTTGCACTGTGCAGGTTATAGCTCAAGGATAAATGATACTGTCCAAGTATAAGAAAGGAGACCCTCTGTGGGTGATATAGAGACTCATCCATGTGCACTGGTCCTTAAATGAGAAGCATCCACTTAGTTAAAGAACTTCATGTATTAGACCAAAACGATTGATCACTTGATTATCAAGGCTGTTGTGTTTGCTTTCCCCTACAGGATTATATAGCCAGAGTGTTCATGAATGTTAACGTCAAAATTAATTTTGCAAGGAATTATATCCCTTGATTGTATGTAGGGGAAGCTTAGTTTATCATTGGAAGCATCAAGTTCTAAGTTGTTTGCTCAAAAGCCCTGACATATTTTAGAACTTAGATTATTTCTTCATGTAAATCAAAAATAAAATTTTTGCACTTCATGCCTACCTTTATTCTTAACAAAAGATGAATATCTTCAAAGAGTACAAGGTAAGTGTGGAAGGGACTGTTCTCTTTTCTTAGTTTTAAGTTATTTTGGCCTCAATGCCTCAGGAAGGCTGACCTGAAACAGAGACTGGACAGAGCTAGTGAATAAAGTAGGTATTTAAGAAAGGCCTCTAGGATACACCTTGGGCAGGACAAGAACCTGACCAGGGCTACAGCCCAGGTGGACTAAGAATGGTCACAAAATGGCTGACTGGTCATGAGGTCTTACATTTTTGTAAATTTTGGTCCATTTGCATACTGGGGTTTAATTGTCCCATTACAACTTCAGGTTGTGAGGTCCCATCCTTCTTGTTCCTCCCTTCAGTCCACCATTGTTTATGCTGTTGGGCCTGAAAATTGTCTTTGGTCTTCAGCAGGAAAATTGTTTGTTTTGTCTACCTACTCTGTGAAGAGAGCTTACCAGCACTTAATATGAGGCTCAGAACTGCACCTCTAGGCAGCACAAAATCTGAAAAACATGAAAGCTAAAACTTAAGGCATCAGCCTGAGTCAGATGTTTTAAAGGTTACATATCAAAGAGAAAATACACCTTTAATAAATTTATATCATGTCTGACTGTTCATTATCTTCTCTTTCTTAATATTATGACCAGGCTAACAGTCTTTCAGCGAGAAACAGAATTATCCATATATTAGAAAAGGATGCTGAAAACTCAAAGCTCTGACTCCAGTTTTCAGTGGATTAGCATTCCTGTGGCGGGTTCAAAAATAATTAAGAGGGAAAAAAACCCCCACTAAATGTATACCTAAACTAATGACCTGAATCCAGGTCAGACATATTTTTTCGGTATACAGATCTGGCATACCATACTGAGATTCTTTCTCTTTCAACCTCTGCTGAAGACACCACATGTTCCTACACGATCTGGATTAGAAAGTTTTTATAGAGATGATGTCATTCAGTTTTGCCTGTCACAATACAGGACAGTGGCCACCAGATCTTTGAATTTTCCCTTTCATACTCTCCTGAGTAATGTCATTTGCTATTGATCACAACAAGAAAGAGCATGCTGAGCTGCAAAAACCTTGGATCTGGCCTCTTATGGTTGTTCTCATATTCTAATACATAATTCATTAATATTGCCATAAACTATTTTTAAAGATAGAACAACAGCACTTAACAGGCTGGTAGAAATACTTCAATTTGCAGATATTAATTAATTAATCTTCCTATTATCCTCAGACACCACAGGACAGTCCCTTAAAGAGAGTATTCTTTCAGACTCCTTGTTCCATGAGACTACTTACCACAGGGTAAAATACCTCAGAAACAGAGAATAAACACCCAAAGCATCCTCAGTATTAGCAAGTTGCCAGTAAAAGACAAAAACAATTATGCAGAGGGTGATGATTCAGAGCCACTGACTCCATTGTAACAATGTCTTCTTTATCATTTCAACATAGATCATAGTCCCATGCCAAGATAAATTGCCAAAAACTATCAGAAAAATATCCAAGCAGGCATTAGGAGCAACAACATTAAGGAATATTCAGAGGGTATGTAATGCTCACTCACACACATTTGCTGTGTCGTATGGGACACAGTGACCTCTTTTAGGACATTCCAAGTCCTCCTGACTGGGCTGAGCCTGTTTGCTGTAGTTTAGTACCTTGTAGTTCTGACCAGTTATATTTGTTTTGGGAGAAAAAAAACATTTACTCCAATAGATGACTGTGTGATATGAGCAGTGCTCTTTCTTCCTGTACTTACTGAGATTTTGAGTACGAATTTGACATTTTTGGTCATTGTGACAACCTCAGATTGGCAATGTGCTCAGAAGCCACAATCTCTCAACAGCGTAGGACTTTGGCAGTGAATAGCTGCCGACAAAATGCAAGTGCAATCATGTGAAAAATGAAGAGCTCTTTCAGCAGAGTACGTGTCTTCAGAAGAAGGAATTACTTATTTCTGCATCCTTTTCAGCTCCAAAGCAGAAAGTTGCAGAACTCACTGTATCCCCACCATTAACAAGATATGCATGCTATTTACTGTAATTACTCATGAGGTTTCCTCCTTATCTGCCTTTTCCATTGAATGTAATTAGCCAGTAATAATTTCTGAATAATAACTGCTTACTAATATAATAAGAAATACCAGGGATGGAATTTTCAAAGGAGAGTGAGGAAGTCAACTCCCATGGAGGGTTGTGTTTTTAAAGGAAAGAGTTCACACGCAATTGCTTTTATGGAGTATTACTCACTGATTAGCAGCAAACTGCATAGCAGATCCCACGATTAATGGAACTGGCTGGTAGCTGAAGCACAGTTTTCATCAGAGTAATAGATTATTAATCTTAAGGGAGAAAATTACTTCCTTTGTTTCTTTTTTCATTAACAAAGAATCATATGGTTGAAGAGAAAAAGATATATTTCTAACTGTAATTGTAGTTGGTATTTTGCTCTACTCAAAACTTAATATGAGCAGGGGAATTGTTAGGCTCTCCCTGGTTAATTCCTTCCACAGGGTGTTAAAGAGGGCTTTCAAGATATTAAACATTGATGCAAAGACCATCGGTTTCACAGACCTGGTATGATCAGACATCAAAGCTCATTCACATACTACTAGTCCTAGATGCCCAAACACATCAAGGCTTCAAGTCCTTAAGCATAGGCATAGGACATCATTTTAAACATCCCTGAGTGTCTAATACATCCGCCCAGGGCTTACAGTGTGATAAAGGACAACCCAGGAGACCTCCCAGTCTTCAGGAAAAAATGGGATCTACTGAATATTTTCAGATGGCATCAGACATCTACTGATCATATCTGAAGAAACATCAAGAGAAAATAGCTTCTCATTTTAGTGAAAGTGAGAAGGTAGACTTTGCTTAAAACCCTGAAACCTCAAGTTGTAAAACAGAAATATTTTTCTGGCCTGTGCTACTTTCGGTTTAGTCACTTCTGTATATTTTCTGAAGGTGTTTGAATATTCTGTCTTCCCAAGAAGTTCAAAATATCTGTGTGAGTTTCATTGGAGTAATCTAATTATTCAGCTGAAATTCTCCTCAACTCCTCTTATGTTTGATCTGAAATGGCTTGCAAGGACTCAGACACCTTTGAGCCAAGGCATTTCTGATTTCTGTTGGAGTAAAATCTGCACCACTTTGAATTATATTCTGCTTCTCACAGGCTTCAGATAGCATATGAGAAATGGAAAATGGCCATGTCACCTTCTTGTCCTTCACTGCCATGCCATTTCATGTGGTAAGAATGAATCTTCATGCCTTTTCAAACACTGGTGTTTCCAAAGACAATCTTTTCTGTGTTTCCATGAATGTATTTGTTACACTAACAGATGATCAAACAATTTCACTTCATTTTTAAGAAAAAAAAATCAAATATTCTCTATAAGATAGCCACCATAATTACTCCATATATATTCAGTCTACTAATATAGAACTGTTCATAAAAAAATAACTGACTACAGCTGTGGTTAAAGAAGTGTGGAAAATGTGCCTCAATTCTCACTTCTTGAGAATTCCCTTCAGAACAACTTAAATGTTGTTGAGAGGGGCCCCCCAGCTAAGATTGTTTTTAAAAGCACCAAAAGTTTTTGCAAGGAGTCAATAATTATACAAATAATAGGAATTTATTTTTTTTTATCCAAGCAGCAAACAAATGTCATTAAAAGGTGCTAGTAGGTTCTTTGTAGGAGATTCTATCCAAATGTCTTACTTCCCTCTGAAGAGACAAGCTTTTGCAAGAAACATCTGCTGTGAATTTTCTGCGCCCAAATTGTGAACTGCTAACTGAAACTCTTGATTCTCTTCTTTTGCCAACAGCAAAGTCCTTGGACACAGACAATTGCTGTCTTGCATGAGCTACAGACATGCTTACACACCTACACACCTTTGTATGAGCAATGCTTTTAGGACATGACTTAAAAATACTTCCATGACAACGGAACTTCTGCATTTGTTTACTCTCTGGTTGTTCTCTCTGTCATTTGAAGTTTCCCAACAAGCCTGGCCTGAAAGGGACTTTATTCCAGAGGGAAGAGTGGGAAAAAGTTAATGATGAATAACTACATTGTTTAGAATTTGACATTCCCAAACAAATAAAGTCTTCAGGAAATCAAGTAGTAAATATTCAAGTTTGTAGTGTGTTTACAACATCACTGGAGTGATATGTAATATCAAAAGAAATTGCTTTCGGTAAATTGGCAGTGGCACCCAGTGAAACTTATATAACTGTCTGGGTTCAGAAGAATACTTGTTTGAATGCCAGTGCTTTCCCAGATTGTGTCAGACACTCCTTTCATAACTGTAAAAAAAAAAAAACCCAGAGCCTTTCCCATCAACTGAAAATAAGCTGATATTCTTAATCTTTTCATTAATGCTAGATAACAGGGAGCTACAGAGAGGAGTAGCTGAACTTAGTGTTATCTGTTGAAAGAGTCTGCTGTTCCAGTTCCAGAGCTTAACAAGATCACAAAATAGAATCTGAAACAAGGAGGAGCCCAGCATGTCAAGAGTCATCTATGGTACAATTAATTTCATGCAATCCTTTCAACAGCTATGCTGCTAAAGACAGGCCAGCCATGTTGCATTTTGAAAAGGCTATTTTTGTAGAACAATGTTGCCCAAAGCATTTCCTGTTCTTATCACTCCTACAGCAATGTCTGGAGTTCATTACCAGTAGCTCCTACTTTCAATAGTCAATCTTTTGCAAAAGATGCTCATTCATGTTTTCTCCCTTTCCCTACCAATTTGCCTTTGGAATTATCTGATAATATATCACTGTTACACTGATTCACTTAGGAAACAGAGACCTATTCACATCTCAAGAAAAACTGTTGAACAAAAGGCAAATTCTTAGACCACCCACCCACCAAAATCTTCTGCACCTTGTATGTCTATAAAAATTTAAAATCTTGAAAGAATTCATTTACATTTTATTATTCAATGTTTGTCAAGTAAGTAATTAAGTAGTCATGTTGAGAAGTCAGACTATTGATGTTTTTTGTTTCTCTTTTATTGAAAAGTATATACTAAGAACATTTGGTAACAATTTTGTGTGTATTTGTTCTTTGCCGATGGTCCTTATGTGACGATTGTTATGAGCTTGTGGAATTTTCTTGTTTCAATATAGTATCAAAATAATAAAACAATGCAAGGGTAATGCATTTTGGAAGCTTCAAGGATAAAACTAAATTTATAAAAAAACCTCTTGAATGTGTAAATGAGGGTAAACTAATGAAAGGGACTCTATAATGTGATAGGAGAAGTGAGTTTATAAACCAGGATGCCTCTTTGAGGACCAAATTCTTAGTGTCCTTCTGATGTGACATGATAAACTGAAGTCCTGAAGTGGTTATGGGAAACCTGGAGCAAAATGGGGGAAAAAACCTGTTTATCTTGGAAACTGAAGTTCAGCAAGCAGTACAAGCACATGTCTATCTTTAACTACAGAACAAGTCCTATAGAGAAAAATCCTGGCTTCACTGAAGTTACATTTTATATTTCTTAGAGATTCACCGAGGTTCAAACCTCTGCTCTTGTCTGTTAACTTCAGATACCTGCATAAACTGCACCCATGCCCCAGCCAGCAGACTTTGCCAGCAAGATTTTTCAAGGACAAATTTCACAGAGGTGTTTTGCAAACTGGTGGGAATTGCATGCCTGCTTCCCTACTCCTCCGGTGACAGAGATGTTAGACACAGGGAAGTGGTATTCACATAGATTCTGTGAGGTGTATAATTTTCATGACAGAACCAAGGGAGAGGAATAGTTTTCTTAGTTACTTGGTCAAAATTAATGGCCATGGGAGAATGTGTATCTCTGCATTGGCTTTACAGATTTCTATTTCATCCAGTGAAGCTGATAGCTTCACCTCCACTGTCTGGCCACTGCACATCCACCCCATGCCAGCATCTGGAGAAACAATTGCACTAGACTCTGTGCCACACCATTCCAACAAGCTAAAATAGGTGCAAGCAAATCAGTTTGGTTTTTGTTTTTTTTTTTCTTTTGGCAGAGGCATTTTCCGATGGTTTAATGAGATTAAACTAAATGGAGTGCAAAGGCTGCTAGGGAGAAGCAGAAATATATTGATCAAGGTAGAGTGACACCACAGCAACCATCCTTGGCTTGGTCATGTCATTCAAGCCCTGAGTTAATGACTTAGATGCTAAAAAAATGAATGCAGCATGAAATTCAAGTCTGATATGTGGAAACTTGATCTAAGATTTTGTATTTATTATTGGGGAAAAAAATGCAAAAAACCCTACACAGTGTAAAAATTAGGACTTGTAAGACCTCAGTATCATGTGTCTCTCTGTATTGTAAGTGAAACTCCCAGGAATGTATTGCATGATAAGAGAAATCCTGCCTTAAAAGCCAGATATAGCACATAAGAACCTGTGAGTTAGTAGGATATATTTCTAAGTTATGATCAAAGAGTGCCTAAAAATAGTACATTATCTAATTTTGATGATTTAAATTTTACAGTGAAAGATTTTTTTAATGTTGCCAATAATTAAAAACAAAGGAAAAGCTCATAAATGAATGGAAGACATGTAGGCATTAAGTGTACCATGTTCAGAAGTGCCTGTTCTTGTGTATCTGTTACTGCAGGGTTAACAACACAGTAATTGCTTCCTAAAATAATTTAGCTAAATGCACACTTTTTCAGTAATGGGCAAGCTGTTCCTGGAAGTAGGCATAAATGTACCACAATTTGTATGCATTATAAAATCTGGAGAAGTGCTACATTCAGGAATTCCCCAACACTGGCTCTGCAATCTGGACCTCTGAGTCAGATTTTGACTACTTTTATATTCATTCAGCACTTCATTAAACCGAGTCAACTTAACAAGAAGACATGAATTTTAGCGTGCAGGATTGCAGGGAGGCTTTTTTCTGCCTGTTTTCAAGGCAGCGAGGTCAGCACACTCCAGAGCAGAGCTGACACACAGCCCAGTAGCTGCTTCTCTCTGCTACTTCCGCCTCGCTGTGACTATCTGAGAGCTGTGGTCTGCCACACCTTCAGCACACATGGACAGGAGCCTGGGAGAAACAAAAGGGAAGACAAAATGCCCAAGTAGAAGCTGTTTTCACAAGACTCTCTACATTATCAAAGGGTAGGGCCTAAGGGCAGAGCCCTCCCCTTGTCTCCTCACACTTCATAGCCTAACACTCACTGTGCCAGCCAAAAAACAAAGGAACCTCCCTCCTTCATGCCAGTTCAGTTTCAGTCTGCTCCTGGATCTACTTTAGCGTGAGGCCCTACACATGTTGATGTTGACACAAGGCTGGGAGAGGTGCAGAGGAGCAGGAGGGCAGGATTGCCTTTTCCAGGGGCATTGTATTGGACGTCCAAGTTTTAATCACACTGATTTTCCTGTGTGAACAAGTCTTGGCTCAGAATTTCCTCTCCTCCTGGCTGTTGTCATTGAACAACCCAGTCACACAAGTGAGAAAAGGATTAGGTGTATCTAATCTGTGTCCATTCATGGTAGTGGAAAAATCCATAATATCTTTTTTAATGAAAGAATTATGAATATTTATATTGCTGTAGACTAGTGTAGTTAAACCACAATACGAAAATCCTATTTTTCATGCCGACACATTAGCATATGTCACACTTGCACCCAAGTTAGTATATGTCAAGAAATTAGGGGGCTGTGCTGTTTTTACTTCAAACCAGTGGTTGCCAAATACCTTACAAGAAAAATTATTTCTTAGCAAAAGGAGTTTGACATTTTTTCAGAGCTTATTCCAAAACAAATTCTTAGCACTGAGAACACTGAAAGACTGGAAAAAAAACCTAAAAAACGTGGTCTTAGAAACTTCAAAGCAATCTAGACTTAAATTGCAATAGCCTGAAACAACTCTGCTGCTCTCAATGTGACAAGAATTACGTCCTGCATCTTCAGACATGTTGCAGGACAGATACATTATGAGACAGTATTTAAACCACTGCTTTGTATTCTTAAGAATGGGTGACCTAAAATGTATGCTTCAACTTTTGCCCAAACCACGGGGTTTTTTACACAGTTTGTGTCCTATACCACTAATGAACTAAGGATCATAAAAATCTACCAGGTTTTGAACCTCAAAAAACTTTGTCATGAATGAGGCAGAAGTTACAGGTTTGTAACAGAAGCCCAGACTGGGAGAATTTGGACCTTCTTTCTCTCCACAATTTTTGATCCCTGTCTGGTTGAAAATTCTTTTCGGTCAAGTTCCTATTTCTACTTGCTTGTCACTTTCTCTGGATTATTAATACATGGCCATGAACCCACATACTGGGCTCATCACATTGGTGACTTTGTGAATGCCAGTCTGAATGCCAAGGTTTTTGAAAACCTTGAAAGAAAACCAGTCTGCTATCAAATTTAGGCATGAATTCATCTTTTGCTGCATGTTGTCATTTCCATTTGCAACATTATGAGAATTACTGATAGGACGTTGCATAGTATATAGAAATTCCTTCTATTTAATTAGTTTCTACTGAATACATTTTTTCCCTATGAGCCATTCCATTAGTTCATAGCCCAGACTACTGACCATGGGAGGTGACTAATACAAAAGGCAAACTTGAGTTTAAATAAAACAACACACTAAGAAAGTACAGAGGAAAAATACCTACTGGCAGAGGTCTTGTATTTGGAAGCTGATTTTCCCATTTCTGTTTGGAACAGTGTTAGAAATGAGCTTCAAAGTAGCAAGACAAGTACAAAATGTTGAAAAGCATTAGTTTATACAGCAATTCTTACTGGGCTTTGCCCTTCAGTCATGCCTCTGAGAAAACAAATTGAATTTCCTGATTTCAAATGGCAAACTCTGCTATTACATACTTTGTGATTTCAAAGAGCATCTGTCATCACACAAAGACAAATACATTTCTTAGAGAAACATCTGGTGCTTTTTTAAACAAGCCTGAGGCCAGGTCTGCACAATGAATGAAATATGTACTATAGATAGAGTGTTATTTAGTGTTGCTTTTCATTTAATCAACTGTGTGTGGAATGTTTGTATTGTCTTAACTACCTCTAAAATATTGGCTTTCCTACCACTTTAGGCAATTGTTGCCTTTTAAAAACTAAATGCAAAATTATGCTTTGAGTCTAACAATAAAGAGCAGTAAATCTACTCCACTTGGTTTCCTAGTTCCTTGCAGGATATCTGTGGGAAAAACAGTAGATGTTCACACACCTCTAAGAAGGCAAGTGTTTAGTCTTTGTACTTTGAAAAAAAAAATCAGATCTCTTCTTTTGGCTGTCTGAACTTACAATAGAGAAATTATTATATATTCAAACCCACCCCTCATCTGAGCTAATGTCAAAAATCTGTAGAGTAGCTCAGAAAGGAGTACAGAAGAGCTAATCAGCATAGCAGTACCCTTGAAGCCCCATGTCTCAGATTTGGATTGCTTTCTTGGGCACTTTTTGCTGTCGTGGAGTTAAATCACCAGCTAGCACATTCGTTGCTTTCTGATGAGGTATCACAAAGTCATTTGTCATTTGCAATGGTGCTCTTATGTCAAAATTCAGGGCAGTGATGGCTGGGCAGAGTCCCTTGATTTCTCTCTGTGGTTAGGTATTGTGTCTTGTGACTAACTATGTCTGTCACAGTTAATGCCTAAGTGGAGGGAATGGCTGGGGACAATGGCACACATAAGAAATTGATGGGAAACTGATCTTAAAATGAAAGCTAAAAAGGGAAGGGAAGGGAAGGGAAGGGAAGGGAAGGGAAGGGAAGGGAAGGGAAGGGAAGGGAAGGGAAGGGAAGGGAAGGGAAGGGAAGGGAAGGGAAGGGAAGGGAAGGGAAGGGAAGGGAAGGGAAGGGAAGGGAAGGGAAGGGAAGGGAAGGGAAGGGAAGGGAAGGGAAGGGAAGGGAAGGGAAGGGAAGGGAAGGAAGGGAAGGGAAGGGAAGGGAAGGGAAGGGAAGGGAAGGGAAGGGAAGGGAAGGGAAGGGAAGGGAAGGGAAGGGAAGGGAAGGGAAGGGAAGGGAAGGGAAGGGAAGGGAAGGGAAGGGGGCAAAGTAACTAATACAGATCATGGAGAATGACTCTAATGATTTGTTCACGGGACAACACTTCTCACTTTTCTTGAAATGAAGGGGTTGTGCCTTGATTTTGATTCATTATATTGCCCCTCTTGTTGTGTTATTCAATACTAATTCAAACATTTTTAAAGACTAGTTTCTAAATGTGATTCCATGTGTCTCTTTGGACTCACACTACTCTGGAACAGCACGTATTCATGAGCAGATCTGGCCAATTCTTTTACCTTGCTCTTCTTTCACTGTAGGGAAAAGGACAGCATTTCATCTGTATCTTCTACATTCACATCCTGCTTTTAGGTGAATGGTTCAGCAGTCAAAAATGCAACCAGTACACTAATGTAAATATACTGAACACACATAGAGGAAAAGGAACCAAAATAGCATGCATGCATAAATAGATAAGTCATAAAGCACTAAAAAAACACTGAAAGGCAGAATAAAGCTTAGTGTATGCCTGCATTCAAAACAAAACAAAACAAAAAGGACAAACAAGACCTCAGAATGCATAAACAAATAACTGGAACTAAGCTACAAAGATCTATGGCTAGGCAATGTAACATCCTTCCCATTGAAGTGTCTTTTGCAATACTGTCTGCAAATTAAATCTTCTAAGCCAATCCTTGCTCTCATTATGGATGAGTGTCAACAAAGAAAGTAATTTTGGAGTTCATGAGAACTATCTTGCTTAAAAACATAAAATATTCTCAGACTAACAGGAGTCAGTAAGAAATTTATGTGCATGAAAAATTATTCCTTACAAGCTCCTGTACAATTTTGCTCATATTCTTCTAAGGCAAGTGAAAAACCTAACTGTTGGGCTGAAGATAGGGTGTACAGAATAGTTTTCTGGTTTGTGAGGCTTAAGAGCTTTTTTAATCCTCTGCAAGCAGGAAAAAAAAAATAGTAGACATCAAATATTGTGTTTGAGCTAAATTCTTTGTGTTAGTGTAGCATTTTAGAAAGTAAAATAATCCTTTAGAAGGATGATGGCAGCCTGGCTAGCAGTATTGTATAGCACACACATTCAACAGGCAGCTCAAATTACAAAGGGCTTTTCCATTGTCTAAGCCAATGATCACAAAGTGTTTGTACCGATGCCAAGTTTTGCACTGACAGATTTGGGTGGGCATCACTGGCAATGAGCTACAGTGCTTTTTAAAGAAAATTTGGTAACAGTTGCCGAAAAGGTATGCCATCACTGATCCAAGCTACTCCATTTCAAATCTAATGGCCATTAGTCCAGGAATGTGTTCTAACATGTCTAATATGAAACAATAATTTTTGCTTTATAAAACTTTGTGAATGGTTGAAGATCATAGAATCATAAAATCATTTAGGCTGGAAAGGATCTCTAATATCATTGAGTCCAACTATTAATCCAGCACTGCCAATTTGCCACATCTACACACCTTTTAAAAATCTCCAGAGATGGCAAATCAACCACTTCCCTTGGAAAGTCAGTTCCAGTGCCTGATAACCCTTCCTGCGAAGAAATTTTTCCTGATATCTAATCTAAACCTCCCTGGTGCAACTTGAGACCATTCCCTCTCATCCTGTTACTTCTTACCTGGGAGAAGAAACTGACCCCACCTCTCTGCAACCTCTTTTCTGGCAGTTGTAGAAATGATAAGGTCTCTCCCAAGCCTAAGCTGCTTCCTGTCAGACTTGTGCTCCAGAACCTTCACCAGCTTCATTGCCTTTCTCTGCACACGCTTCAGCATCTCAAAGAGCTGTAAAAGAAAAACTGATGGAAACTTTGGGCTGCTGCCCAGAGGATGGTTGGTGAGTTAGCACAGGAGAGCAGCAGTGAGTCAATCACACAGTCAGCTGGCTGAGAGGAAGCACTAGATATTCCTTGCTCAGAGGGGTAAGGAACATCATTTTACCCAGTAATCTTGGTATAAAATTAATTTACGGTCCAAAAAACACTCTGTCCAACACTAAATTTGCAAGCATAGATTAGTCTTCTCTACTCAACTTTGCATTCTGTTTCAGCCATAGTACAGACAAACTCAATTACACAAATGAAATAACAAAATTACTTCATTTCCTTGATGTTATCCTCATAATGTAAAGTTATAGAACTTAAACTAAAGGTTAAGTAGGCAATTATCAGCTGAATTTTGATGCCTACATCATATGAATGCAAACAAAAGTGATAGGGAAGGAAAAAAAAATACACAGACCCATAATTATTTTGCATTTAACTAATGTTAAGGTGAGAAATATCAGAAAGCAGAGAAAATAACTCAAACCTTGTTGTGAAGTAAATGTATGAAATATCTCTCAAATGTGTAGTTCTAGGCATAAAAATCACGTGTATATTTGTATTTATATTGTCTGATTTCTGTACTATTTCCACAGATATTGGGTTACATAGAGAGACAGAACAGACAAAATAACATCCCAAGGTAGGCAGGGATGTACTTTTATGTAATGAGGGAGATTGCATCAGTCTGAATAAGACTTTCCATTTGTAACGGATTCATACTGATTTAAAACTGATTAAACCCCATTCTTCTCAAACAGCTTCCTTTTGTGGCATGTTCCCATGTGTCAGAAGTGAAGTATAGCTACTGCACGCTGATGTCCATGAAGCCTCTGATTGTAGGAGCCAGCAGCTTCTCTTGGGTGATTCAGCCTAGGGGGTTTAGGCCAGGGACACTGTGCTGAGTCTCAGGGGATGACACCAGAGGCTTGGAGCTGAGCTTGGGAGGGCATTACTGCCCCTCTCACCCTCTGCAGAATTCAGGCTTGCTGTGCTCCTGTCTGCAAACAGCCTGGGGAAAGTTATTAATGCTGACTTGTTTATTAATTCTTCATTTGCTCTGGCTTACCCTTGGCAGGTTACAATATTTAGTTCACAGCAGAAGAAAGATGAAAAAATATGGAAAAGTAGGAAATCACAGCAATTAGACCCTTCTTAAAGCCAAATAAGTTGGGAAAAGAGCTTCATGTGGTAAAAGCCAGCAAGTCAATGAGGTAGTCCTCAGAGGCAGAGAGATGTAGTGCCAAAGCAGCTGAAGAGTAAGAAAACTTGTGGTGTGATTTTCAGCAAATAAGGGAGATGTGGGGAGATTACAGGAATCAAACTAAGACAGGAATGTTTTCTTATACTAAGGCTTGGGAATTTTCTTAACATTTAATTTCCTCATTCTTTACTACTGTCAGAGTGTGGGCTTGCACAGTTTTATGCAGCTCAATGACTAATACTCTGTAGGTATGTTGAAAGATATTTCTTTTGTCATTTTAACCGGAAATTGACCTCATGAGAGTCTTCCCCATAATGCCTATCCATAAAAACGAGAAGTTATGGGCATGTTGCAACAAAACATGATGGATCCTGAAAAAAATTACTAATGTGAGAAAATAAAAAAATATGCTCATAGATATTTTATAATTCCAACAACTTAAATAAATTTTTAAAAAATTATCAGCCATACTTTCCTCCAGGTCCAACTCTCTATTTTGAAAAAACTGTTCCATTATTTAAACTAATTGGGTTATTGCTTGCACTTGAGAATATTTCCTGTAAGACCATTTTATCCCATAAAGTGTATTTCCATCAGGTCTTACAGCAAACTTAATATTTTTGTTAGAAAGTCTTCCTGGTAGAAAAATAATTGTTGAGCAAATGTTAGTATTCGATAAAAAAAAAAAAAAAGATCAGCCTCTTTCAGGTCATAACAGCATGAATATTCAAAGAAACTATCAATTCTTTTCTAAAAGAAGATATTAAGAAGTCATTTGTAAAGGATGATTTACTAATTGAAATAAAACCTAAGGCTAAACAAGGTGACAAAATACCTCAAACATGAAATTTATATTTAATTAATCCACTTAGGAAATCTACTGTTTGACTCTTTATATTATTTTGTTTTAGTTTGATAAGATCAACAGTTTAAAATTAATTAATATAATTATGGAAAGAGACATATAACACACAGAGATGATGTAATAAAGCAAGTTCATTCTAAAAAGTGAATTACTTTATTGCTTCTTCCATGAACATATACTTACAGATGGGAAAACAAATGTTTTTGGGAAAGCGGGACAAAGCAAATTAAGGAACATACCTGAAGCATACTAATAAAGGAAGTATACGTAAGTAATTAATATAAGCTTAATTTCTATCACTAGTCAAAAAGTAGAAAATAAAGGGTGTATAACAAAATCCTTGAAGGTTCTTGCAAACTAAGACAGAACCCACACATACAATACCAAGCCAAATGCTTCCTTGTGGGCCTTTTGCTGTACACTGCGGCACAGACACTCAGCAAGTACCATTTCTGTCCTTTTATTTATGCTGCTATGCAAACATCATTATCCTCACTGTAAACCTGAAGAAACGAAGCACTGTGTGGTGGGGATGAGAAGATCAGTGAGCCAAATTTTCCTTTCTGCAGACTGCAGCTTTGGAACTCTTTTCCTGCTGGGTTAGACTCTGTGTCCCTGTGAGCTGGAGGCAGCCCCAGTGCTGATAGAGGGACCGCACAGTAACCAAGGCACATCAGGTCCCAAGCTCCATGTTGTTATCACTCCTGTGGATAACTCCTGAGCATCTGCTGTCCTCCTAGAAGCTCAGTTTCAAATCAGAGTGCATGACTTTGTTTACATCTCCCTTTTTCTCCATCTCGCATAAACTTCTTTTGATCTCAAATGGTCTAACCGTCAAAAGTGTCTTCTGCCATATAAGCATGTCCTTTGATTCTCCTTCTAGTCCATCAGTTTTTATTCTTGCAAAAGATTTAAATCCTTTTATCTTTTTTGAAAATGACTGACTTAGTCAGTTTTTGACCTTTTGATCTAGTCATAAATTTTCAATTCTCCTTTTTATATATATATATATGTATGTGGTTGGAGGAATCATTTATCCCAACTTTATTTTGCTAGCTGTTCATGACCGATGCTTCCTCTTGCTTTAGCAGATATCTTGCAAAGTCCTGATCAACTCAAAAATGTCTTTTAGCACACTGAAAAAGCTTACAATTTTATCATGAAATCTTTCACAAAGAAACATCCAATGTTTAAAATCTCAATGAAGAAAACAGAAATAATTTACAGCATATATACTCTTATTTAATATCTGTTACTGCTATTAGTTATTATGGAAAGTAATTGCTCCTAGCACATAGGTGTTATTAAGTGGTGCATCAGATATCATATTTATAGGTAATATATATCATGGAACAAAAAAAAAATGCCTTTAGATGACAGTTTGGAAACTTGTAATTCTTGTGTAAAAGATAAAAGCCTGCTTTTTTTTACTCTGTCATATCAGGTAGATCTGATTTTCCATACTTGGTTCTCTTAACACAAACATGTTAAAGACATCAAACCATATAAGAAATCTCAGGTTTTTTTATTTAAATTCAGTTTTAGCACAAAGATGTGCATGGGAAATTTCTGTTATTTTATTATTCAAAAGTTAACTATGTATTTCATTAATAAACCAAAAAGTAGAGTAAATCAAATCTCAGAACATTTTAGAACTGTAAAATGTATCAGATACTTTTTAAGCAACAGTGCTTCTATAGTGTTGATAAAATTGAGATGTACCACAGTTATCTGGTCATCTGGTTCAAGAATAACAAGGGAAATAGACTTAGCAGAAGTGTTTTCTCCTCTGTATTCTACCCAAAAATACCCTTTTCATCAGGTCAGAATATGTTACCATGATCATCAAGCCTTGCCTGTTCCACAGCTCTGTTGCCACATTTTAGCTTTGTTCCTTCAAAAAGCCCAGAACTACTGGTCAGAGCTACTTAGAAAGATCCAGGTTTTAGAGTTTATTCCAAGGCTCTATATCATAGAATCAAAGAATGGTTTGGATTCATGATGGACCTTGAAGATCATCTACTTCCAAGCTCCCTGGCATAGGCAGGAACATCTTTAAGTAGACCAGGTTGCTCAGAGCCGTGTCTTACCTGGCCTAGAACACTGCCAGGAATGGACATCTACAACTTCTCTGGACAACTTGTTCCAGTGCCTCACCACCCTCACAATAAATAATTGTTTCTAATTATTAATCTAAACTTACTCTCAGTTTGAAGCCATTCCCCCTTTTCCTGTCACTACAAGCCCTTGTAAATAGCCTTTTGCCATCTTTACTGTAAGTTTCTCTCAGGTACTGGAAGGCCACAATTAGGTCACCCCAAAGCTTCCTCTTTCCCAGGCTGAACAATCCAAATCCAAAATCCAAAATTCCTTTCCCTGTAGGAGAGATGATCCACCCCTTTCAGCTTGTGTACCTCCCCAGGGCTCACTCTAACAGGTCCCTGTCCTTCCCGTGCTGGGACTCCAGAGCTGATGCAGCACTGCAGGTGGGGTCTCACCAGAGCAGAGCAGAGGGGCAGAATCCCCTCCCTCCCCTGCTGCCCACGCTGCTTTTAGTGTAGCCCAGGATATGTTTGGCTTTCTGGGATGGAAGTGCACATTGCTGGGTCAAGTCCAGCCTCTCATCCACCAGCACCCCCAAGTCCTTCTCATCAAGGCTGCTTTTCATCTATTCATCCCCCAGCCTGTGCTAATACCCGAGGTTGCCTCAACTCAGATGCAGTACCTTGCATTTTTCCTGTTAAACCACTTAAGATTCCCATGTGCCCACTTCTCAAGCCTATCTAGGTCCTTCTGGATGGCATCCCATCCTCCAGATGTGTCAACAGCACCACTGTTGGTGTCAGCTTGGTGTCATCTACAAATTTGCTGAGGCTGCACTCTATTCCTCTGTCATGTCATTACTGAGGATGACATCGGTCCCAATACAGACCCTTGAGGGACACTACTCATCACTGATGCTCATGACTCTGAACCATTGATCATTACTCTCTGGATGTGACCATCCAACAAATTCTTAATCCTCCTCATGTATATAAACAAGCTTGAGGAGAAGGCAGAATGCAGATATTGATTTAAAAATGTGAATAACTAATAGTTACGACTTTTGCTGGCTTCTTTGTGAAGCTGGACTCCAGAGGCTCTGCTGATCTAAAGAGGAACAGCAAAGAGCAAACCAAAGTCTGTAAACAAAAGGGTCATCAGCTGGTCATCGATGATAAGATCTCTTCATTCACATGGCGGAAGAAATCTAACAAAACTTCCTGTGACTAAACGAAAAAAGAAGTTTTGGCAGGATATCAGATAAATAATTCTCTATGAAATCATGCATGTTTAAGGTATTTCAACCAGATTTATGGAAAGATGAAGTTCTAAGCTACACAAAGCATGACACACAGACAATCTTGACAATATCAGTATGTTAACACTTTTATCAGCTGCTACTGCTACTGCTGTCCACGTTATCCTGCTATTCTATCACATAGGGACAGGCAAGAATTTTATTCTCCATAACAATAAAGCTGTGTAGTAGCATTTCATTTTTAATGCAGAGATATTTTGTTGTTGCTAACCATTTGTTTTTATTGGTATCTGCATTAAAGCTGGTGCATCTTGCAATAACAGCTCTGTCAAAGATGTTCACTAAACAGCTTCTCCGTATAGAGGTATTCACATACATTCCCCCTTATATTCCCCCCTTTCTTAGTTTACATAAAATTCAACCTGTGTAACCAAGTATGTTTTTGATTAAGAAAACGTAGATCCCTGAATCTCTACCACTACATTCTCTCCTGGCTTAAGCACTCATCTCTCTAATAAAGACACAAATCATTTTAGTAAGAAATTGAGGAGGGCTTGTTCCTGTGCCTTTGCCATGTCCTGAACACCAATACACTCTGCAGAAATATATATTACTACTTTCAGTTCTAATGACTATTGCCAAAATTATCAGTCTTCCTAAAAAGCATAATTAAGCTGTAAAATATAAATCACAGAGCTGACATATATCAAATGGCTCAGTCCTAAAAGGTTCTGAAAGCTGCACCTCAGTGCTCAAAATTTCATTTAGAAGCCTGAAGTGTGTATCCCATGCAATTTCATTATCTTTCTTGATTTTGAATGTTAACTTAATTGAATTTTGGCTCATAGAGTCAGAAATAAATAATGGTTTCTGGCCTTAGATATGTGTATGCATGTACATATATATATATACATGTATATACACACACACATTTATATTATATCTATATATGTAAATACATAGATTTTTTTAAAATATATGTGTGTGAGTGGACAATAATACCTTATTTCTGTTTTCTATAACACTACAGATGTAATGATGAGAGATGTTTTCATATGAGTTCTGTACAAACAAACAGAATGGGCAAAACTAAGTTTTTATAAAATGTCATAGTGTTGAGGAGGAATCACCCATATCCATTAGATATTCCAAGACTGAAGATTGATATCAGAATCCTGACAAGATAAACACTGAAGAAAGAAGCAGGTTTCTTTTAACTTTTTGAATCAAGTTCTAAATTTTCCCAGAGTCTGGATTTGATGGTCTCATACTTTTATTTAGCAAGATAATTATATAGGAAGTATGATCTTCTATGGAGTAGTACATCCTGAACTGATAAACAGGAATATCAGTGTGCTAAAACCAAATACATGGCAATTACCTCTTTTATCAGCACAGTTTGAGGTTTAATACCTTGAAAGCTTCATATTGTGTTTTAAGTTTAGAAACCATGTCACTACAAACTGAAAAAAAATAGCATTTTCTAATCTCTTCAGAGAACCCAGTTGAGTCCCTAAATGAACTTAATTAATCAGCTTAAAAAGTGGTTTATGTCAAACTGTGGACTCCAGAGGTAGAGATTTAAGCATCACCAGATATGTTTCCAGCTACTCTGACATATTGCAATGATATTGTATGCACTTACTGATTTTTTCCAAGCCATGACCCCCTGCTCTTGGCCATAAATTATGGCAGTCACAGGGATTTTACACAGTTAGTCACTGTCCAAAGGACTGGAAAATACAAAGGAAAAGAAAGGACAGAAATTTCAGGGAAAGTTCACATTCCTTGTTACACTTAGCATTGAATATTAAAGATAATGTCAATGTGCAGGACTTCAGAAATACCATCTAGGATATGCCTCATGTTCCATAGCATGGGATAGACTAGGGCAATGCCACAGGACAAAACTGATAAGGTCTTATGAAATGTCACTTCACACTGAATTTTATTTACTGTTGTTGACAATTATGCATGTAAAAATAAGCTATTTAGACAATAAGGATTTCTAAAGACGTGTCATATGTTCATGGTTAAATATGCTAAATGTCACATTAAAGCTGACATGGCTATGGCTCAAGGCAAAAACACTGTCAAGTTGCCTATGATCCAGATGTGGTATATGTCATCAAACCAATTGTTTCTGTTTGACTGTGGTTTATAGTGCATAATATTGCTTATCAAATATCCTGAAAAAGCGCTGCTTGCCATGAGAAAATTTTTCATCCCTTTTTGCTATTCAGTTGTAGTTAACTCTTGTTGCAGTTGCTGACAGACGTTGCAGATATGTTTCAGGTATCCCTAGCTCCTCTTTCATTCAGTATGTATAGATATGTACATGTATTTATATATGTGTGTGGGAAAGCTAAAAGTAAATAAACCAGAATATAATTAAATTCTTGTGGAGGCATACTACTAGTAGGAAATTATAGCATCTACATAGTAGGCAGACTTGTGAATGTGTGGGAAAGTTAAAATTTCTCTATTGAAGTCATATTAGACTGTTTACGGATGAGCTGCAAGTGCTCTTTTGATTACGTTTTCACCCTAGGTATTGGCTTTGTCCTTTTCTTAGGAGATAAAATCAATGCCTTTAAGAAATAAGTTTAAAGGAACTTCAGTAGTAGTTGACTCAGCAGGCTACCTCTGGAGAAAACAATTTTGAATGGTAATTTATAATATTTTAATTATCTTTAATGTATGGACTTTTAACACAGCTGGACACACATTGCAGTTGTACTGAGAATCTGTACTTGATGGCAGATAGCTTTCTTTTTTTTCCAGACAGATTTCTATCATCAGTCATAACTTTATTTTACATTAAGTGAGATATTTATAAACATTGTTTCAAGCATGAGTTTGCAGCATAAGTTATCACCAATTAAACCTTCTAGGAGTCATTCTAGTTCATCCTGAAAATAAGCATCTTTCATGTTTTTATTGTAGCTCTAAAAATTAATGATAAAAATATCAAAAAGCTTTGATTTGGACTAGAGAGAGCCTTTGAGCAATGGCTGGTGTTACTTCCAGAGAACACCAATGAAGTATTTCTGGTTTCCACAGAAAGAGGCTGATATGATTTTTTACTAGATTCAGAACACTTCTCTTGTTTCAGATCATTTCTAATTATGGCACTTCAAAGAGAGAACAGAACCAGGTGTCTGCCTCTTTTTTCTCAAAATAAGGAGGCCTTTTCCCTCATTTAGGTGAAGAGCAGAGAGTTTACTCTCTTTCCTCTTACTGCTGTAATGACTCTGAAGCACCTTTATGGGCATTTTGTACCCTTTCATTGTTGTATTACATTGAACCACAGTAGATTTCCTCCTGCCTAGGGCAAAAATAAGACTTTCAAGTGACATAACCAGAATGCATTGAGAAAGCTTTGAAGGAGCCATTTAGCAAAAGAGAGCTGCTTCCTGTTATAATGACCACTCCAACCATAATTTCTTTCACTAAAACAGAAATGAGTCCTGAAAAATGTCAAAATTAGTGCTCTACAGTTACAAGATAAAATGTTTGACATTAAACACCGTTTTTTCCTAAGTAGGAGGTAATTACCCATATTGCACATTGTAATGGAAACTATCTTTTACTTATTTATTGTCTTCCTTTGCCTCCACCACATGAGGAATTTCAAATTTTGGAGCATCTGTTCCAAACTGTAACCCAAAAAAAGGTTGAAATCCAAAGGACTTTCATAAAATAGATTTTCTATCTTCAATACATCAAGTGTTAGGCAGGGAACTGGAAGCAGTAGGTTAGTTCAGGTTTGTCTCTTCTGCTGACAAAGTGGAAAGGGGAAGAACAAGTGCTATTTAGTCCCCTGGGGAGTATATTTAGAGCTCAGAGATTGCCATGAGGGCCTGTGAGCAGAGAAGAAGGAGATGACTACCAGCTTGAGGTGTTCTCAGAGCTGGTGTCACAAGCCTCACACCCTTCAGTGCTAGGTAAGCATAGAGTGACTAATCTCTCCATATGGATAAGAGGGAATGGAGATAATACTTCTGTGGTTTTGTGCCATTAGGATCAGACACAATCTGATAGCATGTAGAAAAAAAAGTGGGTTTATTGATGTCTTGGATACTTTTGACACAAATAATTTCTCATCAAAGAATAAACTAAAAAAAAAACAACTACTCGAGTCAGTATCTGGGTGTCACTTGCAACTCTATGGCCAAAACCTGCAAATCTCCAGCATATTCCCTGCCAGATCTATAATGAGTAATGCATTTGTTCCATACAGTTTAGGCCTCTCAGCACCTCCATATCCCTGGAGAACTGTAAAGACAAGTAGGTGGGAGGAAGCTTCTCCACTTCTGACCCCATCCTACCATTAGCACCCCCAAACATATACAGAGATTGACAAAACAGGCACAGTCCCACACATTTTTAGCACATCACCAAGTTTTACTATACAGAGCATGCAAGTCCAAACTTGCTAAACATGTTTTGCAACTGCCTGTGAAGAAGTGTCTTATACTTTCTTCACAATCTTTTTACATTTTCAGAGACAGTGGAAGATACGAAGTCACTCTTACATTATGTTTCTTCTTTGAAGTGCAACCTGAGACATAAATCTAATGGCATAGGCAGGCACTGAAACAAGGCATCAAAATAAGGCAAGTATGGAAATCATAAGTCTGGAAACTGGTTTTCTGACAAAATGAGCAGGGCTTTAAAGTTAGGCTATTGCTATTGATTTTGTGTGAATTATATGGTTCTAGACGAGGTTAGGATTTGGCACTTCTGGGGCTGAAACTCATGAGTAAAGCTAACAGAGGATTGTATAATAAAAACGAAACATGATGATTTACTTTTGTGTAGCTTCTCCAACTCTCATTGTATGATTTTTTGCACTGTGGAAAAGTTACAGAAAAGGCTAGCTGGTTTTGATAAAATAGAATCTGCCTCCTAGGGGGAAATTAAATTTTACTTGACAGATAAGAAGTATTCACATGACAAAAGAAAACCAAGAATCAAAGCAAGTTGTAGGATTCCAGATCTTTTCCGACAGCATTTTTGTCTGATTCATATCAAGAAGTTGAAATCTTATCTTTTTTCTGAACAGCTACTATAACCCATCTCCACATAGACTGCTTCAACCCATGGTACCTCTTCTTTCTTGATCCAAGTATCTGTGCCTGTTCTTATGCCAACAGGCAGATTCTTTGTCTACTTTTGATCTCCGAGCATGATCAAGCTCAGGCCAGCTGTGTGGGTTCAGTCCTTAATGGGTCCTTGTTTCTTATAACTTGGTGCTGCCCACTGTTTTTCCTGACATGGATAAAATTAACATGTCTTCACAAGCCTTTGTCAGATTTTAATCACAAAGTCAGCAGTATTTACTGTGATGATGACTAAGAAGTCTTAGAAGATAGAAGAGGAGGTAGAGCATCGGCAGAGAACAGAACTAACGGTGAATTACAATTTAAGGCCAAAAAGCAGCAAATGTATACAACCAAGTTCCTTCCTTACAGTGTCTGGCTAGACAGAGCACTGTCAAGACATACATATATATTTCTTATTTGTTACTAGTGATGAAATTTGGGTTACTGAGTTAAGCATTGCATAAAGGGAGTAATAAAGTTCTCATTAAAATAAAAAAAAAAAATCATTCTGTAGACAGAAACTCTAGACAGAAAAGAGAAAAACAAGAAAGAGAGAAACCAAGGGACAAAGCCGAAGAGATATGCTCAAAGGAAAACATCAATATGAAAGCTGATGAAAACCACTGGGTTTTTTTCTGTCTTTTTTTTTTTACAGGATGAAACTGTTCAGTTCTGCAGATTTAATCTGAAATGTGCTGATATCAGTTGAATTACACCCATTAAGTTTGTTCTTGGAAAGAGACATTTTGATTTTGATTCTTTTGATAAGATCATTTCTTCTTCCATTTTCACAGACTGTGTTGTATTTAAAACAAAGCTGGCTGAGAGGTCTTCTATAAAGTGCTCCTGCTAAAAAATGCCATTTCTTCTAAATCAGCTCCTTTTATGAGAATGAGCAAGCTTCAACTTGACACTAGGCTCTTGGCCATACTATTCTTGAAGGCATTTCATGTTTTATTAATATAATTCATACAGACTGGGGAGAGAGCACTGATTGGAGCAATTGCCTTATATTCACCTCCCTGATCTGCTGCTGTCAGCACTGAGGTGAATGCTCCAACTGGCAATACTGGGATGGGCTCCCTCCAGCTCTGCCACGGAATAAATATCCTTTCACTTTTTTTCTAAAAGTCTTTGTTGATAGCCCAAAGTCTGTATTCCTCTCATTCTAGTCACACACTCTCTCAGGTGAGAACCAAAACATTCTTTCCATGCCACCTGTGCTCTTTCCATGCCATAGACAGTCTGCTGTCTATGGCACATTCTGCAAGACTTGCTTCTATCCCTTCAAGTTCCCATTGCTTTCAGTAGCTGGTTGTGAGGTTGCCACATTTTTGAAAATTTCTGAATGAGGCTTCAACTCCAAATCCTGCTCTTGATATACATTTTCAGATGAGTTACTTTACATACAAATAAATGAGAGTACAAAAAGCATGCTGATAATTTGAACCAGTGATTAAATGTGTATTTTATGTCTTTCAATCACTACCATGCTAATGCAGTATTCGGGCCAACCAAGCACTTGGATTTTGTCATCATATCCAGTGTAATTTAAGCATAAGTCAAGAGGTGACTATGGGATAGAAATTCAAATGTTTTCTCCCTAAACCTTTTGTATAATAAAACTAAAAAAAATAAATAATTATGAAACAAAATTAATACACCAAAAGTTAACATATTCAAGCTGAAATTCTCATGGCACTTCCTCAATTGTTTTCCTAAACGTGCCCAAGATTCTGCACTTGTTGAATGGCTTCCAGACTCTGAAGTATAAACTAGGAAAAATAATTACAGGTTTTAATAAGAACTGTTAGATAGCCCTCTGCACCCTCTTCATCTTGCTGTTAAAAAAGGGTCTCAGATTCCTCTGAGAGCAGCTGGCATATAATGTAAAAAACCTGGTTCATGTCAGTTCAATTTCTATCCAGTTTTTATTCAGTCCTTTTTTGACATCAAAAATATAGGCAGGGTATTTGAACCTCTTCTGATAGCACCAGGTCATCTGTCTGGGTCACATCAATGCTTTTAGGTTTTATATAGAAGTTTTCATCCATTTATTCTATTTGTAATACTACAAAGACTAGATGGTGTTTTATGGCTTGGAACATATACCACAGCTCTTTTTTTTTTTTTTTTTTTTTGACTGTATGATCTTTTTCACACTTTTTGAACTAGCTGTAAGAGCAAGAAATTATAGAGTTCAGGAAAAATGGCTTTTGAAAAGTTTAGGAATAATGGCTTTAAAAAAACTTTGCACCAAACAGCTCTTGCTTTATTCTAGTATTTCTTCCCCATTTGTGCATTTATGGACTTTCAAGAAAATGTTTTGTGTGAAAAAGATTTCTTAGCTGTGACTGGGCTATACAACAAGAGCCTTTTTTGAACTGTCTTGAGGGGGGAAAAGTAAGAGAAGCAAAATATGTTATTTTGCATAATTATTCATAATAAAATCAAGTAATTTGATGGTAGGGCAACGTGGATTTTGACTCTTTGATTGTTATATATATGTAAATAAGTCTTTATATTTCTTACTGGCTGCTAAATGTAATCTAAATGCACAGGTATTTTTTCTCTTTGTTATTTTTTTTTATTCTTAAGAGAAATAAGTAGTTAAAACCCCAGTAGGGAGGCCAGTTCTCCAGAAACAACAATATTTGCAGAGCAGATAGCAAAATATGCAACTAAATCTGGAAATTTCAGCCACTCACCCCCCTATGTGACCCTTCCAGGAGGAATCAGCAGCCCTCCAAACTGTAGACAAGGCTTTGTTCCTCAGGTGGTAACGGGTTATTTTCCTCTGACTGACCTTGGTAAATGACCCCATCATCCCCTGTTTTCTTATTCATGATTCCTTCTTTTTTAAAAAAATACAACCTGTTAAGGTTGTACACCTTAACAACCTCAAGCAAGTGCTGCTTGAAATATAACAAATACAAATTAAAAGAAATGTTGGTTCTGCAGTCAGTTTTTGGTAAGCAATTCAGAAGTCTGCTGCATGAAAGAAAGCCATGATTTCCTTCTCTTCTCCTCTTCTCCTCTTCCTCAACATTTGTTCTAGCCACAAAAGCTTTTTAGAGGTCAAGTGGCCTCGTGTCTTTTATAACATCTATGTGGAGCCCAGGCAGCCAGAGTCTGGAGGCTGCGAAGTGACATTCAGCTGGAATAGAAGGCTTCCAGAATATTTCTGGAATAGATGTGAGGAGTGTAAGTTCACCTATCAGTTCTGGAAGTAGAAATAAAGCTGAAAATTAATACCAGAGGAATGGGAGACATCCAACATGATGGAAGATGGTGTCACCATCTTTAGCCTGGAAGCCAGGCCAGCAGGCTGAGCTGTGCAGATTGTTGTATCCTCCATCAGTGATGGAGCTTTCCTTGGGATGAGCTATTAATTGCCAGGTTTATGGCATAGCAGCCTGTATGTCATTTACTGGCAAAGGGAACTGGAAGTTCTCTGTGCAGCTACAGGCTGCAATGTGACCTTTGGAACAGCTGTGCCAATGTCTTATTGATTTGGTGGCTATTGTGAGTAACAGGAAGTCCAAATGATGAGCATGTGAAACACCAGCCTTTGGGAAACCTTGCCACAGATCCTCTGTGTGGAGAAGTGAGATTCCAACTCATGATTCCAGCACATTGTTGTCTGCTCATCAACATGAGAACAGCCACCATCTCAATAGCATTTGTATGCATTTAACTGCAGAAAAGCCTATCCCCTCTCTGTTGTGCTATAGCCCTGGGCTCTGCAGGTGACACAGTTACTAGGAAAGGCTGCCTGATACCTGCAGCCTAACTTTAGGACTAGTATTAAAATTATATCCCTCTTTGGTAAGAAATCCAGCCATTTTTATTGAGAAATCAGCCAGTAAAGCAATCTGTCTGATCCTGAAAGATGAGTATTGACCCCAATTCCTTCCTCCTATCTATTCTTTATTCTTCTCATAGCCACTGTCATGTTATATTTTCCAGGTACCTGTCCCAGATTAGAGGTATGCTTCAGTGACTCTGGACTAGCCTACAAGAACTGGCAGTGCTGTATACAACCAGCTCCCCCCTGGCTACTCACCAGCTCTCTGCAGCCTCTCTGATTGCCAGCCAGCAGCCTCAAGAGGTTTGGCCATGCAGCCAGGCTAAGCCAAAAGCGTGCTCCCATATTCCTACCTGCCAAAAACTTTAAGCTTGGCTGTAGGCATCCACAATCGTAGGAAGATTTCCTCTGTCATAATATTTAGACAACAGTAAAACCAACAAAATAGGGACCCATCAGGCACCAGGCAGAGTGTGCCCGCTCTGACAACGGCATATCAAGGTCACTGCTAAATGAAGCATGGTCTGTGTTTCCAACACGGTGCAGAGCCAGCCAAGGAGGCAGGAAAAGCCACAGAGAGAAAACAAAGCCTTGTTGAATGAGCTCAAATCAAAACAGAAAGCCAGACTGTGAGGTCTGTGTCTTTCTCATTACCTCCTAATATACAACATCATAATGGATAGAAAGGAAATACCAGATTGAATATGTTAAGAGAAGGAGACTAAATTGTAAAATGGTCATTGCACAGCCTACTCAAAGCAAGGAGGTCATGCTTTTTACCTACTCTAAAGTATACCAAATTCCAAGCAGGTAAATTGAGCTAAGCTGGCCCAAAGCAGAGTGATAAACAGGTTTCAATTTTAGGTTTTAGTCGCTTTTTTCCTGATTCTATGACACCATTTTCTCTCTGTGTTTTTTTCTTTTGTGTTTCTTGGTTGGAAAAGGGAAACTGACAGATAAAGAAGCTGTGGAGTCTTGGTGTTTTAACTTTTCAGAGTTTCCAATACAAACAAAACCCCAGAATGTTATTTCAGGAAAGGCATTTGCTGTGAATTTCCATAACTTAATTTTATAATGTTGTATACTTTTGTGTGTCTTATTTTTCTATAGAAAAAAAAAAAAAAAAAAAAAAAAAAGCCCAAGCAAAATAAGAGTTGAGTGAATTCCAAGGGAAAAGGTTCCATTTATCTGCTACATACTATACTGATGAGTGCAAACCTGATTAGTTTTCAAAAATACCTCTCTCTTCTCAATTTCATTGAAAACACCAACTTATGAGTTGTTTCATTTTGAAAGGAAAAATGTAATTTTTGTGACTGCTTATTGTTGGTTTGGACTGGACTATTATTGGTTTATCTGGATCTTATAAGCCAACAGGGCAGAAACTGAGCAGACTGAGCAGAGCTGACATTTTTTTCCTCTCCTTCTTCTATAGAAAAAGGTATCAGTTTGTCAAAACATTACAATGTTAATGACTTCATTTTCCCAACACTCTATGGACTATAATTGTATCTTTAAATTGAAAAATAGGAAATTGGATTTTAAAGATGTCACCTGAATTTTGGAGCCAAATTCACACACAACATGATTATTAAAATTACTGACAAAGGTTGTCTAGGTTAGTGAGTAGCACTGGTGGTTTAGGTTAGTGAGTAGCACTGATAATCTATTCTATGTTTTTTCAAGGGAGTGCTCAAAATTAGTACACATATTTTAAAGCTGAGCCATTTGGGCTACATTCTGTAAGAACTTTGGCCTCTCTCTCAGACTTGTGCTATAACTGTAATACCTTCACTTGCTTTTTTATTTCAAATGCATATTTCTAATACACAGTTACCAGATACCTCACTCCAAAACAGTGTAACAAATACTGACCTAATTTTACTTACAAACATTAATAGTGTGTGACAGCAGCAGAGAAACGAGACAATCCTGAAGAAGCTACAGTTGCTTAACTATGGCTGCTTCAGCTCTTTTTTCCCCTAATTCAGTCTTCCCTCTTTAAAGTTGGAAAGAGGGCTGCATAAGCATGGTAGAAGTATCTGTAAAACTGATTTCTGGCAATGAAAGAGAGTGAGTGTAGTGTTAACAGAAAGACACTTTAAGAGTTTCCAAGCTTTGGTAGTTTTTCCCTACTTATAGATTTTTATCCAAAGCCTATATGCTCTGAGTAGCCTAGCTGGCTTTTCAGCCTGAAGAAGGTTCAGATGCCTATATAGCATGACCTGTTTAGTGCTTTTGAAGTCTCTAACACAGCATATCATTCCCCAGATTGCCACCTGCATGACTCAGTGGATATAAAAGGCGAGTATCAAAAGCAGAATTCACAAGCTGCAGTATCAGCAGGTTGGGCAGCCCTTGGCATCATCAGCCTGCTCCTGGAAAATACAATATATGTGTACCTCTTCGGCCTCTGAACAGATCCAGGGCAAAAAGCACCCCTCCCCAGAATCAGTGTTTGCTCTGGTCATGTCTGAGTGGCCAGGTTTGGTCCATGGTGGGAGGCTGAACTGGGAGATGCATGCACCAGGGGCTTACCCTGCAGAGTCTCAGGTAGATAAATACCAAAGAAGTGCTTGCTCACAGCAAGTCAGGATCGTCCCAAATGTCTCACACTGCCAGTGCAGACTGCCCAGTGCCTGGCATCCTCGGGAGGTGTCTGGCAGAGCATTTTGCACTGTGCTCATCACATCACCACAGCGCTCGGTGCTGGCAGTGGCTCCAGCTCCGTGGGCAGCCACCCGAATAAAGGTGAAGAGGTAACGTGGGGAACACAGCCAGACATCTGAGAGCAAGAGGGGAGAACACTTCAGCTCGGTAGGAAGAGGCCGTTATGTCTATGAAATGCTACACAAATTGAGAGTTAAGATACAACTAGAATAAAATGACTGTGCTTTAGCATTCTTTGATTGATCTGGTACAGTGGGGATAACGATAATATCAATTTAATGGAATTACTAGAGTTTTGCTTTTTGTTTACATTTTAATAAAGGATCAAAAACATTCCAATACACAAATTACTTGGAAGAAAAGAAGTATGCTAAATTTATGCTTTCCATAATCTTCTGTCTTAACTAAGAAAAAAAAAAACAAACCTATAAAGGAATATATGGATGAAAACACATTGAGGACAATGTCACCAAAACTAGACCAAATTAAACTCCTCCAACACAAATAACTACACCTGCTAATCCAAATCTCCCTTCTTGCTCTCTTTCTTTTTTGTCTTGCTGCACTCTGAAGCCCTGTGAGGCAGTTGTGTCCTGTAGATGATGCCTCAGCACATGCACAGCTGGTTTAGAGTCTCCCAGTCTTTTCTTGTTGTGTAGCTCTGTGAATTTCTATGTTTAGATGATGTGTAAACTCTTCAGAGACACTCTCCAGCTGAGCTGAAAACTAAGCACAGTGAGGATGCTCCTCTTCTGCCTAATAAAATCCTTGAAGTGCTGAGTACTTTCTTTACAACTATTTATTTGGACCTACCACATCTGACTTCCCAAAGTCAAAGATTCATTAGCCATTAAGACTGACTGCTGAGCAGCCCAACATGGGCACTTGCTGTGTCTGCTGCACCATTCGAAGAAATAAAATATTCAAACATATTCATTCTGGTAAGTATCATTATTAATGATCTCCTCACAATGACAAAAGAGAAATGATGTGATTTGTCCCAAAGTTTGATGACAAATATGAGATGAAATATTTTTTAATCTAGTGACAGATATGAAAGGACAGCATAGTCCAGGTGAATAAGGAGCAGGCAAAATGTCTCCTCATTTCAGATATGTTTCTACAAGTTCTTTTTCTTTTTTTAATTCATGCTGACAAGCATACACTGAACCTAGCAGATAAATATTTTACTCAGATTTTATGCTGTCACTGACATGTTTGCACAGCAAGAATCAAGTCTGCTCCTCATTTTCAGGGGCATGCCAAAGCAAGTGCCAGCCTACACAGCTCTGCTCTACAGAGGGCAGAACGCTCTCTGATGGCTATCCCTGAAGCAGAGCACAGCTTCAGCAAATAGCAAACAACATCAATTCTGTAGTCCAACAAGTCAAAGGCATGCAGTACAAAGAGACATCTTCCTATATGATAGTGACATTTTGGTATTCAACAGTGGGGAGATGGCTTTGGCTACAGAAACTGGGTAAGTAGGCTCCTCCTGTTGAGAGTCATTTCTGTGTTAGCAGGGCTAACAGGGAACAGTCAGCACTGGGTCTGGTACACAGGGTTTTTACCAATCTTGTTATTAATCATAGCTGCATTTTACCAAGCCAAAAAGAGGATTTGCATTAGTCATCATTCAATCCTGAACTATTTTCTGAATCAATCAGAAATTTCAAGGTTTGATATACCAGTTGCTAGTTACTCGGTAACATTATAAAATGTGTACTAGGCTATTATTCAGATGAGATTTTATAGCTATTTGATTTAGAAATACTACAAGTTTAATACCAAACATAGAAATAGGAAGCTATGGTACAGGAACTCCTCAGTTATGTAATGTTACCCTTTCCCATTTTAGTATTGTAAGATATAAACTGGTAACCCACAGTGGTTTTATTCAGATGACTAGCTAATTCAACAGTAGAAAAAGTAATTTTGTAAGCACTACTGGGCATTGCTGCCAGCAGAACTTTTGTGCTTTTCTCTTTAGAATAGCAGCACCTTCAGCTGTCAGTGCCAGGTACTTTTTATCCTCTTATTTACTGTTCTTGCTTCCCCTCATCTTCTTTCACACACTCTTGGAAACTGAACACAAGGAGTGCAGTTCCCAAGAGACCAGTGGCACGCTAATAATCAGCTCTTTAGTAAGATGAAACAAAGCTAGAAGATGTAGTCAGTTACTGGCTCTGAGCTGTTAGTACAAGGCACTGCTAAACCACATCTGCTTAATCCAGGGAGCTTCCAAACAAAAAGCAGGTTCATAAGTTGATGATGAAAAGAGAGATGAATCACAAACTTTATTGGCAAGCTTTCCTTTATCTTGGCATGGCCCAAGAAATGTCCAAATTGTGAAATAATTGGAAGCTAATTTTCTTTGAAGGAAAGAAAATAATCAGGGAAAGTGTTGTGCTGGAGAATGGAAAGAAACATGGTGCTTCAGGTGTTACATGCAGCCAGTGCTGCACTTTCCTTGGAGCTCTGGAGAGTGGCAAACTGAGCAGGCAATCATGAGCAGGGCAGTACACTCTGGTGTGCTGAGATGGGAGCAGTCCAAAGGCTGATTGCTCCACTGTAATGGGCATGGAGAACACTGGAGTAATGTCAGGAGTGCACTGCCCAGTCTATCCACACTCCACTGTCAGTTTGCTGAGAGACCAAGCCCTACACAGGATTAGCATATGCAGTATAAACCAGCTTTGCAAATGCAGAGAGCACATGACTATAGCTGAACTGCCTTGCAATGGTAATGCTCTTTTTTTTTCTACTTTGAATGATCTGCTTCCTCAAATTTGTTTTGATTCTAGCTTGACATTTGGATCTTTCAAGCCATTCTTCTAGACCCTTGCTATAGAAGGGTTTTTCAAAGGATTTTGCATTTAAAGCTTTAAATCAATGGGAAACAAATGTATGTGATGCCACCCAGACTCATATTCAAATACCTCAGTATAGTGCTACAAACTCCAGCAAGCAGCTGCATTTTGTCAAAGCGTTTTCAGGGGTTTCTTTAAACTGATTTTGAAGAATAAACTCTGCCATTTATTTCAAGTGTCACTTTCAACATCTATACATTTGTTGACGTTTTCCATGAGGAAATGTTTTGAGTTGGTTTTTTTTTGAGTGACACAAACTGCCAGCTAGAGAGCATACAGTCGTATGCATCTCTAACATCTACATCTAAAATTGTGTGTATGCATTTATATGCAAATTTACATTTATGTGGGCAAAGAGCTACATTAAAATGGCAGTCACAAGCAGAATAGGAGACACTTTGGCAATGTTTATGAGTAATTCTGGCATACTGAGGAAATTGTTCAAAAGAAGTAGTTACAGCTTAATAAGACAAAAGACTAATTCTGTCTTGATCAGTATGTGTACAAATATATTGAACAAGTGATTTTTTTCCTGGTTTGTGTTTTCATGATGCATCTTCCCCCTCCTCTGTGGAATTATCATTTTCCCAATTCAGGATCCTAAGCAGCTCTCCCTAAGCATCAAAAATCACTTTCTAAAATAGAATTTTGCTTACCTTACCTACTCTCCTTATATAACAGCTCCTGTAAAATTTCAAGGAACATATTTATCTGTAAATTTCTCAATAAACTCTGTCCACACAAAAAATCTTTCATTTGATCCCTGTCATTGTACATCTGTATCAAACGCAATGATAATAGGAGCTATGGAGGACACAATGAACCAATGCTTCAGGGAGCTCAGGAAGATGCAGTGGTTATAGGTGAAGTAAATTAACGAAAAGGCAGCCCATGGTGACATTTCCAATCCATTCATTCTGATTTCTTCCAGAATAGCAGGAGCTGTGTTTCTGTTTAAAAATTGTTTCTCGCCTTGTTTGGCCAGAGGGGGATCTTTAGCGACTGAGGCCCCTGAAGATCCCTTCTTCTCACCTCAGTAACCCCTGGGAGGCTGTCATGATGCAACTCTAGTACACTTAGCTCTACAAAGTACCCTTGTGTAAAGACCTGACTCATTACGTGCCAATTTTCAGCTAAAATGCTTAACAAAAGTAGCACTTTTCCAAGTATTTCATTCTTCAAAACATTGAGGGTCATATAAACTTTTAAAAACTCTAAATAAAGCTAAATTCAGGATCTGACATGAAAATGTCTTTCCAGTATGCTTGCATTTTCATGTTAGCTGTTGATTTGAAGGCATGAGGAGAAACATGCTATGCAGTGAAGCATTTCAGATGCAGTTTTCTTCCTCATTCTATCAGACTTAGACCACGCATCTCTTTGCTGCAGAACTTAATTCCTTCCCACAATGCAGAGACTTTCAGGAACTCTTTAGGAGATCAGGTTGCTGATAAAAGCATGTCAATACCACAGCCCCCAGGGCTCTGCAAGGGTGCAGTCTACTCCTTCACTGTCATTCTCACCTACGCCTAGCAGGTGATGAGGAGATATGGAGAAAGTGAGTCAAGTTTTCAGAGGGACTTAGACAGTTCTTACATCAAAGTCTCAGTAATGTAGAATAGGGTGAAGACTATAATAAGTTAATTCAGGAGCGTTTGTCTCTGAACACGGCCTGGATACAGATCTCAATGCAGATAATCTTCCTTCATAGTTGTATTCCAGCCATTTTTCTTACTATTTATTATATAACAGCCATATTGGCCATAGAGTCACAGTGATCCTTGACCAGTCATGACTCTTTCCCTTGACCTCTGAAGAAAATCTTGAAGGTTCAGCCTCTCTACTCCCAAATTTTATTTGCACTAACGCTTTGATTACTGGTTGTTCAGTCTCCATACTATGACCTCTAGCCAACCTCCAAAGATCAGCACCAGAGAGAACCACTAGAACCACAAACTACAGAAAAAATGGCATAGTCCTTTTTTCAGTGGTTCCACTCCCTCCACACACCAAGGGAATTAAAAAAAAAAAAAAGGACATTGCCATACAGTTCTGTCAACTACAGTAAGAGAATAAAAGCTAGTCCTTCCCTGCTCACAATGTGAATAAAAATCCACTAAACAGTCAAAAATACAAATACCAAAAGCCAAAATTCTGAATTTTAAGCCTCATGTCCTGTGTGATAAAGCTTAAGAGACTGTTTCAACATGTATCCGATATTGTCAATATTCTGAAGAGATGATCCTCATGGTGCAGTATGGTACTGTACTATACTATTCCTTTCTTCATCTCTCTGTCTTAACCACTCCTGCAAGAAAAGACCAGCTTTTCTTCATGAGATTGTTTATGCCAGCTAGTGACAGCTGGAATCTCCCCAGGGCAATTATGATTTCTCCTTATATCACCTGTAGCAGTAAGGCATACAAGTATAACTCAGCAGAGAACTCTCAGACCCTGACCCATCCAGGCATTCAATATTAAAGAAAACTTTTGACTTCTCTCAGGGAAGTTAAACAAGTACTGGATTTCAGTGAATGAAAATTCCTCCACTACTCTTTAAAAACACACTAACTTCAGCACATCAAAAATGGAAACATTTCTGCTTTATCTGTTGTGCCAAGATGTTTCAAAACACCTATGCAGAAAACTGCCACAAAACAACAGGAAATGTTGTTTCCTGAGGCAAGCTGGTCGCTCAGTCCTCTTTGCTGGAGCAAACATGAAGCATTTTCAAATACATACACAGCTTAGTTTATTGGCACAAGAACTGTGAAGTAATCTAATGTGGGAGTTCACACCACCAGCATGAAAAAAGTTGTAGAAAAGCCTCATTCAAAACACTATGAATTGTGCCCAGATTGTAATTGAAACAGCAGCTTTGGTAGTTTTCAGTAAAGCTGTGAAGACTGTGTATTCCTTTTTTTTTGTTATCCTGTAACGCAAGTTGTCATAGCACTGCACCTCTGATTTTCCTTCAACTTCTATTGTTAGCAGTTCTATGCACAATAGGTGGCCAGGTTGTGATCCACCAGCCTTGGAGGTGACTAGAAAACCCACTTAATCCAACATCTCTCAAATCAGATCTATAATGACCAAACACAGCAGAGACATGGCTTAGAAACCTGAAACAATTGAATAAAGTATACCACAGAAACACTTTTTTCTGTCTTTCTTTTCTTTTGCTAGGGCAGAGGCTGATACTTGTGCCAAAGGTCCCTTTCTGTGCAAAAGCCCCCAAGATGATCTGGCTGCAAGCTAATAAGCTGATTGCAAGGGAAAGTTTTAGATTCCTCTTTTGACTAAAAGGAAAGGCTACACACATTTTCCACCATGGTTTGTTTATGATGTAAATGATGGCTTAAGCACTGCTCTTCATTGAAAATAGTCCAGCTGCCCATAATCTGGCATTGATTTTCAGTTCATATTTTGCAGTTTTAAAATACATTCTTGGCAGGAAAGTTAGAAATTTTAGCCTCTGATATTAAAATCTGCAACTGGACTTGAGTGTGGAAACACTTTTCCCCATCTTCAGTCTTCTCCACTTTAGGAAGGTCCATTTGGGTCCTGGATGCATGAGTTTGTTGTAGCTGAGCCATTAGCATGTGTAAAGTGCATGTGGATTCAGCAGCACTATTCTTCTGAAGTCATCTGGGAATGTCAGGAGAGCCTGTGGCTTGCTCTGACAATGTGCACTTTTGTGATTGCTCTCCCAGTTTATGAGTAAGTTATCACATCATGCAGTTTGGAATTCTATATGATTCCTTGTTTACACATTATAAATATTTTCAAATCTTAAAATATTTAAACCTCAATTTCATAATTCAGTGCAATTGCTTCATACTTTTGCCTAATCAATAAAATTAAAACACAAAAGCAAAAATAAAATTACTTCTCTCAGGCTGCTGATGACAGAAATTGCCAATGCTCTGAAAGTAAGGGTACAATTTAGAATCTTTTGAAATACAACCATTAAGATTTGAAGTGGCAGATTTATCTCTTCACCTATGTTGAAGTTAATATGGATTTCAGACATTCAGTGTAAATTATGACTTTTTAAAACAGTATCTATCTTTCATTTATAGCTGTGAACAAAAAAAATTCCAGACACATGCATGCCACCACACCAAATTACACTGCTGTGAGGAAAATAGACTAAAAATATATCTGGAAATCATTGTGCTATAATACTATCCCGTTTCCCTCCCTCAAGACACTTATAATGCCAGGCTGAATTGGAGCAAAATGAATCTGTTTACACAAAGTTTGGACATAATATAGTTCAAAGATCCAGCAACAGAGTCCTGAAAAATCTCAGAAAAGATATTAAATTTCTGGTTCGAACACAATGGTGGTATGATGTGTCAGTCTTCTCATAAAATATTCTGTGTATATCTTATTGAAAATCCACAACATTGCCACACCAAAGAGTAGCTATTAAAACTGGAGCCTTTATGAGTGTTGTATGGCAGTTATGATGGAAATAATCATTAATTTCTGGCCCAATATGTGTACTATTATTAAACTTTTTAAGCACCAAATAAAGTAGCTGCTAAAGGCAGCCTGCCCTGACAGCAGTGAAAGGGGAAGAGGCAACACCACTACATCATTATTTTGGATTTTTCTTGAGTCTGTAGATGAACATATGGGTAATTTTCTGACCCAGAGTTGACTGATGCTTACTGAAATTTCTGTTGGCTTCATTAAGCTCTATATTTAGCCCTTAAGACAGCAAGTTTTGCCAGATGTTGAGAACCTTACTGAGTTTTTTTCTCCTCTCTCTTGCTCACTCTCCAAGGCCATCTCTGCAGCAGCTGACTGAAACAGACAGAAAGCCTGAGTTCAGTTTCTAGTCAATGCAATTTTTGGTTTGGGTGGATTTCCACCAGCAGAGGACTTTGTCCCACTACCCCATTCAACAAGAGTTTTGACACAGCATTGTCTGCTTCAATCTCATAAAGTCCAAAAGACTTTGTTCAACACATGAAAACAGGGTGAAGAATGAACTTCAATACCTACTGGCATCAAACCAGAGCAGGGCTCAGACTCAGGTTGTCTGGTCACAAGCACTACCTGCATGTTGACTCACCCACTGGAGTGGGGCAGCTGGCTTGTGAGGCAACCAGCTCAGACATGGGAAAACTTGGGAATTCACTCTTCTCCTGATCTCACAGACACTTGAGGAAGCCTGTGCAGCCTGGCCATGGGGTTTTGTCCCCCATGCTTGGGCACTGATGCCAAAAAAGTGTTTCACCATACAAAGTACTGAAATTTGTGCTGGGTGGATGATTCTGATAATGCAGACTTCTCCACCACACACAAATATCAAGAAATACCTCGCCCTTAAACAGAGACAACCTCAAAAGATTGTAGCTTGATTTTACTTCCATCATGAGATGTTCTGGAAATTTAGTTTATGAAATGTTCAAGATGTAAAATAAGTTTTCAGAGTGGGTTAGCCATATAATGGGAAAACAAGGATAATTTAGCATTTACAGAAAGGCTTGTCAACTTTTGTTTCCTTCTACCAACTTCAGCCAGGAAGGTTTGAATCTTGCTTGCACGCAGAGTCTGGAGAAATAGTAGGATGGAAAAGTTCCACATCTGGCCACTCTTTCTCAGCATGCAGAAAATCAGTAAGGGATCATTCAATTCCTTCTCTTTGAAACCATTTTACTCTGTCAGGTAGATATACTATAGTAGTGTAAATACCAAGAAATACAATAAGAACCCGATGGTTTACTATATATTCCATGATCTTTATGAGTGCTTTCCCATAAATACCAGATAGACAGTTGAATACTATGTTGATTGTTTGCATTGGTTTTAACTTTTAACTCCCCCCTTCTCCACTCCATTCTTGTCCTGCTCCTGTTACTCTCCAAAGTCTGTCTGACAACTTCTGTTCCATCTCTGTTTTTCTTCTCCATATTTTTCTGTGTAATTGGATTAGTTTTTTCAAGCATTTTAGTATTTTTGCTGTTCTCTTTTCTCATCCTGTAGTAATTCCCTAGATTTGGTTTCATTCTCATAGTTCATCAGCATTTGATTTCTTATCTGGCATTTTTCCTTGCATCTCTCTCTGTTTCTTCTCGTCATCCCACTTATTCAATGTTACATACTCCTCCAAAGGCTAATCCTCGTTCTGGGTTTTAGTCCAATATTTTTCTCCTACATCACAATGTATGAGACACAAAGAAGTTTTAAAGAGGTACCTTTCCTCCAAAATTGCATCACATTTGTATTTAAAATTCCAGAGTACCACCTCTTCTAATAACAAAATAAAGAAAAAAAAAGATAAAAGTTTATTTTTAATGGAAATGATACTATTTTAACTGCACCAGATCCCTTGGAAAGTATAACCAGCTAATATTTGTGAACTGCTTCCAGCATTAAGGAATCATGCCAAAACTGAAAAGAGTGGGCTGAACATGAACATATTTGGAGATGCCCTATAATAATTACAAATGCTGTATGCTGACCTGCTTATTGGAAGTCACTGTAAGATAGATTTGTTTTGTTTATTAGTTGGAAGAAACAGCAAGGACAGGAGAAAATAGGGACAAATAAGTTTCTTTTCTCTTGAAAAGGGAAGAGAACAGGATAAGAAAAAGCCTGGGTAGCAAGGGAGAGTAGAGGTTTTAACAGCAGCAGGTTCTCAAATAAGAGAACTAATCTGGGAACAGGACTGAGGCAAAGGCACCCTTCCTTTGGCTGTCTGAAGACAAGGCTGGACTGCCAGCCTGGTTCTGGTCAAGATCCCACTGAATCTAAAACTTTAGTCAAGCAGTAGCTACTGAGTCAAAGCTAAGAGTGTGTGTCTCACTGGGCCAAGAGGTTTATTTTGCAGTGACTTCTATGGTTTTCACCTGAGGCGACTCAAGAGCAAAATTTCATAACTTCAGTTGAATTATTGCTCTGAATATTTCAAATATTCTAAAGTTCCCTCAAGTAGTTTTAACATTGTCTTGAAGCTTTTTTATTAGAGTGGCCAGTGTCTTTCCCACATGAAATATCCCTTAAACTCAGGCAAAGAATTTCTGTGTTTATACCAATGTTCCCTCTTTATGGACAGAGCATTAAGACAAAACCAAAAAGAAATCAGCCTTTAGAAAAAAGACCTCTTGCAAAATTATTGCTAAAGAATAGTTAACAAAGTACAGAAAAGTCATGTGAGCATATTCCAGCCAGTTATGCATATTTTTCAGATTTATAATGCCTTCTCTGATGAACCTTAAAAACCTTGGTTCTCCATTAGTATCTAGCCTTTGAGTCAGCAATCAAGGGGGAATAATTCAGAACTGACATCACAGGCAACTTTGCAGTTTAATGTCAACGGATGACAGGGAAAGGAGAGGCTTGCATCAGGTTTTCATCAAACTGTGTTTAGAAATTATCATGGGTTTCTAAACATAGGTCTGACCAGTCTCACATTTGGCACCAAGTGCAGTCTTTCACAGTGTGCTCTGGAAAGGATTTTTGTGACTTGATTTCTTCCTTCAGAGGCTGTAACCATTTTTAGGTAACTAATGAATATTTTTATCTGATCTTCTAATCTCCAAGTGTTTTACATGCCAAAAAATAATAAGATAGGGGAGAGAACGTTGCAAAATAGATTATTTCACTGAAAATCAGAATCCCTTGCCAAATTTCGCTGTAGATGGAGTTCTGCAATACGCCAGAAAGACCAGGTAGACAGGCACCAGTATGATTAATTTTCCCATTATTGCCTTTTTTCCATCAAATGACCACCAGCCAGCGTGTGTAAGCATGCATTTTGCTTGTGTTAACTGAAGAGTTTGTCAGCAAATCACATTCCTTTTCCCACTAGCTGGTGTTTGGTCAGCCATCTTGAGCTATTCTACAAGAATTAGTATCAGATGAATGGTTTGCTTTTGCATTTCCATCCATGCCAAACCGAAACGGGTAAAGATTCACAATAAAAAGGGAGTTTTGTTTACCAGATCTAGTGTACAGATTTTAGTTCATTGGATCAAAACTCCCTTGAGTATATCTTGGATCCAGAACCATTTTGAGTACTTCTAGGTTTTGGATCTATTTTCATCTAGGATCTTTTATGGCTAATGAGAGGCATTCCTACCCACTACCTGCCCTCTGCTAAACTGATGTGAATGTCACCGGTGCCAGCTGAAGTTTAATCCACGTTTCAAAGAATGAAGTGTAAGCTCTATCCATTGAAATCCCTTGGCAGTTTTAAGTAACAACATTAAACTGGTAGAGAGCTCGGGTCCAGAATAAAAGTTTGAAGCATGAAAGAACTGCTTTTTATTCCACAGTACAAAGAATGTTGGTGGGTTTTTTTGTTTTTTTGGGGTTTTTTTTTCCAGAGCAGTAAGTATAATCCTATCTTCTATTTAAACCATGCAGTTTATTCTCCTATTTTTTCACTTACATTTTTCTATAAGGTCTCTTAATCCATTTCACTGAAAAGGGGATTTAGCAAGTGTAGCACATATCAGATTTCCTGATAGACAGATGGATTTTCTGGTTTTTTCTTTCATTAGTGAATGCAAAGCTATTTCTTTTTGGAACCTTTCATAAGTGGGAGCTGAATGAAGAGATTTTCTTTTTTTTTTTTTTTTAAACTACTGTACAAGAACCCTGTGTCTACAAGTGTATTGGAGAAAGATCAGAGAAATATTCGTGTAGTGTCATGCATATGTACAAAATTTCTAATTGATTAATCACACATTATGCAAACCTGTCAAACATCATGTTAAAATGTATCTCAGAGATTAAAAAATGATGAATTATTATTAATCCTTCTGAGATTCCCAAAGCAGGTAAAAGATGACTGAATTAATCTTCATGATGATTATATAAAACAGGCAGTATCTCACTTTGAAAGACAAGAATTATTGTTTTCTTCAAGGACTTCTCAGTTAGAATCTTCAGTTATAAACTTCCCAATATGGATTTTTAAGAGGTATGAAGGAGCTGGAGATTGCAGTATGTCAGAGAGAGCTGTATAGGTTGTCCCCTGCCAAGGAAAGAAACAGCCTTTGTAATTACCTGAACAGGCACTCAAAAAACTTGACAGAACTGAAGTATGGACCTAGGTGGGTTTTCCAACATCAGACAAGGATCCTGACACAGTTCAGCTGAGAGGTCTGGCCATCCAACTCCACAACTTAGCCGTGAGAACATCATTTAGACTATCCTACACTATATTCTAGGGCTCAGAAACCCCCTTATTGGTCACACCTTTCTTGCAGTAGTTCCTTCAAATATTACATTGCGGTTTTTTGTAAACTACTATTTTTTACCATATATCTGTGTTCTCCTCCTTCTTTACACATGATTCTTGATTCTTAAAATAGTTGCACTGCAGCTTCATTACCCAGTCACTCACAGAAAACTTTTCAGATCCATACCCTAAGAAACACAGAACTGAATCTTGCTTTCCTTTGGCTTTAAGGTGCTACCTCTGCACATGTGGAAGTAGGGAATGAAAACAGCAGTCTCCAGAGGAGTCTTGCCAATCTGATTCTGCCTCCATTGGCAGTTTCAGCTGTCGGGTTAATAAGGTAGAAGGAAAACAAAAGAAGGTGGAAGAATTTATTTCAACTCTCCTTGAAAATTTCCTGTGATTCAGGGAAGTGTTGTCTCAGCTACAAATCTAGAGTTCATAAATCCTCAGCCACAATTGCAAGTGACTTCTGTAATTCTGACCACTTCAGAATCATCAACAAACAGCAGCACATCTGACAGCTTTGGTAGGAGAAACCAATCCTTCAGTCTTTTCACAAAATAATTTCTGTCAGTGAGACTAGACCTAAGTTCTGTACAGAACCACAGAAAATTTCCCATTTGGCCACAGTTGGGAAGCATCTGTGTTGGAGATCTCTAACACCAGGATGGTCTGCTGTCCCAGGGCTGCAACTCATAACAAAAACATCCACAAGGCTGAAAGGCCCTGAGGCACTCTGCATATCTTAAAAAGCTCAAAATGGGGGGAACTCTGGGGGAAGTTGATTGGCAAGAAGTGTGAGTGGTTTCCAGGTGTTCTCGACAGCTCACTGAGCAAATGTCTGTGTCCCAGCACAGGTAGGAATCTGTTTCAGATGCCTTAAGCTTCCTTCCCCTCCACAGCCCTGCTTCCAGAAACACAAGGCAATTCCCGTGAGGAACTGCTCAGGAACAGTTTGAATGCAACACAAGTTTCAAAAGCTGCAATTTAGCTACATCTGCTCTTGTAGGCCATGCACAAATTATGATGCAAATGGAACGGCTGAGTGCAAATGATTTATTTTTTCTTCATCAGGAGGTGTCACATCCCATCCCCCAGATGACCCAAGCAGGGGGTTCTCCCCAAAAGCAGCTCAAGTTTCCCAACATCTTTGAGAAGGGCTGCTGCACCTCAGGGTGTGGGCAGCTTCCCTGTGCACTACTCTCCAGAGGGAGCATTTCCACCTTCAGCTCTAGTCAGCACAGCAGCTGAGCTGGAAGGGAGCCACACACCTACAGATGTGCAGGGGAAAGATTCAAAAAACAAAAGAAAAGCCAAGAGCAACTTATAATTCTGATAATATTGTGCTTGTGGAGTGTCTGATTAACGACCTTAGAAGTTTCAGAGCAGACAGAGTTCAGGACAAGCTTAATTTAAATCTAGTTCACAGTTCAGCATAATTAGCAGTAAATAACGAAGAGACTTCTGGTCGGAAATTCAGGGACTTGGACTGCTTTTGCATCACATCACTGAATCACCTGTTTATAATTTGAAGTCTAACAACCTGATGACATTTTGATGTCTCCATAGTTATTTGGGGACTTTTTATAGCTCTCAGGAATTTTGCCTAACCTTTTCCTCTGGCTTTTTTTTTTTTAGCTCTGCTAGGTTTCTCTATCAGAAAGGTATTCTGCTAGAATATGTTCTTGGTCCTCTGCTTCAGCAAAACCTTTAACACTTACTTTGAAACAAGCCAATACCGAAAGGCTTTGCACTACAACTTGCACTTGATCTTTAGTTGAGCATCAAAACAATTTTTCAGGTGAATTTTCAGATTACTTCCGATAATACACATTATCCAGTCCTAGTTTACACTAAAAACCTGTAAACATTTTTTTCTGGGAGAGATTTTCAACTTGAGAAGAAGACTTTGGGGTTGTTGAGCCAATTTTTACTTTTTTTCTCTCTCTTTTTTTTTTTTCTCTCTCTTTTTTAATTTTTTTATTTATTTATATATTTTTTATTTATTTTTTTCTCTTTGATGACTTGGAGAGCTGCTGACTGGCATCTTTTCCATAATTTTTGGAAAAAGAAGTAGGAAGAAACCCACATTGGATTGGAGCCTAAATGACTCAGGTCTAAGTTTTAGCATGCAGCCCATGCATTATCAAATTACAAATCCCATAAAGCATAGTTTAAGACTGCCATGGCAGACTAGAATTTAACAGAATGGGGCAAAGGGAATGGCTGTATAAAAACCATGGAAGTAAAGCTGTATGGGAAACTGGACTGCACAGACTGCTTACACAGTTTGTTTGTTTTAACTCTAGGGTTACTAATCTAGCTTTGGCTTCCAAATAATTGAAATGTATTTTAATTATCCTTATTTACTATACCCTCTAATTTAAAAAATGCCCAGCTTCAAAGATGCAGATATAATGAGGGTACAGTGTGATGGACATGTGCTACTTTGCTTCCAGGTACCCTGGAGGAATCAATATGTGTTTACACTCATTTTTGCCCAGTTTGGTTCTTATTCCATTTCTTCTGTGGTTGACTTGCTCTGTGCCTGTGACGACAATCAATGATAAAGACAGACAACATACAATTCAGCTGGAGACTTAGAGAGTGAAAAACAGAGAGTAGGAATGCACACCATTAAACCAGTTTCTGGGAAGGTAACCCCATCCCTCTCTTTTTCTCCTCTCCTCATTTCCCTGGGGAACAATTACATTTAAGAATAATCCACTGTCTTAGCATATTTGATCAAGGAAAATTAAATTAGCTGCTTCCCTGGCTACAGTTTCTAACATTATTGTGAAATTCTTAATGAAGGCTCCTCAGAATCTCTTCACACATCTTGTTAACTAAAAGTCCATGGTTTATAACTGTTAACCACAAGAGCCAAGAAATGCCAATTAGCAAAAATGCCTTGTCCAGAGAATATACACAACTGAAATATGAGACACAGGTAATTACTACCATGGCTTATATTACAATGGAGGCTTCCTATTTTACAGACATACCAACGGGGTAGTATTTCTTCTCATGGTGTTTTGCCTTGCCACAACTCTAGTTTTTGAGGGAATGGGATGGGTGGACAGAGGCTTGCAAAGGGCCCTAGCAATTAAACCAGTGGTCTGGACAGAAGAGAATAATGGGATGAAATAGCCTTTCGAGAGTCCTGATCCCTACTATGCAAAAAGAGACCTCAGGCAAAAAAAGAAAAATTCCCCAAAGATTTTAATAAAATGTAGTTTGTGCACTTTTAACATCAGAAAGGGAAGAACATTGAAGAACAAATATAGAAATCCTGCAGGCTAGAAAGAAATTTGCAGTGTTTGTAGCACTAGTAGGCTGTATGCCAGCATTAAGCCAGACCATGTCATAAGTAGAACAAATAATGGGGACAGACCCAAAGCCCACCAAAGTCATGGTCAATATTTTGCTGATTTCAAGGTAATAGGGCCAATGTAAAAGTGCTCTCCTTAGTGAAATTTTAGTTTTGCTACCACACCAGCCTTTTACCACCAATTTATCCACATATATTGATTATTTTAGAAACATAAAACATAAATATGTATAAATAAATGTATTGTCAAATATTGCGTGTTGGCAAATACTAAATATAAATACAAATGAAAATTAGAAGTACTGCAGATTATCTGGTCTGAAGACATCACAGCATGTCTAAGAAGAATGGCTTTTATTTTTTTCCCCAAGAGAGCATAAATATGCTACATATAGCAGCAATTTTGGTAGCTATACAAGAGTAGAATACCAGACCAATAATATATATTGCCTGCTGGAAGGTGAAGCAAAGTAATCTGGCTCCTAGGTCTGAGTCATATAAAGTAGTGCCTGTGGTCTGGTGCTGGAGTAGTTTAAGAGTGCTCAAGGGTTTCTGTATGCCATTGATGTAGCCTGTTCCTTAAGGGGCTTAAGCATTACCTTAAGTATTTTAGTATTCAAAATGAACAGAAAAAACGCATAATCAAGGATTTTATTTTGATTCAAATTGTTTATGTGTGCATGCTGATCTCACTTGATTCACCAGTAATTAGATATAAGAAATGTCAAGGTAATGTAAACAAAAGTAAAATACTATCTGTACTATTCTTCTCAGACTTGCCATCTATATTCACAGACTAAGTTGAAAATCACCTAAATAAACACACCTGTTAAGCTTACATTTTCCAGTGATAGCAGTTTTTATGTTGTGAAATGTGCTTGATGTGTTCATGTTACAAAGACCAGTTTCCAATTTTTTTTAATGTGTAAACTGAACTTTTTCCTGTTGGCTCTGTGCTGGCCAATATATATTTCATTTAATATTGGCTAAATATAGAGGCAAAATGGTAAAATACTCTAGCAGTTTTATATGTACATTGGAAAGAAAATACTGTGAGTGTTGTGTGAAGAAAAGGACCAAAAAATTTAGCCCCATAGAAGTCTAGAAGTCACATACATTGCTATAGGTCACTTTGGTCAATAGGTAGGTAGGAAAGACTTGAAATAGTGTTTCAGACAAATATAGTTGGCCTTTTAGAGCTCCAAGGGAAGGTTATGTATTACATGAGGTGATAATACAGACTCAGGGCCAGAGTCAGCACTGGCACATAATGCAAATCTATCTGTGAGCACATCTGTAAACATTTCTGCCTCTATGATTCCTCCATGTAGAGGAATCAAAATATCCAAACTAATTCCCTTTTGAAAATGATTCCAGAAAGTCTTACTTACTTTCAAGGTACAGTATCACGTTCCTCACAATGATAACAGAAACATGGCTGGTGGAATGACAAGTGAGATTTAGCTGGACAAGGGGTGAATAGAGAAGGGAGAAGGTACTTGAATTTCAATCCCTCTCTTGCAGCGGCTTTTTTTGTTGTTTTTCTGGGTGTTCCTATTGGTAGCCACCCAGCCACGTACAGCCCATCACCTGCACCATTTTACTATTCCCTCCTAGGTTTGGTGTCCAGTAGCTGGGATCAAATTTCAGAACTGAAACCTTGGCAAAGAGCTGAGAAGGCAGACATTGAATTTTTTATACCTCTGCCAAGCACAGAGAGGCTGGCCTGGCAAAGGTCAAACATCCCTTCACAGCTGAATAGGTGAAGAAATAGTCTTTCATTTTTATTTCTCTTGAGAACCTGTCACCTGTATTGTGTGAAGGAAGAGACTTAAATTATTAGATATCCTCTGTCTAATCATCATCCCAGTAGCTTCCATCTAGTCAGAAACTGGACAGAATGTGGAATTGGCATCTTTGCTGAAGAATTGCACCTTACATACCATTTGTTTATAGCCATGACAGCTTATTTTTCCCTTTAACCTCTCAAAATTTGACAAGGTTGAAAAGCTTATACTTGTCAGGTTGCCATAAAGCATCAATATTTAATTAAGTCAAAAAGAGAGCACATGATTAGTGATGTGCTGTCATTAAGCACCTAGAATGATCTCATAAACTCACCATTCCAACCATATTAAGATCAGTAATAAAATACACTCATTAGATCACAAAGGATAGACAATAGACTGAGATTAAAGCGCTTTAATCCTCTTGCAGTACAGCAACAGCAGCACTTAAGTTTAAGGTCATCTGCTCTTATGAGGCTTGATATAATATCTATATCAGTAAATAGACCAGAGGGTACCGTTAGTACTGATTATACAGAGCATTCAGTGGGGTTTTCACAACAAATGTTGAAATGAAGGTACATTCACTTATTCTTGGAACACGTGGGACATGTGGATTTGTCCAAAATTCAGCAGAATTCAGCAGGCAAAGCACAGAAGTGATTCTAGAGTCATGTTAGACAGTGATGCCAAGAACTTAGGGCTTAAACTCTAGCAAGATGTATCAGGATATCAGATCAGTACAAACTTTAATTGACAGCTGTTCTTCATCTCTGCCCCACTCCTCCCACAAATAATGCCCTGATAAATATTGGAGAAACACCTTGGTTCTGACACTGGCAGCACTAACAGTGATGTGTAATTTCTCTTAACAAAGCCTAAAAGTCAGGATGCAGGACTTGCCCTGAGGGGCAAGTGTCACCTTGTTTCAACTGTCTTTCAGTTCCCCCAGCTGAAATGTTGAGGACTGCAGCAACAGAGATGCTGAGGAGAAAGGGCACAAGAAAAGCAGGAAAATTGAGAGCTGCAAGTCTTCATCACAAAGCAAGCAGGAATAGTGACTGTAGGTCAAAGACAGCTAAAATGACAAATGTGCAAGGGCTGAGACCAAGAACACAGGAAGTAGTAAAGGCAGCAAATATATCAGATGAGCCAAAAGCTGGCCACAGAAAAAGGAACAGGGTGTGAGTCACAAACTTGTTCTCTGAGACCAAAAACTAGATAGGAGGAAGGAGGTAGACACCCAAATGGTGAGAAAACAATTCCAAAAACAAAGAAGGAAGAAATAAAAGGAAATATATTTTAGATGTGCAATTTGAAAAACCTTCAGTTTTTCAAGAAAACAGTTAATTTACCCTTACAAGTCAAATTTCTCCACTGCAGATATCAGAAGTGGAAAAAAATCTTTGCGATTGTACCGGTTTGATAAATTATGTGACTTGCACATGCTAGACATGAAGGAAATGGGCAACAAAATTTTCCCCAGAAGTCAAAATATTCCATTTCAATAGTTTTATGAGATAAAGACTTTTTATAATGTTCAAAATATCTTTTTAAAATGTCCCTCTGTTTTTCTTATTTGACCAGGAGCTATTTTTAACCTAGTTTCCTTGAGAAAATTGAGGACTTCTATTTTGGATAATCCTTCATGGGACGGATTTTACCAGCTGTAAAAATAGCTCACAATTTCTCCTGCCTATGCGGCAAGAGAGTAGCAGAAACCTGCATGAAACTACTTTGCTTTCTTCTCTTTAACTGCTGGTGAACTAAATGGAGTAAAAAATCTATCATTTATTCAGTTCTACTTCAGAAAATTTGGGACCGATGCTTTCTCAACAACCCTTTTGAGCTCCTGGTGATGTTCTGATTGTGTTTGCTAAGCTCTGGTGAAGGCCCACAGATTATAAACTCTTTCTGACAAGGGCTCTCATTTATTTTCTGCTGCCTGGAGTTGCCTTAGGGCTGTACCACGTGGTATAGGAGGCCTGAAAGATTGCTAAAGCTCCCTTTCCCAGAATTGTCTCTGTTTTGTTACATAATTTAACATAAACACAGATTCCATAACTTCTGAATGTTTGGGGGAATATTTTTCTTTGTTCAGAGTACTAAAAGCTCTTTTTTTTTTTTTTTTGAGTTCTTGAAAACATTTCAGAAGCATAAACTGAGATATTATGAATGTTCCCCTTCAAAATTCTTCTTTACAATGTTTTTTACTGACGATTAAAATAATAAGCAATTACTTCATACTGTTGAAGGCTGCTTCCAGCTTCTTGCTCCAGGAATATAACCATGCTCTACTGAACTGGGAGCCTCAGGTTCAAAGCCAGAAGCAAGAACTGTGAGAGCTGCTTTAATAGCTCACCTCACAACACATTAGAGCAGGAGCTTTATCAAGACTGGATTCCCACATTTGGCTTGAATAACTTGACAGACTGCAGTCTTGAAGCATGTTAAGAGCAAAAACAACAACTCACAAGAAAAGAGAACGAAAGGTTTTTATCCCCCATCTATTGGGGGATACTATTTGGATTGGGTCATTTTTCATAGGGACCTCTGCACTTTGCTCTAAAGCCTAAAATTGATAAAATGTGTAGGACTCTGCTCAGCAGGAAGTAGCAATCATGAATGCAAGAAGAAAAGCATGAAATAGACAATTGCACTAAGATTCAATAAAATAAAAATTGGTCATCACTTATTTAATGAGATGACTTCATTATGATTAATAGAGCTACAGAGACTTTAAAAATCTTATTTTCATGTTCTCTGTGAAAAAATTCTCTTCCAAAAAGCTGAATTTGAAAATGACCATGCTGAAAACCATGTGTTGAAAATAGGTGGCTTTTTAAAGAAAAATGGTTATGCAGATACAATAGGCTGTTTATTTAGTGTTCATGAACTAGTGAACACTGTTCTAGGAAAGCTGTTGCTGCTGAAAGGCATGGCAGCAATATAGGGGGTCTTCTAACTTTTTCAGTGGTTATCAAAAAATTGTAAAGGAAGTACTGCAGAGCAAAAAAATGCCAAATATTAGACAGAAATAATAGTTAAAGGAAGTTTTATAGGTAATTGCTCACAGCCATTGTAACTCATATTGTAGTAAAAAGTGTCATGTCTCAGGAAAATTCAAAAAGAAAGCTGATACTCAGGACCAGATAGTGACATATTTTTTCATGCTAGTCAGACTTCCAAACGTGCTTACATGTATTCATGCATATATATATATATGTATATATATATGTATAAAGATAATTTTACATGAAGGAAATCTGGCAATATTGTCCATTGAATAGTGGGGGTTTTTTTCATATTTAACAATCTGTATCTGATTGCAGACAGTATTTCTGACTCAGATCTTGGAGCAGCAGAGATTTGTTCCCACTCATAGTATCACTATTCAATTTTCCATTCCCTATTCAGAGCAATGAAACCCTATCCATGCCTCATATTTTTACATTTTCTAATTCCTGTGCCCAGCAGTATGCTTAAGTATACTCTTCTCAGTATCTTTCCAAAACTTCCTTTCATTTTTGTCTCTAAGCTTCTCTCATACCATATTTTCTTTTAGATTTTCTGTCAGAGCTTTCCTCTGAAGGACTAACAGTCTTCCCTCAATTCCCTCTTAATACACATATTTCCTGGGAATGTCAGTGCTAATCTCTTGGAGACATAGATCATTTAATATAATAAATCTGCACAACCTGAGAGATTAGACCCCCATCTGATCATTTCCCACATTTTATTTGTGTGTCTCACCAGCAATGTTTATCTCACTAGAAATGTGTAATCTAATGGAGTGGCCCTTAAGGTTTAAAAGCCCCACAATCAGTACAAATACTCTAAAAAATACAACTGTGGTCTACATTTTAAAAAAGAGTTTGTGATTTTGGGAGTCCAAGTGGATGACATTCTTCAGAACAGATGGTCCAGCCAGCTCCACACCAACATGGATGCTTAAAATGAGGTAATAAAAAGTTGCTAAGCATTGAAATTTAGGTCAGTGTAACCATAGTGTGCTGCCACTCAGCACACTAAAAATAAAAAAGGAAAAAAATTATCTTAACCAATATGAGTAATTTCTCCACAATTTCAGTAATTTTAGCTGTAATTGTTGAAGAGTAAAAATACCAAATAAGAAAATTACTAAAAAGTAAGAAAGTCATCTCATGGCATGTGTAGCTACTGCATTTCATTATATCTTATAATTGGACTCGCATATTTAAATGGAAACATTTTGGGGGTTTGGGTTTAGTTTTTTTCAGTAACATTTTGAGTCCTAGATTTAACCCTGTGTTTTATGCTGGAGAATCATTGGGCTAGTGCTAATTAAAGAGGCAAAAGGAAAGTTTGTTATTTTGCCTGCTTATATGTTTAGGGATATGCACATAAGAATAACATATTTTTCTGCCATAGGCCAATTAGAAACTATTTTTCTTTCTTTATTACTTTCTAAATAAGTTATCTCCAGTTTATGGAGAGGTAAGCATGACCTACCCATAGAAGACATTTCACCGGATACCCTAAACGAACCCATTTCCTCAAATAATTCTTTTTCAGCTTCACAATAATTTTCCTGTTAAAACCATAGCCAGACATATGGAGACATTGGGAACCACTATCAAGTATAATTACTGCAAAGTGAGGGGAATAGTTGGTATTTGCCTCAATAAATGGTGACCAGTCCCATGATCAAGGGCGCTCTAACTCACCCAAAGAGCTTTGCCACTGCTAATGATGCTGCAACTGTTGTGCATCCTTTCACTGTCCATAGAGAAAGCTCATCCAGCAGACCCAGATGATTTACACACTTGGACATGGCACTCCAAAGTAATAAGCTATAACAATAATTCATTTAAATGTGAATTTAAAAAAAAAAAGGTGGTGGTTATTTATAGATTATCTCTAATCCACAGAAGATCAAAGCACTCACCACTTTTTAGAAACTGATTTATAAATTACATGTCAGAGGAATAATATCACTTAGCAGTAAAACCTCTGGAACAGCATTTCATAGAAGAGAAGTGCAGAAGAGGTATAAGGAAGAAATAATGCACCCATTTAACAGTGGTGTCAGTACATGCTGTGCTAACTGGCACTTTCCCAGAACTGCAGAGCTAACCCCTCTAATCTTGTAAGAGTACTACAGCATCACAGAAAATAATGCCTGATATTTCACCCAAAAGATGAGAAAAATGCTAAATGTGCAGATTATCGAACATCATAGAACACATTCTAAAACTCCTTTTCTTCCTTACCTAGCCAAGTGACCATTTTATCAGAACATTTTCTTGCTCTATGTACACACTCTCACACTGTCCCCCACCACTCCACCTCATGGTGGAAGTAGGTTTGTGTACCAAACTGGGATGAGAGTAAATCAGCAAATGTTAATGCCTTTTGAATAATATTTTATTATCAGTAAAATTAATATCACTTATCTCTTGACTTCTGAATCCATAAAATTATATAAATGAAAATCATATTTTGCAGGAGATGCACAAAATGCCTAAGTTACTTAGTAACTTGAAGATAGAATATGTAATAACTATTTGTTTAATTCATCAAACTAAAGAACCAAGAAAAAATTGCTGTCGTCCTTCTTTGTAAAAATACTCTTATATCCTAATTTCTAAAATATAGGGACAAAATGCCCATTTTTTTGTGGAAAATGTCTACACATCTAGATTCTGGCTCTAGGCTTTTCACTTTTTTATGTAAGAAATTCATCACTTGAAGAAATCTGTAAGGTGCTCAAACCTTAAAATAAACACTTTCTAGCAGTCAAATGTCATATTTCTCCCACAGCATTAAGGGAAGCCCAGGCACTAAGCTGAAAACATCTGCCTTGCTCCTTGTGTATGGAAAGTATAACAGCCTACGTGCAGTGCCAATAACAATATACTGCTTCTTATTTGCCAAGCAATGCTGGCTATCATCAAACACACACCTTTAATGGAGTAGCTGAAAGGCACAAATCCACAACTGTATTCAAGTAAGAACGGGATAAGGAGGTGATTGTGCCTAAATCTGTTCTTCATCATTTTATGTCCCAAATGAGGTGAAAGACAGAAACACTGTAGCTCATTCCCAGCTCTTTTTGACTGGGGACATGCACTGGTTTACCTCTAGCTCCAGTGCCAGATCTGTCAAAGTCAGTGCTAATGAAATGTGATCTCTTTCCTTCTTCTTGCCTACACAGCTGTTTGGTTAGAAGACTTAGTGAGGAAATAGATCACAAAGGCCAAGTGTGCTCATCTCTACATGTGTGCCATTAACAATAGGCTTCAAGCCAGGCCCTAGGGATTTCTTATTGGTGGCAAAGAAGCCTACAAAAAGTAGACAAATAAAACAAGCTCTTTCTTCATTTACTGTCTGGTACCAACAGCATCAACAAATATTCAGCAACTCAAGTTTTCCACTGATAAAGTTCTTCTCAGAATGATCAGCAAAAGTGTTCATTCACCCGGCATCCAGATGCTGCATACTGATAACTTTGCCTTTAAATTCTCCCCAGAAGGAACAAAACACCAGTTAACTCCATGAATTTCAGAGCTCATCCTTCCTTTAATGCCAGGAAGGATGTAACACAACAAAGCTGGGACCAGCCTGGCTTTCCTCAAAGCCAGATCCCTACCATGCAGCTGTGGTTTTTTTCCATCCCTCAGGGCTGACACTGTCCTGCTGAGGTCTGTATCTACAATACCCCCAATTCATTTAAAAATGGCATGATGTGCACTGGCAGAAAATAAATTATCTGGTGAGGGTGGAGACCAGCAAGCATTGTTTTATCAGCTTGACAGTAACACCACTGACTGGCTGCACGTGGCCATTGTTTAGCACTCACTACCCATGCCAGCCAAACCCACACATATACATGAACAATGCATCTTTTATATGCACCTTTTCCTTTCCAGGTGTGATCTTCATTTTCACAGAATCACAGAATATTCTGGGTTTGATGGGACTGAAAAGGAGCATCAGGTCGAGGTCTTAAAGTGAATAGAATGCACGGGGATCAAATCCATGACCTTGGCATTTTTGGAACCATTAACACCCTGAGCTAATCTCTTTTATCTTAGCTTTAATTATCCTTCCTTTTCCTCGTTTAGCTGGGCTAAGATTTCCCTTCTGTCCTGTTTTCTTCCCACCTTGTCTTAGGAAACACCTCTCTGTATTCCCACCTAATAATTAGTTATAACATTAAGCTGAACTTCCAAAACTTGTAACCTTAAAATACACTGTCTAGGAATGGATATTTTCACAAACATCCAAACAATAGCTCTTCATCAGTAACTTCTGTATTTTAATCTCCTGGGTCTGCAAAATTGTGTTGGAAATTTTGCAACAGTTGTCTTTCAAATTTAATTTCTGGTACTTCCCTTTTTTTTTTTTTTTTTTTTAATAAGATGAGGAGAGTGCTTCAGTGTAATACTTATTTCAGAGTATCAGTATTTTACTTCTGCTCCTTATCAACACTAGAAAATATGTATGGGCAGACAAGGATATACAGTGACAGCATAGGTAAGGAAAAGTTCAATCAAATTTTCATGAGCTTCAGAGAAGATATAATTCATAGTCTTAAAACTACTGTTAAAATTGACTTTTTCCCTGCCAAAACTTCTGAATATATTTGTTTCCAGTGCCATTTTTTTTGTGCATGCTGTGTGACAGTTCACTGCTCCCAAACTGTCTTTTGACAAGCAATCAGCACTCGAAAGTAGCATTCAGAGTTAGAGGGTGGACAGTAAGAATAAGAAGCCAAAACCAAGACCAAATCTGAGGTGAAACAACTTAGCCATGCCAGGAGGTCTCAGAGAGACATAACCTATTCCCCTAGGAGCAGCATCCAATTGAGCTACTGGATAAATCTTACACAGAAACACCTGAGTATATGCTCCCCATTGTTTTTTCCTCAATGAATTGTGGAAGATCTTTTTTCCTCCTCTGTCCCAGGAGAAAAAAATGCAGGCAAATATTTAGCAGCTGTATCTTCACTAAGCAGTGTGAGGTGGGTCCTCTCCTGCACAGTGTGAAATGAACTGGTGTGTCTCACCTATAAGCACCACCTAAATGAAATATTGATGGAAAGGCAGTAGAGGAAACTCAGGCAGCACATCTGAGAGTGGTAACCACTTAGCCCACGCGTAGCACATGTTATTTCCATTACTTTGGGGACTGTAAATCTTACCTTCTCAGTTAGTGATTACACTGGAAAACCACAAGCACAACCAGACATAAATGACATGCAATTAAAAGGACTTTCTGCCTTTCTGTTTCAGTAAATGTTTTGGATCAGTAAAGCCAACCAGACAAAACTTTCTGACAGAAATTTGGGAAAAATTCCCTCTTGGAATCGTGGTAATCCCTGTGATAAACAGAGGTATGTTTAGAAAAGGTGTCCCAGGGATTTCTACTGATGTGCAAATTGGGACATTTGTATCTTAACAAGAAAAGCAGACATCATAGAATTACTGGTTTGTTTATTTAGAGCTAAGTGGAAAGAACAAATTAAAATGAAGGTGAACAACATCCAGTGATGACAGAAGCAATTTGCCAAGTGTGATAAATATGCCAATGTTACTAGACACAATGGCAGCACTCCACAAAGCCTGATGACAAACAGCTTCTTCTTCAGAGCTGGTACAGCATTTAAGGCTCCCAGACTGACAGGAAAATGGGGGGGAAAGGAAATGAAAGAAACTTTCACACTGAGTTTCAGTTAATTAAAAGCAGAAATTTGGGAGAAGAAGCAGTCTTACCTTTTGAAATGTCACTTGCCTCTCTTTAGATTATATTATGCAAAAGGGCTGAATAAATATTCTTTTGGTGCTTGGAGCCAAATAATGACTTCACTCTGCAAATATTCTCAGTGCTGTTATATATGCCTTAGAAAAAGTTGAATGTATGTGCTTATTTTTTTTTTCTCTAGCATCAGCAATGAAAGTAAAACAGAACATTAAGCATTTGTGGTCAATTCATTATGGAGAGGAGATAAAAAAAAGGAAAAAAGAGAAAAGCAGATCAAACTTCTGTGATTATAAGATTGCTAGAAGGAGCTGACTGTAAAAAGGGAACCTAAAAATCCTGCAATTTATAAGAAGTGACCACTTCCCCTTTAGGGGCTGTCATCATATTCTGATTTACTGAGACTCTATCAGACTTGAAATAAGCCCTCTGCAGTAGTTCCTCTCTTTGTTAGAATCACCAGTAACAAAACAGTGATTTTCAGTATCCATTCTAGTAGTTATTTGTAACTCAGTGTTTTTAAATGCTTCATAAGCATTCATAACCATAAGAAATTCCAGGAATTGTCTCAAAATCTATTTGCATTATCCTTTGTATCATACACCATTGTTCCCCCATTTCACCCTCTTAAAAATAACACTCTGCACGGTCCAACAATTTGCTTCTTTCATATGAATGCAAATGAAGACTTTATTAGAAAAATAGATTGTGTGTAGTGATTGCTGATGACTGACTCTTAGGGGAAAGTTTGCCTGAAGTGTTATCTTACCTGTAGAATCTTGGAGGCCCTGACCTAGGAAAACATTCCTGAAACAATTCCCATAATTTTGATGTGTTTTAGTTAAGCATTTGCCGTTGAGGTTTCTTTTTAAATTTAATTTTAAATTTTCCTATCTGCCTAAAAGATTTGCTGTTGATCGTCCTCCAGAGCACCTTGGTTTTAAGAGAATCAGTCACTTGAGTCTGCCCTGGCACCCAGCTCCAAGATCCAAATGTTCCTCTGAACACACAAACAGCTGTGGCAAGGGATCACTCTGGGCTTAGCAAGTGCACTGCCTGTGAAGCTGATGTAGATGCTCAAAAAATGTCAGGAAAGCCTTCACCTTCTAATAAATATTTCTAGCTAGAGAAAGACTGCTGTGACTCTCTCATTTTAGCTTAAAGCCCGGTTTCAGCAGTGGGGACAGAGACTATCATTCTTCTAAAGACTTTTCTGGGATCCATAAATGTGTAGGTTGAAATTCCTCAACTAAAACAAAAATTACTGAATCCCAGGATGTCCATTTCATCAGATACCCTAAGCATTACTGTACTGCAGAGTCATATTGCCTGCAGTATCCCACCCTCAAACACACAGGAAGGAAAAAGCAAGGCCAGATGATTCCCTCAAAAGCCACAACACAGGGCTCTTGGGTTTGACAGAGAAGCTCCAGCTATGGATCACAACTGGAAAAGACCTTCCCCCTCCAACCCAGAGTGAGAAGGAGGCTGGCAAGAGAAAAGGGTTCACAGCTCATTCTTTTCTGCATGGTTTCTCACTGGCTTCTGCAAATCATGCCCACAGACCCCCCTACAGTGCTGAACAGGTCTTGTTAATCACTGAGCTAACGAGGGAACATCCCTGCTCCCCACTTAGGGAGTGTTGACAGCAGCTGCCTCTCATCTTCACATGGGGACAAAGATGGCTCTTGGTGTTATTTTTTCTCAGGTAACTTTCTTCAACCTACAAATTCTCTCTTGACAGGGTGACTAACACAGCCTGGTCATCCTCAATTGCTTCAATAATGAGCATGATTTTTTTATTTTTATTTTTTTCATCATGTGAGGGGAACTGCAAAGTCATTAAAAGGTATAGCTTCCTGGCAGAAATTTAATTATCAATTCCATCATCTGAGACCACATCTCCTGTGATTCCAGTGCCACAACAGAAAGGCTTCTGCACTCACATCTGAGGTCATGCAGAATTTGAAAGACCTTATTTCTCATTTTACTTTCTTTAGTTTCAAAAAATTCAAACCATCCTATCACTGCCTCAAATGGTTTGTTTTGATATAACCTTTTTCTGTTATAACCTCTTAACTGTGCTATCTTTTTTTATAGCATACATCTTCTTGGCATTTGTTTTTTTATTGTTCTTTCTGAATAAGTTCCATACAGTCTTACTTGATTTTCAAATTAAAGTTGATCTGCCAGCCCCGAAAACTATTGAATTTGAATTTAAAATGTGGATATTTAGTTACTGTGATTATTTATATAAAAGGTTTTACATGCATTTTTATTAAAAACTGGCAAAGGTATACTTCTTTAACAGTTCTGAAAGATCAGTATATTCAGATTTTTTCCTTGTATTATTTCAGTGGCAGAACATATATTAACTCCCAGCCCAGTATTATGTCATCTCTGGAGGTCAGGAAAATAGGAGATGCAGACTTACACACATGCATTTCATATTCCCATTCCAGAACATTTACATATGATCTTTAACCAAAATATTCTACCAATATGAACAGGTGACAGCAGCACCAAAAGCACAATATTTAATGAGTAAAATGTAGACACAATAACACAGGGATCTGCCTTAGAATATAGACAGGAAGATCAAAACTTATTATTATTGGTGGATGCTTCATTGTAGTGAATTCAAGTTTTACAGAATTAAAGTGTGCTACCCATACTCAATCTGTGCAACTCCTGTGGGGTTGGTTCTGCTCTTGGAAAAGTGGAAAGACCCAAGTAATTTCCTTCCTCATGCTGGATTTTTACATTCATTAAGCTCAGGTGTTCTTCCCCCAGAGATGAGCATGAAGCCACGCAGGTAAGCACAGCTGTGAAAACACAAACAATGCTGGGAAAGGTCTGCTCCTGCTGCACTGCTGGGATCATCAGTGTGAGCCCTGGGATAGGGTCACTGTAACATTTAGAGCTGCTTCCCTTCTGCAAGTGAGGGGTTGGATAAAGTGGACCCTTGCTGACGTCCTTGGAAGTCAGAGTGTGTTCTGTAAGCAAGCATCTGTGAGAGAAGCAAATTAGGAAAAAAAAGGGAGTGAAAGTTGTGCATGTGAGCTACCTGGAGCAGTAATTGGAAATGAAGAGCTTGACTGTGGAGTCAGCAGTCTCTTGGTAAGACAGGAGAGATATCTCAGGCACATATCTCTGCTTCCTACTAAGGACATCTGGATCCAACAACAGTTTCTTCTCAATTTCTTGTCATTAAAGTGGCTTCAGGACACATGTGTAGCCCTTTTCACCTCTTCCTGTGCTCATGCTCATGAAGAGCAGTTTGAAGCCTGTCACAGCCTGGAGGAAGCTGATTTTTGTCATTCATGCTGGAAATAAGTACATGCTACATTGGCAGTATTTCTGCTCTGCTTTGTCTAGATATAAATCTGGCCTTGGAAAAGGCTAGAGAGCTTCAAAAATATCTTAGATCTCTGTGGAGACCAAACAAAAAAAAAAGGAAGAGTGATTTATATCTGGTTAATTTGTAGAGCACCTTTCACATTTGGCTGAATTTTCAAAACATATGCTTGTGGTTTTTGCTTGAGGAAACTAGTGAGCCTGGTGTTTTTTCTCCTAACACAAACCAATAGTGAAGACACATGAGATTACAGGGCAGGCTCCACACTTTAAGAGTCTCCAATGACTCTTTCCTGATCTCTCTGTCCTGTAATGGTCTCACTTTAGGGAGTAAGGCAGCAGGCAGTAAGGGTGGCCAGAGGGGAATGAGTTTCACTTGAACTCGTCTGTCTGCAGGACAGGCATTGAGCTGATATTCTTACTGTAGATTGCATTGTTTTCCTTCCAAGTGCCTCTCTCCTGCTCTCTCCAGCTGTAACAGAGCACTTCTCTTGCAGACTTTTCCTCTGCCCACTTCCCTGAGCTCCTGTTCTGAGCGAGATTAAAAGAGGAAGTGCTGAAGCAGCAGTGCACTTTTCTCACAGTATTTCTGGATGAAGCGGAAGCACTGACACTGGAAATCTGTCCTGCTTTGCACCCTGTAAACAACTTCTATAGCAACATAGTTGGGACTGGGCAAGTTATGAATATAAGTGTAAACTTAGACATCAAGAACTCTGTGATTTGTACACACTGTATAACATTTTACTTTTGTTCCTCAACTGCATAAACAATATTTGTCTTCTGAACGAAAAATATTAAAAGGGAATAAATCACAATCTACAATAATGTCTTTCTATTTTTTTTTTTAATGAGGAAAAAGACCTGTGAGTTTTTTCCTCCCAAAACATACTTTGACACCCCTGAACTCAGACCTAAAAATTGTGCACATTTTTTTTTATTTTATTTTTGGTGCAAATAAGCATAGCTGGGTTCTTGCCGAGGCACAAAGAGCATGGCATAAAGAGTTACAAGCTCCAATATTTTGCTTATATAATGCTCTTATCTCTGAGTTAGGTTACTTTCCCAGCAATGCCATATTGCTGATCACAGAATCGTGAAATTATAGAATATGCCGAGTTGGAAGAGACCTACAGGGATCATTGAGTTCAGTTCCTGGCCCTGTACAGGAAACCCCAAGTGCCTGAGAGCATTGTCCAAACACCTCTTGAGTTCCATCAGGCTGGTGCTGTGACCATTTCCCTGGGGAGCCTGTTCCAGTGCTCAAACACCCTCTGGGGTGAAGAACCTTTCCCTGCTACCAGCCTAAACCTCCCCTGACACAACTCCAGGCCATTCCCTCAGGTCCTGTCACTGGTCACCACAGAGAAGAGATCAGTGCCTGCCTGCCACTCCTCTTCCCCTCAGGAGGAAGTTGTAATTGCAATGAGGTCTCCTCTTCTCCAGCCTGAACAGACCAAGTGACCTCAGCTGCTCCTCATATGGCTTCCCCTCAAGGCCCTTCACCATCTTTGTGGCCTTTCTCTCTAATGATTTTATATCTTGCTGACATTGCAGCACCAAAACCTGGAGACATCACTCGAGGTGAGGCCGCCCCAGTGCAGAGCAGAGCAGGACAATCCCCTCCCTTGCCTGGCTATCAGTGCTGTGCCTGATGCCTCCCAGGACAGGGTTGGCCCTCCTGGCTGCCAGGGCACTGCTGGCTCATGTTCAACCTGACACCAACCAGGACCCCCAGGTCCCTGGCACTGCTCTCCTGCCTCTCATTCCCAGTCTGTCTGTACATCCAGGGTTGCCCCATGCTAGGTGCAGCACCCAGCACTGGCTTATAAACTTCATGTGGTTGGTGATTACCCAGCCTGCTAGTTTGTTGGAGTCTCTCTGCAGGGCCTTTCTGCCCTTGAAGGAGTCACCAGCTCCTCCCAAATTAGTGTCTTTGGCAAACTTACCTTCCAGTCCTGCATCCAAGCCTTTTATGAAGATGTTGAAGGGCTCTAGACCCAAAATGGAGCCCTACAGATCCCCACTAGTGACCAGTCACCAGTCTGATATAACCACATTTACTATAACTCTTGGCACTCTACCTGTGAGCTAGTTACTCATCCATTGCGTGATGTATTTAGCCAGCTGCATTCTGGCTCAATGTTTTCTCCATGTTTTTCAGTTTGTAGTCTCAGATCTTCAGTATTCCCTGCTTAACCACCATTGTATGAAAAAAATGCTCATATCAGGCCACATTTCCTTTGACCCTGCATTATGTTTACCTTGCATGAAACATATTTTTGTGACTGATGTTAATACCTAATGTTCTTTATTCAGTTAGGAAGATTGTTTCCAGCCTTAGCAGTTCCATAGAGTTGTGCCACGCTTTCTTCACAAGCCATGGCAGCTTTAGCCCTGCAGTCCAGTATTTACAATACAAACTTAATTGTCTTTATTAGCCATTATATTTTTCTTAACAAATTAACATTTGAAAGGCTTGGTAATTCTATTTACAGGGTCTGTTGTGGGAAAAACAACCTCCAACAAATAACTGAATTCCTCAAGCTCAATGCAATCATAATTGCTTGATACAAGGTACAGATTGCCTTTGTGTTTTCCTAAATGGGATTAATGCTTGGAGGATTCAGTAACTCCTCATTAGCAGGCAAAATGATTGAGTGCAACTGACTTCCAAATAATGGCTTTGGTCAGATTATGAGTGTGCCAGAGAAACATACACCCTAAATGACTGAAATAGTCCTTTCAGATTTCCCTTCTGTGCAGACCATGGATTTGAGGGGATAATAGACTCTCAGCTAGCATAATTGCAGAGTATTTTCTTACCATCTCTGGCTAAATATCTATGTGGGCTAAGCAGAAAGGCAAAATTTGAATTTCATTTCCTGTCACTGCAGAAGAAAACTGCAATAGCGTGCAATTACAACAAAAGAAAGATCCTAGAGGCAGACATGCTTTTGTGGCCCGAGCAGACCTGTTCCCCACATAACAGCAACAGCCTGTAATGTGTTTTAGAATTGCTATGGAAGGAAACAACAAGAAAAATCATTTCATTTGGCACTTAAGAGGACTCATGCTGCTATTTGGTTTTTAGTGCTTGAAGCATTTTATGTCTACATATTGAAGGAAAGCTGAGTTCTATGCTTTGATAAGGCATTATGCACATCCATTATATAAAAATGTGACGGAGCCAAACGAGGATTTGGCACTGTGTCCCTGATCTCTTTTTTTCTTTTTTCCACCAGTGATTAATGATGCTACCAGGTGTCTGATGCCAGGATTTTTTTCAGTTTCAAACCTCTTGCCAGCTCTTAGACTCAACAGTTTGAAAACTTCCAGAAAGGTGACTGAAGAGCTCTTAAGTGAGCCTCTCAGGGCAAATGATCATGGCATTAAGGGCATGATCCAGCTCCCACTGAAGACAATGAAAGTCCTATCATGGACAACAAAGAAGGCCAGATCAGGCTGCTGTAATAGGTTTACTTCCACTTCTTAAGCTCTAAGAAACCTGCAGAGACCTCTAAAACAAAAATCTTAACAGCAGTGCAGATGCAAAAGAAATTAACTTATTACAACTAGAATATACATTTAAAACATACTTTCCGGTTTAATAGTATTGCTCTTATTAAACTAAAGGCCTTTACTTACCCTAGAAATGTGCTGCTGAATTTTGCTTTCTTTGCTTAAGATGCCATTGCTTTAAAAAATAACAAGGTGTGGGCCTGTGGGGGTGGGTATGTCCTCTGCACATCACACTGTGTATCTAACCAGCACACTGCTGCCAGCACTCTGAGAGGGCCCTACGACCTCAGCTGCACCAAGGATACGCAGGAAATACATTTCTTGCTCACACAGATTTATATTTTAAGTACTGCTACAGTGTAATTGAAGTACTTGGTTTTTTATGCTCTGGTGATTTCCAGATGCAGAATGGAAATAAGTCAGGCACTTCAAGGGGGTGAAATTATTTAGTTAGCATCTTCTAACTTATTAATACACATCAAAAGATAAGATAACTAAATGATAGCATGCAGGGATATTGCATAAACTGCTTTAAAGCATTTCTTGTGAAAGCACTGTGTGGTTGGACAAGATAGTGTATCTACTTGCAGGCAGCTATGTACTCCAAGAAATTTTAATAGATAAAAATTAAAGGACACAAATACAAAGCTATAAAATAAAGCCTAAGCAAGAACACTTCCTATTTGAATAGACACTTCATCAAAACTCTGTAAGATTCAGATCAGCTGAACAAGCAGAAAAGCAGGGAGCTATGTCTGGCAAAGGAGAATATGTCTTACAAAAATAAGAACATCTTCCCCTACCTTCACCTCAAATGGAGATTAGGTTGCTTATGTCTTACATTATTCAAAAATATTATCTTGCTATCATCCATAGACACAAAAGTTAACAGAGTGTAAATCTGTTGCACGCAACCGATTTGTCTCTCATAACAGAGGGGAAAAGGCCTAAAACATGCAACTGTTGGGTTTCTTGTCACACGTGACTTTCAGTTTTGTCCAGTTTCCCATTTTATACACTATTGTAAAGAGCTAACTGAGGGACCAGGGAGTATCATTAAACAGCATTACTACTGAGCCAAGGAAAGAGAAACTCAGCCCATGAAATTTCTCTTTAGTCTTCTCTGCTATTGGTAATAGGATGCAGGATTTGCAATTAGCACTCCCATTTGAAAGGTTAGCTTTCCTTCTTCCCTGCTGGGGGATACAGGAAAGGTGCATCTCACTAGAGGGAGTTGCAATGGTGTAGCCAGCATATGGAACAATTTAATTTAATACTCGGAGAGGTGCAGGACAGACTTCCTTAGGGTTTATGAGGTTAGGCAAATCAGTTAAATACTTTGCCTTTGATTTGAATTGAGAGATATTTTCATTTACCTGGGAACTTCATAACTACCTGTGAATTTTAAAGTCTGATTGACATAGTTTCAGATACTCTTTAGATCTAAGTCATTGGGTGGGTTCTTTTAGAAATTTAGAATCAGAGAGAAATTTTCAATAGGACTGTAATCTTTAATCTCCTCTGTAAATTATCTACTTTTCTGTTTTAATTCCAAATTCCAGTTAAACAGAATAATAGTCCAAGTAGAAAGAAGATAGGGGAAAACAAAAGGCAAAATGCAAATAATCAGTATCACAGAACATTTATCACTGTGTTGGCAACTTGTGAGACGTTTCATCAAAATAATCCAGTCTGTTTCTACACTCCGCCCTGTTTTTCACATGTGCAAAAATTGTCTTTCAAGAGCAATCAAGCTAGTGAAATTCTCTCTTCTATGCTTAAAAACTTTCTGGACTAATAGGAGATTGCAGTTAAAGAAAAAACATTTCTTCTTGTTCATTGTCATACTAATATTTTACAGTGACAAAATAATTTATTAAATCATGACTGGCAATTCAATTATAACTGATCATAATATTTTGTAAATACCTTGCTCTTTATTTATACTCAAAACTAAGGAATTTATATCTTAATCACATACAGTGTTATCTGACACAGAATTTTCTGGAATATTTTTTAAAAGTGTGGGTGGTAATGATGATTAATGCAAAAGACACAAACAGCCTTCTCAAAGTTTTTCTCTCATAGATTTAATGCTTTCATGTCCAAACTCGTCCACTGACGGGAAAACAGCAATTTATGCTGGCTATACCAGAACACAGCTACACAAGTTCTGTAGACTTGTACTTGTTGCCCTAAGCCAGTGACTGTGGGGGAATCACTGGGAATACAAGAAGTGAAGAGTGTGTATGAATTTCAGTGCCTGCTGCAGAAAGCTGCATTAAAGGAGGTTAAAATGTGAAGTTATCTGCAGGACTCAAGAAGAGTATGTTGGTGACAGGTAGGGACAAAGGTGGGGCTGGAAAATGCAATTATTGTGCCTCAGCTGTAAAGTGCCAGAGCAGGACTGTTGGGTGAGCAGGCATGGATGGTCATGTCCTTTGCAGTCCAAATCCCTGTTGCCTCAGGCATGATGCCTGGGAAGGGCAGAGTATCAGGCCTTCTTCCTCGAGGAAACCAAGGTGCAGAGCAGGGAGGGCTGATGCACTCATCCACACCTGCCACTGAGGATCACACCCAGGCCCCAGACCCTACACAGGGCATAAGAAGACACCATATTTTCATAGAACAGAGAAAATTTATTCCCTGTTGTCTTGAGACTGGAGAAGTGAAAAGTGCACTAAAGGTTTACCCATACCTATGCAAAGCATGAGTTTAATGGGAGCTGAAAGCTTTCAACATCTTCCCAGAGGCAAGTATAAAATGCTAGTTTAGAATGCTTGGCAGAACTTGCCCAAATATAAATAAATGTGACAGTGGAGGGAACTCTGTTTACCAGTTAAGATGGGCTTGTGCCTAGACTAGTCAGGCTGAGCGCTGACCTCTGGGCCATGCAGGCCATTAACCTCCTGACCCACACACTGGCAGCTCCTGCTCCCACCTCTGTGCCTACAAACCCCTGTGCAATGCAGAAGCTGTGCTTCCTCCTCAGCAAGGCAGGCTGGGGGCCCACCCAGCACATCCAGCTCTGATGTCTGAACAGCACCAAGATGGTGAACACCTCTCACTAGTGCCCAAAGTATTTGGGCACCTTAGGCCTGTTCCCACAGGGAAAAGGCATGGCTTGGCCCTCTAATGATGTACAGGGAGAGTACTCACATAGCAGAAGCCCAGCAAGGACTAGCACTGATTCTAGTTAACCCCACCAGCTCAGGCATCTGCCCAGCAATGAGCCAAGGATTCATCAGGACTACTGTCTGGAGTCAGGATGAACTATAGATGTGTATGTAGATGAAATGGAACTCGACTGTGTCAAGGATAAGTGCCTGGGCTATGCAGTGGGCATGCAGCAGATTTACATTTTCTAGTTTTGGGACTGGTAGCGTGCACTGAATTATATAGAAACAATTCTATTTTCCAGATCCTTTCTCACAGTTCCACCAACAGTATTGCTCTTTATTATTAAAACAATTCACAAAATTGTAAGGATAATGAAGTTACTCATCTAATCTGACATACTGTCTAATAAGAAATGGATCAAATTTTACATAGTCATTAACCTATGGCCCCGCCCATCCCAGCTTGACTAAGACAGTCCTGATTTTGGTGGGAAATATCTTCAGGGCAGAGACTTAAGGAACAAATATTTAAATGCTGCAAACATGTAAAACTCCACGTGTTGTGAGCACCACGTGTACCCTGGCTCACTACTTAATGAGACACTACTTCAGAGAGAATAGACTGAACTTCATTCAGGACCTGTATGTTTAAAAAAGGCAAATAAAACCAGATCTAAAGTCATAATTTTTGATCGAGCAAAGTCACGGAGAAAGCCACTTGGATCTTTTGACAAGCATCTGGAGACATCCCTCTCACAAGTGACTACAGTTTTAGGGAATTAAAAATAGTTTCAGTGAAAATTCGTCTGCAAGAACCACTGCCTCTATCCACATATTTGAAATCTCCCAGCAAGCATCCACTGTGGACAGTACTCTCAAGCCACAATTCTAAATTCCTGCCCTGTCTTCACTGGCATCAGTACTCAAATTTTTTTTCAAAAAAGAGATTATTATCTTCATCACATTAACCACAGACATCTCTCACAGTACAGACTGGTTTCTGTTTCACCCAAAATCTCATTGCCACCACACCTTATCAGACATTTCCCAACTGTAATAGTGTATTGTCTGTTCTTATATGTTTATCCTTTTGCATATTTTTGGACTGTTTTCCCTCCTTGCTTACTAGACAGACAAGCAAAGAGCTGATGTAGCAAGGACCAATCTAATAAAGAACTTTTAACACTGTCACAATAAAATATCTTAGTAATAAAAAAATATTTTTTATCTCTCAAATATTGATGGTGCAAAAATGTTTAAGAACATATTCTGAAAATGATTTTGTTACAGAAATACATTGGATATTGTTCAAGATGTAGTACTCAGATTAGCAGACTAATCTGAATGGTCCTGCTTTTTCTGAGCTATATAATACAGGAACTTGAAACACTTATAACCCTGAACTTCAGAAAAATACTATAATATTTAGCACAACTTCAAACACCAAAATATTTTGTATTTACTCAATTCATCTGTAATGACCAATAGTGTAAACTTATGTTTTAGTTTAAAGCTGTTAGCCTTTAAATTCCCCCAATTTTTCAAGCTAATTAAGGTTGAGACCAATCATTTGAAATCCGATTGCTTAGCTATACTCTGGGCAGAAAACCAAATTTGTTTAATACTAATTTTATTTCAGTCTTGAGAGTTTTGGTCATCAAAGTTTGCTTCAGTAATCATGTTACCTTTACATCAGAACAGATGCTTCTAATTTTAGGACTAAAGTTCTCAGATGAAGCCTTTACTCAAATTAAGTCTTTATTCAGACAAAACTCCAATTTATTCCTTTAAACACAAGGCAGCATACTTTGTGAGAGCTCTGAAGGAGGAATTAGAGACTGAGCTAGCATTCTACACTGGAGTTTTTCCTGCTTGTCAATGGATGACATCAACTATCTAAATAAAAGATTCAGTAATGTTTTTACAATATCTGAAAAAAAAAAAAGATAACAATTTGCAGTGGTGGGATTCATTTTTTATTATAAATTCTGAGAGTAACAGGTTAGTAGTTAGTAACTACTCTACAAGAGTAGTTTCAGCTTCTTCCTTGATTGCCACTTTAGTTGCGTGGCTCACAGTTGCAGAGAAAAAAAGTTAAGATTTGGATGGGGATAATACAACAGGAAATAATAAATATGCCTTTCTAGCAAGACAAGTTCTTATTTGCAAAGGTCAGAACAAATACCACAAACAGTGCAACCTTCACCAAGTTCTCAGCTTTTCCATGAAAATCAATCACCAAGCCAACACTACATGGGTTTTTAACCACTTTTGACTCTTCTGTTTTTTAAAGTGTTTGTATCTGTGCTGCATGTCTAGCAAATAGTTTGCACAATAAGTTGCTATCACACCAACCTCAGTTTTCTCTCAATCGTAAGAATCAGTTCCTCGGGCTTGTAGTTTGACATTACAGGTGAGTTGTACCCATCTGTATATTGTACAGTAAAAGTTAATTTGGACACTATTGGGAGTTGTCCTGGATGCAGCCTGAGAAAGGATATCTGCTGGAACCCAGTACCCCCAGAATATTCACATAGGCATGGTCACCTCAAAATATTACAAACATAGCAAAGCCAAGTACTAGGAAATATGGAAAAAATACAGATAGCCTTAATCTGTATTTGGGCCCTTCCTATGGAACCACTTAACGAACAATAACATAGAAATCTGGCAGCATAAGTAGTTTGCTCTTCCATAAAAATGTTGCACACTGTAGAGTGACAAAGACTGCTTCACATGCTGAACAGCAATTGAAATGCTAACAGTGGTCTTCCAAGAGAGGTTCTGTGCATGTACCAAGCTGAGAACACTCTCTGGTGAGGATGAACTCCTGTATGAATAGCAGTGCATCAGCTAATAGTTAAAATAAATTAAAGCAACTTCCCTCTTTCAATTCTGCCTTATCACGAGTTGGATAGAGTATGATAGTTTCAGAAATTATGTGGACCAGGATTATTTGTATAACCCATGTCTGCCTCAAAATGAGTCAATTCTATTGAATCAAGGTTATGTTTGGTTTGATTTTAACTCCACAATGTACAGTTCTCTTTTCAGGTCTGTCTGTATTTTAACTCCCACACCTGACTGATAGGGATCCACCTATCATGTACCTTCCTTTCTTAGATAAAAGTTTTCTGCAGTTAAGTCTTTTTAGTTTTTCCATTCAGTTATGACGGGTCAATACCACAGGGTATTGTTTAAAAAAAAATCACATTAAACATGAAACAGTATAATAATTTTCTGAGAGATCTTTGGGGATATGTATATATATAGGCCTAAAGAAATCCAGCTTTTGACTTAAAGTGAAAAAAAACTAATTTCCTGAAAACCGTGGTGTTCTGTTACAGTCCTTATCTCATCACTCTTGTTCATTTCCAAGAATAGATATTAGACATCGTTTGATGTGATAATGTGTTATGTTTATAAGTCTGATATGAATCACCTTCAAGAAAAGCTGTGGCACCAAACTGACTGCACCCTGTACATGATCTGGCATACAAATAAGTCTGCTGCCATAAATTTGGATTATGTCACAGGAAATACCAAATTTACCCTCTTACCCACTAGTAAAATCAAAATGCTTATCTGGATTCTTTGCCCTGAAGTGATTGAGGCATGACAAGTTTTATTTATGTGTTTTATCCTGGACCTGCTCCACCAAGAAAAGCTATTAGGCAAGAAAAGGCACTTTCTGAGGAGCTACATTCTTAAAAAGATTTAGTGCAAGCCAGTTAGAAATGTTTTTAGTCTCATGCAGAAGTTAAGCAATGCTCGTTGTTGTGTGTGCATCAACTGTCACACTTGGGGTTCAACTGATGGCTGATCAACACCTACTGATAGGACCAAACAGGCAGTGAAAGGCAAGAAAGGTTTCACATTTTATTTGCTAGCAGCAGGTGCCTTAAAAACTGAGAAGAGTCAGAAAGACTCCAAAGGTAGCTTTTTATTACAACACTGTTTGTCAAATGAAATTTTCAGATTTTTATTAACAAGGGGCCAGTTATGAGACTATACTACAGCAAGTTGAGTGCTGTACTCCATGTGAGAATGACTTTTAAAAGAAGCTGAGGGGAAAAAAGGCTGATATCTGGCTCCCAAGACAGTTATTCAGCTTACTGGCAAGACCAGTTTGATATCTGCGAGCTGTTAAACACGATACACTCTCACTCAGTGTGACTGCTGGCACTACAGTTATGTGGTTTGCTTGACCATGGCCCAGCTCCAGCTACTGTCATGCAGACCTCCCAACACACATGCACACAGCAGGCAGTCCCCTCACAAGGGAAGATAGTTAGAAATTGAGTTAATAAGAAAGCAGGACAGAATGAGCTGGCCAGGGACAGGGGATGGCCAGAAAAGCCAATGACCATCAGCCTGTTTACCTACAACCAGCTCTGACTCTATTTTCCCAGACATTTCTTCCTCCCCAGCCTGCCTTTATCCCTCTCTTTCCCTCCCCTAAACCTCCCATAGTAAATCCTGAATGATCCCAAAATACTCTTCCCCTGCCTCCTGTAATATGTCCCATATTCCCAGGCAGTGTCCCCCTCAGTCCAAGGAGTGGTCTGGCGAGCAGCCATCATCAGTGTTTGGTGACATCCCTGGCACATGGGGCAAAAGGCACTGCTGAGACAGCCCTGGGAGAGACCACATCCCTTTCCCTGACTGGGTTATGGGGTTCTCCTGCCTGCCATCATGTCCCCAGGCTCCTTTGTGCCTGTAGGGATCTGGGTTTTATCACATAACCTAGAAAAGGAGTTCTTTCATACTTGAATCTGATCCTGCAGTTTTGTGGCTGAGACATGAAGGGACCTTGTTAATAATTCCTAGGAACTGAGGACAAACACTCACCTCGCTAGTCTATGGCAAGTCCCTGAAGTCAGCCTTGGCAAAGTAACTGGAATATTACAGGCAAAAAATTCAGCAGTTCAGAATCTTGAAAGGGGCTCTGTCATTGTGAACAACATGAGGAAGCAAACCACAAGAGACCTGAGACAAAAATCTCCAAGGCCATGTTCTCACACAAGGAGTCCCACAAATTAGAGCAAAAGCAGACAGCAAGATGACATGTGATGTTTGAAAAAAAATACAAGAGGCTTCATAGTTTGTATCTCTGTGCCTGGGCCTGCATTACCATCCAAGTGTGCAAAACTTGGGTAAATACAAAAGGCATCAGAGTTGCTAGGTCAGGGCAATTACTCCCATAATAATGAGCAAGATTGCAGTAGGAGGTTACCAAACTACTCTTCTGCCTGAAAGCAGAAGGGATTGCATTAGTTTTGTTAGAGATCTGTCGGTCACTGTCGTAAAGACCTGCAAATTTGGATTAAAACACTGGGAATCAAGCAAATCTCACTGCTCTAAAGTCTAAATAATTCCACCACATGAGCCATTGTAGCTGGTTCCCAGAATATTTCTCTGCTGCCTAGGCCACAAAGATGGTAAAAACTCTTGGCTCCTCTGAGGCGAGCATCACATGCATCAGATATGACGTGCCTCCATCCTCCCACTCCATGTCCTTAATGTGGAGGCAAAAGCAGTAAACTATTTTGGCTGCTTTGTCTCAGGCTATTGGCAAATGCATATGAAAGTGCTGCCTGTTGGTGTCCAATGGCCCTTCCACATCTCCTTGCAATGGCATCCACAGGTGGTTTTTCCCAGAGAGCTCTGGGCTGGGCCACACTGGTCTGGGTCATAGAGATCTTGTAAGTATCTGAAATTCCCTTGCATGGCAACATCCTCTGCTAGTCAATAACCCTTTTATACTTTTTGAGAGAAAAGAAGGTAGGAAGAGAAGTACCTTCTCAGGAGGCTCTGATGCTTGGGCCACATGTATTATGCACCTGAGCCTTTGCTATACAGGAACACTCAGACTGTGGAAAATGTGAGGCTACTGCAGTAGCTACTGCACTCTGCAGTACCCCTCTTCCTCATATCCCTCCCCTCTAACAGGCTCCTCTGTTGTCCAGACAGCACGTGACATGCCTTGGTACCCCCACAGCCTCTGTGCCCATGGTTGCACCCCATGGATAAGCAGGGACGTCTTGCTGGGGCTGGTGCATGACCAGATATTGCTGCAGTGTGGGAGGACAGCCAAGACACATACCTGGGAGGAGCTGAGTCACAGAGAGAGCCACTCCTTGGCTCTAGGGTGCTGCTGAACAACACAAGTTGTGGCCTTAACCACCTTTCAAAATGGCCCTCAGCCCTCTTACACTATAAAGGTAACACACTTCCATTGGTTTTTGCATGTGTCCACCTACAAATCTGTCACAGTGAAAGCAGTGGGGAAAAGCTCTCTGTTACTTTGGCCAGTAAGATATATCAGAAGGAAAATTAATATTCCTTCTGTACCCTCTATTTATGTAGCAACCTTACCATTTGCATAGAGCCTCCTGAGGAAAAAGAGATTCCTCCAAACGGCAATGGAGGAAAAAGGAATGGATAAAACTGGACTTTTTTTTCTCCAAGAAACATGTAGTTTCGATAAAATTCTTACACAAAATAATTCAATATCATTAGTGCTAGGAAAAAAAAGAAATCTTGTCTGTTTTCAGAGTAACCCCCAGTTCTCTTATTCTGGAGGGTTTTCATGTAAATTATTGTAAAATATTGTTGCTGTTGTGAATTCATCTTTCTGGCTGCTCTGGCAGATATCAGCTTGGGGCCACCAGGATTCCTCTGTTTGGAGTGCATTACTCTCCATCTTGCAAAAGGATTTTCCATTGTTGTAAGGTACATTTGTGTTACAGTTAAAGCATTTCTACCCTGAGGTAGTGTCAGAATGGCATTGCCCAGGAATGCAGCCATGACACAGCGATGGTCTTGTTAAATGCTGAATAAAGGATGTTAATATGCTAGAGTGCTGTCTAGGGAAGGGGAAAGAGCTGCACCATCTTGTACCCACTGTACAGTGCACTGTCAGCAAACCCTCTCCTTGCTGTACTGCTCAGCTCTGCCTTCAGTGGTGCCTTTTGAGTCCTTAAAATCTCTTAGCCACAAGGTGTAAAAAGGTTCTGCTGATTTAGACTCTGTATTATCTTTTGTTTTCAATGGTCAAATGTTCCAGGACCATTTTCTTAGAGCATCTAAAACAATTTTTAAAAGATAACTCACAGCACACCATTTTTAGGTTCCCCTTTAGTTACATCCCAAAGTTCTCCACTCATGAAACACACATGAAAATAATGTAATAATAACTGAAGAAACTGTGCAAGAGACTTTCCAAGCCTGTGTACCTCCTCTTTGAGCAGGGGAGCTGAAGTGGTCACCAACTTTACACTTCCACACATCCCTCAGATCCACAAGGAAGGGTATAAGTGTTCCCCAGGAGAATTTTCTTTCTCTATTGTTGCTTCTTTCTCAAAAAAAAAAAAAAAGTATGCCCAGCTTTATTAGTGATCAGTAATCACATCTAAGTCACTACAGAAGATTGTTGACTCCACTCCTACAATCCCAGTCCCTTATGGTGACATCCAAAACAAAAACTTTAGTCACATGGTCTAGAGAGGCATGGATACCGGGAACCACTGACCAGAGGTAAGGTCTTCTGGATCTGTGAAGTGGAAGAAACAGCGGTGAATACGAGTGTGTGAAAGCCCCAGGGAGAACTGACACTCTGCTGCTGACACACAGAAACACACTGCACCTGCCTCGGGGAGCCTCTGGCCCCAGAGAGCAGCGGTGCTGAGCTGCCAGAAAGCAGAGAGAAAGTAAATGTAAGGTTTGCCGTTTGCAAAGCCATTGATAAACACTATCTTTCTGCATAACAGTAATTCATGGGCAATATAAAATTCTGTGCTGCAAGAGATGCATGAGGATTTTCACAGCCTCATTCAGTGACTCTCTTCCCTCTCTTCCACCTCATGAGGTGTATTGCAGAAAGACAGTTTCTGTATTTACACTATGCTTTATCCTCTTGCTAAGCATTCCCTGTTAGCCACCTCAGCCTACAAAGTACTGAATTAAACAGATCAGAGGTTTGACTGGCTGTGGCTGTTCTTATGATGCCTTCTCACCCAATTTGTATCACTTGCTCAAAAGATAAGGGTCGCCTCTCGCTGGCTCTTGCACTTGACAGATTGTCTGCCTCTTGCTAAGTGGTATTAGCTGACCTGTCGATATAGCAGAATTTTGCACTCCCATTTTCACAGAGCAGGACACAAAAAATTAGAGCAAAGCCTTGTGAAATCAAGCTGACAGTTCCTTTAAAATCCCCTCTCAGAAAGCACAGTACTATTTCCTGACCCTCAGAAACCCATGACAATGGTATTAAACTAAGTATTTTAGCATTATCTCTATTTAGTTTTCATTTCACAGTTTTTCTGTTACAGTACCCATGGCGATGCATCCATTTGGTGATGAATTCCCAGCACAAGTTTAACATGTTTCCTGTAGTTTTAAGACTACTCTCAGCTGGCAAAACACATGGCCAAAAGTACCTTTTGGGGAGATGGACCGAAATGCAGAGGCCCATTTCTTTGTATTCATTCATCTAGAATGACGTCTCCCTGCAGACCATTGCACTGACTGCAGCCTTACCTCGCCTGAAGCCTTGGGGGAAAGATACACAAAACTCCCTCCGACATCCAGATGGTGCATTCAGAGCTGGAGTGAAGAGAAGCTCCGGAGTTCCCTGCCTGCGCGGAAGCAGCCAGAGCCACTTCCAAAAGCTACACAAAAGAGCCTCTGTCACAGCCGATGAGAGATCCTTTTGAAGCTTAGGAGTCATGACTGGCAGCATTTCATATCTGGCCATCTTTAGGTTTGGAGCAATGAAGAATGGGAAAGAAGAAAAGATGGGGAAGGAGAGAGCAGGGGAGAAAAAAGGTAGGATCAGCTCAGAACAGCTCTGGCTAAGAGCCTGTAACAGCAACATACATTTTGCATTACCTCATGTATAATATTTTTTGCTTTCAGGCTTTCTTATCAACATGGAAATTTCCAGTTTATTTTTGACCTTTTCAGCAGAAAGTGGGCAATTTCTTTCAGCTAAGAAGACATGTTGTAATTCACTATTAAGAAACACAAAACTTCCTCAATGTAAAGGTACATTTTAAAACATAATAAGCCTAAACCAAGAGCATGCAGTTTCATTTCAAAGAATGTATGCATTGCTGCTTTCTGTAGGAGGTTACAGAGAATTCTTTACACAAACAAGTTCCAGTTACCTGAAAATAAACTGATTATGTTTGACTATGAATATTGCCAGGTTTAAAAAAAACTCTAATTCACTTCTTAGCTCCTATTGTGGTATGGTTACAAAATATTTTTACCTCTCTATGTCTTTCTTTTTCCACCTACAAATTATATAATTTTCTTCTTGAAAACAGTAAAAATGCTGTAGCTGATTCCTGTACAGCAGTAAGAATTTGTTCTTTAAAGATGGAAAACATTCTAGAAGTTAAACTTCCAGTGTTAACAAATCAGTTCCCTTAAGAAGTTTTACTTCATGACTCTCAACTTCATTTTTCTGTAATATAGAGAACAGAAAAACTTTTTTTCCTGTCTCTGATCAACTGTTCTTCTGGGTATCTTTGTTATTCTACCTTATTCAATTAAATACCTTTTACTGTGGATGCAGTGGCACAAAATGGCTTAAAAATAAATTAAGCTTCATTTTCAGGTATTTGAATACAACAATAATCAACAAATCATTGTTTTTTAATTTTTTTATTTATTCTGTTATTTTTTCTCTTCTTCTCTTTAAAATGCATAACCTAGTTCTTATGAGCCAAGAATCTTAATGTTGTATTTCAGTGGGAAAGTAAGTACTAAGTGCTCAGTTTTAAAAGGATTCAAGAAAATACTCTCCACATCTAAAATTGGGATGGGGCATGATTCACCCAGGCCAAAGCAGGAATGGTACAGCAAGAAATAAACCTCAAGAATTTGTGATTCTGTCACAAGTTTTAAAACTTTAAACCTTGCTTTTTGAAACACGTCAAACTGTCACTGCCTTCCAAGTGTGATCCCAATGCTTTCAACACTTGCAGTTTTGTCATAAACTCATAGGAATTCAAAATTTATTCATTACTTTACTATCACAGGCTCTTTTATGAAAAGCTGGGCACAGGGACTGCCTGGCCATAGTATCTGATCTGCATGCAACTCAAAGGTGATGATATATGACCAGCCACAAAGCCCTACTGGGGTGCTGCCATGCTTAAACACCCATGCAAGGAGCCCATGCAGGGCTCAGCTGCCCTCCATCTCATCCACACCCTGCTGGAGGGGTCTCAGGAGGCCACTGCCACACTCCCCTGGCTATGAACCACCTTTCTGGGAGCTGCAGGTCCACTCCATCCTCCAAATAGCTGATGTTGGTCTGGCTGTGGAAAAAAATGGGTGTGAGGGGAGGAACAGTAAGAAAGGTTGGTTCTTCCTTGATTCCATTTCACTCTAATATGTGAACACCTCAAAACAAAGGAAAAAGAAAAGAAGAGAGAAAAATATTTCAGCCATTTTCTCTTTCTCCTACAGTTCAATACAAGAAAATGAAATAAAACCACCTAGTGATTAATTTAATGGGTGAGGATATAGGGATTTTTATTTTACACATTTAAGTAGGTAACAATGAATGCTGACATTTTTCTTTAAGGTCTAAAATCTGCTGTCAAATTGTTAGGAGTAGCTAGGTGAAAGTCTGTGTTGTGGGAGACACATAGGAGACTGAATTACCACCCCTCTTAGCCTCAGGGAAAAAAAAACCTATAAAATATTTAAAGCCTATGAATATAATTTATTTGTGACTTGCCTACAACTATTGTGCTCACTGATTTCACTTAATGTGCGCTGGCAGAGTACGTCAGCCTGGCAGAAGTGCTGCTGCATTACAGTGCACTGACTCCATTAAAACACTGCACAGCAGCTAAACTGGGGCAGCCCTGCCCTCCTGGAATCCTCAGCTGGCCCCCATGACCCAGGAGAGAAGTCAGCCCCAGCAGAGGGAAAGTGCAAGCAGGCTGCCCTCCATCGCACACCTGCAGGAGAGTCCATTTGTTGAAAAGAAGCCTCAGCAACTCCTCCTGCAAAGAGTCTGGCCCTTACCCTCCCGGGGATATTGTGCCCCTGGGAACAGCATCTCTAGCCCTGAGCAGAGCTGCTCTGGTTCACTTCAGCTGTGCTCACACGAACATAACTTCTTGGTTGCATTAGAATGATCAGACAAGTGAAAAGCAAAACACAGCAGCCATTGAAAGACTTGACAAGGTTCAAACACACCCACTACCTCTGCTAATTCTCTTGATGAGGACAGAGTGCCATGATTGAAATCCACCTCATCAGCACCAAGTCAAATATTTGCCATCTTTCCAGGTAGATCCCACCTGGTGTCCGATCTGGCGCCAGCCAGACTTCTGGATATCAGTTGATGAAACACCATAAAAACCCAGAAGCAGCAATTATCTTATATGCAAACAGGTACTTATTAACATCTGCCTACTGTGTCTGACACAGTGTAACATATCCTGTATTCTTTCTGAAGTACGTACACACAGGCACTGAGAGCTTTTGTTATAATTATCATTACTGTTAATAGCCAGGAACACTAGGGCACTTACCATCAGCCAATTGCATCCCACCCAGCAACCTCTGCTGGGAACAAAATGTGGGGGGCTCACCCCTCCTCTTCCTCTGGGACTTTGCTCTTCTTTCTCATGACTATTCAAAATTCACATCTTCATTGCAAGGTTCTATTTTGCCTTTTTTTTTTTTTTTTCATTTTTACAATGAGTTTTCTTTTTTTTTTTTTTTGCCTGGACTCCTGTGGTATGTTTGCCAGACTCTGTTACTCTGAATGGTCAGACAGAAATGCCACCAGGACAGTTATAGCTCCCAGTGTCTGCTGAAAGTTTGGGAGCAACGATAATTCATTTCACTAAAACAGTCCAGGACCTTTCTGGGGTGTGTCGGACTCACAACATTCATAAATATTCATAAAATTCATAAAAGCAGTATTGCTTTCTCTCTTCTATCCTGTATCAAAATGCAACCTAGGTTTTCTGTAGTCATTTCAGTCACAGCACTTTACATTGCAGGAAGTACTCATCCTTTTTTGAGGTGGGAAGCTCAGCACAGAAAAGCCAAGTGCCATGCCCAGAAGAGCCAAGCTGGGGTGGCACATACAGCAGTGAAACCCAGCTCCACAGCACACAGGGGCTTTCCTCTACAGCACAGCAGAGCTGCAACAGGGTCCCACTCCTGAAGGGCTCCTTTAGGATCTTCCACAGAATAAATAAACACAATTTCCCCCTAACACTTCAGGCATTTCCTGCTATTAAGCTGTTCTTTGGTTAGCATAGCAATGTCAAGAGATCAGTTTAAAAAATTTTGGCACCTAGAGCCACAATTAGGCTCAAAAATATGTTACCCAGACTGTCAGAGGCAAATAACGCTTACAGCTTGCTTTCTCTTGGCTTGCCCAACTGCCCAGATAAAAGTTACATCCCTAGCAGATGTCACCCAAGTCAAAATAGGTTGTTCTTTGCTATAAATTCACATTATTCCTAGCATATGGGATTAAGAGCTGTGATAAAGAGCTTTGAGGCTGACTGAGAAAAGCATATTTTTTTGTCTGATCTGAGGAACAGCTGACTTCTCTGGACCTCTCTCTTTTCATCCAGGCACCTAATTGTCTTGGGAAAAACGACCTGTTATCAACTTAAACAAAACAACTGCTGTCCAGAACAGACCAATAAAACAGAATTTATACGAGGAGCTGTGGGTTTACTGGCTATTGGTTTAAGCTGTTTGTCCATTTTAGAAGAGTATAATTCTTTTTGGTTTTTCTTCCCCGTTGAAATGACTATTAACTCCATTGTCATAAATAAGGAACTGCATTGTTTAATGTGGCCATTAAAAAGGAGGTTTATAGATCACATGATCACAAGGGTTCACTTGGGTCTCATAGTAATTAGTAGAAATGGATGTATAGCAGCAGTTCACAACATGCTCGTTTGACCTTTTTGCCCTACATTTTCGCCCACTTCGGGATTGTTTTATGTAACTTCTCTAAAAACTGACCTTCATTGCCCTCTGCCGGCTGCTCCATTTTCTCGTTGCGCAGCTTCCCGCACCGCGCAGAGGACAGGATGTGCTGTGGTTTAACCCCAGCCAGAAATGGAGCTGTTCCACTCAGCCACTCACTCACCCCCTTCCACTCGGTAGGATGGGCACGAGAATTTCTAAAAAAAAAAAACAAAAAACCAAAAAAACCCCCCCCCCCCCAAAAACAAACAAACAAACAAACAAACAAAACAAAACAAAACAAACAAAAAAAAAAACCTCGGGGATTGAGATAAGTCCAGTTTAATGATTGAAACAAAGATAGTACAATAATAAAAACAGCATTAAAAATAATAATGTAGTGATGATGATGTAGTGATAATAATAGTAGTGATGATGATGATGATGATGATGATGATAATGATAATGATGGTGATAATGATAATAGTAAAAATAATGATAACACAAGAGAGGGAGAAAAATAAAACCCAAGAAAGACAAGTTCTGCACAAGACAATTTCTCACCACCCACTGACCAATGCACAGCTTGTCCCTGAGCAGCAATTGGCTCATGCCAGCCAACTTCTCCCAGTTTATATACTGAGCATGACATTCCATGGCATGAATATTCCTTCGGCCAGTTCAAGCCAGCAGTCCTGGTTGTGTTTCTTCCCAACTTCTTGTACACCTGCTCACTGGCAGAGCATGGGAAACTTCAAAGTCCTTGGCTGAGGTTAAGCAATATCTGTTTAGCAATATAGCAATATCTATAACAATAGCATGTTATCAACATTTTTCTCTTACCAAACCCAAAAACACACCACTGTGCCATGTACTAAGAAGAAAATCAACTCAGTCTCAGTTGAAATCCAGACAGATATAGCTGGACAAGTTACAGAGCACCTGAAGTCTACTAGATGTAGGAGCTGTCTCAGGGACTGCCAGCAACAAAGCTATGGTCTAGCTTTGCTGTCTACTGCAGCCAAGGTACTGAGCTTAATGCACAGTTACCTATAGAGATATTATAGCAAGCACACTACCACTTAGGCAGAGATATTTTCTTAGGAGCAACCGATAAATATTTTTACAACAAAATGAAGTTGTTTAAAAAATCACGTTACTTCAAACCTGTACAATAGGGCCTTCTCTGATAACCCAACAACAAGGCAATCACTGTACCTCACCAATAAATCTGGAAAGTCTTTCTTAATGCCTGCATTTGAAACAACTTTATTTCAGAATCAATGCAAAAATAGTCTGCAACACCATAATGTACCTGTCGATGTTTCAAAGGAACTGGGCAGGAAACACTGCAGAATGCTGGCCAGCCCTAGGTTACTGATAGGTATATTGTCTCATGTCAACACTGAATGGTATTTGTTGGTAATAAGGTGATTTATGTGAAAGGTAGCAGTGGGGAAATCCAGGCTCATATACATGCATTCCCTCATGAATCCAGGGAATTCAATAATTGGGCATTTGGTTGACAGAGAGAGCTGAGGGGCCAGAGTTGTAGTGAGCATTGAAGCAGAGCTGGTCTCTGCCTTAGCAGTAAAGAGAATTATGGGCACCAGAGGAGTAGGTACATTTGCTTCTATTGTGGTTGCCTTTACTACACACATTTCTTGAGCAAGTACATCTTTGTATGCCTCCTCTCACAAGCAGCTAATTCACTAAACTGAGTAAACTCTTCCTTCATACAACCTCCATGTGCTTAGCAGGTGGTGATATCACATTCTGTGGGAAGCTGGCCTTGAAAAAGTGATGAAAATCCCTGTTCTCACAGAGATAATGCAGCTCATGACTCTCTGACTTATTTTTTTCAGCCATATCCTTTTCCTTGAAAATAGTTCTAATTTTTTTACCAAATAAAAGATGATATATATGGTAGAGCACCACGTATGCATTTTTCATGAATCAGGATGATTATATTACAGAAGTTGATCTCTACAGGTACTTTGTGTAGGAAAAAGATTTTCAGTTAGGAGAACAGGACATTCTGGGTGCCTTGAATTTTCAGCAATTAAAATATCACAGTGTAGTGGACACAGCCAACTGAGTAGCGGAGTTGTATTTTTAATATGAGAAAGATAGGATTACATTAAATAAAAACAATAATAAAGAAAGGAGGAGGGGACAGAAAAGAAAGTTATGAGTCATGTCTTGGAATGGAGAAGTGGGTATTCCTCTTGTTCTGCCTGAGTTCCCCTTCAGAATTAACAGTAACTGTACCCTATGTTTTTCTTTGAAATTATTTGAAGACGCACCAGACTGCACACATTTTCCCACAGCTCATCAGTGGAGTTTACCAATGCTGTCTATAAATTTCAAGCTAATTACTGGAAATTCTTAAGACTCTTCTAGGTCTGCCAGGTGAGATGAGATTTTCACATGAGATCTCCAAGTTCCTTGTGCACAAGAAAGTACAAGTAGGCCCTCTGTGTAGCTGTCACAGGGTCTTTAAATGCCAGATACACCATTTCCTTTAAAGGAAAGAGAGAGGCGGAGATTGCTCTTCTATTAAATTCATTTTTCAGTAACAAGTTTATATAGCTCCCTGGTTCCTGTCCCTTATTTATCATCATTGAGACTTAGACCATTCTCAACCCATTAGTGGGAATTAGGCCATAATTCAAAAGACAGGCTTTTGGTTGGAGCAATAGATGAGATATGAATGACAGTTTACAGAGAAGGTGCTCAGCCTGCAAGGACTTTTCAGGCTTCCCAAAGTCGTTTCTGAAGACCTTGTGACTAGATTCCTGGAGAATAATGAAAGTTTCTTTTGGCTTCCCAACATGTCTCCAGTCAATGACCTACAAAAAGAAGTCACGAGGTTAAACCTTCATTCATCTGATTCCCTGTGTTCTAATTTGGCTGTTAAATCTATACATCTTGAAGGAGAAAACAGCTGAACTCAGTCCTGAGAGCTGCATGTACCTAGAAATGTGAAATATTTTCTGCTCTAGTTCAACATACTCCCAGGCTTATCTGTCTGAGTCAAATGAGCAGCACAGTGTGGGTAGAGGAAGTCTCCTCAAAATGAGGTAACACTGAAAGTGGCTGCAGTCAAATTCTTCAGTATCATGATGGTTTCCCACCTATGACTCATCTGTCTGTCTTGCCCTAACCACGTATCTGCTTCACAGAGCCCCAGAAGGGAACACTTCCCGTCACACACCTCCTGGGTTTGAAAATAAGCAGGCAGTGTGACCTAATGCAACTTAACCTTCAGAAATTATACCCTTGAAATTATGTGCTCCTGGAGATTCTTATGAAATTCTTATGAAAAGCATGTTAGAAAGCTAAACAGCTCTTCAGTTATCTGACATTTTGTCTTTATGTATTCAGGATTCTGAACATTGACTCGAGTTAAATGCCAAAATTGAAGTAAGATGCATTAGGGACTTTTTTTAAGAAAACTGAAACATCTTGAAGAGTTGAACGTAAAGCATTTACACTCCCAGGAGATAAGACAGAAAGACCATAAATTCTTCCCTGTCATTAGAACTGAACATTAGAATATCTGTCCTGTTCACAAAACCCACAGAAATGGGAAATGTCATTTATGAATAATTATCCCTTATTCTTGGCTCTTACTCATGTTACCAAGCCATCTGTAAAAAAGGCCCCACCCCCATCAGAGCAAAGGCAAAAGAAAATTTATTTTTGACAAGATGACAAAATGTCAGGAGGGGTCCTCAGCAGGATCCCAGGAAACTGATTAAAAAGAAGACAGACTTCTTTTAAAAATGGTATGAAATCTGATTTTCTAGTGGTATCCCATGGCTTTCTCCTATTCCCCATTAGTCTGGAATGGAAAATGTTCAAAGGATCTTGCCGTGAATACGCTTCCTATAGAATAATGAAAATCGCTGCTTCCATCTTGAAAGCAACATGAGCCTGCTATGCATTAAAGCAACAGACAACGAATGAAGTTTCCATGCCACTTCTGGAAAAGGGAAATGTAAACTCATCTCTCCCTTTTAATGTCATACATACATTCATGAAAGAAATGTAGGGGAAAAAAATGAGTGGAGGATAACAAGTCTGAGGAAAAGTTTCTAAAAGTTCTGGCTTCTCTTTAACAAACACCAGTTCACCAACACATCATTAGTTCATAAGAGACCCCATCCAAATCAGTGAAATCAGTGGGAAAGCTCCCAGTTGGCTTCAGCAGGTCTGAGTCAACAAAAGTGCAATTACAAATGCTTTTTTTCTTTTTTCAGTGAAATCACTTTTAAAATGAAAAATTGCTTTTTAATGAAAAATTGCTTTTTATAACAGTGAAATTGTATTGGGACCCTTTTTTTTCATTTGTGTGCTTTTCTCTTTTGGTGGAGCAGGGTAGAAACAAATATATTTCATCTCATCCGTCCCCCAAATTTTTAATTTCACTTCTTTATTTTTTACTGGAAAACAAATACAAGAAATGACATGAAGTAGAGGTGGGTTCAGGAAAGTAATAAATACAGCGATCAGATTAGAGAGCTGGCCCACCTGGAAAGCTGGATGCCTACCAGAAGTAGGAGATAAATTATCCCAGAGCAAGCGAGCTTAGCCATTTCTCTTACTTTTTTCATTGTCCCAGCAAGTAACTCCTCTCTCCTTTTTTTTTTTTTTTTTTTTTTGCTCAACACGAGTTGATTACAGAAGTGCAGAAATCACACTACATGGAGTCTAAAAAAACTCAGAGAGACTTAAAAAATGTTGGCAGGATTGCTAGATCTCAAACAAATACTACATTTGAGCAGGAGAAAGCATCAGCTGTTCCTTGGTCAACTACACATATACAGGGACCACATATAGTCACCCATGACAGCCTGAAGAGTTCCCCTTCATCATTCTTCCCTTGTCTGTGCATTCAATTTTGTGAAAAACATTGAAATACTGGAGTATCAACTTGCTGAGTTTCTCTGTAATTTTCTTCTTCAGTGGAAGGCACTGCATACACAAGACTGACCCATCTTCAACAAGTGAAACACACCTGCCACAATGTTAAACTCCTGTTTTCCTGAATGTGTTCAGACAGGTACAGTGATGAAAATTATCTGTGTGCATTTAGAGATGCTCTTATTCAGGAGAGGATTACCAGCTGGATTGTTTTATTTGTTGTCCACACTGCAGACCATGGAACACCCAATTCCAATTCAGAGAATATTTTCTGAAGAAACAGCAGTCTGTGAAAAGGCCACACAAAAGCTGATTTATCTGAAGGACTGCAGCCCACAGAAAGGACCAGTGCTGAAGGAATGAGAAAATTGTAAGGAGTAAGAAGCAGCAGAAAGAGGAGCAACAGAGAGGAACTCTTCAGGACTGTCCACAAATTCCCATCACCCATCCTCCCTGCACTGCTTGGGGTGAAGAGGGGGTATAGGAGGTACAAATGAAAGAGTGAAGTAAGTCTGGAGAAAAATGGGCAAGTAGGGGGCAAAATACTGCTTTAATTTTTGGTTTTGCTTTTCATTATATAAATATGTTCTCATTGGAAATAAATTTATTTTTTCCAAGTAAGGTCTGTTTTGCCTGGGATGTTAGCTGGAAGTGATATATCCACTTTTATCTCAACTAACAAGTTTTTAAATTTTATTTTCTCCCCCTGTACTGTTAAGAAGAAGTGAGTGAGCAGCAGTGAGTGGGAGGGTGTCTGGCTGCTGGCCATGGGCAACCCACCACAACTGAGCATTTTTCTGTTGGTACTGACTATCAGTTACACTGTATGGCTGTCTCAAAGCTAAAACATGAGTTCCTTTACTCAAGATGTTTCATACAGAAATCTCTTCTCAGTTTCTGCCAGCCACAAAAGGTTAATAAGATGTAAGCTGGAGCACTAAGATCCATCTCAAAAACAGCATTGATGTCATTAGTTCTTCTTTCCTTTCAACTCTTATAAAGTGTCACATGTATTTCACACTATCTGGCCATCCCCTAAAGAACAGCCTTCAGCCTTGTGTTTAGTATTACTAAATCTGGAGTAATAATGTCTTTCTTTTTTTCCCTCCCCTCCAAATGTGCTTTAATTAGCAAAGTCTTCAAGCCTTGGGAAGAGATTTACTGCATGTCAGCACATGAATTCATGTTATTTGAGTCCGTAACACTTTCTCTGTTATTTCATAGCTGTAATTTACTACATTCAAGCATCCTATTTGTTTTGCTAACTGCTGATGCATATTGGCCAAACACATTTGCTGAGATCTCTGTTTAATGACAGGGTTATGAACAGAGTTGAGAGCTGGGAAGCTCTGGTGATCTTCAGCATCTGAGAACATTATACCCACAGAAAGCAGGACAGATCCTCAACATTTTCATCACAATCAAAATATCTCTCTTCTGAGTTGCGTTTATAAATCCACTTAGCTGAGTAGTTTCCACTGCAAGAGGTAAGACAGGAGTTAAAGCCCCACACCTTGACCACAGTAAACCAAGTTAGAACTGGCTACCTGGCAATCTTTGGAAGGTCAGAAGTAACTGTACTTAATGCCAGCTGCACTGCCCTCTTATGAAGTTATGACCTGCATAAATTAGTCTGTGTCCCACTGCACAAGCCCATGGGAATACGTAGACAAGGTGTAGACAAGGTGTACACAGAAGCTCAAAACAAAATTCACTCTACCCTGTGTTGTTATACACCATAAACAAATTATACAGTGTCATTCTTCCTTTTAGTAATGAATTGTCAGGACCTATTGCATCCTTCATCTGTTTCATCTCTCACTCCCTCCATCTTTCTCCTTTTTTTGCACTCCTCTAACAATCCTTTCTTTCATGTTAGGGGAAATAGCTCTCCATCCAAACTGACATGGACTTACTGGCTGGCACAAGGTCTCTGTCACTTTTCAAGGTAAATTGTTTCTGAGCTTAGGACACAGATCTTGAGACTGAATGGGTTTTATAAGTAACATCCCACTATATACTGGAAATTTCAACATTTATTCAACACCATAGCGTTATATTTCCTGAATATTGCCACATGTCTTAAAAAAGATGCAAGATGATTATACTTTCTGTGCATAGAGAAGTATGTGAAAAAATGTTTGTTTTCCATGTGTGAGAATTCTATGAACTGTTTTTCTCTAAATGCCTTCAGAGTTCCATGACCACATGTGAAAATGTTTCCTGTCATCCCTTCATGTTTCCTATAAAAATCCAGTATGCTACCATAAATGTCAAGAATGAGGCCATATAGTTTCAATTACTTGTTTCAAGAAGATGCATTTTCAATCACAACTTCATACTTAAAGGGCAGCTGCTTGGGTCACATTACACGTCAAGAGGCAGACTTCATGATTATTGAAATTTTCTGTATGTGTAAAGCCTCAGAAGGCCAGGAAAACCAGACTGCCTACATAAAAGAGCATTTCATTGTGATAATTACTTCAGATACACAGGCTACCACTGAGAGGATGGAAATCTTCATAAGAATATCCCTGTACTGGACAGTTTATTTCCATTTGTATATTTTTATACATTTTCATGTACCACTGTGGCTAGAGCTCCATGGATCAGCAGTTACACCATGCCAGTGTTCCCAGCAGAGACAAGGGAGGATTAATAGATGTGATTTCTTCATGGCCAAAGGCAGCACCTTCAAAATACAGTGAAGTCTCAAGGAAAAAGAAGAATTTAGGATGAAGTGATTGTTTTCTGTGATTTTGCCAAGAAATTAAAGAAAATGTAAGCAGCAGGCCTCGTAGATGGCCATGTACATGTACTTTCACTTTTTCAGTTTCTTGTCTTTCAATCTAAAAAGCTCATTCATGGAGTCAGAAGGGTCTGGAAGGCATGCATCACATTAGAAACCTGAGACACCAGTGTGGTAGAGCTGGGAAATCTGCTGAGGCACACCATATAAACCAAATCTGCCAGGCAGACATGGATTCGTATTACTTAACCTCTGTTAAATTAAGCTTAACCTCTGTTAGCCTATTAATTGAAATAACCTCCTGAAAAACTGGGATAACACAGCCTGGCTGCAGAGCTTGCTAGTGAAGTGGCTACAAGGAAGGAAGGTTCCTTTCCCTACCTACAGTCTTTAACAGAACTGAGGGAGTCCATGAATTGAAGGCTCTCCTGCTTACTCAAAAGTGTATTCTCTGTAGACCCACTGCGGACTTTAGCTGAATAATCCCACAAGCAGAACTCCTCACTGTGGGCCTGATGTTTCTGGGTCTGAAGGGTTTTCAGCCTGCCAGTGGCTGGTTTCTTCCTCGGGAGGGGGGATTTCTCAGGGGAGTCTTTCTTTCATGGACAATTTCTGTAGATTACTTGTGTTCTCAGGGTGAGTCTGTGCAGCTGTGCAGATTTGTTTCTCTTGTTCCACCGGTGGGACTGGAGAGGTGCTGTTCCCTTTTGCCCATCCTGTTGGGTCTGTGTTGGAGCACCTTGTAGATGGTGCTGAAGATTGGATAGTGGAGCCTACTGATTTTCTTCTGCTTCGAACTGGAGTCAAGCATCTTTATTTTGTGTCCAAGTGTGACACTTCATTGTCTAGTTCTAAATCTCTTTCTCACCCTGCCTAAATGTAAGGTGTTTCTGTGAACTGAAATCTGCCCCACAGGAGCAGGTACAGACCTCCTTACGTTCCCTTAGAACTGCTTGTTCATTCACACAGTGACCTAAACCAACAGTGGTACCAGGGATCTCCCCCACCTGGGAAAGGATGTGGGGGAATTCTCACTAACCAATGGCATTAACAAATCAACTAAAATTTTAAATCTGTTTATTAAAATTTAAAATAATTTTCCTTCTCTTGTAATAAGATTTTTTCTAGAGCTATCAAAAATGTTGCTTTTTTGCCTCACAATACTGCCATAGTTCTTAAAAAGAACTCCTGTGTAGACATTTATAGACATACCTATACTTGATTCATTGCTAAAAAAAAATATTAGGGTACCTTGTGGTAAATGCAGTTTGGTTGATACAGGTAGTGGTTTGTAAGACTTCTCTTGCACATCCTGTTCTCTGAACCAAGGAAGAGTGAAGCAAAGCTAGCTATAAAAAACTTCAGACAAGTTAACTTTTTGTAGTAGGAAGTGTACTTCTCTCTGGGGTGAGGCAAAACTGACTGCACACAGAACTCCCAGGCAGCAGTCTTTTCCAGAGATTTCTGAAAAATGCTTTGCCAGTCAGTTTCCATCTCATTAATTCAAGAGATTTCTTTTCTCTTTGTCTTCCAATACTGTTCCTTACCTGCATTGTATACTAGAAGCTCATCTTTTTATACAGCTTTGATTTAGACAATTGTTGTTATCACAGCCATTGCTCACAAAAATACAAATCAATAATTCAGGATTAATTCAGGATTAAGTTTTCACATGATGAGGGACAAATTAAATTAATTAAACATTTCACATGGAAATCTACTATTACAGTTCATCTGTTATAATAAACAGTAATAGTGAAAATATTACTGCTGTTTTTTTCAACTTTCCAGGAGTTTCCCTAAAACTGAACTACATAGCATGCCATAAAAACTCCAATGGAGTTTACATCTCTGTGTCAGAACTCCTCAGTGAAAGCTCTGATGGTCATAACACAGAGTGTGAAACAAAATTATAACTAGAACTGATAGACACTATCATCATGACACACATATTATGAATGTATTGCAATGCATTTCCCAGGGACATGAACATATCAAAAATACTGGGACACAATAACATATAAATGGGTATTTCCAAAATAATTTATGAAAGTAATAATTCAAAAGTAGTGGAAAATACAGTTCCTGAGACTCATAATGAGAATAATCAAAAACTATCACCACAGAGTCACAGAAGGGATAGCTCAGGCAAACACGGGGGAAATTATTTAAGCCAATTATACAACAGAAGATATAGCCACAGAAACTATAAAATATTGATTAGTTGGTAAAATGTGACATGAATCTTGAAAGATTTAACCAATTCCTTGGAAAGCAAAATATTAAAGTCACAAGGATAGAGATTCAAGAAGTATTTCCAGACATCAGGGATAAGAAGCATGTGAAGCAAATGGTAAATATGATAAAATACCATGAAATAGATTATGCAAGTGGATGAAATAAGGGATTACAAGAAATCTACATAGCTTTTTTTGGTTTGCCTTTTTTTTAATTCACAGAAGTTGGTCATAAGTAACCTACCTTAGATCTTCACTTTTAATGTAGAAAAAATGAAGCATTATCAAGATGTTCACGCATTTTAAGATGTTCATACAGCAGATGCAGGAAAAATTTTAATTTTGAAAGTGAGATTCTCAATCATTTCTTCACTAATGCAAATTATACAACAGTAAGCAGAGGAGGTAGATATCTTTCTTCAGTGATAATTATCACAGAAGATGTTCATATGTCTATGTTCACAGTTATAGAAGATATTGGTTTATGTAGTAATCCTTTCAGATTGAGAATAAAAGAACATATTCTCTCTTCTAGTCCTGCCCAGAGACAAAGGAAATGCAGTGCCTGATCTTCATCTCTTGTGCAGTTGACTGCACCACCCGTGCTTCCCTCGACCCACCAGCTTCTCCTGGTCTGGGTTATTCCTACAGTGTCATGTGGTGGTGAGCATGCCAGTGCCACATGTACCTCATCAATCACCACCTCACGGCCTCCTCCACAGCACAGGTGACCTCTCTGGTGCAGGATGAAACTCATACTGAAAGAAAGAGAACATGGGTAGAGACTGGGGAACGGGAACCTGGTGTTGTGTTTTGGTGCTGTGGTATTGCAGGCATTTCAGAGCTGGGGCTGTTGTGTATAAAATAATGTGACAGCTGGGAAAGCATAAAGAACACTTGGAACCTTTCTGCATTCCAGACTTCTCTTATGTGCATTTTGGATAGGCCTGGAGGGATGGCTTGAATAACCAGTCAGGTTAACCAAAACTGCCATTTTTTGTATTAATTACTGCACTTGGGGAGTATAATAATAATAATAAATATTATTATTCATGCGTCCAGAACAGAGAAATTACGGAATCACAGTATAAACTAGGTTGGAAAAGACCTTTGAGATCTCTAAGTCCAACCTGTGACCTAACATCACCTTACCAGCTAAACCATGGCACTGAGTACCTCAAGTCTTTTTTAAACAACTCCAGGGACAGTGACCCAACCACATCCCTGGGAAGCCCATTCCAATGCTGAACCACTCTTTCTGTGAAGAGTTTTTTCTAATATCTAGCCTAAGCTGCTCCTGGCACAGCTTGAGGCTGTATCCTCTCATCTTGTTGCTGGTTGTCTGGGAGAAGAGAATGACCTCCACCTGAATCCAACCTGCTTTCAGGGAATTTTAGAGAGAAATAAGGTCCCCCTGAGCCTCTTTTCCTCCAGGCTAAGCAGCCCTGGCTACCTCAGCTGCTCTTCATGGGGCAGTTGTGTTATTTCAACATTGTATTTAGGTATTGTGAGTTTGTTTTCTGAATTATTTAGGAGTCTCTGTGACAATCAGTTTATCAGCAGAGTATTGGCACCCTGGCAGTGAAGCAACACACAATCTAAAATTGGCTTGGGGGTATTTGACATTTTTGTTCTCTTCAAGACCTTCCACTATTTCTTCTGCTCTTTACCTCATGCAATAGCTTTGTCCAAATGTGCCCCTGTTTATTTTTCCTTTATGTAATGTCTCAGTGGTTTTGAAAATACTCATTATTTGCTGTGTGTAATGATTAAGAAGTAGATCAAGTTACATTATTGTCCCTATTTCACAGATAAATAAATAAAATTCAGACACAAAGCTCACCAAAGATATTATGTGCTGTATTTTCATAAAAAACAAAATCTAGAACCAAACAGTAGTGTATTGGATGAAAAAATGCCATGGGAGACCAATATAGCTGCAAAAACAGGCCAACTGGTGTAGTCTGAGATGATTAATTCTACATAAGATTCCTTCTCTTTCTTTGTGATACCTATATTTGTACCTTTGCAATGGCTTTTTACTCAGTACAGTTAGTTTACTAGTTTCAATTTTGCCTGCTGAGGTGATTTTTTCCAGGTTTTTCTCTTCTTTGTCATGCTAAAAATGCTTTTGAGATTCACCTCTGGGGTAAATTCTGAGATAGATAGATAGATAGATAGATAGATAGATAGATAGATAGATACAGTGAGATTTTATTTAATTAATTAATTAATTAATTATTCACAAACTCATTTTCCATATGTCAGAGATGAGAATATCACAGGTAATATTAAGAGTTGCTTACAGATTATGCCATGGACAAAACAGAAAAACAGTTTGATTCTTCTCATTCCCAAGAACTTTTCATACTTTTAGGGCATGGTTGTGAAAAGAGAATGTTTGCGGATGTAATTTTGCCGACTTGAGCTTTAAATATTTAGTTGTGAACTGCTAAATCAAACTGAGAGATTGCCTCTAGGTTCCTGCCTGGTTTTAATTGCATAGTTTTATTCTGTGGTTGTCCTATTCTAACCATTTATGCTTTTCCACTCTGAGCATTTCTGCTGGTTGTTTGAGTGGGGTGAGAAACTAGATATGCTTTGTTCTGAGTCTAATTTAATGTGGTTATATTTCTGGAGTTTCATGAAATTCAAAAACAAAAAAATGCAAACTGCTGAACCTAGGATGAGCTAAAATACTGCACTGGGGAGGCTGAGCAGCTTTAATAGCAGCTCTGATAAAAAAAAGAATACTGGGATCTTGTTTGGCAATATGCTCCACATGAGCCAGCAGTGTGTCCTGGCAGGGAAAAAAACAACAACAGCACCCTGGACTGAATTTATAAGGATCCTGCTACGGTTATTCCCCTTTTTATGGCATTTATTAGGCAGTATATATAAACCTGTATCCAGTTTTGTACCACCAACTACATGAAAGATGAAGATAAACCTTGTTAATGGTATGTAGAAAGATTCTGCCAAGAGTCAGGAGCTGAAGCAACTGACCCATAAGGAAAACCAAGAGGATTTGGGCTTGATTTGCTCCGGAAAAGAGATGTGTTAGGAAGGACCTAGCAGAAATTGTTGAGGGTTTGGAGGAAGGAGGCAAGATTTTAATTGGGAGAAGAAAATGTAAACTGGAACAGGGAACATCCTATCCATATTCAAGGACAAAAGAAAAGGAATCTCTGAAGATAATTTAACATTTAATTAGGTTACCGAGAGAAGTAATGGAAACCCTTTCCTGGAAGGTTTTCAAGACCCAACTGGACAAAGTCCTGAACAATGTGGTCTGAATTCAGTGTTAAATCTGCCCTGAGCAGGAGATTGGACTAAAGATCTCCCAAGGCCACTTCCAAATTGGATGTTTCTGTATTGAAACACCACTAACAAATTTGGAGTAGGTTAGGAAACAGGAAACACATTTCTCTTTAAATAATTGAAGAAAACATTGATTTCTCCATTTTAAAAAGCCTGCTTTGGAACAAGTCAGAATACCATGACCTGACAGCCAAGAAAGAGAGTTTTATAAAGATGAGAGGAAGATAAGCAGGAAAGAAATTGCTAGGTTTAGAGCATCATCCTGTTACCCAAATACAATCTCAGAACCGTAGCTAATGTGGTCCACGTGACATGTTCATTATAGTACAGGCAGTAGCTGATTTTTGCTGTTGCTGCCACAACTGTTGCCTTTGCTCCCTTTTAAATTTGGTGGATACTGTCAATCTAAGAGGCCTCCCTTCAGTAAGAGCCCAGGGTCAGCTTTCTGTCCTTGAGGATGGATTCATCCTGGTAGTCCCTTGCTTCAGAGGCTCCTCCACCCTGCTCTCCCTCTGTCATCCACAACACAAACATATGGGATAGATTTCCCTTCACAGCTTTAGTACAGATGTCCACAGTGCACACTTCCCTATCTGAGCTGGTCAACCTCCACCAAAGTGCCTCATTGTCAGTGGAAATAAAAAAGCTTACGATTTCTACAAACTTATTTTAGAGTTCTTTATTAGAAGGCACCTAATCACAGTGCATATGCCAGAGGGAAAATCCCCATGACATTTGCATTGTGCTCATATTGGAACAGGGGTTTTCATCCCACCTAGAATAAAAAAAACATGGTCAGTTGTGCTGTGGCATCCATATAGCACTCTCATGGAATTTATGGCTACTGGCAAGCTAAGCCAGAATTAAAGGTACATGCAAGAGAAGGACGAAGTATTTGTAAGCCACCAGCATTCCTTCACACGGTCCAGGTCTCACTGATGATGAGCTCTGCCCATTACCTCTGCAGTAACACTGCACTGCAGACCTTGCTCAGCCTTTGTTCTAGTTTGTGCACTTATGACAAACAGACATTCTTTTCAACAAGTTTCCAAAAGTTCAGTAATTTCCTTTTCATCATGGAAATGCAACAGGGTAGAAGCTGAGCAGAAACCCAGGGTTATTGCAACCCACACCACACCACAAACCACACTTCCTGGCACGTTGCACCAAAATCTTTCAGCCAAAAACCAGTTACAATATTTTACACGTATGTGCAACAATAACATTTTTCATTCAATCAAGGGAAAAAGATGAAGTCACTGGAATCTCTCACACCATCCTTTGTGCAGCATCACCACCATAAATAACAAAGAACTGTTGGGTTACACCTGTCTACTGAGACACATCACTAATTCAAGGAAAAGGTTATCCTTTATTCTGAAAAAAAAAAAAAAAGCATATGTGGGAATGTACCACAGCTGGAAGCTATTATGCAGGCCTTGGAAATGATTGTCAGGAGAGTATCAGTTAAACAAGTGTATGGTGATAGCTAGGGCATAAAACAGATTCACTAAGGTTGGCTTCAGTATTGGTAACACAGAATTTTGTGTCTCAGATATCTAGATCCTTGGGCTTAAAATCTGTTAAGTAAGTTTAGGGTTTGGGACTTTTATTGAGATCTAATATTATCTATTTTGATGTACGTGCTAAAGAAGAATGCAGATATAATGAGCTCTTCCAAAGATGTGCCTGGAAAGATATCTGAAGAGACTAACATCAGCTGATGGGAGCCAACCTCCTAGGGTGTCTTTATCTGGTACCTCCCATCCGGATCCCATCTGGCTTCTCCAGATGGTGACTTAGAGTAGACTTAATCCATATGTTTGCAGTCATCTCTGTTCCTCTCCATTGCCTCAAGTAGTGGCTTTAGGGAGACCAACAGCTTTAGGCTAGGCATAGCCTGAGTGGATACTCCTAGAGAGGAAAATGCAAGATGTTCCAGTTTTCCCCACTGGCCTCAAGGCCAGCTCACCCACATCTTATAAAGATTGTATAACACAGAAAAGGCACTCATACAGAAAATTCTTTTCACAGAGGCTAGTGGCAGATATTTCTGTTCAAAGTTTGAGCCTTAGCAATTGGAACAAATTCTGGAAGAAAAAAGATGTGAGTGTAATCATCATCTGTCATAGGATAGATCATATTAAGATTGATCATTAGCAACTAGTATATAAAAAATCTGTAAAAGAGGTAAATATGACTCGAGGAGAAGTAGGACAACACATTTTCAGAGAGACAGTAGTTGAACAGACCCAAATAGGACCATATCTATAACATAATGGTACACCTCTGTTCAGGAATTCTGAACTTCTGCTGGAATAGAGGCAGAAAAGGGCAACTAGACATGGTAAATGAAGAAACTCAAAACCCTTTCTTTGTTCCATCCAAAAGAACAAAGATCAAGCTGAGATATGTTTTCCCTGCAGACATACTTGAGAGTGAGAGAGATACAGAGAGAAGCAGCATTTGGGGCAATGCTGGCAGAAGAACCCTTGATCAGAAGTTGCCAAGTGTAAATCCAGGCTAGTTAAATCAGAATTTCTCCAACGGACTGAGTTTCAAAGGCAGGCTTGAGAAAGAGGAATGGCAAAATTCCTAAGGCATTTTAATGCATATATAAGCAGGATGTTATGATGTGGCTGCCTCCAGGAGTGGAGGGCAGCACTTGATGACTCAGTCCTATGTTTCTGTCTGTCTTCTATTAATCCCTGGCTTTAAAAAAAGCAACAACAAGAAAATACTGTAGCTAGAAGCTAATCTGAAGCTAAAATTTTTCTGCATCAATTATGTGAGCTATAAATGTAACAACAAAATAGCAAAAGGTTATGCTTGGCCAGGCTAAAAATATATTCCACAGTAAAAGCAAACTGTTACTCAGTGGAAGCCATGCTGTGATAATTACCAGTTTTTAATGCCCATGGAGAAAAAGAAAAGCAAGACCTGAGATACCTGTCAGCACAAGATACTCACATGTATTTATACATGTTTGCTATCTCCACCTTTGCTGCTCAAAATGAATTGTTTTCAGTTAGGTAATGTTAACTTCATCCTGCTTCTCAGACATGAATTGTAGAAACAGGAGGCCATAGCAAGCCATTTTGTTTGCTTTGGGTTTTATAAATATTATTATTCAAGTTTTCTGAATATGCTAAATAGATGAATAAATATATAAATACATATATAATACTGAATAAAAAAAATATCTGGACAGACTGCAGTGAATGAGCTCAGCTTTAGGGAAATGGCTGAACACCACCAAAGGGGTTAGTGCACACACCTCAGGCTGCAGCTCTACAAGCTGCTCAGGTGAGCAGTTCTACATTGAGGTGGCCAAAGCTGAAGCCTTTGTGTGGCTAAAGCAGCATGGTCTGCTCAGTCAGTGAGGAATGATCTACTAGAGCCCCTTTTTACCAAGCAGCTGCTGGAGATAAACATCTCTGCACCATGACAGGTCCACATCAGAAGAGAGGCTTGTCTGGCTTCTTCAGAAGTCTGCCTGGACACTTGCCAGAGATCTCAGTCCCATATTCTCTGATCCAGTAGAGACACTCAAGAAGATGTCTGACTTTAAGCATGTGAGTGGCCCTATGGCCATCAGTGGGGTTGGTAATGTGCCTGAAGTTAAATGTGTATCGAGTGCTGTGCTGGGATAGGAGACCAAGGACTCAGAAACTTGCAGGATCAAGGTTTGGCCAAAGAACAGAGAGTATAAAGGGAGACAAAAGCTGAGAGATACTGAGTTGCTCTCATGCCCTCTTGCATCAGTCCTTCAAGGAAGCAAACCCCGGAATAAGCCCCTTAATACAGTAAAAGGAATACCTGTGCAGGAAGCCAAAACACTGAAAGATCCTGCTAAACACTCATTTTGCAGCACACAATGTCTTTTGCTTTTTAGATGGCATTACATTTTAAAGCAGATATAGTGATGTCACTGCAGGAAAACATTGCAAAAACATTGCAGCAACAGGATTTCTTTCAACAGAGGCCTGGTTGACTCACTCTCACAGCTGCAGCAAAGTAGTCCAATGTGTTTCTGGAGAGCATTCTTGCTTGTGAAGTCTTTATTGGGACACGCTGACTGCAGGGAAATGCAGCCGCTTTTCATTTCTTGTGGCAGTCAGAAAGTTTCATTGAATATTTCTAAGCTCTCAATCTCTTCCAAAACACATGCTGAATTTCCTGGCTCTCTTCCTTAAAATCTGGTCTGGGTTTCTACCCCTGTCACCTCTCAAATGACTTTATGAGTACATATATTAAAAAAAAAAAAAAAAAAAGCATTCTGACTTTTTCAAAATTGATTTTTGACTGTTTTTTCAAACTTTGTGAATTTTTATGTACACCCATTTTTATGTTTAAATTATCTGTATTCCGAATTTATCACTGGAATACAGCAGAGTTGGAACAGAAAGATTTGTCCTTTTGCTATTAGCAATGCAACACTGCCAACTAGAGGCGCTGGTAATGATCAAACTTTGTCCTGTGGACAACATGGATAAACTTAAATGGGTTGCATACCTATAAATATTAAAAGTTCATATTTGCACTGGAGAATTCCCACCCAAGTCCTTCAATTACAGTCGTACTTACATATAATTTCCTTCAGTATGTCATTTACTGAATCCAAGCACCACATCACTTCATCCAGAAACTCAAATAAAATCAAGCCAGATAGCAAATTACTTTGGGTTCCTCAAAGAGTTATGGAGCCATTTTAACAGCTTTTGGAAATACACCTCCACAAGATATTGAGACTATTAAAAAAAATTAAAAATTGTAACTTTCACAGCAAAATAAATTCTAGGTATTTTCTCAACTCACGATTTCAATAAGGCTTCATAATTTATTATTTCTAAAGAAACCATTGTCATTCAGGTGGTCTAAAGCACAGTTTTTGTATAGGTTTTCAGCTCCTTAAGGTACCATACACTTTGAAGAATGTGCTTGCTCACAGCTGAAGGAGCAATATTGAAAATAGAGAGAACATGTTCTTGACCAGAAAGCTCAGCTACCGCCTGTCCCACGTGGTTCCCTGAGGTGTCTGTGGTTGTTCACTCCCTGTGTGAGAGGGGTCAGTGCAGAGCTGTCGGTGTTTGGGCTCCAACCCGGAGCGGGGCTGCCTGGGCCCCACAGCGCTGCCCCTGCTGTTCCCTGCCATGCCCGGGGTGCCAGGCACAGAGCCCACAGCTGCCTGGAACACAACAGGAGGGAGCTGGAACGAAGAAGGAGAGGGACCTTCTGCAGGTCCAGTGAAGCCTTGGAGAAAGGCCCCCGGGCATGGAGAGTGCTGTACCCCTCTCCTGGGCTGGCAGTCAGTGCCCTGGGATGCACCAGCAGCTCTGAAGGCCAGAGTGGCTTCCCAGGCTTCCTCTGGCATGGCTAGAACCACACTGTAAGAGAAAGATCCGCTGGTAGAAGGGCAAGACCTGCCTGACAGGGCTCTCACAGCATTAAATAAACAGTCCAGAACAGTTTGTACTTTCGGACTGAAGGAAGGCACCAGCAACATCCAGTGCTGGCTTCCTTTTATTTACCAAAACACATTTATTCCGTAAATCTCAGCAAAATTCATGAAAAATAATAAATTACTTTTTTCCCCTTAGAGTCTTCAAAGCTTTGTATCCATAAAAAGTTCTGGGAAATCCAAGAAGCCTAGAGGGTAGGAAAATAATCTTGTTGAGAAGTGGGAGCCAATAGACAGCAGTGACTCATGGAGGGACAGAGCTGCAGAGCAGCTGAGAGCGAGGCGTTAATGAAGCCTGGAACCAAGATTTCCAGGGGCTGTACCACTGGGCAATTTAAGGATGGAGGGGCCAGTTTCCAAAAAATGCAGAGAAAACCTTGGAGGGGTTGGAGGTGACAGTACTGGAATAAGTTGAAGGCTTAGAAGTGAAAACATGGACGTTGGCCTGGGAAGCAGAGAACACCGTTTGCAGCCAGTACAAACCACTGTAAAAACTAATTCAATAAATGCTTTTCTAGTTATATTATTATGCTTATGTTCCATAACAATGTCTTCACAGGAATACAAAGTTAAAAAGGTGCAATGGTTGAGCAAAAGCCAACAACTGGCATGCAGATAACACTGGAGTAGTTTGTTCACTTGAGCAGTACCTGGAGCTCTGCTTTTAGGGAAGGGGGTGGGGGGAAAGCACATCTGCAGTGAATCAGCTTGTAATACCAGAAGAACTATTGCCACAATGATGACTATTTTGAAAGACACACACACAGAAACAAACCACCATGTCATATTTAGATGTCTTTAAATTACTTCATTGAAATGATCCAGAAATTGATTTTTGGCTGTCAGTCAAGACCTAAGCCCAATGGACATTTGCAGGGTTTTTCCACTTACTCCTTTTACTGTTTGGCAGTGAAAGCTAATGCTCAGCACTCTAAGCCCCAAGAGTAGTTCTGTGCTCTGGTACCATGTGTTGCTTGAATGTGCACTGAGGTCTAGGCTCAGTCCACACCAAATACCTGTGTTAGGAGCCAGAAGTACATCCTATCCATGAAAATATGTGTTCTGTGAAGTTTTCTCATATTGTTTAGTGTAAAATTTGTTTGGGCATTTGTGGTGGTGCATCTCCCCCCTCCAGGCCACACTATGACCTCTCTTTGTGATCTCCTAATTAATTTTGTATTGATTTGCAGAGGCACATTGATCACGTGTAAAAGTCTTTGGCAGAATTGCCAATAGAGGTTGCAGGAATGACGCTGAATTGCAGCTGTCACAGGAGATGTGGTCTCATCCCTTGCTCACACAGGAGCTAAGGCAGAGCTGGACAGAGTAAGAACTTCATCAGCAACCTCATTTGTGCAGCATTCTGTAAAGTAAAATTTGAAAGTCAGTTTCACTTTTCATAAATAGGCTACACGTATGAGTACTTACCTGGATCTGCTGCTGCATGACTCACACAAAAGCAGCAGTTTGGGATTCCAAGTGCCAGTTATTCTGCAACGTGTTTCTCTCTAGAAGTCTGTCTTTTTCACATACTTTATTGCTGCCTTATTCTGCCCTACTTTTAGATAGTTATTACGTTTCCTAATTTTAACTAAGGTATAACTGTGTATAACACAGTTAACCCACAGTTTTATCTCCAAAAGTAGTCTTTAGAGTGAAGGAGAAAAATGGAAAGGCTTTCCACCACCACTACCCTGGAGACTAAGTTGGCCGAGTTCAAGAGTAGGAGCACACTAGTTCAATGAGTGAGTGCAGAAGCATGTGCTCTACATTGCAGAGATTGAATATTTGGCTGGTAGCTGCTGCTGCACAGGTCAGTGGTTTGACTGCCAGGCAGCACAAGTGCCTGGGATGGAGCTCTGGCTTCACACTCTTTTCATGTGTGGATGCTGAACACACGCAGAGGAAACCAAGGACACGCAGCTGGTAAGATCCACTTAGCAAGCAGTGACTGAACAGGAATACTGAAGGCATCCAGCTTGGTTTTATAAATTATTCCAGCCATTTTCTTTTCAGCATTAAACCTTAATAGCATCTTTTTGATCAGGAATGCCAATCTCCCTGGCAAAACTGACAAAAGTTGAAATTCTGACCTTCAAATATAGAGACAAATTGCTGAACATGATCCTGCTAAAGGGAATTCACAGGTAACTCAGCACTAATTTCAGTCTGTTTGATTGAATGTCTGCCCCTTTAGGCCCTACAATAATAAACCTGTGCCATGAAAAACACAATACCTCAGAGCTTAAGAACACAATATCTCAAAATTACTTCCGTAATTTTGGAAAAATTCAATATTTTTAAGAAATGTAACCATACAGTTCATATAAACAAATACATGGGAGGAGAAGAAGTAAAAGAGGATTGCTTCTGATTCTCCTGCAAAAGCTGTTAAAGGAGGAGGAAAAAGGTGATCCAGTTCATTCCTTCTTTGTACAAAGATGATGAATAAAGGATGTTGCTTGTATTCATCAAGTTCAGTAAAATTGTATCAAGCATCATGTCCAAAAAACTAGATATTTTTAAACTACAACTCCCAGGAGCAATAATCAGGTAGTTTAAACCATAGTTTTTAAATAAATAATTTTATTTCCCTCTCAAAAAAAAAAAAAAAGGGTTTGTTTTATTTGTTAATTACACTTCTCTACACAAAGTAACCCTTGTGCTTTCCTATTAGGTTCATTCCTATCTTCAAGCACCAGTGAACTCTGCCATTCTCTGGGAACAAAAGCACCTCCAGTTCCAGCTTTCATCGGTGGTTTCTTTTTTCACTGGACATAAGCCAGACTCAAACTGTTTGAGGGGGGAAGTAGCAGACACAGACAAGCCACTATTTATTTCCAACCCTCCTACAAGACACCTGATACAAGCCAAGATGAAGGGAAATGCAAGGATTCAGTGTATTTGCATGGGAACTTGCAAGAGAGAAAGTTGGAGGCATGGCAGAAAAGGAAGGGGGAGGGTGGAAACATATTATTTTGGTTTTCAGCTCAAAGGTTCCTCTCATTTTTTCCCAGGTGAATGTGCTGTTGTTGCTACACAGAGACCTGGGCAGCTCAGATGTTCTGTGCTTAAATCACTGATTTTTAGCTAACAAATTCCAGGAAAAGGACCTTCAATCAGGAGAATTGGTCGCTGCTGGTGAGCAAGTATTTCTCATTCTTAACTCTCCTTTAGTAAAGCAACAAGGTTTGGTTCACAAATGCCTTATAAGCCTAGTTACACAAAAAGACAAATGATAGATGCACAGAGATTAGCTAGCAAATGTTTGTTCAGGTAGGGAATTGAATGCAATCTCTGTGGTGTTGGCTGTCCTTTCTTTCTCTGAATCAATTAAATAACACTGGATCATGCAGCATCGAAAATAGAGATTATTAAATTTAAACTGCCTCCAGCTGCAGTTCCAAAGTCCTCTTGATTTTCAATAGGATAATAATCAATGATTAAGCTTCAGATGATTATACCTGTGATTTGGAGATTAACACTTTGATTTTTTAATGAATAAATCGTGAAAGACTACTTCTTACTACGAAATGACAAGTCTTTTTTTTCCTAGCTTTTGCATATTTTAATGTACAACATTCTCTACAGCCACCTGAATAGAATGAATTTCTCTAATTGGGATTGCCAGTTATTAGAAATGAGATTTTAATTTGTTCACAAGAAATTTAACTGCTAACAATGATTATGTGATGTGAAGAGGTTCATTAAAACAGTACTTTTCATGCCTTTTGGTCCTAAAAAGTACGAAGTATTTTCTTTTGCCAGCGCTCAGGGTTGTAATTCCACACTAATATCAATTTTAAATGCATGTTAGAGATTTTCTTTATCAGTACAGGTACAAATACCTTGGGGATATATTTTTATTTTTTTTTTGGGGGGGGGGTGCGGGGCGGGGGGTGGGTGGGGGTGGAGGGTTGTCGTTCATTTGGTTTGGGTTCTTTTTGTTTAAGTCAAAGTAATTTCTCAGTGGGGCATCCTGGTAGCTCCTAAAGCTCAACCTCTGAAAAGTGGAATCTCCAGTGAGATGACTGAGTGGTATCCTGGCCTCATTACATTTTTAAACTCAGTTGAAACCATCTGATATCCACCTGAATATCAGATCTTTAATGCCTGAAAGTGATTGTACTGGCAGAAAGTAAACTTATCAATTAAAAGCAATTTGTCTTTGTAAAGCTTTTTCTCAACTCTTGCTTTTGTTCTCTGACTTTTATCAAGGTCAGAAGTTACTGAATTTCTTATAATGATCTTGGTCAGGAAGAGAATGCTGAACCAGCCAGAAACACAGATGAAGTGTTTTATTCAGAAGGAGTTGAGCTGAAATTCAGTGTAAAAGATGCAATGAAGAATGGGGGAAATTTTAAGTGGAGACTTAAAAAAATTACTGCAATTTCAACATTTTGGGTGGATTTGACAATTTAAAGAGTTATTAGACTTTGGGCAAATATTTACCAATCTTCCTGTTTAATCAAGGATATTATGAGACATCTTTTGACAAAAAAAAAAAAAAAAAACCAACAAAAAAACACAACACCAACATAAAAAGAAATAAAGATCCCATGCTGCAACATTTCACTGAAATCAAAAAACCTGGAGCAGTGTCTTGAAATTGTTGTGATCCAGTATTACAACATTGTAGTAGTTCATGAGAATCACATGAGAACAGTACCTTGCAGCCTAATTTTGACTGCTAAAAGTAGCATTGCACAGTAAAATAAGCAACTCCAGTTTGCATTTTCCTCACAAAGACAAGTATTTCTGGAAATAATCAAAAGTGTCTCTGAAGTACAGATTGCTAGGATGCCACTAACATATTGATCTACACTGCACCAGGTGACAAATCTGTGTGACTAAAGCTGTTTCTTTGTTTTCCAGTCTCCTTGCATTGGAAGGGAAATAATGCTCCATTCTACATTGGCCTTGTCCCTCCTGCTAATTGCAGTCACTTCCAACCTTGCAATGGCAATTAAAAAGGAAAAACGAGCACCTCAGACACTGTCAAGAGGTATTGTAAGTTCACTGAATATAGTTACCTCCTTACCTCAGCATATAGACCAGCAAATATTATTTTGAATGTACATGAATAGAATGTGTATCTATATGTATACACACACATATATATTTATAAATTATACATAGAGTGCACATATGTACTTACTGAGGTGTGTTTTCTTTAGTGTTAAGTGATGCTCTTATTAACATATGTTCTTACTTCACATCATTTGACTCCATCATTTTATTCTTAAGGATATGACTGTGGGCCTCATATAACCTGCATCATTTATATAACTCATAGTGATCTAAGAGAAGGAAATAACCTAAAGTGAGTCCTTCAAATCAAGATGTACATGTAACATATTCTTTCATAGACCATTTGAAATATATTTGATTATTGTAACCTACTATAACATCAGTTGCTATGGAACAAATTTTCTACAGACTCATTTTTGTATGCAGAACAGTTTGAAGTACTGGTGGGGTTTTTTGCCTGACTTTTTTTTTTTTTTTTTCTTTTGATCAGATATCCACTGCAAAGCATGGCTGTGTGTAATTCACTTCCCTGTGGTGCATATTTTTCAACCTGGATATTAAATAAAGACCCTGTTTTAATTGATTTGTATCAATTAAATCCTTAGAAATACAATCAGAAAAATAGCTTAGCAAGCTCTTTTTCTCTTCCCATCTTTCTTCTCCCTTTGGGACTATTCAATAATATAAAAAATCTCCATCTGCCTTCCTAACCTCTTCTGCAGGCAGTGCAAAGCCTGCAGGTCCCACAGCTCACCTCTGAGTTTTCCCTATCCTGGCAAAGTTGCACATCACTCAGAGGTTCCATCTGAGCCTAATTGCTCAGAGACCACTTGACAGAATCATGCACCACCTGGACTAGCCTAAGAGAAATTTCAAAACACTTTTTGTAAGCAGTACCCCTGGGGATAGGTCATAAACAATCTGGGATGTATTGCCTAGTTTGCCTAGATCAGGATTTATTTTCTGCCAGTAAGCCTAAATGGACAAAAAAGATAAAATCTTTTACATTATGTCAGTTTTGGAAAAAAAAATTAAACAAGCAAATTACAAAGCAGTCACAGAAAACAGATGTAACTTTTCTAATTCTGATTTCAGGCCTATTGGGATGCCTTGAGCATTTTACCTGTAATTTTCACAGGGAAATGTTTAAACATGCTGCAAAATTCCCCTTGCTGGCTCCTGTGTGCAGTTACCTGCATCAGGAGCTGACAGCAGCCAGGGCTGGGAGGGCACTGATCAGCATGCCAGAGTCCCACCACCAGCCAGACAGACCTGTGTACTGAAAGACATGATCTAGAAGCATCACAGGCAATTGTCCTGTGAGAGATCCAACAGCAAATCTGGGCTGGTCCAAGCACTGTCTAGACAGCACAGAAGAAACAGAGCTTTAACCTTGTCCAGGCCCAGGAATTGTTCTACAATTCCCATGAGAGTTGTCATGAATGGAGCCACACTGCCCAGGATGCAGGGATCTACTGTGCAAGGGCTGGCATCCTTGGGACCTGAAGGCATAAAACCAAGTGGACAATTTGATTTTTGAGATCTGCATACCCCCAGCTATGGATGAGCTATGGAGCTGATGTTTGTTAGGATTTTGTTTCAGTGGAGATTTTTTATTTAACCATTAGCCATTCCTGTATGGAATTATTTAAATGAAGGGCTCGCAAAGTCTGAAGTTACTTTGCAGTTAAGTGTATATTTCAAGACTATTCTAATGATGTTCATGTTAAAGCTGATCTTATTTGAGCTGCCATATTTTATTTATCTCTCATTATGTGCCAGATTCTCTTTAAGTCCCAGGGTCTACATGAAATACTGAACAGACAATATGAAGATAGAAAGGATTTGGGTGCTGATTTAGGGACCTCTGAGCATTTAGAAAGATAACTAACCAGTCTGTCAAAGGACTTGGACTGGATACACAACCAGCTGAGATTTGGGGGGGTTGAGTTGTTTGGTTGAGGTTTTTTAACCTTTTAGTGTATCTATCAGGAGATACGAAATTAGCATATCCCAATGTTAGAGAACCTTCAACTAAAAACCCCAAATCTTATTGGCATACAGAAGTTGACACACATAAACAATAAAGAAGAGATAAAAAGGAATTTGTTGGGAGTTACTTGCCTGGCCAGCAGCTAGTCCATTTGTTTTGTTTCTAGGGTGGGGAGATGAAATTACCTGGGTACAAACTTATGAAGAAGGGCTTTATCAAGCAAAGAAAAGGTAAGACATTAAAAAGTAGTATGAAAACAAAGTTGTTGCTCTGTCTTGCCAGAACATACAATAATGAGACAGAACAAAGAAACACCACGAGAGCTGATCTGCAGACCACCCAGTTAAATAAAACAGACTCTGTCTATAAACAAAAGAACTTGTAGGACTCTTCTGACACTGAAGTAACATCATGGACCAATAATATAATGTTGTCATTTCTTTGCCACAAAAGAGGTGTTGTCATTTAAATTATCAATCATAAATAGATACCATAATTTTTTAAATTACATCTATTGTGTTTTAATATCATGTACTTCTGATTACTTCCTTGAAATCTGTTAAATATACTCTTGCATGGTGATCTACTGCCTTTGATATTACCCCCAACACTTTATTAGTTGGTATATGTTCATGATATATTTTCTCACTATCTTGACAGAAATAGAAGTTCCAAGCTCGGTCTCCTCTGAGACTCAGCTGCAAATATATTTGAGAATTCATAACAATACTTATTTAAATATCTTTTACAGTTCATTGTAGATCACAATAATGTGTAGCATGAGCTATTGCTAAATTGAAGGCAAATTATTTGTAAAACAAAAGACAATTCATTCCATGTACCCTGTGTGAAAATGGTTAGAAATTAACAACTCCTGACATTGAAAGCAGACGAAGCATTAGTAACCAACCTGCTGAACAGTAAATATAGTTTAAAAATATATGGGAGAAAATGTAAAGAATTTGTTTATGTTTTGATATCCAAAATATAAAATTTTAACACTTTATCAAACTATTTACAGAAGACAAGTAAAATACTCCATATCTATGCAAAAAAGCTTAAAACACAAGAAATTTTCATGGGAAGTATCTGATGATAAACCCAATCTTATAAAATCTATTTTATTTCAATTCATATATATTATTTTTATTTTCTTAATCCTGGAGAAATTCACACCTAAGCAACATTAAATACCTATTCGGTCTGATTATTTACTACCTAGGAATGAAATTATGGTGGATCTGTTGTTTATTTCTTTTAGAATCTCTTACTTTAGGCAGCCTATTTAGACACAGAAACTGTTTCTGTATTTCTCTTTTTTGAAGTGTTTTATGCTCTTTTCCCTTGCTCAGAAATGTCTGTAATATTTTACAGAATGTCTATATGGTTTTGCTGTGAGTTAACATAAGATTAAATGCAATTTGCCTTTTTCAGTCTGCTAGTAAAATCACCCATCTGAATACATGTCAAATGACCTAACTACATATTTTATTTTTATTAATAAAGTAATAAGCCACTGATGGTAATTCATCATTTGGAAGATTGTCAATACTGCCAAGGTAATTATGATTTTTTGTGTGTTAAAACTTTGTGACTATTTTGATAAGAAACTGAACTTATCTATATATTTACATTGCACTTACTGAAAATTATTCAGAGAAACAGGTAAATGAAAATGTATCTGAAAAGTGAAAAAGTTATTATCATTATTTGCAAAAACTCCGCTATGAAACTACGCAATAAAGAACATGAAAAATTCTCACTGCTGCTGTACTGCTATCCCAAATGCAGCACTCAGTTTAAATTAAGAGACACAGATTGGCTACTGATTCATTGAACAAGTTTAATATTGTTTAGCTCTCCTGAAATGGTAACTAAAGAAGGAGGCAAAGACAAGGCTGCTGAAATTGATCTAACAAGAATTTTCTGAGAATAATGCACTTCTGTCAAACCAAGACATGGTATCCATTGAGACAACAGGCTTCATAAATAGCAGAGGAGAGCTCCCATTTTCATAGCCAGAGGTTGTACTGCCATAGGCCACAAAGCCCCCAAAAGCAGTGATAGAGCCCTGAAGTGTCTCCTCAGGAATGTGAATCAGCAGCCACAGGAACAATGTGGCCCAGTCTCTGGCCAATGTGGTGCCCAAGCACAGACAGAAAGGCAGAGTTTGAGATGGGTTTCAAAGTGATCCTGTCTTTTCTAGCACTGAAGAAAGCTTTTGCAGAAAATGAAGAAATACAGGAAATGGCCCAAAATAGCTTCATTATGCTGAATCTCATGGTAAGAAGGGTTTGGGGCAATTTGACTGGTATCATTCCATGGTCTGTGTTTTCTCTTTCTTTGTCTTGTTTTTTCATGTCATTTTAGATAATATGTCTGACATTTTAGTTATTTAAGTAGAGGTATTTGTGCATGTGTATTCACACACGAGTAGTACCTATTTGGTTTTGTATTCTGGTACAAGATTATTCACAGGTGGTACTATTTCAGCAAAATTTACAACAACATTTTAACAACCAGCCTTAATTTTTATACCAGCATGAAACCACAGATAAAAACCTATCACCTGATGGACAATACGTGCCTCGAATCATGTTTGTAGGTATGTAAAATATTTATGTATCATCAGAGTTGTTATATCTGAATTATGCCACTGTCATCCTGTGGGAACATCAAAATGATTCATTTTGGCAAAAGAAAATCTCTCAGCCTCTGTTATATACTTTGACTCTTGTAAACTTCCTCAGATTACAGATATGTCCTGGAAGGTACTAATTTGGGCTTGAGAGCAAGATGTTTAAAAGTCTGTTAATTTCTGGGGTTTTGCTGTCCATGCTTCTTGCTAGTGCTGTTATAAGACAAAGTTTACTGAAAATGTCAGATACCTGACTGAATGTAGATGGCTACAAAGTGGACATTACCACAGAATAAATCAATAGTCAGTGGCATCTAAGGATTTATCCCATTGTAAAGCTGACTTCTGGAATGGTCCAAATTAATCATGCCCCAGAGTGCCTGTTCCTTCTCACTCGCTGTGGAACCCTGGAGTGACTAGTTCTGTGAAGGCATTCAAAGTTCAGCCCACACTCAGACAGAGAGCAGTGTAGTTACAGCAATCAGTAAACTTATAAAAAACTTGGAAGGGTAATTGAGAGAAGAGAGGTTCACAACAACTTGTTCCCACTCTGGGAACATTAGAAATCAGGAGATTTTTATCCTGAAGGCTCTGGGTAAGTCATGCTATCTATTGCCATAGATAGGCATAACCCCCACTTATGGGTGCATCCGGTCAGATTAACCTCTTCTGATGTAAACTCAGAACCTGTAAAACAGGATATTTTTCTTTCAATATGAGTGAAATGCATGTGTAACCTTGCACTTAAAAATAGCTGTGTAATATAACAATGAGCATTAGCTTTTGTTCAGGGTTTCTCCAAGTAAAGAGCAGTTGTTTGGAACAGAGCTTAACGGCCTGGTAATGGCTGCATTGATGAAATCAGAAACAGGGCTGCCAAATTAATGTCACGCCATCACCCTCAGCTGTTGTGGGAATGAAAGGCAGTGTTTAACCCAAATACGTTTTCAGATCCATCTCTCACAGTAAGAGCTGATATCACAGGGAGATACTCCAACCGGCTTTACACCTACGAACCACAGGACATGACGTTCCGTAAGTGCCCCTTTGCATTTCACACTGGAAGCAGCCACATACCCCCCATCCTGATCACCTGTGCTTGAGAATCCATTGAGATCTCAAAGGAAAGGATGAATACCGTGTGAGAGCATTTGCAATAAATTATAATGGCCCAACCTGTTCTAGTAAAACAATCACACACATTGTCCCATTGAATTTATTGGGACTACTCAAGTAAGAAAAATTGGAAGATCATGGGTGAGAACCTCCAGGATCAAGATCTGAGCAGTTTTATGGAGAATGGTGAAAGTCACTATGCTCAAAAGAATCTGACTCTACAATGTAAATAGCCAGTGGCGGGAGGGAATCAATAAAGAAATGCAGATGGTTGTGTCCGTACCCCTAACAGTGATATTTCAGAAAGGAATGTGATTTTTCGGGTTGAGCCAGTTCTGACTCTATGCCATCTATTCGACACCAATGCAGTATCTCACCACAAATACACACATCACATCTGATTACCAGGCTTGCTGTTGAGAAATGAGGGAGTTGAAAGGATTCTTGTCAAATACCTTAAGTTAAACATTTTGATTAATGAATTTTTTTACTTTCTGTTTTAGTATCAATGACACAATTTTCAGTATAGAAATCTTTAAAATAAAATGTGTGACTGTAAATCAATTTCAGTGTGAATAAATTACTAAATCAAACTAGGTGGCTTATTTTAATTGTACAAATGTACTTTTAATACATTTTCACAGTTCTTATTTATTTTTCTTTCAGTAATAGAGAACATGAAGAAAGCACTACGCCTTATTCAGACAGAACTGTAACCAGTAACAGTGAAATGACCATAACCTCTATGAGATGAAGTTGCACCTCTCTGTTTCTACTTGCAAATTGAACTTTTACCAAGCAGATTTGGTGTATCAGATTTCATAAGAAATGTATATGTACAGTTTGGAGAATAAACATAGAGAGACTAAAGAACCCATTTGGAAAACGTGAGGAGAAATAAATTAAACACTTTGAAATTAATTATCTAAATAACTGAAAATTATGGTGTTAAGTGCAGCAAATTTGAGGTGTAGTTTAGCAGTCCAATTATGACTCCGTTAGGTCAGCTATGACTTCTGAAGGAGTTATAAACAATCTTTTTGATGTCTACTTACAATTTATTACATGAGTGAATATTTGCATCTTCCCTTCCCATTTTAACTTTTATTGCAAGACGCTTATTAATTGTTAGTGCACCCCTGCTTTGTACAGTCATTTCTCATTAAAGGAAATTTTGCTGTCAAATCAGACCAGAAAACTCATGGTATAAATTTTGGAATAGCTTACATAGAAAAAAAAAATAATAAAAGCAACACCACCAAAAACAAACAAACAAACCAAAAAAAAACCCCACCAGAGTTCTTAGCTTTCCTCTGTATAATCCTCTAATTTTTGTTGTGGTAGCTGAAAACAGGAGACTGAGCATGCAGTCTCAGTGAGGTGATGATAATCAAGGGGCAGCTACATGTTTTGCTACAATAAAGATATAGTGAAGCAAGAGAGATGAAGGAGGTGGAAGGAGATAGACCCAGAACTCCAACCTTAAGCCAAGTGGCTTTTGTAAAACATTCTGGCATGGGAAAAATGAGGAGATATATCCTAGCTCTTTGCATTTAAATGGCATTTCAGTCATGGGAAGCTCATCCCAGGTGATTCCCTCCTTTTCTGCAGCATTCCACCATGAATGGAGCTTATTAAGGGAATCTGGACATATAAAATCTTGGCAAAATTTTTATTACTGTATGCAAGGGTGGACACCTGTTTTGAGTAAAAAAGCTAAAGTCAGTTGAAATGATGTATTATCCCAGCAATGTGGGCTTTTGTTAGAACAAAATAGTCAGCAATTCACTGCACTAGGAGCATGTATGTTACGTTTCAGGTAAAGCATTTTTTGTGTCATTGTTTGTGCCACCTGCATTTGCTGTGATGCTGCCTGTGTACATACACTATATGAGAGAAGGATCTCTGCAGGAAAGCTTTGCTAATTCACAATACCTAATATTAGTACGTCATGAGTGAGTTATATTGCACATATCCATGTCCTCATAATTATGTAAAAATGAATATAAGCATATATTCCAACTGAGTGGAGATAAATGACCTGTACACTAAGAGAAAAAAAACTATTTCTGTCATTAGAAATGTATTGTCTTCACAATCAGTATGATGCTTTTAACCTATGGGAAAAATGCTAGAAGTAAAATTAAACTGCAAATCTCATTCCTTTGATTTGTGCTGAGCTCTACTCATTTATGTCTTTATCTGTTCCAGATTTGGCAAGATTTCCCTGTCTGTGGTCATACCCTCTTTTGAGTGTGCCAGAGATATCCTGGAGAAAGGAATGCAAACTACTGCCAGAAATGATCCAGGGCAGCCATTCATCTTCCTTTTCTCCAGGCTAAACAACCCCAGTACCCCCAGCCACTCCTCATGAAGCTTTGTGCTCCAGACCCCTCACCAGCTTCACTGCCCTTCTCTGGACACGCACCTGCCAAATTGGCCTTCCCCCAACTCTTACCAATAAACACTCAACCCTGTCATCACTGTCACCAAGCTCTAGGCAATCAGAACTCCCTAACACACGGGGCCACCCCACTGCCTCCCCTTCCTTGCCTGTCCCTTTTGAAGGGTTCATAGCCATCCAGTGCAGCACTCCAGTTGTGCCAGTCATCCCACCACGCTTCCATGATGGCAACCTACTCCAGTTTTCCTGCTTCACAGTGGCTTCCAGTTCTTTCTGCTTGTTGTCCATGCTGTTTGCATTGTGTAGATGCACTTCAGCTGGGCTATTGATCCTGCCATGTTTTTGAGGGGAGAAGCCCTAATTTCTACATGACCATTCCCAGGCACTTTGTGGTTTCTAACACAAATAACCCTTGTGTCTTTGCTGCCACATGGCTCCATCCCCTACCTCCACTGAGAGGGCAGACCAAAGGACCTCACTAGCACACTGTCCCTCAAACATTTGTGTGCACCTACCAGACTTAACTCCAGGGAGCCTGGTTTTATCCCCTTCACTCTTCAAATCCAGTTTAGAGTTGTTTATTCCTTTAGTGGATCCATTCATAAGCAAAGAGGTGCCTGTAAAGAATGCACAAAGCTGGAATCCCAAAAGATTTGTGATACAGGACCACAGCCCAGATCAACCTTGATCTCAGGAAAGTTTAACTTCATAATCTGTCTCACATCACCACTGTAAAATGAAATAACTGGTAGAATTACCACTTCTTGAAACTGTGGAAGAAACAAGTAATTCAAACCTTAGTCCTGGAAGGCTACTGTTGTTCTGCTTATTTTTGGCATTTGATATTGAGCCAGCAGACAGGAAACAAATTATGTGAATGAAACAAAATAAATAACCAAATATTCAGAACAATGCAGTGATCACTGACTTAATTGTCAGACAAAAGCTAGCCTTTAAATTTACACTGCAGTGAGTGTTATTTTAACATTTGAAGAAAATCTGGATTCATTTCCAAAGATATTATTGAGAATGATTGCATCTGTAACCTTGAACAGTATTTGCTGCTGGGGAAGTTTGTAACAGTTTTAACAAACCACTCATTCAAGCAGAGAGCAGCCACTTTCTACAGCATGCCTGTCACCATGTCACAGGCACATGAATTATTCTGTGTCAGATGAAATCTCTTTGCAAAGTAAGGAGATTTCACCCTCTTCTTTCCCTTCTCAAATCTCCATAAGAACCATGCTGAAATCTGTTCCCAGCCACAGCCTTCAGAAATGGAACTGAGTCTCTGAGATTCTTAAAGACTCAGAATGAGTCCTTTTGGTGGAGCTAGACATTCGGGTAAAAGACACCCTGCATGCACATATTTTTTTATTCACAACTTAGCTCAACACTCATCTCTAATTTTAGAGCTGCTATTATATTTCTGCCTTCTCTTTGAAGACTCTTTTGCGAGGTAGTATTTCTGCTAATGGAACAGAAACTCAAATCTCAGATTAAAGTCTCATTGCTCTGAGACAAGATAGTAAGCTTGTAACCTGCTCAATAACAGACATAATAATATTCTTTCCCTTCTTTTCCTCTGAAATGAATGGCCTGATAATCTGTTCCCTCTTTTTCTGCATTTCTGTTCGCACACCTCACAAATTTATTCACAATATTAGTCAGCAGATTTTTATTTATATTCTCTATTTTCCACTTTCTTAAGGAAAGAGTTGGAAACTGTTCCTTTTGTTCCTTGGTTATCTGTAACTAAACCAACCAGGTTAGAGCTGAAGGAAGAGAATAAAAGACTGGAAATGTGAATGTGAGAGCAGAAGTTGTTTTACACAGATTAAATTCAGTCACAGTATAAGGACCAATAGATGAGAAAACCTATCTGTATAGACTGTGGGCTTTTACAGAATTCATGTATTCTGTATTCTGTATCCTGTATTCTCTGTGTTTAGACGCTGATATTTGCATGGGCATGATGCGGCATCACCTGTGGAAATCCATGTTTTATACAAAAAAGATTTCTGAGTTTTGCCTTTGGTGTGAACACAACCTATTGCTGGGAAGCAAAATTACTGCCACCTGTTCACATATCCGTCTCTACATTACTCTCTGGACTTATCTGGTGTAATCAGACCAAGAGTAGACAAACAAACGTGGACCTAACGTCAGTGAGGTGAAGCTCAGGAATCTGAGAACTGACAGAACAGGATCCTCCCCTGTGTATCCGTCTCAGTGCAGGAAGGCGTTCCCTTTTCCAGGCAGATGGCTGATCTACTGCTCTGTGGAGCTAAAACATTTTCCCATGTGCAAATATTTGCGCCTGACCAGAACAAAAGAAAAGGCACCATACCTTTGTGTACCGTGGAGGTGAGAGACTGTGGGACAGCTCAGCATTAAAATGCGAAAGTAACTTGATCTTGCAGAATAAGACTGATACAATTAGGCTTGTTTCATGTACTACACATGTTCTTGCCAAAGGCTGACACAGAGAAATTTCCAAATGCTGAGGTGTCCTCCACAGAATCAGCCAAGTCACTGATCTGCTTCCTTTTGTTTGTTCCTTTTTCCAAATGGATGTAGAGATCTACAGTACGAGTCAGAAGGAAATAAATAGTCTCCATGGCAATTAAAAAGTCCAAAAACACTGACTAGAAGGGGAGGAATATTTACTTTTCTACCAGAAAATCTACAGAATTTGCAGTTAATCTATTTATTCCTTTTTCTTGCTGCTTAAGATGCTCATGCAATTCATCACTTCCATCTTTGACTACCATGTGTTGTAAAGTAATTGACCCCCTAGTCACTAAAAGTGCATCTATTTCAGCAGACTGTTTTCTCTAATGAGGTATCAGATATTTGCTGATCCCTTTAGAATCAGAGAAGACACACAAAAACTGCTTCTTCCCCTATTTCTGTGTCATTAGAAAAAAACCCAAATAAGCAGAATCATCTTTTAGTTCACACTGCCATATCAAGATCTGCATTTTGAAATTTCCCTATAATGCCAACTCCAGCAGACATTCATCAAGTCACCATTTTTACATGTCTAAGTCTGACCTGTGAGAAAAAGATACCACACACAGTAACTTTTCAAGTTTATAAGACTCAAAAGAAAACACTCCACATGGAGTGTGTTGGTGCTTAGACTGTGTTACTGTTTTAGGAAAGAGCCTAAAAGGGCTTCAAAAAGATCTACTGTCTCTTCTGTTACCTTTCTGAGGTATCACTCGTTACTCCTTAGCTCACCCTGGCTACATGTCCCCAGGTGATTGTTTGTATAAGGCTGGCACACAAGAATCCACCCTGCTATTTAGCACTCAGCCAGCTGCAGAGAGACAAGTTCACGGATGTATAAAAACTACCGGCCTCATTGCTTGTGTTCACATACAGGGAAGAGAACAGTGACTGCCTGGAGGAGAAGCTACACCCTATGGTGAGGAATATTGCATAGGATGGAGAGAAAAGCAGCCTTGCTCTGCTAAGGGATTTTTTACTTCAAGCCTACAAGTAGTTGGGACTGTGATTTTACACAGCTCTCGAGCATTTTTATCAGAGCATAAGAGCAGAAGATCACGAATCTTCCAGACCTCCACTGCTTCACTTGGAAGACAGCTCCACAACTGATGTATCAAATTATTATATTATCAAACATTTTCGTATATACATTCCTACTGAGGAGCATTCTTGCCCTAATTGAAAAAATGTTCCCTCATGGCCTCAATGACTTAGTTCTCAGTAATTCATATACTCTTGACCTTGACAATAAAAAAAAATTCCTAAATCCCATAGTGGATTCCCAAAAGGGAATTCAAGGATTCAGAGCAGCAGTTACCCTGGACTTAGACATTAAATCTTTCCTTCCTTGTAAAAACGCCCTTTCTTATTTACCTACCAAACAAATTAATGCAGAGGGAGTCATAGTCCAGTAAAAATGTATTATGGGCTGTCCTGCATTCTTGGACTAAAGATATGAGATGCAGAACAACTCCATTAAAGAGAAATAAACGATTAGCATGCGTTTGGTTATTGTTTATGAAAGCCAAGAAACAGCTTTGTGGATATCTCACAGAGAATTTAAAATGAATAACCAGTATTTCATATGCAATTTCTAGAAGGCAACAGTGCAAATGTGAACCTATCTCAAGTGTTTATGTGGTAGCCACTTTATTAACACCATCAAGTATGACCGCTGGGGATACCTCCAGGCTGCCTTTCCTGACCAAATGTGTTGACTGCACAGATGGTGAGCTGAGCCTGTACAGCCCCAAGAACAGCTACAGGGCATCTCTGGAGCACAAAGCACCAAACACCTTAGGCAAAGCTGTATCCACAGGCAGGCGTGCTGCCTGAAGGTGTCCTACCATATGGAAGCAGCATTAAAGAGACCGACAGCCCTCCTGGTTATCTACCCTGAAGTGAGTTGCAGGATGTTTAGCTTTCCATATTTTTATACAGAAGGAACTAAAACACAAGCTGATTAAGAACACACAAAAAGTATGTGGCAGGTCAAGGAACTGAGGGTGCCTTTATCCAGCTAATATTAATGGAAAAAAGCCTCAGCTAATTAACACTGCCTCTTTCTGACTGTGGAATCTGTTCTATCAGTCATTTGAATTCCTGAAATTAAGGGAGAAAAGGCATTGTGCTAAGACAAATGAAAAAGAGCATCCACAATTTTGTAACTGACAAGTAAACCATAAAACCTTTCCTTCCTGCACTGAAGCAAATCAAAGGATACGTGTCCTTTGAGAGGATGACTCACCAAGAAAGCTAAAGAAAAGTCTTCCTGCTATATAGTTTCATAATAGGGTCTACTGAGCCATAAACCTACAAGTAACAATGTCTTTGAAAAAGAGTGAATTCCCGAAATACTTTTGGTAAACGTAATTCCACAGTTCTATCTACAGTGCTAGAGGTTTTTTAGTAGCTACCATGTCTCCAGGTAAAGCTGAAATTCATTTAAAGAAGAAACTGTGGTTCCAAGTCTGACAATAGCAAGCATTACCAGTGCCAGTAAATACTTTGGCATTACACTATATGTATATTTTAGTCATGTAGGCTCAATATGTTTGTGGCAGTATGCTGATAAATCATGGAAATATTCAAACTACATAGGGGCAGGCTGCCAAAAATATGCCAGGCTCATAGCCACATTTTGAAACAGCAGAGTTGAAAAACGAGAAAAATCTCCCATAAAAGTAATTATAATAATTTAAAACAGTGCAGAGAAAAATAAAAATCTTATATATTTGTATGCACAGTTTGTCAAGGTATTGGCTATGGTTGCTAAATGGGGAATAAAAAATATCCTTCTAGGGGTATTTCACTTATGGAACTGTAGATTGCTTTGCATGCTGATACAGGGTTGGGTGAATGACAGGTGGCAGGATTAGGGCTCCCATCTCCTTTGTGGGTATCCAACACAACTGGGTGCCTCTCTATACTACTGCCACAGACATGCATGGCATGGGGACAGATGGGAGGAGTTAGAGGTCTGCAGTTGCTGGGCTTGCTAGGACTCCAATGGGAGTGTTCAAGGCCAGCTTGGATGGGGCCCTGAGCAACCTGGTCCAGTGGAAGGTGCTCCTGAGCATGGAGGGGGGGTTGGAAATAAATGATCTTTAAGGGCCCTCCCAACCCAAACAATTCTCTGATTCCATGGGGTGAGGACAGAACTCAGCCCCAAGAGCAGCACATATTGCTGACATGAACACGTTTCCCCATTTTGGCCATTATGCTCCTCGCATGGTACTTGAGGTGAGTGATTACCACACAAGTAAAATGCATTATTCTTACTCAACAATACTGGCTCTGCCTTGATGAAGGGAAGCTATGGTAGCTGTCATCATGGTCCTCCTTGGTTCATTCTGGCACATGATTAAACAATAATCATAATCCCTCGACTATAGTGAGCTTATCTGAAGTTTAACTAGTAACTAAAGTAACATAAGCTTCTCCACTTCATTTGTACCAGGCTAGTTGGCCTGGTACAAATGAAGTGGAGAAGCTTGTGTTTCAAGGGCAGAGTATCCACTACAGCCTAAGGCAGGTGGCAGGAGAAATAAAGGTTTGGCCCTGTATCTACCAAATGTGAAGCTAACTTCTCTTTGGAGAGCAACAATTGCCTCAGAGCAGAGCCTTGGCCTTCAGTGTGCAGCTAGTTATCGAATCTGGAATTTTCCTTACAAGTTCTTTTCTCTCATTTTAGGAGTATTACTCCAAAATCAGATTAACTGTTAGCATGAACTGCTTTGGTTTGAACAGATGCCTGAATTCCCTACTGACACCTGAAGGGAAAGTGTGCACAAGCACATGAGGACCTATCAGTGTCTGTGATTTACCTACACATCAAATGCTTTCACACAATGCTAGTATATATTTGGAATATGTTGTCTCTCCTGTATTGGGTGGTAGTATTTTAATGACTGATTTTATTACCTATAAGAATGATATAAACTTACTGTATGAAACATCAAACATACTGTCAGTGTGTTTCTGCAGTTAAATTGTGAGTGGTTATAATCTCTTGTTATAAAAATCTTGATATAGAAAGGCTGCCTCCTCCTGGCATATGTTGGTTCTAATCACTTCTTTAGGCAGCTCTTCAGGCAAGAAAAAACATATCTAATTATCCCCAAAGTTACCAAGGCATTTACTGAGTGATCATTAGAGAAAATTTTCAAACTCATCTCCTATATAAGCTAGACTTTACGAAACCAGAGTAGGACAGCAAGAAATGAGCTTGTTTAGTAAAGGACAGCTTTTACACAGTTGAAGTGACAATGCTAGGCAAGAGTGGATCCTGAATGAAACACAGATTTCTTTGTTAATTTTAGGCGCAAATTGATGAAGTAAGTGATAACTTATGTAAGTAACTTACATAAGTGTAGCCATTCTACACATTAAACTTGAAAAATATATTCTCTCTCTATAGCTGTGTTATTTCCTTTTCATGTTGACAAAACCACTTATGCCATACGGACCTAAAATTCATCTTTATGTTTCAACTAATTATTTGGATAAGTCAGCAAAAGGGACTATATAGGTGGGGATGATAATTTAGCAACCCATGCTGTTAAACCATGAGTTAATTCATTGCAAAACATTGCATACTAGGGAACATAACAGTGATACACTTCTTTAATTTTTTTAAATGTCTACATGCATCTCAATTCTCCTGATCATTGTTACCCCATCTGCACAAAATGTTTATCCTCTCTTGATTTAAGAGGAAAAACATGAAAGAAAGCAATGTCAAAAGTAAGACTGAATTTGGAAGGTAGTAGAGAAAGAAAGGATAATCTGCTATTCACTGAAAAAATTCCAATAGATAACTTAAATTATATTTTCCTGAACTCGAGCCAGAATTAAGCCAAAAACTAAAGCCTTGAGGCTGTTATTCTCTAGGAAAAAAAGGATGAGTCAGCTGTCAGTGGCTGCCTGGGGAAGGGAGGGTCATCGCTGACAGGTATTTAAGACAAATAGTGTAACATATAGTCTTGTCCTACTCAACAGAAGACGGAGTGACACAGGCTGTAACAAACAACAGTGCAAAATGTGCCTTTAGAGGTTCTTTACTCCATGCACTCTATACTTGGGAAGAAAAAAAAAATGCATCAGAGAGAGGCTGGTCTGAGCTACTTTAAGCTGCCATTTCCCAGCATGTATTTCCTAGGCAAGGAGCTCTGGAATCTGGCCTCCCCATTTACAGGGATTACACATTGCTCTCTCTCTCTCATATCTCCAGGCCATGCAGCTTCCTTGTGTAGGCAGTTTGTGCCTGTGTCTTCATCCTTCCTGGAATGAAGAAGGAAAGGAATCGTGGTCATGACCAAAGGAAGGCCACCTGGATTAATTGAGCTGGTAAATGTATCAAAGAAGTCAAGAATGTAGCTTCCACAGAAAGGGGTATAAATAAGGAAATACTTCTCCAGTGAATTTCTCTCATAAGCAACTAGAAAATTATTTTATCATCAGGGCACATAATTTAATTAATATTCATAAATCAAAGGCATTTTCACAATCAGAGAAAAACTGCTATAATAAAATACTTATTTTTAGGTAAAACTATAGGTATTATAGGTTTTGGGTTTTTTACCAAAACAGCACTTTGTTCATTTCTGAAATATAAATTTGATTGCACAATTAAAATAACCCAGAAATGGGCATGTATCCATGACAGCAAACTTCCAGCTCCTGCACAGATTTTTGATTGTTGCTCAACATATCTTTGTCATTGGTTTATTATATCACTGAGTCTATTTGTCTTCATTTAGAGATCACTCTTTCTGAAACACTTAGGAGAACAGAAGTGAGCCAAGCCCTTCCCAGTGTGGACTCTCCTAAGCAGTCACTCAGGGTTAGTCATGTCAGGAGTGGTTGCAGCTGTTCCTGCAGAGTTTGTGGGAGATTTTGTGGGAGACAAGAGCATCCTTTCCTACGCCACAGGAAGTTCACACCATAAGTGTGTGTATCACCACCCTGACATTTCATTTCCTCCTCCAGCACAAAAGTGCATCCAGGCAGGAAGAGCTGTCAGTGACCATCACACCCTCTCTTTTTGGCACGGAAAGCACAGGACAGCTTTTTTCCCTTTTCACCAAACGATGACTCCTGTGTTTCATTGAGGACCCTGTGCATGGCAGGCAAACCAGTCCAAGCTCCTATCCACTTTCCCCTTGTCTCCAGCATCCACCCAGCTAGGCAAACAGGGCAAGGCAAAGCTGTGTTCAGCTGCAGCAGCTGCTGGCCTGCACAGCAATGCCACTCCCTCTGCAGAGGCACAAGCTTAAGCTTAAGCTTATTTTCCAGAACACATCTATCCTCCCAGGTTGGTTTGCACAAAGCACTCTGTGTCCCTTCATTCTTTTCCACAGATACAAAACCTTCACTGAATGCACAGCAGGCCCTCAGCCTCAGCAGTGAACTTAATGTGACCAGGCTCAGGGATCAAAGGTCTTACTGCACATTTACAACACAAAAAAGTTGTCAAACAGTATGACAAGAATGATCAAGCATTCAAGAATCATTCCCTATCACTTTATTTGATAGGCTAAGCTGTTTCCTATGCTCCCTCAAGACCAGGTTATTACAGGGGGCAAGAAGGCAGAATATTAATCTTCAATAATCAGGCAAGAAGGAAACAAATAGCCTGGGTCAGGATGACAGCCATTCCCCAGCGTGGGTATATTTAGGGGCTTTGTTGAACAGCCTACCATGTGAAAAACCTCCCAATAGTCCTCCCAGTGCCGCAGCTTAGTGCAGTTGTTTAGTCTCTCATTTCTGAGCTCCTCACCACAGGAGCACAATTAGAGCCAGCACGGAGGCATTCCTCAGGCTGGGCTGGCAGGGCTGACCTCCTGCCCTCCCCTTCACCAGAGAAGCAGTGATCTCAGCAAGCACCAACCACATCACTGACATCACGCTAGGCACTGTAATGAGACAGCATGTCCTTTGTCAAGGGCCAGATTCATCCAACTTGGCAGTCCCCAGTCCCAGGCATGGCTTACTGGTTGGGAGCAAATTCACACAGAGAGGAGAAGGGTTGCCTGATGACCACAATGGAAAGATCCTCCGATGGACAGTCTTGATGTTTCTCCTCACAAAAAAAAAAAAAAAAAACAACCCAGAAAAGTCCATGAGGTTTTTCAATTTTGCAATAGTGAGGAGTGGTCTTAATATATATCAAATATTTAAAATTACCAAAGAAGCTTTTTTACTGTTACCAAATATTAACTGAAAAAGAGGCCTTCTGCATCACTGCTCTGGCAAGACCCTTTGCCCTTCCTGGAGTCTGCATGTGTATAGAGATAGATAGCTAGATAGTTAGATATTTTGAAAATGTAGATTTGACAAACAGACATGGCAATTTGAAATCTATGGATCAGATTTTACTGATATATAGAGATTTGCATTTATAGAAACAGTAAGCAACAGGAATAAAAGTACACAGGATTTGTGACAGGTCTGAGATTTAGAACAAATTATTTAAGACTAATCAACCTAGAAATAATTGCTTAATGCTAAAGGAAGTCCTTTGCAACTTAAATTAGCAGCAGCTTGACAAATTGAAACCATCATGGATAAATATAGCATGGGTATATTTATTCCCTGAAACTCTTCTTGAAAACATCAAGTCAGTCAGGAACAGACAGGCAGCCACTCACAAGCTGACACGTTGTCTCTCCATCAGTAAAAGTGACTTGAAAGGGATTTGCATTACAAGAATACTCAACAGATTTGCTATTGCTTAGCACAACATGCTGCAAATAGAACATTTGCAGCAGACTTATTATCTGACCTAGGTCATCTCCTGATTAAACATATATAGATTGGAAGAGATTAGTCATTAAACAAAGTAGAAGTACAAGCCAAGCTACTGCTTACATGAAGAAACTATATCCAATTAGCTTTGCAAGTGAGCTAAATGCAGGAATTAAGAGGAAGGTAGTTCCAGGACACTTCCGCCAGCACATCCTGTTCAGGATGCCTGAACACACACCTGCTACACCCCTGCATTATATTGAGTTATATTTCCATATTCTGTGCCACAGGGACAGTATTCCAAAGATTATCAAATATTGGTATCACGATAATTTGGAAAAATTAAGGATGACATTAAAAACTTGAGTCAGTAACAAAAAGTTGCCCTGTGACATTGTTTTCAAGCCAAGAGTTATAATCACAAACACATACATCATCATGCCCCCAGGTCACTCAGGGAGAGGGCTGAGATCTCACTCTAAGCTGGCACTTCTGTTCAAAGCCAGTCCCCAGGAGCTGGACAGGAACCAGGAGACAACTGAGCACTAACACATGACACACAAGCTGTACCTCAGACAGCTTAACCTTAAAACCATGTCTGGCAGAAGTGAAACTCTTCATATAGACCTGGCAAAGAAAGGGCTACTCAGCACTATGGCAAAGCTCACCCAAGAAGAAAGGGAAAGTCCTTCAGTGACTGAAAAGGAGTTTAGGAATGAAGGCACTTGGCTAAGCAGTTAACTGATTACCCATAATGGTGAGCCTGATGCATCTCATCTGTCAAAATGACAGCATGATCACTCCTGTGTCCCAAATAACCCCAGCGGTGCTTCAGCCAATTTTTGCACATTATATCAGATAAGCTAAGATTTACCATTCAAAGGGAGAAGCTTTTCCAAACATTCGTGTGGCTATGCTGTGACCTGCCAATTCTTCCACTGCTGTGTGTACCTACAACACCACTCTGCTCCAGTAGCTGTGGCACAGAGGACTCTGTCAACCTCACAAGCACCCTTGAGCTCTCACATCTCCATTTATATAATTTCTCTTTTTGTTATTATAATAATAACAGTTTGCCAACACAGCTTCATTGACACAGTTTCATAACTGCATTGATCTACGTGAATAATTTTAGAGCTTTACAGCTGGTTATTTGATTTCATCTTTGGAGGCATAAATGCTAGAGCCCCAAGAAAAAACTGGATTCAAAATGTAGATGTCATATTAAGATGCCCTGCAAGAACTCTGGAATGACCCAGGTTCATGTCCAAAGCAAACTCCTTCAGAATGGTAAAAGCTGTAGTCATTGTGCAGTGCTAAATACCTAAACAATGTTTAACAAAGTGTTTCTAATCAAAAAGAACATGAGGGTGACTTAGTAGAAATTCACAAGTAAATTTAGTAATGGTAGGCACAAAATTCAAATCCAGGTTGCAGATTCAAGCGTTGAGTCCAATATTGCTCAGATTTCAGTGGCATTTTTTCCTGAAGTTGCACATTGAAAGAACAGCAATTTCAAAAATTTCAGTCTCTTGCTCTAACTATTTTTAAAGCCTCTACACTTCAAGGAGCACTTAAATTCTCCATTTTAATCTATAAGGCAAAATTCCACTATCTGATTTTCTACCAGGAGTGGGAGACTGGAAAATTATAAATTTCATGTGTCATGCTACATCTTATCCCACCATCTAATTATGATTTGACCAATTTCATCTTACTAATCTCTCACCAGCCTTCAACTGCTTAAGTCCTTTCTAAAACATAGACTTTGTAACTGACTCATGCTTTCACTTACAGAATTATTCACACTGTGGATCTCCACAAGTAGAAACAGCACAAGCAATTCTCTGTGACCGTCTCATTTTGAGAAGTGAAGCCAAAATCATTACTTTTTCTAAATGAATTTTTACTTCAATGAGAAATTTTGCAAAATATCTTACTTTTCGTATCCAAACAGATTTTTCTTTTTTTTTTTTTTTTTTTTTTCTTTTTTTTTGCAAAATTTGACAAGTATTGGATCAAACACTTTTTTTAAGTTACGTTTTTGTTTCAAATGTTTGGATGACAACAAATAACTCTCTGGATCCTCAGTCACCCCTTCTAAAAGTTTGCCTAAATCATAGTTTTCATCCTTCTGCAGAAGCCTGAGAAAAAAAAGAAGTAAAATGAATGAACGACAGAAGAGTGGCCCGAATCTGGCTCCACTGTTATTTTGAAGGTGCATGGTGCAGAACCTGTGAATAGGCCCAAGGGTTGGGCCTATTTGCCGAAACAAAGAACAAGTGTTATTACTCCAGCCTCCAAATATGCATTTATTTTCCAAAATATCAACCCTGGCACCTGTAGCAAGAGGGCAAAGAGATGCTGGTGGGTCTCTCATTAATATCTTTGCTAAATTCATGACTTAGAATGAACTAGAGAATAACACAACCTTAAAAATATAGAATAATATAACAAAACCCCCAAAACTGTAGGGTGGAGCTTTTGTTTGCATTTAGTTTTATATCAAATTCATTTCCTGTTAGAAGAATTGCAGCAACATTTTTGATACAACTTAGCTGCAAGCTACTGTTCAACCAGCAGAGTAAACCCAGCACTAACTTCCATCCATCTCAGATTTGCTGACTGAGAGCTGCATTCCTGCATTAGAATGCCATCTCCAACACATTCAGGATGCAATGCCATCTCACACAGAACACACAAAGAGAAAGTAAAAGGTTATCTTCCTTCATGGATAGAATAAACTCTTTGTCATTTATCTGCTGTAATATTTAAACTTCATTACTGTTATACACCACAGGTAGGCTTGCTCTCTCTCTCTCTCCTGCCCCCTCCACTTCCCTAGTCAAACTAAAGGTAGCAAGTAGGATATTTTGATTAAGAATTAAACAAAGCCACTCCCAAATTGCTATGGTGCCACAGAGCAGAGAACCAACACCCAGGGCTACTGCTATTAGAGATTCCTGCTCGCCAGCTCTGCGAGTCATCCTGGGCGAGACTCACACACAAGGCAGATTTCAGTGAAACCAAGCAAACTGGGGAGCAGCACTGTTCTGGAACTGGTTAGAAGGCTTTACAAAATTCAGCTCCAACACAATATATCTTCCACTTGAACCAAAACATTTTATTTAGCAAGGTTTCTATAAAAAGCAGTTTGCAAGGAGAGCTGAATTTATCATATCAGGTGATGCAGTCAGAAAAAGCAAAGGTTGTTCAGTTTGAGATTCACTTAAGGGCTGACTTGAACTTGACATTAGATGTCCTCTACAAAGATTAAAAAATGGCCTTTTGACAAGTGGCCAAGAATAGAGCTTGACTTTAAAATTTTTAGACATAGCACTAAGACAGATGCATATAGAATTTGGAAGTTCTCTGCTGAGTGTGAACCAGATCACTGAATGAACTCACAGAAGGTTTGTTTGCTCACCAAACAGGAAACAGGAAAGAAACATGGCAACATGGTGTGTTTTCATGAAGGCAAAACTCTTGAGACTTTCCTGGACAGGTCTTTGCTAATAGATTCACCTTGCTAATAGAATCAGGTGCTGCAGAGCAAAAGGAGCAATTTCTCTTTACATGAGCAACGTTAGTGACAGGAAGAAAATCTTATGATTGTGCAGTAAGAATAATACCCCTGGAACAATTTTGCTTTTCAATTTAAATTACCTGTAAGCACAAAGCATCAGTTCCATTTTCCCCAGACCTTTGTGAATTTAACACTTCTTCTTTTAAATTAACATCTTTATTCTTTTAATCTGAGCATAGAAATTTAGAATATGCTGAGTTGGAAGGGACCCACAAAGATCATCAAAGTTCGACTCCTGTCCCAGAACATGACACCCCCAAGCACCCCACCAGGTGCCCCTTTGAGCATCTTTAGTCTTCCAAGGCATGTGTCAGTTATCTGAAAAAGATTTGTTAAATTAAACTCTTTTTCCTCATTTCCCAAATCCAAAGGAACTAAAAAGCCCATGAGTAATGTAGATCCAAGCTCTGCTAGACAAATGCACATTCAACAACAAATGGCCCCACTAACTTTGCTGGAGTGCCTCACAACATTAAGATATCTCCCAGAAACTCTTACAGCCTGCAATTGAAATAGCTAAAAGGTAGAGCTACTCATATCAGGAGTTTTATATTCCTACATTTTCTGTATTTAACAGAAGAAAATGGGGTGGTTTTATTTCAAAACCAATCTGACTGACTCGAGGAGACAGTTGGAAAATACTTATTATTATGGTGCATCCATGCTTAAGTTTCATTGACATAGCAGTGTCAATCACCAAAAGGATGGTCTCAAAGTTCAAGATGCAGCTTGCTGCTTCTTACAGTAATACTTAGGATTTTATGATGACTCTACTTTAATTTACCAGCTATAAGAATGTTATTTATTTTTTGGGCTGAGCCAGGACAGTTAAGCCCAAAAAGTAGGACTGGTTCTGCATAATAGCTACATGAGAAACAAAGTCAAGCAAGCTAGATGCTGATCTCTTGCACACATCAACCAGGAAGTTGGCAAGGAAATACAGGTGTGACAATCTTATTGGTCAATAGAAAGAAGAAATACAAGTATAGGGAACACATCTCAAAACTATGAAGGCATCCTTAGTTGAACCCACTGTCTGATGGATTCCTTTTCTTCTAAAAGAGGAGGAAAAAAGAAAGATTTCATAGCAGATCATGCCCAAGTCTCAGCTGGCTTTGCACACACAATGTGACATTTGCAATATCCCAGTGTCCACATGAAGCTCATCCAAAACTGTAAATAATTTTGGGGATTTTCAGTCAGAAAGTACAGGGAGCTAGAAGCAATAGTGGAGCATATAAGCTGTTTACAGTGTATTATTTAATCATCATATGAACCAGGTGAAAGTAGTGCCTACTGTACAAACCTGTAATGAAAATAAAAGCAATAATTACTAACCCCCATGTCTGTGATCTTTTGGCACGTTGCAGCCACGTGAATATAGCATTGAATAATTGCTTCTCTCCAAATAACTGACATCACCTACATGACTGCTAACCATTACCTTCAGTCTGCTTTTTAACAAGATATTTGACATTTAAAACTTCAGATCACTGGAGGGATCAGCACTGTGTCCTGAACTAGCAGCTTGGATTCAGCCCTGCTAACCACCCCACCAAAGTAGCGAAGAGAGCTCCACAACAGCCAAGCAAAGACAGGCATTTCCCCCATTCTTCCTATGCTGCTGATTTATATCCCCTCCACTCATGCCAGAAAGGAGGTGGGTGCTATCAGCTGGTCTCCAGTTTCTTCTGCCCAGCAACACCTGCAGAATGTAGGAGGCTGCTGGTTGCAGGTAGCTCTCCACCAGCTGCCTGTTTGCTCTGCAGCTCCAGCAGCTGCATGATATGAAATAGGAGGGCAGGAACTGAAATCCCAGTCTGCTGGTGTTTGTAATGACTCAATGCATTCGACTCTGAAAACCTAGCTATCTGCAGCAGGATAGCTACAGGTCTCTCAACACAAAACAAGAAATTACACCTTATTTTTTCTTCTTAGTCAGACATGTTAAAAGCAGAAATGGCTCCTAAAGGACAATTGACACAGGAACACTAGTATGTGCATTTTTACTTATGTATGGCTCTTCATGAGCCATGATTGGTCTACTTTTAAATGATCTGCTTTCAGATCACGCTCACATCTCCATCTTTTTACACACAATTTTTTTGGCACACAGAGATTACATTACCTTTGACTTGACTATGTGGGAATTCCCTGCCTCCCAGGGAATCTCCAAGTGATACAGTTAGATATGGGGAACAGCTGGATGCAAAAAGACCACACTGCTTAAGCTTGCTTCTATTTCAGTCATTATCAGCTGCTGGAATGACCCTGTGGAGAGGGAGGGCAAATGAGAAATGGCTGCTCTGTCCCAGCTCCTGTGCCTCTGTGCTAAGCATAGCTGAAACATGTATCAGCCTTTTGACCACTAAGTATTTCACAAGACTTGGGATAGCACCTCCAGAATAAAACTTTTAAAAGAGCAATTTTAAATCAGCATTTTGCATTTGAATGCCAAGATAGAGCCACGTTATCCTCAAGCCATCAGCTGGAACTGTGCCAGGGGTTGGGAACACCCATCCTCTATCAGCTCCCTGTGCCTCATACTGCTTGTTTAGTGTCACCACCTGTGGGGGTGTGCTTACCATTTCCAGGCCATGATGTTTAAACAAAAATTTAAGTACACGTTGCCTAAAGTCACTCTAATTGGCTTGAACAGACAACTAGCTATCCTAATAGGGACATTACAACTGTATTTGTACAGTGTGTGACCCACACCATAGTGAAACATGAGCACCTCATGGGCAAAAGTTAATAACCATTCATTACTGTCCCAGCAATTATATTCTAACCTGTGACTACAGTATGGTATTTTTCCATTAATTTAGCTTATATTGGCCAAGAGATCAGGCGTAGCTGAGAGTAGGATATGTGTGGGTTCAGTTATAAGTTCGCCTTTGTACTACTTAACCCTTCTTTTATACATACTGTGTATGTAGATTCACCAAATAACAGAACTGTTGAATTTGGCAGGCATCTCTGCAGACTGTTTTGTCCAAGTCCCCTGCTCAAAGCAGGATCACTCACAGCTGGTTGCTCAGGGCCCCTGTTGAGTTCTGTATATGTCCAAGGATGGGGATTCCACAACTTTTCTGGACAGCCTATTCCAGTCTTCAATCATCTTCACATTACAAAAGGAAAAAAAAATCTACTTTATATTTACATATAATTTCCTGAATTTCAATTGACTCTCATCCTGTTACTTGGTGTTAGAGAAAAGGCTGTCTTTCTTAGAGTCAAAGAACCATAAAATGGTTTGGGTTGGAAGGGACCTTAAAGACCTTCTAGTTCCAACCCTCCTGACGTGGGCAGGGGCACCTTTCACTAGACCAGGCTACTTAAAGCCCTATCCAACCTGGCCTTGAACACTTCCAGGGAGGCATCTACAGCTTCTCTGGACAACATGTCCCTTAGCTTTACCACCTTTTTAAAGAATTTCTTTCTAATATCTAATCTGAATCTACTCTCAGTTTAAGGCCACTACACTTTTTCCTACTCTTGAAAGAAGTCCCTCTCCAGCTTTTTTTGAAGCCCCCCTTTAGGTACTAGAAGATGCTGTAAGGTCTCCCCAGAACTTTCTCCAGGCTAAAATCCCAAATCAGTCTCTCAAAGACATGGTCCAGCCTTCTAATCATCTTTGTGGCCTTCCTCTGGACAAGGAGGTCCCCACAATCAGGTATTGATACACATGGATGAGATCCCCCTGAGCCATCTCTCCTGCAGCTGAACAGCCACCCAGCACTGTGGATGTGCCCTCACTTTCTTTGTCCTGCTGGTAATGCAGTGGTCTGCAACACGTCACTAGAATACTGTCTAACAAAAGGAATTAAATAATGTCAATATTTGAAGACAAGGATTGTAGTGAGAAGCTTTCAGAAGTACGTCCAACATATTGCATTAGGAAGCACCTCACAGCATGAAGTAGCTGGAACTGGGTGCTGTGTTATTTCAAAGTTCATGTTACTAACAGTTGAAGGTCAGGTAGGATAAAAGTGCTCTTTCCAACCCCTTCCCCATGCACACCACTGAATAATGGCATTAATAATCCAACAAGTTTGTTGAACAACTCTTTGAAACATGACAGAAGAGATTTTCCACCACTTCTCTGGGTAACTTGTGCCAGTGGTAAATTATTCTCCTCACAAAGATGAAAAAAACAATCCCCACACTCCCCCCACAAAAATAAGAAAAAGTAAGGTGGGGGGAGGTGTGTGGAATAAAATAAGAAGTGGCAACATACAGGATTTTATACCTGGTCTACATTTGGTGAGATAATTTTACAACTTTGTGGCTGAGACCCAGATAAAAATATAATACTCAGGATCTGGAAAATCCAGCTCAGAAATGAGACTGCTAAATCCCAGATTTAACCTTGACAAGGTAACTAGAACTGCCCAAGCAAAGTCCCCCACCCTGTTCAGACTGAAGCAGAGAGAGGAAAGCAGTACCATGGCTACAGTGAGGATGTGGTGGAACATCTGAGACATGGCAGCTGTGAGAGCTGCTGCAGAAAGGACTCAGGACTGAGTCCACTAAAACCGTGCAGTCTGTGTGGCTGACTACAACTGCGCATTCTGTGATGAATACACAAGGCAATGTCAAGGACTTGGGAGAAGATGGAGGCTTCTGTGGGACACATCATGCAGGCCAGAGAGCATCGACCCCACAAGAGGGTGCACAGCTTGGAGATAAAAACAAAACTACCAGGAAAGAGAGAAACTTTGCAGTACAAATCCATACACTTCATTGCAGAGGTCATGCTGATTGGGATATTGGTCCCAAAGCAAAAGCAGTGTTAAAAAAAAAAAGACATTAGCACACAAGCAACAGCGGGGCTAAGAAAGAAGCTGTGTCAGTGGTTTCAGCTAGAATTTCACACATCATGAGATGTGTTTACTGCTCATTGAAAAAATTTAAAAGAACAGGATGGAACCCTTCATCTTTATCTTTGCAAACTTTCAGATAAGTTAGCAAGAATAAAGAGAGTAAAGAGAGTCCCATCTGTTATTACTTAAGGACCATGGGTTCTGGAGTCAGATCTGGGACACCATGTCACTCATACTCATTAGAAGCCAAAGGTTTCTGATCTTTGAGGTAAAGCATTAGGAAAACTAAGAGGATCTGGGTTACAGATAAACAGACGTAAATTTGAAATAAGAACAATGAATACAAAGGAGGCCTACAGAGAGATCACAGCAAGGTGGCAGCTCTGGGAGATTCGCTGGATTATGAACATTGTGGCTCATCTACTTGCCTGTAAGAGAGTTTAGTATCCAAGGACCAAGGCTGGCCAGAAGCAGAAGGGGGCTTAATTAACAGAAAGGGGCTACTTAAAAAGTACCCATGTGATACTAAGTACAAAAATAAGCTATTCAAAACATAAATGTTTTCCCCACAGTTCTCAAGTATTACAGTATAACAAAATAAGAAACTGCTGGCTTACAGATTTCAAGTTATACTGAAAATTTGATATCAGTTACTCAGACAGGGAAGGAGTCATTTGCTTTAATTATGTAGTACAGCAAGTTTTCTGGCTTTAGACACAGCAAGTTACTTTAATTTATTAAAATTTTTATACTTAAGTATAAAAATTTCAGACATGAAGCATTGCTGATCATGACTGCCTTGCCCAGTTAAGAAGACCAGATAAACAGTCTTCTTCCCAGGCTGTGGTACCACCCCAGCTTCCCAGTCCCTCTCATCACAGAATTCCTCTTCACTCATTGGCTGCTTCCCTGTAGGACAGAAAAAAAATATCAAAGTTAAATCTAATGCTACCAGGAGCAGGCTTTCTCTCACCAAACACAACTGAGCAATTAAGTTCCACATATGCTGAAAACCTTGAAACTCCTTGGTGTAATAGACCATGACAGTTTCCTTATTGTTGGAAAAAGGGCATTAAACAATTCAAGAGCAAGGACATTTAATATGGGTCTTTAAATGACTTAGTGATTTTAAAACATGCCATTCAGCAATGCCTTCCAGACATCTCATCACAGCAAGATTCAAAATGAAATATGGGATAAGAACTGGCTACATGACAAACCCCCATCTTCATATAAAACTGTGTAAGGGATGCTCCATGCTTTTCATGACAGCCTGTATCAAATGGTGGTGATTTGTATTATAAACATCCACATGTAAGTGAAAAAAAGAGCCTCCAGAGATATCGAAATCCTCACAGATTGCCCTTCTGTTTTGCAAGCAGTAATTAAGGAGTCAAATTATCCTATTTTAAATCCTTATCATCTCTTCTGCTAGCCAATTTGAAAAATATTACCAATAAACTGTAGGTACTGCAAGTTAATTGAATAATTTATTCAACTAAAAAGAGGAAATTGTTGGGCTGACGTATTTTGGAAAATTATCTTCCTTCAGGACAAATCATCAGATTCTTATCAAAAATTTACCTGAGGTCCAGTTACCAGCTTTAAATGTTCAGCATTAGAAATCTGCTGAGCTTATGTCTTTCCAGACATATATTGAAATGTGGCTTTGTAATGAAAATAAAGTAGTCAGGGGATGGTTGAACCATGGCCTTTCACCTCTCAAGAGAATGTCTGGACCACTTATAAGACACCAGTATCTCCTTTAGTAATGCTTTCCATTTGCAAGTGGTAGCAAGCATTTCCCAAGCCAATGTGAGAAAAATCACTTTCTTACCTAACAGATCCCAGCTGAGCAGGCTTGGGACTCAGTGCCTGCTCCAGCACAAAGGCCTAGTACACAAATAATCAGTCTTGGCATGTGTGACTGGGGACATGGATCATCATGGCACATCCCAATCCAGGCAGCACCCACTGATCATAGTCATGAAAAGGATTTGAACTATTTCAGGGCGAGAAGGAATCAAAATGGAACCTGCATCTGTCACAGGTGTAAGAGGGTGTCTCAGCTCCTGAATTTTGGAGTATAAGGCTTTCTGGAAAATTTTAGTCAAATTTCATCCGAAGAGCTTTCAGGTGATAAAAAACCTGTATGGGTTTAAAGCACTGACAACAGAAATTTGACCATTTCTCAAATAAAGTTTGTTTGCTTCCAACCACTATGTCTTACAATATACTACTACTTTAAGAGCACTGGAAGATTGATCATTTCCAGATCTGTCTGTCTCTGGCTTTGACTCAGAGCAATGCTAGTGTGGGACTGACTACACATCTTAATTACTTCTCATTCCTCCCATGTAGATTTCTGATATTTATTCTAAGCAGTAGATCATAAGACTTGGAAACATGTATTTATTACGAAATTAGGAGAAATGACTGAATTCTAAAGCTTATGTATTATAAAATACAAGGAAAAACAAAGCACATCAGAGAATGCTTTCAGAACAGATGTAACATCAGGAACCTGAAGCTGTGCAAATTTCTGTATAACATAATGAACAAAGGCACCTCAGAGCAGGGAACCCAAAATTATATTAAAAATCTGATGACTAGTTTTGTAAAGATGTTAAATATTAGCAGTAATAGGGTCTACTGGATCTTCATAGAAAAAGAGGAAAAAACATTCTGGGATAGTCCTTTTTGGTTTAAAGCTCTCTGGGGCAGTTCCTGCAGGATTTAGTCCCTGAGGCAGAGAAAGTAGCCCATTATAAAAGGCCAGAAGAATACTTAGCAGCTGGGTACTGCTCAGTCTCAGGGCCCAATCAGGGAGCTCTGGGAAAGACTGAGCTGCCCTCTCTTCATTAACAAGGCACAAACTGGCTTGGAGACAAGTCTAACACTCTGCATCACAGGGAGAGATCACAGGGTTCGAGCTGACAGGGAAGCCCCTGGGAGTAGCTGTATTTGAATTACTGACACTCTTCTAGGAAACAGCTCTGTCAGAGTAGGACAAGGCTGTGTGGACACAGGCTAAGGTAAATGTCCTCTGATAACAGGAGAAAGCAAAGGTGCAAATGAAATGGAGATACATCTGCAGCTGGTGCCAGGAGTAGAAAAGGGTTTAGCTTTGGGGATGATGCATTTTTAGACAAAACCCATTTTTTTTTATAAGGTGTGTGAGTGAGAACCACCTGCTTATTATCTCTTCTCAGCACCAGAGAGCAATTAGAACTTCTTTTACAGGCTTTAGAACTACCAAATGCTCTTAGGTGTGACCTGAGAAGAGTCAGCAAGAGCGTGTTAAATTACAATTATGAATTGTCCAAGATGAGACCAACATGGGTGCCCAAGGTTAACTTCTACATCTGCACTAAAGTGGATTTGGAATGTAACCTAAACTGTCCAAAGAGAGTGGTCCCATGTCCAAATATGGAGACTTCTTGGAGACTTCTTTTGTGCATGTTTTGGAAGAAAAGCTGAGTGGATGTAATTTGGATAGACAATATGGGAGCAAACAAATGACATCTCTAAATCTTCAGGGACAAGTGCTGGAGGAGAAGAAGAAATTTATATGCAAATTCTCTCAGGAAAACATACTTATTTCATGAAACATACAGAAAGGGCAGTTTAAATGACTGACATGCCTGGGAGCTTTGGTTTCACCCGCCTAATACATCAAGCAGCTAAGCAAAGCATAGTAGAACTCAATAAATTTTTTTGCTTGAGTTCACTATCTTGCTTCTGCACTTTGTTTTTCTAATTTTTATTCATGAAAAAAACCCCTAAAAACAAACCAAATCCACACTAAGATCCAAAGCTCTTAATTCTCTCAAGTGTATTTGTAACAAATGGGTGCTTTCAGCAGCCATCAGGCAGCACCGTGAATTTCAAACAGGAAAATCCATATCTGATGGATTTCATCTACCCAGCTGAGTAATTTTAAGCATTCACTGCCCATGAACATGTGATTTTAATCTCACTGAAATATATGAGGCATGCAGCAAGGAGAACATACCATAGTTTCAACATATATTGCACTGACCTCTGTGGAAGGAGTGTGTGCAGTCAGTGCAGCAGAGGAAATTACCATCCAGGTCTCATTTTTCTGAGCATTGCACTGTATTTTATGTGTATTTGAAACCTAGGGTGATTGAGGTTCATGTTGTAGTTAAAAATAAATGTCTACACAACCAATTAATCATGGAATTTGAATTAAATGTTGGCTTAGATCTCTGCTTATGAACACAGGTTTTTTATTATAGCTTCCCAATATATTTTTATGGAGACCTTTTTTTTTTAGGTCTGATTATAATTCTGTGTACTGTTAAATGTGCACGTGTGCACACATATCTGTATAATGTGCACAGTTATTTATCTAATTAACATCCACTGTTCTGAGTCATCAATTTAACTTTTTCTAAGGACTAAAAGAACAGCAACCCATACTGATTTTCCAACCAATCAAAAAAAGACAAATCACTCTTCAGGCAAATCAGGAGTCTTGACTTAAGCTTACCTGTACTTGGATCTTTGCCAATCCTTTAAAATCACCTTTCAAGAAATATTCCAAAAGTCTACAGAAATGTCTCTGAGCTTTAGATACAGTATCTGCCAGGAAACTGCAATGTTATTTAATTACAAAATTAACCCTGAACGTTTTGGTGGGGAAAAAACTGGAAAGTTTAGCTCTTTGAAAGTAGTATTCAAATTCAAAGCCTGTGGGTGGAGTTGGGGTGTGAAGGTGCATAAATAGGCAATAGGAACAGAAGCATTCACGCTGAAACCAGGAACACCTTCACATCCTGGCCGGCGTCTGAGAGAGTAAACAAGGTAAGGCACTGCACACTCCCTGCTGCAGGAGGTACCCGGGGAGCTGGGAGCCTGAGCTAGCTGGGGATGGGGAATCTGGTCAGTGGAAAGAAAAGACTGCAGCAAAGCAGGCACAGTCCAGCACAGCTTGTTATGAAGGAAAATGTCTAGAGAAATATTGGCTTTGCAGCTAAAAAAAAGAAAAAAAAAAAAGAAAAAAAAAACAGGAGAAGAGGGGTTCTTTTAGAAATCTTTTCAAAAGTGCACATAAGTGTTCCAGAGGCAAGGTTTTTAAGGAGCAGATTTAATGTTCCTCTATTTCTGTTTTCTGCATGCTGCCTCCATAACCTGATCTTCAGCGTGCCTGATCTTCAATTTCCTGGTTGTCCCATACTTTTTTATTTTATTTTTTTTTTTTAAAGAAGCATTACTTCTGCTATACAGCTCTAGCCAAAACAATCCTTGAGGCAACCCAGACAATCCAGAGTTTAATTAACTTCATGCAATTTTCCTCCTTGTCAAGGAGACTTTTCTTGGGGCAGAAATGCAATCTGCTGCAAAAGTTGTATTTCATACCCTTGAAACAGGGACTCTTTGGATGTTTGAGCTCTATTGGACATCCCAGTAGCAAAGAGCACTCTATCACTCATGGAAAATCAGCTAATGTCTCCTCCTGCAGTTCCTACCTGGAAAAACACTTCTGTTTAGTTTTCATTGTCTGAACTTTAAAAACAGCCTGTTGTAGTGAGGGTTGTTTTGTAGGCTTGGATTTTCTTTTTTTCTTTTTTCTTCTTATTTTATTTTTAATGAATCTTTTCAATGTTCTATACTCCTTTTGGAACATCTTAAATTTTCTTTTTGTACCCATTATATTGGTTCTAGTTTCTAGGAGGAAATGTAATGAGAAAACATAAGGTCATGTTGCTGAAATGATTTTCCCCTTCAGCTGAAATGCTGAGGAACTTCCTATCAGACCATCTCCAAGCCCCAGCCAGCCTGGCTCAGGAAAAGCTCTCTGCTTTGTGCTGCTTCCACCCTCAAACTCCATTTCAGTTTTCACTGGGCCACACATCAACTCCTCCCAACTCTTTTTGTTATACATTCTCCTGGGTTTAAGGATTAGATGGGGGTTTTTTTGAGGGGAAAAAAAACCACAGGACTGGAAGCTTCAGCACCATTAAGCTGTGTATATGCTAATGTTCACTGTAAAGCCCAGCTTAAATATTCTGACTTCTTATTTGAGTTGCTCCCACAGCAAAATGGGGGAAGAGCTGAGACAAATTAACTTCAGCACCTGCAGCTGGGTTACTCTAGCGCTGGGAGATCAAGGTAGAACTGTAAACTTATTAGGACTTGCAAGGACTTTTGGAATCGCTGTAACTCAGTTTTTTTACTGAGCATATTCAATATAAGTAAAAAGAAGAGGGAGAAATTAACAAACACAGACATGCACATCCTAAAAAGGCAATGGCATGAAGAGGGGAGCGGGGAGCAGCCGGGTCCTTCAGGGCTGTTAGCTGAGCAAAGCTCACCTTCCGTGCCCTCAGGCCCCTGCCTGGAGCTGCTCCTTTCAGCCCTGACTCACCCCGCTGCATATTTGTCCCTCGGCCCGCTGCTTTACCTTTGCTGTCCTTCCCTGCTGCGTGCCTCACCGCCAGCACCCACCTGGGAGGCACCACGGCCACCGCAGTTTCTCTCACCTGTTCCAGGAGCAGCCATGGAGAAGAGTTACGTGCCCGTGTTCTTGCTGCTCATTGTCATCTCCTGTGCTCTGGCAAAGGATGCAGGCAAGAAGGATTCAAAGGACACTACTACTAAGCCAAAACTGCCTCAGACACTCTCCAGAGGTAAAAAACAAACAACTGAAAAAAAAAAAAAAAAAAAACCTCCACCAAATTTTTTAGAAAATGCAATCTTGTGAATATTTCAGCTACTATATTCTTATAAAAAATTAATTTTCTTGCAACTCATTCTGCAAAACCGTTTCTAGTGTTTCCTAGCACCCTCTCCTCCTTCATTCCTGATTTAAAGCCGTCAGGCAGCGGGCCTGTTCCCAGCCCCTCCCGGCAGGGCTGGGCAGGGACAGGACTCGCCCCCGGGGTCCCGGCCCCGCTTGCAGGGCGCTGTCTGAGGGTGTGTGTGCCCTGTCCCTCCCGCAGGCTGGGGAGACCAGCTCATCTGGACGCAGACCTACGAGGAGGCGCTTTTCCGGTCCAAGCACAGGTACCAGCCCCCCGTGCCCACCCTGAGCCCCCCGTGCCCACCCTGAGCCCCCCGTGCCTCCCCCGTTCCTAACGAGGGCTCTTCTTTTCCAGCCAGAAACCCCTGATGATTATCCACCACTTGGAAGACTGCCCACACAGCCAAGGTAATCCTTTTGCACTCGGGAGGGAAAAAAAGAAATAAATCTTGTTTTAATTTTCTGGGAAAACACCGCTTAAAAAAAAAAAAAAAATCAGCCACCGTTCTGCTTAAACCTTAGTGAAGTACTAGCCTGCACAAGCATGGGAAGTGTTCTTCAAGTTACTGTACCACGAAGGTGTTTTTCAATGTGTAGAAATAAAATGATAATTCAGTGTTGTATGATACAAAATGGATATCGAAATGACCAGAGGTCAGTATGGTTTGACCTCTGACAAATCTGGATTTGGTTCACTGCACAATCAGCCAAAATCAATAGCAAGACCAGTAGCAAGAAATAACAGTTTGTTGGAAAGACATATTCAGCTCTCGATATCATCAGGGATTGAGGCTGAATCCAGCCAGGGACTAAATCAATCAAGGCTGAAACTGAGTTCTTCCAGGATTTCTGGTAACTGTTTATCTGAGGGCCCTCCTTCCTGCAAGTCAATCCACACAGCAAGATCTTTGCATCTATCTTTGCTCCAGTGATGCCAGAAGGGTCTTTGTGCAAGTATTTAAACCCTTCGAAACATTTTAGTCTGAAGCCTTACATGCTGTATTATCATGAGCCTTGAGATGTGGGGCCAGAAACCACAACAGTAGAACAGGAGGTTTGAAGGGTCAAATGCTCAAATTCAAACCTGAGCAGACAAATTTGAGAGCCAGCTGTACTCTCTGGAGGAAGATGGGACATTTTGCACTATTGTAATTACTCTTCAATGCAGAATATAAATGAATGGATCATGTTCCAATGGAATGAACTGAAAATCTTTGCTTGCTGCACTAGTAAACTGGAAAATCTCATTTTGTTTCATCAGTTTGTTTGAATTTCTTTTTGGAGGACAATATATTTCAAGGGCATCCTTTAATTTTCTTTCTCGTTTGTTTCTACTCTAGCCCTCAAGAAGGTCTTTGCTGAACACAAAGATATACAGAAACTGGCTGAAAAATTCATTCTCCTGAATCTTGTGGTAAGTTTTCCAGTTACACCTAATTAAGTGAAAGCAATGAAGTTCTGATATTAATTATGGCTTCTCTAACTTGAGTTTAATAGCTAGGGTGGGCTAGGAAAATGCCCACTGCTGAAGCATAACAGATTTTTTTAGTAAGTCTTTTTCATTTGTACCTATCATAAACTCAGAATATGAGGAAGTGTAAAGTTTAATAACAACATGAACTGTTACCAATTTGCAATTCCAGATGTTAAAAAACTGCATCCCAGACAGTGAAACTCTTAAACTGCAAAATGTATTATTTGAGCTATATTTCATAATACAAAGCATGGTGAAGAAAAAAAAAATTAGGTAACATGCCCTTCTTGACTAGGAACCTTCTCTGTTTTCTTTAAGTATGAAACCACAGACAAGAATCTTGCACCTGATGGCCAGTACGTCCCTCGGATTTTGTTCATAGGTGAGTACCTTAAGCATCAAAGCTGTTCTCAGAACAGAGCCCCTGCTGCACCATGCATCTCAAATCCTCAGGCTGATTAACAGGAATTTATTTCATGAGAAATGCAAAGGTACAAGTTGGTTTTGTGGATCAAATTGACTCAATACCACCCAGCTTGACAGGGCCAGCATTCCTCCCTCAATGGCTGATGCCACAGTCGCTGGAATGGGTAGCTCATCCCATTCCTAATAAACCTGCAAACACAACACTTTAAACTGAAATGTCAGTAACCCTGTTAGAATAATCCCTTAGTCAGCTGAAGTAGATATGTCTCACAGAAACATTCAGGAAGCTATCAGGAGTGCAGAAAGCTTTATTTCCTTTTATTTCCTTCTGCTTATAGGTTAACCTCTACAAATTCTCTCACCCTTTTTTCCCCAGATCCTTCCCTGACTGTGAGAGCAGATATTACTGGAAGATACTCAAACCGCCTCTATGCATATGAGCCCTCTGACATTTCATTGTGTAAGTAGAGTGTTCTGACACATTCTGGAAATATTCTGAAAGCAGCCACATTTTTCATGCGAAAAGGAATAACACCAGGCATTACAGATTCCTGCCATCAGTACTTGCTGAAAGACATTTAACCAGGATTAAAATTAAACAGGATGCTAGACTAAAACCCAGTGAGATGAAGAAAATGATGGCAGAGCCCTGGAGCCTTAAGCATCCATCTGTTTTAAAAGCAAGCATACGTCAGTAGGAACTTGCATAATTCAGCAGCGTTCACTGCAAGCAACGGTGAGAACTCACACACGAGTCCCAGCAGGCCAGGTCAGGAAACCTTGTGGGGGCAGGGAAAGATGTTTGCTACAGCCATCCCTCACTGCTGCACAGCTCCAGTCTCTGCTCATTAATTAATTAATTAATTTTGGCATTAATCAATGTTCTCACCAGTAAAAATTAAACCCATGATGTTCACAAATTGCTTGGAAGAGTAGTGCATCTGAATCCCTACAGCAATAGGCATGTGATTAAAAGTTTTAATAATAATGACATTTTCTCTGCAGCATTTTTGGTTGCTGGCAGAGGAAGTTGCAGCAAAAATAACATGCATGAATATTTCATTTCTAGTGTATTCAAATATGCAGAAAGCGCTGAAGCTCCTGAAGACTGAACTGTAAGGGGAAAGAAGAAAGCCCTTAAATTGAAGTCTTCTCTTCCATCTCTTCGCCACACCTTGATACTGGTGAAGAGACTATTTAGAGTGATATTTAGTGATGTGTAGTGATGGTTTCTATACATAAACACTACAGTTTTACATTAGCACTTTTGTAATTTTTTGCATTTTTAAAAGCTGGAGGCTTTTATTTTAAGGCGTACAGAAGAATACTGTATGATTCAACTGTAAAAATGATTTTTTAAAAAATAAATTCATTTCAAGTGTTTACATACAAAACATTGCTGTGTTTTCAATTTCTTTCTCTTATCTTCAGCTACCATTATTAGAAACAGTAAAATCACCATGTTGCTTGAGAAAACAGCTTGCATTTTACATTCAAGCAGTTTGGAAGCAAAAAGGCTGTTGTGGATCAATCCCAGCCAGCAGCCTCGCCCCACACAGCCACTCGCTCTCTCACTCCACTCCAGTGAGATGGGAGAGAGAATCAAAGTAAGAAAACTCAAGGGTTCAGATAAAGACAGTTTAATAGGTAAAGCAAAAGCTGTGTGCACAAGCAGAGCAAAACACAGGATTAATTCATTGCTTCCCACAGACAGGCACGTCTTCAGCCACTTCCAGGAGAGCAGGGCCCCACCAAATGTAATGGTGACTTGGGAAGACAAACACCATCATTCCAACTGTGTCCCTCTTCCTGCTTCTTCCCCTAGTTTGTATGGTGAGCATGGTGTATCCCCTTATTCAGCTGAGTCAGCTGTCTCTCCTGTCCCCACTGTCTCTCTGCCCCCTCCCAATTTCTCCTGCAGCCCAGCTCTACTTGCTGGCAAGGCAGTGTGAGGGAGCTGCAAAGACCTCAACTCTGTGTCAGCAATCACAGAAAACAACCTTGTGTTATCAGCACCGTTGTGGCTGCAAATCCAAAGCACAGTACCACACAAGCTACTGTGAAGAGAGTCAACTTCACTCAGCCAAACCCAGCAGAGGAAAGCAGCTTTTTATCTCCAGTTTCAGCAGATAGCTCTCTATTACTCAGCCTACTTTATCTCCAGTTATTTTCTACTAGCACCAGCCTGTGTGGAGCTTTCATTATCAGCCCTTTCTTTACAGCTAAGATAGCAAGAAGTGAAAATCTTTCACAGAAAAGTACTTGAGACTAGAGAATGGGAGTTTGCATACAGAGCTTGTTTTCCTTTTGAACTGGCTGTATTCTGAAGTGACTTAAGATATAACTGCTTCCCATAAAAGGTCCCTGTTTACATCAGATTTCAGTAAAGCCCTGAGATAATTAATAAAGGGATACCACATTGACTATGTGGCTGGTTTCACAATTGCTTATTTATAAGCCCAAAGAGACAAGAGAAGTCAGAGCTAAAATAAATGCTGCAGACAAGACCATGAGAGTATACATTACATAAAGACTTATGCAGAAAGGAGACTTTCCAGTCTCAAATACCTGCTATCTCTGAACTCAGCAGAAGCAGCACTGAGAAATGCTTTGGCCAGGACCATGCCTTCATTATTTCCTCAGTTCTTTGGCAATAACAGCATTCTGACTGCTTCTATTACCACTACTGCCACTACCAGTCATGGTGAAAACTACAAGAGGAAAATGCTTGGGAGGGCAGAACAGGTGAGAGAAGCAAGGGTTTCAGCTCAAGGGAATCTCTCAGCAAAATCAGAAGGGGGAGGTATTTGCTAATAGGTCTTTGGCAAGCTGTGTGAACCCTGCCTACCAGAAAACCTCAAGAGGTGCCTGGAAAGAGTTCCAGAGTTGGAATTCAGCATTCCTTCAGCACTTCAGTAAGATGTAACCTTCTACTGCAGCATCCAGAAGACAGAGGGAAAAAACATGCAGTGGGGGGCAGAAATAGTCTCTAGAATCCGGTATCAGTCAGAAAAAGCAAAAAATGTGGTCATATCTCTCAGCAGAGGGACAGCACAGAGGGAGGCCAAAGCAGCTGGTTTTCAGAATTATCTTTACCCGCTCATCCCAAAGTACACTTACTAGAGCTATGTGACATAAAACAAAGGCTGCCTGTGCCATCATGTTTTACAAAGCTGTTTTATAACACTATGAAGTAGCATCATTTTCTTAAGCAGAGGTATTGATGCTCTGTGTAACATCTAGTAAATGGATGTAAGACCTAACTACAAGGGTCTACTAATGTACATGCCTAGGTGCAAATACACAAGTTAGTCCAGCCTGCAAGTATCATGAAATGTTTCTGAAACTGAAATTCTTCTTTTTTGCACTCAAGGCTATGCTTTTCTCATCTACCTTTCACCATAAGCAAATTTGCAAGAATCTTAATACGTAAGTGGTCAACTTAATCCTGCTCTTTTAATTCTTTCCTCTAAATACAGATTTTTTTTAGGCTTGCAGAGGCATCAAGCCAAGTTAAGATACCTAAAAAAAGTCTCTTTCCATTTCTTTGGAAAACCTGGAAAATCATTGTTAAAATACATATGGATTATTAGATAACCCGAAGTACACAGGATGGATATGGGGGTTTTAATAATTCCACTAGCATTCAGATAATCTTCTAATTAATTAGAAGATTAAAACAGTAATGTAAGTTAAGAACATTTACACATTCCTACTCACTTGTCAGCTATAGCTGACAGGTATCACTTCAAGTTATACAAGCTTTCCCTTTTCTAAAAGTTACTTTTATGTGAAAGGTGGCAGATATTGTGCAGTAGTATCAGGATGTTAGTCAATATCTGGATTCACTTTCTCACATAGATGGAGGAGAATTAGATTGCTTTGTAGCCAATTATTTTTATATGATGAAAATGTGTATGTGTTTTGAAAGAAGACATCCATCTACGTTTTTATAGAATAACCAACTTGAAGAAAACATTTCAACAAACTAAGGCCAAGACATCTAATGTAAAGAGTAAGAATGCTTCAAGTTAAATTACTCCATTACTTTAACACTGTGCTGCTGTAAATAGCTTCTAGAAAATCTGGTTACAATGAAGTCCAAACCTCAAGCAGTCAGGTGAAAATTAAAAAGCATTTCTAGAAAACAACAACAAAAAATCTTTGTGTGGTGAAAAATGTTTTTCAAGAAGAGAAAGTAACAAATGACAAAACTGACCAAGAAGAAGTATAAATAACTTTTTTAGGTGCTCTAGTTTGGCACGTCAGAATAGAATGGCATTTCTTTGATACTCACACAAGTCAGACTTTCTCTGAAAGTCTGAACACTCTTCACCTTCCAAAATCAAAGTCAGACTCATTGTGTTTTACTGCCCCCTTCAGAATCAGATTTGGAAAGCAAACCACACCTCTGATTGGGAATTTCAGTGTTTGTGTGGGTGGATGTGTTTGTTCAACCACGATCGCCAAAGAGATGATATATTTTTAATATGATAGATAAACTTTAACCATTCCATACAATTCACTGATCTGTCTTTTGACTACTAAAACAAATTCACATTATGAGGCACAAGAGTTTTGGAAGTGGTAATATTTTCAATATTTTTGCACTGGTGCACACTTACACTCCAGTATAAGCTACCATATTTATGAAACCAGATCCACCCAAAACTAAGCACTACAAAAACAACCAGGAAAAAAGTCAAAATTGAAGCAGCAATGTGGTGTTATTTTAAGCTTCATTAACCCTCTCCATATGACAACTCCTTGGATTTATTACTGTAATGCACAAAACACAGAGCCTGTCTAAACCAGGAAAATAAACTGTTCCTAAAGGCAGCCATGAGATCATCACTGCCCTCTTGACATGTATTGGGAATGGCTGGGGAGCAACTGGGGGAAACAGGACAGCAACTGGGAGAAGAAAAGCACTGTGTACATTTCATTAGACTTCAGTGGGCCTGAAGGCTCTTAAGATGTTTCAGCACGTGGAGTGGGCTCTTACCCTGGATCTCCAGGTATGTGCTCGAGCCAGACTCAGCAGCTGGGCAGGCACAGCAGCTCCCAGAGCAGCTCCAGAAGGTGCTGACCACAGATGCTGAACACTCAGCTACAACTGAGAAGACAGGGTTCTACAGCAAGTTCATGACATCCCTCTGCTTTCAGTTTCTGCTCTTTCCCTTCCAAACCTCAAGACAATTCCTTCTTCAGGAGGACTCAAGCCCATTAAAGTCTGCAAGTGCTTTGATGGGCATATGTTTCAACTTCTTTTTGCCTCCTCTGCAGGAGTAAGGAGGGATCTCTCTAGCAAAGACTGTATGAGCATCTACTTCTGTCTGCCTCCAGACTTCCTTTCCATCTTGCTCAGGTGCTGTATTCCTTGGCAGAGGGCCTTAATACTCTTCCCCTTTTCTTCCTGTAGACTTGTCTTTCAGGCTAAGCAACTGCCTATCCTGCCAGCAGCAGCAACTGAGTGAAGGATGATTGAAGAAAAGGTGCTGTGCAGATCTGCAATTCAGTATGATGAGAAATAAATGGAACATTGTGCACCTTGGGTATTTAGATGTCTCCTGTTTCAAGCTGATGCACCACTTCTTTTACAGGCAGCAAGAGGGACTATGCTTTCCTTCAGCTCAGACAACACTTTCTACATGGTAACATACCATTCTAACTTGAATTCTTTGTTTTCAGAAAACAAACTACTGGAAACCATTTTTTTTGTTGCTGTTTTTCTTTCTTGTTTTTTTTACATGTCATTCAATTTTTCATGAAATCAAGACTGTTATCTGGATGACACAGAAATATACACTGCTGAGTTATTACAACAATGACTTTACACCATCTAAAAAAAAAAAATAGCTGTACAACAACTTTCCAGACATCAAGTTTCTTACATCAGAGATGACAGACATTGATTGTGCAAATACCAAACCTCATTCACTTGTCAAGGGAAAAAAGTTTCAAGTTAATCAGCTGCAGATTACATTCTCCTGGTTTTCTTCATTCATTGTTCTCATAATGACAATATTCATTAACATTGTTTTTATTCTCAACAAAATTCTAAAGCTACCAGAAAACCAAAACAAACAGGGAAGGGGAGGGGTGAAGGCTACAGTAGTCATTAACATACACTTATGTGCACTATAGAAAATAACATCTCTAGCTTCTATTTTTACCTTAACAGGAAAGTGGGAGACAAAAATTTTACTAGAGTACATCCTAAAACCTAAGTAAATCATACCCAACCATCCACCGTAAATTTTTATCATTTTAATGAGAATTCATGTGAATTTTTGTAATCAATGAATACAGCAGAAAATACCTCTGTTATTTTTAACACCAGATAACCCAGTAGTGCTATAAAACTCATTGTATAGAGTTCACCATATCAATTAACAAAGTCTTAACACCAGCAGTTCAACTCTGCCCAGCTACTGAATGCACCCATCTACTTTAAGATAGAGATTCTTAGAAGAAAAATAGGAGAAATTAAATATGAAAACTACATATTTCTTACAGAACTTGAGTTTTATTTTAGGTATGTGTAGAATACCTATTATGGAGAAATACTAAATTATGGAGAATCAGTATTTTTAAGTAGAGGGTGCATAGAGAAGATTTAGTCCTTTATAAATTTCAGATAAATGCACTAGGGTTTGCACGAGGATCCTTTTGGTTCCTGTATCTGTAAGTCAGCCAGACTCCCAGAATCTGAAAATAAAAACCAAAGATATTATTAAGCAGAGGGTCTCCATCCCCTCCTCTAGTTTTACAATATTTGTTTTAAACATAAAAGCATGACAATGAATTGACAGTATGTAAGTTTAGGATATTTCACTGTTGCTAAAATTGTACAGCCATAGTCTATCTTTCTTAATTAGAAAAAAGAATGCACGCTCACTGAGAAAAATCATACCCTAGCAACAGAGAGAAAAGCAAAACAAATACCACAAAACTGTAAACAACAAAAGTCAAATCCATATTCCCAATGCAATAAAAAATTTCCCACTGTTATAATGGAAGTTAAATTATTCTTCTCTCCTCCCCAAATGATAAATACTCAAAAAGCTACTTTTAGTATAATGATAAAAAAATCCTCTGAATCATTTCATTTTATCATTACCACTTAACTATACAGCTATTCTTGTGCATTTTCAAATCTTGCCATTCCCCTCACATACCTTCCCTGCTCCCAGCACTTCCACCTTTTTAGCTGAGATGGCTGAGGTCAGCATCATTCTGTTTAAGTTGCCATATGTACAAACCTTCTAAAAACTGCACTTAAAGGCAGGAAGAGCATTTTCACATGCTCTACTTTGGGAATAGAAAAGACCTGCTCTGATGATTTTTATACTCCAATCAATAAAGCAAGTTATGCATTATCATGCTACTAAAGCAAAGAGCCAAAGACCTTTTTAATTTTAACTAGTTTAAAATACAGTTCACTCCTCATGCAACTCTATCTTTGCACTACAGGTGGCACCAAAAAAAAAATCCTCAGACCTTATGTGCGCTGGAGTGGGGAATAGGTGGGAAGAAGAGGGAACAAGGTAAAGCAACAACACTCTTTTTATTACTGTTGGAGAATGGTACGCCTGAACAGCTAACTTTCTGCAAAGCTTAAACTTTACAGCACCACATTTTAATGCTGAGGTTTGTTTCTAAATAACAAAGTTGCACGAAAAGCCTTCCTTCTGACAGACTTAAGCAAGCTCATAGCTTTGAAAAATTTGGCCTAATTAATTATTTGAATTCTGAGACTGGACTGAGGTTTCCTGTAATAAACCCCCTAAAATTGTGTTTCACAAAACAAAGCTTTAAAAATGGGAAAAAGTATTCAATTTTCCAACCACTCACTCACCTCTGTGAAACTGAAGAAGAGTCCTATCCCTCCAACAAATCTCAGCACCATTCCAGAATATTCTTCCATTATCGGTGCACATGGTCTACAGTGGAGAGATCTAAGACAATCCTGCAGCAGATACAGAGAATTGTTTTCCATTTGCTGACACTTCATTGTTTGAAAGCATCTAGTTTGCTCTAGAAGAGACTGCTACCCATGGACAAAACTCCAGCAGTTTTAAAAGACTCCAAGAGAGCAAGTATAAATAAGTGACAGTGGAGTACAAACTTTGCAGGGTGCCCTGTAATTATCTTTCCAGTAAGTTAAGAGAAAAGCCTAGTAACAGTGTAACAACTACTTTACACATCTGTTAAAATGCTGCTTTCTGTAACTATGAAAACAGTTGTACATTTTTGAACAAACACGGTGTGAAAAAGTTACGGTTTTTCACACTTGAAGAACTTACAGCGGCGCAGGTTTCATTCGCATAAAACACTCTGAATCCACAACAATTCAGATTCCTCTCAATATCTGTCCTTGCGCTGTTGGTGTTACTCCATCCCACCTCTAGAAGTTCACTCTAGAAGCCATAAGCAAATACAAATTACATTAATTGAACTGTTTTACATGCAAGACAATACACAAAGTCAAGCTGATAATGCCCTAACTGAAGACTTCAGACCTTGATGCTTAACAGGAGAATATAAATATATTAAAGAATGACTGGAGTGTCCAAAGAGGCTTGTAGCTGATGAAAGAGCAGCACCTAACAGCAGCACATTCACGGGCATAATTCCTTTCCTTCCTTTGTTTTTGCTAAACCCAACAAAATCACTAATAAAGGGACATGTGACTAATCTAGCTGGGACTGCCCAGGCTATGCACAAAAAGCACCCTCGCATGCAAAAATTGATTATTTAGTCACTGTGCCCTTACCCACTTCCTGTGTAGTAAGAACTGGTGTCCATTCCACATGGAAGACTGCTGTACTTTCACACCTAACTGCCTAATGTAGTTATGACCTTTCCAGTTACACAAGAACAATTCAGTGACTTTATCAAATTTACCACCATGATTACTGTTTATTTCATCAGCTTATCTGAAATTTTGAATAGGAGACATATTCAAAATATCATGCTGCCACACCTGTGATCATAAACCTAGAAAGGAACCTTAAAAACAAATAAAACGTTTTTTAAGAAAGGTCATTTTAGGACCCAAATGTATTTCTTTCTAGCTACCAGAGCCAAGCACTGACCAAGGTCTAGTCTTTAATAAATAGGACAATGCTGATTTTGTTAAAATATGCTCTCCCCGTTTTATGGAGGACTACATAGAAATACATGAGCCTGTGTACATATATATTTATAGTGCTATGCTATAGATTAACTGAGAAGTCAGGAAACTTTTCTTACCTGCTGTTCCTCATTTAGTGCCAAACATGCACAGGAGACAGAAAACTGGACAATAAAGACTAGCAGAAGAATAATCATGTACTGGAAACAATCAATAGTTAAGGATATCCTCTCATTAATTTTGCTTTTATAACATACACACCTAATGGTATTCCTTATTTCACTGGGTAACAGTAAATTCTTTAAAAGAAAAGAACTATGGAAGCAAATTCTGACTGGATGTGGCAAGGATGACCTAAATAATGTCCCCAAAACCCAATCACCATGTATTATCTCTTTTTGGCTACTACTACACCTAGCTGGTATTTCCGGGTTAGGTATTTCTTGCCTAGCAAGAACATGAGCAGAGAGGTTAATAAAAGGAGCTTTGAGAGAAAAATCTCCAGTTATTTTCTCCAACTTAGGGACTTGTGAAATTTCAATATACTTCACTTAAATAAAATAGTAGAGAAAATATTTTTCTGGGTATTGCATATTCAGATTAGTTTTTTTTCAATGACAGAGCCCTGTAATTAATTACAAAAAATAACTTTATTGTAGGTTAAAAATAAAAAAAAAGGTAAGAGTTGCTCTTGGAACACAGCCTCACACACTTTTGGACTATTGCATCTGAAGATGATATAAAACCAAAAGAATTAAGTTTGATACTAAAGATTATGTTTTTAAAGTTGGGCAGTACTTTCAAAATTTTGCTGCTGTGTTCAGAGGTAGATACTTCACACAATTAATCTGTTTGTAAAGTGGAGGTTAGTTCTTATTCACAGACCACAAAAGTTAAACATTAACAGTTCACCTACTTTAGCTCCATGTAGGGCTGAGCACACAGTAAGAGGCACCTGTGACACAGTGAGCTACCATAAAAAGCTCTCAAAGAATTAAAATAGTCTTATTTTTAAAAAGAGATGTGAATACTTCTATCTTCAGAGCACAAACACTGCAGGAAAAAAGGAAACTGAAATAAAGTTAAATGGGAAGGAAGCCTAATTTAGACTGCACTTGACCAAAGTAAGATTGTGAATTTCCGTTCAGTTTCTGAAGCACCTCCCCCAGCAGTCTCAGCTGACAGAGGAGGTTGTTTACATGGCTCCAACCATGCTGCAATCAATGCAATGCATCAGAAGGATACAAAGAATAGCAGTACTTGATGATGTTTCACTGCACCAATCAATCCGACTAAGGCAATAAAGAACAGGAAGACCCCTACTGCAATTACCACTCCAACAACTCTGAAACTAGAGATGAGGCCAAAGCCAATTCCCCATGCTGCAATTCCAATCAGCAGCAGGCTCACCAGCTGGAGGGAAGAGAAAACACAAAGTTAGACTGCATATTAAAATAGGCTCCCACACACAGATAATTTTTTTACATTAAAGTTGTTTTTAGAAAGGTACAATTTTCCTTTCTGGTGCAAAGAGAAGAAACACAACCCTAAACAAACCAATCCTCCACATCATTGTATAGGTAATTTTAATTCCAGATGTTTTAAGGCATACATGTTCTTCCACACTGTCAATGTGGAACTGTTACAACTCGAACTACCTGTAAGTCAAGCCATGTTGTACTAGCAGTGACTGACTAGAGACACAAAACTGTAGATCGTAACAAAATTGACAAATAAGCTAAAAATCATCAGCTTTGATACAGAGTGGAATAAGAACGAAAATTTCAGCTGTTTTGTGAAACTGTGACAGTATATTTAAAGAAAATAGAATATACAGCTGCACAGCTCTGAATGTGTAAAAAAGGGCAGTTTGCCAAAACTTACCGTAATCAGCTGCATTAATTCATTAAAGAAGTTTCTACATACTTGTACATGTAACACAACAGTTAACATGGTCACACAAAAACAGATTTCAGATCTGAATTTCAAGGACTTTATGCAGTAAAACAATAAAGGCATCCCCTCTCCTCTGCATATTTCTTCAAGAAAATAGCTCTATTAAGTGAATTCTATTTCGATACCCAAAACAACTTATGCTGTTTCCTTCCTTTTAAACATAGTATTCAGGGAAGGCAGGCAGGAATCTGTCCCAGTTACTTCACAGAGATTTATTGTTTATATGGGCAGGAAGCTCCAGCCTTTCCTGTTTCCACACCAAAAAAACACAATCCCAAGAAAAAAGAAATTCCAACATGAAAAGCTGCAGAGCAATCTGTAATGAAGTCCAGCAGGAGGGAAGCAGCAGACAAAGCCAACCCAGATGCCCAAGGACAAGATGCTCAAGACTCTCTGGTTTGAAACAGACCTATGTGTAACACCACTCATTACATTCTCTGTTAAATGACACCAATTCAACATGCGAGTTTTAACTTTCCAAAGCTCTCATCTCACCAAAAAATACCTAGCTGTATAGCTATTAAAAAAAAATAAAAATCCAAACCAACAATATAAAACAGTAGGCACTTAGTCCAGTCCAACTACTTGGCTTCGTTTAACAACAGGTATAGAGCAAGCACTTACACTTGTTCACCATTTCCACTCAAACAAGGCACATTCTCACGACATTTTACTGCTTACCCAGAGGCAGGAAGGATAAAAAAAAAGGTAATTTCCAACTTATCACTTTAGTATACTTACCACCCAACAGCTGGGAATTCTTGTTGGTTTTAATGTCAAATACATCTATATTTTTTTCTATTTAAGTACATTCTAGAGGACTAACCTATGTAATGTAGCTTTTGAAACATGGAAATCTAAGATAACATCAAGAAAGCCAGTAAAACAACTAGAGATGCTCATCAAGATCAAAACATTGCAGGTGGATTTTTTTTGTGTGTTCACACAGGAATACATCTCAAAACCTTTTACCAAAAGCCTGTAATCCACACAAGAAATTTGCAAGAACAAAAGGAGGTTATTTGTCATACCTACACTTCTCTCTTAACACATAAAGAGACAAAAAAAGATATAAAATTCAAAGGAATTGTTCAATACCAGCAGTTTCAGGATGATTTCACATTTGTCTTTGTTTCTCTTAAACAAAAAGCGTAAATTACCACATTTATTTAAAACCAGAATAACAGGCAAAGGTGTCATGAATCAAATTTACAGAAAGGACTGAAGAAAAAAATAAAACACCTTGGCTCTAACACAGACAAATTTTCTGAATCCCTGCTGCACAAGGCTATAAACTTCCTGATACCAATACATTAAAAACTAGCCTTGCTAATCAGACAGTTTATTGCAATACCTATGTTTTCTAATCTATGCCTACTCACTTTATTATTTTACTGTCTCATTCCACTGGAAAGATTTTTTTTTCCATGTAAATACCATAAGCAAGTAAGGAAAGAAGCCCAATTTCCAATCAAAAAGTGCTGTCTGACATCCCATGTTCTGCATCAGCTTCTAAGCACTGACCTCACACTGCAGCTACATAGGTCTTTAAAAAACCCTCAAAAGCAATGACAGTCTTCAGTTTATTTCACAAAGAAGAGCAGATGAAACTTTGTTCCTTATGATTTTCACCAATACTTTTCTGTCTGAGGACAAATCTTTCACCAATCTGTCTCCAGGATACCAAAATGTGTGTTCGTTCAGCTCATTTCATAAGAGGTCCAAAAACATTAAATTAAATTAGTTTGTTCTTAAAATACTGAAATCAAAACAAGAGACAAAATCTGTGCCTCTAAGACCTACTGGATAAACACTGTCTGTGAGGTACAGGATACCAGTTGCTTCTTGCTGCCATTACTGATCTCATCTTACACTAATCTGACGAAATACGCATAAAATTAGTTGTATGATGCTAGAAGTGTCCTGACACCCCGGCACAAAAAGTTCTTCTGGTAGAAAACAGCCACATGCTGACTCTAGAAAAGGTCTGGTTTTCAATCAAGTGGGGAAAAAAGCCTCTCTGGATTTTAAACCCATTATTGAACTCCAGATATCCAGGAAATAACAGAAAAGAGTTTAGTTTTGCATTCGATCACATTCGAGTTTTAGAGTTATCAATCTCATTTTCAAGTGTTACCTCCGTAATACCAAGGCTCTATTTTCTTTCATTTGACAAAGTTGTCCACTGTCCAAATTCCTTAAAACATCTGGAAATTCAGTGGGATCACAGATCCATGCTATTGGGCTCTGGCTGACAAACTATGTGAAAATGCTGTATCAGTCAGGCAGATCCATGACCTGGATCAAAATCACTAATGGCTACTCGTATCTTGCCACTTGAAATCATGGAAAATTGACTCTGCTTCAAAACTCAAATGGAGACTATAGATTTACTAACCACTCCAGAAACTGATTTAATTTTAAGTTTCTGTCTCCTCCACATGTTTACTGAAAGATGAAATTACGGTTATTCCTTCATATTCAGGTTTGGCATGGACTATCTGAATGAGAGGAATAACTCTATATAGTTTTTTAGTGCCAAAATGCAAAAATCTAAAGTAAGAGCACACTACTATAAAAAGGAAAAATAACTGAAGCTGTTTTGAGAAGAGTTTTTACAAATCTGTAAAACAAGGCTTATAGTGTTATGAACTGTTTAAACACTAGAAATGACCACTCAACAATGCTTATTCCAGTGTTTTGAGATGAAAAGATTTAAATGCAATTATTTCTAAAACTGAAGCTGCTATGGCTTTATAGTATAATGTCCTCGGAACAAAATTAGTGACCCTAACCACTTCAAATGAGTAACATGAACATTCTAAACATACAAGCTTAACCTACATGCAAAAAGGCCATGTATTTCTCTTAAAGAAAGGAAGAAGGACACTCAACAGAACTTCTGAAGGTTACATTTTATTTAACTGAGACCACATTTCACAGCAGCAGAAGTCTCCCAAGTAAACAGTATAGTCCTTGGAAGACTGAGTTATCTGTGAAACTTCATTTTACCTATATGAATTTACTTACACAAAGCAAGCTTTGCTAGTAACACTTCAAGTATCTGCTTGATGTATGTACCAGAAATATTTGAAATCACAGTCCAGTTTTTAGTGATTAGGGCTAATTCAGCTTCCCATAGAAGGGTTGGAGAAATGACCTGTTAGACTGAACGGCCACAGGCCAGACTGCTGAACTAGAAGGGCAGTAATTGATGGATCAGCACCCAGCTGGTAAGCATCAGCAAGTCAGCACCACCACAAAGGCTGATACTGGAGCCAGTATCACACAGTATCTTCATCAACAACCTGATTATAATACAAAATGAATCCTCAAAAAATCTGTGGATGATACTAAACAAGGAAGAGTGGTTGGCTCTCCAAAAAGAGATTTAACTCAGATATACCTTGATGAACTTGAGGAATAAGCCAACCTTAGGAACCTTGCAAAGTGATAAACTGTGCTCCTGGGTGCTTCAGTGAAGCCTGGGATGGGATCAGTTGAACAACAGCCTTACTGAGATAGATATGGAGATCAAACTGTTTGTCAGGTTGAATACAAGCCAGCAGTCAGCTCTCACTGCAAACAGAGAAAGCCAAGAGGAGTGCAATCAAAGGAAACACAATGCTGGTGAGACTGAAGCTCAAAATACTGTATTCTATTTCAAGTCTCCCAGGTGGAAAAGGAATTTAAGAACCTGGTAAGAGTCAGTAAAATGGCATGGAGCCTTGAAAATGTGAGGTTTGAGAAGAGGTGATGGATCTGGGTTTGTTTACTATGACAAAGAGGCTGCCTAGGGATAATCACACACTAACTAAAGCTGAAGGCACATTACATAAAAACATGGAGGCAAACTCTATTGGGTATCACAAGCAACAGCTTGGGAGGTTCAGACAGAACATCAGAAAACACATCTGCAAGGTGGTTTGGTGATGATCTTCAGTGATGATCTCAGGGGTTTCCAAGACTAAACCACAGCCAGCAAGCTACTGTTATTCATAATCCTGCTCTGAGCAGGTGCCTGGACTGATGAGCCCCAAAAATGCCTTCCAACCAACACTCCCACACTCCCCAGCCAGCACTTTGACCATGCCACTCTCTCCATACCATAAATCAAAGTTTTAACAGGTAGATAAGAAGTGGATTTAGTACTGACCAAGGACTTTTCTGCACCATCTAGCTCACTACAGCTCCTAAACTGTCTATCAGCAAAACACCTTCTTCTTACAAGCAGTAAGAAAGTCTCTCAATAAGAGAGCAACAAATGATTCTTCAGAAGTACTTAAAAACATGAGTACAAGTCTTGTTCTCAGAAGTGATTTAAAAGGTCACACTCACTTAAGGCATGTTAACATAAAAGCCAACAAGCATTACAAGCAAAGAATTTATAATAACCTTGAATTGGAATAATTTGTGTACAGAATGATGCTATAAGCACACACTGTCCACAAACCAGAAAAACAGTACAAAGGTATGGAAAGTGTATACATGTGGAGGGATGACAGTATTTTGTATTTAATATATTAATTTGCTATATATTATCTTTTCCACCAATTCAAGCCCTAGCTACCTTATTAAAAGGCACACACACAAATACAGGCTTAGCATAATTCAATATATAAACCAGTAATTTTGAAATTAACCAAATGCTTTACCAGAACAAACTTTTAGGTAGCACAAATCCTAAGTGAAGATCGGTGGTTTTCCCTATGAGATAAGAGCATTTCTATTTGGAGTAAAAAAAAAGGCGGAAAAAAAATCAAGCATATTGTCAGTAGACAAAACATTACTCCAATGTCAGTGTCTGTATGGGGAAAATTTTAGAGAATATTTCAGTACAAGATCAGTGGAAGAGATCAGACTCCAGTTTAGGCGATTTCCCTTTTTTTTTTTTTTTATGCACATATATACACACATTCGAACATCAGAGATGTTCCAAAAATAACAAATCTCCTAATTTGCTCTCTTCTTTAAATCGAAGTTCTCTAGTGCACATAGCTGCTCATTTCTCTCATTCCTGTACATATTCCTCTCCACAAGTGCCCCTTCTGTACTTTTGTGCAAGTTTATAGTCTACATTACAAAAAAGAAACAAAGATACTGACAACCTATTTCTCTATACAATGCCATGAGAAACAATTCAAATGCTAAAACCACTTCCTCCTTCCTACAACAGCAAGCCACCAGCAAATCTGCTGTCTCAACCAACTGGCAACTTTTTGGTATTTCAACTAGCTTGGACTGCTGGCTAGGAAGGAAGTCATACACAGAACTGCTATTCCCACTGCCTCCTTACCACCTCAATGCAAACAGGAGTTGGTAAAAACTACATTTCAGAATTTAAATTTCATGAACTACTGACTCACCATCCCCAGGTAAAGAGATTATATAGCATTTATACTTTTATCAGCAAGGGAAATGTTTACAGAATAGCTGTCAGGGTGGATATGGAACAGGAACTAAAACCAGAGAGATTACACAAATGATGAAATACATACTCCCTAACCTCTCTCTCTGCATTTAAGTTCATTTAAGTTTAAAGCACTTTTAAGGGTGCTTTAAAATTTAAATGTCAAATGGCATATCCACCACTCTCCTCTTCAACTTGGGCAACCATTTCTGCACAGCCACAGAGAATCTAAAGACAATTCTGATTCCTGGCACTTCATTTAAAAACACCACACTAAAACAGGCAGTACGTAGTGGTGTAACCATAACCTTTAGCAAGTTAAAACGAAGCTAAATTGGTTTCTATCACAGCTGTAAGCTACTCAACCTGTAAGCAACTTTATTTCCTTAAAGTACTACTTCAGCTTTACCGAGAGCAAAGGAAAGCTCTGGGTACCTCCAAAGGATTTCTAACAGAAAGCAAAATCTTCCACCTTTACACGACTTACTTAAATGAAGAGTGACCACTAGTCTGATTACTGAACAACCTTGAGACACTTAGTGTGGAACAAGCAATTCATGTGAAAGGCAGCATTCCTGACTCCTATCAAAAAAGCCTGTTCTTTCAGTTTCAGGTCTTGTAAAGAGTTATTCACCTTATTGGCCATGTAACTAACTATTTACACACTAAAATGTCAGTTAGATTTAACCCCTGCTTAATACTCCCTGGTCTTTGGAAATGGAAGCTTTCTGCCGTGCAGCAGGAGCAATTATGTTCTAAAATGTTTACTTTTACTTGTGTGTTTGTTCATTGTTTTTAAGAGGTTATGAAATGCTTTCACACAGCCCAGTGAGCCCACAGATTCTTCTTCCACATATCCTATCTCCTTCAACACAAAAACAAGAGTAGAAAACCCCACGACTAATGATGTAAGCTACAAGGCTTCTACAGGGCATTCAAAGGGGTTCTCAATAATTGTGCTGGTTTTGAAGTGCCCACCTGCATCACCAGGATGGCTGAAAAGATCAGCAGTATCAGAACACACTATGTTCCACACACCCTCCTCTGTGCCCTGTCATTCTCCTGCTCTGTCCCTAAGGACAGGCTGCCTTCCTAGCTCCAAATGCCACTGCGCACTCTGCACAAGACAATGAAAAACCAAAACCCACTCCTGGCTGGTCTGTGGACCCAGTACACGTCTCAATTCTGCCCCACCACCACAAACTGCTGGCACTTTGGCTATAAACTGACACACAGTACAGCCAAGGGCCTTTCCAAGCCCTGGAAAAACATCTTTCAATATCTATCTGTACTTTTGCTGTACCCTTGTGTGTTCTCAAGCGTGAGCACAGAAACCTTCCCAAAATGCCAATGAAAACAAAAAGGCCACAAGACGGACATGACCAACATTATCTTCCTTGACTAATACCTGGGAGCTTCTGTACCAGTTTTATTTACATGTCAAGACCAGATAGCCCAGCTTATACTGCCATCTTCAAAATGTCCTTGAGAACAATAGAAATGGCCCCAAGGCAACCTGTCCCATTTGCTGAGCATCCAGTTGTGGCAATGAGGGAGATCAGCACAGAACAGGCTGGTGCTGGGGCAAACTCTTGATGCTGCACACCTAAATGCTGACTGGAGCCTGTCACACAGGGCAAGCAACAGGTCATTTACTTCTTACAGCTGAAAACACACCAGAATGGAGTTGCACTCAGAGATCACAGGCTCATTCACCAATGTGAAAGAAACTGCTACTTGAGGCAAGAACCGTGCTCCTCTAACTCCTGTCTGCTTGTACCTGGCTCTGTGTAGCCACTACACCGGTCAGGAAATATCAGAGAACATGACATTCCCTTTCCCGAGGAAAATTCAACTGTTCGCCCTGCCTCTAAAACCAAGGTTCCCCCACGCAGCAAAAAGATGAAGCAGACAGATAAGACAAACATTATTATAAAATACCTCAGTATTTAAAAACTCTCTTAAAATCTTCAAAGCCAGCTTGAATGAGGCTTTGAACAACCTGGTCTAGTGGTAGGTGTCCCTGTCCATGGCAGGTCCCTTCCAACCCAAATCATTCTATGATACTAAGCACACACTGTCCAAATCTGAGAATTTCTATACTTAATCTTTGCATATTTCCATAATACAGGGAAAGCAAGTTTGATAAAGAGGGCAGAAAACCCAAAAGCACTTTCAGTAATTACAGCACCGAGAGAATGAGAAACGGTGACAGGAAAAACAAAACAAGCTCAAAAAACTCTTTCAAACACAACACTTTGAAAATGAATGCAAAAACCAAGACACTTAACAGGCAATCAAAAAAAGAGTTTGAGAGAATGAAGTAATATAAAAAGTGAATTATTTTGATATGGTACTTTCTAGTGTTACAAGTAAGAGTGGATGCATTTATGGAATCAACTTTGTGCTACTAAAAAAATACACACTTCTAATGGAAAAGTACTGTATGTTTTAATTGAAATCAAATGGCTGCTCTAGGTGTAAGAAAAACATAAAGCCTGCTCATCAAAATGCGAGATGTTTATATGCTGCCAACAAACATTTCATGTTTCCTACTGCAGAAATAATTAAGTAGCTGCTTGGGTGACAAAACCAGCACACACCATCCAAATGAACTGTCAGGTTTTCTTTTTTATTTTGAATATTTAATCTCGTGGCTTCACCTACCACTTCAACCTCTCACCACTAGTTAGGAACTTCCCTTTCCTCTCTGAAAATCAGATTTGAACAAAGATATTGACTGTTTGCACTTCAACACAAACATTAAAGCCTTCCTCAGAAGCTTAAGTTTTAAGCTGCAAACACATCCCTGAATTTGGATTAATTCTGTGGACAGGCACTTTAAATAGTTTATATGGATTTGCCATTTGATGGGAAATGTAAATATGACTGACTAAATAAAAACTAAATAGGCCAGATACCCAAAATTAGTATTTTAAAGGTTCTTGTATTCAGTTCTTCCATGTAAGGCTTTATTCTGACAATAAACGTCATCATATACCCAGAGTCAATAAATAGCCTCTATTATTTTTTTCTACACATAAGGAACCATAATGAAGTCAGCAAGACTCAGCACAGATGCCAGAATTACTCATATAAAATAGATTAAAAAATAGAATCAGGGCCTAAGGACACTAACTTAGTCAGGAGAAGAAGCAAAAGTCATCAGCAAAGTAACATCTGAAAAGAACATTAAGTGAGAAATTAGGTTACTGGGTTTCTGGTTTCTTGCCTTAAACCAGTAACTCATTTATTACTGCCAGGACATATATTTTTCTTGGTATATTTCTACAAAAACTCAAAAAAGGAAGTACTAAAAATAATAATAAAAAAATTAAGCTCCAATATAATATTTTATCTTGGAATGTTTTAATGAAAGGCAGAATATAAACTGAAACTTCCAATACACAGTTTTCAGGTTTAATTCATGTCACATAGACACATCAGTGTTGGCTACAAAAACACCCAAGAAGTGTTACCTATCCCTTCTTATCACCACTGCTCTCTTCTCACCACTTATTAGTGAATCAACACTATTTCAAAGAGACAATTATTAAGTTATTGTTCCGATTGTCTACTGTATTTTTTTTCCAGCTGGGAGAAATTAAGTCCATCATTCATTGTGCTGCTCCAACCTTTGTATTTTGGGTTTCTGTCTAACCAAGGAACAGAGAAGCCCACACATTTTACTAGATCAACTCTACCAGGCGAACTAAGCACCTTAAGTGTTATTTCTCCAACTACGAATTTAAAAGCATTAAGTCTTGTAACTTGTCTATAATTCATAAACAATACTAGCAATAACAATTGGATATTCTTGTAACTATCATTTAAAGACATCATTCCTTCCCTTCAGCAAAAACATATGTTCTGTACATGTCAAGTGACAGAAGACCAAATGACTCCCACAAAGTAAAGTCTACTCAAGGAGACATCAGCGCAGAGATTAAGTTTGTAAATACACTATACAAGTACCACAGTCCAAAAGTTCAACCCACCCTTGCTGAGGCCAGATATGCCCAAATGACCTACCAGACTCATTACACCTGGTTAATATATGGCTATATGACTGTAGAAATAAATAATAGAGTCATTAGCAAAAAAAAATAAACTACTGTCCACATAACATCACCATAATATTTGTGCATCCATCTGGGAATGATCCAGATTTCTCTCACTCTTCTGTCACTCAAGGAATAACAGCAATAATAACAAAAAAAGTCCTGCATTAGCTGAAAAGTGAAATTGGGATGGGATAATGCAACCATAACCCACCTTTTGGGTCAGGAAAATCCATGAGAAGTTGACCACAATGATCTTCTGAGGTCCCTTTCAACCTGAGCTATTTTATGATTCTATCTTAGCTCCATCATAACCCTCTACATACATTAAACTTACCTTCAGCTACAGATACCAAACACCTATCTGCTTCCCTGTGTTCTGGCTGGGTGTAGCCCAACACGAGGCATCACAGGGATCCAGGCTGATTTTCACAGTGGGTAGGCTGGGCTGCCTAAGCATGCTCCAGACTTTTTCAGGGACATATTTCACTCCTCAAGCTCCTCCAAGGACAGAGACCAATCAATAGTGCAGCCTCTCCTATATAAAGGTTTCTCTTCTGCTCTTTTCTAAGGAAAGGGGGGGTCGGGTCACCTCGTACACTCAAGAATATAAAACATCAACCAACTCTAGCTTCCACATCCCTTCGTGCTCCATCCTGGTGGGCACCATCAGGTCCAGTTGCTGTCAGCTACTATTAGTTCTGATGAACAGCGTTAGACCTGCTTGTTCTCCCGTCTCGCCTTCAGCAAAAAGCACGGATAGAACTGCCCACAAGCACCGGCTGACCCCAATTTCAGTCTGCTGAAAGTCACTCCCAAGCACAGTTGTTAACTTGAAACATTAGAGGACATTCTACCTCTCCAGATGCGCTCTGTGAGGAAGCCATTACACTTACTCCCGTTTCTTGCTATTTCTGAGCCCCTTAAAAATAGATAATGAGGAAAAACATTCCCACAGGTAGACCACAATCGGAAATTTTATTCTTCTCTTTTGAAAACAGGCCGTCCAACATGCTGGAACAAAATCAGGCACCTGCCTGGAGCTCCCCAGCAAAGTCATTTATTTCAGTTTAACATCCTACTTTTTTTCTCCCTGCTCACGTGTGTTCCCACCACCCCAGGCACCCCGACCTGACAACTCCCTGATCCATACCAGGAACACCGGGGGTGCTGGGGGCCTCGCCACTGACCAAACTGCACTTATTTGGGCGCTGATCCTCGGCTGAGAAATAACAAAACAAACCCTTTCCCTGCTTCACGCCCAGATTGCTGCAGCGCCCTTTTCAGACGGAGAAAAAGGGCACCGGCGGCCGGGCCCCGGGGCCGCTCGTTCCAGGGGATGAGCCAGCAGCCGCCGCCCCGGGACCGCCCTGGATTTTGATCTCGAGCAGCCACGTCCGCGCGGTGACAAAGCCCGGCCTAACCGCTGTCACCTCCTCAGCGCTCCCACCCCCTCCTCCCGAGCCGGAAGCCGCGACCGCCCAGCGGCCGCAGCGCGGACCCCCCCACCCCCCCCCGCGGCCGCATCCCGCCGGGACAAGCGCAGCGAACCCTGCCACCTCCCCACCCCAACGCAGCCGGCGGCGGGACGAGGCAGAGCCCGCGGGCGGGCCGAGCGCGGCGGGCACGCACCGTGTAGAGCAGGTTGAGGGCGCAGAGGCAGTTCTTGGAGCAGGCGAAGCCGCCGCACGCCATCGCTCCGCCGCCACCGCCGCCCCGCGCGGCAGCCGCTCCGCCAGGAGGCCGCGGCCCCGCCCCCGGGCGCGCGCGGGTGCGGCCGCAGCAGGTGAGCGGCGCCCGCTGATTGGCCGCCGCGGGGCGCAAAGGTAAATGTATGCAAATGAGGGCTGTGACGTCGGCGCCGTCAGCCGCTATCCGGTGGCTCGCGCTCTGCGGCCGGGTCCCGTTCCACTGGGCCCGCTCCCTGTTCCCTGCTGCTGTGACGGCACGAGCCCCGTTCCCGGGCTTCTGTGACGGCACGAGCCCCGTTCCCAGTTCCCCGTTCCCCGTTCCCCGCTGCTGTGACGGCACTAGCCCTGTTCCCGGTTCCCGGTTCCCGGTTCCCCGCTGCCGTGACAGCACGATCCCGGGCCTCGCCCCCGCCCGCCGGACCCCGCAGCGGCCCCGTTCCGCTCCCCGCACGAGCGGCGGCGCCTCGCCGGGGACGGCGCACCCCTATAATCCATGGCCTGTGTAATCCCAAGGAAAACATCCAGGGATTTCCTTGTACAGACCGTGAAAGTATTCGGAGTGCGGGCACTTTTAGCAGCGCTTCATACAATCATCAAGGTTGGAAGAGGCCATCAAGTCCAGCCGCCAATCCAGCACTGCTGCTGTCCTCTTACTACTATTTTAAGCATATTTTATATATTGATTTATTTTGACTAAGTCGTCTTTCTACTGTGCCTCCTTACATATTTGTATATTTCCTTAGTTTGAGGGTTAAATATTTTCAATTAAAATTATTCTACTTTACAAAACCTTCCACCTGCATCAGTATTTTCCTGCTGTTCAGCACCTAGTTTTCATTAAATGTTCGTACTTGGCTTGAACGGTGTTGTGGTTCGCTACAACCAGCCAAAATCCTGTCTCCACAGTCCCGTGGGCTGCAGCCTGCCAAATGATGCTTTGTAATAATTACAACAGATCTAATATCTGCCAGTTATTCCTGCGTGGACATGTGTTGCAGGATTAGTGTCCAAGATAGTTTCTTATCTTTTTTTGCTGGGCTTCACAAAGAGACAAGGACATGCTTGTTCTTCTCTTGTGATGTCTGTAAGGGTACATGGCACAGCAGTTTTACTTTATCAGGTTTTGGTGCTGGAGAACTTGTGATGATCAGTTCCTAGTAAGCAAAGGAAGCTGCATCTACTTTCTGATGAATTCATGAGAATTCTTAACAGGAACTTGTCATCAAAACAGTTCAAGGGGGAAATTCCAAAAGCATTTTTTTTCTGTAATTTGGCTGGCCTTCATCTGCTAAGGAAGCCCCAGCAGGCAAATAATCCTTGCCAGCAGTGAGATGTTTAACAGCAGCACTCTTCGTCTTTCCTAGTCTGTCACTCAGATCTTTTCTTTTTAGTTTTAAACATTTTTTTCCATGCTCTTTGGTATTTTGCTAGACTTCTCCAATTAAATACAATACACTTTTTTTCTCATTCAATAACAAAGGCTTGTTGCTTTTCTATTGATGTATATATCTACCTTTCAGCTGCTAGACAGACAACAAATTCAAATTCTGCAACATTTGTGACCACAAATTAAATCTGAATGCTCAACAGCTGCTGAAGCTTTATGTTTGTTTGTTTCTAAACTTGACATCCCTGCTGCTGCAGCTTTGTGAAGTGACAGAAAGCGTTAAAAATCTGTTGAATTTTTTTTCTCTGATAATTAAACCGACTTAATGTTGTGACTAATTTGGCCTATTGGGAATGCAGATTTACTGACTGGAGCTACTGTCTTTACTGGGCCATGCTTCTGATCCTTTGGGCCCAACTCTAGCAGAGCATAAACCCAGTATAAAGTTACTTGTTTCAGTGTAATTTTACTAGCAGCTTGTAATTTTATTGTAAAGTCTGGTATCAAATTGTCCACGTGATAGAAAAGTGTATTTTGGATGTTAGCCCTTTCCTGAACACAAGCAGCCATTGGCATATCAAATGCTTTTGTTGGATTTTGTTGCAAATGCTAACATCTAAAGTTACTGTGCCATTGTTGCTTTGGTTATGGTGCTGAATTATTCAATACGATCATCCGCTGTCCTTCTTTTTAGAAGATCTCTTTCACTATTAATTATTAAAAGCTGTACCTCCACTTTCTTAATTAATGTTAGTGTTTCTTACTAAAGGACCAGCTCCCACAGCCTGTCGTGGGTGGGAAGTACCTTTTACACACTGCTTCATGTTCAGGTAGGCATCTAACCATGTGTGATGCAATGCAGTTCATACCCACCTCTGACCATAAACTCTGGGGCATAGTTCAGCTGATGTAAGCACTCAAAGGCTCCAATTAAGTAAATAAATCTATGACAAACGTAGCAGGGGTCCTTCCTCTGTCCCGCTTCCAATTTTGTTCACAAGCTGTAGTACAAACTTGGGATAATATGGTTTGGATTTAAAATAACACTTCTGGTGATACAGCAGTTGGCTGTGCTGATGTCTATAATTTCTGATGGTGGTCAGGGGTGTGTCTGTGCTCCCATTTCACATCGGGTCTCAGCACTTAGCTTGTATTCTGGCTAGAACTAAAGTGGCTCAGTTCTTTTAAATGGCTAATTATAACGTGCTAGTTATGAAAAGGCTCTCCTGCAGTTGGAGGGAAATCTGTCCTTTGTAGGGAAAATATAGATAAGTGATACTTCAATTTTTTTTTTTTTAAGATTGTTTAAGTACCTACTCCAAGTGAGGATCCTAGGTATTTGTCTTCTCAGCCTTTGTCTTTATAGGGGATAAATTCTGCACTCCCATCTGTTACACAAATCAGAGCTGTTGGACATAACCAAGAGCAGAATATGCCCTTTCCTTTTCTTTCCTCACTTTTTGTCTTTCTGGTGCTTATTCTCCGCTCCCTTGCACAGTCTTTGTTCTCCTGCCCTTCTATGGTGTGTTTCAATGGCACTGCTGGCAGCAGGAGGAGCTACAAACAGTGTGAATTAGTTTTTCTTTCATGGGAACCTGCAGTGAGGGGAGAGTACACTGGGCACTTGTAATGCTGCTGACGTGCACTTACAAGACAGCACAAAAAGTAAATGCTTCTGCAAAGGGAGAGATGAGTGGAAACACAGAGTTGTTGGGGCTCAATGCTGGCACACTTCTTACTAGTCCAAAAAGCTTAAAATGAAGCTGTTTGGGTAGTCTACTCTTCATTTCCCAGTAAACTTGCATCAGCTGGATTGTTTTCCAGAGAATTGCTGCATGAAGCCTTTTACTGTAACACACTAAATGAAAACTCAGCTTATAGGCAAATTGATCTGTTTCTGTAGGCTGTGGCCTCACGGGTACTGCTGGTTTCTGTTACCTATTATGTGTCTGAAATCTAAAGGTCTGTGTCACTTCTGAGGCACAAATATGAAAAGTGAAGGCTCAAGTATGTACAAAGTTCTCCTAAAGTGTATAGTATTGTCTTGAAATTAAGACAGTGTGACCTTTTTGTTACTATCTGCTATTGAGTCTGTTGTGAGGGAAACATTGTTAGCAGAAATTGATTTTTATCGCTTTATTTTTCCCAGGTTTACAATAAGTTGTTGACAGCACTTTAGGTATTTCATTTCACTCTTTGTCTTGTAAAGTCATTTTTCTTCCCCTCATTTGTATAAAGTCTCTCATGCACATCAAAACCAGGGAGGGGGAAAATAGGGTTTAAGGAAGCCAGGTGTTTCCAGGAGTAGTATTTATTGTGTACAGTTGACATATTTAGATATTAGTCTTGAAGTGAATAGTGTATACACACAAGACAGGGTTTCAGCTGACTTTACCTGGAGTAAATAAAGTGCTTATCTTTCCTTGGGCAGTTGACCATTAAGGCATGTTCCCATGAGTTTGGTGATGTTCAGTGTGCCTGAAGTTTGGTGACGACCATAGAATCTCTCAACAAACTCTGTGAAGTAAAATGCTGTTTTATCATCAGTGGTGTTTCTCCATGGATGTAGTTTCCAATGTCCAGGCATTTTTTTGTGTCACTGGGCAGGAAAATCTGAGTCATCTCAGTCACCTGAACTGCATGTCAATTAGTCACCTTAGTTGCCAGTAACCTATGAATGAACATATGGAATCAATTAAACACACACTTAAAATATTATCTGCTGTAACAATCGAGATTTTTTTTTTCCCCTCAAATTCAGCGCAAATGTCCTGTGGACATACCCCAGTTATTTCCTGATGTGTTAGTAATGAATTGGCTGTGCCGTGGTGTTTGCTTGCAGTCATGAAATTCCCCCTGCTTCCTGGAACAAAACCAGTTCCCAGCAGCACTACTGCACTTGTGCCATTCCATCGCCAGCCTTAAAGAAGCCCTTTCTGGCACTCGGCAGTGAGGAATGGCATGAGTGGGCGTAGCTGTTGCATGGATCTTTTGCTGTCTTACAGGTTGACACACAAGGTGTTGTGCTGTTTCTTGTCAATGATCATTACTAGCCAGACATGGTGGAGATGCGAGCCTGGCATACAGAATAAATTTGTCTATGTTCTTTGGATTGGAGGATCTTCTCTGCAGAGAAAAAAAAATATGTACAAAACTGTTCAGCATTTTTATTTATTTCTTTAGTGAAGTGGAGCATTGTAGATAGAGAAAGGGAAATTGGGACAGGAAAATAGGCCATTTAAGTACTGTGGCTAGAGCAACCCACAACTAGGTCAGAAATTAGCTCCTCAAAAAGCACAAAGACATAGCTCCTGTTCAGTTTAATAAGTCTAACAAGTGGTTACAAAGGAAATAATGGTTTGTTCATCTGTGCTCTTGGAGAGACAGATAATGAGTGTAGTCTTTGACAAACTTTCTGACCAAAATCCAAATGGCATGAAGCTCTTGGATTGAGCCTGGGAAGTTAAATTGCTATTAGGATACTACCTATAAGGGAGACTTACTCAAGCAGAAGCAGCTACAGGCAAGTGCAAAACTGTTGTCCTGGATGGAGTGACTGTATGCTCAGCCTTGCTTTTTGAGCATTCTTTATGATTCCCACTAGATATACCATGAAGCACTGGAAAATAACATTGGAGTGTAACAATAGCATGTCTCCTTGTTAACTCAGTTGATGTCCTTGTCTTTTGAATTGTCTCATGAATAGCACTTGCCAGAGAAGATAGTCTTGGTGAAATTTGTCCCTCTAAAGTTTGTAGACAGGTGAGGGGAAAAAAAGGCAAAACAACAAAATAAAGAGGTAATATAGCCCCAGAACACAGACTTTAAAGGGAAAACGTATTTCAGAGGCCAGCCTGCTAAAAATAGTAAAAGAGGCAAATACTTATAAGTTCAGAAGCTATGTCTTGGGATTTCTAAAGATCTTAACTGTAAGAATCGCCTTCCATCACATTTAAAATCCATTCTGAATTAAGCTGATAGAGGATTAGGATAAGGAGAGTTTGTTACATCTAATGTATTAAAGAAACAACCAGAAGCTGAAAATAGCAGTATAATGGTATTTTGAATAGTAGTACATGAAAGGCTTGACCAAAAGCCCAGTCCTTCTATTCAGGACCAAGATTCAGAAACGTTCTGAAATTGGGCTGCTTTTTGTTAAGCCTGGAAGAGAAAAAGGCAGAATTCTAGATCCTGGAAGTGAAGTGGTCTAGGGCTACCTCCAGACAAATCCAAACTTACTTGGCCTGTTATGTATAAGGCACTTGCATGTCTCTCTGGAGAGGTGGATAACCAGCATGAAAGTAGCCTCTCGGAGACTGTTTCCATGGGAAGGGGATCATGGCAACATGCTGGTACCTGACCCATTGCCACATCTGTTCTTCAGGTCTGAAATAAACCCAGCAAACTTCAACGGCAAGTATATGTTAATAACACTGTGATTAACAGGACATTTTAATGCTTGTGGACTAACACTGGGATGTAAGCTGTGGGAGAGTAAACAGCTTTCAGATTAATTACAGGTTTTATTGGGTTTATGTTATGTCTGCTGTGGGTTCTCATTAACATTGCATCCGGAATAGTTCCTATTTATCACATTCAGGTGGAAACCATCACCTCTTCAGGGGAAAATGGATACCAGCTGTTGAATGCCCTCCCAGGTGATTCCCTGGGAGAGTTCCAAGAAATTCTAAGAAGCAGAAATCCTAAGTCTTTATAAGTACATAGCAGAGCAGAAGAGGATGGTTTGACTAGGACCTAATATGGTGGAAGTTTAAGGGTGGGAAAAGCTGGGCATCACACGGGAAATGCGAGCACCAAGGTTCTGATGTAAGTTGATTTGCTAAGTGATCATCACCAGGGGTGTGTGTTGGCTGTGTCACTGTTCCTCCTGTGCATGTGAGCTTTGTGATGAGGCTGTGTTGTGCCTGACACAGAACCATGGAGAACACAGGTTGGAGGGGACTCCTGGGGGCCCTATGATCCAACATTGAGCTTGAAAGCCAAAGCAGTTTTCCCAGAGAGATGTGCAGTCAAATTTTGGATGTCTCTAAGGATGAAGGGCAACAGCCTCCCTTGGCAGCAGAAACATTACTCTCATGTCAAAGATGAGGAAGCAGTGGCACAGTGCTTTGTCCAAGCCTGTAGGACTGTTCAGCCCTGGGCTGTGGCCCCAGGTCAATCCTGTGAACTGTGTTCCAGTCAGTGCCAGCTACTGCCAGTGAATTAAATAATAGCTCAGTGGGAGAGGAAAATGAAGCAGTACTGCTGAGAAGGACAAGGTACGGTTTTCAATGAGATTTGAAAATTGGAACAGGAGTTGATTAGGTTCATATCACTGTGCAGTCTAGAGATGTTAAACAACCAGCTGGGCTGGTGGGAATATTGACCAGATGGAATGATTCCTCCTGAAAAGTAGTTACCTGCTAGTACTGCAGTGCAGCTTGGAGTCAGTTATTCTGTCATGGGAGGGAAGAAACTAACTTTTCCTTTTCTCACCACCAAATCTTAGGGAAACCTGGTATAATAACTTAAATTTTCCTTGACTGCTTTGCAAAGAAGATGTCAGAGGAGCAATGGAGGCACAGTGGAAGAGAGAAAATTTAAAGGTAATAATGCTTTACAACTGTATGACCAAATACAGCTGCTCTCTGCTTACACGTCTGCTAGTTCTGCCTGAGTTAATGGGGTACCTGGTGGCCAGGAGGGTCCCCTCATGGTGAATACTCTGCACTTCACATTAGGAAATATTGTCTGCAGCTCTGTTCCCCTTTACACACCATCCTGTTCTCCATAATGGCCCAGTGGGATGAGTGAGCTGAAGAGAATTGTACCACTAGTGGAGGTTTATCTGCTCCTTTCCAAACTGGAAAAGCACATTTTGTTTGAATGGAATTGCTCAGGAACTATTTGCAAACATTCCAGCTCCCAAGGGTTTGGGAAATTTTGCTACAAGTTTATTTGGCTGCAGCATGGTCTGTGTCAAAGCACCCAGCCTCTCTTGTGCCCTGCTCTGCCTTTAGTGCTGTTGGAATCCTGTTTCCTCTGCGATGAGGAACCTGCAGAAAGCAGAGAGGTTCCCTGCTCTGACTGCTCCCAGGGATGCTCCTGCTGTCCGGGAGCAGCACGGCCTCTGGGAGCCCTGGCAGTGCCTCGGTTTGGGGGGCTTGGGGGGCTGAGGGGGACACAGCAGGTGGGGCTGGAGACAGTCAGGGTGCCAAAGGTTTCATGGAACACCAGCAGGATTTCTGCATGGCTGGGCAGGGTGCTGAGCTCAAATGGATCTTCTGCTGCCTCAGACAAGGAGAACGGGCAGAGAAGCAGGGATGAGGGGGTCTGAACTGGTCTGAAGCGGTCTGAACCCGATTGGACCGGTCTGAACCAGTTTGATCCGGTCCGAAACGGATCGGACTGGTCTTCTGAACCGGTTTGATCTGGTCTTAATCGGTTTGAACCGGTCTGATCTGGTCTGAACCAATCTGAACCGGTTCGAACCGCTCTGATCTGGTCTGAATAGGTTTGATCCGCTCTGAACCAGTCGGAACCGGTCTGAACCAGTCTGATCTGGTCAAAACCAGTCGGAACCAGTTTGAACCGGTCTGATCTGGTCTGAACAGGTTTGCTCCGCTCTGAACCAGTCTGATCCAGTCTGAAACGGTTTGAACCGGTCTGAACCAGTTTGATCCGGTCTGAACCAGATCGGACCGGTTTGATCCGGTCTGAACCGGTCTGATCTGGTCTGAACCGGTCTGATCCCATCTGAACCGGTTTTTAATTTAAAAGTATTCAACAAAAGCAGAGTCATATTTGAAATAAGCACCTCTGGGATTTGCTGGCCAGCAAGTGCAGCAGAGGTGAATGTTCAGATGATTAATAAGTTAATTTTTTAAGAGTTTGATGGGCAGACAAGGAAAATATTCCAAACTGTCCTTGCCTCAAGAAGGATTTTTAGTGCCAAAACAGAACTGCAATGAGAAGGAAAACTCACGATTTCACCTCTAAAGACTTTGAGGGTAGAGAGATGTGTAGAGGGGCAAAGGGATTTACTGCAGCAGCAGAAGCTGCTGGGCCCAGCTGTGTTTTCACATTCTTGCCTCAGTGGATTTGAGCTTCTCCAAGAGCCAGGGCTGTTCTTCAAAATATGTCATAGGGTAGCTACGTGTGTGAGCCCACAGAGGCAGTGTGGAAACTTTTGTGCTGACAGTTAATGTGTGGCTTGGAAGAAATAACAAACAATTCAGTTTGAATTAAAAAAAAATTGACAGGTACATCTTGCCAAATGTTAGTCAGAAAGGAAAACTGATGGATATATCGTGCATGAAAATTCCCACGGTGTAGCAAATTCATTTGTTTTCCAAAAGCCAGTATTAGGTTCTTCCCTTGCCTCAGAATAAACCTGGAACTACTTCAGGGAGGTTGAGAGAAATTAGGATTCCATTCACCAAGGTAAATGAAGTCTGCCTTGAGCACAGAGCCAAAGGAGAGGTGTGAGAGGACTGCTGCAGGAGTTGTCCTATTAAATGTAGTATTAAGCCCCGCCCCTGTGCCCCTGTGACATCTTGCTTTGCTCTTTTCCATCTCCATGGGCTAGAGATGGAAAAGAGCACTTTTTCCAGTGGTTGAGTACTCTCACTGTGAAAAGCTTTCCATTATCAGAATTAACCTTGTTGCAACTTGTGGCCATTGTCTTGCTCTTTTGTTGTGAGTTTTCCTTTCTGGAGTTAGAAGAGTCTTCCACTTTCTGGAGTGGAAGACTGCGGTAAGATCTACCCCTAGCCTTCTTCTATGTAGACTAAATAAACACAGTTCCATTGTCATTCCTATGTCATTTGTCCAGGATCCAGAACAGTAATTTTTTTTCCCTGTGATATCAATGACTAGTACTTTCCTTTGATATCCTGCTAAGGAACAGAAGAGAGAGAGAGATAGAGGCATTTCATCCAAATCAGCAAACCCCCGGTGAAACAAAGTCACAGGGCAAAGAGAAAGGCAGAATGCCAAGTTTTGGTGTATCTGTTGTTTCTGTGGTTTCTGTAAAGCACAATCAGTGTTCTCACCCTGCTCTATTAGTGTGGCTTAGCTGTGGTAAGGTTAGCTTCTGTGCTCCTTTTGACAAGTAAGAGCTTTTCAGAAACAGGCAATTTGGTCATGAGCACAACCTTGAAGTCATGAACAGTAATTGGCTCAAAATTCAGAAGTTAAATTTCTTTCCTAATAACAAATCTTAAACCAGTGTCATAACTAATTTAGACACCTGACATACATATTGAAGCAGTTGGTTCAGTGATAATGCTCCATGCCTCTAGCCAGTCATCTTTCTTTAAATTATCTCATTAGAATAGCCTAGCTTCTTTTCTTGCAAACAGAAGACCTATAGCTGTGAGCTGCCAGTACTGTGAATTCAGCACTTCTGAGCGTGCGTGAGGAGCATAGAAAAAGCTATGGCTCTTTAGTTAAGAAAACAACCTGCTGCTGCCAGCCAGTTCTGCTGCATCATCACCATCATCTGTGAGCAAGCTGGGGACAAGCTGGGAAGCAATTTCATCATCTGGTCTTTTCCCTTGATGGCACTAAAAGCATACCAGGTCCTCACATAAAAATTTAAAGCAACAAGAGTGCTCAGGAGTATGTTCATCTATAAGAACAGCTCTTTATTTTCCAGTAGTCTTCTTGCAAGCAGATGATACTAACAGCAGAATGGGTATCTAGTAACATGGAAATGGGAGAAACAAATTTTGTTTGTTACTTGACGTGTCAGATGGTAACCCAGAGTGTGACAGTGAAATCCTGAAGTCTCATGCTTATTCTGAATTCTCTGCTTTGCTCTTGAGCTATATTAATCCAGCTCCAGTACAGTGGCAGACATATCACTGTAAAAATCAGCCCATTTGTATTGGTGTGGAGTGCATTTCTGGCTTTATGTAAGCTAAGCAGTATATAGGCTTCCACATTTAAACTTAGCTTCCTATTTTATCCTACAAGTTAGCTGCTTATGGAGTCTACTGCCAGTGCTTTTTGCTATCAGTGCCCAAACATCTGCATTAGGGACATTACACAAGCTGACAGTCAGATACTGGTATCTGCAATAAGTAATTAATCCCTTAAGCACACAGGAATTTTCTGTTAGTCGAATTGCCTTGGCACAATTTCTTTAAAAGAAAGATAAAGCTGATAGGTCATGGCTTATCTTTCACCAAAGTTCCTTCTTGGTGTCACAAGATTTGCCTCTTTTTACCATCTGGATTCCCAGCCTGCAATCCCAGTTTAGGGTTTGCTCTTTTGAAACTGTGGGTTTCTGTCGGTGCTGATCAAGACCGCCACCAGTTGAAAATGGTTTTGTATTAACTGGCCAGATATTAGCTTTGGTTTGTTCTTTTTTTTTAATATGCAGTTGTTTCTTACTCTACAGTTTACACAAAGAGAAGTGTTCTGCATATGTGCTAATACAGTTTCCATTTAATTGTGTACTTCATATAGGTCAAGAACCCTTCTGTAAAAGGGTAAGAGAAGCAAACAGTTAGGAATAAAGGAAGAATAAAGTGGGGTTTATACTGTTCTATTTTTTAAGAAAGTATGTGAAGAATCCTAAAATAGAGCATTTGCAGTTACTGTGCTTTACAGAATGTACACTGAAATCTATGCAAATCCAAAGGTAAATCTAAACTTAATTCTGCAGACAATTTTAAATGATGATGGATTTTCACGTTTAAAATAATTAGTTTACTTCCTAGTATCAGCTGGAAAGTGTTTTTGACACCATCTTGTATTTTGTTTCCACCTTCTATGCATGAGTGAGAGATGGCAGCTTGGGAAGCTGCCAGCCTGTTGCCACAGGAGTGGCTTTTCTCCTGGAGGTGTATTGAGTCTTTTTGGCACAGTTTCTCTAGAGCAGCCCAAGTCATGGCAGCTGGCAGTGAGTTTGGTGCTGCTTCCTTGTTGATGCCACCAAGACAAACACAGCAGCTGACAAAGCAATAACTGGGGTGCTGATGGAAAACAAGGCTGCTTCAGCTGTAGGAAATCATTTTAAATATGAACCAATCTTTTTAGAGGATCCAGCCTTAAATTAATATGTACTCTGAATAAAGTGCTCTTGAAGGCTGCTTTTCCCCAGGAAATATTTCTTCCCATGATTTAGAGAGAGCAAGCAGTCAGTCATGTTAGGAGTGGAGAGATCTGGAGCACTGGCACCTCTGGGTGCACTGTGGTGCTGCCTTGCACCTGTTCAGTGGGATTGCTGGCATGAGGGACAAAAGATTGCTATCAGGTATTACAAGTGATGATAGAAGCAGGCTGAAAGAACTGGAACAGACTTTATGGCCCTCTTCTCAGCAGCAGCAGCAGGCCAGGGTTGGTTTCTAGTCTCAGTTCTGGCTATGGGTGCAAAGGATTTTTTCTTTGAGAAAGAAAGGAATGGACCTCAGGTCTCTTACCTACTTCTCATTTCTGTACCTACTCTGGAGCTGAGACAGCGCCACTTCACCCTGCTAAGTCTCTGCTGTCAGAACTCATCCAGCATTTACAGGCATCTTAATGTCTTCCTTAAGTGTCTTCTCCATTTCTGAGTCAAAGGACAGTAAGGTCACAGGTCTGACAGAACAAAGAAGATCCCTTAAAGGATTTACTCCAAATGCTGAGTAAAGCCTTAACTACTAAGGCAGTTCTTCATTTCATTATTTTATTTGACACTCTTGTGTCAAAGGCATGTGCCCTTTGCTAACCAAATGCTGCACTAACCAAGGCACCTCTGCATTTGGGGAGTAGAGCACACTTGATATTTCTATTCAGTGTTTTATCACTTTATCTGTTTAATATTATTTTCCTGAGCTGGATGATTTCTTGGGGTTTTTTTGCCTCTGAAGAATATATTTCTGTCCATTACAGACTAGCACAGCAGTAAAAAGTGGTTGGTGAGAGGTGGCTCAGTAATTTAATGATACTGTCTCCAAACACCTTCTCCAAACAGGAAGGTGTCTCTGCTTGTGATGAGAGAATCTTGTTCATCTTGGGGGGTTATCTAGATTCTTCCATTTTATGGGCTGGACTAAAACCCATAGTTTGGGAATTCAGAATATCTCTGGGTTCCGGATATTTTAAGTGACTTCTGGTGAGAAAAGTAAACATGAATTTCAGCATGGAAACAAAATTCCAGCTTAAATGTCATCTACAGCATGAATTCAGGCCTCTCACTGTTGCAGGACTGGCAGGTTGTTGCTCTGCTGTGTGTTATGTTTGTAGAAGGCCATGCTTTTGTGCTTTTCCTCTAGTTTACATTTAGGTTCCTATATATACTGTTAAAATTGTCCCTAGTGGATTCTTCCTTTGATATGGGAAGATGCTGTCCTTTTGCTTCCTCTCTGAGGATTAGTGTTCCCCAGAAGACCACACTTTTCCTCTGTGCTTTTTTCATTTTAAAACTCCAGGGTTGCTTTGGAGCATCAGCACCACCGTATGTCTCTCTTCAGTCACTTGCCCATACAGCTTTCAGACCTCTCCCACATCCTGTTGAAGCCATTTGGAGTTTAAGGTCATGAGAACCAGTTGCTTTAGAGCTTCTTTAGTAAATATATCCGTGTCTTTGATTTATCCATGCTGATTCTTTTTGCCTACATCTGATTCTTGCATTTCATTGATCCTACTCAAGTTTAATAATGCATAAACATGAAGTTGCACACAGGCAGAGCATAAACAAGTTCGGTTTTTCAGTACTTGAGGGGAGGATAGCTTTATTCAGTTACATAAATCATCCAGGAGTGTGCCTTATCATCTGAGCTGCATTCTGTCTGAAGAATCCTTCAGTTTAAAGGATTACGATGAGCTGCTGTTTCAATAAAATTTCTTAAAAAAGAAGTTAGTTGCTGTAATAGCCACTAAATCGTAACATAAATATGACACAAATGCTACAGAAATCACTAAATTATAGCCAATTATTATAAAAACACTAGAACTCATGCCCACAAAAAAAAAAAAAATTAAAGAGAACTGTGGATGTGATTATGCACAAAATGCTGTTAAAAGCTGAAAAAAACCCCAGAAATAAAGCTGTGTCTGCTCATCAGTAACAGGGATCTGGTGTGACTATAAGAGGGGCAACACACAGGAGTGTTACATAAGTGCTATGGGTGCAAGAAGGGACAACACATGACCTTGAATGATGCAGGTATTCTGAATTCTCTTTCTGTCCTGTTTTTTTGTGTCCTATACTTCTCTTGGGACTGCTACCTCTCTCTCTCTCTCTCTCTCTTCTCTCTCTGTCTTTGGAGTGTTTGCTGGCATTTCCACTGACAAGCTACTGGCCTACTTGGGATCCCTAGGGACTGCATCCCTACAAATCTGGCTGCTGTGATTATTTTAGTACTCGTCGCACAATTCCCTGAGGAGCAGCAGAACTGTGCCAGATGTGGTTCATGTGCTTTGCTTCCCCTGGGCCCGGCAGGGAGGCTGTGTGCCAGCTGGAGGGACACCAAGAGGGGGCTGGAGCAATGGCATTGGTGCCTGCCTCAGCCCCTGGGAAAGGGGGGATCCCCTTTCCTTCCTCCAAGTGAAGGGCTGGAGGGCGTGTCTCTGCACAGGCTCTTCAGCAGTGTGGGAGAGCAGACAGCTCTGATTGCAGGTCCAGAAGTTTAGCTGAGTGTGACAAAATGCTTTCCCAGTCTTTCCGGAAATCTGGGCCAACCTGTGAGGTTGAGGAAGGTGAGAAACCACAGTAAGTGAGAGGTGATCTCTCTGGAAGCAGAAGACATTTCCATGTTGGATTCATTGAATTATGTGTGATCTGTGATGGAAAGAGAAATCAGGACTTTCTCAGCTGGGTTCAGGATGAGATACCCTTTGATTAGAAATCAGCATTTACAGGTTCAGTTTTCTGGATTCACTAATTTCTTAAACTCAAAGCAAAACACGGAAGATACAAAGAAGAAGAAGAAAAAAAGGTTGTTTCTATTAATCCCAGAATACCATTGTCTTGATAAAATCACAGAAAACTGGGGTTTATTTTCAAAAGGTGGGAAAAGTATAATCTTCGAGGTCTTTCACTGCTTCCATTTCTTGACACCAGAAAAATTTCTGGTAATGGAAGTAGAGTGTCATCTCCAGGCTCTTTCATAAGATATCTTTGCCTTGCTGTTATCCCAAGGGCCTGGATTGTAGGGACTGAAAGGAACAGAGTTGATGTAGGGATGAGCAGCAAGCCTTATGATAAATTCATCTTCTCTATGTCATCAGTAAAAGAGAGAGATTCTATGACAATTTTTTACCTTTTCTTTCACTGACTGTTGTAGTTATTCCACAAACTGTAAATTATCTCCCCTCTCATTTCCCTTTAGAATCTCCTTCAGTATCACAGATACCATCTATTTTCTCACGGGTGGTCTTACTGATACAAATCTGACTAAGTTTTAGATCAGTTTTTCTCAGTTGGTTTTTATTTTTTCAAGACTGCTGCTTCTATTTTGGACTCAGAGAAGGAAATGTAGTTGAAAGCTTATTGATTTTTTTCCCAGCCAGACAAGTGAGTTTAATAACATAGGTCTGACTAAAAACCTTATTTTGATCATATCCTGGGATACATCAACAATACTGGTTTGTTATTTCTTCTAGCATAATTTATGGTTGTCAGTGCTATGCAAATATCCCAGCAATAAGTAGTAATGATATGGAGAGTGTTACATTAGCCCATTTCATCAGGGAAAAATTAACAGAAAAATCTCAGGCAACTGATGCACTTTGAGAGACTGCAGCACAAATGTATCTTCTTGTTATGAAGTTGCCATGATACAGTCTTTTTTTTTTTTTTTTTGTTCACTGTGGATTGAATCAATTTTTTTTTATTCTTGTGTGTTTCTAAATCAGTGAGATTTGGTGTTCAGGGTGTGTTTCTCCCTGCTGGTGACGTTCCAGAGCAGTTTGTACTTTCCCTGCAGTCCTGTGGGATGAAGGGTGCTGAGCAGCAAGGAAGCAGACACTTGAATCTTGCAACACCATCAGCAGAAGAGCTGTGGTGAGCGTAGGACACAATAAGCAGTTGTTAACATTGAACTCTTATTTGAGACACTTGGGCTGAGGCAATTGAGTTTCTGGCAGCCATGGGAGGGACACATCCAAGTGCTAAAATGTTACCTGTCACTCTGCAGCTGTGTCATATTAGCAGCTCCAGCACTGGTCTCTTCCCTCATGCCTGGCATATACAGTCCAGCAAAGCCTCTCCCATGGGCAGGGGACACGTCCTGCATGTCTGCAAAACAGAGCCATGTGTGGGGAGCTGCTTGCTGACCACTGAGACTGACCAGTGCATTTCTCTCCTGCACCCATGTGGGAGAGGCAGCAGGAAATCAAGCACATACCCTGCACTCCCCTAATCCGGATCTGCTCAGATGAGTACTAAGGACACTGCTCTCCCAGCACGGCCTCTGGGGCCCCAGGGCACCAGGGAGCCATGAGGAGGTGAGACTCCAACCTGCACAGCTCCTACAAAAGTTCCTGAGGTTCTGTAAGCTCAGGACTTCTTTCTCATCAGGGAATAATGTTGGTAAACTGGAAAGAAGCACCTGAACCCCCTGCTAGTGTGTGGCGTGACGTGAGCTATCAGGCCTCCGTGGGAGGAAACTGAGGCTGTCACCGTGGTGTTAATCAGATTCCCGCCAGGAAAAAATAGCAAGTGAGCTATTTTAGTCATCCAGGACACCAGTGCAGTGGCTCTGTGACATGGACCAAATATAGGTTACATGCACAGCCCAGGAGTGCTCGCCTGCCTGGATCGTGTCTTCTGCAGGTGTTAGCAGAACTTCCCCTCCTGGGATTTGTTTTCATTTACATGAACCTATAAAGGCCCATGTGGCTGGTAAGGAGCAAGAATTAACTTTTGCTTAAAATATCATAGCAAAAACAAAACCAAAAGCTTTGTGGAAAAGTAGAAGTCAAGCCTTGCCTTTTTTTTCCCCTTCAAAATCAAAAGATGTGGCTTTTTTTGGAAAATATACACTTATGTAATTTGTCCTAATTTTGGTTCTTAATAACCAGCACAGCTCAGTGAGAGCTGAATGGTTGCTGCAATTAACCCATGCAATGTTATTTGTGGTTCTTTTTGAGAAAGGACTGGTTTGTCTCAGCCCACAAGACTTATTTTAGATAATCACCATTTTTAAGTGCAAATGTGACTCTAAAGGTAGTTATTCTTGTCCATGAACATGAGAGGCTTAAAAGCCTTTGAGATGCAGAAGGGACCTGTTAGAACTATCAGGCAGTTTACCAGTGCCTCAGTTAAGGGCATGCTTGGGAGCAACAGGTTTTATTCTCCAAATGCTGTTTAGAACAACCTGGCACGACTGATTCATCATGTGCCCCCCATCTGCAACCACTCTAGGCTGAACCCACTGGTTCTGGTAGGTCACATTTTGAGGAGGGGGTTCAAAGCAGAAATCAGAGTTCAGCAACCCTACACCTTTACATTAGCAAACATAAGGGATTGGGCCTTTTCTTGCCCCCTGCTTGCCTGGAAGTGCTGGCCTGTCATTGCTGAAGTGCACAAGCTGGCCTGAAATAAAGCTGTGCTGCTCAAATACAGACACAAAGAAACTTGTTTCTTGCTGCTAATGAAATACCAAAGCTGCTTGTCAGTGCCCTGACCCAGACACCACCCTTGGGGAGCTGTGCTGGGAGCGGGAGCCCCACCAAGAACTGCACCAGACACCCTCAGCCCAAGTGTTACCTGCAATGGGGAGGAAGGGCCTCCAACAGTCCCCAGTCCATCAGTCCCTCCATGCTGCTCGCTCAGTGCACTGTTTGTTCTGATCAGAGCTTTGCCTCTTAAACTGTGGATTATGGCAGCATTGAAGGAAAACACGACTCCCACACCCACCCATTTATGAGGCATTGTTTCACACTACCATGTCACTAAATGGACTGGGGACGGGGAAGGCTTCTAAAGACTTAATAAAGCGGCTCTATATTGCTTGAAGAGCTACTTTTGTGGAAAAATCTTAATTGTGCACACACACAAGACCACCTACATATCCCTCCATCTCCCAAGTGTGGTCATGAAGTGGACCCTGGGATCTTGTAGTGGATCTCATCTGGTAGATGCTGGTTCTTCTGGGTGTTAAATGCCTTCCTTGCTCAGCCAGCCTGCAGCTGCCATCGGGATGACGTTGGGGAGCTTTCCATCACTCCTTTTGGCACGCGTCTGGCTGCTGAGTTTGGGATGCGCTGACCAAGCAGACAAGGGGGATGCTGGCACAGCAGGTCATCACCTTCTTGGGGGTAAGTATCTATCAGCCTAAACATAGTAATGGTGAAGCAGGATTGATGTTGAAAACAATGCAGGGAGCATCAGCTCAATGATGGATTGTGATCTGTGGGACTGCAGTGGGCTGGAAGCCCCCCTTTTACAGGGCTTGACATAGTTAGACAAGCCTGCAATGCAATTAGGTAGTTGGAACAGCAAGAAATAGATTCATTTCAGATTCGTAACCAGCACTTTAACCAACCTCACTGTAAAACCTCACTGTTGCATCCCAAGGATGATGTGGTCTCTCTCCTGGAGAGCACTTGTACACCAGAGGAACGTTTTAAAGCAATATAATTGGCTTTCTTAGTTAAAACCTCAGCATTTCAGAAAGGAGAGGCCAGAATAGAAGAATCACCTTCAAATTCAGCAATCCCCATTTTAAAGTGAACCCTATTGCAATTTATTGTAAAGTAAAAAATGTACAGTTCTGATATTAAGATTGCAGTTTCAAAATTGAATTGGTGAGGGGCTTGGAACACAAGCCCTATGAGGAACGACTGAGGGAGCTGGGGTTGTTTAGCCTGGAGAAAAGGAGACTTAGAGGTGATCTTATCACTCTCTACAGCTTTCTGAAGGGTGGTTGTGGTCAGCTGGGGGTTGGTCTCTTTCTCCAGGCAACAAAGGACAGAACGAGAGGACACGGTCTCAAGCTGCATCAAGGGAGGTATAGGTTGGATATTAAGAAAAAGTTTTTCACAGAAAGAGTGATAATGGCCTGCCTGGGGAGGTGGTGGAGTCACCACCCCTGGATGTGTTTAAAAAAAGACTGGATGTGGCACTTGGTGCCATGGTCTAGTTGAGATGTTAGAGCATAGGTTGGACTTGATGATCTTGGAGGTCTCTTCCAACCTAGAAATTCTGTGATTCTGTGATATGTGAAGCACATTTTCTATGAAGTATCTTTTTATTTTTACAAGACAACTGATTCCATATTTAAAACATGTATTTGGTGTTTTAAGTAACTGTAGCTTTGATTTCTCTAGCAGAGAAACACTAATTCAAGAACTGTGTTGAAGAAATGCCTTGGGTTGGGAACATTTTTAACTGAAATGAGACTCTCTGAAGGCTTCAAGGGAAGGGCACTTTGCCTGAAGGGAGTCACATCAAAAGCTCTGCCCAGCTTCTAATCTACAGGTTTCTTGAAAAAACCTTATCATTACATGCATTTGTACTGACATTCAGTCTGATGCAAACCAGATCTATTTGTATTTGTGCCCCTACCTAGTTCAGTTACCAGCATATATGTGAAATGCTGGATGAAAAAATACACGTGAAGTTCCCATCTGAACTGATCTCAGAGGTCAAGTGGGAAAATCTCCTGAAAGTAGATTCAGAAACTGTTAGAGCCTATTACTTTCCCTAGGGAAGGGCAAGCTGAGAGGGGCTCCTAGGAGCTACACATGATATGAATGATAGGCATGATATGAACACAGAAAATGTAGGGCTTTGGGCACTGTGTGACTGCAAAGTGAACAACTCCCGTCAGCCCAGAGTGCAACTCCTCACCCTGCTCCAAATCACAAGTCTCAACTTGGCCAGCAGCCCTGTGCTAAAAACACCCATTTCTCTCCAACACAATGTCTATAAATGGAGCTAGGACAACCGTGTCAGCAATCACAGAGTATCTCAACTTGCCAGGGACCTGAAATGATCATCGGGTGCAACTTGTGTGCCTGGCTTGGAGGCAACTGAACTTCAGTGCCGTGGATCCACTCAGCTTTGCTTGTACCTGCAGTGTGCTGGGGGCACAGTTGCAGCAGGCACCCCAGACCTGCTGCCTTTGGCCTCACAGTGCCTCTTGCAGCCAATGATTTCTGTCTCCAGCAGATGGCCCAGCCAGCCCACAGCCAGCCGTGCCTGGCTCTCCCTGGCAGTCTCACTGCAGGGAAATGCAACTGTGATCTCTGCAGATTACTTGAGACTGGCACCTTTGAAATCAGCCTAAGTTTAGGGTTATACAGAAAAGTGGGTTTGTGTACACCAAGCTAAATATCCATTAGTACCTCAGGAAACAGCAATTTTGAATTGAAGATGTTTTTATCAATAGTGGCTGCATATCAATGACTCAATACTACCACGTCACAGCTGCAGAGTTTTGTGCATGTGTTTTCATGCCCAGCAAATTTATTTTCTGTAATAACAAGGACCAAAATGGTAAGTATGCAGCTAATGCATCAGTTCTCCTTTTTAATATGGCTGGCTCTGGTCTTCTCAAACTTACTGGAAACATCACCATGACATATTTCCCCTTCCAAAGACCTATACCTGTTAGGAAAATAAATGCAGTACTAGATGGAAAGCTGGCACTCAAAAGCACTTGATTTCCACTTGCTAACTTGCTGTTTACAATAAAGCTTGATGCATACTGTGACGTGACACTTACACTCACGTGATCTGTGGTTTATATGAAGTGGTGACTTTCCCTCAGAAAAATCTGTACTATCTGTTAGCTTATTGGTTTCTAATTACAAAATACACCACTTCATTAATTGATTATGCTCTGGAAAAAAACATTTTCCCCTGTAAGAATACAAGCCTGGCTCTTCTAAACCTGATGTAAATAAATTTCAGATTTCATATGTAATGACTTCTAGTTATGCATGTTTTGAAGCTAATTCTTCCAAAATGAGACCATTTCTCTTTCAAAATTCAGCAAATCACCAATAACTGAGTGTAGTTTGAACTAAGCAGGGCATATTATTCTATATATCATTTGCATAAACTGTATTTGCAAAATTGGGACTCCACAGATTTGTTCCTGTACATTTTCTTTGAATTAAGGAACAGAATGAATCAATATTTGCTATGGAATATAGTTAATCTGTCCAAAGCTGTATGTAACGGTAGGAATAAAGATTTGACAGTTAACCATAGCTGCTGATTTTTTGGGGAAGAAGCATGAAAATGATCTGTTGGCATTCTTGTGTAAATTTTACTTGAAGAATCATAAAAACTTTGGCAAGCCAGAACTTTACATACACACTAATACCATAAAATTAAGATATAAAAGCCATTTATTCAAAAAAATGTGGTGGTGTCAAATCACATACACAAGCCAATATTGAGCTACAAACACAGACCAAACAGTTCTATAAACAGAAATTGGAGTGTTCATATACCATAGTACCTGAAAAAGACCGTTAATAAAAAGGAGTCCATAAGTATTTCGTTTCACTTTTGCTATATGGCTCCTTGCTGAATGTCTTTGCCTAAGTTAGTGTACACTGAGCCAGAGGTAGAGTCCCAAGTAAAGCATCTAATGCCTCAGGGCTCCATTAAAAACCTTTATTCTTCTAAACAAAAAGAAAGTCTAGTCTATAGTTTTCTGTATGACACTGAAGTAAAGCCTCTTTGCTTGAACAGTACGGCATTCCCAAGCGCATTTGGCATTAACCTAGATTGAGACTGTGCTTTGTGGAACCACCTCAGTTCTCCTCCCCTTCAGACTCCGACTCTAGAAGAGAAGAGAGTAAAACACTTCATGTAGGTTGCACAAGGACACTGATGGGAGTAATTCTGTAAAAAGAACAAGATATCCTTCCAAAATGAAAATGAAAATTTTCACCACACCTAGTAGCTCCTAGGAAAGGTTGGCAGATCAAACAGAGCAAACAAGAAACACACAGCTTCAGGAGATGAAGGTTTGCTCTGCTGCCATCCATGGTGGAGCTCTTCATTTACAGATCTGTCACTAAAATTTTCACCATGTTGCTATGAATGATTCTGGTCCTCATCTACAGAGCCACAGAACGTGTACCTGAGTTGAGTTTAATAAGGATCAGCATTATTTACTCACTCATCTAATCTCTATGAGTAGACTGTACTGCTCTCATCCAGGAAGCACCCTTAAAACTATTTGCTTTTCAAGTATCAATCAGTATCACCATCGAGCCAACCTAGAAAGGCTGTGGTGTTACCCTACAGGAGGTATGAAAGATGTACAAACCAAATTTTTTAATGATTTTTATTGCATAAGATAAAGTTCATTTAGCAACAGAAGCAGAAGAAGTTGAAGTAACCTAGAAGCAGGAATACACATGCTGGTTTTGTAACCTACAGCTACTTTGCATCATATTATATTTCTGTGTTCACCTGACAGGAAAGGGCTCACTGCCAACAAATATTACACCATAGATCAGATTTCTGAGAGCAAACATGGTCTGCGTGTTCTTACAGAAACATTTTGTCTCTGTTTGTACTGGACTTTGTAATTAAGGACATCTGGCAGAGGGGACGTGCAGGAAAGGATAAAAATAAAGAGCAGTCAAGGCATACAAGCAGAAAATTAAAAAAAAGGGGGGAAAAAAAAGCTTAATTAGACCAAGCTTGCCCATCCAAAATCTTAAGTGTGAAAGCAGCTGAAAAAAAGCTTAATTGGACCAAGCTTGACTATCCAAAATCTCAAGTGTGAAAGCAGCTGCCATTTTTATACTGCTACCTGAACATGTGAATTGCTGCTAAGTTTTATCTGTTCCTTGTCACTAGTACAGTTTCCCTCCAAGTTCATAAAATTAATGATATTAAATGGATGCAAGTGAACCCAAATAATTCTGTCCCTTCTATTACACATGGATTTATATTCCCATTGATGAGGAATTCTTTTTCCATGCAAAAAAGGTAACTTACTTTTTGGTGGAAGTATTTTCCTATCAAGAACATGAGGAAAACCAAGTTAGGGACTAAAGAAACCAGTTCCCCATCTAAATAACCATTTTAAAGCAGCAAATACAGCCCACGTAATGTTAACCTGACTATTCAGCTAAAGCCAGTTTCAAGAGCCAGGGTGCAGGCAAGCTCATGCTATGTGCCATTAAACATGACAATAGTAAAAAAGGCACTGGGACAGAAAACTGTGTGGCTGCAGCTGTTAGCACCAGGGTACTTCATGCTGTCATCAGTGCAGAGCTCCTCCTTGCAGAAGCTAGAAGAGTTTATCTATAGACAAGTGGTACCCAATGAATAAGGGACTTCACAGGAACACCATAATCACTAACAAAGCAGCAACTGTTGTTAGACTTAGGCATGCCTGGAAACAACTGAGATGGTCATGCCTGCTATTTTGTATTTTGAGTCCTGAATACTTCATATCCTGGTACAACTAAACTGTGAAAAAAAAATTGTTTTGCAAAGAGACTACCATAGTTCTTCACATGAACCCATACCTTCTTCAGCGTTTTGCAGCCACTCCACAAATTTCTTCATCTGGTCAAGGAAAACACTTTTGCCTTTAGCAACATGTGCTTCTTTATACCACTTGAGGATAGCTTCTTCACTCAGAACATCAGCTGAAATACAAATCAGTGTTTGTAAAAAAAATGTATTTTTTAGAGATTGGCAGATTTCAAACATGAGAGGAAAAAGATTTTTTAAAGCAGTATAAAGCTAATATGATTGCAAGTGGAACAAGCTTTGACTGATCTATATTAGGCTACAAATACAGAATATTTGATGCATATAATGGGTTCCAGATGTAATAAAATGTGCAATGTATTAGGCCTAAAATAAAGTACCAAACATTGTCCTTCTGTCAAGAAGAACTCTTTATTCATCTGTTTTAAATATACCACATAAGATTGCTGGATAAAAGAAATAAAATAATCAGCCTGCACATCTTGGAAGTTACCACAATAAGAATTACCATGCTTTTTTCTTGCTGTTGTATCACGGAATTGGGCATGGTTCTAGAAGTCTGAAGTGACAGATACCTCCTGATTGAACACTTAAGAGACAGCCAGTAGGGATTTTTTGCAATCATTTTCCCCTAAAGGTCTTGTATTGTTTTTAGCTACTAAGTTTTAAGGTCACTATTCAGACCACCCTTTTAATTGGCTTGGATGGACAGCACAGCTGACATTTTTATGTCAAGCATCAGGAACAAAATAGCTGTCAGTTAGGACATGTGAGGTTGAGTGCAATTCAGAATAAAGAAATACTAATAAATAGCAAGGACACTTATTGTTACCAACATATGCAAATTTAGGTCTAGCAACAGACTTCTAGCTCCAGGACAAAGCTCCTGTGATCCAGCCAAGCCAAGTATCTCAGTAATTGATGGCTGTGGAGGCAAAATCTGGGATCCACAATGGCATTTTGGCAGTTATGTAATACGAGAGGCAAGAACAAACAACAACATCAACAACAACAACAAAAAAATCAAACTGTATTTGTTCTATAAAAAGACTAAAGACAGCTTTCTACACCTCATTAAAATTTCCATTCTTTTTGTCTTTGAACAAACTACCCTCCCTGCTCAAAACCAACACATTTATGTACTTCACTGCTTCCCTGAGCTTCTTGGTGCCATCCCACCCACTGGGTACTTGCTTGCCAAGGCACCGACCCTGACCATCACCTTCTGCTTCAGCCTAAAGTTACAGCAGATGTGGCAGGGAAGGGAAGAAGACAAACTGAAATAAATGACACTAAAACCCCAAAGCATCTGATCAAATGAGACAGAGGAGACACATTTCACATATGCTGTTGAATAATAAACAGATGGAAGCAACCAGGGATACGTTTGAACTTAATCAAAACTATTCCAAGACATTCAACAGTAACTGAATATGAAATCTCCCTGAAAATTAGGAATTTACTAAGTGCATGTGACTGAAATTACCTTGTCTCTCAGGCACTTTTCCCAAATAAAACCTCTTCTGCAGTTTACTGCAGCTGACAGTAATGCTGAGAAAATGCAAGGAAAACAGGACTGAGCTGGTTCTAGGCTTTTTTCTGTACATATAAATTTGCTTAGTGAACCTACAAGAGGCACAAAAATCCACCATCTTCCTGAAATCATAACCTGTCACAATGAACATTTTCTCCAATGTTATGCTGGAGACAAGGAAGAGGTTTTGAACATGTTGCATTAAATACTTGCTGGTAGTCCTTAGCAGCAGCTCAAAGGCATTACATGCTAAAATATTTAATGAATCTGGATTTTAATTTAGCATACCTGAAAATATTCCACATAGATTCATGAACCTGCAGTTTAATGTAGAAGTGCATGTGAAAAGATTACATTTATCTCAGAGTCCTGAAGTTCACACAACTACATCTTCAAAATTACTCAGGGTATGACACATAACGACAGGCAAAGAAAATCAGGAGAGATTTCAGGAAAAAAAAAAACAACAACCAAAAAAAAACCAAGTAGAGCAACCCTGTTCCCAGCTCAAGCTCTGGGGCACTGTGGACATTCACAAGTATGAAGCTGCTGTATAGAAGTGCTAAAGTCCATTGCTGCATGACAGGTCACATTATGATGCTGTACAAGGAAGCACCTCCAGGTAGGCACACAGCTCAGTTCAAAAGTATTAGGACTTAAGTCTGTTTTTTTTATTTGAAGCCCATAAGATCAATGGTTTTGTTGCCAAAGGGGAAAGTGCAATTTCTCCCTCCCTTCCCAAAACCCCAATCTAATAAAAGCAGTATGTAATCTCACTGTGTGCCTCAAAGATTAAAACATTCACAAGTCTGGAAGATGAAAAATTTGCCTGTATTTAACTCTATGGCAATAAACCTCCTACCCTAACAGAGACGAACAAAGTGCCCTGAACTACAAAAAGGACAACTGCAACACTCTTTTAATTTCTAAGAAATATTTTGTGCAATATATTCATGCCTCCAGTGCTCATAAGGGATGGCATTCTCCCACCAGCACAAAGGTGCTCAATTCAACAATCATGGAGGACAGGGTGTAGTTAATCATACCTCTAAGTTGCTTTGAAGCAGTGGGAAGGGAAAATGGAAGGAGGATGAAGGGAATGACTCATTTTGTATATATATATAGTTATTCCTCATTAAAGTTGATTATAGATATATTTTAATGGCTGAAGCTGAGCACTGTGGTCTGTGGGCGTGTGCACATCATTTTCACTGCAGTCCCAGGTGATGTCAGCCCCAGAGAGCTGCTTTTCCTGCAGGTGCAGCCAACTGCCACTCAAACCACCCACGGCCAGAGCCTCCAGGGACGTCCCTCATGAAAGGGAGAAGCTGCAGAGCAGAGAGACTGAACAGCCCAGTCTCTTTTCTTCAGGGTTAACTGGAAAGGTACTTGAAGTTCAGGTCTCAGCTTTGCACTCAATCACCCGGTTCAAATGAATTTCTGCTTTTAACTCAAACCACATAGCCACAGGCAGTAAAGGGAAAAGCACACCCTGGCAGCTGCCAACACAGTCAATCAATCTGCAAAATTCAACTTTATTGCAGCTAACTCAGCTGGGAGAACAGAGCCTTCAGACAAGGGTTCTTTCAAAGCAAGGAATGCCCCCCGCAGTACAGTTAAGGCCTTTCTGGTTTGTTTTGGGTTTTTCCCAGGAAAATTTTGCATCAAGTACCACAAAAAATAATTGAATAATGAAGATATTTAAAGATAACTGTGATCCATCAAAAAAACAAAACCCCTCTATGAAGTGGAACTTGAAGATTCCATTCTTCTAAGTGTTTTCTGCAGTCTGTCAGTCTGCATCATTTGGTTGCTATATCTCTGTACTGCAAAAGAATATCTCTGAGGCCAATTATGCCTCAAACCAGAGCCCTACTTCACATTTCCTTCAATCAGCTATTTCTTCTTGTATTTTGTAAAGGTTGTCTTGAATTCTAATGAAAAAGTACACAGAGGCTTTGTGTTTGCCATTCAAAGGGTGAAATTCTGATCCTCATTAAAGCAATGATTATTAATTTCAACAGTGTCAAGATTTCACATTTGAAATTTCAAGGACAGACACAAACTAAAAGAAAGGAGATCAACAGGTGAATATGATATATAGCATGTATTCCAATAACAATAGTGTTTATTTTACCAGCAGTTAAGGGACACACTGCAACACAGCAGGAACTAACAAACATCTTACAATGCTAGCAAGGAAACCAGCAAACTTACTGAGTGCCACTCAGAATTCAGCAATTCTTATTCTGCAACTGGCTTTTAGATCTTGGTCAAAATGCAGCTGTCAGATTAACATTGTACTGGCTTTAAGTGAAAACCAGAGAAACAAGATCATAGCCAGGGATCAGTATAGAACTGAACAGCTTATTTTTCACTATACTGTCTCAGGAACACAAGGGTAGCTAACAACAATAATAATAATGATGATGATGATGGTGATGATGTCAACAAGCTTTAACTAACTACAGAACTGCTTTTGTAAATTATACCTACAAGCTGGTAAGTAGCTGCTGCTACTTAAGGGAAAATAGGGTTTGGGTTTACATTGGGAAAAAAGGGATGCTCCTTCTTGTTTAGAGACAGAAGAATAAATAAAAAAATCAGCACCACGGACTTTCAAGATCTTCTAGGTGCTAATGAGCCCCAGCTGTCAACATGTTTAGATACTTCCAGGTAATTCACAGGTAATCCAAGGGCTATTTTATAATGGAAATATGGAAAGCATTGAGAGGCAAGATGTTGGACATGCTGATGAGAGTAGTCACAGAACTAAATCAGTCAAAGCGTGACTGGCATTAGGTGCCCATCATCACTGCTGACTATTTTTATGCCCAGGAAGCACTCCCTCATAATGAGTAACAAGCAACAAACTGTCCACACTCATGCTGGTACAAAGCTGCATTTTTATCTGCTCATTCACAGATACTCAGATACCTTTATTAGTCACTGAAGTTCCTTAGGGACCCTGAAACCTCTCCAGATCTTGTGCATGTTACACTTAAGAACAACAGAAAGGGGAACAAGGGTGTCTGCTGTTCCCTCACCACTGACACAGCCAGTAACAGCTTTAGGGGGCTTTTTTCCTTGGCTATTAGGAAACAGAAGATATGCTGTCATTGGGAAGTTATCTAAATAAAGTGTATGTCTCTAAAAAGACTTGATGGCCTGTTTTTAGTGGATAGATATGAACTGGGGAGAAGGAGAGGGTGAAATCTACCAGCACTGAAACAAAGAAGAGGTAGGCAGCATGGCACTGCATAAGCCACACTACGAGCCATTAAAGCTCAGTACAGTCACGTAGAAGAAACAGGAACTGAAGGCCTAGTCCTCCCAGAATCTTCCCTGGTTGAGAAAGCAGCATGCCCTCACCTAATGGATACTGTGTAACTCCAAAGCTGCCAAAACCAGATGGAGCTGATGCTCCCTGCATCCAGCATCCAGAAGGGCCCTATGGCAGTGGCTGTAAGGTCAGGCAAGCAGCAGGCAGCAGGTCTGTCAAACAGGGCAGATCCAGCTTCAGCCTAAACAGGGCCAGGAAGGGCTGGCAGCTGTGCTGCTGCATGACTGCATCAGATGGCAGAGGCAGGTGCTGCAGCATGCCCACCCCAGAGATTCCAAGCAGGAATGCAGGCACAGCAAATATTGGACAGACCATATGGTAGCTCCAAACCCTCCTCTAGGTGCCGTATGAATCCTAAACAGTATTGTGGCACCTGTAGTGCTGAGGATGAAGTCCTCTCAGCCCTCCAAACAAGCCTGCCCAAGTACTCTCCAGAGTCAGAACAAGAGCGCGTGGGGTGAGCAGAGCAGATGGGAACTACGTTCTTCAAGCATGTTAAGTTTAATGTACAATTCAGTGATTTATTTTCTTTTTAATTTTTGAATGCTTTGGAATGTCAGAGTTGCTCTTGCAGGCTAACACAGTAATGAATCTACAAAAATTCTGAAGGCAATCCTACACATGACTATTTCTGGTTTGACCATCAGTTATGCTCTGAATGCACAGCAATTACGCCTCTCATTCACCATGTCCAAAGCAAATGTTCTTTTCCAAAGAAAACTGAATCAAGTAATTGCTGCAGCTTGCAGCTTCAAGTTGTTCCACAGTCATTAACAGTATTTACAAACTGTAGAAATTGAGGACAGAAGGACAAGGTGCATTGCTTTTTCATTTATCATTGAAGCCACGCTATACTGAACAGATAGAAATAAATCCACATGACTCACTTCCTTCTGCAACCATGAAATTATTTCAACAGCTGGAACTCATTTGCCTTGAACGTGGACCTGGACTCAACAGGGTGAACAAAGATCAGCATTAGGTTTCTACTCCTGTTGACTTTTCTCCTCCAGCTATTTATAGCAAGAACGTCAGAACAAACTGTTTGGCACCCACCCATCACATGCGGTGCAAGCCCATTAGTCTCTATGACAACCTGATCAGAATAAACTTGTGAAGAAGTCAATTCCACAATAAAAATTAAATCCATCAAAACTATAGCACCTGCAAAAATTTGGCAGGGAAAGAAGAATAAGAAAAGCTCCTTCTGGTAGGGAGTGAGTCAAAAAAACCTTCAAACCTCTGAAAAAATCTTCCTGCTAAGAGGTTTTGCACTTTCAAGGTTTCTTAAAACCAAGCTCTGATCTACTTTTGAAATCTGCCAGAAATTTACGGAAATGTCTTGCTAGAAGTGGTTTTATACAAGGACTGAACTGCACTTGAAGTGACTGGACAGTGCTTGATCCTGCCCATGCTTCTTGAATATGAGATGAAAGCAACAGAGGAAGAGAAGGGCTTGTTTTGGCTTTTCCTGCTGCCATACACTCCTTTGAACTATTAAAGCACAAAGTATTCCAGAGTTCAGCACCAGCACAGCCTTCTCATATGCACTACCTGGTGAAACATCATAGGAGAGTGGCTGGCACTGAGAATCCAAGCAGAGAATACAACAGTGGATTATACACTTTTACCTTTATAAAAGAGTACCACTATCTTCTGAAAGGCTTTCATGAAGTGGATGTTGTCATAACAGTACTCCTGCACCTTCTGGAGTAGGATCAACTCTGACTGGCCTTGAGTGCTGAACACAGCAAGCAGGGGGGCATATTGCTGAAAGGAAGAGAAGGTAAAAATCAAAATGCATGTCACTATACTTAAAAATAAATAATTTTTTTTAGAATAAACATCATGAATTTCATCCTTGAAAATGTTCTACTGAAACCTTATATCTACTTGCACACTGCATTTTCTAAAACACATACAATGCAATACACAAAATCCATGATTTTTTGTAGCGTGTCCTGCATGCTGTAAACTAAAATTCAGTACCACTTAGTTACTGAATTCTGTAAAATCAATTTATAAAGCCCACAGTCTGGCATTACTTCTGTCATACATTTCACAATGCAGCATTCTGGAGTGATTCATTCAGGAGTGATGCTTTACAGATGTTCATAACATAAGACATCCCAGGATGAAATACATGAAAAAAAGTCTCTAGTTTCACAGGGGTTTTAGAAGTCTCAGGAAACTGAAATAAAGTAAATTATTCCAAGTTAACTGTAATCAACTGTCCTTATTTTTTCTTATTTACCACAATCAAGAATATCATGACACTCTGGGAAATGGCAACGTTTTCCAAGCACAGTACTAACTGCTAATGTTACCCTGACAAGACAGTAGTGGCAGATTTCATTGCCTTTCCTGGAGTTTATTAATATAATAAAAAAATAAAGCAAAAACTTATTTGTTATGCAATTTTCCACTCTTATTTCAGATCTTAAAACTAAAAATTACACTGAAGGACCATATCTTTCCTTAAAAGCTAGTGTTTATATCCATATCTCTCCAATTTCCTGTCATCTTAGCCTGTGATGAGTCCAGCTAAGACTGCAATCTTAAATTTAAGGTAATATTATGAGCATTTTTCAGAGATGAAATTAAATTACCTTTGATCTTCAGAGACCCTAGCCAAATATACATTGCATGTTACTATCTCATCTGCTCTTGCACTAATCAGCTCAGTCTTTCTTCCAAGTCTTCAGTAACCCCCAGGCTGGCATTCTGCAGTTGGATTTGCAATGACCTGATATCACAGAGTTCTGGTCTGAGTTACCAGGGCTGCTGCTGGTCTTAGGTGACAAACCACCCACCACCCACAGCACTGATGAGCATGTTTAAAAGTACACTTCAGCACCTCTCTGCAAGGGCCTAAATCTTGAGGGTTTTACCCAATATGGTCCATGGAAATAATTACTAAAACACACAAAAATCAACTGAAATTTGGAAGGTTGTTCTAAAATGTATTTTGGAATAATTATCAGCTATTTAAGAGAGCACAAAATCACAATATCAATGAGCAGCTCAGCAGGCTGATGGTATTTAGTACTTCTGGATGAAACTCCCTTAAAATGGCTAGATACAGCTAACACCAGAGGCCAAGTTTTACCACTCCTGGCAGGTATAGCCACATCTTTAGAAATAACATCAGTGCTTTGGTAAGAGCACTGAAAAACTTGTGCAGGCTGTGAGTAGCTCTTTTTCCCTTTTAAGCCCTTGCAGCAACTAGCTGGTATCTAGGCAAATTGCAGGGAGGCAGGGCATTATACAGTGCAGTTGGTTTATTTAATACCCTCAGCAGAACTCACCCCCATCCACATGTTTGCGAAGTGCTGCTGTCTATAAATATTAATAATGTCTAATAAAAAACCTGTGTTTTCAGTCTGGAAGTAAATTGGCTTAATTTGCCACATCTGACTTTATCCCCTTCACATTCCTTTCTCACTTCTCAACTGGTACAGGCTCATAGTTATGAGTTTCACAAATGTCTAACTGACTTAGGAACCTTCTTTTCATTGCTGGCTGAGCAAGTGGGATTATTTTCCATTTGCATCATGTTAGGGTGCAGGGGGTCAGCACCCACACTACTCTGAAGCTCACCAGAGCCTTGCCTCTAGTAAGAATAGTCTAGAAGATTCTCCTCACCCAGGGAGAACATCTCTTTGCACTGGAGGCAGCCTAGGCACTAAGCCCCAGTGTCACAGTGAGGTTACTGGGACAATGAGAAGCTTATTCTGTGAGATGCAGGGTTGAACAGCTTGCCCTGTCTCTTCCTCAGGTCAGCTCCTGCTGGTGCTGCCATATGGATGGCACACATGACTTTTACTGCACTGCCCGAGTATGCTGGTTCATGGCTGCCTGCCTCAACCCTGCATTAGGTAGCCACCCATCCAGCAAGGACTTTTAAGATCTGTAAACTAGGTCATATACTCTGTATTCTGACACATCTTTTCAGGGGTGCCTTGTGTGCAACTTACTGAAAGAATCTGGTAAGTTTTAGAGACCGGTACCCAGCTATCAAAGCTCTGGCAACATGCTTTGTGAAAGTTACCTGTCAGCTAGAGCCATACAAGAACAAATCCCACCATCTGACATGTCACACATCAAGTATGTGGGATATATAGGTCAAAGCAACTCCCTGACTGTTTCCTGGGACACTGACACACAGGAGGGCACAGAACTGAGCTCTGTACCATCCTAACACTGTTAATCCACTTTCTGGAGTTGGCTCATACATCAAGGTAGCTAAGAGTCCTAAGAGAGAAATCCAAGATCTGTCTCCACCTATCCTAAGAAGAAGGATGTGAAAAATGCTGTTTCATTTTTGAAGACCAAACTGTAAAGAAGCAGCTATCAAAGCCTAAATTGCTATTTCTATTGCTTCTATTAAAATCTTACCCCTGAGTGCAAATTGTAAATACCCCACACAATTTTTCCTCACTTTTTAGAAAGTGGATGTACCTAGAAAGATGCCTATCTTATACAGGCAAGGTGCCTTACCTAATTCATTGGGGATACATACATAGCTGATGGATTGGGTCAGTGAAATGCACAGGACTAAACATCCAGTCAAATTTTGTACAAAACCAGCTATGTTTCTCTTTTCCCAGAGTTCAAATATTCCAGAAAGTGTTTGTTAATTTGCCCTGCAGTACTAGACAATAAATTTCAATGGATACTTTGTTACAACTCAAAGAGAGGTAATCAAATTTTACATCAAAAGAACAAGAAAAACAATGTCTCTCCTCCTTCTGGAAACTATCTCGTCTTTATCCTGCTATTTGAGCCACTTGAGAAAACTTGAAGGCATTCAGTCTTACCATCAAAGACTACACAATATCCCAAGTGACTGCATTTCCAGGATTACTGATTGGGAAACCAAGTTCAGACAAAAGGACAGCAGCAGTAGGAGCTAAACCAACACAGAACACCCAAGTATGGAGAGACACCCAATATGAAGAAAGATCTACTTTACCATAAAGAATAAAGCCCAGATTGCTTCTGTTCCAAGGCAAACCTTTGAAAGTCCTGGCTATGAGGGAGTATTCTCCTGGTCATGGATTACCTGCTTAAAAGGACTAAGCCTGCTGAAAAGCCTCTGCTCTCAGATCCAGTGTCTTGCACTGCACAGTTACTTCAGACTTGGATGAGGAACACCAATGATGGCAGTGATTAATGCCTCTGCATTGGTTTCATGCTTCTTTTCTATCCCAAGGTCTTTAGAGTTTTTGTACCAACATGCAATGGTGGTGCTGCAATATTGCAGCCTGTCTTTCTATGTATTCAGTTCCCTCATCCTCAAGAACAGTAGCTGGATCAGAGAGTAACCACACTGTATGTACACAGAGCCCCAAGCCAGTTCCTGGCTTATCACTTGACAAGTCACTGAGTATCCCACGTTGGCAACAACCAATTCACAGATTCTGGCCCCAGCATTCCTGCCTGGATCTATCCAGCCCTCTGCACAGCCAGCACAGGTGCTGCCTCACCATGCTTCCAAAATGTCTTTGCTTCTGGCAAAGGCATTGCAAAGGCAGCTCCCTGCAGGCTTACTAGTCAGGTCTGAGCAGGCTGAGCCCCAGCAGTTGCTTAGCCCTGCCCCAGTGCAAGGAGCCTCTCAGGGACCTGGCACCCTGGGAAAGCACAAGGAAGAGGTGCTCAGGCTGTGACCACCTTGGCTTGCCCTGGCACTGTGGGGCTCAGGGCACTCAATATCTGAACTGCCTCAGTTTTGCAGCCATTTGACTGAAGTCAGACTACACAACGCCTGGTATGCTCAGCATCTGCCTTCAAAAATCTAAATCTCCTGGATTTAAACAGGTAAAAAACTTGACAGCCAAAGAATGCATTCTGTGAATTCACAGATTTCTTCTCATCTTCACTCATGCACACACCTTCAGATGTTTGAGGGCCTGCTCTGCAACCAGCTCTTCTTTCTTGTTCCATTCCACAGCATTCATGACACAGGTCCAAAGGAGACCAATCACTGCTGGCTCTGGCAGCTCATTTCTTTTCATCTCCTCTTTTACATAAAGTACTACCTGGAGAAGGAAATAAGGGACATTTCCAATGAACCAGAAATGATGCTGACTTTCCAAATACTTGCAGTCATTTACAACACCATGGTGTAGAAGTATTAAGAAACAAAGTAAGATTTTGTCCCTCTCCTGTAACCTAACACTAAATGCAGTTAAAGAAAATACATTTTCAAGGGTAAATGAGGGAACCCTCCCCCATCCCACAGACAACTACACTTGGAAATCCAGAGGATATCTGGTTGCTTTAGTCTTAAGCACAGAGTGAACTGATGAATAAATTAAAATAGTTTAAAGAAAAACAGAGGAAATCTGTTTCTTTCTAACTAATGTTGATTTAAGTCTTTGATTATGATTATATAAACAGAAAGTTGTAAAAAACCACTTTTACCTCCTTAATTGGGCATTCCTGAGAGAGACGTTCTTGTAGTTCTTTTTGAAGTTCTTTACGAGTCCCCAGAGACTGCTGAACTCTAAGGAAATCTGAGAGCTCTTTTAGACCTGCTTCAGTAAAATACTTGGCAAAATGGTCCACATTCTGCCGGTTGGCTGGAAATAGTTCCTAAAAAGACAGGAATGCTCTCTGCTGAACAACCAACTATGACTCTTGACAGAATGGAAAGAACATTTTTAAAGAATGAACAGTGGGAATAACCTGTTACTTCACTTAAAACACTGCTTGTATCCACACTGGAAAAGTCAACACTTCATTCATATTGCAGTGTTTCACTGCAGTGGAGGGAAAAAATGATGTCCAGTGACGCAAATAAGCTAACACCCACTCCATGTGAAGTGCATGTAGTTATGAATAGCCATGAGCCAAACACGTGGCTTAAAACAGTCCTAAGAGGAACCATGCTTTTTCCAGATTCCAAGAGTCTTGTAAGTAAAGTATATATAAAGTATATAAGGTATATAAAGGAATAGATGGCAAAGCCATTATAAGCAAAGCACATTTATCATGCCCTCCCAGTGCATCCCCACATTTAAGAAAAATACATTCAACAACACAAGTGGCCCAGGCACCTTGGCATACCACTAATGCATCATTTAACAAAAATCACAAAATCCACTACGTACTGTTAACCTTAACTCCTGTAGGCATTTCTAATTAAAAGACACTGTCACTTCATGAAACTTCAGCTAGAAAACTAACTAACTAACTTTCCTAACTTAGAAAAGTTAAAATTATTCTTAAAAATCACTATAGCAAATGCCCCATCTTGGAAAGCATTCAATGGCATTTGCTTACCATCCATTCTGGGTGTCTTAACAATGATCTGTGGGATGGATAGCACCTCTTTTTAACAAAGAAGTTAGAGACTGTCCATCTATTTACTTACTGACTACTGAAATTAAGAAGAAACTTTCATGAAGGCATCTATGCTAGGCAACATCATCTGATACTTTACAGTTGTTTAATACAGCAGAGAAATGAGAGCCAACAACTGAAAGTTTAAGTCAGCCAAACTTGAAATAGAAATAAGATGCAGTTTTCTTCCCTGCCCTCCCCCCCAATAAATAGTGTAATTAGCCCATTTCCCAGCTTAATAGCAAATTATTTATGACCTGGACACTTAAAATCAAGAACAAATTGAAGAGATGGAGGAGCGTGGGAAGCTCCTTACTTTTGAAAGATATTTGCTTAATTATGTTTTATTGAGGTAGAAACAGGAAATACTGCTGAGTCTCCAGGCAGTGCTACACAGGATGTGTGTTTGACTGCATTATCACAGCAGCAATCTTTCTGAGGATTGAAAAACCCCAAATGATCTTCAGAAAGACACTAGGAGAAAAAGGCACATGAAATTGCTACATATTCATATATTCTCTGAACACCTTGCTAGAAACCCAGAACAAAGGTTTTGAATCCTAAGGCTGAAAGCATCCTGCACTGTACCTAGTAGGTCTGCTGTCACCACTGCAGGACCATTTACACTACCTTGATGGCTACTGCTGCAGAAAACTACCTTACTGTTCATTTACTGTTCTATTTAAGCACTGCTGCTTCAGAAATTTACATTCAAATCACAACTCCTTATACTTTATATACCATTTACAAAAGGAAAACATATTTAAAGCTTCTCATGCCCATTTGCTTTGTTAGGAGTATGTTTTGTTAGGAGTGGTTAGAAAAAAAAAAACCACTTATTTAATTCTCAAGCCCCATATATATGGTCTCTCAGAAGGCATCGGACTACAGGAAAAATAGAGACAGAATGTAAAAACATGTGATACTTAATATTCCTGAACCTGTATCAATGCTACAGCCATAACAATATTGCTGTGTTTCAAAATATTTTAGAAACTAACAGAGTCTGAGGGGGAGGTAACATGCTTACAGCAAACTACCATCTGCATTTCATTTCCTCCTTTTTCCCTGGGAGAGATAAAGATTATTGAAAATACATTACACTTACTAGCAATCTCTTATCGAGGTTGGCTTTTCTTAAAGCAGAGGTAACAGAATTGGCATCTTTCTCTGCCATCCATGCTTTAAAAAGCTTTACAGCGAAAGAGGCTGCAATCCCTATTAGAAAAAAGAACAAAACATGTTTCAGCAAATTTCAACATAAATTAGAGTTGAGTATAAGAAGTTCAATGTTACAAAAAAAGTTACAAGACTGTGGAATGAAAATATATTCATGACAACAGAAACAAACACGTAGAGCTGAAACGCTTATTTTCTTCTTTAATGCAAAATTAGTTTTCTGAATTATGCTAGATTGTTCAAAAATCTTTTCATTTGTATTGCACATCTCCATTCAGTTGTTCAAAGACTGTCTTTGCAATTATTTTTCCTACATTCCCAATTCACAGACTGACTACAATGCCAAAGGAAAAATTATGCATTGAATGGAGAAGAAACAAAGGCACAAAACAATAAAGGATAACCAGGATCAAGAACTAAGAAAACATATCTTCAAATATTTTTTAGCAAATTCTGGAATAGGGTTAAATAACTTTGCAACTTCAAGGTGACTGTACTATGTCCTCCTAAGAGGCATTTAGTAGCCAGTTGTACCAGGCACAAACATTATTTTAAGTGAAAAAATTCCTTCCTTGAGGCACAACTTAGTATTTTGTGCATTAAATCAAACAAACTCTCCCTCCACTAGCTGTGGATTTCCCAGAGGAGTTAATAAACCATTAAGCTCACACCTCCTGTTTCCTAGAGCTGCACCACCAAGACAACTGCTCCAGATTCTCCACTTCCAAGTGCAGGGAGCTGAAGGAAGCTGAAAGGCCTGGGAGACGGAGCTCATTGTTGAGGAAGGTCACCTGTAGGTCAGCTATGATTGTCCATACTACACTTATACCAACATCAGGACTACTGAAGGCAGTGATAATGGTACTGCATAATGAAAAGCACAATCCTATGCTACAGCTGGCCACTGTAGTTTTCTGTCTCACTTCCAGATAGTCTAGAAGCTCTAAGAGCTACATGGGACCTACTGGTGAAGAAGAGCTTAATCACTCTTAGCCACTTTATAGATAGATCTTCATCATTTTTATTTCTAGGATACTTTGACTAAATGAGCCACCAAACAAGAACAGAAGAGACTATTACCAGACCACTGTAAAATTCACTGACAGTCTTTACATATCTTGACTGCTATGAGTTTTGGCAAGCTAATTTCAGGAGCTCAGTCGTAAGACATGATCCTTAGAGAAGTACTGTACAGAACCAGGGGTGCACAATGCCATGCCAAGAGAGGCCTGCAAATACTTCTTTGGGCTTGTTTTACATATTGGACGTGATGCAGCAATCCTAAGTGCTGCAAGTGGACTAATCAAGATCCACAAAGCCTGGTCAACCAGTGGGTGACTTAGGCATAACTTCCACCTGCAAGCACACTTCAGCATATCCATGTTTTTATGTGCTGAATACCAAAATTGAATGGAATGGTCTCTGTCACCAAGTGTTGTCCCAATGCACACATCCTAGATGCTTTTTTGCAGTTTTAGCTTAAAATAAAGTAAGTTTTATGCCAGTATTAGTATTAGAGGGTGTGCTGTTTTCAGCTGGGGTAGAGTTAATTTTTTTCACAGTGGCTGTATAGGGCTGTGTTTTGGATTTATGCTGAACACAGGGTTGATAATACAGAGATGTTTTTATTATTGCTGAGCAGGGCTTACACAGAGCCAAGGCCTTTTCTGCTTGTCCAACTGCTAAGCTGGCAAGGAAGTTGGGAGGAGACACAGCCAGGGCAGGTGACCCCAGCTGACCACAGGGATATTCCAGACTGCATGACATCACACTCAGTACATGAAGCAGAGAAGAAGCAAGAAGGGGGTAATATTTTAAGTGACGGCTTTTGTCTTCCTAAGTACCCATTAAGTGTGATGGGGCCCTGCTCTCCTGGAGGTGGCTGAACACCTGTCCACGGGAAGCAGTGAACTAATTTCTTGTTTTGCTTTGTGTGTGCAACTTCTGCTTTCCTCATTAAACTGTCTTTATCTCAACCCATGAATTCTCCAGCTTTTACTCTTCCCATTCTCTCCTCATCCTTCCGGTGTGGGAGTGAGCAAGAGGCTGTGTGGGGCTTGATGGCAGGGTGGGATTACACCATGACAGAGGTGGGTTGTTCTACAGCTTCACTACCCACATATTTTCAAACTTACTTCTCATTTGCAGCCCAAATTTATCACTGGCCTGTTCCTATACTCTATGCACGTGCTGCCACTCTTTTCCTTTAAATAGCTCTTCGCTTTTTGTTTGCTTTGGTTTTTCCCTCTTATTTGCAGAAAGTAATTCAATCCATTTATTTTATTGACTAACTCCATTAGCTGCTTTTTGCATGTCCACTACTTTGCCAGCACAGGGGATGAGAAGGACACACTTAACCCTGACAAGATTCCATCACCACCTAGACCTTTCTCTGTCTCTACTACAAGTATGTCAGCAATCCATGAAAGAATATTTATAACAGTGAAGGTAATGACAACACTGAAACAAGGTAATCTAAAAATAAAGTAGGTATTTGTGCTCAAGATTGATAGATCTCCTGTCCACACAATCTTATCTCACTTTCAGCCATTTCTTAGCCAGTGTTACAAGTCCCATGCTGATCAACAACTCCCTCAGCTCACCTAATTGCTTCCTCATGTATTTTAACTTCACCTGTCTGCAGCATTTTTTTTTTGTGTAAATCAAAGAAATCTTCGAGTTTATTCGTATATGATCTACTTCTTTTGCCTTGCTATGTCCCCCATTTTTAAACTATCTTTGCCTCTTCAATTATTCTTACATAAAATATCTACCCCAGGATACTGACTGAACAACCTTTCCTCAAATGCTGTCACAGATGCATTTTTAGTATATGTAAACAAAGAACTAAAAGTATATGTAAGCTCTGACAAAAGTTTAGGGCTCCTAGAAACATAAGTTCATAATGCAAATAAGAAATGTATTCTTAAGATGCTAATTTAAAGTATAACAATTTCCATGATTTTTAAAAATTTGGGTTTTCCAATGCCTCTTGTCTTCCCATAACGAGGAAGACTTTCATTTAAACACATTGCAGACAATTACCCTAAAAACATGCATTAGTGCTTTTGTTTCAGATTTTTCCTAGTTTAATTCTGATTCCAAAAGCTGTGAGTGATGACAGAGCAAAGCTGCAGCTGTGCGTTTTCTTTCTGCAGCATTTAGAAAACAAATGTAACGGTTAGCGTGCTGCAAATGAGAACATGAAGTTAGAATAATTTTAAAATGAAAATTAGAATACATTTTAGCTAATATATAACTCTAATAAAATCAAAAAAGGTTATGAAATTAGTATATTTGCAATCATGCCAAGTAGCCAGAACCAGTCAGAGAAAGAAACTGTTGAGCAAGCAGCTGCAAAATCAGGACTCCAAGGTAGATGGCTATAAATAGATAACAAAAATCCTTTAAAAAAGTAATCTCAAAAAGGCATTGTACCTTAAGACTGTTAAGAAAGAACTCTTTTACTTATCATATAATAAACACAAATTCATGACAATGTTTATCAGTCACTGATCACTACTAGTATGAAGGCAAAATGAGGGATTGATTTTTCTCCTGCATGGGATGCAGTATCCTATGCAATATCCCACTGGCCTGCATGGGATCTCTGTCCCATGGGATCACTTCTCACTCACAAGGCATTAGCAACACTTGAGGAAATGCCAGCAGATCTATCTCAGGAATAGATATACTTCACATCTTTATAGTACCACAATAATTCATCAATTCTACAGTTTTGCACACCTAAGTATGACTTCCAAAAAACCATAAATCCTTTGGGGTTTGTTTTTGTTTTGTGGCTTTTTTCTGTCTCACTGGCCTCTTCAAAGATTTCACAAGTATGTTGGGCACTGCTGTCAGTATATGCTTCTGCTTTAAAACACTGATTTCTGTTGTACAGTCACAAGTTTCCAACTTTCATTTTATTGCAACGTATATCATACATTGCAATAACATACATCTCCTTTAAAAAAGCTAAGATAAGAAAAAATATATAGAAAATTACCTTCTTTGACTATATTGTCAGTGAAGAGGCTTGTTAAAATTGTAGCAGGAAGAGTCCCATTGGCTAAGAGGATGCCAGAAAGCATTGCCAGTTTTGTCTGCTCTGTCTCAGTAAAGGCTTTAAGAAACAACAGGAGCTGTTGGCCAGACAAGGGAAAAAAAGTATTTATTTGAGGCACAGGCAGAAATTAATGTTAACAGTTTTATTTCTTATTTCTTGAGAAGTCTCAATGCAAATTAGAGCAATCACATCAAAATGTATTCAGAAGCATGACAGTGTCATTTCACGGATCCCTTGTAATTTCACTTTCTCTAAGAACACAAGACAGTACCTGAAGGGAGCCTACAAAAGAGATGTAGAGAGATTATTTACAAGAGCAGCTACTGACAGGAAAAGGGGAATGGCTTCTAACTGAAAGAAAGATATCAGAAAGAAATCTTTACTGTGAGGGTGGCAAGGCTTTGGGATAGGTTTCCCAGAGAAGTTGTGGATATCCCACCCTTGGCAGTGTTCAAGGCAAGGTTAGATGGAGCTCTGAGCAACCTGGTCTAGTAAAAGACCCCATGGCAGTGGGGTGTGGAGTTAGATGGTCTTTAAGGTCTCTTCCAACCCAAACCATTCTATGATTCTGTGATTCTCTGGGGATATGGCCTTACTCAGGTATAAAACACCTATCTTCTCCAAATATTCATATGTATGTGTGTAAAGGTAAAAGTACTTGCCAGAGGCTTGAGACACACAGAAATTACAGGATCACAGACAGGAACCTGCCTAGTCACATCTCCAGACTTGCAGCTAAACCACACCGAGTCGTAGTTTGTTTTCTAGCTTTTGAAAACTATTGCTCATGCAAACAATAAAAGGATGGGAAAATTTCATGGTTTTCTTTTAGGGAAGGGAATACAGCACAGTTACAACTGAGATTTTACTGGCTAAAATATGAAATATATATCAAGTTCAGATATTGATAAAGCTGACAAAGAACAGACAGGAACACAGGCTGATTTAAGACCTTGCCATTCTCAGTGCTAATTAAAAGAGGAAACAAACAGCTTGAGAGAAAAAATACAAATCTCATCATCTTGGAAGATGTGAACTACATATATACCTTTTAATTCTAAAACTAGCAATTAAGTCTATTTTTAAAATTTTGATTTCATATGTTAAAATTACTGACTTGAGAGCATATTGATGAAGTACATTATGCCCTTTTTCCTTTATATTAAAAAAAATCATGCAGAATCAGATTTTGTCAATAGCATTACTGTTAACAATAATGTTTTCTTAATGTGTTGTTAGTGATCACAATATGGGTGATGGGAAAGAAGAGGCGAGACAAAAAAAGGACAGCTTCATTCAATGAAAAAAGCTGCTGATTCCATCAGATGCTAGCTTACAAATTTATCATCACCACAGAAGAAGGGGGGGGGAAAAAAGTACTGCAGATACAATTTTCTGCAGTTAAAAAGAACACTCATTTTTTTCTTCATAAGGAAGAACAAGTGGCACCCCTCCAAAAGGATGTCCTGACCTTCTGCTGTCAGGACACCCTTTTTTATTTTCTATATGAGCAACAAATGCAATTAAAGCAAAACAGTTTGTTTTGATAGAAAATTCTCACCAGTTTTCCACATTAAGGGTACTTCTCAATTACCAGATTCTACCCATACAAAGGAACAGAATATTACACATGCCCCTGTCCTTGTTTGTTACCATGGACAGTGAGAGATCTTCTGAGATATCTAAGCAGCTTATCAACAACTGTAAAGTAAAGTAAAGCAAAAGTAAAAACTTACAACAAATGTAAACAACTGCATTCTGAATGCAGTGATGTTCTAAAAATCCAGGTAACTAACGAAGTTATTAAATCTCATGCGGTGTTTTATGAATAGTTCTGCTCTGCATCAGTGAACAGAACTGAAAAAAACCTCATTCATACAGCAGTACTTACATAACATCAGCTTTAAATTACAGCTTACACAGGACCGAATGACTCAGCCACAGACAAATCACTCAGAATTTTTTCAGTGCGCTTCAGCCAAATGACTGCAACATACATTCAGCTTAAAAGAACAATTATGAAACTACCAAATCTCAAGGTGTAATTTTATTTCAACAAACTGTGACTCAACCACAAAATGCATGAAAATTTGGGATGCAGAAGAATGGAGTTATTATTTCTAAATATATGAATGAGAAACAAATGGTGTGCTGTATTTCCAGATGCAGCAACTAACTGGTGTGTATAAAGGTATAGGCAAAGGAACTCCAGGGCTCCATTTAATGGAAAACAGAATATTTTTACAGAATTACAGTATAATCCTAGTGTAAACTGGAAACCTGTAAATTTAAAGCATTTTTTATGCAAGCTTTATCAATGATACTGTACTAAAATTAAGATCTGCACAAGAAAAAAAATCAGAATTAGACCTCTTTACTGGAAGCACTGAGACTGTTAAAAAAGAGGAAACAGCTTTCAATTTCTGTGTACCCCATTTAAATCCTTTTTCTTTTGCTTCTATATAAGTAGTAGATGAGGATTTTGATTAGAAAGTGATCACACTGACCACTTTAATGTTACAGGCTAGGTTTTGATGTACTTATGAGCTCTAGCCTCCATCCTTTTATCAGTTACATATAGATCGTGTACAGTTCTACCCACTCATTCATTCAAATTTTAGCCAGGAAAGCGAGAACCCAGCTGCAAAGCCAAAGTTACAGCTGCAGTCCAAGATGAAGACAAATTCCATGAGAGGGACACCCAAAAATTCATCAACTCTCATTTTGAGAAATCTGTATTTGTTCAAATGTTTTAGAAGGTCTGAAACCATGTCTATGGAGTTTGCAGCCCCATCTTCTTTCCCTGAAACATGCTCCTTTCAAGTCTCTCAGCATTAATGTGGTGGTTTTTGGTATTCTTGAACTGCACCCCACTGCAGTATGTTTTAAACAGTACTCTCATCTTCTACATATCCCTCGCTACTTAAAGTAGTGTTGGTGCTACTAGCCCAATTTTTGTTTTACTATTATTTTTTAAAAAGCAACTCAAACCTAGACTTGTCCTTTTCTGCTGTTTAAGGATACTATTCTATACTTTCCAGCAATTGTGAATCACAGTTTAGGGGGAGACTGGGTGATAGGAAAACCCAAAACCTTTCATAAACCCATTTTAAAAACGATTAAACCTAAATTTCAGTTCAAAGTTGTTACTTCAGATTTTTATTGCCGATTAATTTAAGCACTCTTCTTTTACCATCACAATTACAAACCTCAGTAGGGAAGTCACAAAACGTCCAAGACACTTCAGAATAGTTCCCAACCACCCACAGAACATTCTCCAAGCTAATGCTTCCCTGCTGTCAGCCAAGCACAGACATTACTGCTTTTGCTAGATACAAACTGCTTCCAGGCATAAAAAGGGCAGCTCTGGCTCACAGTTTTGTATTTCTATGATATCTGTATTTAAGCAGAAATTCAGAATACCTAATAAGCACAAGACCAGACCTAATGTGATGTTCCAAGTTGTTTTTGTCATTAAAGAAAAAGTCTTTTAAGCACAATTTCTGGGCACAGAAGATGCACACAAGTAAACACCTGCATGCAACATTAAAAAGCACACAAGAGAAACAAGTGCTTCTGATCAGCTCTTGCCATCCGGAAATCTTAAATGGTGAAAATGAAGGAACTCTACCCACACAGGGAGCATGGTGTCTTTTTATGTCTTCATTATCTGAACTGGTCTGTGCTGACAGTTTGGCACATCTGCAGACAGCACTGAATTGTCAGCAATGGAGAAGGCAGCTAATATAGCAACAGATATCTGCTGACTGAATCTTGCCTTTCATTTAGCTGACTTAAAGCATTTCTGCTTACTCCCTATTCAATCTCAGAATGTTATTCTCCTCTTGTTTCCTAATTCCTAGCTTAATTTGCAGTTCTTTCATTAGTAAAATAGGAACACAAATAGCGGATGTCACAACATCTCCAGCACTTCAGAAGTCCTCTCATGACTCAGTAATATTTACCACTGTTAAGACAAAAAATAAATTTATCTGTACTTTATCCCAATTTTGATATTAAATAAATTATATAAAAAATTACCTAAATACATAAACGTACTAAATAGGCATAATAACTGCATTCTTCATCCACAGAAATACATAGAGAAAGGCGAACACAAATTTGAAACTTAGAATTTTACTGAAATTATTGCAAAATGTCATGGGCCTATGTCAGTACATGCTCATATGAACCTAAGCTGCCTACATCCAAACACAGCAAGTGAGCAATGCATCGAAACATCTTTGTCTTCTGTTGAAATTGCTTGCACAAAATAATTTAGAAGTAAAATTTCAGATATATGGTTTGCTTATGCCATTAGAAAAATGAGTAACTGGCAATTTTGAGGAGTTAAGAAATAAAACAACTGAAAGCTAGAAGCATACAAAAAGGGGAAAGATGGTAGAAAATAATGTCCTAATGACAAAGTTGTGATCTAGAAGACATAAAGCAAATACTTATGCAAATACTGCTATCTAAGATAATCTCTCTTGAAAGAAAAGTCTCACTGACACCATCTGCTTCTTTCGTGTGAAACTGCTGGCATTGCCTTGGCTTTTTTGGCACGCCTTTTTCTATGAGAAGAGCTAATTTTCCCCCAAGTGCTCTATCTGCCTAACGAGTCTGCCAGAAACATCACTTTTATTGCTGGGACCATGACACACAAAAAACCATCAATGAGTCACTCCCTTACGTATCTAACCACTGACTAACTGCAGCCGTCTTTGGTCTAGCAGAAACACTTTCTGGAAATACAAATGTATCTATCTTCTGGCCCTCCATGGGCAGCTACTCCTGTACAAATTACAGCATGCAGGGATTAAAGGATTAAGTGGTTAAAAACCCTGCAGCCTCATAAATGAGAAAACAGCCACTTTATGGGTTCATACAAGCAGGGAGAGGGAGAAGGTAAGCAAAAGGCACCTACAAGTAATCCTCAAGGGTTTTAGGGGCAGTGGCAGTGGAGGTGCATTACACAGGCACAAACACCCTCACAACCACCATCCTATTTCCTAAGGCTCTAAAAACTGGATTAACTGAGGAAGAGGATACACCCCACATCCCCAGGAGCCTCACCAAGATTCACCCCAGCACCATGGGTGTTGATAGAAGGGCAGATGGAAAGATTCCCCCCACAGCCTAGGACCACTGTGCAAACCTCATCTCATGATTTGTCATACAAGATGTAGTCTGACACTGAAAACTATGCAAAAAGCATGTACATAAAATTGAAGTTTCCAGTCTGCAAGATGAACAAGCCTGCTCTGATCCCACACTGGCATGGCTAGGATGTTTCCAAAGGCTTTCAATGAGTAACTTGGCCCAAGTCACACTGCACCTCAAATGACTGCTTTCTCCCAAGCTGGCATGTGGCTAAACTTCACATTAGAGGCACTTGTTCTTTTACTAAGAGTTAGATTATTATGTATTAACCATAGTCTCATCTTGTCAGTAAGAGTGCAAAGTGAATTTCTGGAAGCTTAAGAGGATGCAAAGCCAAGCAAGTTACAGAGATGAGCAGAGGCGGCTCGAATTGACATGGCATTTGATTAATATGCTGAGCACTCTCTGAAACTTGAATGCTGTGAGTCAGCGCTTCTCATGTCAGTGATTACAGTAATTAACAGCAGGAACATTAGATTTGTGTGGGGATAGAGGTAAATTTAGGTCTTTAGAATAATGTACTGAGTAATCAGCATCAGTTGATAGGCATGCTGGCCACAAGTGTAAAAATAATTTCCTGTATGAGCAAGAATGTATAAATTAGAGCCAAATTAATTCAGGCACAAGAAGTGTTGGTGATGTATCAAGCTCCAAATGTGCCCTCATCTGACCCTTATAGCAACCTTTGTAATGTTTAAATAATATGGAAATTACATTTTTATGTTTCACAAACATGGTACTTTACTCATGGGACAGGTTTTGCCACTATCAGCATGTCTGTTAAGTTACATGACAGTACAAGCCATTAGAAAAGATATTTACATCTCTTATTAGGAACTCAGAACAGACAAAATCAATCTCTAGGTTGTTTTTCAAACAATTTTACCCTGGCTTTTCCTGTCTCCTTAGAATTCAGTGTCACAAAACAAAACTGTATCCACAAATAGCCACTACAGTCTAACAGACAAATCCTGAGCACTCTGCCACTGGTGAGGACTTTCTCTTACACATATCTGTGGCCTCACATATAAAAAACTTGTGGTTAGGATTCATTCCACAGAGCAGGAGTAGTTTAATACTCATACATCAAGAGACATTCTGCACAGCAGACTTGCATTCATTTTTTGGGAAAAAAACAGAGATATGTTCTATTTGCAGGACAGTAATACCACTTGTCATTAAGAGATATATCTCAAAGCGCATCAAACTTCTGCACAAAAAAGCCTGGAATAGGAAAGGAAGTTTGGTCAGAGCAACTAAAGGAATCATTAATCCAGAAATACTCTACATCAAGTGTTTCCTGCAGTATTCCCACAGAGCTGAATTTGCAGAGTAAAGCTGCCTCCTGTAGATTCCATCCTCTTTTCCAGTAGAGCTAAATAGAACACCTAACAGCACCACATTTGCACATATACAATTATATTAAAAATACAGTAAAAAATAGTAGCATTCCAATAAAGACTGTCATCACCATTACCTTTTTGATTTCATCTTCAAATGCTTTCTCCAGATATTTGTATCTCCTGATAAGTTTATTGAAGACCTAAAGATAAACAGATTAACTTAAAAAGTGCAACAATTACAGCCATCTTTCTTTACAAAAAGTAAGTAAAGGGAAATAAGCAGCATGCAGAATGATATGTCTCTAGTGTTGTCTGCCACATGGAGAGCACGGAACGCCCTTCTCTCAATTTTGTGATTCTTGGTTCCTAGAGCAATGCTTGAATCAGAGAATTTATTGCAGCTTGAATCTTTTTATATTTCTCAACAGTTTTTTCCTTCTCTACTTTTCACCCTATCTACAGATAAAAGCAAGGGAGAGGAGGAGGAGGGTAATTGCACCCTGCCCCCAGTAACGCAGTGCTGGGGAAGCTCTCAGCTGTAGGCTGATGGAGTGAGGCAGTCAGGAGGTTGGGCATCTTCAATAGATGCAGTATCTTGGCAAATCAACTAACAGAAATGTTTACAATAAATCACACTACCGTCAGAGAGAGGAAGAACATTTGCCACGGCCTCTACAACAATTATGTTATTGGAACCACTTGTTCTCCAGTTTTGACCATTTGTTTCCCATCATGTGACCACAGATTATGAAATCAGAAGTAGCACAGGTACAGAGTTCATTCAAGGTAAAGAAGGAAGAGATAAGGAATTAAATAAACAAATCATCACTCGAACTGTTGTACAAAGGCACAAAGCATATGACTCACTGTCACAGGTAAAAAGGTTTATGTGGGGAACAAATGACATTATTGCCACACTGGATGGGGGAGGAAGGAAAATTAGGTTCAGAAAGCTTCGATTCACTTTCCGGAATATAAAATACATCCAAACATCCTAACTGGTAGTATTTTGGCTCAGAAAAAGAGGAAAATCAAGTGTGCCCATGCTGAGAAGTAGAGACACACAAAATCCTAACAAAATAAGATAGAAGATGAAAATGTAAGATTCTTATTAATATTTCCAAACAAAATTCTGCATATATTTAAGCCTCTGTAAATGACAGAAGCATGACTTCCTATGCAAATAATCTGCTAAAATATCAATTCTAACTTCAGTCTTTTGACTTGAAGACTTTTAATTGCTTCCATAACTAAATCCACAAAAACCAGCCACGCTATTGGTTCATTTGGGAGACAGTAAGAAATTACCTTCTAGGTATCTCCCAGATAAAAGAAGATCTAAATATTGTTTTAGACTAACTCCACATTTTCATAAAACAGTAAGAGCTCTATTTTTCATGATGCATGAAAAAAATGGCAAGGTCAATAAAAAGACACACCTCTTCAGGCATTAATTACAAAATGTTGCTTTATTTTGGTGGCTTTTGGTTTGAAGTGAAGAAAATCCATTGAAAATCCCACTCCCTCAAACCCTGAAGCGAAGCCTTCCTTTTCATTTTCCAATATGCAATCTTTAAGTTTCTCCTCGGAGGACTGGAACTGCTAATTTTTGTTCAAAAGATCATTAAAATATTAGAATTCAAGAAGACAGAATCCATGCCTTTACTGATAACAGAGATTTTCCTGAAGCAGGTTTTTTTAAGAGATTATAAAGCTGATGCATAAGAAATATTGACTCTCTTTCCAAAAATAAGTATATTTCACTACTTTAGATTATTAAAGATGTTTTTTAAAGGAGCTTTCTGATATTAAGCAAACATTTTTTACCAGATTTTGATCTCAGCACTCTTTAAATCAACTATGCACCTTTCCAGGAACTTATCACCCTAGACACCTTAGCAGGGAAAGCAGCTTTAATGCTTTTAGTCGCTGTCTCCAGCATTCCAATAATACCTAGCAATTAAAAAAGACAAATACATACTTAATTAATAATAGAGTTTTGACATATGGGAGTTGCAAGGGTATTGCATTTTTATGCAATCCTACTGGTATCCAGAATTGCATGGTGGCTTTGAACTTTCCACAGAATTCTTACTGTACTTTCTCATATAATTACTACCTTCCATTAAGGAGTTATGCAAAGTTAGCTTCTTTTCAAGAATGTTTTAGGGTTCACTGGTTTTTTGTATTAATTTCACAGAGGCCTATTTATGCAAGCCTTATTCCTGCAGGAAGAAATTATATATCCAATATGTAGGAGAAATGAAAGCTTCTGCAATATATTCCCAACTCCTAACTAGTTATGCAACTAAAGGTTGGAGGCGTGAGCTTCATATTTTTTGTCATTCATGTTCTTTATAGAATTGTTTAGGTTGGAAAATACCTTTAAGACCACAGAGTCCAACTGTTAACCCAGCAGTTCCAAGTGCCACTAAACCATAGCCCTAGGCTACCACGTCTACAGATCTCTCAAATACCTCCAAGACTGGTGACTCCACCACTTTCCTAGGCAGTCTACTACAATGTTTGACAACTCTTTCAGTGAATAAATTTTCCCTAATATCCATCTAAGTCTCACCTGGCACAACTTGAGACCATCTTCTCTCATCCTGTCACTTCTTACATGGGAGAAGAAACCGACCCCCACCTGGCTACAGCCTCCTTTCAGGGATTGTAGAGAGCGATAAGGTTTCCCCTGAGCCTCCTTTCCCCCAGGCTGAAGAATGCCAGCTCCCTCAGCTGCTTTTCACAGGGCTTGTGCTCCAGACCTTCTCCAGCTCCACTGCCCTTCTCTGGACACTCTCCAGCACCTCAGTGTCTTTCTTGTAGTGAGGGCCTCAAAACTGAACACAGGATCTGAGGTGTGGCTTCACCAGTGCTGAGTACAGGGAAATGAACACTGCCCTGGTCCTGAATGGTTACAGGCCTTATTTATCCAGATAAGCTGGATAGCTCACATGTCCCCGTTTCTGGAGGAATCCATCCTCCACAGATAACACCATTGCTTATAAAAGCTGAATTTCTGATATAGTTAATGTGTTTCTCAAAATATTAATAGCGGTGGTGTCCAAAAACAGACTCAACCAATGGTAGACTGTGAAAAGCAAGACTGCTTTTTGTAAAGAAAGCATTGCCAGCTGTGATCAGATTATCTTAGACATCCTATTTTCTTACCTAAAATGTGTATGTTAGGGCAGATTAATGATTAACTGGATTTTCAATTGGTCTGTAGCTAGCCTAGTGCAGCCTAGACAGTCTGCAGATGTTCCACTATAATCTCTTTTGACACATAAATGGAAAACAGTAATCAGCTATGCCTTTACTGACCTGAGCATAATTTCGGATAGCATCATGATCTTCATCTGCAAAAAATACACAGTGGTTGGTCATCTTGGTCTTGTCATTGTCATCTATGCGTGTGCCTCCAGGAGCTATAAGAAAGGAAAAAAACAAAAAGGCAAGGAATTATTTCTTACTTTAAAGAATGTAAGATTTAATTAGTCTAGTAAGTCTTACATAAATGTCACTGAGGCAAAAGGCCACAGTAACAGTTAGAGGGAGAAACAGACAGACCAAGCTTTGCTATGATGTGGTGGCACCTGACAGAAGGGACACCTGGCTGATATGCTGCACCACAGATCACACAGTCCTCACAGGACTGAGTGATTCAGTTCACCCTAAGGAATCTCCGGTGGTCTTGAAAGCACTGAGAGTGATCAAGTAAGTATGGGTTGGAGCACAACCCTTACACATTATTTTAACTCTTACTTAAAACACCATAATAATGTAAATCCTTCCTAAAGAGAAAAGTATTAGCTCTGTGTTAGTAATCCGAGTACTTGGAACATCCTGCTAACCCCTCTATTACTCACCAGGCTCATGTAAACATTCAAAACACTGGCTTATTTTTTTCCCTAGGTATTTCCACTAGCTGTTGTTTCCTGCATTACCTCAAGTCTTACAAAAACATCTTTTCTTCTTACATACCAAAGAGCAGGAAGCAGAAGTCAAAGCAATGTGACCAGTAAGAGGAGATAACTCACTCAAAATGAAGAGGAAAGTGAAAAGTATGTTTTTGCTAGAAGCCACCACTGATACCTGGTAGAAATGTCCCATGAACACCCACAGAGCACACCTCATTACCCTTCATTTCCCTGAGCTACCTTTTGTTGCGACATCTACAAAGCAAGATTTGCAGCAGCTCTTAACCTGGAGTGCACCTTTTTATGCTAATAAATCTTTCTGTTTCCCCTAGTTAGCATCTCTCTCATTCTCTTTGCTGTTGCAATTATATGCCAGTTTAGTTCAGACTGAAGGCTTCTCAGAGCAGTATCCAGAAAGTACTGAGGTGTTACTGCACAACAAACAGTGCTATGATATGAGATGCAAGCAGTGAAATTGTAATACAGGTTATAATTTCCACTGTAGAGGAAGATAGCATCTTAAAAGAAGCAAGCAAGGCTGATCATCAGAATTCTCTGTCAGATACTCTGCAAGTTACCTAACATGCTGCCGGCTACCAAAATATCAAAGAGTGTGTCAGCATAGCGGCGATAATCAAGTCGTGAGCCTGCTGCATCCAGAAACTTGGCTATAGCCTCCAAGTCATTCCCAGCTTCATTGAGGCCTTGGACAATTGTATCCCTGAAGACTGTGGGTTCAAATTTCTCCTTTTCATCTGAAACAAAGAGAAAGAAGGAAAAGGAGAGAGAGAGAGAGAGTGTCAGTTTATAAACTTCTTAAAATTCTGTATCAGTCAGCAACTGAAAGGACCATGGCACCTAATATACTCTTCTCATTCTGGTCAACACACCAAAAATGAGTTTGGCTTGTATCATTTCTGGAAATTCTGCAGTGTTTACCCTTGCTTTCCCTTTCCTCCTCATCTCCCAACACCAAAACACACACAAACATATGGGAATAAATAAACAAAGGAAAAGCAACTATTGAAACTGTTTTCAAACTTCATACTCTTCTCTTGCTGAGGATATTATCCCATGTGTGTAGCACTGTGCATTGCTATATCTGAGAGCAAAATAAAGGGAATGCCTAGCTGTGAGTACATAATCTCGCTGTAGGAACATTTCACTTTTCATCTCTTGCTATTTTTCTTTTAGTAACTATGGTCACATAACTAAAATGTTTTCAAAAAGACAAGTCTTCAGGGAAAAAAAGGGAGATTGAGTTATTAATAAGACTAGTTCTTGAATAAACATTTAAGGCAACACAATGTAACCAAGAATTTATCTTTTATATTCACAGACCTATGCAGCACTAGAACACAGCACTCACATTGCATTTTCCACAGCTGTCCCTTGCTGAATTCAATTAAGGCACAGCCTGACCCCCTGACAATGTCCCTGTGTCAAGGTCATTAGTCACAACAGAAACAACTGCAACCTCCAGATAACTCTTATGTAGGTTTACCCGTACCTCCTGCTGCCTTTTTGTGTATGCTGTTAACAGCTTACCATGGCCACTTGAAGCTTCTTAAGAAAACTTGCCCTGGCTCCATATAAGGGCACAAGTGAAATGCCTGTTACTGTTAAAATACCTTTGAACTGCAGAAACAAAATTGCAAGCTGTTCTGTGCACTCAAACCCAGGGTTGTTACCACCTGCTGACACAAACACTGATACAAATTCTTGAAAAGCTGGAAAATATTATATCCAGAGGATAAATCCAGAGATTTTTACTTACTAAGATAAATGAGGATTAGTTGAATTTCTGTCTAAACATGTGCTAATGCAGTCTGAAATATGCCAGCTGCAACTCTTGCAGGCTTTTTGTGACAAGAGGTTCTGGCCTTTATGCATCCTCTGGCTGCAGGCTTCTGTTCCCTGCTACTCATAGTGCAGCTCTTCATCCCAGGCCTTAAACAAGAGACCTTGCTTTTTAATAGCCTCTCTTCCCTAATGCCACAGTACTTTTAAGGCAATTAAATAACTATTTTACAGACAATTCCTACTTTTGATAGCTTTTCTATTTCTCATGCAGAAAAGTTCTCTCTCCTCTGCTGCATGTACCCGGAGTGTGCTTATTCTAGCTCCTTCAGTACATCACTTGCACATTTTCCTCCACATCCAATGCATCCCCTTCTTCCATAGTTATTGTACCTGGAAGGTATAAAGCAGTCCCACCCACTCAGTGTCCCAGGCCACTGGGAAGCTTAGGGGACTATTCCACTTGTCCTTCCAAGGAGCCTGGCAGCACACAGCCAGCTGCAGTTCAAGGGCTGTCTCTCAAGCACTAAGCACTTGAAACAAACAGTAGCAACCCCTTATTTTCCAGAAATCTACTGCAATGCCTAGCTTTTCGTGACTTACCGAGTCTACCACCCATCTCATATGGATTGCTTCCCCATCCCCCAAATCTGACCTCCTCAGACCAAAACTGAGATAACTCCATGGACACCCATATATAGGCTCATACAACCATCTGCTCCCAACTCTGGCTCATCCTGACGTGATGCACAAAAACACAGAGCCAACCTAGATTCTCCACTACCACGCTACACACTACCACGCTACCTACGTTACCACACTACCACCCAATACACTACTCAACACGCCCCTTCTCTGGACTGCAAATGACTTCTTCCCAGGCTTTTACTTCACACCAGACTTGGAGATGTTCAGGCTCTCAGCCATGTTACCTTGACTTTGGCTGTGACAAACACCTGGAGTCTGTGTTCTGAGGAACCACCTCTCCCAGCTACAGGACACAGCCATCAGGGACAAAACAGAAGGTTGAGAGGGGAGTTGAAATATGTGCCTCTGCTCCAGGGATGCCCATGGGAAGCATACTACTGGCATCCCAACCCCAAGACACCAGACCTGTTACTAACCACTCAGTTTCAGCTCTCCTCCAACTTGAAGTACAAAAACCAACCCAAAACAAAGAATACACCAGCCAACCAAGCCACAAAGAAACCAGTCTTTTACTGAAGTAAGTACTTCAGTATGTGTACTTCAGGCAGTTTTACTTGTGCACAAGAAACACAGTTCCACCCATAAACAAGCATCTGAGTATAATTACTCTCTTTGGATTGCCAAATAAGTGCGTCTTATTTGAAGAGTAAAAAAAGAAAAAGCTTGATGACATGTCAACCAGCAAGAAGACAGACTTTTGTCTTAAGAGTTAAAAAAAAAATCCTGTTTTACTTTTTAAAATGTATTTTGCCTAAAAATTTAACATGTTCTCATCTAAACTGGAAGGTATTATATGCTTGGTATCATGAGTACACAATGCTCAGTACAAACACAAATACCATGATTAATATTTCTTAGCTATTTTAAATAGATTCTTCCCCTACCCCAGAAGTCCTCCTCTCATCTGTAGTACCCTACTATTTTCTTGTCTATCACAATCTAAAAATTTACACAGGGACAGAAGGTGAATTCATTGCATGAAAAACGATTTATAATTTTATTGAAACATTTTCCTACCAAGCTAATGTACTGAAGAGGAATATGCTGATGTAGTACAAGAGGGTGAGTAAGAAGCCATCACCAACAAGGGGTGACAGTCTGTTGAGCTGTCAAGTGCACAATTACTGAACGAGCACAGCTCCAATCATGGGCTAGCAGAGGCAGGTGTAGCTTGCAGATGTGATGCACACAATATCCACTGCAGCAGTGCTATACACAGCTTTTCATTTTCAGCATGTTCCCAGATCCTTATTTCCTATCTTTTGCTTCCAAGAAAATTACAAAGCATGTTCATAGCCCTGTCTGTAATTAATTTTATCACTTCAACAGAAGGCCCACAACTGTAATTCTGTGGAAGAAAAAAGATAATACGAAGTAAGAAGAGAGGCCAAACAAGGTAACATAAAGGTGTTAATACTGACTTTTTACTAGATAATTTTCCTATCTCCATAAACATAGCTCCATAAACACAAGTACTGTCCAGACACCAACTACTGCTTACCCTCACTAAAAAAGGAATATTCAACAGGTAGAGAGATTATACCAAGAGCTAACCAAACAATTTTATTTGCCTAGATTGATAGGAACTGTGAGATGTCTACTTCCCTTGGAAGGTTCTTCCCTTAACAGCATCATTTTCCTTTCTTCAAATCTTTAAGTGATTTGAATGTCTGCCACTACATATGCTGCATGCAAGGTGTATTTCTTTCACTTGGTTAATCAATAAAACTAGAAAGAGTGAGATTTACAAGCTCCTCCTTCCTGGCTCTCTCTAAAAGGTATTTTACACAATAAGCATACTTTCAAACTTTAAACTGAAAAAACTTTATTATTATTTTTTGCTCTCTGAAAGCTCAGAAGTTGTTCACAACCTGAGATTAGTTGCAGCTAGCTGACCAGTGGTAAGAGTTCACATATGCAATTAATTTTATTAGATGCCTAACTGCAGTGTCACACCTTGCTGAGATGGCAGCGCTTCAGGGATCTGCAGAAGGGGAAAAGGAGTATCATGGGACACAAATGGGTAAAAACAAGCAGCTCACTGTCCCCACCATGTGCATGTTTCAGAACCCCTACCTGCCTGCCTGTTACACACCACAGTACAGTCTCCAAAAACTGAAATGTCATGGTCAAACCACATGGTCAAACCACTGCACTCTGTCCTACCTGGGTAACATTTCAGGACTCACAAATATACTGAAACTCTGCATTAAAAAAACCCCTAACAGTATCATTTAGTCTCAAGTCAAAGATGTTACAACCCATGATACTGCTGTAATACAAAAGTATATGGAAACCTAAGGGAATAAACACACTTGGAAGCCACTTCTCTTCCTCAAACACTCTGCCTCTTGAAAGGACCAAGTATCTACAAATTTCTAAGCAGGACATTAAAATATTAAGGCAACCAGGATGATACCACTTTTGAAGAAGAGATTTTATGCTTTGAGTACAAAAAGTGTTTGCATGTTAAAACACGTTAAAGCCACTTAATAGCCACAATCCCATTTAAGTAACCCATCTCAAAAGAAAATCCCCAACCAATCTTTCAGGCCACCCCCACATCTTTTCTTTCTTCCATGTAGTCAGCGAGTTACATAGGGCTACTTCCAATCACTGTAAACAGAAATCCAAGGGATAGCCACAGAATTGCAAATCAAATATCTTTATTTATTCTAATTATTGCTTGCATTAAATAGGAGTTAAAGATCAAATCTGTATTAGGACAGATTATGCCCAACTCAGTGGAAAATATAAGGTGAAAGTCTCTATGAGACAGAGAGAGAGAAAATATTTTCTGAGACAAATTTATCAAATAACATATTTACCACAACTGACTGACCTTGACTGAAAAATACATGGGATCAATCCAGCAGTGTGCACATATGAGTGCTTTTACTGGCTGATCTGACAGACAGATTTCTTTAGGGATTGTTAATTCCACTCCTCTGGCTACATCGATATGGTTACGAGTTAATGCAGTGTATAGCTCCCACTGCATCATGCTCTCCACCGCGCTGATACAAAGTTAATCCCACTAATTACTGGAGCACGGTGATATTTAATTACAAACAATACTGGTTCCTTTTTTAATTAGTTATCCTTACAAAAGTTTGTATGTGCACCACGGGAAAGACGTATTGCATTTAAGAGACTGTACTAGTGAAACAAATTGAGGAAGTGCTGGGTGCAAGAGAGGAAAGACAAGAGAAAGCTGGCACTGCTTTTTAACTCTAGATCTCTAGACACTCAGCATTCAGCTCTTCAGACTTGTGACAGAATTTGAAAATTTCTGAGAAAGGTTATCAACTCTTTGTTTCTCTCATGCACACTAACAAAATGCTAATATTTACATTTTCTGTCACAAGACATTTGGATAAGGTGTTAGCTTTTGATCAGAAACAGGAAAGTCAAGATGGAAAAAGTCTGTTTCATGACAGACAGGAACCCCACCTATGTCTGCTGTAATAAATCTACTATTATATCACCAAAACATGTGATCCTTCTTTTCACAAACCAGACTTTTGGTTTTGTTTTTTTTTTGGTGGGGGAGCTGGAAGGGAATAAAATAATTAATTACATACGTTTTGTCTCTCTGCCTCAAACTGTTGGGCATTCATCCCACCCACCTAAACTGCAACAAATGAATTCTGAGTATAGTATGAGTGAGCATGTTAGGATAACACCTGCTGTGCCAGAATACCTTGATGGTCAGCACAATCAGCACCACTCAGCTTTCTTTAAAAACTGATGCTCTACTGTACTTAATGAAACAAAGTGCTGGTCATGTTTACAGAAAATCAGTATCACAATGAGTAAATTGGAACTCACACAATTGTTTTATTCTAACAATTAAAAAAAAGACTATTCTAACAAAGGAGAAATAAATATTTGTGAAAAAGAAGTTTCTGACCTTCTTCTGACCTGAGAGCAAGGCCAGTGAGATGATCTGACCATCTCATGGAGAAGGAAGGTGAGAAAATTCCTTTTTAGATATGAAAGATTCACTTACAGACATGGCATTAATTTGAGTCAAAGAAGTAAAAACGAAAATCAAACCAAAAGAGCAAAGCCCAGAAAACTTTCTTTACACAACCTTTAAATAAAAGCTCATATTTTGCTTTCTTAGTTGAAAAGGACATTTTAAGAAACACTCAAAACAAACATGTAACAAGTTTTCTTTATCATATGTAAATATACTATAAATTCATTTAGCATCTAATCTTTAACTGAAGCCTCCACAGGACTTCATAGCTAATAAACTCAAATTTTAAGTAAAGTCCTAGGGTTTATAGTGAAAATAATAGAATTCATAGAGCTTAGTTAAAAGTAACATCTTCAATCTTAACATGGCTGAAAAGAAGGGGAGAAAAATCTTTTAGCTCAGCGTTCAACTATTCCACCTGCTCTATTTCTAGTCATTTTAACAAAGAGGAAAATAAAGCAAAAAATGTAATGCAACCTACCCCTCTTCCTAGTTTTGAACCGCTGGCCTGTTAGCACCGGCTTCTGATTCTTATTCATAAAATTTCTGGAGAAAGAAAAAAAGAGAAAAATATTTATACTCTAGCATTTACAGCAACAGTTTAATCTAAAAGCAAAATAAAGACTCAGTGTAGCAAAATCGCAACATGTGAAAGGTAAAGCAAGTTCTTAATACATATTCCAAGAGTGATTCACATTATCTTTAAGATGAAGAGCACTACAGTCCAAGGATAACCCCAATGAGATGTGTTTCTCTTAAAACCTGGCTGTTGGCATCTCTGTAAAAAACTGTGAAGGTTCAAATCTGATCAAGAAGGTGATGGAGTCACTGCCCTTACTCCTGGGGCAGGGCTACAGCACCACTGCCCATGCAGCTCATGGGGATGCTGGGGGCACAGAAGCCACTAAGGCAGAGGAACCATCCTGGTGAGGCTCAGCACGGCACAGGTCTCACCCTCTGGCACGGTCACCTGGCAGTCCAGGTTATGCATTGTCCAGCTCACGACAAGATTTTGTGGTCTAACCATAAAGACAGTGCTTTAACCATCAAATTCTAATCAAACATTTCTTACAAGCATCACTGTATCTTAGCAACTTTTAGTTCTGAAAAGCATGTGGGTGTTGTAAAAATAATAGAAGATAAACAAATCCCTCGCCACATCAACTGAACATAAATACAGAGTTAAGTACCTACATTGTACATTATACAACAGTAAAAAATACTGGGCTTGTATTATTTCAGACTTCTACAGCAAATCTCAACACATAATGTCAAAAAAATTGGTAAGTGATAATATATTAATGTTATTTTATCTAAAGAAAACAAAATTATTTTAAAGCTTTGGATATAATCAGTTTCATTGCACAAAACACAAAGCTCTTATGCAAAGAGCAGCTAAACCAAGAGCTGAATGCAAACTGCAGCAATTAAAAGGAAGCTTTGCAGCATGCAGGATTCATCACAGGTCATCACGTGCCAGCCCTGAGACTTGGAGGCCACCTGCTTCACACCCTGCAGGCCGTTAGGTCACTGTTACATATGAGTTCCTTGTCCAAAATTAAGCCTTCTCATGCAAAACTTTTGAGTGTGTTCTTCTAATAACTTTAGTTTTACAGAAATCAGTATTCTTTGTATTTCTTCATTGTGGACTCTGCAGGTCTAGTTTAGAAGTACACAGATTTGCCAACATGCTTCCTATCACAAATGAAACTCAAGCTCCATGGCTGAGAAAGAAGCAATCAATCATGTTACTATCCAAGGAGAGTTTTCTCTATTCCTGAAAATTCATTTAATTCTCTTAACAATGCCCCAGCTATACAATATATTCCCATTCACCAGACTTCTAGTGGCAGCATCCCTGGCTGGCGACTTCTGCAGCATTTCAAATGTTTTACCTGGCAAACCACTTCCTTCTAGTCTAGGTTTACCACTTATCCACAGTCAAAAACCCTGCGTGCGGCACATGAGCTGGAAATAGCCAGTACAGTTCAGATTCAAGACTGGGTTTGCTTCAGGTATGTCACAAAAACACAAATACACAACAAGCACTTCAGCTGAGATTCACACTCATCACTGAGATTTAAAGCTGCAGTGGTAACAGACCAAGGAGCATTTCGAAACAACTGCAACACTTCACAGCCTTCTGGAAAAACTCTGCTCATCTGCAGAGAGTTAAACATGGCAAACCAGGATATCATGGGATCCTTCAAAGTGCTGTAGGATTCAAAAGTGCCTTCACAGCAGAGCTCAAAAAGGCTCTTTCCCCTGATGAGACAGCTCAGTGTTAGAGGAACAGGAGGTGCTTTACAAGTTAATTAGGCAGATAATCTAGCAGTCTTACAGGAATAAGCAACAGCCCAGCCTCTAGCCAGTGACTGGCTATATTTGACATACTTACGTGCTTTGTCTTTCTGATCTCCAGTTATTCATAAAGAGAATGATCTGTAACATTCATTTTTGACTTGTTTTTATGTTTTGCCTGGACACCTTACAGCTTATTCTAAAAATGTTCATTTCAAGAGATGGCAGGAGAAGCCCAAGAGGTTTGCAAACAAAGTGTCAAGCAAGCCACATAGCAGGTAAGAACTGTAAGAATGCACTTTTCACAGCTCTTCCAGAGCACAAATATGCTGTCAGGCTGGGGTTGATAGTGCCCGCTTCCTTAAGGAACACACAAAAGCCTTCAACCCAGGATACTGGTACAGTTTCCCAGTTTCTATAAAAGACAGAAGCATACGCTGAGTTTCTAACACCAGACTTCTTTCCTTGTTTGCAGTGTACTTTTAAGCTGCAAAAACACTTGCATGCACCTGAAGCTTGATTATGGATTTTAACTGTTGCCTGTGAAAATAAAATATGTCCTTTAAGACAGCTGGAAAAAAGATTTTTAAAAAAGGCAGGTAAAGCAGGACTCACAACTTGTGGCGGATTTAATGACTAGAGGTTCAGTGCAACAGAACAGACTCTTGAATAGTTAATTACTAGGAACACAGGATATGCCTTCTTCTATATTTAGCTTTAAATGTACTTTGCTTTAATCTGCTCGAGTGAGGGTCTGGCTTTATAAGGCACTGCCTCAAGCACTGGCCCAGGATCCTTCATTAAGGAACAGCATCTTGAGACTGAGCAAAACCAACCCAGTGATCTATACAGCAGTCCAGAATGGCATCAGTTCCTGTAAATGAGATTTTGAAGTGCTGTTGCTACCACAACAGATAGTCTGGATAATAGTTTAAAATTTACAAAAATGAATGCAATGCAAAAACTTTTTTTTAATCAAGAAGAAACCAACAACAGCAGAAAAGTGGTGGCTGAAAGCTGCAAATTCAGGGTGGCAGCACATAAGCTTGCACAGCACATTTGATTGCATCTGAGTGCAGCCTGCCTCCCAGGTGTCAGACAGATGTAAAACCTTGAAATCACCCAAGACCTTAAACTATTACATATATTCTCCATTTTGTAAGGTACAGCACCTGGGTGGCTCAAAGCCCATGGCCAATTTTGAAATGGCAGCTAGAGAAGTCATAATGGTTTCAGTGCAGCAAGGACCTTAAGGACAGATATGGGTAGGACGGGAATAGCCTCCAAAAGAAAACCCAAACCACCACTCAAACTTGTACCTTGCAGCCCAACATCTTCCAGAATTCGTATGAATTGCCAGCAGGATTTGCTGCTCAGTACTCAAGCAGATGTCAGAGCAGTACAGAACCTGGCACTCCACAATGGGTTCATTTTCCATACAAACCACAAAGTGTCTAAGCCTGCTAATTACTAACTTGCAGCTACAAAATTCATCAGAAAAATAAAAAAATGCACGACTTTAAAGTTTACCAAATTCCACTCCCACTCTTGTTAACAGGCTTGTATAAAACAGATTCATACTTTAAAAATTCATGAATTGGTGAGTTGGCACATTCTCCTGAGACTGCTTGAAGTCCAGGAGCTAAGCTTTCTCTGCAGTTGCTCTTCATTTTCATGCTAAAGACCCTAAACAGTTAAAATAAAACTGAGGAACATCTACAGTTGTAGATATCCAGACATACAGCAGTTATTCTAATCAACCAATCCTTCTCACACAATTAACAAAAATTGTAAGAGTTTTAATTAATAAATCCAGCATTAATTAATAAAATTAATTTATAAGACCTGCAACAGATGAAGTTAAAGTTTCTTCACTGCTTCAGCAAGTATGAACTTGCTTAATAAGTTAGAAAAATGCAGTCTTTTATCCACACCACAGGGAAATTCTTATGATGATTAACTCCTAAATTATTTAAAGCCTTGGTAAGGCTGAAGTTTCTACCATTTGTTCTTGGGAACATTTTGCTCAAATTGAAAAAAAAAATATTGAAAACCTTTATTCAAAGCAACACTATTTTTCTAAGCATCACTTTACACTTCTTTTGACCAAAATATCAGAATCATCTGAGATTCTTCAAACATTAACATGCTCAGATGAATCTGAGAACAGTTGCTTCACAGCAGCAAAACTTCACTGCCCTAGTTACAGAGAGAAGGGAATCAAAGCCAGACAATATAAGAAAAAGAAGAATGTTTTAATAAAAACTACCATGATTTTATGGCTCTGTGAGTGCAGAGCACAAAATGAAATGCCCAGGGCAGGCAATGACCCTCTGGGCAGCCCACTGGATTGGGAGGAGGTCAAGCAGCACTGCTCCACAGGATGCTGCTGCTGCTGTGGGGACTGGCACCGATGGCGTTTGACTGACAGGGTGATGGAGAGAGCTGCCAGAACACCACCAACACAGCACCACCAGCTTTCACAGGAACAGATGCTTGGCAGGAATTATTTACATCTCCTTCCCTTGCTGAGATATCATGTAAGACAGGGGCACTCATCACAAAGGCAAATAAAATAGAGGCATAAATGGGTACAGTTGCTATGAAGGAAACATCCCAACCCACATATCAAGGGCAATATTTTCTTTTCCTCCAAAGAATATCCAAGACATTAAAAGGCTTTACTGGGTCTTTTTTATCCAGCAATGGTATTGGGTCTTTTCATTCTCTCACAGTTCCAGTTCCAGGCTTGGGGTAAAGAGGGTTTTCCACCCTTTTCAGCAGCAAGCCAAGAAGTTACATTAAATGCAAATTACTGAACTTGAGCAGCATAGAGGAAGAGCTGCCCTTGCACTTTTGCCAAAGAGGAAGCATGTCAGCATGCAGCCAGCAGCTGTCTCTGCTTTCTGAAAAGCAGCAGACAGCTAGATTATGAGCTAACAAAATCTGTAGGTGGAAAACTTATAAATCATTACCAGTAGAGAGGAACAGAACAATGTAAGGGGACAAGAAGACAGAGCAGATGAAATGCAGACACAGGTTCTCAACAAATCCTCATCAGGCTTCCCACTTTCCACCAGGACACTGTGCCCTTTGTTCCTAAAACACACAGATTCTTTAAGAAGTGACTAATAAGCTGGAGGTCTGTAAATTCAGCCATGGCACAAACCACCAGGAAGTGCAGCACAGGCAACCAGGTTTATCTTGCAGACTTGCCAGAGGTACCAGCACAGCTGCCATGTTTATGAAACCTTTAACCTAAAGGTGCTGTTCACTAGGAACAATAAAGCCAGAGCCAGGCTCTTGCCACATTAAAATCCCTTCCCTGATTTTATAGCCTCAACAGCAACGTGCACGGACAAAACAGTAACATAAGAATCTGCAGGGTAAATACAATCAACATGGGGTTTTAATGTTTACATGAAATACGAGTATTGCTGAACCACATGCCCTGTCTTTCCCTAAAGAGCCTTCCAGAAGCTCTCAAGGCACTTAAATTTTCTAAAAATGTTTTTTTTTTAATCACAGAACAGTATTGGTCCACAGTAAAAAGTATATCTACTTCCATAAAAGTATTTGTCCCTTATTAGCATGCCTAGTGGGAGAAAGAAAACAAAGAGATGAAACAAAAGGAATTGATTTAATTCTGCAGCAAGTAGAAACAAATATTACCATGCATTAAATAATAAATAAAAACCTGTGTTCATGCAAGATTCTCCAGGAACAAACTGGGAATGCAGCTTGTGAAGAGTTATCCTGGAGAAGGAGGGGGAAGGGCAGACCTTACTGCTCTTTGCAGCCACCTGAAAGGAGGCCAGAAGCCAGGTGGGACTGGTCTCTTCCAAGTAATGAGAGACAAGAGGAAATGGCCTCATGTACATCAGGAGAGGTTTAAATTGGGTAGTAGGAAAATTTTCTTCACTGAAAGCATTGTGAAACATTGGAATAGGCTGCCCAGGGAAGTGGTAGAGTCCCATCACTGGAATTATTTAAGAAAATATATAGATGGACTTGGTAGACATGCAGATGGCACTTAAGGACATGATAAACCCAGAAAAAATGAGGAGACAGACTCACTGAAGTCTGCACCATAAATCACATCACCTAACAGGTAAGGTGGGATGCACAAGAAGATGTTTCTTGAAAACCAGTCAGAAAACCCCCAGCTCCCACTGCCACCAATGAATGTACAATCACACACAGCATTAGCAATCCACCTCACTGCACTTATTTCAGGAGAGCAGGTATTTCTTAGGTCACTAACCAGGAATTTCTACAGAAGTGGCTCAGATGAGTAACACGACTGAAGCACTTTCAATGCACTTCACAGTGTCAAGAGAACTGTAAACTGAGCACCGAGACAATGGACTTCTCTGTCATGTCATCAGGAACCATATAAAAATCTGTGAGTAATGGCACAGTCAGTGAAAGAAAAGAAAGAAAAAAGTAAAAAATTCATGATAATTGACAAGTAGAAATACAAGTCAAGAAAATTTAAATCACACACTCAGGTTGACACACATAAAATGTTGACTTTCAGTAACAAGATTTCTTCCAGCTACTAAAGAGGAGGAATTAGATGTAATTCTTTAAGAACTAGGTATTATCAGGAGCTTTTCTCACTGTTGAGAGCCCTCTTAGGTGCTCTACACTTAACTGGAATAGGCTGCAATAATGGAGATGGTATATTGCTACAGATCAACTCATATCCAATTAACATTCATTTTATGGTAAAATGCCAACTCCAAGCTTGCATACCTTGCCAACAGGAAAAAAGAAGGGGATAAAAAGGATCAGGCAGAGACTGGGGTCAGGTGAACTGAGAAAACAGGTGGAAGAAAGATAGAACTCTTCCAAAGCTAACAAAGTTTTTTCCTCACACAAGACACCACTTTCAATGGACCGTGTAAATGCTAAACCAGGATTCTTGAATTTGGAGACACTGGATGTCCTGATCATCCTGAAAAATACAACTTCTTAGCAATTGCAGCAGAGATGATTTTGTTACAGGAAAAATGGTGTAGCTGAAATTCTTCAAAAACATGACTGTAAAGGTACCGCAGCAATTTAGCTCAATCCCTCATTAATGTTTGGGAGAGAACTGTAGTAGCCACTACTCACAGAACATTTGCAAGAAATCATTAACGGAGTTACTTCATAGAGTTCCCTTGAACCAGGTCTCTAATAAACCAATAAATACAGGAATTTGGAAGAAAACATATTAAAAAGGAATACCAGAGAGGCTTCATTCCCAGGAACAAAGCTTGTAAGACACAAGACAACACAATAACAGATCAGTAATGAAGGCAGGAAGAACAGCTTTCTCATGTAGAGTACCACTCCTCTGTTCACCTCCATCCTGCTTCTGTTTTTTTTTTTTTTTTTTTTTTTTTTGTTTTGGTTTTTTTTTGTTTTGTTTTGTTTTGTTTTGTTTTGTTTTTCTTTAATGTATCAGCCCACTAGAAGTTTTTACAATGTTGACTCTACTGACACAATTTCAGTATCAACAACAAAATCAGAAGATGTGCCTCTTTCATTCTCCTTGCTACCTCAAAGCTCTGAGAAGCAGCAAAAGCACTGGACATCACTAGTGCCTCCAGGACACAGCAGTGCAGCACTTGAAAACCAATAAACTAAGGGGTTAAGGTTAAAAATAAAAATAAATATAATCCGTGCATTCTCCAGAAAGCCATGCCCCCCAGATGCTAGCAGTTCATTATTTCATGAACTAAATACAGTAATGGGAGGAGGGATGTATTAATAGCCAGCACCTCCTACACACCTGCAATTGGTGAAGGCCTTGATTTTAATAGAACTGCTTTAAGCATTAAAGCAAGTTTCAATTCAGAAGTCTCCAATTATTTCTTCAAAGCATATGCAAGAAGTTCACCAAGATAACACGGTGGGTTTTGGTGGTTTTTTGGTGGGGTTTGTTTTGGTTGGGTTTTTTTGGTTTGTGGTTGTTTTTTGTTTGTTTATTTTTGGGTGGGGATTGTTTGTTTGTTTGTTTGTTTGTTTTTTAAACCTGAGGGAAAGTGAATCAGCTTCCAGATATCTGAATTCTGATCTTTCTGGCACAAAGGGCCAGCAGTGAAAACATACAACACTTTGCACCATATCTAGTATTCCAAACATGCCAGCTAACACTGATTATGCTGTTAGTATTCAATTGGACAAAAAAAGGAGTCTGTTACTGACTTGTGTCACTCTGCATCAGCTGCTTCTTCCTCCTCAGAGCAGGTGAACATTTTGACAGAACACACTAGTTTTGGTAAATAAATTCCTAGAGCAGGGAATGAAGCAGTCAATGCCTGGACTGCTTCAACCTGCAAACAGCTATTTTCTAGGCAATGGTGGGTACAACTCCTCTCAGATCAAGCTAAGATAATCCCATGGCAATAGATACTGATTCACATCCAATGTATGTGTCGGGGAAGAAAAATAAAGGCCTCCCATGGGGTGTCTACACCATCAACTGTTATGCTAGGTGAGTCAGAAAAATAGCTATTACAGACTGAGCACTTGGTACTGTACCCACTGCTTGGCAGCTCCCAAACCGGCACTCCCAGCCTTACTTCAGAATGGCATTTCTTCACCCCCGTGTGGAAGCCTGAAAGCTCTTAGATTAATTCATGGAAGAAGAGTCTATCAAGGGCTATTAAACACATGAATGATACAACCTTCTAAGCTTGAGTATTGCTGTGAGTTTGACAGGAATGAAAGAGAAACGTAGCATGCTCTTCTACCTATACTGTTGGTGGTTTTTTGTTTGTTTGGGTTTTTTTTGGGGGGGGGGGGGGGGGGGTGGTTGTCTCTGTTTCTCTTTTCTCACCTAGCAATGCTACAGGCTACTTCCAGAGATGAGACTATAAACCCAAGGCAAATTTCTCCCAGTAAGCCAAACTTTGGTATGAGAAGGCTGTCTCTTAAATCCACAAATACACAAGACAAGCATTACCTACCCATGACAGCACACTTCACCCAACAGCACCGAGAGCTGGGTGGCACCTGAGTAAGGTCAGGTGAGGAGAATAAACAAAAATTCCAAGAGACTATCCTGGGTCAGTTGTTGAATTACTAATTTTGCAGGAGGACTTCAGTTGCTTTTTGTAAGATAAGGGAAAACATTCAAACTAGTTTCCTTCAGAGAGAAAAAAATCTTTGAGACATATTGTGATTCAAGCCATGTATTTCTTCCTAAAAACTGGGGGTGCCCAGAGAGAATCTTGTCAAGACTGGTAATGGGAATCACATTTGGTATTGTGATTGAATTGTGTATCACAACTGCTTTACTTTGTTAGGTGTCATTTACAACTGTATGACCTTCTCAGTATAATCTGTATTACTCTGCTAAATCAGAAATCCTACATAATATCCACTATCTTCAGATGGGGATATTAGATATTAAACATCATACCTTCCACATGTGGAATATCTAAAAGATGCTGATTGTAAGAGTACTGGACTCTGACACTCCTCACATATCAGAACTGGGAGATCAGTTTTGGTTTGGTTATCCAAAGCTCAAATCCCAAGCAATCATGTATGGCAAAGTTTCCCTAATTTTGGAATATCATACACAACACAGTCCTGGAAATTTTCAAGGCACTGAATCTTCTCTCAATTTTGACAGTTCAACTTTGTTTTTCTTAATCTTCTTCCATCCTGTATCTAAACATAAATGACATTAAACTCAAGATTTATCTGAAAATATAAATGCATAAAACCAAGAATATGTCTTTGACAGTAATCTATATTCAGGAGACTTTGAAATACATCAAACTGAACCCAAAGAACTCACTCTATCTATAAACACAGCACTGCAAGCAATGGCTATTATGAATGCTTCTTAAGTTTTGCTTCTCAAAAAGTGGTAATTATATGCAATTTTGATCATAATTGCAATCAGATGAAAACTCGGTTCTCAAAAATACATTTATATATACAGGTGGCCAAGATCTCAGAACTAAGAAACATTGCCACAAAAGGAAGTCAAATAAAGCAACAATATAAATCACTCGAGGTAGAAAAAAAATAGAGCAATAGGCTGTTGTGTCATTAATTTATATCTATTTTCCAGTATTGGCGTCATCTCCTAACAGCTTATTCACATTACAAGGAGCTAGTAGAAGTTATTGAGAAGTTATTGAGACATCTGTTTCACCCAGATGTAGACCAGAGCAGGTATACAGTACTTTACCCCACTCCACCACAGAGGCAGCAGGCAATGCTGAATACACTGCAGCGCTTTGTGCCACACACTGATAATGGAAGCACAGAGAGCTGCCAGTCAGCTCAGTTCAATGCAAAACCCAGCAATTTAATTGATACTGCTGGTTGTGAGGACCACTCCCTGTTTCACTGTCAATCATTTTAGAAGGCAATCAGCTAAGCCAAAACTCCTATTGACTTTTCCTGACTAAACAGCCAACTGTTGGAACCCAAATATGGGGTGCATTTGACTTGCCTTCAAAAATGAATGATGACACCTAATCTGACCCTGCAATTCTTGCCTATATTCACCATAAGGAGAAACATAAACATTTCCAGAAAATAGCTTATCTAAAACATTCAGCTTGCCCATCTTAGAGTGAGATGGCTGAAGAGATTCACAGCTCCAGATTTAAGGCACTTCTTAGGTATCTGAATCAGATCAAGCTTCACACCTGCAGATTGGCCATCTGTGTGACAGTCTATAGCTCAGTGATACCTATGAACATCTCAGAATTAGGAATTAGGAATGTTACCCACGCAAAATTAACGGTAAGACAATTACTATTTGTATACTACTCAGTTCTATAGTTAATTCAGTAGACCTGTTTATGTTTCTGAAATAATTCACAGAACTTTCATTGTTGGCTGAGAAGTTTCAAAATCCAGCGTACCACAAATATGCTGAGAGCATAGTCTCAGCATCAGACTACAGCCATCCACCCACTCCCAACCCAGTTTCTGAAGCCAAGCATTACTGCAGGAGTTATGAATTTCTAACCAGAATATGTTTAGCATCTTTTTTAAAGGGCATAAAGCATCACTATGCCAGACAGCCTTGCTTCCTTCAGAGAAAGCATGCATCCACTTTGTGGTTGTTTGGCCTATGTCAACGTCAGCTCGGCACAATGATATTTGATACTATTAATAGGGAAATCTATTTTCTTGTTTACAACATCACTGTTCACGTACTGGAAAGACCAATATCAGCAAGTTACTTCTGTAGATAACCTAATAAGGGTTCCATGGAATGTATATCTGTAGGTGTACATACATGCATATGTACAAGAGAGCAAAAACACCAGTAAAAGCTACATTAGATTTCACTTCTTATGAGGATGCAAACCATGAAGAATTTAAAAGGGTTTACAAATGAGGCAGCTAAGGGATTTTTTTATTTTTTTTCTGCTGGATGAACTGAGAAAACACAATGAAAGGCTTGGCTGGTCCCTCTGAGGCTTCAGAAAGACATGGCAGTTACCTAGCTAAATCCTAGAAGGTAGAGCTGTTCACTCATGGGATACAGTCAAACTCTCCAAGTCAGTGAACTGACTGCCGAAGGCCATGCAAACCAACACATTTGTATCCTACCTCAAATGTTGCTCTACATAGTTTGATACAGTCTGTAGAGCTGAATAACTAGTAAAGTAACATTAGATTATGTTCTTTGCTAAGAGAGGATAAAAATGCAAAGGTAGAAGTGAAAACCTAAATTATTTTTTTTCAATTCTAAAACAGAAGAGAGCAGATATTCAACATGACTCTCAATTGGAGGCTTTGCAATAACTGGTATTTTTTTGCTTCAAAAATAAAGTTGATATTTCAGATAAAAACATGTCAATATGAACCTTTACTAATTAAGTGTTAGGAACATGAATTAAGGTTATTTACTCAGTAATTTAGTAGCCTAGTTTTCAACATAAATTATGTAATTTATCTTGGAATTACAAAAAAAAATGTAACAGCTATGTTGAAAACAATAAATGGGGAACATAGCCTTCAGTTCTTGCCCCCATCACCAAGATCTTGCTCTCCCTCAGCTTAAAAAGACTTTATGTTGTCTCCCCATACTTAACACTGCTTTTGCAGGGCAGATATCTACTAAAAAGGTCAATTGTTTAAACTGACAGGACAAAGGAAAATGGGGAAGGAATAAGGCCTTCCTATACCTCAACAAAATACAGCTTAGGGGGGGCACTAAGACAGTAAACTAATCCTAGCATCAAACAGGCTGCCCATGAGATGCTTTGGCTTGACACATTTAGCCTCAGTGGGCTGGGAACCACCACTCACAGATAAAAGTTCAAGAATTGCACAACTTCCTCATAGGAGAGACCTGGGAGTCTATGCCTTGACAATTTAGCAGTGTCACTCACCAACACACCAGTCCACTGTCATCAGGAAAAATCTTGGAGGCACAACAGCAATGCAAATTGACATACTGATGGCAGAGTACATTGGGAAAACGGCACTTTGCAGTATACACCAATAAACAATTTAACAGGAATACAACAACTGAGAAAATAAGGCCCTTCCCTTGGCTCTTCTAGAGAATTACGTGCATCCTTTCCTTTTAAAGCCTTTTAACAAGGCCTCACAAAACAAGACAGCCAAAGTCAAAACCTGGCAAAAGACCTCAAGCATGTGCTTGAGCACAGAAGAAAGTGTTTCCTCATGCTGAGAAGGGAGCTGAGACACATGGGCAGGATGATAAATTTGAAGGGCAGAGCCAAGGATTTACATGGCCCTTGGGGCACACTGACTGGGACCTCTTTTCATACAAAACGTAGAGAAAGAAACCCACAAACACCTTGGCAGAATATGGTATTCAACAGCACAACACTGGGTTTCCACAGTACTGGCTGATGATTTTGGGATCCTCAGATCACAGTCACAAGAAACCACACATTAAGAAACTATAGTCAAAGCAGACCTAATACAAAAGAGACTTAACATAGGCTTCAGAAAGATGCAGAGATATGGAAAAAACCAGCAACTAGACTCAAGCCAAACTCAAACTCACATCAATATTAGTGCATACAAAGAAGGTTGTAGATGGAAAAGAAACTTTCCATCTCCTCTTCTAAAGGGCTGATTTCTCCTCAAGCATTTAAAAGAAATAATATACTTGTTTTTCTAATTTTCTGTTGCTCAAGGAATGAAATGGTAGTGAAAATAAATTACAAGCCCTGTACCTAATGCTCAGTAGTATCTTCCCAAGATTTCACCCCATGTCTTATCAGAAAAAATGACTAATATATAACTTGAATGCAATGAATGTATCTTCCCTCTTAAAAACATTTCTAGAGAACTAGAGGATTTTATTTATGGAAACAAAACCTAAAATGAAAGGATCACTTTAGCTTGCAAATTACAAACCGTTGAATTGCTTAGACTTCTTTTCTGCATGAAAACACATCTAAGGAAAATACATGAGACAGTAGTTATTACAAGCAAGTACAACCCCAAAGCCATATTTAATTGTTCTGCCTGCAGTAATTGAAGAACTTGTAGGAGGGTGTAACTTGTTGAGATTCAAGACATCACAGAAGATGCTTACTTCCAATGTCCCTGGCCAACCTGTCCCAGAGCGTGTCTAACATTTCCTTTGCCTGACCTGTCTGACCTCAGTCCTAATTCTCACTAGAGGTAATCCATCATCTTACAGGCTGAATAAAAGCAGTAATCTTTGTCTGCCACTATGAGTCTGCAAAAACTGTAAGTCATCTCTACACAAAACTTCTCCATCCAACCTTAAAACAGTTCAGATTTTTCACAGCAAATCCATATACAGAATGCAAAAACATATGTACATATGAAGGACTCAGTGAATTTTAAAATTCATTCTATAGTTTCTGTAGTAGAAAAAACCCCCACATTTCTAATTTTAAAAGCTCTTAGACACATGGTAACTAAAAGCTCCCACAGACAAAGCAGGAATTGCTACTTATTTACTTCCTAAAAGTATTTTCCTGACTTGCTATAATTTAAAAACCTAAACAAGTAACTCAACATTGATTATTTGTTTTATATGGCACATATAAGGATTACTTTTTACTTTATTAAAACCAGCGTAGCCAACAAAAACGTATCTAAAGATGGAGGGAGAACAGTCCTGCAATCTGATCTACATGAGCTGCCACACTTGGACTTAACCATCCCCATCACAAACAGCAATCCAAGGCCGAAGTTTTACCAGCAAATTCTTAAAAACATTTGAGTTCCCTGTATTGTGCTTGCACTATACAACCACACTTTACAGAAGACCAAAGCTGTTAAACCCTGAAACGTAAGAGTTTAATTCTGCTCTCAGCTGTACAGCATGCAAGAATGGTAAAGAGCACTACAATGCAATAAAATGCCACCACACCACTGCACGTGGGTACTGGACTCTGTCTGGCTTTTTCTTTTGACTTTTGCAGCCTCTTACAAGATTTACAGCTACATTTAAGAAGTGTGGCATGGCAAGTTCAAAAGGGTTTTCAGGTATGGCAGAGTATTATTGCACTCCACAGACTTCTCTCTAGGGAGAAAAAAATAGATTTTTTCCATTTGTCAATTTTCCTCTCACACACCAGCATTACCTTGGAGTGATCCTTGAGTATTTTATTTATCTTTGAACAGATAGTTACTACTTTAACATATAAGTACTATTGCAGTTAAGGGGAAGAGTCATTTTTAATCAACTGGATCACACAAAAAAGAAACCATTTCAGAAATCAAATCTACAGTTTAATGGGCAACCATGGCACTTCACAGGTGATTTATTGCTCATAAAATATCAAAATGGAATTACTTCACCTGTAAGCTCAGGCAGAGAGACAGATGTGGGTGACAGCCTACTGCCTTATGAGCAACACAGATGCAGGAATTCTTGAATTTGCACAGGCGGAACGAGGACAGAAAATAAGATGAGGAATAAAAGATGATGTCTCTTAAAGCAATCTGAATTTAACAGCACACATCCATTCAATGCATGATCTAATTCCTCTGTCCTAAACAATAACCTTAAGCCTACAAAGAGGTACACATATCTGCACAACGGCACGCAGAGTTTAAATAATCCTGTCTGGAGGTTAAAAAAATTACTCACTAATCAGATCTAATTAAATGTTTAACCCAAGTGCCTCCACCATTCTTCACCAAAAAAAGGTTTGATTGTCACTGACTAAATGCTGTTAATACTGTTTTTCCCAGTATTGCACTCATGAATCCCCCAAACCAAAACAAATTCTGTGTGCTGTCGTTTCTCAATCTCCTTCTACACACAGACATATTTCCCTTGCAGCTTTATGTAATTTTATTTGCTTTATAACTCTGAAATTTTGAATTTATTTTAGGAACAGCCGTCTGAAAAGCCATTGCAAATCAACTCTTACAGAAGCAGTGCCAATGTATCACTGGGTTATCGCTACTACCTGCAAAGCTTAAGTGGTAAAGAACTTAGTCTTGCAGAGGTGCTCAGGCATACTCTGACACATATTGCTCTGCTGTCACTAAACACATCTCAGTCTTTAACAGCAAAAAAGCTGCTTGTATGCCATCTCTTCCAAAAAATGCAAGTAACTACTTACATGGAATTCATAGGCATGAAACGATTTGTTTAAAGCTTAGAATTCTTTTAATTCAATAAAACCACAGTAAGTTAGGGCTATAAATGAAAAGCACAAAACATGTATTGTCTGAGCAAGCTGCTCATACTAGAACCACCTAGAACAAACAATTAAGAGACTGTGAACTCAACCTCCAAAAGAGCAATTTACTTTTTCTCCTATGCTGGGTATATAAAAGAAGAAAGAGGTACACATATCTGATTTTGTTATGAAAGCAATGCTGACCTTTTCAAAGAAAGCTTCTAACCAGGTAGTACAAATGTACATTCATCTAAGGCACTTACATTACCCATGATTATCATCGCAATACCTGAGCACCTCGAAATTTTTTCTTTGCTCTGTTAATCCTCACTCCCTGTGGGAAGATTCCGGTTGCCCTGGCATGATTAGCAGTTAAAGACACAAAAATAAAAGCATATGCTCAAAAATGCACTTCACAAGATATACAAATAAACTTGTGAACAGTTTTCTTAGAAGAAAATTCTATAGGTGACTGCTATTCTGGATATATTTTAGGTGCAAAACCACCACAGCTGGCTCTGCTCAATCAGGTCAAGTCTTGGAGCAAACCAACACTCAAGTTAAATCAGACTACTAAGCCCAGACAGGAATTCCTTAGCATTATACAGACATTCAAGCCCCAAACTGGTACTTTCACACACACAGAATCACTAGGTTGGAAGAGACCCCCAGGATGATCAAGTCCAACCCAACCTTAACCTCAACTAAACCATGGCACCAAGTGCCACATCTAGTCTTTTCTTAAACATATCCAGAGATGGTGAATCCACCACCTCCTCAGGCAGACCATTCCATACTTTATTACCCTTTCTGTAAAAAACCTTTTCCTAATATCCAGCCTATATGTCCCTTGGCGCAGCTTGAGACCGTGTCCTCTCGTTCTGTCAGTTGCTGCCTGGAGAAAGAGACCAACTCCCACCTGACTACAACCACCATTCAGGAAGCTGCAGAGAGTGAAAAGATCACTTTGAGTCTTCTCCAGGCTAAACAACCCCAGCTCCCTCAGTTGTTCCTCACAGGGCTTGTGCTCCAAGCCCCTCACCAACCTTGTTGCCCTCCTCTGGATGCGCTCAAGCGTCTCAACGCCCTTCCAGAACTGAGGGGCCAGAACTGGACACAGCACTCTAGGTGTGGCCACACAATACTCAAGATACTTTCACACTGCTCTGACCTGTATTTCCTGCTGGAGAACACTGCTCACCTCAACCGTGCTCATTCTACAGTCTAGATCAGACAATCTTTTGGAAAATACTTTGGTGTCCTGTCCCACATATGTAAGAATCCTTCAAGTCAGGATTCAAGAGAAGATGAAAGAAGCATAAGCCTCATCCTGCCAGACTTTGGATATAGCTTGAATCAAGTCCTTTGATTTGCTCCTAAAGTGTAGAGAAAGCCTAACTGTGCAAGGCCTTACTAGGAATCGGTAGCAGATGGAGATCTCTATTGAGGTTTCAGATTGGCATTTTAGCTACAGGAATACCTTGTATGTAGCTATTGTGGATACACCAATTGTGTTCGAAAACATGTATCAGTGCTCACCTGTTTCAGTTATTTTTCTGTGGTTTTATAATCAACACTCTGGTACAAAACAGACCTTAGCAACCTTGACAGATCATAACAAAGACCAAGTGGCTGCCCTGAGATCCAGAAACAGATGAAAGTTGAAAAAACATCCCTTAAAATAAAATAAAAGCACTTAAAGAAGTCGAAGAGTTATACAATGCAAATCAACTGGGCTGGGGCAGGGGGCATGGAAGGGGGGCGAGGAAGTAACTTATCCACAGATTAATATTTATGAGATCTGAGAGGAAAAAACAGAGGATGTTTCTAGCAATAAAACCCCCTTGAACTTGCATGAACTTGAATTGATCTAAATGAATAATCCTATTAGATCCTCTCAACTTTGGCCAGGATATAATTATAAGGATTGGAGACAGCAGGACCAAAACCCAGTGGGGGTCTGTCTGCAAGGCTCAGCTCCACGGAGATTTCCTATTGCCCAGGGAATGGGAGAAGGAGCTAGTTTACAAAAACACACTTGGCAACAATATGAAATGCATTTTACATAGGAATGACTCAATACACCTAAAACTTCAGTTTGGCAAAAAGACAATGGCAGGGGACACCACAGGTCTGTCAAGGCATGACGGCTGAACAGGAACCAGTTCCTCATCGGCTCTCAAAACAGGAACTGCGGGCTGGGGATTCAACAAAACCATGAAGCACCAGGTTCAAAACCAGGAAAGAAGCAGTCCTCTTTCAAGCAGTCATGAAAGGTATAATCACGGGGTGCTGCATAGACACAATTTACCTAAATTTAAAAAGCCTACCAGCCTGCTTTAGACTGTCAAATATAAAGGCAAACACAAAGACACCACTTCTTGCTGAGGAAATCTCTAGCTGAACCAGTGAGATGGGGCTAGGAAATAAGTCAGGGAACTATGCATACTTGTTTGACCTATTATTTTATTTTCCCCTAGACAAAATGTAGCGGGTCAGACAGGTTTCTGACCCTGCCAGGTCCAGGCATTGAAAGAGACTGTGGGATCTTTGACCTCTGCAGAGTATATGCCCAGAATTCAGGCAACCTTGCAAGACAGAAGTGAAGGTAGGTCATTCGAGAGAAAACAGTGAAACCAGCTCAACATTTCCTTTCCCTCTCTTCCATGTCCAAAGACAGAGTTTCAAGGATGTCTTGGTTTGGAAAGACAGGTAAAAACATCTCCCCAACTGCTTTTAACAGATGAAATAGAATACACATTTTTGGTTCCATAACCCAAGACAAAGGTGCACTCTCCAAGGCATAGGGCAGTCTCTTCTCCCCAAATTGACCCAAGAAAAGGGTTATTGCTCTGTACATTCTCCGAAAATGAATGTTATAATTAAAGAAATCCTTGTTATCTTCTTGCATGAATCTTACTCCTGACAATTGCACACGGGCACTTAGGATCACCTATACATTGGTAACAATAGCTACCACAAATCCCAATAAGCACACCTCCATGCAGTAAAACCAGCAAACCGCTGGGTGAAAATGTCACCACTGGTTCCTGCTTCACAAATCACAAGTACCAGACCACCTGACGAGGAAATAGGAAATTTTTAATATGTAAACATATAATTTTATAAAATCTAAAAAATATTCTGAATCACAGTGAGGTTAACATTTCCTTCTCCCTCTGTAACACCCAAAATATAAATTATTAATTACCAAGCAGTAATACACACATCTTAAATATGTGATACAAACAGATGCAGCAGATAAAAGAAAATGCATTAAGGGGCAAGACACAAAGGCACAGAACCTACATTTTCATGTTCCAGTTCCCTGCCCTGACACGGACTCCCTACCCTGCCTTGAAGAAGATTTACTTGTTGCCTCCATGCTTCAAATTATGTTCATAAAATGGAGGCAATGCCACTTCATCACAATCTCACAAGGATGAACTGAAGACTGTGAAATGTCTGCATGCTACAGGATTAAAGGTCATACAGGAGCCAGGTAAGAGTGAGAAACATGTTTTAACTAGCACTGAAAGTATTTTATTACCCTTGCAGATGGAACACTCCTGTAGCCTTAGTCACCAAGTGAGATCCAGTGAGGCTGCCAAGGACAAACTGTGTGCGCCTGTTCACTCTGTGAACAAGGGTGGGATGGCAAAAATGACATTCTCATATTAAAGAAAAGGAATGTAATATGCATACTTTTGTGTGCTGAATGCCCAACAGGTTTAGGGTGTTGGGTTTTTTTGAATGCAAAAGGAAATTTGAAGGCTCTTGTTATTTAATAGTGCCACTGAGATTATCAGGGCACTGGAGTATCACAAAATTTGTTCACAGCAGGTAAAATTCACACCCTGCAGTGAACCAACAAAAGACCACTTAAACCTTAATTTGAGCTTTCATGGTTGAGCCAGTGACATACTTCTGGTTAGCACTACATGGGGATCGTTTTCGCGATCAGAATATTAAAAGCACTTGTGCTTCAACGACATTTCCTTTAAGACATTTTTGGTTTCCCACAAAAAAAGTCAAGGGAATATGTTATAATCTGAAGTCCAAACCAATCTCTTTTATTTACACTTGTTGATGCATGTAAAACTAGATGGCAGTACATCCCTGTATTTCCATGATTTTTAAAATCATGGAAATGTATACAATTTAGCTGTTTAGTTAAAATAAATTGTACCACATCTTGTTTGTTTTTTACCCAAATAGTTACGAAGATACACTATAATCAGAGAGGATTCTCTTCTATGAGAGAGACTTCACCATTTCTGAAAGTCAGTCAACACCGTCATCAACAGGTATCAAAAGAGAGAACAAGAAGAGCATTAGAAAGAGAAATTTCAATACGTAAGTAAACATTAGATGACCTGCAAGTACTAAGGAAAGGAAAAATTCCATTTGCTGATAAAGCCATGCCTTCAAAAATCAATTACAGGAGAAAAATGGGTTCCTTAAAAGGAAAGACACAAAAAATATACATTGAAGAGTAGGGCAAAGGAGGGTAAAAGTCAGCACCAAGTACCAGGGTCCTGCTCTTTTCTCTGGTATAAACACAGGCAAAACCCAAGGATGTTAAACCTCAGCCTCTGTCCCTTGAAGGGAATCTGCAGGATCGTCCCTGTGCCTACCGAGCTTCCGCTGGAATAGTGGAAAGTTGGATCCGTAACAAAGATTATTTTTCCACCAACAGTTTAATTTTAGAAAGGCGCCAACAAAAGGCACCGCTCTGAACACCCCGAGCGCGTTCCTTCCCCTCCCGATCCATCAGCGCCCGCTTCCTCCTGGAGACACGACGCCGTGCAACAACCACGGTTCCATTCGGCCGCTTTAGCCAAACAAAACGCTCTTCCTGCCAGGAAAAAATAAAGCAACAAAAAGCCCAACCACCCAACCAGCCGATGCCATAAAAAGGCAGGAAAGCAGGAGCACGGAAAGCAGGGCTGGCGTGTACAAGAGCCTGCACCGCCACCCTCCCGCAGCGGACCCGGAGCCGCCGGTGCTCCGCAAACCCGCGAACGGCGGCATTTCCGAACCCAGGCTCCGGCACCAACACCGGGGCTGTGACGCCGCCGCCCGCCCTGCCCCGCCATGGCCGCCGCGCCCGCCCGCCCGGCCAGAGCTGCCCCACAGCAGCCGCGGTCGCCTGGGCAGCGCGGCCGTGGGGCTCCGGCGGGGCTCCGGTACAGCTCCCGCCCGGCGCTCTCCCCGTTCCGGCCGCACCTGTCGGGTGGTTGCGCGGTCCGGGGCGGGGAGGGCGAGCGAGCGCGACGGCAGCAGCGACGGCGGGAGACAATGGAGGAGTGAAGGACGGACACATTGACACACGGGCGCCTCCGCCCGCCCGCACCACTCCCGGCACCTCCCCGGGGGGGAGGGCAGGAACGAAGGAGGCGCGGAGAAGCCAAAAGGGGGAGACGAAAGAAAAGTGGAACGCATTTCTCAACTTGAAAACCAGGGAAAAGACCGGAGAGGCACTTTCTCTCCGGCAGCACCGGGTGGGAAGCTGGCGGAGGGCGAGAGGCTGGCACGCAGTGACCCCCATCCTTGGGCAGGAATGGTTCGTCCCGCAGCCGGCCCCGGCAGGGCGGGGCTGCGGGCGGAAGGCTCCGTGAGGAGCGGGGCGGGGGCGGTACCGCGGGCGGGGGAGCTGCAGGCGCCGTCCCGGGCTGATCCCGCCTTACCGTGCCCGGGGACCGTGATGGCTCCCCCCAGGAAAGGCGACCTGAGCGCGGAGGAGAAGGACTTGCTGGCAGTGATCGCCACAGGTGAGCCCTCCCGGCCCTCGCCGCTCGCGGCCCCGGGCCGCAGCTCCCACGGGCCCCGGTGGCCGTGCCCCGGGAGGGATTTTGTGTCCCCGCACGTTAGGCGCGGCGGGTGAGGCGCCGTTACCGGCCGCTCGCCGCGGGCTCCCCTCGCCCCCAGCCGCGCTCCTCAGGTCACGGCGCTGAGGGCCACCTGCCTTCCCGCCCCGCCTTTGGGCCGTCACCCTTCTCCCTGCCGGGGAGAGTGGCTGCTCCCATGGTTTACTTCCCTCTCGGGCAGGCCCGCGTCACCCAGGGAGTGCGGTGGGGACGCGTTGCGGTGCAGTCGGGCTGGGAAAGCTCAACTGGGCGGGTCTAACTCTGCCAAGGAAAGCTTGCATCTTATTGGCAATGTCTGTTGACGTTTTCCTAATTATTGGTGTTAATGTCCACTGCCAGAAAAAAGAAAATAAGTTTTGCTGGGGGGTAATCCAGTCTTCTAGAGTGCTGTAAGGTTTTCCTCGTGTACTGTTGCCAGACCAGGGTGTCTTTGCAGACAATGTTTTATTCTCACATTGCCAGAACTTGAGCTTGTTTGGAGTGCACCTCTTATCCTTTATAATGTTCTATTTTACTGTCTTTTATACTAACTTATACTGTCCTCTTAGAGAGAGGAGTGGAGATCAATGCCTATCTGAAGGAAGGGTGTCAAGAGGATGGAGCCAGGCTCTTCCTGGTGGTGTCAAGCAACAGGACACAAGGCAATGGGCAGAAAATGATGCACAGAAAATTCCACCTGAATAATAGGAAAAACTTCTTTACTGTGCAGTTGACCTTACACTGGAACAGATTAACCAGAGAAGTTGTGGAGTCTCTCACTGGAGATACTCAAGAAGTGTCTGGATGCAATTCTGTGCTGTGTGCTCTAGGATGACCCTGCTTGAGCAGGGAGGTTGGATCAGATAACCAGACTACTGTGGTCCCTTCTAACCTGACCCATTCTGTGATTTTGCATTTCATATGAGTGTCACAGTTTCATCACACTTGTCTGGCATGCTTGCTTGTTGCCAGAGGAGGCTTCTGTCATTTGAGTTTCCTGGTCCAGCAATGGGAATTTCATAACCCCAACTAAATAGTTACCCTTCAACTGTTACTTTGGAAATCATGAGCAACATTCATTAATTGGAGGCAAACTGAAACCACTTTCTGTTCTATGCATTTCTATATGTAGTTTCCAGGCAATCTGAACCCATGAAAGTTTTACTACAGTTTTGGTGCTTCACTTTCAGTTGTATTAAAATGTTCCTCTGTTGTCAGAGACACAAGTGTAGGATAGTCAGCAGTGAATTTATTGTGGACTAGAACCAGTTGGATTGACTCACTTTTATTTAATAAGAGTTTCAGACCTTGGTCTTGCAGACACCTTTGTCTAACTTACCTAATGCTTCTGACTAGGGTCATGGGATAGATAATTCAGGTTGGAAGAGGCCTCAGGAGGTCTCCAGGCCTTCTGCTCAGGGCTTTATCCCATCAGGTCTTGAAAACGTCCAAGGAGGAAGGCTGCACAATATCTCTGGGCAACCTCTTTGCCTTACTGAGTTCATGGTGAAAGTGTTTTTTTCCTTGTATCCAGTCTGAAGCTTTCTTTTATTTCTGCTGGTTACCTCTTGGCTTCCTACTGTGCCACCACTAAGAAGAGCCTGGCTCCAACTTTTAGCTCTGGCCAATTCTAGAAGTCTGATTCTGACTTCCATCAGTTTAATGTCTTGTTTGAAAATCCTTCAATGTTTTGTCCTACAGAACTCTGAGTTTGTAAATGCAGCTTTGCTTTGCTTGTATTAAAATCTACTTGAAGATCACCCCTTGAAGACTTTTTTTTACTGATGTCTGTTCTTTGGTTAGGATATTCTTCTGAAAACTGATCCAGTTCTTAAGAATATATGTCTGTCTGGGGGAATAAGTTAGTTGATAGTTCCCTGGCTGTAAATCCGGGGTCTTCATCAAGTGTATGAGATGACTCAGGTGATTGTCTTTTTTTCCTTAAACTAATGAATTAAAAGAAAAATGGTAAAAGCTCCTGTAGTGTAGTTAAACCACACCAAAAAGCTTTATGAAAAGAAATTGTTTCTAGTATTTAGTGGGATTTTCAGCCAAAACTGAAGTTGTAAGAGCTCTTTTGCTGAAAAATTGCTGGATGACCACTTCCTTCTGAAAGAGTGAAAATAAACATGAAAATTATTAAAATAAGGGATGCAGTGCTTGTTTTTATTAAGCACATCACTGCTGAAAGAGCTTTGCTTATGATTGAATCACTAATTAGAAGTTTCTGTTAATTTGCCATGAATATTCTCAGACTCTTGGAATGTTCTTTTACTTCTATTTGTTTGTGCCTGTAGAAGCTGCATTGGCAATATCTGAATAGTCCTCCTGTGGGCTTTAATTCAGGTTCTTAGATCTGTGGCTTAGCCAAAAGGATTTTGGTAAGGAATTGAAAAATAGTAGGACAGTAGAATTGAAAAGCAGGTGTAACCTGTTTTTCCTGGCACATTATTTTTTCAGACTTCAGTCTACTTATGCGTTTGGCAATTTTTAGAAATGTCAACAATCAAGCTACCTGGGTCCTTGTCCTTTCTATCTCTATTCTCTATTACCAAAAGCAAATTCATTCCACTCCTGTGAATGTGATATGTTGTAAATTTCAAATTGAAACAGGAAAAATGATGTGATTAAACGATAAAGCATGTTTCATTCAAGCCAAAAAGTCTTTGAAGTGAGGCAATTTCCTTTTCTGAGAATGTAGACAGCTCTTTTAAATAAAAGATGCTCCAAAAGAGATGAAAGTACAAAAGGTGTTAAAGTGCTCAGTATCATTATACTCATTCAGAGCTGTTTATGTGCACTTTATGATGAGACATGTGAGTGTCCCATTCTTGTGTGTTTAAGTCAGTTACATCACAAAAAATGGATGTTTACTTGTAGTTCATGCTTTCCAACTGCTCTTTGATGTTGTGAGTTCTTGGTTTTGAGCTTCTAGAACATAATACTGTCCATTCCTAAGCTTCTTCAATAAGTGCATTTAATTTATTGGTGGTTAATCTACATCCCAAGCAGTTAACATACAAAGATTTTGATTCTAATGGCAAATGGAAATGACCATTTTCCTCCAGATTCTCAGTTTATTCTATTTCTCACCCTCTTTTCTCTCTGTGTCTTTTTTATTTTTAATCAAAGGAAACACCGAGGAGGCTGGAAGGCTACTGGGCAGCAAGAATGTCCGTGTCAATTGCCTGGATGAGGTACTGCAAAACTGTGCAAGCATTATGCTGACTTATATAAGGAAAATGCTAGGTCTGAAGGCCTTCAGGTTGTTAAATAGCATTTCTCTAACAGCAATTGTTATAGCCCTGAAAATAAGCATTACTCTCAAGATATTTCTAGCCTGCAGCTGGATAATGAACCTTTGAAGAGTTCTTACTGGTTTTTTTAAGAAAGTTTAAAGATCAGTGTTACTTAAAGTACTGCACTGTATTTTGTCTTAAGTTCCAGCATGAGCTTTGTCTGTAAGGAAAGATAAACATGGCAGCAAAACATGTGGGAGTGCTCCCTGACTTCTTGTCACCTTCACAAGCAGTAGTCCCTCTGCTTAGTCCCTCTGTGGCACTCAGGACCTGTCCCCATCCCATGCCTGGGTCTCATTGCCCAAAGCCCTGTCTTTGCCAAACCATACTTGGAGGGTGAGTAGCTTGATCAGAAATGGAACCACATCCCTTTATACAGGTGGGTGTGGTAAATCCTGAAGTGCTACCTGAAGATGGGAATAAGTTTGTGGAGAAAGGAACCTTCTGTGATGTTCATGTTTCCTCTCCTTTTTCTTTTTGCAATGTTTTTCTGAAGCATGCAACATTAATATGAAATGTAACATGCAAGCAAAACTAATTCCCCATCATGCATATTTAATCCATGTGTGATTTATCAATTTAAATGTTAATTCGTGATTTTTTTCACAGCTTTATAATTTCATAGGAATCACTGGGAAATTCTGGGAATGCGTCTAGTTCAACCTCTGACTCAAAGCAGCTTCAGCTCCAGGGTCAGATGAGATTGCTCTAAGTTTTGACCTGTCTGGCCTTGTAAATCTCTAGGGATGGAGACTGCACAATATTTCTGGGCAACTTGTTCTTCTACTATCTTACTGTGATTTCAGTGAAAAAGTCTGAACTGCAGCTTAGCTCAGGGTCTCTTGCCCTCCTACCACCATAAGTAAAGAGTTTATCTTCTCAGTGATCCCTGTCAGCTCTGGCACGCTGCTGTTGAGTCCCACCAAAGCCTTTTCTTCTCCCAGCTGAGCAAGCCCAGCTCCTACAGCCTCTCTTCACTGTGCAAGTGCTCAGGTTCCTGTCGTGTAGTAGAGGTACTCCATTGATTTTGTTGCAGATTATCCATGTCTTTGTTGCACTGGAAGGCTCAGAATAGGACAGGGTATATTGTAGGTGTGGTCTCATGAAACCTGAACGGAGAAAAATTGCCTCTTCTTCTACCAGATATCTTCATGGAATATTGTTAGCCTTTTTTTCTGCCAACAGATCCATTTTCTGATTGTTCTTAAGTTAAATACTAAACCTGAATTTCTATTGTATGAATTTCAACAAATTTCTGTAAAACTAGTCAAACTAAACTTTACAGAGAACTTTGAAGACACAATATAAGTATGCTTGCAAGTCTGCATTATTGTGTGGGCATCAAAAAGTTTTTGTTAAGTGTAATTGCTGAAGTCGTGCTGCCTTGCAGCAGTATTAGTGCCACATCCAGGATTAGTGTTGAGAGGATATGGCTTATTCAGAGAAACCATATCCGAGTTATGCCTTGGGCCATTGTTGTAGAAGAAATAGTATTAACAGTATTTGCCTAAGGCTCACATCTGACTAAATACACATAAGGCTCATAAAACTTTAAAAGTTCATGCAATGGACTTCTTGCAGACTCCTTTTTATCCCCAAGAAGGGTGTGTAATCATGCATAGAGGGTTCAGGTGTGTTTAGGTTTCTTAAATTCATCAGCCATATCAGCTTTACAGTTTATCTTTTATAACCCATTTTCACTCCAATGTGTTGTTCTAATATCTATATATAAGTAAGAGTGTGTGAAATCCCAGTTAAACATCAGCTTCATCTGTTACTCATTGTTGCCACAACTGGAGACTGCTCTCAGTGTGTCAGGTATAATTTTTTTCTCTTTTGCTTATCCTGAAATTCACATTTATATTACTACTGTTACTTATTTTATTAATGTTAAGTAATAAGGAAGCCCTGAAGATGGAATGCTTAGGTATTGAAGTGGGAGCTCAATTCAGTTAGGAACTCATTTCCATCCTTAAAGACTTCTTTACATGAGAGAATCCACAAAACAAGCACAGGTTTAATATAATTGACTTCTAGCTGTGGTACAGCAAGCATGCAATCACAGTTTAATAATTTCAGGCTGAAGAACTCACAGCATCCAGAAGCAGGCTGTTATATAGTGCACTTCCTAATTAAAAAAAACAAAACAAAACAAAACAAAAAAAAAACCCCAAAAACCAAAAAACACATAATCCATTCCTTTCATTTTTGGTTTGACCATATATTCTAACTGCTTGAATCCACCTTCTTCTAGACTAAAAACTACTAACAATCAGCTGTCTTTTCTATATGTATCTTTAGACAAGGACTAAGTCACATTTTAACATCTTCCAGATGCAGTGACCTTTTAAGTATCTTGCCTAAAGTTATGTTTCTGTAGCAAGTGATCTATAATTGTGGCTCTTTTTCAAATCCTTTCCAGCTGTTTTGGCTTCTTACTTTAAAAATGTACATATGAGCTGGATGCAGTATTTCAGCATCACTTCTGCTGTTGGTACATGTATTTAAAAATAAAAAATCACTCCTCCAAGTCTGCTTGCTTTTCCTGCCCTTGTTCCAAGACTCCCTCACACCCTTCACCACCTGCTGCCTGCTAAGCTCTGCTGGGAGTGTCAGCACAGAGTAAGATCCCTTCACTCAAATGAGTTTTCCAGATGCCTATCTTGCCGAAGGTTGGAGATATCCAGTAGATAGAGTCCTGGTTTTTCTCAGCACCCTTTCTGACCAAATACATTGTTTTGTTGTGTCTTTGTGGATTGAGGTAGATGAAGAAAGGAAGGATATTTAAGCTTAATCACCGTCTTTATGAAAACAAAGAAATTTAGTGGCTTTTCTGCAGAACTGGTCTTTAAAACTTCAGGGACATTTAAGTTCTGGTGTCCTCAAACATTAGGACAAACAGATGGGCTGTAGAAATGGATGTAAAATAAACACAAATATATTTAACTTAAATGCACACTGCTTAGTAATTTTTGTCCCATTTTAAATGGAGTGGTTACTAATTTGGAAAGTTAGTATGGAAGAAAGTGGTCAGAAGTTTTCTTTCCCCTGAGAGTGCAGAGCTTGTAAATATTGTGACTTTTTTCAGCACTTTGCTGACTTGAACTCTATCTGCATCATGTGGCTAAAATATTTCAGACTGTTAGAGAAAGGCAGGCTCAAGGAAGTACATGGGCTTTCCAACCGTGGAAGTTTCCTCTGGCCATGTTAGTAGTTAGGGTTGCAAAGGAGCACTGTAGTAGTATATCCTCTACTGTAGTACTATATCCTCTATTTTCTGCAGATCAAGCCAAGAGACTTGACCTGAAAAATTTTTCTCTATTTGAAATAACTGTAAGGTTGTTCATAATCTTCTTACATACAGAACTATCATCTGGCATTAGCAGCATTACATTTTTTCTCTAGTTTGGTAATTCAGCTGTTCAGTTCAGTAATACATCAGAAACAGGTTCCTTCTCATCCTGAGTATGTTCAATGGAGGGTTCTTCAGGTAATCTATCCTGCTATTCTAGTGAACATCCTATGCTAACAGAAAATGCCCAGATCCTTGGCCTTTCTTGAGGAAGAAGAGTTTTGTCTTTTGATGTTTTTACATAGTACTTCAAAATACACAAACCAAAGAAAATTCTACTGCTAGTAAGAATTTTCTGGTTTCAATTCAGGTTGCTGATTGATGTAAGCTTTAACTTTTCATCACTGCAGATGAACTGAAAGATCGTCAGAGGAATCTAATGTGTTACACATGTGAAACCAACAGCTGAGCAGTGTGACTATAAAGGAGAACTATAGCTGTGACTGACACTTACTGAACAGTATTTCATATTCTAATTAGTCCATACTTAGCTACAGCTAAAATTGTTTGTGCATGTAACTGTTGACCTCCTTCCAAATCCTGCTTTTAGGAAATTTAGGATGTGTAAGGGTAATCTTATTCAGAAGCTTGAAGGGTGAAATTTCTAAAGGCTTTCATCCATTGAAGAGTCAAGTTTTATTTCTAGACTAGCAGCATTCAGTACCAGAGAGTTGATTTTGATGATACACATCAACAACTATTTCTGCCTTGTAGCACCTGTTCTTTTTACAACATTTTTAGTAATGTCCCAAATACTGTCTCAAGTAAAAGCCAAACCTAGAGTTTTGTGTTTTGTTTATAATTTTCTGTATTGAACTGTTGCCTGAATCTAAAGGGTAAAGTAAGACACTCCTTCTTTGTTAATATGTGGCTGGGTTCCTCATGGGAAAGTGAGCTGGGAAGGAGAGAGGTGAATGCTTTAATATTGCTGGCAAACAAGCATCTACAGCAGTTTTTCAGCTAGAGTTTTGACAGCCCTTTCCCTTTCTTTTTTTCTTTTACTCTTCCCACTCTATTTAAATAGCTGGTACTCACATGTGCAATGTCTTAGTGTACCTCAGTACCTGCTGAGGGACTGCTGCAGTGTGATCCAGCCTGTATGCCACATCTTGACACGGTTCCATGGTTAAGAAGGGTGAAGTGAGTGTGGGAATATTGGGAGCCCTTAGATTGCACTTTTCACTCAGGTAACCCAGGTTTATGTGGCAGTTTCAGTGGTGAATTGTCATCATGTTATCCACAAAACATTACACATGTGATGTCTGTGTTCCTACACAGTCAGCATGAGTGTTTAAATGTTCACAAAATGGAGAGGTTTTGTGCCAAATTTGCACATGTCACTGGGGTGGGAGATAGTTTGTGCGTTTTTTGTCCCACTTGTTCCCTAGCTGTCCTGTGCTTCCCCTTTCCCCTGGTTGATGAAGGTTGAGCAGGAGTTTTGTTGAAAATTTCCTTTGTAGTTCCTAGGAGGCAGAGGGTTGCTTTTCCAGTTTATTATCTTTATAAATTCGTTTTTATTCATCCAATTCAAGCACACCTCAGCTGGATGCTGAAGAGAGATTGACCTGCTTTCTTCTTCCTCTGTGTCTGGTGGTGGAGTCCAACCCCTCCCCGGTTCTGGTACTCATCTGCCTGCCCCTCCACTGACCCCATAGTTTGTTTCCTTTTTTTTTCATCAATAGACTTCCCCACCATGGCAGCACTTCTTGGAATCCCATTCCTCAGTCTGCTTTTGGGTTATTTTCAACATGGGAACTGGGAAGGATGGGCTGTAATGGCTGGGCTGGCTGTGCCAAGAGCCCTTTTGTGCCAGGGAGGCCTTGTTGGTTGGTGAGCTGGAGAACCCAGTCAAGAGAAGTGCCAGGTAATTTTTAGAGGTGCTGCAAACTCTATTCCTCTCATATGCTGAGACATACAGGGAATACATACAGCCCTGCAGAAGAGAAGAGATGTTACCATGCAACAGACCTGCAGAAAAAAAATAAAAAAATGGAAGGATTCATTTTTGTCCTGGGGAATAAGATTAAAAATCTCAATTTTTTGGTCAGGAGAATGTTGCATGGTAACAGCTAGAAAAAGAATCCTTCATCTGATGTGTTGTAGTGGAACAAAAATTTGTTTCATCTGTATGCTTAATAAACCATCTGCAAGTTTTGTCTTTTAAGGACATTGTATTGACAATCCAAATGTCATCTATGAGAAAATAGACTTGCTGGACCTGTCTTTGACATTCAGAAAAGTATTTGCAGTCAAGCCAGTTTCAGTGTAGGGGCATAATACAGGATACCAAGTGTTTCCAGATAAAGTTGTGTCTAGCCTGACCCTCTTTTGTTTGCTGTGGATGTGAAAAACTGATATTAGTGTGACTTTAAATCCAATTTTGCCAGGTATTTTCTGTCTGATATGTTTATTTGATCCACACCAAAACGTGGTACTTCCAAAATTTAATCAAAGGATTTTAAACAGTTTTCTGGGAGGAGAGGATAAAACAAACCAAATTCTTTACTTTGTCATATAATCTTCAGATTTTAATTGAAACAAATTGCTTTCAAGATATAACCAAACTTAAAAGTCATTGTTTTCTAAAACTTCTTTGTCCCATCAAAAACCGTGCTGTGTTTATATTCCCTTACTGCAGTGCCTTTCTGTGCTGCTAAAGGAGACAAATCCCTACTGTGACTCCAGGCTGGGATTGGCCTGTAAAACTGCTTTTGATGTAACATTATGAAATGTAATATAATAAAGTGTAGTAGGACAGAAAGTCTTTATTTAACATTTGTGACACCCCAAATGAAATCTAGCAAAAGCAGTCTGTTTTATATTCATGAAGTGATCTCTTTAGGTATTTTGTTTCTTCAATGGCAGTTTATATTGCAGTTTACCAAAATATGTGGGTTACTAAAATATAAGGCATCATATAAGCACTTTTTAGTATTTTCAGTTAGGATGGAGAGTAATGAAACAGTAATACTTTAAAATTACTATACTTTTAACTTTTCCGATTTCCCTCACCTTTAGAAATTTTTTGAAAACTATGCTGGTAAATTAAACTTTCTTGGGTTTCACTCAGTCATAAATTGAAACAAGAAATACGTTAAGGCTCAAGCTGAAAATTACATTATTTCAGAGTATCACATCACTAGGCATTTACAGAGCTGCAGTAATGGTGTATATGAATGTTCTCAAGCACCCAGCCTTGACTGGCAAAGAGAGGAACAGAATGCCATTTTGATTTTCTTCAGGGACAAGCTAAAGCACTCTGCCTGGTATGCAGTGTTGGAGGGTGTTCTTGGGCAATTGAGGTGTCTTGGCTGATAATGTGAATCCTGATGTTACGTGAAAATAAATAGCAAATTGGAAAAAGCATACTATATTCTAAAAATGGAGTGTCATGCAATTTTCTTAAACAGCAGCATGCTTCTTCCTGCCCTTGAAGAGGGAGAGAGCCTGCACTAACAGTTCTCCCTAGTTCTGAACATTTCCTCTGGAGTTTGCCTAGCTTTACATTTATAATCACACCTCAGTCCTCCCATGCTGAAGCGAATCCTTTTTATGTTGGGGCAGCTGATCAAACCAGCCAGGTTTGTTTAAGTCCAACAAGAGCTGTGTGTCTTTATGAGGCTTTCAGAGCTCTGGTTGATCATGGACACAGTGCCAAAAGGGTGAAGTGGAAGAGAGGCTTTGGTAATTATATTGAATGTGTATGGCCAAATAAAAATGATCAGTGGTATAAAGATCAAGAGATGTAACATTCATTTTTGTATGCTACTTGTTTCTCCTTTCTTTGGCCAGCATGGCATGACCCCTCTGATGCACGCAGCTTACAAAGGGAAGGTGGACATGTGCAGATTGCTCTTGAGACACGGAGCTGATGTAAACTGCAATGAACATGAGCATGGATACACTGCCTTGATGTTTGCTGGACTTTCAGGTAACTTCTTACTAAACTCAGATCACTGATTTCTATGACATCAGTGGGTAAAATTTGCCATAAGTTAATAATTTAAAAGTAAGTGTTGACATGCTTTTATTATGCAGGTTTGCTGTTATTTATGTGAACCATGCAACTATGTCATGACCAGTAGAATCCTGTGGGCAGTGCAACAGGAGAGCCTCTGTTTGGGCTCATATAAAAATTGATTTTATTCAGCATTTTGAGGCATACAGTCTACTTGTCCTGTACCTACTTTGTCCTGTTTGGTGAGATCTCAACATTCGTTTTCCTGTGACAGTTTTTCTGTGACTGGGATACATTCTTCTTAGACTGTGTTACACTGAAAATGATGCTGCATCAGTAGCTACTGGTAATATTTGAGACTTCTCAATCCAGTACTTTTCAAATTTTGTCTTTCTCCTGCATTATTTTTCCAACTATTGTGTGGGCTTTTTAAAATGTATTTAGTAAGTTTTAAAAACATGTTTTCCCGCAATAATTTTCACTTTCCTCTTACATTTTTTTTTTCATGAGAGTGCATACAGCTGTATATATCTTCTCCTGTCTCAAATGGTGGTTTGCAGCTTTTCTCTTGCTGTTCTTTTTCCCTGATGGCAGGAACAGTAATTTCCTTGAGTGAGAAAAAGACACCACATTAAAACATTATTCCTTCTGGAAAAAAAAGATTTGATTTGGGAATATTTGGTTATTTTAAGTATCTTCTTTACTAGGGCACTTATCTTCCCAAAAGTGAGATTCTAGGGGAGTCAGGTTCCTTTGCAGGTAGAGTTTAAACTGCCTTCTTTCATTGTAAGTATATAAAAAAAGAGGGCTTATGTGTGTATGTGAATCTTAACTAGATCATCAGATTGTTTTTCAGCTACAACTTTGGTAAAAAGATTTGAGTGATTTCCAGTGTTCTGTGGTATTGAGCAATATCACAGCTGCAGCAGCTAGATGAGAACAAACTCTTAGAGGCTATTAAATGACTGCAGCTTTAAGGAAGATGCTGGATTTTTACCATTTTCTTCACAGCTGAGCTTTTAACCTGTTATCCTGGGTGTGAAAGCTTCTAAATATTGACTTTAGGGTCTGTTATCTGTGAGCACAAAAGGTACGTGAGCACTACTGACGCAGTGATTTTGTTTTTAAACATCGATTTTCAACCACCATCCCCTTTTTGTATTCACTTTTCTGTACTTAGCATCTGTACAGAAGCTGATAAAGTAAGAATACCTTTGAAAGCAGAACCAGCAGGAGTGGTGACAAATGTCCTTTTTTAGTCTCTGAAGGGCACCAATTAAGTCATCTAATCTTCCCATCAAATTTTAGCTTCATTTTACTTGGTATTTAGCCCAGTCTGAACGCCCAGTTCACACTGTGGAGAAAGGAACAATCTGTTCTGTTCACTGTGTTCCTGCTAAATCATAGTCCTGAATGTGTTTTTCTTCTTAGAATAGCAAATGTAGTTGAACTGTTAAAGTAGATTAGTAGAATTTCCCTCTGTACTGCTTTCCAGAGGAACCAAGCTCTAGTGTAGCTACATAAGTACATGACTCCCATAAGCTCCATGGGAAGCTGAATGTACATTGTAGAGAGCAGAGTTACACCTGCTGGAACTCTAAATAAGCACATGCCTTTCTCTTAATCCATGCTTAAAATAACGACATTAAGAACATTCATTTTCCTCAGTGTTGTTCCTGGTCTTTAAGAAATTCAGTAAGTATTTTTCCAAAGGATGGAGAATTACAAGTTCTGATTTGTCCTTGCTCATTCCCCACATCTTTCCTGCAAATTCAGGAAATAAAGAAATCACCTGGATGATGTTAGAGGCTGGAGCAGAAACTGATGTTGTCAACTCTGTGGGAAGGACAGCAGCTCAGATGGCTGCTTTTGTGGGTAAGATGAAAATTATTATGATTTCCTAAACTCCTAAAGAAGTAAAGTGTTAGAGTCTGATTTTTTTGTTGGACAAACATTATTTATTGACTTGTTCTGAACTGACACATTGTCGAGCTTTGTTTTCCACATCTTATCTTGTAAGAGTCAATTTGTTTTCTATTCCCATGTTTAATTTCCTAAAAACACAGATGATCTTACCTGTGAAAACAGATGCTAATGTTCACATGTGTACATGTTTGCAAGGTCACCACTTGGGAAATAGTAAGAGGAAGCTGGTTACATTGGAGGGGTCTGAAGTGCAGCACCAAATGCTACTTGGAGCTTCCCTTGTGGGAAAGGACAACTGTAGTGCCAGGAGTCAGGAGCTCAGCTGAGCTTTGCAGCTGTGTGCTGGCAGCGAGCCACCCCCTGCCCTTCTCCCTGGCTTCTGGGAAAGGGAGAAGTCTTGGAACACATTCTGAGGTAGTCACTACTTACTGACCTGAACTTCAGTAGAATAAGATAAAGATTTGTCATTCCAGCATGCAAAATTATCCCTGGCTAAACACACAACAGGCTTTTTTGCTATTGTGTTTCTTTTTTTTTTTTTTGTCTTTTTTTTTAATAAGCCCTTTTTATATTTTTTACCCTCCTTGACAATACTAGGTTCCTGGCTTAATGTTCAACTTTTTCTATAGCAAGGAGAATTGATAAAATATTATGAGGTTAAGTGGAGTAATTTTCAATGGCACACCTACTGCTTCCCAGAAACCAACAATGAGGACCTGTGTCTTTTTCAAACACAACCCTCTCATTGTGTTTAAATGCCTGAGAATTCCCTTTCAAGTCCTTTTGGTGTTCTGAATTCAAGCCTACTTTGCCATTTAGATTTACTTCCTTGAGTAGTGATTTAATGCTAAGTTTCAGCTTCTATTTTGTCTCATTCTGCCATTTTAAAGAAGAAAAGGTTGACATGCTCACTTGAGGTTTGAGCAGCAGAACCTTAACTATTCACTTAATGTATGAGAGAAGTCTACTCCTATTAATTATCCTTTGGATTTGGAGAGTCTTTTTGAATGTGGTGCTGTATGGAGTGAATGGGGAGCATTATCTCCAACATAATTTTTGAGAATTCTTGTTTAAAATCTCATCACATCACCAAGGTAGCATAAATATTTTCAGGCATACTGAGATACACTACTCTGTAAAAGCCTGCACATTGGTATCTATTCCTATTCCTTTTTTATTCGTTGTCCAATCAACATAAATTCATCTGCCTGTGTGTGGGAAGTGAGGATACTTCTTCCCCTGTCATTTGTCTTACACTGTGCTCTATTAGCTCAGAACTGTGTCTTCTAAAACAGTGGAGGATTATAAATGCTGGAATTTGGTTGGCTGTGTCTTCTACTGATTATAGGATTAGTGCCAAGATAAATCAATCAATTTAAAGAATGTAGTCCTGAACTAGAAAAGATAAGTTTTACTCTCCCTTTAGTCAAGTAATCCATTGTATTGTCAGATGTAGAAAACAAGAAAAGGGTGTAACTTTTGTCATCTTGTTACTTTCATTACAGTCCTTTTATTTTTGGTAAACTTTAAGCATGTTCTATCCTTGTAACTTCTTCCACCTTAGGTTAATACAGTAATATCTGCTTCAGGTCTGAAAATTTACGAGTCTCAATGCAAACGTCATTCATTTTAAAAGTACAAAGTGGAAAAATCTTATCTTGAAAAATTATCACACCAGTATGGGACTACTAGTGTAGTATAATTTGGGGGAGAAATAACTCTTCCCTTAGTTGTGGCTTACCAGGGAAAGAGGATGTAAGAAGGGGGCAGGATGTTCAAAATGAATTTTCATGAGGCCATTCCCTGCTGGGAGTAAGTAAGTTAATAACTCTTACTGAAGATTAAAGCAACACACAAGAGAATGACAAGAGTTGCCTCTTTGTAGTGTAAAATATATCATGCAAAACTTCTTTGCATGTGAGTAATTCTCACTTGTATTGTTTGTATTAGATTTAGGTTTGTGGGTGGGGTTTTTTGTTTGTTTGGTTGGTTTTTTTGTTACTATTTCACTGGTGATTTTTTGCTTTTGTGCCTTTAGGTCAACATGATTGTGTGACTGTCATCAACAACTTCTTTCCACGTGAAAGACTGGACTACTATACTAAACCACAAGGCTTAGACAAAGAACCAAAACTGCCAGTAAAATTAGCTGGGCCTCTGCATAAAATTATTACTACTACCAACATGCATCCTGTTAAGGTGGAGTAATATGTAAATTGTGTGTGTTTGTTGGTGTGGGAGCTGTTTGTTTGTGTCAGAAATTATTCAACTCTTCTGCAAGTTCAACCGAGATCAAAAGCATTATCTGGTAATTCAGCTGCTTCTGAAAATGAGGAAGAATCAGGCTCGTTTAGATGTGATTAAAAAACTGTTTCACTGTTTGTATACACCAGAATCTGGAACTAACACCTTTAAGTGGAGAGATTCTTATATCAGTAACCATGAATAGCTGTCTTTTTTGGCTTTATTTCTCAGCCCAACTTGAAGTGGAAACATAGAACAATTTCCTATCTTAACAAAATCTCATTGTTCTCTCAATGCTCTTCTCAGCATGTATCTTCCTACCTTCATCACTGGTTCACCACAGTGGCATCTACCATTGCTGCTGTTTCTGAAAGTATGTGCAAGAGAATGTTTATTTTACTTCTCAGGATATTGCTGACAGTAATGTCTTTCATGGTTTGCTCCTCCAGTGTAGTTCAGAGAAATGAATACACCTAAATTCAAATACAAATTCCTTGGGCTTGCCAATCAAAATCCAAAATTTGTTAACAGTTTCCAGCCAGGTATCTGCAGTACACAGAGACAGCAGTGCAGTGGCAGCTAATTGAGTGAGTAGAGCATACAGTTTCCTCTTAGAACTTTTTATTCAGTGCTTCACTAGGCTACAGGAAGTACTCCACAGTTATGTGAGGTTGATGTATTCTGTGAAACTGCTTTAATCATACAAATCCAGTTTATTTTAGTGTTCAAAAGGAAAGAGATTTTAGGATAGTGTATGGTAGTTTCTATAACTCGGTTTAGAAGTAGTTTTGATTCTTCAGGTTCTTATTCTTAAAAAAACAAAACAAAACAAAACAAAAAAAAAAAAAAAAAAAAAAAAAAAACCCCAAATAATCTTGGTATTTTTAATACCAGTCTTAGTTTTAAATGTTTTCTTGTATGGGAACTGTGAATTATAGTATACTGAATAATAATGCTAAATAATGACTAGAAAAAGAAAGGGAAGACTACACAAGAAGGAAGTAGTAGTAGAAGAATATTAGAAACTCCACGGAAATTTAGCTACAGTGAGCTATATAAGCTTTAATGTCAATGCACAAGTCTTGACTGGATTACATTTCCTTCAATCTTTCTCCTAGATCGTGTTGCTGGTGAAAGAGAACCCTCTGTTGGCTGAAGAGGAAGCACTGCAGAAATGTTACAGGGTTCTGGATCTCATTTGTGAGAAATGCATGAAGCAGAAAGACATGAATGAAGTTCTTGCTATGAAAATGCACTACATTAGTTGCATCTTCCAGAAATGTATTACATTTTTAAAAGAGCGAGAGGATAAACTGGATGGGTTTATCAAAAGGTGAGTATTTCTACAGAGAGGTCTGAAAGCACATGTCCTGGCATTACAGATAGCAGGAAAAAGACAGCTGAAGAAATGAATTGGATTGGCTTGGATAAAGGCTATGGCAAATAACTTGTTTAATAATCCTAGCTGCATTTACTTCAGGGTGGCACTGGTTCCCATTTTTCTGTGTCTGAAGTGACACTGTCCTTTCCTGGGTACAAAGGAAACATTTCTAGAATTTCAGCTCTGCTGGAACTGCTTAGAACTTGGCATTTACATAGACATCAGGAAGCAGCAGACAGCAATGTGTGATGGAAAAAAAGGGGAGTGATAGGTTTGAAAAAAGAATTCCTCAGTGTCCAATATGGTTCATTTGGGAACATTTCTTGTGATGTTTTGCTCTCCAGCAGTCATGCAGGTTGAGATTTTTTTTTCAAAAACACTCAAGTAAGTGAGAACTGCAAATCCCACAGACTCTGGATGAGACTTAGACTCTTAAATCACTTAGACAGATCTTCAAAATCTACTGAGTTACAAACAGCTGCCTCATCTTCCATATCAGAGTAAGTGACCTGGCTTTTAGAAGGATCATGTTCCTCGTACACCTGTGTGGAATTTACTGAAAACCTCTGTGAGACTGCAAACAAATTATGAAGTCAGCTTTCACATGATGAAATCAAATAGTTCAGTGATCCATATAAAAATATAGTAACCAAAGAGGTGTAGGGAGTATAACATGTTATTAAACATAATAAAGTGGAATTTGTGTTTCGAGGTATTGTTCACTTATCAGTGTTATTATTACAATGATCATTTTTAAACAGCACAAAGCATTTTGATGTTTTAGTCAGATGTAGATAGTAGATAGGTTACCTATAGATGATTGTTTTTCTCTGTGGCTGAATTAGTAAATCCTGGTTTCAGAGCATACATTTATATATTGTGTGTTTCATGATGATTGTGCATTAAAATAAAAACACTTTCATTTGCATTTTAACATATGAACTTAGCATACAAAGTTGTCAAATTATTATGAATTCTTCTCTAAAATCTGAAAGGGGACGGAGCATAGCATGCTGTATATGTTTGTTCTTGAATATTTACTGTGTGATTTCTTATTTTACACGCATTTTAAAAAATTCAGCCTCTTGAAAGGGAGAGATAAAGATGGTTTCCCTGTGTATCAAGAGAAGCTAATCCGAGAAAGTATCCGCAAGTTTCCATACTGTGAAGCTACGTTGCTCCAGCAGCTTGTGAGAAGTATTGCTCCTGTTGAAATAGTAAGTTTTTCCTGTCAAGAAAATCCTTCCTCAGTAACTTGCATAGTAAATCCAGATTGAGACATCTTTCTGTCCTCAGCTTCTGCAGCATACTATATTAAGCAAAGGGTTTTGATGTCCTTAAACTCTCTGGAGCTGGATTTTAGATATTGCAGGAAAATGCTCTAAAACACTTCAACTAATATTTTTTTTATGTGCCCATAACAAATGTTTAAACACCTCAGCTAAAGAAAAATGATGCAATTTTTTCTTGTCTCTGATCTTTCTTTTCCTCCTCTGGGATGTCTGTTCAGTTTTTCAGTGCCAGTTCACCTACTGAAATGGTAGATTCAGAACAAAAATGAAGTTTAATTTGCACTCTATTTTCACAAAGTCTAAATTCAGTTTAAGAGTGAATAATTTCCTAGATTTAATGTATTCATTTGTTCCATTGTACACAAGAAGTTGGTAATATATGATGGTAGAAAAAGGAGAAATATTCTGTGAGGTTCCTTTTATCACAGAGAGGGAGAGGCAAGATGATGCAATGTGCAGTAAAGTTTATATCTAAATTAGGAAATCAAAATTACAAGTTTAAAATCTAACCTCACTTGTCCTCTTATGTCTTTGCTAACACACTCTTCATTTTAGGACTATTTATTGCTTCATAATAAATTTTACATGAGAGTGGCTGTTCTTTTTTTAAGCATGTTCTCTCTGGTCTCTGAGAGCGAAATGTTGAACACACAAACACTGGGGAATTGGAACAATCTTGTGACGTGCTTGGATTATTCAGAGCCAATTAAAAATAGCCTCCATCTTAAGTGGCTCCAGGTCTGCTAAAATGTCCTGAGGCTTAGTGCAATCTCTACTGTTTGTCTAAGCCAGAAAGATAAACACAGTGTGAAAACATAAGCCATTGTGATGCATTACAACTTGCTTTAGAGTAAACATTTTCCTTCCTGTTGCTTTTTTGTTGGGACAGCCTGCAGTCTTTTCTGCCTTTAAAGCAATGCTGGTTTATTCCATTGGATTTCTGACCATTATGCAGAACTGGAAAGGAGGAGATACTATAATTTTTATTTATGTGGAAGCCTTTGACCTTTGTCATTGCACAATTACTTGGATTCAGTCTGGGTATCTCAGTGTTGTCATAGTAGTTATGATTGTACATATTCCATGGTAGTTTAACAGTTTAAGGAATTAATTACAGCCAGAACAACTTGGCATTTTTTCTTCAAATATTTACACCATTGCCCAAAAGAGTAGTTTTAATGTATGGTTACCTAAATCTTACTGCTTCCATTGCATGGGAAGGATGCTGCAAATAACATCTAAATAGTAATGTGCAAATAATTGAAAATTTCAAGTTCTGACCATTTGGTCTATTGCACCTCCGTGCTCTGAGCACAACAGTGACAAATGAAACGTTTTTTTGTGTGCCAGCACAGAGATTGAGCTGCAAAAATCTGCTACATAGGATCTACAGATGTAAAGAACGTGAAGTTTATTAATAAACTTCCAGAGGAAATACTACAGAAGCTCGAGGCTTAAGTTAACTTCATATACAAAAGTTTATCTAAAGATAAATCTTAAGTTGTGCATGTTAGTTGAAGGTCTGTGATTTGGTTTTATGTTCTTACTGCTGCAGCAGCTTCAGTGAGACTGACACCCGTGTTAATGATTTCTGGTTTTCCCTTGTGCATCCCTCTCTGCAGCAGTGCTGGGTTTTAATCTCATTACCACCTCTTGTCTTTCAGGGCTCTGACCCCACAGCTTTTTCTGTGCTTACACAAGCGATTACTGGCCAAGTGGGTTTTGTGGATGCTGAATTCTGTACAACTTGTGGTGGGAAGGGAGCAGACAAAAGATGCTCAGTATGTAAAATGGTAAGAATCAAAAAAAATAGTTCCACTGAGATGCTGAGGATTTTGAATGCTTCCCTGTTTACTCTGTAGACTTAGGAGGAATGGTATGCATGCCTGCACTGAAGACATCTAAGCCATCTACTTCTGGGAAAGATGCCTGAAATTCACAAGTAGGAAGGAGTACTTGGATTTCCAAGTGTGTACGCTTAAGAATGAAGAAAGAGTAAAGTTTCTGTATGTTTAGAGTTAATAAAAAACTGCTCTTCATAGATTCTTTTATATAGATTAGAATCACTCCATATGACCTTACAAATTGCTTAAAAATACCATTAAGTGCTATACATAGACATTTAACTTGCTGCACTAAGAAATGCAAGGAAATTGTCTGTTCTTTTAGTACATGCAAATGAATTGATAACTCTGGTAACTTTCAGGTGATGTACTGTGATCAGAACTGCCAGAAAATACACTGGTTTACCCACAAAAAAGTCTGCAAGGTCCTGAAGGAAATTCATGAGAAACAAGAACTAGAAGCTGCCAAAGAGAAAAGGAAACAAGAAAAGAAGCAAAAGAAAGGTTAGGATTTGTTGTTCCCTTGCTGAAACCAATGCTGTGATAACTGCATTACAGAAAGCAATTTAACAGGTCTTAAAACTGTAACAGCTGAGGTTGGGAGAAAAATCTTCGATGAAACATAACAGCAAAGCTGAGTTTGTTGGGATTCTGGCCTTTCAATTTACAAATGCTGTATACTTTCCAAATGTGGTTTTTAACAATGCAGTCACACAGATTTCTACAATGAAAGCATTTTGATTTACATTGCACTGTTTCAAAATCCAGATCTTTAATCAAGCTGATGCAGAACTTTAATGCTGCTCTACATTTTGTTGGAGGTGTTAGGATAAGTTGGATAATAAGCAAGCAGCCTGCTCCTTCCAGTTGCAAAGGTTAATGTAGATGTTAAATCTCCCATAATACTTCTCTTCATAATCACAGTATCAAGTTAATTGTGTTGTGTGCTTTGAATGTGAGGAAAGCAAGCAGGAGTTTTCAAACTGCTCATGGTTTCTCCCTTTGAGAAACAAGTAATTAAAACATAGTAATTGAATAAACAGTGTATTGCCCCTTCCTACGTTTCTCCAAGTGAAATAATAGGAAAGTAGAGGATGAAATCACCTTTTCTCTTCTACAACTTACTGGATTTCCCTTCCTTTGTTTTAAGGATTGTGGAAGTGCACTGCACAACTCATAATGGTAATGTTCACTTCAGCTGTACTCAAAATAGCAGGATATAAATCAGTAATAATTGAAGTTTTCAACAGTTTCCTCTGTTGATCCTGTTCCAAGAGCTACTGTTGCATGGGATCAGGATGACTGTCGAAGTTGGAGGCAAGGATATTAGAAATCCCTGGAAATATTGCATACCAGTACAACAAAACATAATGAGCTGTGAGCAGTGATGCCTCACACTGGTGCCAAACACACACCCTTGCAGGTTCATATTTACTGAAGGAGTCAGTGGCCAGGTGCTGTTCTTTTCAGAGGGAGAGGCAGGATCTTGGTGGATGGCTCTTCTCCCTCCCTGCCTAAAAAGGGGAGCTAACATTTTTTGTTATGTCTCTACTCCACTATATACATGTTTATCTTCATTAAATGATTCATCATGGCCAGACCTTACCAGATTATGCACTGTTAGCAAGACACTGAAATCATCTGAGCTTCAGGTCACCTTGTGAATGATGTTGTATCAGAGCATTTCATATCAACAGCAGTTTTATTTCAGAAAGTTAGTAATACCCCCTACAAATCCTGTATATCAGGAAAGTCATAATTAAAAAACCAAATGTGACTACAAGCAAACCCAAGAGTTCAAGTGTTTCCACTGGACAGGGTGAGTGTCAAGGCAGCTTCAGCCTGTGCTGCAGGCTGTTAGCTCACTGCCACGTAAGACTTTGGCAGGGCTTTGGCAGGGTTGTGGCTAGCTAGCTGTGACTGGTTTTGGCTGGCTCTCAGTCACAACAGAGAACAAGAAACCAAGCTTTAACTACTGCTCCCAGTTAGGCTTTCCCTTCCTTCTTTTCAGAATTCCTAGCATGCAAGCCCTACTTAGGAGAATCAGGGCAAAAAAGTTATTTAACAACTTTTTTTTTGTCAGAAAACATTGCTCGAAGAGTAAAGGTGCAATAGCTGATTCTGTTCTATGCAGTCAAGTTAAAATTTTAGGATGTCTCATTTCAACCAAAGTTCATTGTTTTTAAGCACATAATTTCTTCAGTCTCTTTTATGTAGAAATGCTTCCTATATAGCCATGTCCATGGCTTTTTGATTTAAAACAAACCCCACCTGCACTCAGTGTTTAACTGGCTTGCAGCCATTCTTTGAAAAGCTGGTGATAAGAATACTGTCAATAAAGCATGTTTGAATTGAAAGTTAAAATAACTGTTGTGGCCTACTGCTGCTCCTCTCTATATTAAAAAAAAGTAAGTCGGGCAAAATGGAAGATAAATTAATGAGAGCTTTGTATAGGGTTAGCTCCAGAGCAACCTTACACCAATTTAAGCAAAGCTTTAGTGTTTTGGGGTTTTTCAGTGAAGATTTTCTAAGTTAATCACTTCTGTAATTGATGCAAAGTTACCTAGTGTTATGGTTCTTCAACAATAAAAATGTTTGCTTGCAAACAAGTTCAGTGTTTATTAACTGTGTGATTTCTCTTTTGTTTAGATGAAATGCAACAAATAGAGGGTAGTTCTACAAGTGAACAACAGTCAGAACCTGGTCCAGATCCTACAAAAGAAGTGGATCCAAATCATCCTACTGATGGAACAGAAGAACCTGAGTTTACCAAAGAGATGGAGGCACTAGCCCTGCAACCTGAAAGTCCACTGGGAAGTGAAACTGCCTTAGATGACATTGATCTTCAAAAAGTTCAAGATTCTGAGGAGTAAGAAGAGGGTATGAAGGGACTGAGAGTTCTCAAGGGTACTAAAGAATTTTTTATGCTGACCATGTCTGAGTTCTTGGAGTATGGCTTATGCAAGACTCCCTTTAAAAGACAGAATGTTCATCAAGAGATAGAATACTGGCTACTTTGTCTATAAATACTCCAGGTTTTGTTGTAAATTGTCAAAATAGGTATTTATTATCTGCTAAAAATTAGTGGTATAGATCCATCTGTATGTATACCAACAATAAGCCTAGTGAAACTGAGTTTCTGTGGTTCATGAACCACTTAGTGAAAAATGAACAGCATTTGATTTGGATTATTCATGTTTTCCAAACTTAAAAAATATTTTAATCATAATTTAATTTTTTTTTTTGCAAGTACATATACCTGTCGTTAAAAGCACTGGAAGGCCAACTGTTAAATTGCTTTTTTTTTTTTTTTAACAGCACTTTATGAAGCTTTATCTGAAGGAATAGTAGTTAAGTTTCTGAAGATACTCATCCGAACTCTCAACTTTTCATGACATAACTGTAAATATTTTTGACTAGTGAGAGCACAACAATAAGGTCTATTTTGTGGCAATTGTAGTAAATGAAACTGCTGTTTCAGGTGTCTCAAGCTGATGGTGAAATGTGTGTTTCACTATTGGTTTGGTCAGAAATATTCCAAAGTCTAATGAAGGGAAGACTAGAACGACTCAAAATGTTTTGACTGACAAGAATAATGCATTCTAAATAATTTTTCAGGTAAAGATGCCTTAGAGCACAGTGGGATGATGCTTATGAATTATTTCATAAACAAAAAAATGCTTAATCTTTTTCATGCTGAACTGGTCACAGTGAATTAGATGAGAAAATTCATGTGTGCATTGATACCACTGGGATTTCACTTTGGCTTTCAGCTGAATACCAGATCTAGAAAATAGCTTCCCTCAACTTTGTTTTTCACTCAGATTTATTTCTGTGTCTCTTGAAATCAGTGGGAATGCCACAACTGAAAATATGACTTGCTGCATAAGGATGGCAAAACAGGAGACTGTCTTATTGTCAGCTGAATCACTGGTGTTTTAAACATGGCAGTATTCTTCTAATTAGAGGAATAAGGACCATCCTCAAAACAGAGGGAAAATGCTATTAATTTTTTTACTATTTAATATGTTGAACGTTTTTGTTTAATATTCTGAAAACTGTAAGAGTGAGGATACATAAGTGCACCTGTGCAGGGAATGTACCTGTGTTTCATTTTCAAGGATTAGTAGATTGAGAATAAAGGGAAATTTTTTAAAAGAAGGGGGCTATGTGGCAATTCTGTTTCCTGCGTCTGTAACAGGGTGACATTCTCATGTGACATGCAGGGACCTCCTGTAGCTTGAGTATACAAGTTTAACTTCATGACAATTGGCAAGCAAGAGATGCCTGCCCAGAATTCAGGTCTGTAGTCATGCTGTAGTCACCCTCCGCTCTGAGGTCTGGGAATGCAGAAGTGCTGCTGCCTCCCTGTTCCACTGATGGCCTTTGGGGCTCACACGGGTGTGTGGCTCTTCAAGGATTCTCTGAAAATGCCATCCCTGCAAGGCAAAAGAGAGCAGTTTCCCCAGGAAAAAAGAAAACCCTGGAAAAATGCCTTGGGAAAGCCTGTTCTCAGTGCCATAAGCAAAAGGCTTATTGACATGCTCTCTATGCAAATGGTTACTAGAAAGTTCTCTGTGTTATCACAGATTGATTATTGGTGCAAGAATTTTAATATTCATAATCGACCCCCATTGGACCCTTCCCTCAGATCACACCTTAACTCCCCACCCACACCGGGGTGCCTAAGTACCCCTGTCTGACCCAAGCCCACGCCTTTGGCCTCGTGCCTTTTGCCCCCTGTGCTGCCTTGATCCAGTTTGCTCCACCACAGTGGACGCCTTATTGTTTGCTATTTTTGTGTGATTAAAATTCCCTTTGGACAACGGATCCAAGCTGTCTCTCTCCATTTAAGTCACCATCGGGCCCGAGTCCTGAGGAAACTCAAAGGGGTCTGCATGTCCAGGCTCAGCCTCCAGGATGTTTCAGTCAGGGTTCTGGAAGTGTGCTAAAACCCCCAGCACCAATCCTGCTTTCATTCTCCCAGCAGTGGTGCCTTGCTCATTGGAAATCTTTGGTTGCCCCTGACAGGCCACTGGACAACCTCATCTCCTGCCTGCTTCCAGCAGGAGGGTTGGACTAGATAAGCTCCAGAGATCTCTGCCACAGACTGCCCTGTGGCTCTGTGCTAACTTAGGGGAGAAGGAAGGAACTCAGAAGACAAGCTACAGACTGAAAGGGCTTTGATATGTTTAGAAAGAAAGCATCATTGACTTTAAACCTTGACAGAATGAAAGGAGAAATATGTGAGGAAGTGTATTATAAGAAATAAAAGTATTTATCCTTAGTTTCCTAAAAATTAGCATGCAGTTTAGTACTTTGGGATAACAAAATTATGGTAAGAATTACATTTCAAGCAACTTTTATTTTAACATTGCCCCTGTGTCTTGGTTTGACAAGACAGGTGTCTGCCAGGGAAACTGGGGTTTCCCTTAGAATAGAGAATGCAAACCCCCCACCCCTGCCAAATTATAAATTTTCGATTAAGGGCTCTCAGGCAAAGATTTGGGAATAGGAATAACAGTTCTTTACTAGGAATATCAATAATACAAATGTGGTAGGAAACAAAACTACCCCACCAAACCAGCAAACAAACAACAACAATTTGGGAAAGCCCTGACAGAATCAGAGCTGCCACCTGGCACCCTGTTAGTCAGGGTGTTGGAAGCAGTCCAGAAGTGAGTCCTGGGATGACAGACGTGGCTCTGTTGGAGCAGGGACGATCCTGTAGCCAAAAAGGGTCTAGGAGTGATGAGGGAGGGTCTAGGAGTGATGAGGAGGGGTCCAGGGGTGAGGTGATGGTGAGATGGGGTCCGGCGATGATGAGATGGGGTCTGGCGAAGATGAGATGGGGTGCCGTCTTCCTCCCAGGAATCGGGGTGAAGCAAGTGAAATCTGTCCCCGGCCGGCTCAGTTTTCCCGGCAGCAATTGTAGACTCCCCCCACTGGGTGGGGCATCCCACAATAGGACCATGCATGCAAATGGGGCTTCTGGGGCTCTGGGGGGAGCGGGTATAGTCCGGGGGTATAGTCTGTTGATGGCCCATTACCCAAAAGGCACCTGCCCCTCCCCCCCGTCCCCCTCCTTCCAAAGTTACAAGAAATAAAGAACAATTCCCCAACTGCTTTCAGCAGATGAAAATAGAATACACATTTTTGATTCCATAACCCAGGACACCCTGTTTATCATTTGTTAACTTAATTGCTTCACTCTCTATGCTACATATGATAAAAGAAAGGTTACACTAACATTTTTTTCTGGAAATTCACTTAATTAGTGAATTTGTTAGGTACTTGTTTTATTGAGCTGTTAACCTACTTATGGGCTTAACATTAGAGAGAAAAAAATTTTTTTCTCATCTAAACTGGACTGTCAGCTTCTCAAGGGGCTCTTCTGCTTTGTTTTTAAGCCGTCTTTCTTGACAGGTGGCTACTTTGTTCCAGTCCACAGAGGAAAATTCCATTAGAGATCTTGTCGTTGCCCGTACTAAAACCGCATCTTCAGGGTCCTCAAATGGTACTCTGCAAAAAGAACAAAGCAAGTCCATTACCTGAACATTTCCAAGCCACTTCAGAACTAATTTACAACACACATTCTGGAAAGTGAAAGGAGCAATCATGATGACACCAATAGGGAGGATCTGAAAATTTTAAATTTTCGGAAGGTTTTCTTCTATCAAATTTAAGAAAGCAAAACAAAATGAGGAAAGGTCAGAGTCATGGGATTCTATTTGAAAAAAAATCATGCTATAAATTATTTTAAAAACATTCAGAGTAGACTTAAAAATATTTCTTTGTTTTCAAAATTTTCCCCCCACAAAAGTTATAATTGTATACTTTTAATGCACTGATTCTACGGACATGATTCAAGTGATTTGTTACCCATTAATGGAAATGCACATTTATTTCACTGTGGATCTCTTAACTAGCCCAGTGGCAAACACCCATTCTTCAAGCCCTGAACACCGATCACTGTGAGCTTGTGTTCATGTATCCTGCCACAGCTGCAGTCTGGGAGAGAAAAGCAGCAGATTTACAACATCAAAGCAGCACTGACAAGGAACAAAAACCTTCCAACTCACATACAATATTAAAACTTTATCTCGTAAGAACTTATTTCTTAGAGATGTCCCTGTAGTAGCACACCTCATATAAGCCACAGGACTATCTCCACTGAGTATAATGCACTTTGTCATGAAAAGGCACCTTGCAGAGCCTCAGCATTTATAAATGAAGACTCAAGGCAGCTTTACATCCATTCTATCAATGAGGACAGCTAACTGTACTGAAGGCAGGTAAAAATTAATTTTTTAACAGAAATTAGCTTGATTTTTAAAGAGCTTTGCTCAGAGTACTGTTAAAGGATATTATATGTAGACTCTTATTATTTCCTTTAATGCATTTTTCAAATCTTTTCATGTATAAAGCTAGAAAGTAAAGCCAAGCCTGATACCTAAAGTTTGTAAATCTACTCTTACAAAGTTTGAATCTAAAATGTCATCACAATAAAATGCAACCTTTCTCCCATCTCAACTCAGACACAGAGATAAAAGTTTTACATTTATTTCTATGACTTTGAACAGAATAAAAATACCATCACATACACATTTAAAAAGTTTCATTCTACAATGAATATTTTCCAGAGAGTGTATTTTTGAACATCCAGTCAGGAGAACATTTCCTGGGACATAATACTGAACAGCTATTCTGATGCTCTAATACTTTGAGCATGCTTTTTCTAGTGATCAGTGTTTGATCTTACAAATAAATGGCATTTTTATGTACCCATTTCCAAATGTGGAATACCTTTCAATACTAAATTTTAGACAACAAGCCTAGTGTAGAGTTGCAGCTATACCGAATACAAAGACCTGAAACTGTTTCAAAACCTCATTTTTACTGGATATTTTCTCTAGTTCGGGTATTTTTAGGCATGGGAAGAGAACTTAAATGCTTCAGAGATGCAAAAGGAAGAAGACACTGAAAACATTACTTACTTATTTGTGTTATTTCCAAATTCATGACCTATAACAGAAAGTTCAAATTATGATGTTAATGGCTGTACAGCAATTTGAGTAGCTGAGAATTGATAGCTATCCTGATCCTAAATTGCTTGTTCAAATTAATTGAAAATTAGCACATGATTTGAAATGTTTAAGACAATACTTTATTAAATTACTGTGGAAGCAAGTATTTGCTGGGTTTTAAGTGTATGTAGTTTTAAGTTTCTTGTATTTTATTTCCTACAGACACACACATCCAGGCTTTTTTTTTTTCTTTCAAAGAAAATTATGCCACTCTATATGTATGATTGCAGGGTAGAGATAAAGACAGCTGTCTGCCTGCTTTGATAATCATCAGCAAAACAAATTATTAAATATACTTAAACTATCCTCCTTTTCCCAACCTCTTCAAAATCATTGTTAAATACAGTGCTTTCAGTTTTACTATTGTGAGATATGTATTTCAAAAAACCTTGCAGGTATTTGATCATTTTCTAAACTTCCATCTACAATATTTAAAATGCTACAATTTCAGTTATCTATGCACAATGGTGGTTTTTTATCTTTAAAACATCAAAAAGCTGACAAGATTGTTTGGGATTTCAAATTTCTGTTTCTAGACTGTGATACAAGTCTCATGGTTCCAGGTGATATTCACCTGCTTTCTTGTGCCAGGATCATGCTGTCTTGCTGATCTGAATGTTCTAAGAACACTAAAATTTGCTTTATATGCTATTATAAGACATCATTATAATATTCTCAGCTTGGAAAGCATAAACAGGAATATGCTTACAAAACCAGGCAAGATACATAAAATTTAGAAAACTAGAAGAAACTATTTTCTTCAAGAGATTATCTTGTAAAAGCACTAGAGGGCATCAAAACTCTATGATGCTGAGCACTGAGAGTCAGAAGTGTATTGAGCTGTTTTAAATATAAGTAAAACTAAACACAAGACTCATACTGACAAAAAAAAATAAAAATTCAGTTATCTTTAAAGACAATTCTGTAACTACAGGGTGTGACTAGAATTTATCTGCCACAATACTCTCAGTAGAAGGATGTGTTTGTTGCCTGCTGCTACAACTACTTACTTTATGAAGCAAACCAGCTGAGTTCTTGATGCATTTATATTTTATTACTAAAACCAATAATGTTTTATCAGGTGAATGAAAAAAACCAAACTTTTCTAATTCAAATGACCTAGAAATGTATGCCTTCCTTTGAGTATTATAAATACCTGAGGGCATTATTGGTCTTCTGGCTGGTTGAGTGCATCTGCTAGATCCCACCGTAGTCCCCAGGGATGTATCTACTCTCTTCCCAAATCCTATGGACTGTATGACCCAAGTCCTTTTGGGGTTATAGAGATGAAGTGCTGAGTCCCTTTCTCTTTGTGTAACTACTGTTAAAAGGGATATTAAAAAAAAAAATTTTATTTCTATTGGTTGAAAAGGCAGCATACAAAAGGTGATTCATATATTTTCTGTGCAGTTTTTTAACAATAGCAATGTTAATTACACAATTTCATGGCAATTTAAAATGGGAACATGGAGTGATACTTTCTAAGGCTTTAGGGTGAAGCCCTTTACAATAAAATATTTTCTTCTGAGTGCAGTAGGATAAAAAGATTTAAACGAAGATGATAGACTTTTCATGCTGCTTAAATGAGATCTGCAGAAGTCAGTAAAGATTTGGAAGTGTCTTTATGAATAGCAAAAACAAGTCCTGATTTAAGGCCAGTTAAGTTCCCCTTGGTCAATTACAGAGAAAACTCTGGGGGTGCAATCAAAAGAAAAGTTTAAATTTCTTCTGTTTTGCTTTAAAACTTTCATTTTTAAACAAACAGTTTGACGCTGTTAAATCAAACTGGGGATGCTAGCTTCAATTTTATGAACTTTATACTAATCTAGTACTTCAGCTATGGAACAGAAGTCAGCTAAACTTTTAGAACAAGTAACTGGCAGAAGCATTTTCAGTTCAGGGAAGTTTTGGAGTCATGGTGTCTAGGGGACCAATTAGGAAGGAACTGCAGTAGTCGTGCCTGAAGGTAAGAGAATATGAGCACATGTCTTGTGTGCAGGAGACAGCCAGGACTATGCTGGTAATGTTCTACAGATGGTGAAGAAACTTTGTAATTTTTTAGAGAAATAGTTCACTAAATAAAAAGTCCAGGATACAGCTTGATACAAATTACTGCCTCAAGTCTTAATCCAGGACTGACTGACTACAGTAGAACTGTATTTTGGAGATGAAGTCCAGGAATTTTTATGGAAGTGTTTCTAGATATGTAAATACAACACGTATTTTCCAGCACATTAAGCTTCAGTCATCACTCCCCAGTCAAAAAGTGATGTACCAGCCTGACAGATGTGTTAAGCACAAGTGTAACACAAGAGCAAGTGCTCAGGAGAGTGGAGGTACCTGTGCAAAATGACTGTGTGAGCAAATGGGCACCTGGTCAGATCCAGCAACTCCTCATCAAGCCCTGGCACCTGCTGGGGCCCATCCACCAGCTTTCCTTCACAACAGCTGCACAGCCCCCCAGCACCTGCAGGTGTCCTGCATCTGCCTTGCTCAGTCCCCTTTCAAGGAGGTGCTGGCTTTTCCATGCTACTTTCTTACAGAGCTGAGGTAGGAAATCAGCTACTTTCTCAGTGCTCTAATTTTCAGACCTGTCAGTCACACAGTTCTTCAAATACCAGAGACAAAAATCACCAAAGGTGATTTTCTGAGTACATTATGGCATGTTTATCACTGATTTAAAATATGGCTATTCCATTTTTTTTCTGTAGAATTTACAATAGACAAGCTGTGAAAGATCTCTTGGTAACTTGTGAATATTTATTACATTTGAAAGCTTGGTCTGAGTTTACTTTATCAAGAAATGTGCATATAGACACTTAAACTGTACAGAAACATGCAGATAGCTCAGGATATAATCCAAACCTAAGTAAGCACACTCACCTGTGTGAATGTACCAGTCTGGATGCACAGAGGTAGGTACATGTTTCTAAGCACAATCTTTTATATTTACCCAAGTATTTACCCAAAAGATACAAGAAAAGCCAACACAATTTAAAAAGAAAAGCATTTGACAAAGTGTTTATGCCATGCAAACTCTTTTTGCTTGCTAAATCTTACAAAAACCAGGTATCTTGTTCATCAGTTCTCTATCAGCAAACACATGTAAAATGATAGGATAATTTCACCTATTTTTCCAGACTGGTTAGAATTAAAAGCAACTGTCAATGCTTTGTGAGAGAGGAAAGCAATCCTTACACTTCCTGTCAAGGAGCTGAACTGAAGGAAGGAAGTATATCACGTAAAGCCGGTAGTCTGGATCATATGCCAGAGGGTTTTGGAATAGGTCTGCAAAACATATACAGAAAAAAAGTCACAAAAAACCAAACCCAGCAAAACAAGAACTTTGCAAAGCAGGAAAATTAAAGGAGCCAAAGATTTTGTACAAAATACCAAATTCAAATGGTTCTTAGGCTGGGTAAACAAAGTAGTCTCTACATATGTGAAATTACTCATCTAAACATGGACTGCAGGAACTGACTCACTGCAGAATATGCAAAATACCACAGGCAAGAACTGAGTAAAGATGTCATCATGCACTCCAAACCTTTAAATTTTTTTACTATTTTTTAAGATCTACAGAAAAAAACACTGAAGTGTTTGCCTTTGATTTTCTTATGTATTGTTAGGTAATGTCTATTTTAAATAGCAATGGTCTTTTAGGTGTGACAGCTTAAATGTAAACCACAAAATTTGCAGGAGGATGGAGTTATTAATATCAGATGAGCTTTAGGACACCTCAAACTTTATTAGAGCTGATAAAGTTTGAGGTGTCCTACGATGCAAGATGCAACATAAAATGCAAATCCACAGCCTTCTGATATTTGACAGATAATGTGTTTGAAAACTCAAGAAATGTAAGAAAAAAATGTTTCAGAGGGCCTAAATTCCTGAGAACTTGGGTCCCAGTTGCTTTCCTTGAGACTGGAGATAGCAAAAACCCATTAGCAACTCTGCTAAAATGTTTATGTTCAGCTTCACATTACCTGTATAACCAAACCTTTGCAACACAGAGAGAGGTATCAACCCTGTGCTGCTGCTTTGCCAGGTGTGGAACATTAGCTCACATATCAAATCAGTTTGTTTAGTGACACTGATATCTGAGGCTGATTAAAATAGAAACTGCCTCATTCACAGATGAGCTAATAAACAAGCAAGTGTTGTGAGGTGGGGTCCCTTTTCTAAATAAAAAAACATAATAATGCTTTTTATCTCCTTATAGAAATGCTGTTCTTCTAACACAATAAAAATCAATCGGGAGGCTGTCACCTTGAGGCCACAGTAGGGAAAAATCATAAATTAATAATTTTTGCAACCACTGCTACTGTCTACAGTCATCTTTCTCTGAGGAGAGCCTAATACTTGCTCTAGGGTAAAAAAATTATGTCATTTTAGCAGTTAGGGAGAGGAAGATGGTATTACAGAAGCAAGTAAGAGATAGTAGAAGAAAAAAGTCTGAAAATATGCCACACGGGTTTGTAAACTACAAGAGGCAATTTCATGTTCTTCAGGACAAATATGACTGCTGAGAGGGCTCAGTGATTGATGGGGTTTAGCAGATATTTTGAAGAGGCAACAAGGCTGGAATGAGCATTTTTCCTCTCCTACACAGAAAATACCAGTTCATGTATTCAGAGGAGAACTTTTAATTTTAATTCTTTAATAATTTTTTTTAAAATTGCTGTACTTAAAATTAGTAAGACACCCACAAGGTGGCAGCAAAAGAAAGTTCTATTTTAACTGAATGAATTTTTTTCCTAGAAAGTGTTAATCAGAAAGAATATTATGTATGTATCTGATAAGCCTGTTCTTGAGTCAAGAAAATATACTATAGCACTCCAAAGAAAAAATGTTTCAGAAAGATCTCTAAAAGCAGGTATGTTTGGCAGTGGAATAGAATAAAGGTTCAAGAGAGATTTTTCCAAGGCATAAACCAGGTCTGATGTTAAACACTTGTGAATCTGGATGCTGCTTGGACTACATCCCTGCTCAACAACACTGATTTGTAGGTTTGTTTTAGAGAATGTGCATTTTTCTACTACTCATTTTTACAATAAATTCAACCGTTGTACAGATCAAGATGGTTTTGTTTTACAAAACATCTGGGATCAATTCCTGGCTGAGCTATCTACTTTCTTGTCAAGGTCATGTAATTTTAGTTCTACAAATTAGGATAATGCTTTCTTCCTCCACAGTTTTGTCTGTTTTCTCTATTTGGAGTGTAGGAAAATAGTGTGCCTCTGCCACATGGGGCAGAAACATAGTGAACAAGAGAGTTTTCTGAGGTCTAGCAGCAGGATGTTATCAGCTGCGGACAATAAATCAGTTGAGGCAATTTACAGAGTACACAACAAAAATCTTGGATTCCAAAAGGGAGATGTGAGTACAAGGTGAGCCCATAAAGAAGCACTGAATCTCCCAAAAGGCTGCAGTTGTAAGCAGCATGTGCAGTAAATCTTTTGAAGCTGAGTGTCTTCCCTAGACACCTGATGAAGGATGGTTGTTATGCTACACATCCAGTGCAGGGCAGTGGCTAAAATCACGAGAGAGCCTTCAGGAAGAGAAATGCAACATTTTGGCAGCTGGATGCTACTCCTGAACTGAACAATAATAGTGTGTTTTAATAGTTCTATTGTCCCCAAGAGCTACAAATAATAAAATGTTGTTAAGCATCCAGGAGCTCTATTGAAGGCTAGCAAGTGTTTTCTCTTTTTTTAAATCAGATTGGCAATAAAAAAGGTCTACCTCATAACAGTGAGAAGTCTCACTGGTTTTGTTTTATAAAAGTGAGTTATGGGCACAGCCCTTTTCAAAGCTACATAATGCAAACTCTGCACCCATTTAATATTTATTAATATTGCAAGAAGGCAGATAAATTATATAGTAATATGATATATAGGATATGACTTTTAAAATTTATTTTAAAATATGACAGGGCATTTTATTAAACCAATAGAGATCTGTTAATTTGAGAATTCATTATTATGAAATCCCCTTGAAGCAAACATATTGACAATTTTTTTCATGACTGCAAAGGTCAAGAAGGAATGACTTTAAAGTTATGGTTAATAAGGTTGTCAAGCTTCTTCCACTGATTACTGTTTACTCCTGTAAGAATCTTTGAACTCAAAAAACTTTTTTTTTTAATTAGGGTAGATCAGTATATTATATATGTTGTTTGATTGTTCTTTCAAACACTTCCTTTTCTATGGTGCTGGCCAGTCCAATTTGCATCCAATTTTCATTATGCCTTTGTAACTGCCATTTATAATAATTCAGCAGCACTTTAACTATCAGCTATGTATTTCCCACAGATGGTTGCAACAAGTACAACAAACTTCCTGTGCTTGTTGAAGCTCCTTATTAATTTGTAGAGCTAACATTAAATTCAAGTGACTGCACCATTCATACATAGGATGTCTCTCCAGACGCTGCCTAATCACTTCAAACAACAGCATTCTTAAATGGACTAATTTTTCTATCTTGCATATAATGAAAAGAATTTCAATAGTTTGGCTGGCATGTTGTCTTCCAAAACCCTTGATTTGTTTTTCTTAGTTTTGGTCCAGGGTCAAGTTCAATTATTAGTTTAATTTTTCATTCATATTTTTCTTTCCCACAATCACACATTTCAATTTCTGAATGCTTAAAGAGGTGTTATGACCTGGAAACATTCTGACATTCACCTCCTTAACCATGTCACCAAGGCATGAAACCTGTTTACTGTCTTACCCAAGTACTAAGCACTTGGCATGACCTATGCTGACATTACTTTAGGAATCATGAAAAAGACTGCTTATATTTTCACTTTCAATATCTTAAATAGCATATAATCCTACCTTCCCTGGAGGCTACTTCTTACACTGTAACTTAGTGGTGCCAACATTGTCTTGTATAACTTCATTGAAATTTCAGAGATGGTGCTATTTCCATTTTCAGCCAGTGTATCAGAAAGTATGCTGCTTAACAGACATTGTTATGAATAATACCTAAAGTACATTTATTCTTAGACTTTAGAAATCCAGTCTGCCAAAAAAGATGCAGAAAGGAAGTTCTATAAGCAAGAGAATTAATGAGGCAGGAATTTGGGTTCTATAACCTATCACTCACACTTTCCACAGCAATAACACCCATTTTTCAACTCCTTTCACCTCTATGATAATCTCACCATACTCCTGTTCCATTTGTTCCATTGCAGAGGCAGCTGTAAACTGCTTAAACACCCTCCAAGCTATTCATCCAAGCTACTGGCAGCCAGCAGCCAAAAAGTTAACTTCTAAACTCATTTAGCAGTTTTTCCTCAGCTGAGGTACTCTTTGTGGAATTTTCATGTCTTAGAGATCTCTTTCTTCTGTCAAATTTGGCTGAGATTGTTAATTAGCTTCAAAAGCTATTGGCAAATGATGCGGAAATAGACAAGAAACATCCTGATAAGAAACTAAAAAGTTACTACTTGCTGTTCTGCAAAATAAAAACAAGGTATTACTTAGAGTCTGCAAGCTTATCATTCCTTTCAATTCCTTCACTGTTTTGCCAAGTTTTTTTAGCTCGTTGTTGTGAAGCAAAAGAATCTGTAATGAACACAAGTGTTTCAGAGCACCTGAAATAAAATGAAAAATAATTAATCATTCTCACCATAGCTGCCTTTATTAGAACATTATGTTGCTATCTTGTACACTGATTTTGCTATTTTTGTTATCTATCTATGCCTGTGTTTTAGAAACACATTGCGTGAGATGTTAATTAAAACTACAAACTAAAGATATTTCAATATCCTTTTCACCTTTCTAGTCACATCCTTTAAGCACATGCCTTTTTTTCATTCTATTTTTTTCCATTTGTCCACATCACCCCTGCATCAACAAATCAGCCTCAACTGCAACCTCTCTTCTACCTCCCTTCATTCCTCCTATATCCCTGTAATCTTCGGTTAATTCACTTCCTTTTACCTTGACCTAATATTACTTTTGCCTCACAAACATTAGTGTATCCCTAATACTACCTTTGCCTCACAAGTAATAAATAGTAAATTCCTTAGAAAATAGTTCCGTTTCAAGTGATTATTCATGTATTAAAAAGCTATTACAAAATATTGTTTTGACTCTGTGTTCACATCCTCACACCACATCAAAATCAGACATCTCATTTTCCAAATTGTTTACAGTATTTTATCCACATTTCTCTACTAATAATAGCCTTCTGTTTAGTCATATTTTGTTATCATCTGTATTGTCTCTTGTATCCATGTTTATGTCTTTCAAAGACAAAGTTTGCTTGGAATCTCACAGAAACTAATCAACATTATTTCTCATCCCAGCATTTTATAGAGACAGAAAAAACAATACTAACATGTAAAATGTCTAAAATATTTAGAAATTTATTATGCTTTGGCCTGTTTATTCACAAATTTACAAGTCTGATAAAGCCATTTTAACTTACAAGGGCAAGCAAAACTAAAACAGAAGTATAAGACATATGCATTTTTAAAATAAACCAAGTTTGGCAGGAACTTTGCAAAATACTTCTGTTATAAATTCTCAGTATTAAATATGGTCATGTAAGATCAAAAATATTTCAAAATTGCCTTAAAGAAAGTGAATGACATTTCATCCCTTAGACCAGGATAAACACATCCCCTTATTGCCACTCAAGTATGCTGGAAAAATTAAATATCTAATAATTAACATGTATTAATTATGCAAACACAGAAGCTTTCAACCAATAAGTTACTTGCTGTCATCCAGTTTTCTAAATTTGAATGCCAATACATAAAAAAGAAAGTACAGGCCTCTGCTCAACTTTAAAAGGGAAGATTGGTACCTGATATATCTGTCAGCTCGTTATTGTTGAGATACAGTTCAGTCAAGTAATAGTTTTTGATCAAGAAGGTTAAATCTTGGATCTGAAATTAGAGTTAGGTAAACTGTTATATCTCACTCTGAATGTAGTGTTGGAGAATTATAAATGCAGCCTCTTGAAAACTGTTTAACCACAGGTAGTTTCTTATATCCCTGTTTAAGACTCTTGGTTTAAGGATTCTCTTGACAGCTGAACCTTCATTAGAAATACTAATTACAAATCAAATGCAAGCAGTACAGCCTTAACTAATTTTTTGAACTACAGATTTAACATTTGTATTTGGAAACAGATTTCCTTGAGTGACTGGTCTCCACATTTTCTGTTCCTTCTATTCATATTTGAAATCATTTTTATCGTGAGAAGATCCTTGTAGACCATAATAATTCTATGGTGGTTTAAGAATATTTCTGAAATAATACCATTGGAATAAACCCAGCATCTTGTTTTTAAATTATTTTTTCATCAGCAGGTTCAAAGAGCACAGATTTGTTCTAATTTACCAGAAATGTCATCTATTGTATTTAGAGAATCAATTAGAGTTATAGAAAAAAAAATCAGTATGTGTAGGGGTGTATTCCCAATAAAGAATTCTCTTCAGTCCCTATGGAATCACACCTCCTTGTTTGGAGAAGCTCAATTCCAATAGACTTTAACTCCAGTGCAAGGTAAGGTATCTGCAGTGGGATAACAAGTTGACTGAGAACTGGGAGTACTAATGGTGCTGAAGATTTTATCCTACAGTTTAAATGCAAGAACAACAAACAGAATTTTATTCTTGAGTCTTTGAATTCTGTGATGAAAAGTAATTTGTTAGGAAAGGAATTATTTCAGTCCTTGAATTTTGCCACTGACTCTGAAATAAATGTGCTTTGCTCTGTGCATTAACAGTATCTGAAAGCTGGAAGGAAGAGCAAAAGACAAGTTTTTCCACTCCCTTGTACAGTGGTTTTCCCCATTTTTGGAAGTTTTGTTTTCAGAATCATCCAAAGTTTGCTTTTTTTCTGATAAAATTATTGAGTACAGAAAAATATGCTCCCCTATTGAGGCATTTAAGTGAGACTTTTCCTTTGAAAAGTCACAGAGTGACTTCTCCACACAAGTTATACAGAACAACAAAAGAATGCTCTTTGTTACTGCTTAGGTAGGAAAGTGAGAGTTGTGCAAAACTCCAATTTATTTCTTTTTTGATCAGCAAAATAATTTCTGCTTAGTCATCAGGCCATTTCTTCTTTTTCTTTAATGTCCTTTAGCTATACAAGGAAAAGTCTTATTATACCTGTGATTTTAGTTCAAGATTTTATCTATACATTTTCTTTTTGTATCTATACAAAAAGAAAATGTATAGATATTTGTACCTATACATTGTATCTATACATTGTATCTATACATTTGTATCTATACATTTTCTTTTTTCAAAAATAGTTAGTAAAGTAGAGATCTTTTGATGAATTGGACATGAGATGCCATATGAGATGCTAGCCTGGGGCAGCAGATATACATGTGCTCTGAAGTGACATGGAATGTAAATTTATTTTTTCTGCTGCTCACAGATCTACTTATTTACCTGAGCAAGCAATTCTGGAGATTTAAGAATTTAGGCTCATTGTGAAAGTCATGTAAACTACTATACAGTAAAATATTCATACCCCATCATCCCTAGAACTGCAGTGCTGTTTCCTATGCACAGGGAGAAGCTAATTTCAGAGTTTTATGTCACTCTTGTGTGGATGACATCAAAAAGGAGCCTCACCTCGACTACCAGCCTGCCAACAAATAAACTATGCATGTCTGCAAGAATATAAAAGAAGAGCCATGCATTTCCTGCAATGCACTCCTGTCCTACAGCCACATCAGTCTGTTCAAAGAACTGCCTGCTTTAGCTACACTGGGAACTCAGGAATTAGCACAAAACCTCAGCTTCTTAAATATACAAAATTTGTAAATCTGATGTGAATCTGAAGGAAAATAGATCATCTTACACTCTGTAAAAAAAAAAAAAAATTCTTCAAATCTGTTATATTTGACAGTTAAATTAGCCTGGAAATTAAAAATAATTTATTAGTTTGACAATTATACAATACTTTATGTTAGAAAAAAACACAAAATAATAATCAGGGAGTATAGATGCATTGTTCTGCTCTTTAAAGGAATATCTTATTACCTTGTTGTTGTTAATCCACAAATACCTTAGTCTGCGAAACTGTGATAGACTTGGGATACTTTTTAGTCCTCTGGTGGATAAAAAAAAAAAAGAGTAACAAATCTCTTAACATTAATAGTGCTTACTAATTTCATAAATATTTAAATTTTCCATAAATAATATTATACAAGAACTAGAAAGGTACACTTCCTTAGAATTTATAGTAGAGAAAGACACAAAGAAAAGATGGCAGAGACAGTGTAAGCACCATGCACACCTGCAAGCATAACAAGGCAGCAGGTGGTAAAGAAACAGGAACAAAATAAGTGATACATTAATTGCTTTTCCATAACAGCATGAGTTACAAGTCTGAGTCACATGTACTTTACAGTTTGTAGAAATCCTGCTCAGAACACAGGAGAAGTTTGGCACCCTGGGGACATGACGCTAAAAGGAAAACTACTTTGAAGGTGCAGTGGGGATTGTCCAGCCACAGTGCCAGAGAAGCCAACAGAAGGCAGACACCAAGCACTTCAATGTGCATTTTAAATTATTTTTCATATTAGTGTATATTGTGAAATAATTTGCCTTTTTTCCACTCCTGTCCTATTCTCATGGAAACTTAGTACATCCACTGTACTGAAATGATCTTCCATGTGCTAGTATGGTTTTATGTATAATTGTATATCTAGCACTTTAAGCTTGCTAGTGTACTATAAATAAAAAATTACCTACTGACCATAAAATATTAGTGAGCTGCCAAGTGATTTTAACTAACTGCTCTTCTTCATTTTCATTGCTATAAATAAATGTCCTTAATTTCCACTAGAAAAATTATAGATTATTTTTACCTGACAATTTGCCATAATAAAAATTTCCACTAGAAAATGTTCTTAATTTCCACTAGAAAAATTATAGATGACTTTTACCTGAAAATTTGCCATAATAAAAATTTCCTTGTGGATTTTAATGTGTTGCAAGATGAAGGCCAGTGTTTCAGAAAGTAACAGGACTGATAAAAATTAACCTCACATCATCAGGCTAAAGGTGTGTTTGTTTTCCAACTGTGAAGTCTGGTCTCTATCTCTCCACGTTGTCTTTTTATTTCTTGGGTTGTTTTTTTTCCAACACACCCTCCAGGTACAGACAAAGGGAGGGTGGATGCCTTTTCTCATCTTGCTTTTGCAACTGAAAAGTCTGTCAAGAGCAACCCCTACAAAGTGGAGGTTCTGTACTTTTAGTCCCTTGTATAACTGAAAATCAGATTATCTATCCTCTCATGTTGTTACTTTAAACTGTTTATTTGGCTTCTTCAAATAAGCCAAAAAAACTAACCCTGCAAATACGTACTTAACGTGTCTACTGTCACAAGTAACAGAAGAAGACATTACTGCAAGTAGAAGGGACAAGTAGGATGTAAGATGTTGCCAGGATGTAAAGAGCTCCTACAGAGCTCCTATCCAATTCTCCTGTGCATCCCTGAACTACATTTCAGGTAGCAAAGCCAAAATTTCTTACATTCTTGGTCACTGCCACTCTATAACTAGTTTACAGCTTTACATTTAATTGGCTTTACTCACTGCCTAGTAACAGCCTCATCTTGACTACCTCCAAGCCTCAATCTGTTGGTTTTCTGCTTTTGGTTTTTTGGTTGGTTTTTCTGGTGTTTTGTTTTGGTTTTTTTTCATATTAAGGCATTTAATTTGCCCCAGGTAGAGCTTAATTCCTCTAACATTTTAAAAGAGCCTGTCCTTTTATAGATGCCTTCCAGACTTTGTATGTGTCTTATAAACTGGTATTTTTTGGCCTGCAGCACTCTTTTTTTACCTACTGCTAAGTTAATCAGTTTTCCTAGGATGACAGCTTTCAGTGTCCAAAATACATTGTTTCATATCCTTTTAATAGTAGTGGTTTAAAAATATAAACTCATTCCCTCTTATTTGATTGACTTTAATTTTTTTTTCTATTTTCTTATTTCAGCTAGCAGAAAAATATGTCAAACCAATAGTAAAGGAGGCATGATCTGAGACTGAGCTTGGCTGGCATTCAAGCTTATATAAACTGACACAAAATAAAAGGAGTGCACTTCTATCCAATCATGAAAGAATCCATCTTGCATCATCTTTACTGAAATGATTTAATGGGAAGACAGATCACTTCTGTATCTGCCATGTGAACATTTCTTTTTATTCTATACCAAAGAAAATACTTGAAAGCCAGAGAGGGCACACATTTAAGCATTTAAAAATAGAAAATACACCACTTTAAACTGTATACACTGTCTTAATTCTTTACATGTGTGGTATAATAATAGTATTGTTTAGAAAGTATGTATACATGCACCTTGTAATTTTCTCATTACTTAGACTTCTCCCTTAAATTCTACCTTTTTTCTTCTTCCTAAAATTCACATTTTAAAAAATTTGACAGTAACTACATGTTTGACCTCACAAAGCACCAAATACTTTCTCAGTGTTAAATCAGGAGATGTGATAAGGAATTTAAACTTATTAGTGAGCACATTTAGATTTTCAAGACCGTATGCTTTCCACTAAAAATAGACAACACTGAAATCCCTTAATACCTTTTTTTTTTTTTTAACTCATTGGACCAAGACACCTTTAAAACCTTCTCCCTGTATTATTAAACTACTTTAGTTTTTCTATATATGCTATCAACCATGTGAGCAGTGGATGAGTTGTGAGGCAGCAGACAGGTATGCAACACTTGGAATTGTGCCCTGGCCAGAAATTCAAAGCACGCTTTCCCAAAACTTTGAAGTGTGTCCTGTCATGTATCCATCCCTCTATGGCAGCCTCTCAGCATGTTCATGCTACAACATACACCTCTATCAGCCTAGATCACCCACAGGTTCATGAAAGCTCTGCCTTCCTTCACTTAGCACGTCTTCTCCTCATCTGCCCTACATCTCAAGCTGTTTCATAAAGCTCTCAGAGGAGATCAGCTCTCTCATCAGTACTGCCTGTCCAAAATAAGTGGTTTTGTGCTTGTGTTCACTTAATGCTGCCCTGCCCTCCCTTTAGTTCTTAGCAGTATAGATGCAGGTAATTTCAAAGGTGGTACCACTGAGTTTTGCCATTGCAGTAACACATTTCTTCAGGGAGGTCAGAAATTTGGCAGTTCTTAGACCGGGCAGGTCCCGTGTTCTTTCATTTGCCTTCCTGATACTCCTTCCACCCAGCCTTATGAGCCTGTTAGAACAGGCAGAGATCAGCCCATCAAGTCTCACTCCTCTGCTCCCCATGGCAGAAATTCATGTACAACTCTGTGAACTCGCAGACCCTCAAGCAACTCTGGGCTGCTGGAGACAGACTGTGTATCTGGTGATGAGGCTGTTGGCTGTGAGCACAGTGCTGCTGTGTGTCACTGCACCTTCACCATTTCTTCACTCACAACACGTATGAACCATGTAAGAATGTGATTTACTGGTATTTCACATATAAATGTTCAGAGAGTTCCTGATACAGAAAGCATGATGAAAGATTACCATTTACTGTGTGCTCTACTTCTAGTAAAAGTCAAAACAAGAAACATTTTACTTACTGTCTAGCCAGATACAGTGCTACTACATCCACATTGCTCTTGTAGCCACAGATCTTCAGCTGGTTTTCTATTGCCTGCCAGTATACAGTACCTTTGTCAGTATAATATGCTGCATCACCATGGATTCATTACATTGTAACATATGTGAACTCAGTGTTTAAAGTAACATGCAGACCGAAATTAATACATGTATTACATCACCTTGCAGACTGTAACATAGTCTAAGAGAGATAAAAAGGTATTAAATTTCCAAACTCTATTTTAAATTGATAAAAATACTCTAGTGATTAGGCTACACTTACACTAATTTTCTTTTCCTATGGAGAATCATAGTTGATAGGCATGAAGTGAGATATTAACATATGTTAACTGAACAATGGGCTTCTCACTCAGGTCAGCTAACCCAGTACTTGTGATGAACAAGGATTTGCATTACACTTGCAAATCTCACTTTATTTTATGCAGATTTGCTTTAAAACGGTGTACATGACCTTTTAGAACTACGCATCTAGAAAACTCTGCTTGTACATCTAACATTGAGAAATGCAGACATGATTTTTTATTTTCAGAGTATGTTACTGATGTGTCATAACTTGCAAAAACAACAAAAAAACCCCATTAAAATAAGAATTATGGATCTATCTTGCTAGTGGTTGATAAAAACTGTGCTTCAGAAAAAAATGGGTTTAATACATGAGCTATTGTGCTCAACATCATTATGATCACTATTGTTTAAAACACAAAACTGATACAACTTTACAAGTACAAAATGGCTTGGAAGCACTGACAGGCATGTCGAGAGTGGCCTGTATTGGCTGCACAACCACTCCAGCGTGTTCTGGGTGTACTAAACCTACACAAAATAACTCGGCAATGTGTGGCACCGGTGGCACTCTGAATAGAGGCAGGCAGGCACTCGCAGGCCGCTTGTTCCACACAGCGCTGTAAGGGATCCTGCCTTTTGCCCAGCACTCGGCACGGCCAGCAGTCAACTGCAGCTGCCGGGTAGGGTAAGGATCTGGCATAAATGGCCATAGTTTTGTTTCTACACGTGCAAAATCTGCCCGTGGAACACCAAGTGATTTCTGGAGAAAAGCAGCTGCGAGGCACACCAAGTGTGCCGATGTCAGGCCCGGCACTGCGGGACACGCCGATGGGGAATGCCGACGTGACAACGGGACGGCACACCTACGGCAGAGGGTACCAATCCCGGGCGTTCCAGTCAGGAAGGCTGCGCCTAAAGATTATTATTTCGCATACTCCCTTATGCGAGATCTCATCCTCTCCCCACCGTGAAGCCCCGTCCCTGCCAGCCCCGGCTCTCCGCCGCGCGGCCCCGGCGGGGCCCGCAGGGCTCAGGCCTGCTCGGCCGCTGCCTAGGAAGGACAGGAAGGACTGCTCCGGCACTCTCGGAGGATCCGAGCCGCTCGCTGCCGCCCCGGGGCCGGGTGGGGGAGCAGAGCACCTTCCGCCGCCGCGGGAGGACGGAGCCCGCCTCGCCTCGGGGTGCGGTGGCGGTGCCGAGCAAAGGGAGAGGGCGAGGCCCAGGCCGCCGGGGCGGTGCGGGTGCGACGGGCCGGGCCGGGCCGGGCCGCGGCGGCCGCCGTTCCGGGCGGGGCGGGGAGCGGCGCGGCCGGGGCGGGCCGAGGGGAGAGGAGGGGCCGCACCCGCTCACCTGCCCGCCGGCCGTGGCGGCGGCCGCCGCCATCTTAGGGCGCTGCTGTGGGCGGCCGCGGGGCGGGAGCGCGAGACGAGGGCTGAGCTGGGCTGGGCTGGGCTATCGGCGCTGGGACTCCCAGTGGGCCCCTGGAATCCCGGAATCAGTTTAAGAAAATACCTCTGAGATCCAGTCCAACCTGTGACTGATCACCACCACCTCAACTAGATCATGCCACTGAGTGCCAGCGCATCCAGTCTTTCCTTAAACATCTCCAGGGATGGTGACTACCGCCTCTCCAGGCAGCCCATTCCGATGTCTAACCACCCTTTTTGTGAAGAAATTATTTCTTCTTCTGGCACAGCTTGGCACTATGTCCTCTGGTCTTGTCTCTGGTTGCCTGGGAGAAGAGACTGACCCCCACCTGGTACACCCTCTTTCAGGCAGTGTAGAGAGCGATAAGTCTCACCTGAGCCTCCTTTTCTCCAGGCTAAACACACCCAGCTCCCTCAGCCACTCCACATCAGACTTGTGCTCCAGACCCTTCACCATCTCGCTTGCCCTTCTCTGGACAGGATCCAGCACCTCAGTGTCCTTCCTGAACTGATGGTCCCAGAACTGGACACAGTAGAAATGGTGTGACACTGAAATGGGAGCCCCAGGCTGGGCATAAATCAAGACAGAGCTTTGTGCTGGGGAAGGAGCTCGATGGTGAGTGAGGGATACCCACACTGGGAGCCAGGACTTGGGAAGGTGTCCTGGGTGGGCCAGCAAGAGACCCTGGTGGGCAATGGCTAAGGGAACTGGGAGGGACCTCTGATACCTCTGGACTGTCCCTTGGATCATATTCACTCACAGCCCAGAAAAAGTGTGCTTGCTTTTTTTTCTTCTTTTATTTCTAAATTATATTCCTATGGTTTCTTTCTTTTTAAGCACAGATCCTATGTACATGTATGCATAACACAGAATCACAGAATTAATTAGGTTGGAAAAGATCTCTGAGATCACTGAGTCCAACTTGAGACCAAAACCCACTGTGCCCACTAGACCATGGCATTAAGTGCCACATCCTGTCTTTCCTTAAAAACCTTCAGGGACTGAGACCACCACCTCCCTGGTCAGTCCATTCCAATGCCTAATCACCCTTTCTGTGAAGAAATTCCTCCCAAATACATGTCACTTATAAAGAAAACACTTGTGTGTTTAATTTACAGCTAATTCACACCGTATGTATTACTCCCTTGCAACTTGCAAATCACCTTGGTGCCTGAGAGCCCCTCTCCCATGCTGGCTCCTGGAGTGGGCCCACTGCTGCGACAGTGCTTTGGATTGAGTTTGGCTGTAAAGGAACACAAAATGTTTATGACATCCACATGTGCAAGCAACTGTTGCCATGTTGCTATTTTTATACCCATTTTACTGCATAGCACAAGCTGAAGAATAGAAAAAGCCATTTCCAGTGTGTGTGTGTGCACGCACTCATGCACAAGTAGGACAATAGAAAATGTTTGATCAAGCTACAACAAAAATATGTCTGAAAACTTGGAGCTTTATTTAGAATTTAATTTATGCCGAGTATTCAAGTTAGCAGAAATAGTCATTGTAAATTATGTGTAACTGATATACAAAGAACAAGAGTTGTGTGTGCAAATAGATGAATAGGCTGTCCCTCATGGAATTAATTATGTGCATGCCTTTGCTTGTTCAGACCACTGAAGCTAGATGTAGTGTGTATGATGGAGGAATGGAACTACAGTACAAGTATTATATTGCAAATATCTAATTTTCATGGAAAAAATTCTGTGGGTGGCTTCCATTTCAGCTAGGTAGCTTTAAACAAATAGAAACCTCAAATAAGAAAACTAGACGTGTTAAAGGTATAAAACTGACAAGAGAAATTCCTTTAATCCCTTATTTTAGCTTCTGAAAATATCTCTAGGGTATTTAAAATCATGAAAAGAGGAACTGTAAGGGAGAAGAAGAAACTGGTACAGAGTTCTGTATTTTTTTTTTTTTTGTTCTACATTCAAGTTCAGTGTTTTCAATCAACAAGATAGAGCTACCAGTTTAGAATTGTGAAAGGCAGGGTAATTATTAAAGTCACACTTAATGATAAAAGTGATTTATCTAATAGTCCAATTAATATGATAAGACAAGAAAATTCAGTAATTAAGTATGGGAAAAGAGAGAGAGATGGAACCTCTGGAAAGTATTTTGTTATATTCCCTCACAGAGGTGTGATGTACGTGGAGTGAGGGTTTTTTTGGTATGTTTTGGGGTTTTGAGGTGCTTGTCTCTATTAGCAACTGGGAGCTACAGACTTAATCTGGATGATTAATAGAGACTGTCTCATATTCAGAAATATCTATTTCTTTCTGCATTTGCAAGTTGACTCGTAAAATCCCCAGTAGGTTTAAAGGAACTTGGTCAGAAAATGAATATTTTTTTATTCAGACTGAACTGTGACCATATTTTACACTGGCTTGGTATTGCTTAATTTTTTTCCAAAATGCATAGCCTATCACTTATGTATTACTATTCCTGAATTGCTGTCCATAAGTGAACAAATGATCCTTTTTCCTTTGGGTTACTCGGAATAATGACTGACTCGCTATACATATTTTTCAAAAAAACTTCTCATATTTATGTAGTAAAAATACTTAACGTGCCTATGCATGGATAAGCAGTTGCAACAAGGCAACATGACCTTATATGATAACAGAACATAGAAATAGGGGAAAGCACAGACAGATCTGCTTTTACTGACAAAGGTGATAGGACAGAACAGGAGGTTATTGATTTTGTAAATCATCAGGCTGCAGGTGCCTTGGGAGTGACTCCTTTTGTTCTCTGTTTCAGAGGCGTCCTGGTATGTCCATGCTTCAGCCACACACCAAGGATATAGGAGATTGTTATTTTATTGCTTTAGAGACCATATTATAGAAACACAGATTTGCTAGGGACAATAAAATTCAGATTAAACCTGATTTAAAAGGTAACATGTCTCTGTTGGATATTGTCTTGTTCCGTTGCCCACATGCTTCACCATCCCTGGAGAAAACTCTTCTGTGGAAGAGTTTTATCACAGTCTAGCAACTGACACTTGGACAATAATGATTTGATGTGCTAAATCATTCTGCCACTTTTTGTTTCCCAATGATTTTGACAGTACTTTACTGAAAAACCAATAGCACAATAGCTCTTTGTAACTTAAAACTGTTGTTCAATGGCTGTGAGAGATGAAATATACTAAAACCAATGCCTAACGTGATATTTTTAGTCACCAAAGTTTATAATCTTCAGAATTCAGTTATTCTTTGCCTATGATATTAAAAAACATACTGTGCTGTATGGCTTTTCCACAAGGGTATTTTTAAGAACTGCATCTATGTTTTATAGACTCACTTAATTTACATTGGAAGGGATTTCTGGAGGTCATCTAGTCCAACCTCCCAAAGAAAGTAGATTCAACTACAGAATTATTTTCCATCTCACAGGTTTGTGCAGTTCTGCTGCTTAGAGAACATCCATCAAAGAACAAAAGCACTATCTGGGACAAATTTAAAATTGTCTGTGTTATACCGATGATACATAAAAATTAGTACAATTAACTTGTTTTTGAGGTTATTAAATACATTTCACCTGGAAAGTGAAATGCAAAATATTGCAGATAATGCATATTTCCTTTTTTTCTTCTTGTAACCGGAAATATGTTATCAGTGTTTATCAGGTGAAAGCCAGAAGCCTGAGGAAAGATCAGTAGGACATCCCACCTGTATTCCAGCTATTGCTCCAGAAGAGTGCAGTTCTCTTGTAGGTCCAGTAGCTGCAAGCCCTGTGCAGATGTTTCAAATACTCAGCTCTGTCTAAAGCATTCAGGAATTTGAATCACTCCTGTCACTCATGCTATTAATCTTGCTGATGGCACTGATAACATCCCAGTGACTCTTTAGCAGGTTCAGGAGCAGAATTTTGGGAGGTGGGTTGTTTGGGGTTTTTTTCTCAATAAATAATATAAAGTTGATCCTATATCTAAACAGTTCAGACTATTTTCGGCTTGAAGGTAATGATTAACTGGAATAGTTAGGCTGCTGCCTGGGAAACATTATTTTTCTAGTATGTGTAATATAAATTAATATATTATATACAATGTTGAGTGTAAGGAAAGAAGATAAAACAGTCCAGAGGCAACCTATGGCAAAATTGTCCCAGCTGACTGCATCATATGGATGAACCACCTTGTTTGAATCCAGCTTTACTGTGACTTGACAACTGAATACCACTCTGGGGAATAAAGACCACCACCACTAATGTGACAAGCTTGCTGAAGAGGAGGTCCAACAGGTTTATAAATGCTGTCTTATTTTTCCGTCAGCATGATTCAGACATATCTTTCATTTCAACATAGCCAGCTCTTAACTTTGTTCCCTGGCCATTCTGTATGCTAGAGTGTTCCTGCAGTTTGGCTTCCAAGTCTGATCAACAGTCAGGAAAGAAATTATTGTCTGCTGCAGCTCTTTTATGGATATGTAAACAACATTCTGCAAACAACATCCTTGTGGCAAATGATCCTATTACTGTAGTCTCAGAAATTTACATCCTGATCTTTCAAAATGTCATATGTGCACTTCCACAGTGGTTTATAGCTATTCTAATATATATATATAAATATATATATACTAATATTGATGGTATTTTTTCATAAAAACATATTATGCATGTTTAAACTTTTGGTATTGCTTCCTAACAAAGTTGACTACCTTAACCTTTAGGTAATAACTGTTTTCTAGAAGAACAACTGCAGAGCTCTCTACAAGTAGAAGTCAATACTTTTCTTGCTGATGACTGATCCAGTGTCCCTGTTAATTCAGAGAATTCTGTCAGTGAGCTGTTTTGTAACCTTCAGATACTGAAAAAAGCCCTTAACTTTTCATTTTCAACAATATTTAATAGGGATATCTGCCAGTGTAATTATCAGATGTAAACTTCCAGTATTCTCTCTCTTTAATATGTTGACAATGAGACTGTGTTTATATGGTGCAAGACTGTACCACACAGAGATGCACAAAAGCAGTTCTGAATCAATTTTCTTGCGTGTTGGAGGGTCTATATCCATTGCTGACCCCTAAACACTCTCTGTGGAGCCACGAGGGTTTAGAGAAAGTGCTCAGAGAGCATAAGTATTCCCAATAACAAGTGTAATAACTTAATTGGTTAGTTAATGCCATGAAGATAATGCATGTCCTGTGCTGAATTCATAGTGTAATATTAAATAGATACAAATGATTATATGCAATATAAAATGAAACTAAAATCTGAAGAAGAGTTTGAATGTATACATGTAAGAACTTGCATGTACTTTCATTCAAGGGAAAAGGAGTGCAATCTTAATACCAGGGCTCTTAAAATTATCTGAATTATAAAAAAAAACTTTATTTATATAGTACTGATCATACATCCTAATCTAAATATGGAATACATTATGTCTCTTGGCTTTGTGGCACTGAAATTGGTTCTTCATGCATTCTGCCTTTGGAGAAACTCTGACTTGCTTGTCTCACTGATTTGATATTTTGATATCCTGTAAATGTTGTTTAGTCTGTCAAAGCCCTACTGACCTGAACTATGTGAATTACTTACACACCATGGTACTACTCCTCTTCTTATTCTACAATTCTTGCCATATACTCAGTACTGTACCTAGGCTAAAGCTACGAAAAAGTAGCTAAACCTAGTAAAAGAGTTAGGGTCAAATGACTTCTGGACACTATAGCAGTGCATCAAAGGCAAGGAATGGATTAATTCTCAGTTGTCATTTTTACACACGGCAAAAGCCACCATTGCATTACTGTCCTGCACCGAAAATAGGATCTAGACTTGGAACAGATCTTCTAGATCAAGTCCACTGTTTTACTCTTAGTTTCATGTAATCACATTCATAAATTTGTCATATTTTTGTCAATTAGCAGCAGAATGAAAATACCATAATTATGTTTCACAACTGTTTCTCAGTTTGTTTCTTCTTTCTTGCATTCATGTTGGAGAAGAAGGGAGCAGGTAATATTGAATGGTGAAAAGTTGGAGGAGATTCTTGAAGAGCAGCTTCATGAACTTCAACATTTTCACAAACTACATAACTGTTACTGATTTCAGAGGTTTTTCTACAGCTGGTAGGCATGATGATTTCTTTGTCACAGAGGAACAGTTCAATAAATTTAGATTTAAATTTTCTTTTGCCCATATACTCATTTTTCACAGTGATTTTGTGCAATGATATGTAGGGGTATGGTAGGTATATTGATATGTATTGGCATTATTTAGGCCATGACTAACAAAGATACATGTTCAAGTTCACAAAACTGCACTGGGGAGAAAAATATTGAGAGTATTTCTGTAAAAGTGGTAGGGAACTTGAGCAAGTAACAGTCTGTGTAGCAGAACACAATTTGAATCCAATATGGACCCCTTGGAAATTTGTTAAACGTAGAGGAATTGCTGAAAAAACAATTTTTGGTTGTTTTGGTTTTTGATTTGATGAAAAACAATTTTAATTTATGAAGTATAAAGAACATTTAGACAATTGGAATTCTAAGTACACTGGTACGTTTGAGAATTTTACTTTTTGTCTGTCAGCATGAATTTGTGATTTCTTTTTAAAAAGACTGGCACAAGTTAAAAAATCACATATGGACAGAGCCCATTTCCACTTCTACAGAAAAATCTATGTTTTTCTAAAAAATGTGCTAGATGTGTTCTGTAAAGTATGCCAGCAGACCTTAAACTGAATTGTCATCGTAGATCTTTGTTCTACCTTCAAATAGTTTGGTGTATGAACATGGCTTTAATCCATACTACACCTCCTCTCCTAAGTATATTTGATAATTGCTCCAACCCCACAGTAGGCTAACCCCTGAGTTCTAGGGGTTTGTTTTATTGGAAAAAAGTAGTACTTCATGGTTGCACAATCTCTAAGCACCAGCTGAAGTATTTTTAATGCGTTTACTGTATTTATATTTCCCCAGGCTCCTGCTAGTTTGATTCCTTCTTAGATGAATGTTTACAGTAGCTGCAGGTGTCAGAGCTACCTGGTTGTTTGCCTTGAGGGAACAGAAGATTTGCTGTTAGTTAAAGGTTATTGATACAAGGGAGCCCCTTGTTCTGTGTGGATTGAGGATTAGGAATATTTTTCCATTAACAAGTATATGTCTCATGCAATAAAAAGAATTCTAGTCACATACACACAGAGTATTGGCTTTTGTTATTTTAGCTTATTCAAGGTGATAAGATTTTTATCTAAAAATGCTACCCAAATATATTGTTTTGTTAAAACTGAACATTTTTAGAAAGTCCTAGAGATTCAGGAAACGTAACTACAGAATGGAAAGGAGAATTGTGATAGCAGAACTTTCGGATTTCAAAAATTCTCCTTTGAAAAAAAGCATTTCACATGTTTAAAATAATTTGTTCAACAAGGGCAGGAATAAAATACTGCCTAGTCTGTACTGTGATAGTTTTCTACAAGATTTCTTGTATCTGTCAGTGCATTGCTGGGAATTTGCTTGAGTTGGATATATATCTGCAAGCTTTTTACACAGTATCATCAACTCTCAGAACAGGCTGAACCATGTACTATTAGAACATTAATAACTGCCAGTAACACATACTTTTTAGTGCTAATGTTAGGTCATTAGTAAGCAGTGCTGAATATTTAACTCCAGAGTAGATAGGATTGTAGACTGGGTTTTTTTTCCAAAATAATTACCAGAAAAAATCCACTACAAATAAGAACAAGCTGAACTGCCATTCAATTGCAACTGACTTTCTGGTTTGGGGTTTTTGTTGGTGTTTTGGGATTTTTTTTTCCTTCTCTATTGCTGTCCTAACCACATACATAAACAACTCTGGCATACAATGTGTATGCTAAAATTAAACAGTACATCCTGAACAATTTTCTGTGATCTTTTCCCATATTGCCTAAAAGAACCAAAGGAGTCCCAATTCATGCTTTGGAAATGGTGTCAACAATGGTAGAAAGCAGTCCTACAGAATTGTCACAGAATTTCAAAAGTGATACAAATTAATATTTGGACTGGCACCTGAGACTTCCCACGGTAAAATAAATGGAAATTCTGCAGCCTCAAAGCATCCTCATCCCCCTCGTCAAGGCAGTCTCAGACCTCATGGCCCTTGCAGAACAGCCAGCATGGACAAGTGCCTTTGCAGCCTTCCTGATAGCACCACGGTGTGACACCTCTATCTTCAGTGCTCTGATGGCCTTCAGAACTTCCCTGTTGGGCTTTAAAGTTCTTAATTGTGCAGTTTCTCATTATACACTGACTCCCAGCAAGACATTTTCATCAGCAATCCATTATCACTTATGTTGCCCATGTCATTTTCTATCACAAGGATATTCAAGAAACAATAGACAAGAACAAAGAAAAAACTTAAGTAATAGAGATAAAAGATAAGATCAAACCTACCAGAAATAAGTGTCCCTGGCTTAATAATCCCATTATGAAATGTAATTTTGTTCAATACTTTTTATTTATTTAATACTCACAGGCAGAAGACTTTTATAGAAAGGAAACATAAGAGTTGTAAAACTTAGTATTGCTGTGCCTGACTCATGAAAACCCTCTCACTTACAGAAATTCATAATTTTGAGTGAACTTGCCGTGCTGGAAGAATTAGCTGTTCAGAAGGGAATTAATGGAAATTAGTTTGCAGTGTAGATTGTACACTGAACTAGCCAACAGAAAATGCAATTTGCAGCTCTGACATCTGCTAGGTGCCCAGAACACCCCAGCACCCTCTTTCTCTGCCTGTAAAGAATGAGGAGAACATTCAGAGGTAATCTTTGGGCAGTGGCACCAGTACCCAATAGGATTCTCCTTGTCTCAGAGCACAACAAGCCAGTTCCATCAGTTCTTCTGTGTGTACTTTCCTCTGAGAAGATCATTTATGCCCCAAGTCCAAGGAGTACAGGGGACCCAAATTGATCCTCTTTCAGATTTGTGGCAGCAATTGCAGTTCAAGGCTTCCATGAGCAAAATGTAACTGCTTGTTCACTGGATATACTGGAATGGTGAACCTATTCCACTTATGGCTTTGCTTTGGTTTTAGGTCTCAGATTTGTTCTAGGATATCTAGATAACTTAGAGATTTTCTTGGGAGCTAGCAACCAAGTCTAATTGGTTTCTGTGAATAGGTATTTCCATCAATATATCCTGAAACTTTATACTATAGAAGTTAATTTTATCAGTGCAAAATTCAAAGCACAAAATAGTAATGATGGAAACAAAATTAAGATCTACTGACTCTCATCTTGATGCCCAAATAGGGGCAATTAGAGGAAAAAAGGAAGTGGATTGAAAGATATTTTAATAAAACAGTTTTTAAAACTTTTAAAATACTTGAATGCATACAGTGAAGTTTGAGCCTGAGAATAATTCTTTGAAGTGCCTGACAATTGGTATAAGTGATTCAGCATTCTTACTTGACTGGGACATTCACAGGTTATAGTGATGGTTCCCGTGTTCCCTCAGAAATGCTTAAATAGCTTTTTATTCCAAATTTTGACAGAGAAGCAGGACATTTTTCAGAGAGAGAACATACTCTTCCCTCAGCTTTTTCTATGGCAAAGTGAATGTGGTCTCACTCTTGAAAGGTGTCTCCATATTTAACACTAACTTTTGAGACAGAATTTTTAAATGGGAACATTATTTTTTTTCTCTCAGTCTTACAAACTAAGAGCTTCCTTTATATCTCATTTTGTAAGGGTAGACAGCTTACTATAAGAACATTTAAGAAAAACTGGAAATTGAATTAAATCCAAGTCCACACTGTGGGAATGTATTTTCGTATTTATATGACAAAGGCACAAATTATACAAATAAGCAATTTTAATTTAAAAATGCTGTCAAAATCCTAACTATTTGGACTGGGTTTGATTTCAGATATAAAAGAGTCTTAATTTTATAGAAAAGATGATGGGACTGTGTATTATTCAAAGTTCTCAATTGTCAATATAAATATTGTGATCTTGTCCAACAGTGAGGGGATTGTATTCATTTTGCAAAGTTCAAAATGCAATCAACCATAGATTATGAATGCCTTTAGACACTGTGCAATGGTGCATAAAACCAATCAATTATCTTTTTTGACTAGGCTTATCTGGCACTGAGACTGAAAACCTGTCTTATTGTGAATTGTATGCACCTCAAAAATACATAGAAACAATTTTCTTGTTTCTGTTTGCTTAATTAGTATACATGACATTCCTAGTTGATCTGGGCATGGGAATCTTTACCATCCAATTTTCACGTGTCCTACTTCTATGAAACTTATCCAGGAATTAAATAAACCCAGTTTATCGCTCCTTAGAACCTTATTGTATGTATCTTCTTGCCTCAGTCCTATGAGATACCTCACCATATTAATAATCTACATGTGCAGCATGGAATTCATGATTGTGTAGTGTACCATGAGATTTTTGCAGCATTTTGAACCCCACAGGAAAATAAGCAACTAAATGTGTTTGCACTACAGTTTCCTGAATAATTACTTGAATTATTCCACCAGTATAGGTCAGTTTGGATCTTTGCCACCACTGCTATTTGTAATTCAGATTAGAAATAGGAAATTGTGCCAAACTGTGCATCCTGTCCATGTGTTCATATGAAACTCAGCAGCACTATCAGGGCATTCCCTTGAATGCTATAAAGTGGCCTCCCACAGAGGAATAAAGGAGCCAGAGAAAGATACTGTATTCTCTGAGCTTCCCCCACATCACTCTGCTTTATCCAAAATGCAACCCCTCTCTCTTCTTGGTTAAATAAGCCATTTGTTTAAGACTTGATTCCAATCAATATTCCAGTTCACCGTTATATTAAAAATGGCACCATTTTATCACAACTCTAAGGCATGGAAATTTTCTCCACATTCCTTACTATGTGTTGCATTTAGAGGTTGCTATCTTCAATCATACTGTTACTGCCTTGACAGTTTAGTCATTGTTATTCATGAGGACTTCTTGATGCTTATCTGCAAGTTGTTCAAAGAAGATCACACAGCGATGACCCTGAAATGAGAATGAATGAGGCCTTTGTGTTCCATAAATCTCTAAGAGTCAGCACAATGCTTGTATTTTTCTTCTGGGAGGAAAAAAGGATAGCTACCTGTGGCCATAAGCTTCTGTGCTTGTACATAATACTTGTTACTAATGCAAAATTAAATCTCTAGCAGATGAGGTGGAAAAATCACCCCTCAAATAAAAGTGAAAAGTGTTCAGTCGAAGTTGCTAGAGCAGAAGAAATACTGAGTGTCAGAGAAGGCAACGAATATACATGATTCAGAGTCTTTGAGCAACACTTTAAAGACATTCCAGGAGAGCCTAATGTAATTAAAAGAGCTGTAGATATGGATAAATGCACTAAAGGAATAAACAAATAGCACACTGGATGAAAGTACAAGTATTACTGAAGCACAGATAAATATATTAGCCTGCTATAGCAAAAATGAGGAACTGTTTAATACTAAATTTTAAGTTAATGAATAGAATTACATATAAAACAGTTATTGGAAATTAGTAAGTAGGAAAATCAAACTGTATTCTTCAGAAGTAATTTTTGGACCTCTATGCCTAAACAATAGGGAAAAGTTACTTGTCATGCTAGAAAAGCAACTATCAGATTGAAAATATGAAAAGCTTCAGTTTTCTTTTCACCAGTACAGCAGTTGAATCACAAAGTTGATGAGAAGGTCTCAAAAAATATAAAAATATCTTGGCATTCCGTATAAAACATGTAGCTCTAAAGGGAACTTAAATGAGTATGGAATTCAGCAGCTACCTTATGTGGAGAAACTAAAAAGATTGGGAGTCTTCAGCAGTGAAAAGAGAAGGTGGGGAAGAGAAGTGATGACATCATGAAAATTTTGGATAAGGTAGAATCAAAATTTCTCTTCATTCTCTCCTATAATATGAGAACTTGAAAATAATAGAATATCAGCCTAAAACAAATTTTAAAATACATTTATTTAAACACAAAGTCGTGGACTTCTGGCATTTACTATCATGTAGGATTCCAGGACATGAAGAGGTTCCAAAAGGAATTAGACAAATGGATGGACAACATCACAATAGGGTGAAGACGTATCTCTGACAACCCTGACACAAGGGTGGGGTGTCATGGAAAGAGGAAGAGGACTGGACCTCTGAGAACAGCGGGGTTTGTTAATCTCTGAATAGCTTTCCTATTGCCACAGCTGAAGACAGAAAATTAGGCCGGATAGACCGTTGGTCTGACCCAGTAAAATCTTTCTTACATTCTTAAAATTAAATTAAGAGCTTTAGGTAAATGCAAGGATTGATCCATTAAGCATTATTAATCCTAAAAGTGAATGTAAAGCTTGATCAGCTTGTTGTTATAATAACTTAAGAAATCCATGTTACTTATCTTGGCCTTATAAAAGTCAAAATTCAAAAATTCAAAAGTCAAAAGTCAAAATGAATTTATTAGGGCTTGCCTAATAAAAAAAAAATCAGTAAATTTTGTCCTCCCTTTACAAGCATACTGCTGCTTTCTGAATAGTAAGAATTTGTGGTTACTTTGTTTTATATATTGTTATATACAACTTGTGTGTTTTAAGATTCTTTATTGTATCGTATAATGGGAAAGTACTACATGGGTGCATGTGCTTACAAGTTTACAGCCAAACTTAACCTAGAAACCAGCATACAGAAATGTATTATACCTCTTTAGAAATATAGTGGCGTTGGTAATATTTCCTAACTCTGCTGCAATGTGGAAAAGTCCAGGCTATTTAACTCATTTGTTGGCACAAAAAGGAGTGATTGTGTGAGGTTTTGCTGAGGATGAGCTCACAATAGATCTGCAAATTTTCAGCACATCAGCTATAATTATACACAGATGCAATTCTGTCGCCTTTTTTTTTTTTTTTTACTATTAAAAAAGACTCCCTAGCTCTCTCTTTGCATGCTTCATGAGAAATATAAACATAGCAGACAAAATTAATTTTTCAGGCAAATGTATAACATACATTGTCAACAATGCTGTCTTCAAAATTCTTCAAAATTCTTTTTTTTTCCTGCTAGAAAATTCAGTAGAGTACTCTGCTACTAAGAAAATCTCTCAAAACATTCATCCTATGACACCAAAGGGGGAAAAAAAGCATATTCTAGAAATTAATTGTTCTGGACTCTGACTAAAGAGAAAAGTTTTGATCCAGGGCTTTTTACCTAGCTACTACATTACATACCTTAGGTGCATGCAATGAATCCTTGAGCATAGAGGAGCCTGCCTCAGCTGTGTTTCCATTTTGTAGTTCACTTTGCTGGATGGGCTTAAATTTCCAATCAGATTCACATATCCCATCTAGGTAATCTCTGCTCTGCAGTTGGGGTGAGGTGAGCCATGTGAATGATGTCTGCTTTAGTGAGCAGCGCAGGCTAATGGGAAAGCATTTATGGCATGAGTTAGTGCTGAAAACTTGACAGCCACATCACATATTTGAGGAAGGCATTTCTGGGATAGATAGATAGATAGGTAGGTAGGTAGGTAGGTAGGTAGATAGATAGATAGATAGATAGATAGATAGATAGACAGACAGACAGCCCAGACCTGTCGCTGAAGAACATTAGGTGTGGTTTTGGAGCATATATTTTAGATCAATCTTATCTAGAAGCTACCTGGTTTCTATGCTTTGAGATTGATTTATGATGTGAATAAAAGCATGATAAATACTGCAGAAGCATAGGCTGAAATGTCAGTGATTAAATGCTGCTATGGGTATCACCAACATTTGAAATTAGTTACATTTCAATGCTTTAAGCACAAAGGTCTTTGATTATCTGAGTTGCTTAGAGGCCATGCTTGTAAAGGATTTTCATCAGAATACTGCTTCTTACCATTAGGATGAGTTTAAATACGGCTACAAAACTGTAAGATATCTGAGGAAAACCAAATTTTATAGTACAAAAATATGTATTTGCTTGTAAATATAAGCATTTATTTTAAGTCCATTTATCCACTTTCTGGATGGCCGACAACATCCCTTAGGATCCACCTGAAGGAATGAGGAACAGTTGTGTGCATATTTCCCAAATACCAACAGCAGATTCTTGAAATTCACAAACATTTTTTGATACTTGAATGCTCAAGGACAAATTTTACAGTTTATTAAATTGCCGTATCTGGGGGAAAAAAATCCCATCGTAAACAGTACTCTTTATTGCTGCATTATATTTTGCCCATTTTCATCTTTCAACGAGCAATGGAGTCAGGAAGATCTCAAGTGTCCATATTTTATTAGAACTGAAGAAATTCTGCATGGTTTAGAGAATATTGACACTAAACTAATCAATTCAAGCTGGTTTAGGAAAAGACCAGGCTTTTATAAATATAAAATATTCAATAGTCTACTAAATGACAAAATTTTGAAAAAAGGAGGCCACTAAAAAGTGGAAAAATAGATCATTTTAAATAATGACTCCGTAGTGGAAGAATGTTGCCCATACCCATCTGTGTCCCAGACAGAGCTAAGGAGATGGTTTATCTCCTGCCAGGACAAAAGCCAGCACAAAAGGAAGATCTTACAATAGAGCATTCTGGTGAATCTTCACTTATGGTACCCCGTGGAGTGTGAAGTAACAATAGAGAAAGGAAATGTGACAGACTGAAAAAAATTCACAGAAAACCACAAGATGAGAATTGAAGGTTTTGTACTGAATGGAGCTGTAGGTGTGTATTTGAGTGCAATCTGGTTGTGTTTATGAAAGAATACAGTATCACTTTAAATTCTCTACTAGCAAAACAGTAAGTCAGGAAAAACCAAATAGAAAATAAAAATAGAATCTATGGTTCCTGTAGTGTGTCATTAATTATGTATATGTCAGCTAAACTAAACTGTTGCCAAAGGCAATTTCTTTGTTGGACAAGTAGATACATAGCCATGGGTAAAAACACGTCTCCATACCATGTAGATCCCACACTTACAGTTGTGATTGATTTCATTAACATTGAAGACCATCAATGTTTCTTTTGCTGGTGTACTCTCCAGCATCTGCTCTGGATGAGGAGGTAGGTTCTGGAGCTATCATGGTTCCATGAGGAGGTGGATTCACTGTTTCATGGCCTCCCTCTGCCCCTGCCCTGTGCAGTCCTCCCAACAGACATTCCCCCAGCACAGCTTTATGCCTTGGCCTCATCCATCTTTTTGCCACTTCTCAAGCAGCATGATTTGTAGGGAGTGACCTCCTATGTAGAGAACTGGCCCAGAAAGACAAATAACAGTTACACACACACCCACACCCATACACACAGAGACAAAAAAAAAAAAAAAAAAAAAAAAAAAGTGCCCAAGAATTCAGTCATTTTTTAGCTTTAAGTTATAAGATTTCTATGAAGTGGTTGAGGTAGAGCTCATAATTTGGTATAAAGTGCTTAGTGATGATGTGCAGCTACTTGGCACCCTATTTAACAGTATGCTTCATCCTTTCATTTACTATATCCTGTCTCTGATTTTCTAATTAGTTTCCAATCTTTGTGTTAAATCCTTGTCTATTAGTAGAATTTCAGGGGTTTTTACTCCCCAGTGATTTCTATAGCAGTTATGAAACATGAGGAGAAGTTACGTATACCCTTACGTGGTTTCAAATGTCAGCATTCACTGCCTTTATTCCTTGGTATGCACCTGGACTGTCACACTGCTGCTGTGTGGGGCATCAGTATAATTGCTAAGGCCTTCTGCAGATTCATGTGTTTGCCTGATGAAATAGAGAAGAAATATAGCCATATACCTCTAGGTGATGGAAATTTTGGTCTGAAACCACAGCGCTTGCCTGAACATGTAACCTTGCTCCCAGTTCACACCAAATGACACCAACCTTCATCCCACAAGTTCTAGGAAGGCACTTGTTTCATGTTCATGGAATGCACCAACTTCCCAATTTGTGCACAGCTTTAGAATTGAAGACAATGACTGTATAATTTATTCATAAACCAGTACAGTTCAGTGAGATCAGTCCAATGAGTCTGGAATTTATGCTGCAAGATGATTCTAGAGAGAATGCGAAATTGCACTGTGCAGAGGTAAAATTACCAGCATCCAGTGAAAAATTAGCAATCAGCTTGAAACAGGCCCAGTTCATATTATATGATCTTTTAAAGAACCCCAAAAAACAGAGGCAAGGGGGATCTACCTCAGCTAATTCATTTGCTAGAAGTACCTATCTGCATGATGAAGCAAAGCTTTAAAAGGTCGAGACAGATATAACTGGTTTTGTCAAGGTATTCTTCACTCTGATGCTGCTCAGAATTTGACAGCACTGTTCTTATATTAGGTTTTTGTCATGAATGCCTTGGTGTTTTGTACTCTGTGTATAGCAGGCTTCATACCATATTCTTAGACAAAAATAACTCCTTTGTGTTCAGCTGAGAAGATTGGCATTGTCTGAGAGACTGAATAGTGATAAATGAGAGAAATAAAAGAAGACTTAGAGATCTCTGAGACCTAGTGTGCCTGTAACTTTGCAAGGGAAAGTTCTAGGTAGTATCATAGCTGAGAAGTCTTTGTGGTAAAAAAAAATGGGATCCCAAACTTTCAGGCTATGGATAAGATATATATTCTTAATAACAAGGGAGAAGGTCCAGATTAGCAGAAGGAATGGATTCCACATCTCTGAAGAAGTCTTCCTTTGCATTTCAGTGTCTTTCTGAAACATATGCTTCAGTCAAATACATGTAATGGAGTTCAGTACAAAACAACCTGGATGTATTGTATAAAATCACCTGGCAACATCTCCTGGTCCTCCAGTCTTAAAAAAACCTTGAGAAATGAAGTAAAAATTGATCTATATTCTCTTTACTCTTCCATTTAAGAAAGAGTAACAAATAACATTTGGATATTTTTCATGTGTAGGCCAAGTATTTTGCTGTATTTGTAGTCTTTAAAATTAATAATTTACATATATTTTTGTGGCTTTCATAGCCTCAGATTCTTGGGCTATAATGAAAAATAGTCCTTTGCTTTAGTGACTGTCTTTTTCAGATAAATGTCCAGCTGATAGGAAATAAACCATCCTCATGAACCAACTAAAGTGGACACCTGATTTTCTTCAGCTCTTTTAAAGACTTCATTCAAAATCAGTTTTCCATTTTTATGTTTCTCCTACAAACACAAAATCAGAAACAAGAAAAATTTGCATTCCATACACTTACAAAAAGAGTACCTCTCTTCTGTTTTTCTGAAGAGTTAACCCTGAAACAAAGATATACTGTTAAAGACTTTACAGTTTGTGACAAAGAACAACATATACAACTTGGTCAGTAGACCATGTGTGGAAAGCTAAAAAAAGTTTTAATGAATAATAGGTCCCAAAAAGCAACATCAATTGTAAGCAACATCAATAGTTTCTTTTAAAATGAAGTTGGTCCAATTTTAAGAGAATTCTTCCAAAAACTCATAAAAAAAAAGAAAAAAAGGAAATATGTAGATTATAGTTTGCTTTTCAAAAGAGAAGAAGAAAATATATATTTTAAAATGTTTTATATACATGTTTATTGTACCACATGAGTTGTCTTTTGTCCCTAAGTGTTCTATTGATAATTTACATAAAATGCTTGGATGAGGACAGGCTCTTTGGCAGGAGTAAGCTAGCATGGAGTACACAAACCAAAATTCTCTTTGGGTGAAATACACAAAAGTGCAGTTTCAATTTGATTTAGTATTTCTAATGCCATGTAGTAAATCCTTTACTTTTCCAGTCTTAACTCAGCATTTCAGAATTTCAAGCTACTCTTCAGCAAGCTAGATCCTGCCTTGCTTATGCACAATTGTAGCTGAACTGTGTGAGAGTTCCTGCTTCTAAAGAAGCACACATTTCAGTCCTGACTTGTGTTGAGCATTTTTGGATCTTCCAACATACTTGATGCCAAAATACAATGCTACATGACAGTTCTGCAAGCAAACAAAAAGAGCACTCACTACATCCTCCATTTTAATTCTACTTTCACAAAAAAGCCTGTGATTTTAATATATAGATTTACCCAATATTATTGCTTGTATATAAGCAATATAAGTACTTTCTTGCATGAAGTACTTATTTTCTTTCAAAGTTACTGCTATGTTTAGTGGTTTTTATTTTTAGCAGAGCATACCAGTCAGGCAAATGCATGTAAAATATAGGAACTCTTGTCCAGATATATCTGTCAAGGAAAGCCTAACACTCTAAGCATTAGCTTTAAGACGTGCAGATTTTTACTGTTCCAATCTCAACCAAATAATTTTACTGCTTCTACCTTCCCAGGTACATAGTGGACCAGTAAAATTTACAATCAACTGAGTGTTTTGAAAAATCCAGGGTCCTGGCCATTTCATGTAAATACAAAACTGTAGTATTAATTCAATAGTGGTAGAATTAGTCTAGTGTTCATGGCCAAAATTTCTGTAGTCCAAGGTATGTGTTGTGCCTCCGTGTCTGGTTACTGCTCCCCATGCAGTTTAGTCGTATTTAGGCGATTTCGATTGAATGCAGTTTTCAAAGTCTGTTGGGGCTTTGCAGGATGAAAAGCACTTTATAAATGTAAAATATTTTATTATTACAGCTGCTTCCAAGAGAGAAGCTGTGTTTAGCTGAACATTCAGAAAGAAAATTTACAGAAATGTATTAGAAACTTTAATTTCGTTTCCAAACCACACTCACTAGAGATTCAAACTATTTGTCTTGAATTGTACCTGCCAAATTTTGATGACATGAAATTCCCCCTCCCCATTTAAAAGAGAGATTGACCACAGTCATACTGCAGACATTAAAGTAACCTGCATTATTAGGTTTTCTCCACATTCCAATCTATCTGCCTTAGGGTATTAAACCCTACTTTCATCTCTGTGAGGTTCAGTATTGCCAAATCCAAGCCATAAGGCCACGTCTAGACTACAAACTGAAAAGTGGGTTTGACTGCACATATGGGCACCCTAAGCCACATGTCCCACAATTTTTCCATCTCTACTTTCGTGCATAGCCCACTCACAGCTTGGTTTTAAATAATTTACACTGTTACAAAGAAAACCAACCTCCCAGTACTAGCAGATGAACCATTACTATGATTGATTTTGCCTGGGTGCAGGCCAGGCAGGCTGCCTGAACAAAAGCTTGGCCCACACAAAGCCACTGAGTATAATCAATGTTTCTGAGAGTAGTGAGAGTTTTTCCACCTCCTGGCACTCATCTAAATAACGCCTCGGTATTAGTTTAAGGGTTTGTGGTGTGAATTATGGGAGAGCTAGGTCTTGAGAATATTCTGAGATCCACACATGCCTGACAGTAGAGATGCAAATCCTAGACATAAAAAAGCATTGTAATAGTCTCAAAATCATGAGATTAGATTAATGAGATATTTCAAGTACACTGCCATCTTTTGATGCTGGAGCCCAAACCAATTAAGGTTCAGGATACACTCTGAACTTTTACCATGCAAAGATTATGTGTGCCACAAATCTGAAGGCTAGATTTGGAGAGCAAACTCAGTGCTTCTGCTCCTCAGATGGTAATAAGGTAATAAGGCAAACAATGACTGACTTCAATCCTCTGCAACACCCCTAGCCAGAAAGGACCTTAATAGCCAAGAGTAATCCTTAAGTATGGTTACATTAAGCACCCTCTGTATTCCTGGGACTGTCTCCTTTCCTTTAATCTTTCTGTGTGGGATAATTAAGATATTTTCAAGTTCTTTCAGGTATTGTAATTTCATAAAGTGTGCTAAGTCTCATTTGGTGACTTGGTATTAAGTCACTGCTATATTACCTATTGTATCAAAATAAAGAAGTTAGTGATACAAGAAGAACCAAATGGGAATGAGAGGATTCCCAAGCCTCTCTTTCAAGGTCACAGATTTTTTTATAATGGCATTACTGCAAGTGGCATGAGGTTGAAATTGGAGCTTCAGTGTTGAATGTCCATAGGAAGCAATGCATATTTGCGGGGGGGGGAACGATATGATATACTAACTAATGATATCAAAATAGACTACACTTCTAACAGGAAGAATGAATAAAGTCCTCCCTCAGATGTTTGGAATGAGTACTTGGGAAGAACTGCCATCACATAATTAGCACAAGTGTGCTGACACTAGTAATAAACATTAAGTAATGGAAACCATGAAAAGATGTAAACTATTTTAACAAGCTGGATAAATCAAAATTTTTATAACTATACTATTCATAAATATGATGCCTCTTTTTAACATGGAAGTGTGAATCTAATGTTAATTGAGCTAAAAGCTAGTAAAAAGACCATTCTGATTCCTGCATATAGGTAGTTAAAGTTCATATTGGCCTTTAAATCCAAACTGCTTACCTAAGAGCTTTCTGGGCTGGTGGTGACATGCTATTGCTGTATTTATATTTCAGACTATGAAATCTCATGTGCCACCTATTGGAAAGATGTTTTGGGTTGTTTTAAAGTGCACACTCAGAACCTCAGAACACAGATTATCAGAACTTGGCCAGCTACTCCCTTGGTGATTGTTTTACTGCATGGAGGCTCTAAACACAACTCCCTGTGAGATGATTGAAGGATTTCCATTGACTTCAACAAGTTTCAGATTGGATCCTTAATGCTGAAGCAAAAAGTATGCATGGCTCTTCCTTGTGACAGTTTAGAGAACAAATTATCTAACTTAAACAGGTTTTTTTTTGAAAGTGTTTTCTAGAATGTACAATAAAATGCATTTCATGGCCATAAATTCCTGTCCTCATTAACCATCATATCCTTTTGTTTTCTTTTATACTTGTTGATTGAATTAATCATAATAAAATAACAACTTTCCTCACTTTACAACAGAGAAAGTCATTAATGAATAAAGTCACTCCAGCACTTCAGTTTTAGTTCTTTTAACAGACCTTATACTGATACTATGTCTACAAGAATTATGAACTAGATTGGCCAGAACAAAAGAGTTTATTCTGCATAAGAGATCCTCTTTTTTTGTTAGAAGGAGCAAAAGATATCTATTCTATGCACAATTTATAAGAGGCTACATATGTAAATGGAGTACAGTTCAAGTAAGAAGCAGTCATGAAACTTTATATCAGCTAGACAGGGCAAAACCTCAAAGTTCAGGTAGGCATTTGAGCTACAATATTTACTGACATCCTCTACAGCTATAAAATACAAACACTATGCTATAACTTCTTTTATATAGAGAAATAATTTTTAACTAGTTTTCCTTTATGTGATTTGCATAAGGTAAGAAAGCCAACATAGATATGCTTCTTCACTGTTGTAAGGAGCTCTACAGCAACAGGTACTTTCATAGAATCATAGAAACTTGTAAAATTCTTTTTCACCAATTATTTTATATAAATGGGTGCAAAAGGCATTGCCATCTACTGAGTTAGGATAATCTTCTCAGAATATCAAATTTATAAAATATGTCCCCAAACTGTCTCCTGGACCTGCCTGATCTACTGGCTCTTTCTGACACTGTGCAAATATGCAGCTTTTATAAGTATTTCAAATGCTTTTCCTTTCTTGAAAATTCAACTGTGCAAAAAAATCTCTGGAGAGATATGCTCCCAAACCTCTGTCTCCTCTCCTGGTTGCTAAATCTGCTTCCCACACAGAGGAACCAGGTAGACAGACACGGGAATGCCAGGAAGTTGTTATCACACCTCTCATGCTCCAACAGCTTGCCAGAGTTTGCAATGGAAAAAGAAAAGGAGGGAGCTGGCATGAGGCACTAATTCTATTCAGCTGTGCAAGAGGTGGATGAAAATGAGCATCTGTGAGGAAAAACTCTGAAGGGAGGCTGCAAGACAAGATTTCATGATCCTACCCTCCTAAGAGGAAGCAAAGGTAGAATGTAATGAGAAAACCAAAAATCAAAGTACCATCTCTTACTGGCTGCTTATACCAAGGTGGCTTGATACATCCAAGCCCTAGAAAGGAAATAGGCACCTCCAAGACTGACAGGAGGCCAGTCTGGTTACCATCAGGGAAGAATCAGGCCAGGAATTTTCACCTGCAGGATTTTCCATTTACAGTAAAAATTGTTTTGTTGTTCTAATCAGGCAGGCATGAATATGTGAGATGAGAACTACATTTTAGATGAAAACTCCAAGAAGGAAGGACACTACTCTGGTTTTCTTCAGAATGAAAATTTATTGGAAATATTCCTCCTGAAAAACAAACTCAGATGTTGACAGTTATGAAAGCTTTATTTGTGTAACATTTCCATGCTAGGATACATTTTAGAAAGGCAACCCTTTGAAAATCTCTGAAGAATTGCAGAAAGGCCAAGTGAACAAACAAAATGTTCTGACATTTCCTTTCTTGAATACTGTTTATAAGTCATCTAAACCAGTTTGTCATTCCAAAGACTAAGGACTGAAGTCCCAAAATAAATGTCGCTCACAACAACCATGCTTTGCATTGGAAAAAGAATGTCTTCGTTGCCTGAAGGTTACAAGCATAAATAGAGTCAAGGTTTTGAATATTGGGTAACATGCATTTGTTGTTGAGCCTGTTTAGTTCCTGGACAGTGATGTGAGGTGCAACAGTGACAAGAGCTACTGTTATGGCCAGTTTTGAGCAATATGGACAAAGTTTAATCTTTGAAGAAGTAGTAATTTTAAAATAATCATTGCTGATTATCTCTGCTGACAGCGGCTTCATTGTTAAGTTGTTTTGTAACCATATAACTTTAACTACATTTTAATTCATAGTGCTAATCTGTTGTGATCATATAGATATATAGAGCATTAGATGAAAACTGAAATCCCACTGCACTTCAGGCTAGAGGATTGTTTTGCTTAAAACTCTGTGATTAAGCAACTACAGCTAATAATTATTTATTACCATGAAGGCATACTAAGTGACTTCTAAGCTTAGATGAGATGAGATAATTAATCCTTTAAAACCTAAGGCAGGGATTATCCTATTGCTGGTGAAATGCCACTATTAAAGTCAAGATTAATCAAAGAAAAATTAAAAATAGTAACATCTGGCTAGATTTTCTTCTTTCTCTGAAGTTTCTTCTGGAGTCTCAGAAAGAGAAGATTTTTTCTGACTTGGATTGAAGAAAAGATTTTGAAATCTTGACATTTATGGCTGCAAAGAATTGACATTCTTGTTCTTCCCTGAAGTGTTTTGATATTAAATTTTACATCGAACCTGGAGAATGGGTGGAATGTACTGAATATTCATTCCCACCCATGTCAATAACATTTTTCACACTTCACCAAACAGACTGTGCACGTGTTTCCATGTGTTATATTTGTGAGGGACATGACTCAACTGCAACAACAAAATGTTCTCACTGTAAAAATGCCTTAAAAACTATTAGTCATTTAGTCCTAGAATTTTGGAAACTTGACTCTCAGTGTGCATTTTGCCACTCTCTTAGTTAAAGTTTTGTAGTCAAAATAAGTTTTACTAAGATTTAGTTCAGTAAAAATGTAATTTTAAAACAGATTCTAGAGCCTTCCACTGAGATCTCAATCAGCTCTTCCTGTTATGTTTTCTTTTTACCTGTGAATTCAAGGTATTGAAAATTGCTGGAAAGGAAGTCTGGAATGGGCTGTGGTGTCCGTGTAGTCAGATGATACTTGGTTCTGTGTCTTAATTTCATTCAGACTGATTAATTCATTTATTGCATGAAACAGTTTGGGACTTAAAAAAAAAAAAAAAATTAGGTGACTGAAACTAACTTCTGATAGGAAATACTCTCAGTAGCCAAGAGTAAAAACCAACACATTGAGATAGATCCTTTAAGAGAGAGACAGATTTCCATTTTAGTTAAGGTTCCTAGTGTTTAAAATTGTGTCTGGAGTGTTAATGTGAAAACATTTGCTGAATTATAGCAGATCCCACATCTGCAAATAAGAAATTCTCAGTACTGTACACATGCATCATCATATCATGCAGATTATTTTAATAAAATAAGCTCTATACACTTTGATCAACTGTATTGCGGTTCATGGGTGAAACGCTGATACTGAGTGTGTGGCAAACCTGTGAATTTTTTGTGCAGGATGGGCCATTTCTGTCTCTTGGCAGGGAAAGGATTACACAGTATTACAATTATTAAAAATCTAATTTGGGGCCAGGTTTTGCCCTCAGGAACTTCCTTAATTTCAGCAGGGAGTTGTGCATGTTTATCTGATTGAAGAATTTGGACACTATCATTCTCGGTGAAGGTAACTTTTTTCTTTAACAAGAATGTGCACTAGTCAAATATAAAATCTGAATGTAGCAGGGATAAGTTTCCTACCAGGAGACAAATGTCAGTAACTATTCTGTTTTGATAATGTAAAGCAATTTCCTTGTAAAGTAAGTGAGGGATGGAGCAGAAGGAAGGAAAGAGGGATCTTCTTCCAGATACCTTGTAGGCTTGTTTTTAAATTATGACTTTGGATCTAACAACAGGTTTGGCAAGTGTTTGCCTAGGAAATCCTGGCACTGTGCCAGATTTTTTTAGCTGGTTTGTAGTAGAGTGTGCATTTTTTAAATACACTGTAATCATTTCAGACCACATAATTAGAAACACAAAGCAGTTTACTGAAATGTAGTGATATATTAAGAGTTCAGTTAATTACATATAAAGAAACAAGTCAGACTTCAAAACCTTTACTCAGTTTCTGTTTTATTTGCAACTGGAGCATGCTGATGGGACTTTGCCTCTTTAACATTGAGTAGGAGTTTCAGAATTTTAACCTGAGGGTAAAATTTTCAAAAGCATTTGAGTGACTGGCTCACTGAAAATCAATAGGACTTTCACTCCTTAGGGCAACACTTTACAAAATATGTAGATACCAAAGTCCAGTTCACTTCAGTGTCTATGTGTAGTAAAAAAAGTCTATCTTTCCTGTCTTAAATTTCCTTGAAATAGAAGTGTTACACTTCAGTGTCATCTAAGAGTTTCCAAAAATGTTATCACAAATGGACAGGCTGTTATTCTAATTCTTTTTTTGTTTGTTTGTTTGTTTGTTTGTTTGTTTGTAAAATGTTTTGGTACTCTTTCTTCTTCAACACATGCAGAGATCATAAAATATGTTTTGGATGAAAAGCCACATTGTCCTAAGACTTGTCTTAAAATCTTACTGTAAATGTTCAAGAAGAGTTCTTCACTCTACTGTAAATTTTCCTAGAATTTAAGAAAAAAATAATTCCCACTTTTCAGTCTATTTAATGTCTTTTTTGATATAAGTGATAGTTTATCTCCTTTGAAGCCACAGCCTGACCTAAATTATTTTGTTTACGTTACATATAAGAGCAAGTAGAAAAAAAAATTGTAATATGGCATCTTAGGGAGATGAAGACATAAATCAGAACTAATTAGTAATTCTTATTAATGAGAATATGTGTTATGTTTTCCATTGAATCTCTCAAATGTAATTTACTGAGATAATTAAAAGCTGTCAGTATAGAAAAACCGCAGTATTCAGAATATCTTTGGGTTTAGAATCTCCAGCATGGGAGGGTATCTTGGTTCTCTGACATGTTTTCTGTATGAGCTTGAAAACTATGCTAACTTGTTGCACAACAGCTTACAAGTTCTCAACAGTTGCGTTTATTACAATTTTACCTCACTTTCAGACAAGTTCTCTTATCAAGCTCCAAATCACATTTTAGGCAGCTTTGAAGTACATTACTAATCTATTTATTGCTTAACAGAAAATAGCCTGACAGTCCTTTCTGTTTTAAGGTGCAAAGTAATAAATGTCGGTTTATTTTTTGCAATCATTTATCTGAGCCTGTTCTTACTCTCAAAGTATCTGGCTTTGAAACAAGTCAGAAGTGCAGTACTCTAATGGTCTTCTTGGAACTAACAATGAAAATATAAACACAAATTTTGAACTTTTCTTTCCATGATGCCTTAATTCTAATTCTGGCCTTTTTCTGTCATTATTAAAACTTGGCAGGCCTAAGTTTTATGAGAAATTGAGGATTCCTTTTTTTTTTTTTTTTTTTTTTTGTGCACATTCAGTGATCATGTGGTTTGCAAGGCTCTCTGACAGTCATTTGTACTTGTCAGTGCATACTCTTCTATTCCCTGTGGCTGTTTTGTGCTGCTAGACAGGTGTGTGCACTCTGCACAAAACTTTGCCCTTTGGACATCATTAGACTGTCTAAGAAACATGGAGAATGGGATCCTGACAGACTTATAAATGACCATGCAGAAGGGAATTCTCTTTTGGGATCTTTATGGAATGTATGCCTTATATTATTCCACATCCATTGAGAGAGTGTGGTTTTCCCATCACAGAAAATGCAAAAAGCAAGATTTAAGGTGCAGATAACTCTGGATACCATTCTCTCTGAAGAGTGATGGATGGCTTTACCACTATGTTTAGGTTCACTCAGAAGCAAGGCTGTCAAGATAGGAGGAGCAGTTAAGTTGAAAAAAGTGTGTAGCTATATGTAGCACTTTATCCCTGGGTACGTGTACAAACATTTAAATTAATCTGGTTGAAGGGTTTCTGCCCTGTGTCTTCTCCACAGTCACTTTTCAAGCATCTGAATAAACAAGGGCCTTTGCACCATGCCAAGCTGCAGAATGAAGCTCTCTTGTACCCTTGGGAGCAGTGAAATCCAGACTCCTAGACCCTTCACACTGAGCACTCCACCTCTCCAGACACTCAGGTATAGTCAGGATGCCCCGGCTAATCTTAAGCATCATAATGGAAGATAAAGGAGAGAGAATTTATTGCCTAGGACTCAAAGCATATAGAGTTTTATAGATCAATAAGAACATCCTGAGTTATGCCCAGGGGCAAAAAGGAAGCCAGTACAGACTTCAAAGACCTTGTGTAATATATTCCTTATGGCCAATATTACAGATGAAGCAGAGCAATGTTTGACACAAGCCATCGAGTCTGACTAGAATGAGAACAGACTATACACTGTGTAAGGCTGTTTTGGAGGCTATGAGGATAACTTAGTGCCTTCACCTTTGAGAACTTATCACAGCATCTAACTAATGATAGCAAAATATATTTAAATCTGGGAACTTATTCTGAGTTAAGCAAGAAGAAACACCTTTTGATTCTGAAGTTCACTGAGGAAGAATAACCAAATGTATCTGATCAGAATTCCTTCAAGCAACTTCTAATCTCTCTCAGGGAGACTCAGAAAAAGACTGCAAGCTCTAGGTTTGATAAGGAAAGTATAAATCAAATTAGCTGACAAACTCCTCAGCAGTCTATTTACCTTTCAAAGCAGGGAGGTTGACAGTACTGACCAAGACACTGAAATCACAATATTTTTGTACAATATTTGTAACAAGTGGAAAACTTGTGTTTTCCACAGAGTGTGGAAATGTGATACAGAATGTGTACTCTGTATCTACAGCACAGAAAAATTAGGTAATCTGAATTCTCTTTTCTGTGGCAAATTCTGTGCCAAACTTTTCCTTTAAAAAGGGTGCAAGAGTCTTTTCTTGAGATCTTCCTTCTCTAAGGGACAAGACCAAGATATATGTGACAAACCAAGTGGTTTCATCTAGACTAAATTTGAAAGGATGATCATTAGCTTTCATTGAAAGCTGAAAAGACTGAGGCCTAGCAAGTTCATTGTAGACCCAGCCCTATAACGACTCCAAAGTCCCATTCGTTTTCCCTGTGAGAAGATTATATGCCTTATTTCAAAGAAAACAACTCTCAAGGAAACCTCTAACTTTCTTAAGACTTGTGTAATGTGGGAAAATCTCTCTACTAGGAAGAGGTCCCCTGACTGGTATACACAGGTACTGTAGATAACTGGAAAATTGGTTCCATGCTTTTAATTACAGTGGCTCAGTTCAGCACAGAGACTATCCTGCAGGGAAGGTGAGATGTGTAAAGATCTGTATGATCTGTGAATATGAAAAAAAAAAATTAAGTAGGACTTGAACTTTAACAATGTTCACTGCTGTTGGAAAAAAATAATGCTCAAATGTTAACGATCTGTAATGTACATATATTTTTTTGATTATTTGCTTACGAAAACTTGTTTTTTTAAGGGAACGTAACATCTTTGCTTTTGGGGTTAGATTAGATGCTCCATGAGAGTGGAACTTGGAGCTTTGTAAGGGGTAAGCAGGGATCCCACTCCTCCATACATTACCTGCTGAAAGATCTCACTCTGCCTTGCAACATTCTTGTTATTCCAGAACTGGGTTGGGCTAGTCATAATAGATGCAGGCAATCAACTCAACTTCCCCACACACAGCTCTGCCAGTAAAACTCACTTCACCTTGCAACACTCCTGTTTTTCTTGTGTCCTTTAAGCAAAAGCTATCAGTTTGGCACTCACTGTGGATGTGTCCTTACTCCTGCTGAAATCCAGGATAACTTTCTTAGTGATGCAAGAGGAAAGTGTTGCTGACATAGACAAATGTCTGCTTGTGACTAGGGTGAAACAAAGTTGTCTTCTCTGAATGGCAGATTTTGATCCTGGCAATAGATGTAACTAACCTGTGTTCCACTTAGGATTTTATTACAGCAATAAAATCAGTGTGACTTTAGATATCAACTCAGTTACAGAGAGTGTGAGATTACAGTCTAACCTTTACATAATATGGCCTTCTTCAAGGCTGTGCTTTTTCCCAAGAAAAAGGTTCCCTTTCTAGTTAGAACACTAGAGTTTTCAGTGTTGATCACTGCTGTTTTATTTATTTTGAAAATCTGTAGAGCATTCACTATGATGCAGACAAGCATTGGCCTACTGGCAACATATCAGTTTACACTGGTGTTTGTATCTATGTGACTTTATGTAAAATCAAGTAAGTGTGTGACACAATAAAAAAGTATGCCCAAGTAAGTATGCCAAAATTTTGAAAAAAGAGTTGCATGTTTTCTCTTTGCTTCCTTTATCACATGAAACAATACATTAAAATGTAAGAATGCTCTAGGTAAGGTACAAAACTAAAAAAGACTAGTTTGGTGAATGAGCATGGTGAGAGGCTATGGATGTGGATACATTTGTACCAAGGAGCCTAGAGGAGATACTTTTTATGTGTGGTGATACAGAAATGCATACTTAATACTCTGCACACCAGGGAGAGAATATTCCCCTAAACCAAGTAATTTTCCTTGCAGTACTCCCTGTTGATCAAAGCTGCATAATTTAAAGCATCTAGAGGTAGCTTTAAATTATTCACAATATTTTTTAAAAAATAATTTTGGTATATTGCAGACAGTATTTGTGTAACTAGCAGTCTTCTGTAAGTTCTAGAAATTTTTGCATCCTTATAGAGCTCATCTCAGTGTGAGAGGAGGGTACATAACTTTGCATAAATTGGGCAGAAGAGACTCATTCTGACACCGTGTTAGTCACATCAAGCAGAAGTACCAGGCACGCAGGACCATAGGGAATGGCAGGGCAGAGCCGGCAGTCTCCAAGTCTCAGCCTGAATGCTGCTGTGTGCTGGTTCCTAAGTTTTCTGATACCCTCAAAAGCCCCAAATAGGAATCCTGCAATTAGTGCATCTAACTCCTCCTTTACTGCAGTCTTCTCTCCTATTGGTGAAAGGTCTTCGCAGCTCATGTAGGGACCCCACCCCTTTTGTGGGTTTTCATTCTGAAGCTATCCACAACTTTACACCTGAATGAATGCCAAACCTCTCCGAATATATAAAGGAAACCTTCAAGAGCAATTTCAGTTACACAGAAGAAGCAGAAGGAAAAGACTTAATCCAGCTCTGTCAGACAGAGACTGAACCAGCCATGCTTCTCCCTGCCATTCACTTCTATGGCTTTCTCCTGGCTTGCATCTTCACGAGAAGCTACTTGGCTTTCAAGAACGATGCCACAGAGATACTTTATTCCCACGTTGTTAAACCCGCTGCGGCGAGCCCAAGCAGCAACAGCACGTTGAATCAAGCCAGGAACGGAGGCAGGCACTACACCAGCGCTGGATCCGACCGTAACAGTGAGTATCCCACCGGCGGCACTTCCACCGCAGCCGTGGGCGGCAGCCCCGCCTGGCCCGGCCCCGGGAGCGGGAGAGGCGGCGGAGCCCGGCCGGAGCCGCGCATCCCGTGGCAGCGCCCCGGCCCCCCCGCCCGAGCGCGGCGCTCCAGGGAACCGGCGCCTGGGGGAAGCCGGGCCACGGCGAGATGCTGCAGGTTCCGGGCCGGGATCTGCCTCGCCGGGCGGCCCCCGAGCCAGCCGCCCTCCCACCCCCGTGCTGGGAAGTCCTGTAGGACCGGCTCTTTCGGGCAGGTTACTTCCTGAGGGAGGTTCATCTAGGAATGCCGCGTTCTATGGCATCTATCCGGCAGGGAAGCGAGATAAAGAAAAAGGAGAGAGAGGCATTTCCAGAGCGCTCGCTTTTTTGTCTCACCTCCCTCTGCGGGCAGGGGAGGTGTCTGGGCTACTTTTCAAGTGCAATAAAAATTTCTGAATTTTGTTCCCGCTGTTTAGTTTTACTTCCTGCTGTAGCACTTATCCGCTTAACACCTCCAGCAAAAGTAAACAAATCAGCTCGTAATTTACCTGTGATCTCTGCTCTAACTTGCCTTTTTTATATCCAGTCTTTTCCTTCTGAGTTTTATGTATATGTCAGATACCTGGGGATCTGGAAACCTGCTGACTTTATCTGTTCCCTCCCCTGCACACCGCCTTAAAATGAAAGAAATCCAGACAGAGAAACATGCACATACACCAATCCACCCACAGCAACTTGATAAAAATAGAGTCATCCCTGGAAAGTGAAGGCAACAAGTGACACCGATACCTTTCAGCTAAGCCAGGTGTGTCAGCTTCTGTGAATGCTAAGGGGTTTAATACACAGGAAACATCTCATCATTATGAGATTACTGGAACAGCTCAGTAGGTATGCATTGTCACTGAGCTGTCACTGGTGAAAAGCTGAGCCGGGGAAGACAGAAAAACAGAAGGAAAGGCAAACTCTGCTCTGTGACCAGCTGCTTCCAGGTACATTCCTGAGTGCAGCTGCAGAAAGGCAAGCTTGAATCTTTTCTGCAAAGCAGGCTGTAGAGCAGCCCTGTCAATTGTCCCTGGGATCAGCCTGCAGATTTAGAGTCCCTCTGCCTGCCCACCCTGAGACACAGAGGACAGGGTGAAGCTATCTTAACTCAGTGCCTCAGTTCAGAACTTGCTCCCAAAAATCCAAGTAGAAACAGAAGCAGCCTGTAGCTGTAATATGTAGATGTACCTTCAAAGCCTTTTATGATTCACTCTGAAATGTTTCTAGCAATTACTTCTATTTTAAAAGCGCTAGTTAATTGCATTGTGTGTAGAATCTGTGCCGTAATTGTCCTTCGGAAAGAGGGAGAGCACAGCCAGTAAAGATTGCTTATTAAAATTAAGCACACTGTGGGCGTTTATTTCAAAGTGTAATTACTGAAATAAACAGTTGTGTTTATTGCAGGGTGCAGAGCTGCACATACAGACAGGTACAAACACGCCTCTATGAGAAGCTCTGCATGTTGATTCTGTCAGCTGCCTGAGAGAATTTGCAGGATCCTCTATGTTACATATCTATATGTAGTCTATACAGACTACAACAGTTACAAAGATGGTGTTCTCTTGAGAGAAAAACAGCCCCTCTGAAATTGTTACTGCTAATCATTAGAACTTCCTAGGCAGACCCCATTCTGTGGTAACTTCAGCTGTTACCACTTCTGCAGTGTCTGCTAAGAGCCGCAGAGCTCATGGGAGACTTCAGTCCACTGCAACCATGGAATGAGAAGAAACACACTATTTGAAATTCATCTGAAAGCATTTCAACTGTTTCCAAAGCAGCGTTTTCCCCCTTACTCATGATCGAACATAATTGTTATAAACATCACAGTGCAGATTCCCTATACTGAGAGCAAGCAGGAAACATTTCTTCCCTTGGGGCATTTTTTCTCTTCTAAAAGGTATGTCCCTGAGAAGAAGGATAGAGAATAAAATTGCCTCTTCTACCACAACTGCTGAAGTGCATGTCATTAGGATTTCTTTATGCTGTGGTATTATCCAGAGATACCATCAGCACTTGAGGCCCTTGTGTTGGGGGACACAACAGCAAAGAGATGTCCTGAAAAGATTACAGCCTACTTTAACTTCTGCAAAACATACCTGGTTAACGTGAAAATGACTGGTTAAGGAAATCACTCCATTCTGAATCTCAGTGTTTCTTGTTCTGTGCATTCTGCAGATCGCGTTCAAGTTGGTTGTCGAGAGCTGAGATCCACCAAGTACATCTCAGATGGCCAGTGCACCAGCATTAACCCCCTGAAAGAACTGGTGTGTGCTGGTGAATGCCTCCCTTTGCCACTGCTCCCCAACTGGATTGGAGGAGGTTACGGAACCAAGTACTGGAGCAGGCGGAGCTCGCAGGAGTGGAGATGTGTCAACGACAAAACTCGCACTCAGAGGATTCAGCTTCAGTGCCAGGATGGAAGTATAAGAACCTACAAAATAACTGTGGTCACAGCCTGCAAGTGCAAGAGATACACCAGGCAGCACAATGAGTCCAGCCACAACTTTGAGGGAACCTCTCAAGCAAAACCCATCCAGCACCACAAAGAAAGGAAAAGAGCCAGTAAATCCAGCAAGCATAGTACAAGTTAGAAGTCAGACATTCTCTGATCTCTCATCTCCCTCTCCTTGTGCCAAAATTGAACTCACCTGTAACCATTTGCTTTACCATTCTGACTGCTTAAAGACAAGTCTGCCATTGCTGTGTTCTCAGTTGACACTACATGCTTATTGCTTTGACCAAAATCAAAAGGGGCATTCCCAGCATATGGACCTTTTGGGTGATTTTTCAAATGCTCAAGATGGGGAATAATACAAGCCTTCCAAAACCACACTATAAAGTTTTACAATTTCTCCAGCCATGGAAGCAAAGAAAATTTGCTAAGAGTATTCACTGAAGTCAATTTTGTAAAATGATGCTTTGTTGTGTGTTTTCCTGAGAACAGTTATCACATCTATTGCCTTTTATATCGTGTTTTATGATCTTCTGACAACAGCTTAAAAATACAACACCTTGTATCTGCTTTCAGATTAATTCTAAGCAAAAGTGCTTTGCATGCTCACCTTTCTCTTATCTCAGTATACCAAAAATTAAAATATGCATGGCAGCAATCAAAAAGTAAAGCTGAACAAACTATTTATTTGTTGTTGTAATTATTTAATGAGCTTTTATGTGTGTTATTTCCCTTCAAAATTTCCTTATGTTTATAGCTTTTCATATGTATCAAAGTATTTTCCTATGATTTGGGGCTGGATTAGAACATACATTTTGTAGATAATGTAAAATAGACATTATAGCATTTAGGTATATATATTTTAATTTTGAACATTCATAGGCTTAGGTTTTATTTTGACATAGCATCATAAAAACTGTATTTTTCATTCTTCATCTTGTATTATTTTTGTTTAAAAAGTGTGCAATCAAAAGACAGATATGACTTCCTTTCAAATTCATTGGTTTCTTTTTTTTTTTTTTTTACAAAAATAAACACTGCCAAAAAACTGTATTGTCTGGCTCTCTGTATGAAAAGGCACACATTTCAACCAGCCACAACACTTTAAAAAAGGGAGAACATTATTTGGTTTAAAAAAGTCTATCCATGAAACTTAACATTGAAACAATCTTTCTCAATATAAAAATCTCATACGACTGTTTAAACAGATGGTGCTTATTAATGGTCCAAGTCAGGTTCTTATTTGACAATTCTCAAGTTCTGCATTTCAGAAGAAGTGTATATTAGAGAAATTTTACAAGCTAGTGAGACACTGTCATTTTTTTTTCATTAGTAATGATCAAATCAGAATAATGGTATAAATTACATATGGATTCATTTTTTTCTATAGAACCAATACAGTTCTGCACATTTATTCACAAATTCTTCTAGAATGTATCAGAAAATTAGTAATTAATCTACTTTTCAACACACAGTGCATTGATCACCTGTTCTTAATCTTTCAAGCTATATTTAAACACTATGGGCAAGATTTCACCATGGGATTCTGCTTGTGTTCTTAAATCATTAACTTTTACAATCCATTTGCACCCAAAGTAAAAATTACACAAGAGGAGAGTAATGAAAAATCTTGCCTGATAAGGTCTCACCCAAGTTCTCTTTGACCTTCTTTTTATCTTATCCTATTTTGCATTTTAATTCCAAAAGATTCATCATGAAGTTCTTGGCAGAGATCTTGGTCATTAATGGAGAACTGTTTGAAAATCACTGCTGCTGCCTGACTTGACTTACTGAATCCTAAATTTTCTCAACAAAATGTACTGGTTTTTCCTCAAAGTTACTTTCAAGAATACACTTTAAACTTTGCCATATATAAGAGAGAGATACACTTTTAAATTCAATTTTAAGTGATCCACATGGTAGCATAGTTAAAAACCCCCATTGCATTGATGAACTAGTTGTTTCAAATTCAATTTTGTGACTGTGAAAATATCAAAATGGTGAGACCAGAGACCATTTATACTTAAATTCTCTGATCTTAAAGGTGCTTCTTTTAAGCATAAAAGGAGACATGATGAATAAAGGCATTAGCAGAGAGAGAACTGAAATGACATTGCTGCTAGGCATATCAGTTCAGCAGACTTAGAGATTTATTATTTTTTTTATTTTAACAGACATTATAGTCTCGTTCAATCATTTCATGACAGAAATTTTTTTTCCAAATGCTAAACTTCTATAATTTTTTTAAATTGCTATCCAGCTACTTATTCAAGATGATAAAACACAAAATATTGAGATAATGGACCAAAATATAATCAATTTCAATGCCAATAGTCACTAAAAATCAGTAACGCTGCTCTACCTGTTCTGTGTTTAACTTCCAGAAACAAGAGTGAAAAAGCTGCACATCTTAACTCTTCTGCCAGTGAAGTTGGACTGTAGGAACAAAATACATGTCTAATATCAGTTTACATTTGGAAGTAGGGATAATAACTTCTAGATTGTCTTTTTATGCAAAATTACTCAAAGGGAAATAATCTGACACACTTCAGCTAAAATGCCTTTGTGAAATTTTGCTGTACATGCTATAGAAAGGTCATGGGGCCCATTTCTAAGTCTGGCATATTTGAGGGAACATGAGGGGAAGCCAGCAGGAGCTGTGTCCATCAGCAGCAACTTAACTTTGACGTGCCACCTGAGTTAGCTAAGGCGTCTTCTCTGGCCATGACTGGTTGGAGAAATCTGTAGGAAAGCAGCACTAGAAACATGGCCATGTAGAATTTTCTGAAGGAGTAATGTGATGCAACTTGTAGCTCTGAATGCTTCAACGTGGCCTATACAATCTGCCTTCTGTTTCATCCTGTTACATAGGAACTCACAGGGGTCTATCCAAGGATGCAGACAAAAGGCACTACACAAGTACATCTAATTAGTTTCTTGTGGAGAATCTTCAGCATGTAAAGTTGCAGTGGGTAGGATATGGGCTATTGCTTTTGTGGAGGTCAGTGGCCAAAATTTCTCAAAGACTCAGTGAAATAATATTGCTTAAACTTAAATAATTTTAGATACAATACATCTCAAGTTTGCTTCCGAGTTAAAAAGACAAACATGCTAGAATTTTTACCTAAAATATTAAGTCAAATAGATAAAAGAAGTATATAAATGTTTTGAAAAAGTACAATGTAGAGGCAGATTAGATAACTTTTATACATTAGACTATAAATAGTATAGATTTATTACACTAAGATGATATAGAAGTTGACTTTCTCAATGATGTTCAATCATATAGGCAGATCAGAATTCCAAATGCTTTCTTAAAAAGCATTTCAAATATCTAAAAAAGAACCTAATATTTTTTTAATTTCTCATACTTGCTTCTTTAGAAAACTAAAAGTGAATAAATTAGAAATAATCTGTTAATCTGCCATCACTATTTCATTACTTTTGAGTTGATGAAATCTGCTCCCAGCTAAGGGGTAAATTGTTTTATAATGAGTGGAAATCAATTTTCCTTAGACATCACTAGAAACAAACTTAGCCAGATGCTGATTGTTTTGATAGCACGGAGGCACTCAGAGGCACACTTCTTAGAGGCAGTGGTAGATAGTATGTGCCATTAAGACATTTATCAACCATGGAAGTCATAAGGACCTGACATTTGCAATCTGGACTAGAAAGGCCCTTAAGAAGTTTATTTATTCAGTTATTTAATAATAGTAACAAATCTGCTGCTCTTGCCTTTCCAGCAGCCTTGGAATCAAAACCACCCAATCCAAGCTTAGTCATTTGTTTGGAAATAAAGCAGACATTTGATTAACACCCTTCAAAATACCTAACAGATTTCTGCTAGTAAATCACTTTAGTCCTTCTAACCTTGACCTTTATATCCTTCCTGAAGAAGTACAACATTAATCAAGAAAGGACTGTTCAATACATTCCACTGTGAGAGTCTTGTTGCTACAGTATTAACCTGGAGGTGTTCAGCTGAAAATTATAAGGAATCCTTAGAGTTGGAAGGTATCCTATTCTCATGATGCATTTCCTTTCCCCGAGGCCAGGCAAGGGGCTTTGATTTTAAGTTCATTGACATACATATAAACATCACCCCAGGCTAAACCTGAAAATTCTCTAGAGATTTATGAGCTAAGCAGACATTCTGTCACTGGATTTGCTAATTTTGCCTGAACGTCGCCCCCACAAAAAAGCCTACCCATGCATCTTTCTGAAAGACATCCAGCCTTTCAGCTCACTCCTTCTATGAGTTATGTGGACTGACACACTAGAAAAGTGTGATTTACAGGAGATATTGCCTACCACTGAGCTAATAATCAAATATCTACCTTACTCTACTTCCATGACAAGAAAATACTCTTAATTTTTAATTAATGCTAATTGAACAACATACCATGAAAATAAGTAGTCTCTACTAATTGCTGAGAGAAATCTGTAGAAACACTGGACTGTAACTCCATTTTGGGAGTTTGCATTTTCTTACCTCCCTTTGGTTTGACATGATAGTGAAAGAGGTGATGTTACATTACCTGAAGTTCAGGCCTTCTTAATGCTTCTTTACAACCACAAAGAAATACAGAGGATGTCTTAATAGAAATGAAAATCTGGACTAATTCTTTAATAGGGATGTTTGTGGAATATGGTACTTCTTGAATATTATGGAAAATAAAATAAAATAATAAAATAAGCTCAGCTGTCAGAAAAGAGGCCTAAATCAAAGTCCCCTGAAATGGTAATATAGTTCTGTTTAGTAAACTGCAATGGGAACTCCTGTCAAAAAGTGATTTTTTACTACTGTCCGCTTAAGTAAAAAATACTAAATCACCAAAAATTGCTTTGAACACTTTGTCTATTTCTTGTCCCCTGCTCTATTTTAGTAGTTGTACAATAGTGTATAACTGTCTCGTTGTTTAAACCCTTAGCTGTTGTGAGCTATATATACATATACTTGCTTTTTGATACATAAATATTTTAAATCTCTTGTTAGCATATCTGGATGCATTATTTTTTTTAATTTTGCTTCCTGAGAGGAAAAGCAATGCTCTGACTTGGCTTAGGACTTCTGTGTTTGATTTGTTTTGTTAGCCCCAGTGAGAAGTGACTTAGTGAAGAAGCTGTAAAGCAACTTAGTAAAAGCATAAACCAGTCTGTGAAATCTGATGTTTGGTTGGCTAAAGAAGAGCTATCCAGGCACAGTCATTAAAGTTCTTTTATATAAAACACTGGAGAGTTGAGAGAGAGGGCCTAAGGAGAAAAGTGCTTGCCTGGTCCTACCACAAGAACAGCCACTGAGAAATGGAGTGACTATTCAAAGCTTTAAAACACTCTGCAGCACAAAGACTTTGTTTTAGTTGCAGCTGAAGCAAGTTTAAACATCTGTTGCTTGTTAGATTATTTTATTTATTTGCTTATTTATTTATTAATTTACTTTGGGATGAGTTGGAGAAAGCTTTTTTAGATTCCCTATGGCCATTAAGTTCAGATGGAGAACAGAGGTCTGAGTGTTTCTAAAACGTAAAGCTGCGAAAATTTTGGTTTTAGCAAGGAACACTTGCTTTTGGTGTTTGTTTTTTTTTTCTTCATTGAAAATCATGCTGAAACCTTTCCTTTCATGCATCTTCATTGCAATTTTTAGGACAGTAGCCGGAACAGCAAATAGCACCTGGGAATTGATTGTGTCTCTGCACTGCATCTTTTGTTTTCAGATATTGAAATGCCTGAACCTGGGTATTTCTTTCACTTCTTCTAGTGAAAGAAGAGAAGATGGATCAAAATAAGGGAACAAAATGGCACATGGAGGACAGCATGTGCTGTGTGTTCTTCATTTTCTTCTAATCCTCACAACTTTTCATGAGACTTCAAAAGACTTGCTCCATCTGCAGATTGCCAAGCCCAAAAGCCCACGAACATCGCTACCCCTGGATGTAGCAGGCTGTCAAATCTAAATACACGTGGTATAAAACCATTTCTGACTGTCTCTTTGCCTTTACTTCCCATGCAAAGGGAAGAATGCACAGCACAGTGTGTCTGTACCATTCCACACTGAACCAGGGAAGTCAGGGAGACTTTAGAATCTGCCATCTTCACAGAAATGCACATTCCACTGCACTGTTCATATCTTCTGGTGGGTGATCACAGCCTCCTATTTCTGAGGAGAATGAATACTGCCTAAGCTGACAAGATTAATGTACAGGTTTCTTAGAAAGCTATCAGTCTGCCACACACCTGGACTTCCTTGTTGAAGAATTTGGCTCAAAATCCTACTTACCACCTACATAAAATATATCAAGTATCATATACATATATAAAATTACAGTAATCTGATTTTGTGAACAAGACCATCAAGAATACATTAGTGAGTTGTACATAAAACCTCTACTAGCTGTTATGCAACTACTGTCCCCATGTTTTCTTTTGATCTTTTTGTAATCAGTTATAAATCTTGACATCTCTCCCAGAAGAAAATGTTTGCAATATCTTTTGCCAATAATAAAATAAATATTAAGGATTTTCATTTTTATTTGCTTAATTTAATACTTCTTGGCATACATCAAGCCTGCATTAGACAGATCATTCAAGCCACTGTCTGAATCTTAAGAACACAGTACTTTGTGGTACTCTACCTACTCAAATGCTGCAGTCCCTTGCAAATCTCTTTGTTTCTGCCCTTCTCTTTGAAACTTCTGGCTTTAGCAAAATAAAATCCTCTTTCCCATGGTGTTTCAATGACCAGGCTCATTTCTTTCCTGTATTTACATTACCTGCCCCACAATTCTTTTCCATACACACACCTCTCTCACACACACACACACACAGAAGGATGCATTACTTAATCCATTTTCTGAAGCATTCAATACTGAAGAAAACAATATATGAAAAAAACACAATAGTATTGGCAGAGGTAAGTTCCAGGAAGAATTTTTAAAGAAAAATGAGTTGTACTGCATTACTCAGAAAAATAGTAGCTTGATACAGAGCATTTTTCATCAAGTAGTTGGTTTGCATCCAGCTAGATTAGTATGTTGGAAAATGGTTAACCTTTGATGGTTGCTCAGTGGTGTATGTTAAACAAGCTGAGTCTCTGTATAATTGTTGGATGACAGGTAGCCCACATTGCTGCAGTGGGGAAAAATCTGTAACCTTGATCTTTCTAAAATCTGAACAGGATCAAAGGATTGACCCTTTCCATTCTGACATTTTCATGCTAAAACTGAAAAAGTCAGCAAAGGATGAGGCAAAGGATCAGAACAAGACTACTGTTTCTAGGGACCACCATGCTGCATGTTTTGCTCACTATAAAGCAAATGTTTGGAAAGAGAAAAAAGATTCACAAGCCTTACCAACAAGGCAGACTGCACTTCCATTTACCAGCTACCAAAAGAGTTAGAAGGTAACAGTAAAAAATCAAAAGAAGAGGATAAAAAGAACTACTTGCACATGATTGTTTTATCTAACGTATGCCATGTAAATATGCAATGAAGACTAAGTCCAGTTTTTGTGTAGGATAGTGCTTTGTCTTGCCTGCTGCAATTTCAGTCCCCAATGGAATAGTTTGGACCAGTCTTCTTTTATGGAGTAAAAACTGACATGGGTGGAATCCCTCCTATATGAACTCTGGAAAACTGACTTCATCTATATTCCTTAGATGTAGGGCCAATGAATAACATTCCTGGTATTCTTAAAGTAAGGACCATTATTAGCATGACAAGAGATGCAGAAACAATGCTTTCAGTGAAGCAATAAATAGTGAAACATGTACACCTATACATACCAAATCTGCAGATTTTCATTGGTGTTACTTGATTGTCTTCATCTCTTGAAGTTTGGTGAACTCTTTCATATTCCTTCACAAACATTCCATGAAAATAACACAGAAGAAGGTAAAGAATAAAACACAGCATGATTATATACACACATCAAAATTAAACCAAAGATTTAGAGCCATGAAAATCCCAACTTTTTTCCAAATCTAACTTCAACTCTTATATATTTTCTAATGTTTTATTATATCATTCTGCATCACTGGCATCTTGACATCTGTGGCTCAACACCACTTACTTAACCAGTTTGTAGACTATCTCTGCTTTGAATCATCTTGAGAAAAGCAAACTACCAGTAGTCCTTCCTCAGAGGTAACTTTCTTCAGTCATCTGTCAAAATTAAACATTTCTCTTTTTACTGACATGATAGGGCACTATCTCAATGGCTGGTGCCAACTCTTATGTCACAGTGACAGTGGAAACAGCCATAGGGATTTCCATCCCACAACTTGCATGTCTTTATTAGCGTCACCATCCAGTGACTCACTGCACTCTGACAGCCAATGACCCCAAAGACCCTAAAGACCCTAAACCACAGCTCCTATACACAGCACAATGTATGGTGATGTTAAAGCTGAGCAGATAGGCCTGCCCAAACCTGGCATTACTGAACATCCAACTGACATACCTAGAATCTACAAAGACCCTTCCAGAGCCAAGTGTTTAAGACCAGTCAGCTGTTTCTAATGAAAAATTGTGAGGCCTCCATCTCATCGCCTACTTGCCAAAGCACTCCCCAAAGCAGTCTTTTTCCAAGTCTTTAACATTTCTGAATTTCACAAATTCTCCTGCCATCAGGGAAATTCACTCTCATGAATTACTGCATTACATACTATAGGGTAATTCTCTTATCTTTAAATTCTTTTACTTTGTGTATACAAAATACTAATTAGCTCCTAAAATAACCTTCCATATCCCAAGGCCTAGAGGATTATCAGGTAGAGAATGGATAAACACTTCAGGGGAAATATAACTTTTTAGGGTGAAGCTTTAAAATGTGTGCCAAACATCCAAATCAATGTTTTCTAGCACTTGCAAAGCACACAAGCAAGATGCTTCCTCTATGTATCAAGTATTCATAGAAGAAATTTAGCTACCAAAACCATGTAAAACAATGTCCAAGGGGTTTGCACATGTAAAGCACACAGGATACTACAGGTGAAATGCAATGCGTGCTTTTCAACATGCTTACAATGACATACAATCATGAAAACACCTCTCTGTGTTCAAAGACCACATTTCTTTTACATTCCTAGCATTAATATTTTCTATTTACAGTTCAACTATTAAAAAATATATATTTTGCAGAATTGCCTATGAAGGAAATAGCACATAGAATTCCCCTTAGGGACCTGATCTATAGGTGGCTCTATGCTCACTGTATATAAGGCATGTAAGCACTCTTTGATATTTGATAGTTAACATTCATATCATTTAAGTTATGCATATGTGTAACTCCCTTGCTGTACATGCTGTTTTGATCTCAGTTCCACATACCAATAGGAGCAAATCAATAGCACAACTCTTTATCTAAGTATTCCACACATCTATAGCATCTTTCATCAAAGAATCTCAGACCAAGAAATAACCCTTTGCAGTCATATTTTTAAAAATACAAATATAAATATATGCTAATGTGAAACAAGATAAGATTTCCCTGAAGGTACTAAATATGCTTTGGAGAGAAAATATTTTTGCCCTTTTCAACATTGCCCCATCTATTATACTGCCTCAAGCTCTATGTTCCCTATGACACTATATTGACTTGGAAACCACTGTCACAACAGAGCAAATACTTCAAGGCAGCTGCTGTGCAACAAAGATTGAAATAGTGAAGATGTAAAAGTCTAAAAGGACCATGTGGAGGGCTGATCAGCTCTCAGACTCAGGCAAAAGCTAGAAAATCGTGAAGAGCATAAAATAAAATTGGCACACAACTGTTTTTTCTAGTAATCAATCAGAACTGAAATAAAATATCTAGAAAAAATAACCATGCTTTCCATGAAGCCTAAGACTTCAAGATCTTGTGCAAAGTGCTACAATAGCAACAGACATGCAAGATAAAAACTGAAAATCTATCCTTTGGGGGACTTCCTAATCTCTTTAGATCAGCAAGGAGCCTGTGTCTATTTTTGTAAAGAGTGACTGCTATGATTTGAGACAGTTATTGGTGACTTCAGGAGAGCCAAGATTGCTATCCTACTTGAACTCAAAAACTGTCTAAAGAGAACTGGCATTCCACTTCCTTCCTCACAGCTCTGGATGTTCATTTTATGCCTTGCCACCACTGAAGTAATAATTCATATATCTGGATAAAATTAGTGAAATACAATCTTGAGAACACAAGGTTCTGGTTAAAAGCCTGCACAACTACTCAGAATGCAACAGACACCATGGTAGCTTCAAGAAGGGCTCTCAGATTTGTAAGACTTTTATCTTTATGTTGTCTTTAGATATCTTGCACCTCCACAGTATATTGTCGGGTTTTTGTAATTTTGCTTTTATAGCTTACTTTTACTTGCAAAATATTCCTTGATTGCATGCATTTCCCTTTTAAAACTTGCAATAGTGAAACTTGCTGTTTGTCAGGAAAAGGCAAATTCATCTTATTTTGCCTGCATTAAAAATAAAATGCTTCAAGAGTTTTGAAAAAAGGACAATTCTCAGTGATACCACATCTACAGAAGACTCAACTGCAATTTTAAATTAAGAAATTTTTTTTTTTCACTGATTTTTCCACAAAAACCTTTCAGAATTATATATACCACTCCCATAACTTAACATTTTCTGAAAACTCTATTATGAGTTTCAGCCATAGAAACAGATGATTTTTTCCCCCAGCACTCAAATTGTCAGGTGAATTTCACTACTGTAATTTTATTCCAATTTGTATATATCTTCTTTCTTCAACAAAAGAAAAAACCTCCACTTTTCTTTTCAACCATATGATTGGCATATTTACTGCATAATTGCAAACTGCAACTGTGGTTTCAGATGTTACACCCCTTCACAGAAATGATAGATTAGACTGCTCTTTACTTGCTTTTACTTGCTGCCTCTGTCCCTTTTTATCCAGCCAAGAACTCCAAAATTGTTCTTCCAATATGTGTGAATTTACATTTTTCCCACTTCCAATGTTTATATATGAGCATGCATATATATATGCACAGCAACTAAAATATTAGATTGATTCAATACAAAATGTATAATGGAATGAAAGACAAATTATGTATTTAAAAAGTGTTGCTGCATTCCCAAAGTGCTTCACTGCATATTACTAACAAATGAATATTAAAAAAATGTAAACCCCCAAATCCCAGTTTTCTTAACTCATGGTAAAGCATAATATAAACAGATAAGAATGTTAAATATGCTCTTTCTTCCATATCATTGTCTAAGAAAACAGAAAAGAAAAAAAAAAAGGAGACATAGCAGTAACAAATTCAGTATAACCAAGACCCCAAGAATCTGATGGGCTTCTGGAAAAATTACCAGGTGTTATCAACACAAGACAAAAATCTTTTGACTCTGTAGGGACTGTGGAAAACACGAAAACTTCTGAAACATTTGATGTTCAAGTGCAGCCAAAAGCAGCTTCAAAGTGCTTTTTGGCTGGATTGTAAAACCTCACCATAACAGACAACAGATTTGATGACACTGAAGTCTGCATCCACCAAAGTCCATCCATCAAATATCATTTATTCTGGATTGATCAATGTAATATCCCTAGTATACTAAGGAAGATGGACTTCAGAGCAAGAACAGAACCAAATTGCCATATTTCTTCACTGAAGAAGTTAATATTAATGAATGAAAGTGGGGAAACACTGGCTGGCCAAGAAATAAGTTACTGGGCACAAAAGATTGTGGGTGCAGGTGAAGACATGTAAAACCACTATGTCAAGAAGGAAGGGGAAAATAGTTCTGAAGGCTGTTTTGGTGTTGGGAATGTCTTACTTACCTACTCCTCAGAACTCATGTACAGTGTGAGAAGCCATGGAACTAAGAAGAACTTATTTTTTCCTTATAGAAAGGCAAACAAGAGGTGTGGTTTTTATGAATGAATGCATGAAGACCTGAGGAATTCAGAATATGTTACACTGAAAAAAACAAAAAAATGGGAATGCTGCAGAATAAGTTGCCATGAATGCGTTTGTATAGAACTGCTGCAAGAAAAAATCAGAATGAAAGATGATTGTGGATACTGGAGGTGCCTAGCTTAAGAAGAAAAATTAATTTGGGGCATCTAATAATAATGAAGTGATGCTGACTCACAGTACAAACTTGGAAGTCCCAAAAAGAGACAAAAGAAAAATACATGTCATCACTCAGGAATTAGGTAGTGAAATACTTTCCAAGAAAGGAAAATAAAAAGACTTGCTAAAAAGGAACAGAAACAGTTTAATATAGTTGCTGAACAAATGCATTTTTAAAAAAAAAATCCCACATGCTAAACTGTCATGAGGGCAATGAGACCAACACTTTTTGGAAGGAAGGCAGTTCAATTTCTAGCTAATTCCTCTCTGGTGAAAAGTCTCCATTCCAAAAGCTTGACACCTCTGCATGTAATGTGCCTGTGCTGTGCATGACTTTCCTGTGACTGCAGGTATCAGGAATATCTGTGAATTCTTGCCTTTGCTAGGAGGGATCACTTCACTCCTATTGTATGACTCCTACTTATGATGCCTCTGCAAGCCCATATGATCATTTTACTCTAGTTCACAGCTAGTACTGGCAAATCAGCCCAGCTGGCACATAAACTTACATGCTTACTCCTCAGAAATGTCTCTGTATGTGTTTTTCTTAGACTCCTCTTAACACAGCTAAGAGAAACCTGAAAAGCTGTAAATAAGATATCTTTGAGATGATATAAAGAAATTTTGTAGACTTTAAAGAATTTGGTCATTTTAGGATAGCCTTCATTTAAGACACTGATTTTTTTCCTAAAAATAATGTCACAGAGGCAAGGCCCAGGGCCCTGAGTGCCCCCACCTTCAAGCTTGGATGACTGAGTTAAGGAGTCTAACTTGTCAAGTACAAACACAGCTCTTCCACTAGTAAGAGCTGTTATGAAAAAGCTAGAAGCAACCTTCATGTCAACCTTCCTTTCCTTGTTTTGCTTTGGAAGCTACTTTTAAGCAGTCTTTACTGTTGGCCTGCTATGTGTGCACCTCGTCTGATGCCTCCCTGACCTTGACCCACACCCGCTGGCTCAGCTTCCTGGCTTGCCCTGGCACCTGCCACCTCACTAAGGTCTTGACAGGTGATCACCAGACTGTTCCTCCTCTGCCATTTAATGTGGAATTTTCCAAACAACGTCTCAGCCATCACTACTTACAGTAAGTAACACCATGAGACAAGCTGGAACATCCCATATCCTCGCAGTAAATTGACTAAATTTAATGTGGAATTTAATGTGGAATTTTCCAAACAACGTCTCAGCCATCACTACTTACAGTAAGTAACACCATGAGACAAGCTGGAACATCCCAGATCCTCACAGTAAATTGACTACCACTGAGTTTTACCTGTGGGTGCTCGTTCATAGGGGCTGAACAAGAGGCACGTGGCCAAGAAGGCCAATGGCATGTTGGCTTGTATCAGAAACAGTGTGGCCAGCAGGACCAGAAGAGTCTTGCTATACTTGGCTCTGGTGAGGCCACACCTGGAGTGCTGTGTCCAGTTTTGGACCCCTCACTTCAAAAAGGACATTGAGGTACTGGACTGTGTACAGAGAGAGACAACGGGCTGGAGAAGGGTCTGGAGAACAAGTCCTGTGAGGAGCAGCTGAGGGAGCTGGGGCTGCTTAGCCTGGAGAAAAGGAGACTCAGACCTTATCACTCTCTACACTGCCTGAAAGGAGGTTGGAGTCAGATGGGAATCGGCCTCTTCTCCCAGGTAGCAAGGGACAGAAAAGGAAATAGTCTCAAGTTGCAACAGGGGAGATTTATGTTGGATATTAGGAAAAAAATTCTTCACTGAAAGGGCTGACATTAAACAGGATGCACAGGGAAGTAGTGGAGTCGTGATCCCTGGAAGTGTTCAAAAGGTGTGTGGATGTAGCACTTGGGAAATGTAGTTTAACAGTGAATACGGCCATGCTGGGTAAACGGACTCGATGACTTAGGGGGTCTTCCAACCTTAACAATTCCAATATGATCCCATTCCAATATCCCCCTCCTAGAATGAAGGGAAACAATCACCACATTTCAGCAGATGTCCCCAGCCAGCCTCTTGGGCTCTCAGGAAGACGCAGGGCCGACGGTTCGGCCTGCTTTTCTCTCGGGGCCACTGGCGCTGTATTCATTTCCTCACCGGGACACGATCCCCAGTCGCGTTCCGCGCCTCTCCTCGCTCCCGGCGGGACAGGGCGGGACGCGCCTCCCCCGCCCCTCAGCGCGGCCCCGCCCCGCCCCGAGCCACCCGCGTGCCGGGCATTTAAAGGGCCCATGGTGGCCGTGCCCGGGCAGTGCCGCTGTGTGCCCGCCGCCGCCGTGCCGCGCTGTCCCGGGCGCTCCCGCCGCGGTCCGGGCGTTCCCGCGGGGCTGCCGGGGCCCGGGGGAACCTCCGCGGGGGCTCGCGTAGCGCGGGGGGGGGCGAGCGATAGGGCCCGGTGCGCGCCGGGGGCAGGCGAGCGGGCGGGGGCTGGATTCTTTGGATCGCGGACGTCGTGGGCGAATAAAACAGGCGGGCGGGCGGTTGCGCTGTTCCTGCCGCGGGGGGCGCGGAGCGGAGCCGCCGCCGGGCCCGGCGCAGATGGAGCCCGGCAGCCGCGGCGCCGCGCCCGGCGGAGTGTCGGTGTCGGCCGTGCTGCCGGCGGGCGGGAGCGGGGAGCGCCTGGGCGGTACCACCCCCAAGCAGTTCTGCGACGTGCAGGGGAGGCCGCTCGTCAGCTACGCGGTGCGGGCCATGGAGAGGTAACGAGCCCGGCGCCGCTCGGCTCCCGACCGCGCCCCGCGGGCTCCTACCGGCCCTCGCCGGGCCCCGGAGAGGCGCGGGCAGACCTCGCTGCCCTCGCCTCAGGCCCTGGGCACTAGGGCGGGTCTAGTTTGTGTTGGGGTGTCTCTCCGTCCCTCCCCGCTCGGTCAGACCGGGAAGGGAACGAGGTGTGTCTGGGCCCCCTCACCTGGGAGGAAGTCCCGGCGGGACCTGGGCGCTTCCCCTACCCCAGCCTGGCTCTAGCGCCGCCATCCTGGGTGGCTCTCCGCCCTCCTTCCCCAGCCCTGTCCATTCCTCGAGGCTGTGCCGCATTCCTTGGCTCCTGGAGATCCATCTGTTCGAGGCCGCTACCCCCTCGAGGGTTTGTGTAGCTGCATGGCTGGTTTGGTGAGCTGTGAGCCCACCGCAGCTGTTGGAGACAGTCATAGCACTATCCATCAGCCCTGAAAAGAGATCAGTTCTGCCATTGCCATTGAAGATGTTCTTTATAATGTCCAAAGACTTCCAAAAATGATCCACTCCTCATGATGAGGTGAATGAACTCACTGATGTACAGCACTGCATTTTGCTCCACTATTGCCCATGGTAAAACACCTTGCATCAGCAGGAAGTTTGAAGCAAAAAAAATTAAGTTATAGTTGCTGGACTGCAAGCTGATGGCTTACATAGTGTGAAGGTGCATGTGTAACTTTTCCACGTTTATGTTGTAGTGATACCACAAGGAGTAATGGGTATAAATTGAAAGTTGGGAAATTTAGTTTAGGTATTAGGAAGAAATTCTTTACTGTTAGGATGGTGAGGAACTGGAACAGGTTTCCCAGGGAGGTTGTGGATGCCCCAACCCAGGTAGCATTCAAGGCCAAGTTGGATAAGGCCTTGAGCACTCTGGTCTAGTGGAAGTGCCCCTGCCCATGGCAGGGGGATTGGGGCTAAATGATTTTTAGGGTGCTTTCCAACCCTTAATATTCTATGATTCTATGTTGGAGCAAAGAATTAAAGTAATGGGATTTCTTAGTAGCCAGGCTTTTCCTTTCCATAAGGCTGTTGAGTTCTAGGCATGTGACTGACAGTTAATACATTATTGTCAAATGTTAACATAATGTAAGTCTTGTATCTAGTGTCACTTGAAACACCACAGGTAGGAGCCGAGTGTCAAGGGGAATTCTGCATGTGTTGCAGTAACTTGTAGGAAAACAAACTTTTAGATTTTTAGAGAGAATAAATGGGGAGGAGTGGAGATCAGCAAAAGAAATAAAATTGCCAGCATCTCCCAAAGTTGTTAACACATGGAAACTTGTACAACTTCAAAATTGGACTCTTTTTCCATTCCCACCCAGAGAGGCTTCCCTCAGGTCACTTGTTACTTTATGAAAGAAATACTGCTTGTTTATTTAATTTTCAACAGCAGCCAATTGCAAAGCTAAGCACATCAGAAAGCAAAGTGTCCAATCCAAAGCTTGCCACAGCTCTATTTTCTGCCAAAATATCATGGGAATCTACAGAGAGGAATTATATCCTCACTCAGTGTATTGGGGACCTGGAAAAGAGAACAGAGCGAGGTTTGGGAAGGAAATGTTATGCATCTAAAAAAAATATTTTTACTGCCAGCAAGCTCTGAGAAAATAGCCATACTTTGAGCAACAGTATTATATTTGTCCTAAAGCTGCAAAAAATTAGGAGGTTGATTTTGAGTTGTACAGTTCAACCAAGCTGATTGTGAGAGCAACAACTTGGTGCTTTTGCTTAGGAGCGAAATAACCCCTGCCAGTGCTCTGTCAGGCAGAGTTTCCTGCCACCTCTGCTGAATTGGAGTGTTGACTGCTATAGATGCGTATGAGGAGCTGGGAACAGATGTATTCCAAAGCTTGGGATGGCTTTCATTTTCATCTCAACACTTTCACTTCTGGCTCTGAAACTGAGAAGGATGTACCTCATTCTTACTTTGCGCATATGTAAGCACAAACATGTAATATTGAGGAACTACAGTTCATCACATAATCCACCTAGAAATGGCAGATTTTGTGTTTAGCTTGATACTATCTTCTCATGTCTGTTGTTTACCTCATGTAATTGAATGGGTCATTGACTCATTAGCCTGTAATAACTTCTGTTGAACTGGACACCTTGGCTGGTGTGGCTACTTTGAAGCTTTTTTAAATCTGGAAAAGAGGTAGCAGAGTATAGACAAATACATGAGCAGTTCAAGGATGTGCAGCTGCTTTGCATGTGCTCTTTAAAGTTCAGTAGAAAAAGATTTTTTTGCTGTTCAGCTGAAAGTAGTGAGACTCTTAAATATCAATGTGGTAAAATGGGCAGATGAGACAAGAGCAGACATGAATGAATAAGCAGTGCATCCTGTTGTATGGGCTAACAGCATGTAGAACACTGGCCTGCCAATAATAATCACAGATGATACCCTGAGGAGGAGGAGATGAACAAAACTAGGGTAGGGAAAAATCAGTTTTAATTGCCAGTGCAGTGGCACTGATAGGAAGGTCAGGCCCTACCTTTGGCCTAAAATTAAAGTGTGTTAGAAAACTTAAATGTCTCATTTTCCCATTGGACTTGTTCCTGCTTTTGTTGAACTGTGCAAGGCGTTTGCAACAAGTTCAAGTGATTTAGAATGGCATTCCTTGTTTTTGCTTCTGTAACAACTAGCAGAGTTTTTCCTTCATTTGATTTTTTTTTTCTTGGTGTATGTGTATTTGTTAGAATAGATTCTTTTCAATTCTTTTTCTGAGATGGGGAGGAATCTTGGCTCTGTATGCACATGTGCATGCATATTTTACTAAATCTATAGAGAGGAAAAGAAACTAAGGTAAAGATTGATTTTAAAATCATCGTGGAACAAATATGCTGCTGCTAATCTTGCTGTGTTCATATTTCACCAGATGTTGCAAATACAATGCATAGTTATAAAAGAGGAAAGCAGAGTTAATATCTTCACTGGCAGAATTAAAATTCTCCATAAAGGTTTCAGACAGCTTTGTTTTCTTTATTGTAGTATCTCAAAACAGGAGGAGGTCTCTTAAAATCCCATGGGGAAGCTCCCAAAGGAGCTTCTCTTTGGAAGTGTCTTGCATGGTTATTTGCCAAGTATTTTTCTCCATTGATTGATGCATATTCACCAGCTCTATAACTCACACAATTACAGTTTTGTTAAATAGATCTACTCTGATACTTCTTTTTGTCCAGTTGACTTTTTTTTTTTAAATAGCTTTTGAGCAAAAAATAATTTCAGCAAATTTTATGGAGGCATCTTCTTTGTCATGTCTGACTCATAAAGAGCATTTTATTTCTGGGGAAAATTGAATTGTTTCTGTACATGAGATCCTCCAAACTTTCTTAATATACTGTAAATGCTTCCTGCTTCCATTTTTATACTGTAACAGATACATTTGTAATAATATATTTTTTCATATATCAATAAATTCATAACAAAGCTTTTATGGAGCCAAAGGAAGTTATGCTTGAATTCTGCAAATGGATTTTGTTTGTGTTGCTTGTTTTTCTCATTTGGTTTTTAATAAGGTTAGCAAAAGTAATATGATTTATCTTACACCTCTGGAAGTTTCTGTGACAGTGAAAGATACTGTCTAACACTGCTAAAGTCATCTCAGCAGCCACTGCCTGGTTCTGGCCTTGTTTTGCTGGTGTCAGTAGGTTCTGCTGAATAGTTTTTTAGTGGCAGAGTGAGAGTTGCAAGAGATTGAGTGTGAGTATTTAAGCCTTATACCAGATTTCAGCACTGGTTTCTATGTGAGTGAACTGGTAGAGGGTTAAATCTGGGTCACATTTATACCTCAGCATGCCATTTAGGTGATACAGTTTCAAAGTGGGCTTGTTTCATTTCCTCTGCAGCTTGTGTTTTGAAGGAATAGCTTAATCTGTTGCTGAGTTAATGAGCTCCCCTACTTTCAGTTCTAGCTCAGCTAGTATAAGTGTTTGTAGTCCTATTTGAAATTTAGTGGAACAATACAATTTTTCACTAGGCAGTAAGTCTATATGTATGTGATGACGAGCAGGATAGCTGCAGGAAACATATAGTCTTTTTCTGCCTCATTGTTTCCTTTCTGCTGGTATTGGGGTCCTCCCAAGGCAGTTTTAAAGTGATTGTAACCAGACTTGTCGTTTTGTTTCATTTGGTCAGACTTGATTTTCCACTTTGGAACCACAGTCTGTGTTGTATGGAAGCACTAGAGTTATGTGTTGTTAAAGCACATTGGGGTACAGCATTGTGATCTTTTTCATGTGTCATGCTGATTCTTTCTGAAGCTTGATCCAGTATTACAGTTATAAAATTGAAATGGTGTTTGAAATACTGTTTTTAAACTGGATTTGAGCAGGTCCTCAGTAGATTCTTATTTTAGTATGAAATCTTTCTGAAGGAAAGGTTGTGACAAATTGAGGGAGGGAGGGAAAAAAAGTTCATTCACAGACAGATTGGGTATATACTGACATCTTTTTACTTCTTTAAAGCATTTTGCAACATTTCCATAGGCAGATCTTCAGAAGAGCTAGCAACCTGTGTGGTGCACAGCTTTCATTCATTAAAATTTGTAGCACACTTTACTGGATTAGTACTTTTTGTGAGTTTTAGTGCAACAAAACCTAAGCAGTTCTGTATGTAATCAATCTAGTGGATACCATTATGCACTGTAGAACGTGGGTCCGGAATGAGTTTAAGGACAAACTCAAGTTTACAAATGTGTTTATGCAGACACAGGGTGGAGCTGTGACCGCATCCTGTCACTTTTTGGTGTATTGTACCACTGGAGGCCTTGAGCCATTACAGCCCCTCTGCGGAGATTTATCACAGGCTGGCCAGTACTTGTGTTCTCTTCCCTGCTTCTCAGGAGATGCTGTGTATTACCTAGTTGCCTCTAATCTGTTTCATTTGACTCCAGAAAGGGCAATGTCAGTGCTCCTACACAGTCACAGTGACTGTGCAGACTGTCCAGTTTCTAGGTATTGTGGAAGGCTACAGTCTTTCTGAAAATCAAAATGCAGAGCTCTTGTTCTCATTTAGTGTGAAATCACTCTTCCTGAATTTTGCTTTGTTAAATGACTGACTGACTCTCGGTATTTAAAAGAAGAACTGAGAAGAATCCAGTTAGTTTGCCCTAGCTCCAAGTTGGAGTCATGCAGAAGTGCTATGTTTTGTAGTTAAATATAAGAATATGCCAGAAATCATATGAGAGATTTTTAAACCTCTTGATTGACCTATGGTGAGTGACAAGTTGAAATGAAACTTGAAACCACATGACTTCAGATTTTACATTTGAGCAACTTCAATACTTAAAGAATGCTGAGAATGTGTTGGTTTGGCTGTATTCTCTGCCTTTGCTAATAGTAAAATGAACATAAAGACAAGTATTTTTCTTTTGAAGAATGTTAATAGCACTTTATTTTATTTTAAATAGTTATTTTACAATTCATTGAAATAGTTTTCCATGGAGTATTATTAATTACAACTCCCACCCCTCCTTACATAAGGTGGAGGATGCTCTGTTGTTTCACGTAGTTCTAGGCAACTGGTTTGTAACACAGATTAATTTTGCTTTTGAAGTAAGAATAGTTCCCAGGAAATGCCTTCTCATGTGTCATTGCAGAAGTCAGTATCTTGAGGATGTGCATTTCTGAACTGTGAATTTCGTACTCTTATTTTTCTAACTGGAAGTATTTAGTTCTTAGTACCTTTGTTCTTGTGTCTGCAATATTGGTTTCAGTAGCTTTACTAGTTTTAGTTGAGGCAGTACATCGCACTTGTCTCTCTTTCTCCCTAGTTGCATGTGTATACTAGCATGCATGGTAATTTTACACGTGGGTAATTTTAACATAGTAATTTTCTTTTAATCATTGCTCATCTGGTGAGTTTCTTGTCTGACATGCTAAGATGTTCTTCTGCCATCTGTGGAGACACAGAAAAGGAACACAACAATTTTTTTAATGTTCTCTACATAGGCATTTAGAAACTAGGACACCACAATGGATTTGAATTATGGTATTTCTGTTGTTTTGAAGTACAGTATGCCACATATGACTAGAATTTGTATATTCCTAGATACTTTGACAGAAGTATGATTTCAGTGTAGTTTCAGTTGTGATTGATTTTAATCTTGTAGTCTGTGGGTCATTCACTTCCTCCCACATGACCCCTCAGTCTTAGAGCTAGACTGATACCAGCAGTAAATCTTGGAGATCTCTAAAAATGTGTTTCCGATATGGTATTCTTAAGTAGCACAGCTATGTTTTTACATTTTTCTAGCTTCCTACAGTGGAAACCTTTCTATTTATAAATATATATTTTTTTTTCAAACTACCAATATAGTATTTCCTGTCAATATTAAAGTGTTACAGTTTTCATTCATTACCATTCTGTCAATTACTGCTCATGCCTGTCTTGATAGTGATCTTTGTTTCAGACTTCGTCTTATTCTCTTGTACACCATGTGCTTCACTAGAACATGGAATATTCCAGGCCACAGGATTTACCAGTTTATTAGAAACTGATTAGCAAACTGTCACTGTTTGATTTAGAAGTTCTGTTTGAAGTTAGGAATGATGCTGGAGTAAGAAATGGTTTCAAGGCTTTTGAAGAGTTATCAGAATGTGCCCCTCCACAAACTGGTTGTTGGAAGCAAGTCCTTTCCCAGAATTCCAATGTTATTGGCATAAATCTTCTGTTAAAGCTCTCCTTTAAGGAGTGGAGTACAAAAACATGGACTTGGGTATATCAAGAGGTGCTTTATTTAACCATTTTGAATTTTCGTTGTTATGAATTTCTTTGTTTCATATATCTCCACTTTTATTTAGTCACTCATATGTACTTTCTCTGGTTTTGTACTGATTTTTCTAGGATAAGTTGGATATCTGACATTATTGTGGTGGTCTCTCCTGAAAATATTGAAACAATGAAGACTATCATTGAAAAATATGGCCATAAAAGAGTTACAGTAGTAGAAGGTGGAATAACTCGTCACCGGTCAATATTCAATGGACTGAAAGTATTTACAGAGAATGAATTTTCCAGCCATTTGCTCCAGAAGCCAGAAGTAGTGATTATCCATGATGCTGTGAGGCCTTTTGTTGAAGAAGATATTGTTTCAAAAGTGGTTATGGCTGCTAAAGAACATGGGGTATGTACTATACAGCAATGCAACTCTGTAATGTGCTTTATACTGTACAGCTTAACATCATGACTGATAAATCAGGAATTTTCTAGTAATTTTATTAATGTGTGATGAGCTTTTTTAGAGTAGAACAGATCCAGATTCCCTATTGTGCAGGGAGGTCAGGTGGAGGAGGTTGACACTTTTAAATGCTGCAGGTATTATTTGCTACAGGGAGTAATTGTTGCCATAGAGACTAAGAGATTGAATCAATCAGCAATTTGTTAGTTGAAAGGTAGGTTATGTAATGATAGTTTACCTTTTTTTCCATGCAGAATTATCACCTAATGCTATAGCAGTTCTGTTAGTGATTACCAATAATAGCCAAAGAGTGTGTGTACTGCATTGGTTGACTTGCAAACTTTGTGCTTTCATCTCAAACTTATGTGTAAATCCTGAATAATCAGCAAAGGAACCCGTAAGCATTGCAAACTGCTGGAAAACAGGGTAAGTGGGAAGCCTCCAGTTGTAGGTTGGATATTCTCCTGTTTAACACTGCATCTGAGGACTGGGATTACTCACAGAAACCAAAAAGATTTCTGAGAAAATAAGTGATATATGAAGGGAAAGAGTTGATAAAAGTTGTGTTATGCAAGTAGGAGGATAGGAGAGGTATGCACTAGCAAAAAGAGGAACTGTTAGATGAACTGCCTAAGCCAGAGATGTAAGAAATCACATCTTAGCCACAGGCTTGTTTGCAAAATTTGCTATCTTTAATTTGTTTTTGAATTCTCCATTAATAAGACGCATAATGCTTCCCTGTGTCTAGGACATGGTTTGAGGTAGAAGCAATTAGTGATAGCAGATTGTTTGGGTACTAGAAAACTAGGAAAATGTACCACTGCTTGTCTTTTCCAGAAAATGTGGTAAAAGATAATTGACAGGTGGTTCACAACTTTGACAGTGGAATAATGAGTCCAAAGAATGAACTGTGGTGTTTCCTTAGTAGTTTCTTACCTTCATAGTATAGAAGGGGAATATATAGTGTGTTAAAATATTTATTATGAAAATCAAATTAAGTCTCTCAGAACATTGTTGCAAATATAAATATATTGAGCATCTTCTCAGTAAGCCTATAGTTTTGTAGATAGACTTAATAAGAAATAGAAAAATAGAAACTCTGCAGTATAGTTTTCAGTGATCTAGAACGTAGGTTTCCAGTTATTAAAACTTAAATTCTGTTAGGTCAAAAATCTTGCTAAAATTCTTTCTCAAATAGCACAAAATTGCATTTCAGATTGATTCTCTGCCAAAGACTTTAAAATAAATCCTATTTGTAAATGAGTTTTAAATGTGATTCTTGGAGAGTGGTAGAAGACTGAAGTTAACTGATCTGGTTTTGGGTTGAAATGAGAATAACTTTTCTGAATGTGTTTGTGTTGTCTTTGCTTGTTAAGGTATATCACATATCATTTGAATTTAACTTGTTCACTTATTTCTTGAATGTTTTGAGATTTTAGTATAATATTTTCTCCTGGTTTTCTTTTTAATTGGATGTAAGGTATTTAAAGTAAAAAAGTGGGGAAACCAAGGCAATCTCCACGGACCTGCTCAAGTCAGTGTATTCTAGTTCATCTGAACTTCTGATTGGTAAATATTTTGTAACTTAGATCACTGAAGTATCTTGATCTCAAAAAGGTGATTATGTACACGTATAATAGTCTGAAATGTGTGTGGTGATCATTTGCTCTGTGGTGGCTTTCTGTGTTGGCTGAGATCCACTGACTTCAGCAAGGCTGGGCCATCAGAGAGATAGATGTGTGCTTGAAGTCTCTAAGAACTGGGTGCTATTGATATTACCTGACAAAGTAACTGAATTAAGGAATATGAGAAGAATTTCATTTTGTGTAACAAATTGGAAAACCACCTTCCCAGAGAAAGGTGGCTGTTTCCACTTGAGAACTACAGAATTCTGAAGAACTAAATGGAAAGCTATGACTTTCTCAAAAGTGGTATGCATGCTTTTGAATATCAGAAAAAAATGATCCAGAGCCGCCATCATGTTTAGTTCTTCCTATGGTCAAATTCTTTGCATATCTAAAAGGATGTCAGTTCTTCAATCTTTCAGTACAAAAAGTAATTACTTCCTCTTGCATTATGTAGAAAGGTACAAAACCTGGCAGAAACATCATATTAAATGACTTGTGTTAGTAGGGGTAATGCTGTATTGTTATATGTCTGCATACCATATAGATAACATAATTATGAGAAGCTTTAATGTTCTTTAAAATGGCAATTGATCAAGTGAGTTATTTCACTTCTAGCTGCCAATTTTCAGATGAATAAACTGCTTTATTACACTTACTAATCAGTTTGTTATTTGCCTGTGGGAATAAAAATGTGCACCTTAACCAGAACTAATAAATTATGCCTTAAACCCCCTAAAAAGTCCTTGATTGTCAAAATATTACTTTGTAACCAATTAAATTCCATTTGTTTTGGGGGTAATTTTGCAATTAAAATTATATGTTTCTAGAAACAAATTCTTTACAGCCAGTAAAAGTTGGGAAAAGTGGAAGCTTCAGAAGGCATCAGTCCAAAGCCTCTAGCAGTATCTCATTGCCAAAATTGCATTTTAAACAACGTAACTAAAATGAAAAATGCTTACATGAAAAAGAAATTGGGAAGGTTGGGGGGAACTTCTCAGTTCTGCTATTGAAAATTTACAAAAAGAAGACACATCCAAAGACTTTTTTTTTTTTCTTTAGTTAACATAAACTAGATTTGAAAGTAAAGTGTGTTATATTGAAAGGACTAAGTCAAAATGGCATTCTTAAAAGTTGGTTTCTGGAAGCTGTCTAACATCATTACTTTATTCTGAGCTTTAGCAAGGACCTGAATAAAGCTTACGTGCCAGTACAACTGTACAGTGTTATTCAGTCTCATGGACTCGTACTCACAGAGGCAGTCGGTCAAAATAATACCCCCAGACAGAAAACACTACATGTTATGCTCAGTCTGTTCCTCTTGTGCTGCCATTATCACTCTTACTGTAGCAGAAGGCTGGAGCAGAAAACATGGACCCCTGTGGATCCTGTTTTTTCACCCACTTATTTTGCTATCTATGCTTGCTGAGATACATTAGCAAAACTTGGTGGGTGGCAAACCAAAACCTACCTCTTTTTCTTCACTGACAGTAAAGGAAGATTTGGGTGGATAAATAAGATGATCTGGTGTGGTGTACTTAAACGGGGACAGAATGCTGGAGTGGTTCTGCCCCCTCTGACCTTTCTTTGCACTTTTTCTCTGGAGCAATTATCTTTTTGTTTTCTTATCTTCTATGGTTTTGCCATATAGAGAATATTTTACACATGGTCCTTGTCCTTTTCATTATATTCAAAGACTGATTTTAGCCAGCTGCAAAGGCTGCATCAGTGACAAGATAATTTTTGATTTGTATTTATACACTGGGTCATCTGAAGTTATCTTCTGCCTGTGTTCTCAGAAGTTCTGCTTTCATTGTATGTTTGGCACTCTGCGGGGTTCTCACTGTCCTGTCAGACTACCTATGCAAAAACAGAATCAAGAGCTGATGACCTATTACTATTACCATTACCATCTTGACATGAATGGAATGAGTTTTGTACTTTAGGAGAGTGACTAATGGCAATGTAAAAGCAATCATTAATGAATTGTAGGGGTGTTATTCATCAATTTGAGAATAAAATAACATTTTAAGACATACATGCTCTTAGCCTACTAGGGCACATGGAGGACAGGGTGGGGCTTAGACAGCACCATTATGGCTTTACCAAAGGCAAGGCCTGCCCAACTAACCTGGTGGCTTTCCATGATGGAGTGACTACATCAGTGGCACAAGGAAGAGCTATCCTATATGTCCTCCCTATAGCCTTTGACACAGTCGTCCACAATCTCCTTCTCTAAATTGGAGAAAGAAGGATTTGATGGGTGAACTGTTCACTGAAGGAGGGATTGGTTGGATGGCTGCATTGAGAGGATAATGGTTAACACCTCAATGTCCAGCTAGAGATCGCTGACAAGTGGTGTCCCTCATGGTCCATACTGGGACCAGTATTCTTTAATACCTTCTTCATTGATGCAGACACATTGGGATCAGGTGCACCCTGAGAAGTACATAGAGGACACCAAGGTGAGTGGTGTGGTTCATATGCCTGAAGGGTGGATGCCATGCACAGGGACCTGGACAAGCTCAATCAGTTGTTCTGTGTGAATGCTGAGGTTCAACATGGCCAAGTGAAAGCTCCTGTATCAATAAAGGCTGGGGGATGAAAGGGTTGAGAGGACACTTCAGAAAAGGACTTGAGATACTTGTGGATGAAAAGCTGGTCATGAGCTGACAGTATGTACTTACAGCCAGAAAGCCAACTGTGTTCTGGGCCAGGAGAGGTGTGGCCAGCCCAGGGAGGTGTTTATGTTCCTCTACTCCACTTTTGTGAGAACTCACCTGGAATACTGCATCTTGCACTGGTGCCCTCAGCACAAGAAAGATGTGGTGGACCTGTTGGAGCAGGTCCAGCAGAGAGCCACAGAAAAGATCAGATGGATTGAACGTCTTCTACAATGAAAGGCTGAGAGAGTTAGGGTTGATTAGCCTGGACAAGAGAGCTCTGGAGAGACCTTACTGTGGCCTCTCAGTACTTGAAGGGAGCTTATATGAAAGATGGGGACAGACATTTTAAACTGTTGAAATAGGACAAGTAGTAATGATTTTAAATTAAAAAATAGTAGATTCAGACTAGATAGAGACAAATATTTTTTACAGTGGGGGTGGTGAAACACAGGAAGAGTTTTCCCAAAGAGATGATGGATGCCCCCTCCCTTGAAACAGTCAAAGTCCACTTGAACAAGGCTGAGCAAACTGATCTCACTCAGAGTTTAAGACGTCTGTATTCATTGCAGCAGGGTTGTACTACATGACCCTTAAAGGTCCCTTGCAATCCAAACTATTTTATGATTCTATGTTATTGTGAAGATCAAGAGCTCCTTAGCAGCCCTGAACATGTGATGAAATTGTGTGGTTTTGCTGTTGTACAAAAACCAGTTATACAATGCATTTTTCCTTTTTAATGGATAACTATCAGAAGCATGGTGATGTTTCCATAGCTTATGGCATTTTTGGTTCTATAGAAATTAAAATGTTCTCAGCAAAATTGTTAATTGTGTTCTGTGTTGAATGGAGAACTAATGCATTATTAGTAAATACTTGCAGTCTTAGTCCTAACAAGGTGTAATGTTTGATGGTGGGGAGGGCATTGGTAAGGGGGAAAACATCTCTGTCATTTCCCAGTCTCAATTTAAGTGCTTTAGAAGATTCACCACATTTATTGCAAAGGATGCAACTCATCCAACTGAAATATGTAAATCATAGACAGAAATTTAAATTATAATCTCCCTTTTTTCCTGGCAGCATTGATGTGTTGTGCTAACAGAACCAGCCTAGTACTAACACAACTAGTATTTTTAAAAGGTGGCTTAATCCACCTCTTTTTTAGTTTCTGGAAGTCTACATGCATTTTTTCTACCTTCCCTATTTTTTTTTTTTTTTTAGATAGGGTTAGTTTATTCTGAAAAGAAATTTTGAGCATAGTTTCTTATACTTAAGGGGAAGTTGTTGGGATCATTTGCATGTAATGTCTATAAAATGTACCCTTTTAAATTTGGAGAAACAACATATATGGTACTGCTGTTTATTTGAGGCTAGTTAAAATCTGTATTATTACATTTGGGAAATGAAACAGCCTTTAGCAAAGATAAGTCTATTTAGCACTCAGATTTCCTCTTCCTGTAGCAGATAAAAGATTTAAAGAATAGCTTCTTAAAAAAACATACATCTTGTTCAGCATGCATGAGAAGTTGAATAAAGACCTTGTATCATTCTAGCAACTCCCACGTGGCAAGATCTGGAAGAGATTCTTAGCCCTACCTCTCTGACTAAGGATTAGGCATGTAAATTCTAGTCCTTTTCACCAAATATTGCATTGGAAAGAAAGTATCTGAGTTTTCAAGCAGAAATATTCTTAGCTGCATTTTGGCTGAGTTTGTAATCTGAGTGATTGTGGCAAGGACACCACCAGCCCTACAGGTTAGGTGAAGCTTCTGAAAGCCACCTTGGCTTGTTTCATATGCTGTAATAGTTTGCTGGACTGGTTCTGTGCTTATCCTTCTGTTTCCAAGAAGTAAGTGGGCTGTAGTACAAAAAGAACTACAACTGCCTTGAGGAGCCCAGGAGCATGTAGGAGAGAATTTGTGAGGTATCAAATCCTCACATACATGTATTAGAGTCACTATTTGAGCCAAACTGACGCGGTAAGGTGTAGTGATCCATTTTACAAGGCCCTTGATAACAGAAAGTGTTAGATGAAGCCTGTATAAAGAGGTGACTTGAAATTTTGAATTAAATGGACTCTAAGGGAAATAAACTTGTGTCCAAGGTTTCCTGCAAGGAGAGGCACAAGCAGTTCTGAGAGAAGCAGCTGAGCAAGTTCGTGAGGCAAAAACATTTGATAAGCAAGTGCAGAGTTGCTTAGGGCACTGTGTGACCACAATCTCTAGTGCCCATGGGGTTTGGTTGCTCAGGACTGTATGCGTGGGAAAAGAATTATTAATTAAACATTTCAGTTTTGCATTTGGTTGATTAAATTGTGCAAGAGTTTTCCTACAACACATTGAGATATTTTTTTCTTCTTCATGAAATGATGCAAATGGTGTTAAATTGTATGCAGTGGATCAGTAGCCTTCACATCATGTTGTTGATTGTGTAATGATGCATGCTGTCTACAGGAAAAATATTCTTCTTAAAGTATCACCCCCCCTAAAAACAATTTTAACTCCTGTGGCAGTTGCATCAAGATTTCTGCTCCACTGCATACAAGTGCTAACTCATCCTTATATTGATTTACTGTAATATGCAAAATCCTTTGTGGCAGAATGCACACTTACTGATAGCTTTTTGCTATGTAAATCAGTATTTGGAGTATGAAACGTGTCTTGCTGACTGTAAGTTGTGCTTCATTATTTGTTAGTGCAAGGTAATGCTATGCAAAGTAAAATAAACAGTCTTGTTAATTTTAGAGGCAAAAATTACTGTTTTCATGCTTCATTGATTTTTAGAGTAGATGGTTTGTTTAAATTTTGCCACCTAGATTTGCAGTATAGCACAAGTTAGAACAAGAAAGTGCTGGTAGCTCATCTTATTGTCAGTTATGTAGAATGAATGCCAAATTGTAAAGCTGAAAGTATGATTTTAAATGCTTCAAAAAATATCGAAGACTGATAGTGGGTTACTGGCCATGTGATTTGCCTTGCAAGATTTGAATTGCTTAGACAGAATTATAGAATCCATTGTAATTGTGTATAATGTACAACTATTGCTGACAACTGAAAAGAATAAATAGGTCATAAGAGGGTCTTGAAACTCTACACAAGCACGTGCTGCTCTTTAGGTGAGGGATGCCATGTATTGCCTGTATCATATACTTAATATAAATATAAATAGCATTATACAGACTTTATACCATACTTTAAAATATTTTTAAAAAATGTATCTAGAAGAAAAAAAATCTTGTTAAATGAGAGTGTGTTGTTAAACATTTCCAGTTATTGCAGTGTGACAAAAAAAACGTTATATATGTTGATTAAGGTATTATGTCATATTATTTTGGCTAATAATATGACAAAATATATTTTAGGTAATGTACTGTACTATTGTATCTATGGAAAACACTAACTTCTTTGACCATTGAATTCTCACAAGGAATGCACAGATAATCCTGTGAACTTTTGTAATTTTATGCTTTGTTGTTTTAAAAATTTATATCACTAATTCAGGATACAAGAACAAAATAAATGAATTCTTATGACTTACTTTCGATCTTTTTTTTAAAAAAAATACAATTTTAATATGAAATGAAATGTTCATGTAAATGTTGTATTGTTGTTTTCAGTACCATTCTTTTTCTTAGTGCATATGTACTTCATTTTGCCTCTTTTCCACTTATGGTACATTTTTGAGCTTGTTTTCAGTGCTATGTGTTGAAAAATTTCAGCCTGTGATACATCTAGTTCTGCTTCTTTCCTCTACTTTAAACATCTATTTATTTCATTTATGTATTCCTATTGTTCTCTCTCTTTGAGGGGAATCTTATCTGTTTTCTCTGAGAAATCTTTATTTGTTCCACAGAATAACATTTAGAATTTAGCATATGGTTGATAAGACCAAAATGATATTTACTGATGCTTAGAAGTAAATGCTTTAAATACAAAAGAACAGAAATTATGTAAAGTAAAAAAGAATATGTGTGATCTTAATTTTTGAGCGACAGTTGCTGTTACCTTCCTTAGTTTGCTCCAGCTAATTGGGGCTCTGACATGTCTTGATGTACATGTGCTATCCCCAGTTACTCAGATAGTATATTCTGATAAAGGTGACCTCATTAGAAGAAATGTTTTCTTTTTCTTAAACAGTGTCATAAATATACATTACATTTGTTTAAGGCATCCTACGTCTTTGAAGTCATTTCAATGTACAACATAGTGTCAGCTCATTAACATTGGATCAAAGTGTATATTAAATTTCTGATTAAACATCCCCACTCTTTCAGCTAGGAATAAACACAATTATAACTTCTTCCTTCCTGGTGTTGGTTTAAGATTAACATGTGCCCAATTTTAGTGAGTTTGACTATTGCTTCTAGCCAGCTGGGTAAACAGACTTTAAGGAAATTAGGTGAAGTTTAGCATATAAGCCTTTTTTTTCCCTAGTGTTCAAAACTCCTTACATGTGTTCTAATTAACCTTCTTTTTTGTCTTGCTGATGATTAGGTTTAATATCTGTGTTAGACTAGGCTTGTTTAACATTTCAGCCAGTTCTGTCCTTGGGCAATTAAAAGCTGCCAGTGCAAATGTGTCAAGATAGCTGAAATTGCACTGGCTGGTGATGCTGCCTACATAAAAGAAATTCTAGTGCTCACTAATGAGAATCAAACCTGCCGTAGCCATAAGAATCATGAATTTTGTTTTTTGATTTTCCTTTTTTTTTTTTTTTCCCAAACAAATATCAAAATAAGGTAATTTAAGAATTATTCATTTTGTTAAAGAATACACAGGCAGAAGATACCCTTGCAGAAAGAAGGTAATCCTTTTTCTTCAGACTTAATTTCTAATGGATATGGTGCCCATGATGCAGATTGTGCTTGTTTGTCAGTAGAAGGAATCCTGGCCCCACCACAGCACAGTCACATAAGTTATGTCTATGCTACATGGGAGAGTCTGGGTGTGAGTGTGGGTGAAAGTATGCTGTGCCCTGGACTCAAATTTATGTTTCTGAATGCTAATGAGAGTACCTCTACCTTTATTGTGGTGTGCTGTTTTTTACTGAGTCATCTTGCTTGTCCTGTAGTCCTGATTGACTCCATGCTGTATCTGGTTCTTCAAGAGAACTATGCAGCTGGTTTGGAGGGGTCTTTTGGACACGACATTTACAGAATGAGTTGTGGGGACAGATGGTGACAGGTTTGAGTTGAAACCATGCAACCAAACTGCTGCCTTGCCTTGCTATCCAGAAAGTAGGTGGGTTCTGGATGCAGAATGAGGTTATGAACTCTGAGGACTATGTGCAGGCTTGTATTAGTTCAGTTTGGATGCTTGGCTAGTTTGGACTTGAACAAGTGTTCACACCGAAGTTTAGAAAACTTTGCTGGCATAGTTGAATTGTTGATTTTAACTGCACTTCTGTATAGGCGTGGTGGCTTATGGCTTGTGTCATGACTTTGTTTCTGCCTCCATCTTGCCCATTGAAATAGAGTTGGTTTTGCTAGGATTTCTGTAGATTGGAGGAGGAAATACTCTAATTCTTCCATCTCTGCACTGGAATCAGAAAACGTCTCACAGATTAAGACTTTTGGTTATAGAAAAAAAAAAAAGAAACAGTCCTAGATAGGAGCTGGATAGAAAATACAGAAAATGAAAAGCAAAAAACATAAGAAGATAAGGTTAAGATACGGTATTTTAATGCTATACATTAAATATGCATTAGAAGTAATTCTCTAATTGCTTTATTTTACAAAAATGGTTATATGCCTATGTTTTATTAGATATAGAAGAACTCTGAAAAGAAAATCCTCAAATATGTGAAATATTTTAATCTGATAATTAAGTTTTTGAATTTTGCTTTGAAGGCTCTGTTTGATAAATTTGAAATAAGAAATCTTTCAGTAGAGACAATTCTTCTAACTTAAATGATAATTACTGAGTGTGGCTGAAGTAGGTTGATTACTGGAGATACAATTAGTTTGAATGCAAATGTCTGAATAGAAATGCAGGTTTCTACCTGTTTCATGAATCAGAGATACTGTGTTTATTTCTGTATTTTTTTTTTTTTTTCATACTGTAGATGGCTGTGAATGCCCTTCCTGGAAAGTAGTTTGATCTGTGTAAAAGAATACTTTCCCTGTAGTAACATGTGGAAACAGTTTGATGGAATAAAATGAGAAGAAATTAATCACAGTTATTCTGAGCTTCTTTTGCTGGTTCATAGCCAGACCTAATTTAGACTAAAATCCTTATGAGATGGTAGTGTTTGGAAACATACAAATAGTCTTTCACCCAACAAAAACCATTCCAGGACATATTTATAAACTGTTAGATACCTAGCTTGTCTAAATTAACATTGATTGTTATTGTTACATAGTTCACCAGTGTCCTAATGCAATCCTTGTCTTCATGGAAAAGCAAGATAAAATTGCTTGTGTGTTTACCAAGTTCAAAATTATAAAACTGACTTTAATGGTGTTCCAAGATGGATATAGTTGTCCTACTAAGTGTAACAAGCCCCACCATCTCCAGCGTGCAGTTTCAAAAAAGTTAGCTGCTTTGAAATTATGAAAATGTATTTCTAATGTACTTCTATTTTCAGCGTATATATACAAGCCAAGTTTATTTTTTCTAAGGCAGGGCGGCTAAATTATTTGTGAGTCTTGCTTCAGTTCTATTTTGCTTGTCAGTTGAAAACAAGTCTGAATAAAGAATTAAAATTTATAAATATGAATATTAAAAAACATATAAAAGCTTAAGAATAGGAACATTCTGTTAAACTTAGCACTCGAAAGCTTGCTTTTCTATGTCTCATATCAGGCCTATTCCTAAGTAATATCAAAACATTGAATTGTTAGTTGGGATGATTAAAATATTAAATAAGTAAAACATAAAATATGCACTTATTAATGTTACTAGATGGCTGAGAAAATAGTATAGAGAAAATGAAATTCGGGGAGACAGGCTATGAATTGAGAAGAAGAGTATTTGTGGTGTAATTAAAAAGTGAAAAGAAGTCAAGTTAGAGAGATGGAAGACTTTGGACATTTAAGATTAGACTCTATAAAGTTTTAGACTGTCATTCCCACTCACTTGAAGTTGTGAGTTCCAGACTGGCTGTTTGAGTGGACTTTCTAGGTCTGCATTAATGCTTGTGGCTTACTGGGGACAAGGTAAGTATGCCAAAGACACAGCATACTTTTTTTTTTTTTTTAGTAGGCCAGCCTGGAGGATCTGTGGTTGTCTGAGCTTGTTACCACACAGTTCTAAAACAAAAGGAATTGTAGTTCTGACATTTTTTGTAAGGGTTTTGTGCCACTACAACTTTTTTTTCTTCCTAGTCCATGTCAAACTTGTTGAGATTTGTAGCTATTTAGCATTGTTCTGTTTCAACATTGGCTACCCAAAATGACCAAATCAGTGATGCATGTTGGTTTTCCTGTTCTTTTGGAGCTTTTGGCTCTTTGATAACTTGTTCTTGGTGTGTTGTGCTGTAGGTGGGGAGTGTTGGTCTCTAGAGAATGCTGCAATGTGTTTTGGATATCTATAAGCTGGATCATTTGTTCCTTGTGATAAAAGCTCCATCTCCCTCCCTAATCTTTATGAAAATTTTATTGGTTTCTGTTTGGATTTTACTGCCTAATATTTCCTTATTATAAATAAAATGAGGATTTTAATTATTTATGAATATTCAGTAAAAGTAAGCTCTACTGTGTTATGTTAGCCAAGTTGTTATGTCGTGTGTCGGCTTTTGTGATCTAAAAATTCATATTTCATTTTGTAATAAAAGATGTCATTAATACTTTTTGCATTCAGCAGTCCTTGAACTGATTGTGTTGTCTGATCTTAAAGCTCACCCTGATTATGGATTCACTGAACACACACATCTAAACTTCCTGTTAGAGTGGAAGTATGATTAACTGAGAACAATAGGTTACTGTTTAGTGAAAAGGTGAGTTAGTACACCTTAGATCTACTGAAGACACTTGTGATGCCTTGTTATGCTGACCTTCCTCATGCACTTCATTTTCTACCTTTTTTTTCAGTCACCATTGAATCTTTAATTCTTGAATGCATCTTGTGGTCTAGGCAGTTATGAAAAAAATTGAACACAAGACTTAGAACCTTTTTGTAAATGTTTTTGATTTGTGCAGTTTAAAATGGGTCATAAAAGACACCTGTTGTTTCTAAAAGCATCTGGAAGTGGGTTCAGTTTCACCAGATCAATGGATGAGCTTGCTTCTGAGTGATAGGAGTCTGTCACTTCCCCTGATGTTGATAGAATTCTGCATTCTTAGGACATTTTAGCATTTTTTAAGGAAGTCATAAGTGAGAAGTTTGTTTTTTCTTCCAATATTTTGTCTACAAAAGAAAACTAACCAGTTAGTAGTATTTGTTTCAATGTCCATTATGCTGTGAAGCAGTATTGTAAGAGCTTGGTCACTCATATTTGGGTACTTTAACTGATTTATTTAACAAAACATGCAAAAATGGAGGAAAGAAATGCATTTCCTGGACATGCCAAGGTTAGTGCATGACTGTGTTTGAAGTAGAGTGGCTTGAAGGCTGTGAAGTGGACATTTAAAGAAATTCTGTGTAACTGTCTGTTGAATATCCACTTCACATTCAGGAAGGGTGTATGATGCATTTTCTGTGTGATTTTGAAAGCAAACCTACTTTAGATCTGGCTCAAAATTATAAGAAATTGGAAGACAAGTATTCTTGAGTAGGGAAATGTCAGTATAAGACCCGGGCACTTGCTTTAGACTCACAGGATTTGTATTTTGTGCTATGGTAATTCAAGGTGCAAAAAAGATTTTTAGAACTACAGTGATGTTAGCAAGTACTTATAATTTCAATGAGGACAGGTTTTCTTTGTTTTATTAATTTTTAAGTTCACGTCTGAATCTTGCCTGCAAGCTGGGCCAAATACTTGTGCATTCCTGACATAAATAGCAAGTCAATGCTTCTCAAATTGGAACAAATAAAATTCAAATTCCTGAAACTCAGTATATGCTCTCTTTTACTAACATGGAAATAATTTTTGTTACTGATTTGTAACCACAAAAACCAACATGGATTTCCCTTGCAAAGTTTAAAATACTTGCTGTTGTAACAGGGTGAATAGATGTGGACTAGCTGAATGATTGTTTTCTTTTCATACACCCCTCAATTATCAGGGACAAAAGTCCCTTTAGCTACAATACTGCCTTATTGTGTTTTTGTCTCTACTGTGCTCTAATATTTAAGTTTCTGAATGAAAAAGTGTAGTCTGTAACCCTGTCTTAAATTCCTAAATTCCCCATTCAGTTCATTGCAAGGTGGATTTCAGAAATGCTTTGTGCTTTTCAGAGTAGGGGGGAGGTTTGTACTAAGCAGAAAGAAGTACTGCAGAATGAGCCATACATCTTAAAAGTGCGCCCCTCTTTGGCGTGTATATAGGACAAAACTCACAGCTCAATTATTTTGATTTTACATGCCAAATGTTATGCCTAGACCATGAATGGAGATACAATGAGCCAGTTTTGGAAGCAGAAGCATGTGTGATGAGGTCTGTGTAAGCCAGCATGGGTTTGGCAGCTCTGTTGGCTTATACCAGCTCAGGGATGTTGCCAGCAGTACTGCAGATGCAAAGTTTCCTGTGTTTGGAACTCAGCTCTCTTGTGCCCTATGAAAACAGAGCAGGGCCACAGGCCAGTGTTTTCCCTTGCTTGGTCCCAATTTCATGCAGTCTGGAAGTGGCCTTAGGAACTAAAGTAGTTCATGGGTCACTGAGGTGGTAAATGCAGCCCTGTGTTTGGTCACATCATCTGGTTGAGAGAGCTCATGTGTATTTGTGAGACAGAGAAAGGTCCTGTGGAAAGTGAGCCAGTAGTGAGCAAAACAGACAATCAGTTTCTGTATCTTGTCTCAGGATTTTAAGGTATTGACTCAGTGCTGCACCTTAGCAACTATGCTCAAACTCAGCTTTTGGGGCTTCTGGACTGCAGCTCTTTATCATATGAAGGTTTTCTGAGCAGCTGAATCTTCTTCGCTTTACTAAGTACCAGAGCTCTCCATTCTGCTTTCAGTCATGGACTGAGTTCTCCTTTTCTAGAATAAAATCTGGGGCTTTCTTTTGAAACCAAATGACTGCTTATTATCCTGTTTCTGCATACACAGAATTTCTCTCCTTTGTGTTATTGGAAGTCAGCCATGAATCTTATTCTTTGTATTAAATCATGTTTTCAATCAGTGTCAGGTATAGTTTGAGTGGACCTGCTGCAGAAAAAAATCTTATTGTGCCCAACTTGTGATTTCTTACTGAAGTGGAAGGAAAAGAGGGGAAAAACTCAGCCTGCCACACTGGATTCAGTTATGGGGTATTGTAAAAGAAAACTGTAGTTGTTTGAAAAATGCACTTGTTAAATATTAAGTGCTGTGAAGCTTTCAATTACTTGAGAAGTTAATTGCAGAGTTTAAAAAAAAATGTTGCATTTGGATTTAGTAGAAATTAGGTCTTTCTGAATTGTTTGGAAGAGCTAGGCCTCAGCAGAGCAGGAGTTGTGGTTCAGTATTGTCACAAAGATACCAATACAGATATTCATAATTTTTATTGTGCAATAAACCAGATGGCAAGAAAACAATGTGTTTTAGAGTTCTTTTTAAAACATAATTCTGAGTATTCAATTTTATTTAGAATTGCAGTTTGGTTTTTTTTGTTCCTCAGAGTGCATGTTTCACTTGTGAGATTTGGTTACGCAAGTCACATTGTATTCTTCCAGCCTATTTTATGCTGAAAATGTAACATGACAGGATTGTTAAAAACTGTAATAAAATATTGGATCAGCCTCAGGAACCCTCTTTTGCTAAATGGCTTTCTGGAATGGTAAAAAAAATTCAAATATATAGCTAATTACAGAAAAACTGTGGGTAGCATGCTGCTCTCTCTCTTTTCCCATGACCTTCTAATTTTATAATTTGGTGTGTGTATGTGTGTGACCAATTAAAATATGACAGCAGAGCAAAATAACATAGTCCGAATGCCCAGCAGCTGGGATATAGATGTAATAATCCATGTCCTTGAATCATAGGAAATACAGAGGGGACAAGTTGCAGATAATTTAGTCTCTCTATTTCTGCTATGCACAGCTTTTGCTCTAAGTACAGCTGTTAAATTTACACCTCATTTAATACACGGACATATTACTAAAATTATAATGGTATTTAGTTTTTCAGTTTGTCTTTTCTATTACAGAAATAAAATTGATCCTGCCTAGGACAGAAAGGTGGCCTAGATGACTTCTTGGGATTCTTTACAGACAGTTCTTATGTGATTGCATAATTTTTACTGATCTTTCTGTACCACATTTTGCCTTTGGATGACAGTGTTTTGTTCCATGTAGTTTTTTGTATAGGTATCTCTTTTAATGTATTAGAAAGAAAAAGTGCTTTTCAGATTTTGAGAAAGTAGTTCAGATATTTCTCTTCTCACGTGTATCTTTTGAATCTTCCTTCACCCTGCCCTGGTTGGTCATACATACATATCAGAACTCTTTGGGCACCAGAAATTGGTTCACATCTCTGTACTCATTCTGTAAAAAAAAATGAACTGAGAAACTGTAGTTTAGAGCTCATAAAGTGCTCAACACAATGACTGCATTCACCTTTGTTTTATTGTTTAGTAGTGTAAAAGGGAAAGGGAAGAGAACTTGTTCTTTCTCTTCTGAGAGACCAAAACCCTTTTTGTCTTTTTCTGTAATTTTATGATTATCTGAGATCAGAAATCTTCTAAGAATGGACAGGACTTATGTATTAGGGCAGGATTTGCCAACAGAGATAAGTAAAATTGCTCATATATGATAAAGGACCTGTTTTTTTCTGTGTCAAAATTCACTAAACCTCAGAAAATCTGTGGCTGCAGTAAAAAGTGTCAGAGTTCACCACTGGGAATGATTTTCTAGGTATAATGTTTTAAAATGTTGGATAATTCCACATATTTTGAAACAACATCAATTATTCTTTTTTATTATTCTTAAAAATTGATAATAAGCAGTATACTGTGAAGATTCTGTTCTCATGGTTTGCATTGATGGGGAGCATGCTTTTTGCCATGTGACTTGGTAAGGAGTGTTCTGCCATTGCATTCTTTTCTTCATTATTGCGTGGCCAACTCTCCTCCCAACTGACTTAAGCTGCATCCAAAGCACATGAGCGTTTGATAAGTTACTGATGAAGCGTGGGTAACTTTCTGATATCAAAATGCCTAAAGCCACGTAGGACAGTTCTGTATCAGAGATGCCACAGATCTTTAATACTATATTTTGATGAAAAAAATTAAAGGTATATGTTTAATTGGTTTCAAACCTGAGCAAAACTAAAACTGAAATATAAGCATTTTAGTATCTGTTCTGCAGCACAGTGCTGCTGGATATTGAGTACTTTCAGATGTATATGCTGTGTTCCCTCTGATTTCACTGGTAAGTGTGGTTACTTGGTATTTCATAGGATGAATTCAACACAGAGGAACAAGCTCAGTTTTGTGAAACATTTCTTGTTGCTTAGTTCTGATCAGTTTAGATCAAGTTGAGATCTGTGAAAGCAATAGATGCTGTGGATTGTCAAGTCTTCTCAGGTGTGTCTGCTGCTGTTTGCTATCTGAATAGGCCTAGAACTGTCCTCACAGAAATCACCTACTATGTATAGAGAAGAAAGTCTGAAGAATGACCATCTCAGGTCTGTGCATGTATTTGCAGTAGATGTTTATGAAGGATTTAAGATTTTTCTCTCTTTTTTTGGTAAATTGTCCCTCGAAGCATTCTTATACAATCTTCCATTGCTACATTAATCTTGAAAGTCTCATTGAAGTAGTATGACTTACGAATTATGAGAAATAAAAAAGATAAAGAAGGAAAAAAAATAATTTTCAAGCTTTTTGGGCTAAAGCTTTGTGATATAAATTAATATTGATAACATTTAGGTCTCTCTTTGTGTTTTGTTCCACAGGCAGCAGGAGCAATCCGTCCTTTAGTTTCTACTGTTATTGCCTCTGCTGCTGATGGCTGCTTGGACCACTCACTGGAACGTGCCAGGTACAGAGCGAGTGAAATGCCTCAGGCTTTCTTGTTTGATATAATCTATGAAGCATACCAACAGGTGAGACATTAAGACTTTCTAAGACCTTTTCTCCATTTACTTCAGTTAAAAAGAAAAACAAGGTAACTTTATTTCTCATCTTTCAATAGCAGAACTTCAGCACCTATTTCAGATCACATCAAACTGTATGTATATTACTTCTGAGTCTTTTAAATAAAAGTTTTATCATTCTAATTTATTCAAATTTTTGGTTAGTTAACTTTCAAATACAAGAGGGTATGGTGGGTCTAAATGGCTGGAAAGACAAATTTGCTTTAATTTTTATTTTGCTTTGCATAAATTACTTAAATGAGTGGGTTTATATGTTTAAAGTTAGCTGTCTATATAAAGTATGTATTGTTGACTAAGAATATCAAAGGGTTTTGGATGCCCAGTGTAATAATGACATTTTATAGTAACTTAGTGGGATACAGGCTGTTCTAAAATACTGAGATAGTATAACTTGCTACATCTACATAAATGTTCATTTTGTTTCTTGTTGCATGTGTATTATGTATTCTTTGATTTGTGGCTGAAAATAATGTTTACTTGTCTCTCCTGTAATTTTTATTTTTTTTTCTTAATATATTGCTTTGGAATTAACTTTATTCAGGAAAATTAAAGTTGTGGGTAGTGTACTAAACCTTTTGCCTTAATTTGCCCTGAAGACTGCTTTCATTTACCCCACCCTGCATTCACAGTTTACTGGAAACATTCCAGCCTTTTGCCTCAACACTCTACTTCCTTTTCATTCATCACCTTGTGGAAATTGCCTGTCCTCCAGGTATCTTCCAGACTGACTGGAAGCAGAGTATTTCTTCATTTGTCACTTGGAAGGAATTATTTTTCATGTTAATGCTGACAGTCATGCTTCCCCATCAGTCTTTCAATTCTAAACAAGCCCAAGTTTCTGATACTCACTTTCAGAGAGTACAAAGCTTAGAAGTCACTAACAACAGAAAAATGTGAGGACAGGCCATGAAAAAGCTGTTACTTAATTGTTCAGTAATTGTTTTCCTTAGAGATGTTGGCACAAATTCCATGTCATGCCCTTTATACTTGATACTTGGAGATATTAGATGCTGAAGATGAAGGACTATCCAAAATGAGGAGCTACCCAAGTGATTGGACTGGCTTCAACCTTTTTGCTTCTGATAGGAAGCAAGAGATTGTTCTTAGTATATGACACACAGCTGATACTTCTGAGATTCTACCTTGAATGTAGTGGGTATACTCATAAGAAATGCAGCCTCTATGTCCTTAAGAACACATCTCAAGAGACAACTGCTACTGTTGGTTATACAACCCTTTCTGATGTGTGTCTCTTTTGGCAATTTGCATGTTTATGTGCTGTTTCTTGCAGCCACCTTCCCCCCACCCCCAAACAACCCAGTACTTTTTCTGCTGTGTTTGCTTATTATTTGCAAATATGGTAAAGCTGGCAAATACATAAAAAGCTCTTGCCCTCAATGCCTCACTCAAAAGACAACTATATTTGCAGTTCCTAGGCTCCTCTGAATAGAGGGTTTTTTTTCTCACATATGCATTCCATCAGTCTTCTTTTTTGTATCCCTGCTCTTTCAAGAACAAGCCACCAAAGTTGTTAGAAGCAACCAAGGCTATGGTTTCTTGTCCCCAGTTTCCTTCACTTTGGCTAAATTCTGGTCATTTTAATGCTCTTTGCCTGGACCCTTGGGAAGTATAACACTTTGCTAAAATCTCTCAACTCATATTGTTTCCTAATTATTTATGTTTCAATGGTGTCTAGCTGTCCAAGTCGAGGATTAAGACCCTATTGTTCTGGGAACTGTACAAACAAATAAAAAAAGACAGATAATCGTTGTCCTGGAAAACCTAGTCAAGCTACTGTAGGAAGATTTTTGTAGGAATAGATGCAGCTTATGATGCTTCCTAAATATGAATATATTCATAATCAATCCTGGTGAAGGTAAGTATCATTGTACAGTTGAACAAAGAAGAGAAAATAATTTTGTTACTCATGTTGCAAGTCATTCATGAGGCTGGGAATGGAATTAGTTTTGGCTGACTCTGCCTGGGATCATGATACCATGCCTGTATATTTTATACAGTTGTGACCTTTATGCAACAACAGTGTGGAGAAAAACAACAGTCAAACATGCATTCCTTGGAAAGAAACTGTCCATTTCAATTGTGCTTCAAGTAACACAGGCTTTCCAGTTACACTGTGGATAATATGAAATACTGCTTTTAAATTCTATCTCTATTTAAATGCACCATCTGATGTGAGTAGAGAGGTTTAGACTGTTTACTTCCAGATATGTTTGTGAATGTAAGATCTCTGAATATATTAACCACAAAGTTGCAAAATTCAGTTAAAGGTCAGTTATCTGACCCTTACAGGTTTGCTATCTGCACTCTTTTTGGTCTCTTCTTGTCTGGTGGCAATCTGGGAAGAGCAGATTAGAGGTCCTTCTCCTTTTATTGCTGTTTTAAAATTATCTAGAACGGAATAAGGTATTAACACTATTAAAATATGAAAAAAAATATTTGTATGATCTTTACCAAATTAAGTAATTTCCTTAGAAAACATTTTCCATTTCTTGCTCAAATAAAAAAAGGATAGTAATGATTTGGGGGAAAATACATGCCCTGTTGAAACTCCTAATTAATTTTATGTACAAATACCAAAGATTGATTGACAATAATATCTTAAAATATATGTGTACTACAGGAAACCCCTTTTCCATTTGGCACCAAAAATCCAGGACAGATTTTGAGGAATTCAGCCAGGTTGTTTATTGTGAATTTCATTGTGAAGCATTTAATTTAAGTTTCAGTCTTACATCTTCCCTGTTGCCTAAAACATGTATGCCAAACAGATCTCGGTTCAGATACATGTTACTTTCTGATTTAACTGTTATGTAGTCAAGACTTCTGACTTCATAACTATTAACTTTCAAATTTATACAATTTCTAAGATTTATAAAGTTTAGAAAAGTTACAACTTTTTAAGAAAAGTTTACAACTTTTTATTTCTATGATGTGTATCTAACTCAGGATGGACAAGTGACCAATGCAAACAACTGCAAGGGGAGAAAGAACTGTATTTACTGTGTGTGGATCTTGCAGGTGGGAGGCTTTATGTTAGCCAGGGTTTTTCCTTGGGATTTTAGGTAAAAGGATGTATAGATTTGTTAAGGGGAGAAAAGTGACATTGCATCACTAGTCTTAGTTCTGGTATGTCCTAATTTGTAAGTTCTCATTTCCTGCACAATGTAATGAACCACAGTAAATTGACAAATTAAAAACCTTAAAGTTAAAAATGCAAATCTTCAATAACTAGTAAAACCTTTGGAAAAGTTGTAAAAAAAATGGCAGAATCCATGATTTACTTGAATTCTGAACTACTTGGGACAAAATCAGCCAATTGATTTTTTTAAAATTATTTTTCTTTTGGTTTGTTAATAACAAATTCCTGATCTTTAAAAATACGTGTTTCTTTTCTATTTTTATCAATCCCAAGGAAAATCAGGAAAGTTTAAGGGTTAATTGAAAATTCACCCCTTCCACAGATAGCAAATAAGGGATAGATTCCTTAGACCAGACTTGTTCATTTTTGCTTAAGGTAGTTTCATGTTTCTGTTCCACTTCTTAATTTAAATAGGAACAAATGTGAAGTATGATCCTGCAAGCCTGGGAGGAGGTGGGTGGGGGAAGGACTTCACTTACCAGAAGTCAAGTGTTCCCTGGAGCAGTACCTTTTAAAAGAATTAGAGTATCAGGAAGTCAGGTAGACTACCATTTTCCTTTAATCAGAGTAGGCTGAGACTGATTTCTGTAATACTTGTTTTTGACATATTGTGAAACGCACAAAGATCTCAAAGTTTTGGGGGTTTTTTTTGTCTTTAACACAAAGCATCTTCTTGTGTCATGTCATGTGTTCTGTACAAAGCAACACAACCACAATATATAAAGGCTGAATACTCAAAGCATTGAACACTTGGGATGTATCTTCTAATGCAAGAAAGGTAGCAGAAACATTTAAAAAGCTTTACCCTTTCATGATCTGGAAGAGAAACAACCAAAAATGGAAGCAGAAGAGGAGTGGTAGGTAGAAGGTTGTGACCAGCTTCTATGTCAGATATGCAAACAAACAGCCCTGGTAAGATGATAGAGTGGTTACGGAGTTGTCAGCATGAATGTGGGGAATACCAGAGAGTTGCTTACCAGTGCCACCAGTCCAGGGAAGCTGAGAACCCTGAGAGGGAATAGCTACAAACAGCTGAAAAAAGAGCAGGACATGTTAGAATGCTATTCTGCAGGAATCCTTCATATGTGTGTGGTAGGGCAAAGTCTGATCACTAATTCAAAATTAAGGGATAGGTTTTTAACAATCTTATTTAAAAAAAAGATAGACTTTTTTTTTTTCTACTGATCATTTATACATTATCTTACAATTTTCCTCAAGATCTGCTGTACCTGTGGAAATTTACTGCAAGAACTACACTCTTTCTGGGGAGGGTGGGGTGTTTGTATTACATATATAGTTAGTTTAATCATCTGTTGATAGTAGACCTTTTGACAGGTATGGGAGTTTATATTTAGCTAATCAGAACAATGAAGCTGAAGTAAAAAAAAAAAAAAAAGTAGCAACAGGAAGCAGGAATACTCATTGAAGGAGAATGAGCTTGAACATGTTTAGAGACATTTCTCTGATTCATGTCTATAACCTCCTTACAGATATCCACACAGATCAGTCTGATCTTAGGGATTCTGTCTAATCTGTGTGGAAAATATGTAGAGATTAGTACTTTTTGGGACTACACTAAATTAGTGTATCTGTTCATAGCCAACATTAACTAGTCTTTGAATATTAAGCAATTACATTTACTTATGGGCCATTACAGCATCTGCCTGCATAGGAGGGAATGGCTATATATAAACATAGTAATGACAAGATACAAAACAATAGTGTGTCAGAAAGAATCATGCACATACTTTGATGCTGAATTCTGGGAGGCAGATGTTCTTCCACTCTCCAAAAAAATCATTGCAAGATGTCCACAGATTGGGTGAAGATGGGGAGAAGAGATAGTCTGCAAACTGTCCAACCTGGTCATTAGTAGAAGAAAAGGAAATCCTAAAATGGTTCTCCTCCTCCGAACCCCTGGAAATGTTCAGGAAAGATTTTGCCAGAGTAAGAAAGGAAGTTGGCTATTGAAGGGCCATTGTAAAAGTATTTGCTCTAAGTATTGTCTTCTCTGTATGTAAATAATAGGGAGTGTATTCCATGTGGATTTTGTAAACTTCTAAAGTACTTTTTGAAAGGGCACAACATTACTGGGATTCTTTTTCAAACATGTGCAAAGCATTTTAGTATCCTCTGTAGCAGGGAAGTGAAGTCAGCTGTAGGAATTTAGCAGTATTTTGGCATAGGTCAGGCAAAATCCTTCGAGGCAAAATGTCTAGACTGATTTCGGGATTTTTCTGTGGCTTCATTCTTTGTTAAAAACATCAATGTCTGTCAAATTATTATTGCCAGGAGCAACAAGCGATTAGATGAACGGTAGTAGACAAATTGTTGACTAAAACCTTGGCAACTTTGGGAGAAAGGGTCAGATTCAGAAAAAGGACTGAAGGATCAAGATATAAGTGAGACAAAATCTGGGCATTTAATTCTGGTGCTGGAATCCTGAAAAAAACCACTGCTCATCCCCTTGCTAAGACAAAAGATACCTGAATCTTCAAGGCACCTCTACCTTTATTTTTAACATTCACCAAACATGAAACTTTGTGTAAATCAAGGCATATAAGATGTCACCAAGGCTGACCAACTTAATATTTTATCTCCTCTACACATTCACTTGGGAATAATTTTTTGTCTGATTCTATTCCATCATGAATTAGTGATATGGGTCAGAGCTGTTCATTTTTGTAGTGTAAAAGCACTGAAAAAAGAGATCACCACTGTTTCAAACACAAGACAAATAGTGCATAAAATATATACATTTTATCATAAGTTGTACTGGGTTGTTTCTTGACCTTTTTCTTTTTAAAAAAAGCATCAGGAATCTTTTATTAAGTGTATTGTGTTGTAAGGATGGTCATTTAACCTCATTCAAATGGATTTTGCAGTTTCTGTATCCTCTGTGTGTGTGTAGGTCCACTTCCTTTTCCACATCCCCACACTCTGGTCACCTACTTTACTTTTGTAGTTTATAGTTCTATGTTCAGGTCTTAAAAATATATGCCATGTAACATCATTATTGTATTTGTCCTAAATCCGTGTTCCACTTTATGTCTATAGGTTCCCTTCCTTCTCATTAAAGGTATTCTGAAATACTGAATCAAGAAGTGATTTGTGAATTAGGCAAGAGCTGGCTAGACTAATAGTAATCTTGCAGTATGATTTGTATGAAGACAGCACTACAAACCAATATTCTTCTTTGTATGGAATCCTAAAGGCAACATTCTTCCATCTGCCTATAAAACAGGTAATTACAGTTTTAGTGTAATTACCTACTTGGTTGGTCCAAGTAAGCTGGATACTCAGCTGAATAGTTTTTTGAAATTCCTAGCCCTAGTTTTAATTATCTGTATGAATTATCTGTACTACTTGTATGAAGACAGCAAATATCTGTGAGTTTTTCAATGTACAATCTAAGCATATGATATAATCTAACAAAAGGAAGCCTTTCTGATTTATTCACAGGTCATTAGGATTTCAGATATGATGGTTTGACAAGGAAATCTGTGTACTCCTAAACGTTAGAAGAAAATCTATTTCTTCTTACATGAGAAATTTCACATTATTAACAGCATCCTTTCATTGTTGTGGCCCATTTCAGCTTTGATTTTATGACTTGTTTTAGTCACATTAAAAAAAAATATTTGGAACTTCAATAGAACCTGAGTTCTGTTCCATTTACTGCATGCTGAAAGCTGGTAATTTTTTCTTGTTTTGATGCAAAATTGCTGTGGCACTAACTTTTGAATAATGTAATTTTGCAGCAGTTCTGCCTTTCTCTGTTCATTGTCAGCCCGATGCGTGCAGACTTTTGTTTAACTACGGGGTTGTCAACCTCACCTAAATGAATATCCTAATTTGTATAGTCTGCAGGTTGTAGGTCTGAGATATTTTCCAAAGAGATCTGTTATTTCATCTGGCATCTTTTTACCCTGAAAATTTTGCCATAAGGAGCATGGAGCAAAAAACAATTTTTCCTATGCTCAATGCCTACCCAATTCTGAAGAATATTTTTCAGGGTAAATATGGTAAAAGAAATTTTGTCAGTAATGCTTTATTTCATTCAAAAAGTGAAGCTAAATTGGTGGTCTGGAGAAAACTGTGCTAGATAGCTCTGTACTTGATTAGTTTTTTGGAGCAATCATAGAGCCAGGATATTGTCTGAATCCCCACCTTGCCCTAATTAAATTCTGCCACAAGAATGTTTGGAGAGATTCTGATGCCTTGCACAAGAAAAAAAAAGGGGTTAGCTAATGGGATAATTACTTCCATTTTATGTCACTCTTCATCCTGTAGAATCTCAAAGAACTTTGCAAATTCACATATTGGCTCTTGGAACTGTTTGCTGCAGTGGTGCAAAGCTTCCACTCCATGGGTGAAGTTTGGCATCTCTATGGCAGTGAAAATGCATTTTGTCTTCAGATATAATTTGGAAGGTGTATGTTAAGGAGACACAATGCAAATATTCAAGCTGGAGGTTAGATTGGATTACGAGAATACTGTTGTGTTACTGGATTTACCCTGGTAAGTGTCCTGTATCCATGAGAATCACCTGTTCGGCACAGGCTCAGAAAATGCTGAATAGTGAGTGAGGATCCTGGTATCCCATATATGGGAGACCACGCACCTAAATTGTCATCTGTTGCTTGTTCTGAGAGAGTAACAAAGAAGTGAAGCTAGAGGTTTTAGTCTCTTGTTATTGACAGTTTGGTGCATTGAAAGGCAAGGAAAAGGGCCATTTATGATCTTGCATAATTCAAGAGGTGATTTTTCTGAAGTAAATCATTCCAAGAGTGAATAATCTTACCTGTTAAAATAATAATAATAAAAAAGTTTTCTAGCTTGGCCTGAATTTGGCTCACCTCTGCATCCAACCTTGATTAAATTATCTGTTGGTTTCTTAATTTTATAACATGATATATTTAGAAATCTCTTTATTGGGAGAATGAACAATTGCTTCTTCAAATTTTCTTAGAATAACCTAAATAATCTGTATTTTCTACATTAGGGCAAAATTTTTCTTGTCTTTGTCTTGTCCAAATAACTTTCTCAAGTAATTTTTTTTCAATTTGCAAGATAATTTAAAAACTGTGAACAATGAATCCTAACACAGTGTTTTGACTACTACTCTTGTCACACAGAATATTATATTTTCTTATTCCCTCATGTTGTAACTAAAATATGAATATTTAGTGTACTTGGAAGCAACATGAATACCAAAATATTCCAATGAGCAATCAGGAAGTGTTCAGGGGTCTAATGGTAGATTGCCAGGAAACCATGGCATGTATGGAAAAGGCACCTGGAGTTACTGCATTGAAAGGTGTTGGGATATAGATACAGGTCTGAATAAAAACAGGCTTGCCTAGTTTTGTTAGGGAGTAAATTGCTGTGTCTTTGTTCTCACTACTACTGCATCTGGATATATGTCACAACAGTTTTAATAATTAACTACAGTAAAAATAGTTTCAGAGATGAGATAATCTGGTTTTACATTGATCTCAGTGTTTCTTCATTCACGTTTCCTCCTTCTGCTTGCTGCTCTGCTGTCTCTCATTTAGCTGGGCATATTGATGTAGGCTGAGTGCTTGCTGCAAATCCACTGTTGGATGCAGCATTTTTTTGGTTTCAGTGGTAATGAGCATGGCAAAAAAAAAATAAATTATAAAATATGGTAAAAATAGGCCAATTCAGGTTCAGTGAGAGCTTGTGTCTACTTCTTTTCTTAACTCAGTAAAATGTTCCTGGTGATGAATGTGCATGATGTACTCTGGCACTTCAGCAGTGGAAACTTGATTTGCCAGGGTCTGGAAAAAGCTCTGCTATTGTTGATTAGTCATGCATTTTAAGTGCAAGTGTTCTGATATTGTTACTGAATGGATTTACATGGGAGAATAAAATGGAGACACTGCTGACAGTGGAAAAAGTGCTGAAAATTACACAGTCAAGGGTTACAGAAGTGTAAATGCTGGCTCTACACAGGTTTAAAGATACCTGTGTAAAGGAGTATATCTGAAAATTTTCTTTCAGTTAATGCATCAAAGAATATTATTTTGTGTCATGATAAAGTAAGGAATGATGAAAAGATAAGAAAAGAACAGTTCTCTATTGAACCTTTTTTTAAATCTGTGCTGGTCCTATTGTGAGGTTACCAGTTCCCATAGAAAGAGACAGTAAATTAGTATTCAAACTATTGTATTGGAAATAAGTAAGCATATGGACTATTGATAAATACCAGGGAGAGATAGGTTGCATAGCTCTTTTTCTAACCTTTTATTCTATGTTTACATACAAGGAACAACAATATACCTTGCATTTTAGGAAGTAGTAGTATTTTTCAAAATGTTTTCAAACTAATTTGGGGGAAAGAGGAATAAGACTGTGTAATGCTAAAATCTGTATCTCATTCCACTCGTAGCACTTTATTCAAACATCTACTCTTGGAGGACAAACAAAATCCGTCCACAAAACAGAGTCCCCAAAACTACAACAGAACTACAACACTACAAAAGCATTTTTAAGTAATATATTTCCTTCTGTGTCATTTAAAGAGCTAAACTATTATGTTTCCTTTCTTTTGTGGATGTATTTTGTGCCAGTATTCCCAGCTGTTTCCATCATTTCAAATCTGTGGTCTGAAACTTAAACTATGTCTATTGTTTCACAAAGCTATGTGTGCATGTCAAGTTCACTTAACTGTACACTGTCAAACTTCTGTTAGAAAGGCTTTCAGTAGTAAAGGGGCTTTAGAAGGAGTAAGAGTTTTAGACAGATTTTTGTATTGTAAATTGAATCTAGATGTACACTGAATTAAATACAGAAGACTTAGGATGAGAGAGGTTGTATACCTGGGTCAGTAAGAATTTTCTTCACAAATATTCTGGAATTTTTGTAGAATCATAGAATATCCTGAATTGTGAGAGACCATAAGGATCACTGAATCCAACTCCTGGAACTGCAGAGGACATCCCCAGTAGTCCCACCACCTGAGAACATTGTCCAAATGCTTCTTGAACTCTGCCAGGCTTGGTGCTGGATCACTTCCTTGAGGAGCCTGCTTCTTCTCTCTGGATGAAGAACTGCTTCCTAATATCCAACCTAAACCTCCACTGATACAACTTCAGGCCATTCCCTCAAGTCCTGTCACTGATCAGCAAAGAGAAGAGATCAGTGTCTGTCCCTCTGCTTCCTCATGTAAGGAAGTTGTGACATCAATGGGATCTCCCTTCAGTCTACTCCAGGCTGAACAGATCAAGTGACTTCAGCTTCCCCTCAAGGCCCTTCAGCATCTTTATTGCCCTCGTTTGGACACTCTTTAATAGTTTAGTGTCTTTTTCATGTTGAGGTGCCCTAACACTGCCCCAAGCACTTGAGGTGAGGCTACCCCAGTGCAGAGCAGAGTGGGACAATCCCCTCCCTTGACCAGCTGGCGATGCTGTGCCCAATGCAGGACTTTTTTATAGGTGCTCTCTAATAATGTTTAATTTGTTAACTGAATTCCTTAAGGCAATATAGAAACTTTTGAATTCTGCACCTTAAATAGAGATTTAAAATTTCACATGTGAAGGTGTTTAGCATGAGATGGTATATAAACAGTTGGCCTTGTGCTGCTACTTCATTTCATTGTTCTCCTCTGACATCAGTGTATCAGACTTGGAGAACAGTACGCTCTGACAATATGTTTAGGTTGAAACAATTACAGATAATTAGAGTGGTAAATGTCATGATATACAAGTGTTAGTGAAATATGTTTTTAATTATTACTTTGCTTTGTGTCATATTTCATCCCTTGAAGCAAGCAATACTCCCAAGATGCCTTAGCCCATTTATGGAACTTCTCCACTCCCTACTAATTATCTGTGATTAATACCTTGCTAAAAAGTTGGAATTGTTTAGTTTTGTCTTAGTTGCATTAATTCCCCATATATTTAAAAATGTTACTTAATTTTATTTCAAAGTAAATTATTTCACAGCTAAATTTATTTCTGAAATTTTCTCTTCCATTCTGAAGTAAAAATAAAAATACCTGGATTTTTTTTTAATCTGTGTATTATTTCCCACATTAGTGGGAAATAGTTTGTGTTCTACCAGAAAATTTTCCTTAAAAACAAAATAAAAGAAGGAAACACTTTGGTAATACATACTTGGAATTGAAAGTTACTAGGCCATTTCTGGTTTTACTGGCGCTTTATCTCTGTACCTCTTTACTTGAAGGATCACTGCACTTTTATGTATTTTGGAGATAGAGTTCCCTAGTCCTTTATCTTTTTTATTGGCTTTTTTTGTATCTTCTTTATTTAAACTTCTGCTTAATTTGAAAATGTTCCAAAATGGTTTTTTGAAACCCTTTTCTTTTTAAGTTACTCTTCGTTCTTGTGTCCATTTTGTTTTGTAACTCAAGCTATAAAACTGTAAAGAACAATAACATTTAAAGTACTTTTCTAAGTTGGCTGGCAAACTAAAATGACAGCATTTACTGATTTAAATAATATAAAATTGATAACTATGTTTTTGCTCTAGGATGTCTGTGTGTATGAGTATTGCAATTCAGATGTGTAATGCCAATGAATTCCTTGAATTTCACTGATACATTGTAAAACAAGAATAGAAACTAAAATTTTTTTTCATCTGTTTTAATAAACTTCTTCAGGAACTTAATAAAAAGAAAAGCGGGTTGTTGTTGCAGTACTCTCTTTTGGTTCTTCTTTTATCCACTAAAATTTTTACATGCTTGACAGTTTTGATTTCTCAAATCCTGGAGGGGACTGGAAATTACTGAGCACAGTATCTTTGAAACATGAATTTGTAGACACATGGTTAAATTTGACACAGTTTGTATTGTTTGGAATTGTTTGTAAAGGAAAGCTTATGTATTGCAGAGCTAATTGTCATTCTTTAAGGACTTCACTGGCATCTTGTTTGAGGTTGATTGAGGTGGTAACAACCTAAGTGCATTAATAAGATGTTTCACAGAAACTTTTACTGAAGACTCTTGAAGGAAACATATAGATTTGGGGTAAGAGAAAGGACTTACCAGAGTAGATTATTTGTTAGGAGGTCAGAAACAACATCAAGTGCATGGCTAGTTTTCATTGCAGTAAATCACCACTGGAGTTTCATGATGATCTGAGTTTCATGATACTGAGACCTGTGCAGTTATTTTGTTCATAAAAATTTTGGAACAGGAAGTGGAGGTACTCATTTTGTTTTTGTGTAGTAGACATGAGGGCTGAGAAGGTTTGTAGAAGGCTATTATGGTAAAATTAATAGATAAATGTAGATAAATGGAGGGCAAAAGGGTTGATCAAAGTTTTTAAGTAGTTTCCACATGAGATGACTGAATAGATACTGATCTCTTTATCTGTGGAAAGATGTGAGAAGAAATGTGGTGGAGCATTTTGAAGGGTTGAGAAGGTGGTTTTTCTGTCAGAATAACAGAGCATCTGATGAAAAGAGTGATGAATGAGATACTCCCTGCTGCAGTTGCTAAAAAAATACTGCTATTCAAAAAATAATTGGGTGAATTTAGGATTCCTGTAATTCACTGAGTGCTGTTAAGGCAGTTGCTTCTGGTTCAGTGTGTCCCTCAGGGACTTTTTATTATAGGGATTTCTGAAACCAGAATAATAGTTTTATATGAGGCAAAGGGAGCTTTCTGGGAAAGTAAGAACATATTATTGCCTCGTTCTTTCTTACTTGTTGTTCACAATTCACTCTGAAATAGAGACTGGATAGTGTGCTAGCCAGCCTGTGATCTTCTCAAATACCTTATTTTTTAAATAAAAGGTGCTATCTTAAATTATTCTTGTTACATGGAATTTGTGTTTCTGGATGGACTGGTAATTTAGCAATATGAAAATGGGGTAGAACTTTCTTATCTTAGTTAGACTAATACATCTTGAAGTAGTCCTGACTAATAATCTCCCAGTACCTGCTTTTCTACCTATGTTTTGGTTCAGAAGATTCTTTTCCCTACTCAGTATTTCGTTAATGAGGTTTTATAATCAGTGTCAATAGGAAGCCAAACTGCTTTGGAAGGGTGTGTCAAGAGAATGTCTTTTCTAGATGACTAAAAGATAGATAAATCTTTGTTTGTTGTGTTGTGGTTTTTTGGTTTTTTTTTAATCTGTAAGGATCATGGAACAGCATGGGATTACTATTTTCTGTGCAGATAACTGGAGAAAAAGATAGAGGGAATCACATAAGGAATACAGAGGTTCGTAGTTACTACCATCACTTTTTTGATGCTGCAATAACCAAAACAGCATTCAAAGAGTCATGTTTCTGCATCTGTTAAATTGTTCCCATACTCTAAAAGTTTGTCACTGGAAGGTCAGTGGTGTCTATTGGTGAGGCCTCTCTCAACTCCATCAAGAATTTTTTTTTTTACATGTAACTTCGCATTCATTTATTTAACAATGTAAAGGTTTAGCAATATACTTGCAGCACATAACTGAATTAATCTGTGCTTATAAAGTGTTTATTTACTTCTGTAGGACTTTGCTGAGTAGCCACAATTTGGCATAAGCTTCTTGGAACGGTTTTATTTCTGATGCATGCTAAACCTTTGTGCCTAATACAGATGTATTACTGTGGATAGGACTGTTGAGATGTAAGGTTTAATTAATGAAAGAAAATGTGTTATTGCTTAGAAGTATCTAAGACTAATTTAGGATATTTTTTTTTTAATTACTTCAGTGTACAGACTATGACCTGGATTATGGAACTGAATGTTTGCATCTGGCTCTGAAATACTGTAAAACAAATGCCAAACTTGTTGAAGGAACACCTGACCTCTGGAAGGTAAAGACAATAATAATATCTAGTTCTATATATATATAAGTTAAAATAATAAAATTTGCATGTTACCGTAGAAATTCAAATGTGTTTTCAATTGTAATTTGGACTTTTCTATTTTGCTTTTCAGAATTGGTTTTGTCTGAGCTCTTTTTAGAGCTCATTATTATAGAGAGACTTGGACAGATGTTACTTGAGATAATCAATGAAGACAGCATTTTCCTGTAAATAGGAAAAACATCTAGGTATTTGAATGATCTGAGAATCTGTAAAACTATAAATCTGTAATCTCCAAAACTAAGAATTTCATTTTATGATATAAGCTTTCTCCTGCTATTTCTGTATGTTTTGTCTATTTTGCTCCACTTTTCCTATTAGGACATCACTTTTTTTCTGATGCCAAATAGCTAGCTGTCAACAATTTGACTTTAGAGTCGTTCATTGCATTCAGTAACACTGTAATATTTTAGACTTTTTCAAATAATCTTTTAAAATTTTTTAAATATCATTGACCTTGTCTGGTAATCTGGTGTGTTGCTGATGACTGACAAAGCATCTGTGTGTGCAGGTGCCAAAGTGTATGTCGCTTCTACTTCAAAGTATCACATATCATTTTTTGGATGGTGGAACATTATTTGTTTTTACTAGCTGTTGTGTCAAGCAATTTCAAAGTTTTTTATATTTTATTTTATTCATTATCACATTGAAGGATCTGGAAGCAGCTCAAATCACTGCATCTATCTTTAACAGTAAATTTCCTCCAATGAGACATTATTTCTAATAGTATAACCATAAATCCTACAAAGAAAGGCAATTTCCTGAATCTGCAGTGGAGGTTTCCTGTGTGATTTAACAGTAGAATTTACTTGTGCATTGGTTGCATACAGAAATTCTTTTGATATCTTGTTGGGGACATATAATCTTTCTGAAACAGTATATGGTCTGTTTTCCTATTTAGTCTTCTGAGGGACAGATTATGTCATGCATGTTTACTTTACATAATTTTTTAATGGTTTCATTATCCGCATTGCAAAGCATGATATTTACATGAAGGGTGGCAAAATACACCAGTAATGCTCTTTTAGCTCATTATAATGTTCATCTGATTCTTTGCTATCTATAGATGCTACTGATATCCAGCAGGTACATATAGCTTAGAATGACAGAATAATTAAGTCTGAATGAAATAGATGTCATCTGGTCCTACACCTTGCTGAAAATGGGACCAGGTTAGTTATATTAGGCAACGTAAGACTTGTTCAGCTAAGTTTTGAATATCTCCAAGAAGAGAGATTTCACAGGCTCTCTGGGGAAGACAATTCGAATGAGTATCACCTTGTATGGGGACTTTTTTCATATTATTTTATCAACATTTCCCTTACCACCTCTTGCACTGGGAAAGGAAGAAAGACCAACAAAAAGCTCTTCAAGAAAAGTACAATTTACTCTTCAGTATGGCCATTAATTAACCCTTCACCACCTTCCATCTTCTGTAATTTGAGCTGAGCAAGCCAGGTTCTCTCACACCATCTTAGCAGCCCTCAACTGGCTTCCTCCTGTTCCTCTTTGTGTTATAGTGGGGAGCCCAAAACTCAAAACTGTACTCTGGAATGTTCTCTGAAGGGCCAAATACAGGGGAATAATTCCTGTATTACCTGTAATGAGGACTACTTCCTTACTGATACAGACCTGGTGGATTCCTTTTCTCTACTGCTCCTCACTGCTGATTCATGCTCAGCTTGTCCAGAAGGTCCTTTTTTTCTGTATTTCAGCATCAGCATGAACTGCTGCTGCCCAGGATGCTGTATTTATGTTTGTTATAGACCACAAAGTTTCTCTCAGCTCCTTTCTCCAGGCTTTCATGGTCCTTCTAAATTACTATTGGACTCTTGAACATATTGAATGAATACTTGTTCATTTGTTGCCATCTACTAGTTTTCTGGGGGTATTTCCTCTTTCTCAGGTTGTTAATAAAGATATTAGAAAGTATTTTCTCCAGTATCAGGCCCCAAGGAATAGCACTAGTAACCAGTCCCCAGTTTTATTTGGATTTGAACTTGTGCACATCTCTGTTCTAAAAGAGACTTGTTGAAATGTCAGTGTCACTCTAACACTGGTTATGAAACAAAATCCTGATGCTGTTAATTTTACAGCATGTGGGACACATTGCAGTAGCACTGGACTTTAAAGAGGCCTATAAACATTTGGAAAATGAGAGCATGTGAAAAAGGAAGGGAAGCCTTCCCCCTATGGAGGAAAGAGCAGCAGAAACATTGTCTGATAAATTGACTGCAACCATCATTTCCCATCCCCATGTGCCACTGGAGGGGAAGAGATTGGGAGTAAAGTTGAGCCTGTGAAAAAGGGAGTGGTTAGGTGAAGAAGTTTTAATATCTGGTTTTATTTCTCATTATCCTACTATGATTTGATTGGTAATAAATTAAACTAAATTAAACTAATTTCCCTGAGTTGAGTCTGGTTTGTGTGATCTCTCACTGCCCATACCTTGATCCACGAGCCATTTGTTATATTTTCTCTCCCCTATAAGGGAATGACAGCAGTTTTGGTGGGCACCTGGTATCTATCCAAGGTCAAGCCAGCACAGTCTTAGTGTTGTGCAGAGTGTGACAGTAGCAAGAATACCCATTTATGTGCAGACACCGTGCTGAAGACAGTGCAGAGCAGTGAATATTTTACATACAATGAGCACAAAGATGCTGGTGCCAGGTCATTAAAGTACCTTCTTGCATCTTGTGCCCTGTCTAATTTTGTAGCTTAAAGCCATTGATGTCTTCTGTGGCTTGTAAAGACATTAAAAGTGAAAGGCATAAAAATGACAAGATCTGTAAAATATTACATTGTTTCTGCAGGAAATACTTATTTCAGTTTAGAGCCTACAGAGCAACACAGTTCCTTCTTGAATAGCACTCAGTGTTGGTTACTGTACTGAGGTGTTTGGCAGGTGACTTGGAGCAGTACCATTTAAGAAGAGAACAGTCATGCTCAGTCTGCAGTTTCATGAAGTGCAGAAGACTGCCAGTTTTCTCAAGTGGTTCTTGCTCACAAAATGATTAGGAGCTATTGCTGTTACTAATCAGCTCTCAGAAACAATTATCTTTTCTTAGTTGTCATAATACTGTAATTTGTGATATATTGTTATTATTTTCTGCTAGGTTTTTAATGCTGAGCTAAGTGAAATTTCATATGCCAAGAACTGATGTTGTCTCCAGTCTTATTTTTTCAACACAAGGCAAAAAGATATTCCATCCAGATAAATAAGAATTGAAATGCATAATGGTTTTTCAGTTGAGGTTTCAGAGGATGTGTAACAGGAGGACTGCAATCAATTAACATTTTCTAAAGTTCAAGTACTAAAAACCAGTTTCATCCTATGTGGACCTTGAATCTTTAAAGAGCAGATCAGATATTTGTAAGAATTCAGTTTATGCGTGAGATGCACAACCTACATAACATTAAATGACTCAGAGCTGTGGGAAGATGTTTTGTGTGTTTATATATTATCTTCCTGAATTAGCACTAATTATTCTACCTGAGGACTTGTACATTAGGTAAAGTAACATTTCAAAGTCACTGTTGGAGCTAAAGCAGGAGATTGTTTATTTTCTGGGAACAAATTACAAAATTGATATCATTCTTTGTAGTGAGAACAAGCAAGTTATTCGAATTACTTCAGTGTTATAAATATTTATAAGTTCTATTTTAAAGATAGTTATTATATAGCTGTTTATAAGATATTTGGGATCAGGGTGGCAAAAAAAAAAGAAAAAAGAAACAGTCTCTATCAACACCACATTTTCAGTTTTTCTGTGTTTGATACTTTGGAAGTAAAATTACCTTAAATATTCTAGGGCAATATTCTTTTGAAGTGTAAAATCAATTAACAGAATGTATTTGTTGTACTCTAATAATGGGTGTGTGTATTGTAGATAAAAAATCAGTATCATAACTCTTTTTAAAAATTGAGACAGATTTATAGGCAATGTTGACAGAGTGAAAAATCCTTACTATTTCTAAAAAGCAGATTATTTTCTAATCCTACACAACTGTCCCATACAAAGGAGATCTGTATGATGTCTTAGTATAAGAGGGGAAAAACTTCATTAAACTGAAATGCAGTACATTTGTGTATGCATGTGATGATAACTTTATTGTTTTTGTTCAGTAAAGGGTTGTATTTTTGCATTTAATGTACATTTTTGTAAGCCTGAACCATTCATCAAGCTAAATCAGTTTGAATAAGACTTAAACATCACATGGAAGTAGTTTTGGGGAATAACCTCTACAATAACATCTTCCTAGGCAGTGAAAACTTGTAGTCTGACAATTAACAAAATAAGGCACACAGGAAAACATAGCTGTCTGATGATTTTTGAGGCTTTATTAAAGAAGTACAATAGATAGTTTATTATACAGAAAAATAGATATGCTTAATAAGTAAGACTGCTCTGCCTTTGCTATAAGAGGTCATGTTTTAATGTTTTGTGACTGTAAGGTATTTGTGTTGAGTTTTAATATTTGGCCTAGTAATATCCTGGATTGCAGAACATTCTGGAAATCTTGAACCACTGGATATTCAAGAGGAAAAATTGAAAATTAATATTGTCATGTGAAAAATGAGAATTTGAGTAATTGGGAGCCTGTGAGTTGATATTGATCAACAAAACAAAAGTGTGCACTGCTACAGGCAAAACTTGATCAATAAAGCCTCGTGTGATTAAAGTAATTAATGCCGACCAACATGGAATTTACTTATTTTGTGAAATTGACTTCAAGACTTTATTGCAAGACTATAATCTTGGCTGATAAAGATGGTAGTGCTGATAGAACGTAAAACTGGCAGAAGTTTGACTTGCTACTACATGACATCTTAATTAAAAATAGGATGACTAGTTCTTATTAAATAGATGAAAAATTAGATAATTGATATATTTTGGAAGATAATTCTCACCATGTCTCGCCAGTTTCTGCAGAAACTGTTATTGTCTCTAAAGTGTTTAACAGCTGTCTGATAAAGTTTGCAGACAAAGATTTAAAGATTTGTAAATAAAAATATAATTGATCAGAAGTAACCTATTTATAAGGATTACTTAGCAAACATTTTAAACAAAGAGCATGCTTTTCATTGCAGCCAAATATAAGGAACTGATTTTAGAAACAAGTGAAGTATAGGTCATATTCAGTGGATTGTCCTTGGAAGGCCGTGACTTTGAATGTGGTGTAGGCATCACAGAGGATAGGAAGTTTCCACTGTGTGTGGCAAAAATACCATATGTCAGTCATGGGTAGAGAAACAAGAATATGAAATTAGAAAAAAGATGTTCTGGTATTACAAGTGCATCTAGAATGCTGTGGACAACTCTACCAAGCTGAGCTCAAGCTCTGTGTTATAAATAGGAAACATTCAGGGAATTGAATTTAGCATCTTAGTCAAATTGAAAGAGGTGTATAGAAACTCTCCCTCCTTGACTGGTAAGGGGTGGTCACAGATGGTATCTGGAAGGGTTTTTCTGTGAACTCTGCAATTTTCACAAAACTTTTAGGAGCTTGTATCTGCAATTATCTTAGAGGGTCAAAGATGATGGAAGAATTACACATGAAGCATGTGATATGGTCTTCGATTATTTATTTCTCTAGAAAACAAAGCATTTATTGATGTCTGTTTCAGAATTTCAGACGAGATGTTTTGGAGTTTCATTCTTAACTTTTTATTCTCCTGTGCAGTTTTCTTGAAGACTGCACCTACCATTCTTTTAGATCAGACTGTTTAAAAATACTTTTGCACTTCAGAGAGACTGTAAATTTTAGAGTGTGAGACCATTTCTAACAGACTTCAGTCTTGTTTCTTGAAAGATTTTGAGATTATAATCTGTTATATGTTACTGAAAATTCAGTATAAAGGCCCTCTAGAATCTGGCGAATAGAAACAAACTTTGCAGCAAAATCAGTCACTCAGTTGGTCAGTCTACTATTAAATCTAATTTCAAGACATTGATTCTTCCCGGCAGTAAGTAGAAATGTAAATGTCTTCATGTAAAGTCAGACTCTTAAGATTTATCAGGATAGATTCATTCTCTGGCTGCTTCTGCAGGACAAACTGTAGGGAGGTGAGTTAGTTTTTAATTTTAAAAGAATATAATGCATTGGGGAAATCATGAGTTGTTATTCATCTGTCTGACTATAATACAGAGCTTAGTTTATGAGATTGAAAGGAAAGCGGTTACAAGAATCCTTATGTTAAAATCAAATAATCACTTACTTGGAGACTAAGATGCTAATACTGTTAGTGGTGTCATGTTGTAGGATTTACCTTGCAGCACTAAAGCTTTTGGAATCCTGTTCAGTTCATTTCAAAAAGAAGGAAAAAATTTATTCAGACTCTAGAGAAAAAAAATTCAGGAAGTCCAGTAAAATTTTACTTAGCATAAAATGAATTTACAGTAAAAACAAATACAAATATTTAATAGTCATATCAGTTCAAGTCACTGCTTATCATTGTGAAGACATTGCTAGCAAAAACTGTTAATGTCTTGGGTAGATATTGAATTTAATTTATTGTTACTTTATTTGCAAAGCCTATTATTGTGACAACCACCATGAGGGTACAAAGACAGATATGAAGGGTGTTTTTGCAAGTACCAAGGAAAAATTCAGAATCTTACTGTTCATCTAACTTAATCTGATTAATGTCTTCAAGAAGAATTTGATGTTTTTAATTCTCTGAAAGTTCACGCAGTCTACTTGTAGTCCCACTGACTCCCACTGGTTAATTGGACTCCCATTAACAGTAATAGTCTTGCACTACTGAAAAACTGCACCTATATTAGTAAAAGCAATAACAAGATTTCTACCTGGCTGTCACTTTTATGATCCTAAGTCCTGTTAAAAATTAATCTATTTGCAATAAAATTGGAGTAGAATGGATGTGTAAAAAAGCAGATGCATTATCATGTTTTCGTGATTTTTCGAAGGATTGAAAATACTTTTAGGTTTCAAATGAGTTCTGAGCAGATTTTAGTGTTTGGAAAAGGGGTTTTCTCAAGTGTCCAGTAGCTTCTACAACCTCTGTTCTCATAAATTGCCAGTGATATTTTACCAAAATTAAGAAATTGACAATATCTCTTGTTTATGGTGTTTAAAATGTAAAGAATTGCCTTCAGGGCATGGTTTATTGGTTTTACATTCCTTCCTGCTGTGTTAAATCTAATGAGGCTTGTCTGTCCTTTAGGTGACCTACAAGCGGGATCTGTATGCAGCTGAATCAATCATTAAGGGTATGTGTTTGTCCTTGTGACTGTCAGTTTGCATATTCCTGATTCTAATTAAGAATTTTGTGTGTGGTAGTTTGAAATGTCTTTAAGAAAAGTTATATGATAGATAAAATGTGCTTAGGCAAGTTGTTTTAGCTTGTTTACTGGAATCATTGTATTAGCCATATTTATCTTTATTTACTTCTCTCAGAATACAGAACCTTATATGTGTATATGACAGTCAAATAGAGATTAATTTTGAAGGGCCTCATAAGGAATAAACTATTTTTTCTTTCATTTGCAGGTCAATTCTGAATATGTTCCATCTTTCTATTCTATGTAGTAGAGTGAAAATTAAATATTAACTCTTTAGGACTCTTCACTATTTTACATACAGGCAGTTGTTGCCTAATTTAATATAGCAGTTATATGATATTGAGGTATTTAATTAATTTATAAATATTTTGTTAAACAGTTTGTTAACCCTTTTTTTCTTTGTGGTGGCAGTGCTTTTGTACCAGTTTAACATTAAGACTGGATTTAGCCTTTATCTAGGTGGACTTCCTCTAAAAACAATACTGTTTAATGAGATGGTTATTGTAAACTCATGGGCAGTGATTCAGGGGACTGGCTCCTTGTTGAGAACTGAGGGATAAAACTCTAGAAACTGATGAAGAGAAAGGGACTTCCCTTCGGATTAAAAATTCCTCTCCAGGGAAAAGAATGCAGTTCCTGTTTAAGAAAACCAGAGCAAAACCTGTGTGCTATTGGGGCACGGTGAGTGACTGGCTACTTGTTCACTCTCGTTACTACAGTGGGCAAATATTTCATATTAGATGCATTGTTAGAACTAGTTAACTGAATTTTTCAGGAACAAATCAAAAAGATAGAACTAGGAAGCCTGGAAAATTCTGGTTTTGACAGACAATGGACTCTCATCTTCATAGCTAGAAGCCTGGGATTTTTGAAAATCCTACTTTTTGTAGGATTATTAGAAGTTCCACACTCCTACCTTTCAAACTTAGGAATTTCAAATACTTTGAAGGAAAGAAGGTGGCAGGGAGTAGTTGACATGAATTTACAAACCAGAAATTATGCCTGACCAACACAATAGACTTCTAAAATGAAATTGGTAGCTTGGTGGCTGAAAGCAGTGGATATCGTTGACTGATTTCAACATGGCTTTTGATACTAACTCCCATGACATTCTCATTAACAGTCTGGTGAAGTAGAGACTAGAAAAGTAGATGTGGATCTAAACTGGCTGAACTGTCAGGCTCAAAGAGTAAAGTCCAGTTGGAGCCCAGTCATTAGTGGTCTACCCTAGGGGTCCATAACAGTTAAAATCTTCACTAATGATCTGAATAAGACAGGGCAGAGCACCCTCAGCAAGTCTACAGATAACGTAATACTGGGAGGAGTAATTGATAGGGTGGGTGGTTGTGCTGCCATTCAGAAGGACTTTGACAAGCTGGAGAAATGGGTGAACAGGAGTTTCATGAGATTCAGCAAGGGGAAATGCAACTCCTGCACTTGGGAAGCACCATTTCAGACTGGGGACTGACCAACTGGAAGGCAGCTCTGCAGAAAAGGCCCTGAGAGGTCTTTGTGGACAAGAAATTGAGCAGGAGCTGGCAATGCACCCCTAAATCAAACAGGGGCTGGCAACATGCCCTTATGGCAAAGAAGGCCAACAGCTCCCTGGGCTACAGTAGGCAGAGCATTTACCAGCAGGCTGAAGAAGGTGATCCTTCCTCTATGTTCAGCATGGTGAGCTCACATCTGGAGTGTTGGGTCCAATTCTGGGTTTCTACATCAGGGGAGGGATGGTCATACGTAAGAGAATCATGCAAAGAACCATGACAATCAATTATTAAGTAGTGGAACATCTGTCAAATGAGGATATGCTGTTGATTCCTAGAGAGACTGCCTGGAACAGAGGCTAGACAGTGTTAAAGGAATAAAGTAGGTATTTATTAAAAGACCTTTAAAGGATACACCTTGGGCAATACAAGAGCCTGTCCATGGCTGTACCCAAGTTGGATGACCAGTCACAAGTTTTCACACTTTTATAAGTTGTGGTCTATTTACATATTTGGGTTAATTGTCCAATTACAGCTTCAGGTTGTGAAGTCTTATCCTCTTAGTTTGCTCTCCTCAATTTGCTGTTTATACTTCTTGGGCCTGAAGCTGCAATGCTGTCCATGGTTCTCAGGCTGGAAAGGGCTTGTTTTGTCTAACTAAACTGTGAAGAGAGCTTACTAACACTTTATATGAAGTTCAGAGTCACACACTAAGGCAGTATAGAATCTGAAAAATATGAAAGCTAAAACTTAAGGCATCATTGTGAGAGCATGGACTGTTGTGTCTGGAGAAGAGAAGGCTCACAAGGATCTTAGCACTGTGTATAAATGCCATATGGGGCACAGTGAAGAAGATGGAGCCAGAATTTCTATGCATGAATTTCCATGCTCCTGTGTATACAAGGGCTTCAACAATCTCATAGGTGTTTAAAGGAGATTAGTTTATATATATATGCATAAGCAATGTTACCACATTTTTTTCCCTAAAGCCAATACAATCTATTTCAACTGTTGCTTATAATAAAAAGCTTGGGAGTTTAAAGTAAAAATAAAGACCTTCATGGTGGTCAGTCAGGCCCTTTACTTACCTAATGTCCCTTTGCTGTGGCAGCATGCAATTTATCTGCTTCAGAAACCACAGTAGGCTTATTATGGTGGTCTGTATAAGACTGTTGAAGTTTAGTTTTGCTTCTTGCTGCATTGCATCAGTTCAGGATGCAGAAGCCTTACGTGTTCTTTGCTCATTGTCCAAGCCGTATAATGAATCCTTCATAGCAAATTAGGACACTGCATAACAGAGTTATCTTACATAATTAATTATCCTTAATGGGGTTTTGAATTGGCACTGTTAGTCCTCCAAGGCAGCAGTTTGAAAGTTGTGCCTTATCTATTTTGTGTCCTTCAAAAGGCTTAAAATCTCAGACCTTCAGGTGGCTATAGCATTAATTATTTTGTTAGTGGACAGTTGAACCATGTAAATTAATATTAGGGAGATGATTTATGCATGATTCATTCCACACTTAAAGCATATTTAAAGCAAGAATATATTTTTGTCCTTTGGACATCATCCTGATGTACCCCTGTATGGCACCATTTTGTCTTATGGTTGTTAGTTTTACAGAAGAAATCTTATTAGCTATGTTCTGCTGTGTTGTGCTGCATCTATGGGAAACCTTCAAGGACAGGTCACCTTGGAGAATGGCAACCATCCTACAAGCCAAGGCATGCTCAGTTAGGCCTTTTCTACAAGCTGGGTAATTGCTATATCACAGTGTCTGCTTTTCTTGAGAGTTCAGAACCCGCTATACATGCTGCTGTATTGTAGAATCACAGAATCATAGAATGGCCTGGGTTGGAAAGGATCTTAAAGACTATCTAGTTCCAAGCTCATGGCCATCAGCTGGGGCACCTTTCACTAGATTGGGTTGCTCAGAGCCCCATCCAACCTAGCCTTGAACATTTTCAGGGATGGGGCACCCACAACTCCTCTGGGCAACCTGTTCCAGTGCCTCACCACTCTCATAGTAAAGATTTTCTTCCCAATATCAAATCTGAATCTAATCTGCTCTCAGTTTGAAGCCATTCCCACTCTCCCTGTGACTGCATGCTCTTGTAAGTGATGTGCTCCTGTTTATCACTTTTTGTGCCATGTGGAGTGCCTGAGGGGGAAGTCCTACATGACTGTCAAGTTGAGTTGCAAGATACCAGCTCTCTAAATGCCATCTTGCATGCTGTCAAGGTCCTCTGCAGATGTCCCAGAAGCTGAATGCATGGGCTAGGAAGGTGCTGGGTACTAAAGGCTCTGGCCTCATACTGCCCCCCACTGCTGTTTCAGTCTTCACAGCTGTTTTTTTTCATTATTAAGCTACCCGTTTACTGTGCTGGATGCACGTTTTATCTCTGGGTGAATTCAGTAGTGATGAAGAACTTTTGAGTGTACACATTTAATTTTGTGACTACAATTCCAGTTTTTGTGTAATCTGCAGTTTATATTTATTAGTGATCAAAACCTTTGGTTTTCTTCAGGAATTCAACAAATTTTGGTTTGCTAAAATTGACCTGGGGGAAATAAGAAAAACATGCATCCCTACATGCATTTGTTTTACCTTAGATGTTTATATGCATGCATATCATTCTTACTCAAGGCAACATAGAGAAATGTTTCACTGATGTAAATAGACTAATGAGTTATTTTTCTTTTGAGATAGTTTTCTTAAAACATTTCTGTTTAGTTTCCTAACTTCTTCAATTCTCTTTTATAGCTTTTATAAAAAGCAAATTTAATGCTTTTGTTTAGTTAAGCAGGTATAAACTTGTAGGGTATGCAGACAAGGTGGCACACGTCTATTTTTAATAGTCTTGAAGTAAGAAAACACTGTCTTACAATAAGAGTGACTCATCTAGAAATGCAGTTAAGATCAGGCTAATACAAAACATCCTAAAAAAATTCCATTAGGATTACTGCCCTCGAGGCAGATAACTTTGAACTCTAGTTCCAACATGTAAACTTTAAATGATGTTTCTCAGAAGAAGTGTGTAACTTACAGTTTGACTCTCTGTCCTCCTCCTTCTTCTCGTTTTTCTTTTCTCAAGGGCCTTACTTTATAAATTACTTTTTCACAAGAGCATGCATTTGCAGATTGGATAATTTGCCCTCACATTTGGCTAAAGAAGTATCTGTTAATGTAGATAAAATGATGATTTTTTGCAAGTGCCAAGAAAAATATTGTAATGCCTTTAAACTGTTTATGACTGTTGGGAGCTATATATTATGACTTGTGTTCTGTAAAGAGACCATGTGACTTTTTATAAAAATAAAGACTGAGATAAGCCTTGTTTAGCAAAGGACAGAGATCTTAGGTGGAGAGGCTGCATTTTTATGGGCATACTCATGAACCAATGGCTGTTCTCTGCTCTGAGCCAAAGAAATAGACTTGCAGGTGGGGAATACTCCTTGGAATAGCTACTGTCAGGTGAAAACAATCATCTTTTCTTGCCTTCTACCACAATACGTTCCTTTCTCTCCTCTGTACTAATATTGGTAGGATCAGTGTCAAGTTTGATTTTTAGTTTTGGTAGCTACAGAGACTTGGGGAGTGGGTAAACAACAAAAAAATTGTTAGATATTTTTGGTTACCTATATTATTGAAATAACAATTTCAGCTCATTCTGTTGAGCATGAATGAATGCCCAGCAGTATTTATTTAATTTTTCTTATGTTTACAGTAGTAGCATCTCACAACAAATATGTTTCTAAAGATACCAGAGGAAACCATACTGAATTTCTAGACCAGCCAAGCCATTGCTATGTAGAAAGTGCAAATGGAATTCCGATAAATTAATTAACTACTTGGAATTCACTGCAAACTTCAAAAACATTTTGATGATTAGGATGTGCTTTCAAAATAATAGGAATTGTAATAGCAGACTAAGAATGGTGTGGTACGAGCATGTTTCCAAAACCAAGTATATGTACACACATACATATGCAATTAAGAGGAAAAAAAAAATTATGTCTGTAGGCTAAAACCGATTTGCCATTCAGATGCATTTTTTTTCTTATGGTATTAATTCTCTAGGATATGATATTTATTATCTTTATTCAAACAAAGTATTAGTTTAATTGCTGCTTGTTTGTGGTATGCTCTTCAAGGTAAACTTCTAAGTCTTCCATTAGAGTACACCTAATATATCATCTAACTATGGTAGTTCCATAAACATGCACACATTTTAATTTATAATTGGGTATGATCCTAGGATAAAGACTGTGGCAGGTGTTGCTGAATAATAATGTGATCTAAAGCTTTCAGGATATCAAAGGAGGGTATGGAAAATTGAAAATTAAGTTTTCTGATGTAGAAAAAAATAGGTTTAATGGAATAAATTCTGAAATCTTGTATCAAATTTAGCTTTAATGAAGAAAACTCCTGATAGGGAAATTTGATGTTTAAATTTGACAGTGTAAAGTTTTAGCTACTTTTTATTTCATGCAAAAAATATGCTCTGAGTGTATGTTAAAAGTGTTGGAAGGGATCAAATGTGATGCATGTGAATAGGGAACACAACTCCATTATCAGATACAGCTAGAATGAAGCTGGCAGTAAATGGATGATGTGTGTTGAGGAGAGGAAATTTCCAGGGAAACAACAAGTTTAAATAAGTGGAGAAAGAGGAAGCCAAAGCAAGGCTGAGAGTTTGATATGTAATGTAATAGTGAGAAAACAACTTAAAAAAGCATTGGGCAGATGAAAAGGAAGGTATGGCAGAAAGTAGTTAAGTAGAACTGTGGTTCATTGTGGGAGGAAACACAAAAACCCAACCAGGGGAAGTTCAAACTCGATAAAAGGAATAACCTCTTACACCTTTAACAGACAGACAAGAAATGAACAGGTTGCCTGGAGAGATTGTGTGCCAGAGCAGTAAGGGGCTGAGTGACCAGACCTGACCTCATGGGTGATTTTGCTTTGAGGAGTTTGAATGAGAGACTTCCTGAGGTGCCTTCCAGCCTCAATTATCCAGCAGTCCAATGGAAAAAAAAAAATGTTTTTAGCTGAGTATTAAAATTCTTTGTGACATGGCCATATCATGACTTTCCAGAATGACTATGTTTTTTACCCAAGCAGAATTCTGAAAACCAGGAACAAAATGCTGCACACAGTCAGTTTTACTGGCAGGCAGCAAAACTCATGGAATCCCTGGAGTTATGAGCCAGCACTCCATCTGTGCTCACTGGGTTCAGCATGACTGTGCTGAGTGACAGAGCTCCATCATCTTAGCAGAAATGGAACACAGGCAGTCTCGGGGAGGAAGGCTCCACTCAGTCTTCCTTTCCACAATGCAGCAAAGGTGCAGTCTAAATTAACATATGGATCTTTTTTGACCACTTGAAACAGTTTGGATTTAAATGGAAGTTGAGTTTCAGACCTCAACTAGAACAGAACTGTTGCTTTACTATGATGATTCTATAAATTATGATTTCCCAGACTTCCTTTACTAATGTCCTTAATCATTTAAAAGCATGCAGATGTGTATTATCATTACTTCAAGGTTCTTCTACTTTATTAACATACTTTGCCCTTATAACATTATGTTTCTTCTCCGGATAAAAAATACGGTTTTCTACACTTGACTGATTTTTCTGTCTTCTTTATTAAAAACTCAGCTTGCAAATCTTAGTTACTTTTTTGTAATTGCCTCTCATTTCTCATTTATATTACAGGAAATTAGAGATCTAAGAGGGCTGGAGAGAGTAGTGAGATGGGTTTTTATAGCTGCAGCCTTTGAGCAGTCTTTTGTGAGAATACTTCTGACACTTGCTGTTGATTACAGACTTCTTTTTTTAAAGAACTGCTTAAGCCTAAGTTATGGTGCCTTTTTGGATTCCACAGCCTTCTTCCACATGTGAATTTTTGTAATAGCTCCAATCTGACCTTCTTCATTAAATTACTTAGTTCAATAGAGTCTAAGTTCTTGAAATCTGATATGCTAGTCTGGTTTATTATGTATATCTATCTTGTATCTGCACTTTGTGTAAATTCAAGTGGCTCTTGCTCTGATTTTAATCTACCCATTAGTTGCTTTCTGCTGATAAGAAATTAATTCAATATGGTTTCCCATTTTTCAGACTGCAAAGTTATTCTCTATTAAGTAGAAGCCAACTGTGATGCATGTTCAGTATACTTTTTTGCCCAGTGAATCTATGGGAAGATAATTTCTCCCACAGTTGTGGTATCCTGTGATTTCCAGTCCTGTGAGAATTGGCCATGCATTTTTTTAATTCTCACTTCCATCTGGTTGTGATGATTTATAAGCAGATGTTTATTGTTCTCTCCCTTTCTTCCTCCCTCCCCATACTTGCTAACTTAATACAAAGTCATTTGCCACCACTATTTTTGTTGTCACGTTATAAATATTGGATGTAATAAATATCCATGATTCAAAAAATCATTCAAATTATCTTTTGGAATTCTCAGTGGTTAATTCACTTTTCCTGCTTACAGAAAATTGCTTAAAAATCACAAGCCCCTTTCCAATAATGTTAACTCTACATCAGCTTTAAAATTAATCTTCAGGTTTTTATGTCTATTTTTATAAAGAAGTCTGTGAGTTTACAATAGAAAGTGAGATGCTTCTGCACTACTGAAGTTATACATCAGATTGAACTTATTGTGTGGTATGTAATTATAGAAATAACTTCCCACATGCAACAAATATGTATTGTTTATATCCAGACTTGTTTGAAGACCAGTTAGCCCATATTTTTATAATTTTTCTTGTCTTTCACTCCTAATTTATTTTGTGGTGGGGTTTGGTATATTTCTGTCTCTGGAGTTTCATTGAAGTCTGCTTTAAAAATAATTAGACTTTACATGTATGAAATTTCTAGTTGCTTATGGAATGGCTACCCCAAAAACATTGGAAATCTTATGGTTTTCTTTCTGTGTGTTAATTCAGCATCTAAAGAATAAAGTCCTGAATTAGACTTGAGAGTTTCAGACTTGAATTTTGATTTATTGGCTTAAGGAAAGGAAAATGTTCGCTGAATCTAAAACCTGAAGTCAATAACAAGAGAAATTACTAATTTTCTGAAATACTGGCTTTGTGGAACAGAACAGGCAATAACTTGACACTGTTGTTCCTGATAGCAACAAAACACTGTATTTTGCCCCACCAGCAAAAGATCCAGGATGTTGCCCAGGCCAAGATCTTTGTCACAACTTTGCAACTTCTTTGCTATTGAGGTTACATCTGCTGTCTCCTTAAACAGTATCATCCATATTTTTTTTTGGCAATTTTTTAGTATATATTGTTGGGAATAGGTTTTATGTTATTTCCTGGGATTTTCTTTTTTTCCCTTTATTTACTCAGTATTACTGACAGTGCATTTAGTTCTCTGTTGAAGTGATAAGAGGGATGAAATTTTCAAAAGGTTTTCTCAATTGTCTTCTAGTGTCAATGACAGTGGATCTGAACAAATATCTTTCAATAGATTTAAATGGGCTTTTGGAACAAGCCCTATGTAATGATTTCATGTTGTGCAAAATCATATAAAATATAATTTGAATTTTGAGATGTATATTATATAAATATAGTAGTTACATTAACTTTGTAGCCTTTAAATTTGCAGCTGTTGAAAATGTTCTGTCAAGAAACAATATGTGGATTGAAGGTAATGTTTAGCAGACTAGTAATTTGGATTAATTTATTTTTGCATGAAATACTAAAGTTTTTTCCTTGATCACAGAAAACCTATCACAACAAGTTTGTGTTATCACCGATGGGAAGGAAACTCTTGCACAAGTAGGTTTTCTCCTTCCTGAATCTCTGAAAAGCCAAATAAAAGTAAGTACAACTCTATGGCTCTCAACTGTATAATAATTTAATGCTTCTGGTTGCCACTACTCCTAAGAAATGGTCTAAATAATGTGAAAACAGAAACTGAGACTTCCTTTGTCAGTGTAGTATTTATTACAAGGGATTAACACCAGGTGTGGAAGTTACTAAGGAAGCATCTTCTGCCCAGTTGTGTTGTATAGGGGCATCTTACAGATCCACTTAACAGGTCCATATTAGATTAGAGGATAAATTGAATCCAGACAACAGAGAGGCAATTTTCTTTAGATTTTATGAATTCAGTAAGCCCAAATTGTTACAAATATGTTACAGAGGAAATGCTTTTGTTACTTTGAAGTCTGATTTGGAGTTTGAACCAATTAAAGAGTACGTTGTTTTCCTGCAGAGCTGTGAATGCAAAATTGAATTAATCAGCCTTTTTGTAGAGTGATAGGGGTACATTTCTCTCCCAGTGAATGCTCATAGGAGCCTTCGCTTTAGGATACTGATGGAATGTTCTACTGGCATTTATCTATCATTTCCTTTTTCATTATTCTTTCTAATAGAGTTATCATATTTCCATTTTCCCAAAGGTGATTAACGTTTGGTAATTGCTTAAATTTAGACTGGTGTTGGGGTGATTCTTAATTATATCTTATATGATGATATCATATGTTCCTGTTACCCAGAGAAACACACAGGGAATAACTATTCAAAAATATAGGTTTTCTGATTTGCATAATGTTATTTCTGCAATGGTTTTGTTCATGTCTGTCGATCTTCTGCATGGTGTGTTAATTATTAGAAGGATATGTTTCTCTACTAACCTGTATTGCTGTTTTATATCTGGAAATGTTATTTGACATTGCACTTAAAGTTTTTGTTGGGAAAGAATTGTATTTAGCATGGAATCATGCTTTATATTTATTAAATGTCTACATCTAAAAGTGCAAAAAAATTAGCAGAGCTGAATAAGATCTTTTCTTGTCTGAATAGCTGTATGATGGGGCAGAAGTATGTTTCCATTTCACTGACACCAGATGCCTTGCTATTCCTCTTTTTAATCTCTGTGTAAACTATTCTGCTGTTAGTAGGAGGACACCTCTTATCCATACAGTTTTAAACAATAAAATCTCTGAGTTATTTTTAAGCTTATCAATATACAGAATTTCTAACCTTAGAAAGAATATGTGTGCAAGTATGAAGCACAGTACCTTGTGTGAGGGAGATTTGATTTAGTGCAAAATAATTATTTTAAGCAATATAGATGTACTCCATTGAAAGCTGGGCCTTTTTAAAGGGATAATTGGAAGGTAATTGATCTAAATAAGAGACCAACTGAGAATCATTCAGTAGAGTACTTATTATCTGGGACCAGTATTTTGAACATTTTAGATACTTTCTACACTCCAGTTCTCAGTAGCAGCCATATTTATTTGTGGGGTATTTGGTAACTCCTACATATGTCCTTAAAGAAGAATTAAAAAGAAATTTTCTTAAAAGGATTTCTGAGAGAGGTTTTAATAACATGATAATATCAATAACAGGGGGAAAAAAGACCTAAAAATTGAACTAATAAGATGAAGAAAATGAAAAGAAAGTATTTTCTAAAAATTTTTAAAGGCTACATCTTGTTGCTTGTGAAGTACTTTAACAGTACTTTAGTCAGTATTACTTTAAACAGTATGACTAATGAATGAATGTTTTCTTAAAGATATCATACTGTGAATAACGTAACTTGAGTTTTTCCTTAAATTTGTTATTTAGCCCTTTCTTTTGAAGCAAACTAACCTAAATGGAAGCTGAAGGTATTTTCTTCTGTGACTGTTTCTTTAGTGACAAAGTGCTGCTGTCACATGAAAAAGAATCAGCTGGATGAAGTTGTGTGTCATTTTTGTGACTGGATAATTATTCACGAGTAGGACATAAAAATATTTGGTTGTTTTCAAATAGAAAAAGAACTAGCGTTTCACCAGTAGAAATTCACCACTTTCTTAATGATTGTATTGTCCATCTGCTGCATTGGTCTTAATTGTGATTTTAAATTCGGAGGTTCCAAATATAAAGGTTGGAGGTTTCAAAATAAATTTGCATGTTCCAAATGTCCTGGTATTAACTTTTGAATTTATGGAAGTGGATATTGAATAAAGTTGAAAATTCAGTTGAAGGCATCTGGTAACTAAAAATAACATTAAAGAAGGACACTATTACAAGGACCAGAAGTAATTCAGCAAATCTATATACTCCTTTTTATTTAAACACTGAAACATTATGTGAGAATCACTTTTTACAAAGTGGGTATTTTTAGGCAATTTTTGCTCTCTAATGTAGTTGATAACATTGATTAATATTAATTTTAATTTTTAAAAAGTATTGCATTTTATATCCATAAAAAGGATATTAAATGACAAATAAAATAAGAATCAATGTTTAGTCAATTGATGATTTATTGAAGCTTCTACTTAGGCAGTTGTGCTTACTTTTCCAACAGAAAATTTCAATTACCTTTTTACTAGATAATATGGTGATCAAAAACTGCTAGTGTGTTACTGGATAAAATTGTTGAAATTAAATCAAAATTCTGATACACTAAAGGAATTTTAAATGTTCAGCAATGTTTAGGTATCACATATTGTAATACCTCTAAGGAAAAAATAAAAGTAGGGCCTTTTGCCTTGGATCATGTTCGAAATATATTCTGAATTTCAAGATTTTTTATTTGCTTCAAAGTGTTAACTTCTCTTAGGGAACAGATTCACCCTCTGGTTTACTGGTTTTACTTAAGGCAATCCTGAAGCTGATAATGCAGTAAAATTTACTTTTTATTTTGACTGGGAAAAGGTAGTTACTTAGCTTGTGTTAAAGGTTGCAAAATAAGTATGTCTGTCCCTAATAAAGTATTTTAAAATATTCATTGAGGAAATTATTTCAAGGAGAAACTCCAGATTAGTCTTGTAATCTTGTTCTGGGCAGAATCCTGGAATACCAGTGCACCTGGTCTTTCATGCATACTTATTTTATTTAATTTTTAACTTTATGAAGACAAAATGTATGTATCTGAGTATTGTAGAGGTTTTCTCAGAATTAGAGGTCTAAAATCATTAGATTGTTTTATGGACAGTGCTTTCATCTCTCAAAACAGTTGAACATCCTAACCCAAGCAGCAGCGCTCATGTCTGATGTTTCCAGGGCTGTTTCTGGAATGGCTACCCTGAGCAGTATACTTCAGCATTTGTTGGGCTCCATGCTTTACTGTTGAGGGCCCCAAAATTTTGAGCAATTTTTAGTTTTTGTAGTGGAAATAATAATTGCCAGTTTAAAATCATTTAAATGATCAATCTCTGCCACAGTGGTGGAAGCTTTAGCAGATAGTTAAGGCTAAATTAGAATTTTTGACTTTTTCCTTTTTTTGTCTAATCAGGTTGAAGCTATTTCAAAATCTTTAAGCAAAAATGATAGCTGCCTACAAAACATCATTTCAGGACAGTGCTACAATTTTGTTTGTGTAAATGTAAGTAGTGAGGATGCATGCTTCTTAATTTACACTTAAACTCACTAGTAATGGTAAATAATAAATATTTGTGTAATAAGTTGTTTGTTATTTTTCTCTTCATGTACTGGGTCTGTTCCAATGTTTAGTGTTTCTGATGTGCACTAAACTAGACTTTGAGATACTGGTCTGAATTCTTGAGCAAGAGGGATAAAATCGGAAGTAGTTTAAAATTTCCTTTCATAATTGTTGTACTGAAGTGAATTATTTTAAGGAGAGGCCTGTCATACCTGAAGTCATCTAAATGTGCATTCATTGCTACCATGGTCTAAATTAGTGTTTCCCATTCTGGGGAATTTCCCATTCATGTGCATGCCATGTGATCTGTATTTGGATCCATGTATGGGAACAGATTGGTTTTAGATGAACAAGACCCTTAATCTTGTTTGGTTTATATGTATGTATATAAAGGGTTATTAATAGTATTAATATCATTCTTTTTCAAACATCTATAACTTTACCAGATAATACCATAAAAGTATATTAAAAACAATCAGCTAATCAACAAAACCTTCCCCCAAACAAATCAAAACAAACAAACAAGCAAAAAGTGATGTATTTTCTGGGTTTTTTGGTAAATAACAAATCTTCAAATTCCATTTTTATGAAATAATTGTTGTTTTCAGTAATTCTAAACATTTACTTTAATTTAGGATAAAAGGTGTGCCATTCAAGAAACCCAGGAACTTGTGGATATGTTGGAAAAATCAAATATTCCTCTCTTATGTCCAGTTGTCCTTATTTCGGTAGGTAATTCCTGTAAAATACTGTTGAAAGCATCTCATTATTTATTTTAAATTAATGTTTATTATAAATATAAGTAATATTTAATATAAAATTTTTAAAGTTAGACTAGATTTAAACTGCTGCTAACTCAGAATAAAATTGTAAATTCAAACCGTAAATTGGTCTCTAAAGAAATACATTTTCACTTCAACAAATGTACTGCATCCTGTCAGGAAACAAATTGACTCTAGCAAATGACAGTTTATTAGTTATATATTTCTGTGAAAGGCTCATTGTGGCTGGCTGGTTGTCCTGAACTGTTGACTTCTGCCTTGCTGTTGTGCTATCTCTGCCAGGGATGCTGCAAAGCATGTGCTGTGCTTGAATGCTCAGCTGAAACAGAATTAAGTGGCTTTATTTTTTTCCATGTGTGTATGGTCCTGATGGCTGCACTGTTTGTTATAGAGGCCAGGATGCCATTGGCCTTCTTGGCCACCTGGGCACACGCTGGCTCATGTTCAGCCACTGTTAACCAGCACCCCAGGTCCTTTTTCACTGGGCACCTTTCCAGCCACTCTGCCCCAGCCTGTGGTGCTGGGTATGGTTGTTGTGACCCAAGTTCAGGACCTGGCACTTTGCCCTCTCAAACCTTAAACTCTTTGCATCAGCCCATGTATGCAGCCTGTCCAAATCCTTCTGTAGAGCCTAACCTATCATACCTATTACATCCTCACCTCTTGGACTGAGTTACTGTGATTCTATGAACTTCAATATTTAGCACTTTGTTTCTAGATCATCTTTTTTTCTTGGCCCCCTTTCTGGGGAACTGCAGAAAATTTACTGAATTTTCAAAGATAAATTATTTCTGCCTTTCATAACCAGAGCAATTACATGTCTCCAATTCTGTTGGTCATTTACAAGGCCACTGGATGTGCAAAATGGTCTTTTCTGGACTGAAAGTGTTTTCATTAGTCCTTTATCAAGAATATAAAAACCATTTCTGTCTGTGTTGAATTTTGAGTGTGAAGATAAAGCTGGAATTGTTTATCAACTAGCTAATGCTAAGGTGTCAAAAGCGTGCTTATTTTGTGCCCAATCGATAGCACTTTTCAGTCTGGACTTTCAATTAAATACTTTTTTTAGTCTAATGCTAGGAATGTGAAAACTTTGGTTTAATAGTTGTAGCTATAAACATTCTGGTCTCAGTATCTCCTAAGAAATAGGAGCGCAAATAATTCTTACACAATCTCCCCACGAAACTTGGGTTTTGCCCCTGGGGTACTAGGTCTTGAAATCATTGTAGAACTCAGAACCATTTCTAATGAAAGTGTACTTGCTTGAGCAGCCTGAACCATGCCCAAATTATTTATTCAAATTTATTTAAAATAGTCTTAGGAGAAAATAATATATTTAATCCCTTTACTATACTCCAGATCCATCTGTTGTTTCTGACAACTTGAAATTTCCGAGAACTGGACAGTGGAAGAAAATCTCATAACTAGGTGGAAACAGTTGCTAATATTTAAGACATTGATAGAAATATATTTGTTAAAAATATGAGAAGAGAAGAAAATCCATTGTGTTTTAAATGACAAGAATTAGCTTAACAAATCATTGTCTCATATTAATCACTGGGAAGTATTGAAGTCCTTTAAACGTCTGATCGCTAAAACTCATTATAAATGGTATGGGGGACAGAAAATTCCTTCATCAGTCTTTAGTTAAATTCAATGTTAGGTGTCCTCTTCACTAAGGCTTATGAGTAGGATTTTCCTCAACTTTATTCTTTCCTATGTACTTTTTTAACATATGAACTGAATGAATTGTTAATGAAAAATCCTATAATACACTTTCTTTCAGTGTCAAAGGGCATACTAATATTTCTTGGACAAATGTGAATCAGAATTTTAAGCAGTATGATGACATTTAAATGCATAGGTCTTAGGTAGCAGGTGTAAGGGAAACATTATATTTTTCTACTCTCAAAAGTAAAACTCTTAAAAGAATAAATGGGGAGAGCAGCTAACTGCTTCCATTCTAAACTCTTAACTAGGAACAGTCTAATGTAATTGGATTTGGGTAATTGGAAACTTCTTGTCTATTTTTTGATTTCATGATAAAAGCAACTTTTTCATAATAAACCGATAATTAAGGAAAAAAAAAAAAAGGGATTGGTGGTTTTTTTTTTCATTCTAATCTTCTTTAGTTGTAAAAAATGACAGGTATTATTATTGTGCTCGATTCTCTGCTTAACCAGCCCAGTGAGCATTGATCCAATAAAAGGATGAGCTTGCACTGTTCATATTCCCACCTATCAGTTGCCACTGATATTCAAAGTCTATCCGTTATCCTGGTGCCTGACTGGATTGTTTCATGGCATCTGTAAGCTGAAGCAGCAATTGGATTACTGTACCTGGAGAGAAGGGAAGATTAATGTTACAGGAGAAATAGGCATCACAGAGGTAAACTTCAGGCAATTATTTGTTTGAATCAAGCCAGTATCTTCTCCAATTATGCTGTAACCTGACAAATCGTATTCGTAAAGTGACATTACTTTTTTGAGCAATACATTTTCATGTTTGTAAATGGTATGAATGGATATGATTTTTATGTTGTTGCTTTGCTTAGGGTTAGAAAGAAAGGAATGCTAGTACTTCAGCTCTGTAGTTGCAATTATTTACATTTCAGTAGGAAAGTTAGTTTGAGAAAAATCTCTTTTCAAAGCTGTAAAGAGGTTAATGGTAGAGAGGAGCTAGGTTAAATTCTCTCGAAATAATAGCTTTTATAATTTCTTGTAAATAGCTGTAAATGAGTAGTACTTAGCCTTGTTTTGGATAGAAAATAACAAAATAATGATTGTGTGTGAAAATTAATCTCTGCTTGTGTAGTAGAAGACAATAGCTTTGCTTCTGGTGAATATGCATTTAGGCAATAAACAGCTTTTTAAAAAAAAGTGTTGCAAGGGAAAATGAGTGAGGATCTATTTTCTGTCAGTATAAATGGAACATAAAGTACAAAGAGAACTTGAAATAATTTTCCTAAGCACTGATCTCTGGACTGATCTCTATACTTCCTACCTCTGTGTAGTAATCACAGATACGTTTTATACAATGGAATCATTCAGCCTGAAAAATGCTTTTTCTTTCTTTTAGGGATAAAGGTATTTCTGCTATTAATAGATGCTGAAACCATATATGTACAAATCATCATTCTTTATTTTGATTTCTACAGCTAATAGAAGCTTCATAAGGGAAATTGATTAAAATGTGGAATATATGAGACTTGGGAAAGGATTGAGCTGGTTGATACTTCCCTGGAAATACCAGTTACAGAAGCACAAAATATTCTGAGTTGGAAGTGACCTACAATGATCATTGAGCCAAACTCTTGTATCTGCACTGGCTACCCAGGAGAGCATTCACAGAACCATAGGAATGTGTCAGGTTGGAAGGCACCCCTCAGAATCATCAAGTCCAACTCCTGGCCCTGCACAGGACACCTCAAGAATCACACCGTGACTCTGTGTGAGGCACTCTCTCTGTGCCTGAGAGTGTTGTCCAAACACTCCTTGAACTCAGTTCAAGTCCTGTAAGAGCTGCCATATTTGTGCAGCATCCCTGATGGAAATGAGACTTGCCTTTCCCTGCCCAAGAGCTCAGGATAGTCATATCCCTACCTTCTTTTGAAGTAGTTTCTGTTTTTTAAACTTGAAGTATTATCTAGAAATTAATCCAATTTAGGCAACTAATATGCTGTATTGAAAGGATAGTAAATTTCCAATTAAACTTTAAAGAATTCAGTTCTGTCTTGAAAACCTTCAAGATGCTTACAAAAGACATGTATTCTATAGTTCTCTGATAGTAAAAAAAACAAGCAAACCAAAAAAACCTCCTGTGATAGTCTAGAGCTTATGAAAGAATATTTTTTTGTTTTCAAATTAAATTGAATATTTTTAAGATGGATGACCTGTTCTGGCTATTGGTTTCTTCTGCTTTGAAAAAATTATTTTTCATGTCCCTAAATGTGTTAGTCGAATTCAGTAGCAAATAGAAGCTAAGAAAGGCCTTTTTTTAGTCTGTATTTTTATGTGTGCTTAACACATAAGAATGAGATACTAAAAACCATCAGTCTAAAATGGCACACTATGAAAAAAATGGATTTTGATTTTTCCTCATCTGTTCCTTTGCAGGTGCACTTGGATATTTCAGAAAATAATTCTTTCAGCATTGGGATGGAAGACCTAACTATGATCAAGAAATTTGCAAGAGAAACTAAAAAGAAAAACATTCTGGTTTATGGTCTCCTTATCCAATATAAGGTATGTAGTTATCTTTCTGTCTGCAAATTATCTTCTTTTGCAGTTTATATGATTAATGATATAATCTTCATTTAAAACAAAATCAAAGAGAAATAAATATGACATGAAAAGGATTTTTTGGGAAGATTCTTGCCTGTTCTTGTTCAAAATTCAGACAAGCCTGTAGTTATAGACAAAAATGTAAGCTTTTTGATTAGAGAGGAATAAATGGTAAACATTTTTTAGAAATGCATGAAAACATCAGGACTCTTTTTGCTTTTCTGCTTGGGAACTTGTTTTTTTTCAGCATTAGAAAAAGAGAAAAATAGTGAAAATACATTCAGTCAGTGGTTCTGCAGTATTTTATGTCCCTTATCAAAACAGAGTTTGGTACTCAGGTGACAGGAAGGGCATGGCATATAGGTGTTGAAACAGTGTCTGTAATAGCAGCAAATTGCCTCAGCTGGAGGCAAAAAGAGTTAGCACTCCAACATACTTTGTACTCACAAAAGCTATTTAAAAATAAACCATTTGCCTGGGAAACATGTTCTGTCAACCAGAAGAGTGGGCTGCCTTGCCTCCAGTGCAGATACAGTTTTGCAGCTTCTTAACTCAGTAAACAGTGAAAGAAGAAGTAAGCTAGAAATTTTAATGAAGAAGAATGAATGTAATCTTAGCTATTTTTTTAGGTTGAATTATGTGTTTGGGTTTATATACAATTGATTAAATGTGGCTTTAGTTTTATATTTTTTCTGGTATACCAAGCACTTGATTTTTCCCATCAAATTCTATTGCTTTATTAAGAGCTGTAATTATCAATACCTATCAATTTATGCTTTTATAGACTTTTAATGCCATCACAATATGAATATTGCTATTATTTGACATTAGTTCATCTCTCATTTGTAAAATACTGAAGGACATACAACTGTTCAGTTTTCTTTCTGCTGCTATCAAACCTCATTTTTTTCAGGGTAAATTCTGACTTCTTTTGGTAAAAATAATTTGAATAACTACTGAAATATAGGTCTAAGAGTCACCTTATCATGGTAAAAAGTAGCACTTCAAATATTGCTTTAGTCTAACTGTAGCTTTTGCCTTTTAGACTTCATTGTGTGTATGTGATTTTATATACAAGTGAATCAAATAGACATATATGGATAGCAACAGTTAGTAAAGCTGACTGAAAGAAAGAAAAATCTTTTATAATCTTCAGTGGATTTTGATGTGCATGACACCAAGACATTTTAATATTAACGGGAACATCTAAGAGCAGTTGAGATCTGAGTGGGAATTCTTGATCTGTGATGATAAGAGGATTGCAGCAGACTGCTGCCTCCATTCTTTGAAAATAAAAAGCTAGAATCATTATGTAAGATCACTGCAGGCAGGATCATCACTTATTAGCAGGGAAAAAGTCTTATATAGAGTAAAACACTTTAAGAAGTAAGTAAACTATTTCTAGATGTCTTTTTTTAAAATGGCTTTAAAACATGTCCCTGTTCACAAAGACAGACATGTAGTCTTGCGTTCCTGCTGTCTACTTCGATTGATAACAAAAGAATAGGTTGTACACATCATTTGTATATATGTGATATATGTATCAAGTTTACTTTTGGCTGTGGATCTATATAGAACATAATTGTTTCTAGGCAAAGACCTATGGAAAGACTTGATGTATGAATCTAAAAATTACATAGCCCCAAATTTATTGCTGGTCTGAGTGGGACTGAGAGACTGTGAACAAAAGCAATTTGTCACATGAAAAAACATCTTTTAAACAGTTTGGTGTTTATTTTTTTTTTTAATCTTAAGTCCCAAGCATGATTTGAGAGTCACCCAGGTATTTTACTTCTAGTATAAGCCATTAATAGATGAACCTGTAGGTGAGTTCCATGCTTGAGGATAGATTTCATACAGGCATGATGGGGAGTCCAGAAAAAGTAGAAACCAAAAAGCACCTGTGCTAATGCAGAATAGTCTATTAGTGCAGTAACTTCTGTCACTAGAAGCTTTCTAGAACTCCCAGAAAGCTATACTTTATGTCAGGAAAAGAGTGATGACAGGTTGCTTCATGGAGCTTTTCTCTAGCTGACAGGTTTATATCATCACTACCAGCCATACACAGTTGATAAGTACACATTTCCTAATTCAAAAAAATGGGATTTTAGTGAGACATGGCCATGGTAATGTTCAGGTGAAATTATGTTATTTTTAGAAGGGTTATATGATTAATTGGGTGTAAGGATATGTTAATATAAAAGAAAATGGGGGCAGTCTTTTGGATTTTGCATAAGTAAAGCAAATTTGTTGAAATAAATACATTTTGAAGATATAGCATTTCATGTTTTGGAAGTGGAAATTAAATGCTTTTAGAACCAAGGAGTTCAGTTTTGATGGTATTGAAGGAGATGTGAAGCCCTAAGAAAAAGTATGAGCCTTTATTTTCACTTCTTAAGTGCAATGTTTGTTTGGTATTTAGAAAAAGATGTCAAGTATTTTTATGACTATTTGAAACACCAAGAATCTAATCAAGAGAATTAAAGGATAAGGGTTTAATGTGCTGTGTAACTGACCTGCTTTTGTACCTTTCATTTGCCTATGACAAGTGCATGTTCGCAGCTGGTACACAAGCAGTTATTTCTCTTATAAACAGCATGCATAGGATACCACATTACTGATATTGATATACAGATTGGATCCACTTTATAAAACCTCTAGTTTACATCCTGAAAACACTGTTAATTTAAATCTCACTTATGATTTTTTTTTCTTTTCTAAAACTGTTCTGCAATGTTAGAAGTAGTTTACAGATTTGAAATAAAAATGGCCAAAAGCATTCAGTATCCGGAGTCTGAACTTATGGAATTAGTTTTGGACCATTTTTCAGATAATTTGAAGGAAATAGCTGATGAGCAAGGTGAATTAAAAATAGGGAGAAAGGTCCATTTTTTTATGGATGATGTTACTGGCAAGTTTTGATGAAAATGTTAGTAAAATTCCAACTCCTTAATTTAATGACAAGTTCACCTTGAAAATAGCAATGAGTGACATGGTATTATTATATATTAGAATAAGAATCTTTGTTTTAATAATGGTTAAGTAGGATGTAATAGAGAAAGCAATTTCTGAATATTAAGAGGAAAACCTATAAAAAAGAAGCCAAGTTATTCTTAAATACCAAATACTTTTGCCTCTGAAACTTCTATTTGGTTAAGATAAAGGAATTATTATTATTATTATTATTATTATTATTATTATTATTATTATTATTATTATATAAAGGGACAGCCAGAAAAATCACAGTACCTACACTAAAAAGAGACCAATGATGCAATAGAATAATAGTTATGAAGCTGCTTGAAAGTAAAAGGAACCCGAACTGTGGGTGATTTCTTATGCAAACATACTGGGCATTTACTGTAGCCTTATAGACTTTTTGGAGACAAGAGGCCCATCTACAGTGTGGTTGATGGCTCAAGAAATACTTAGTGTGTTAGAAGTGTTTCATGTCTGTCTTGGTAAACCCCAAAGGTAAACATTTATGATTTCTTTTTCATCAAAGATCCCTTAAAACAGTATTATGGGTAAACATGAGGGCAGTGTTTCTCAAAAGAGGGAACACACCCCTCAATGGGATAATTCACAAAGTAGAAGGTGGTTTGGCAACCAGTAGTGAGATAATGAGCCTGGAGGGCAAATGAAGTAAAATCAAAAAATAAAACTTTGGAAACTCATTAAAAACAAATAGGTTCTGTCCTACATGACCCCTGCACGCTTCTCAATTCACTTAATCAGCATAGAATTGTTCAAATGATTGCAATCTGATTAAAATGGTTGGGATGCTGCCTGGAGACCTCACTTTTCTCAAAATGACGTATTTTTTTTTTAATTTCAGGTGCAATGACATAATAGATTGTAATGAATATGGAAACTTATATTTATTCCTAGAAATCCTTAAGGCCAAGTCATTATTGTTTAGTATTTTCAAGAGGCTGAAGTTGAACTTTTAAATATCGTGATTCTATGGGCTATTCACTCTTTCATCAAGGAAAATTGTGCAAATTATGTGATGAGCCAGAGTGGTCTTGTTTCCACGGAGTTTGGGACAAAGAAGAAAACTAAATCAGTCTGAAACTTTTTATATGGATAGGCCCATAGAAGTCAGAATTTGTAGGTTTCTTAATACAAACCCGTAGCCAGTAATTCACCAGTAAAACCAGAAATTGATATTTATGAAGGGTTGACACATTTTTATCCTTAATTATTAGTAGCATCTGCAATGAGTCATAAATATGTATTTTGCAATAAGTAGAACTGACATGATGAGGAAGATTTACAAACATGGCTTTGTATTTTGAACTGAAATCTATTTGATCAAACTAGCCTTTTGCATCTGTTTCGCACCATTCAGAGGATGTCAAGAAATTAAAAAATAACACATCTCTGGCACATTAGTCAATTAAGAAATGTATTAGTTCAAATTTTACCAAAATGTTGGGGACATTTTGGGCTTTGAGTCAGGAAAGGTCATAAACACAGAACTTTGCAACCTCACTTTTGCTTGCAACACCGATGCGTGACATTGTGGGAAGCACAGCTGCTTGGCTGTGCTGCTGCTCATTTCAGTAGATATCCTGAAGCTTGATACTGAATAATATTGATCAAAAAACTGGGATTGCTGTTCTTTTATTTCAGAGTTTGAGTGTGTCTACTTTGAATGCATGCATACATGCTCTTTTATTTTCCTGCTCTTTTTCTCTTGACACCTTTCTCTGTTGTTCTCTTGTTTCCCCTCAAGTCTTCCTCCTCTTCTAGCAAAAACAGGTAACAAACCAGTGGATTTTCTACAGATTTGTAACTCTTTTAAAAGCTCTCAAACAAAGATTTCCACAAACTAATTTCTCAGTGCAGTACCAAATTCCCAATGGTATTCTAAATGGTATACTAAATTCCCAAATTCCAGTCTGACGGAGTTGGGCTTTTAAGAAAAATAATTGGTAACCTTTAGGGCTTTCATTAAAAAACTGTGTAAGTTTTTATCAGAGAAAGGTCAGAAAGTTGCTCAATTTGTCTCTGCTATTGCAAGTTCTGGGAGTTTAACAAGCTGCACAGAAAGCTATGAGGTTAATATTTTATGCCTTTTACACATGACCTTTTTAGACTTGTTTCATCTATTGGACTTATAATTGGAGAAACCAGAGTTCTTCCATCAACTTGTCAGCCAAAGTGATTAAGGCATGTAGATACATCCTAGAAGTCATAACTTCATAAAATGGCCTTTAAACATCTTTGCTCTTATACCACAATTCAGCCATTTTGACAGTGTTAGTCAATAAAGATTGCCAGTTGTTTCTTTTGTGGCTATTTTAACTGTATAAATCATATTCCTCTAAAATAGCTTCTTAGTATGAAGCATTTTGGGGAACAAGTGGATTTAAGGTGAACTACCAAACTCTCTAGTGAAAAGGAAAATACATGATATACAATATAGGAACTTAGAAAAGTATGTCGGTATTAATTATTCTGGATACTTTATTGTAATAGGAAATAAACATTGAATTGGAACCATTTGCAAAAACAAATACTATGAGCATCAAATCTGAGTTTCATCTTCAAATCTGATAGTATGAGTTATTCTGATTTTTATTTCTTATTAAAGCTTTGATGTTGACCTCTTATCTCTTAATGGAAACATAAACATTTAAGATGAAAGGACTTTGACACAAAATTTTGTTTGCAAACAAATGGCTTTTAACTTTTTTTCCATTGCTAGCCTGCCTGAAAGAAACCTCTGAAGTCCATTGCATCTGTTTAAGGACAGTTGCACTTTTGAGTTGTTAATGCTGCAATTCTTCACTTAAAGGGATGTTTGTACTCTTTTACTCTCTTAAGTTGGGCATCAAAAATTAATCTTCTCACTTGGCTTCCATGCTGTCCCCCAGAGGCATCATTTAGCAGGTAACTAAAATACTTATAGTACAGAATACTTCTGTTTTTTCTGGCTTAGCTCTGATTACATAAAACAACATTAATGAAGAAGCTTTCTAAAATTGTTCTGTGTGCTTAAGAAGCATTTTGAAAATGTTAACAGCTTGTTGTTGTATTAGTTGTCTAATGAGCTTTTGTATTTTGAGTGCACTTTTTCAATAAAATATGGCTGAAATTCTTCAGATAACTTTCCAGTTTCGATGCAAAGTTTAGTTTTATAGTGAAAGTATGCAAAGATTGTAGCACATTTTCATCACTATATTGTACCAGGAAAACTTATATATTTTCTTTTTCATTATATGAAACTTACATATTTTCATATCTTCAGCCATTTCAACACAAAAATTCCCTTCAAGCTGTACATTGTAGTGACTGTAACTATTCTGCAGGCTTTTGCTGCAGCCATTGCTATGTGGTAATTCCTAAAATTTGGGCAGCGGAGACAGTAACCATCAAGTCTGTATTGGGAGTATTAATTTCATCTTTCATCTTCTCCTACTATATACTAGCAGGAGTCAAGTAATCCAGCCTCAGGCCAATTTGGGGATATTTCTTTAGAAGGACTGGAAGACCTGTTTTTGGGGTACTGTATGTATTTGAGACACTAAGCCTCAAATCTTGTTTGCTGCTTACTTCTGATTGTTCAGTGAAAGTCATCCAGTATGGATCATATCCAGTGCTGAAGTATTTAAAAATAATATGTGATATTACACATGGCAAACGCCCAATAATGTCAAGAATGAAAAATGCCCCAGCCTGTGCACAACCATCATATCCCAGTGAAACTCTGTCTATCCTCGTTGCTGCTTTGTGCACTTGAACATTTTTCAGATTTGTCACCCATCTCCTCTGGAAGCATCTGTCCTGATACATCCCAGGTTTGAGTTTTGCTGCAGTGGGATTTATTATGCTGCAATATGTCACCATCAAAGATGGCCATAATGGACCAGATCAAAAGTTTATCTGGGTCATTGTCTTGTGTTCAACAGTAGCTGTAAGGAAATCCCTAGGAGAGAATCAGATCAGGGCAAGCATATATGGCACCCCTAAATTTTCTCCTTACCCTCAGTAATTGCTAACTTAAGTATTTCCTGAGCCAGAGGGGTTTTCTGTGGAAGTATTAGCCCTGATGGATTTCTGTTCCATGCTCTTGTCTTCTGAGATGCGTGTAAAGTTTTAGCCTCCACTGTGTCCCCTAATGAACAACTACATAGGCTGAAAAACAGAAAAAGAGAGGTGGTTCTTCACAAAGTAGAACCCTAAGCACAGGGGCTTGCTTCTGGTCTGCTGAGATCTCATAATTTAAAATTTGAAATACAGATGAATTGTTTTACATTCACTTACATTCAACTTCATGTATCATTTTATTGTCTAGTTACTCAGTTTATAATGAACTTCCTGCATTCCATGCCAGTCAGCCACACCCTAATGGACTTTGTATCATAAGCAAACCTGATATTTTTTCCAATTTGCGTATGAAGGTATTGAACAACACAGATCCTATAACAAATCCCACCTGAACTATGTGGGTTCTGTTCTGAGGATTAAGCATTTTCTCCTACCCACTCTACTCAGTTTTTTGAGCAAGGATTTATCCCTGGCAGGTCTTCTGTCTTATGTCCTGGAATGTTAGTTTTCTTAAAAACCTTTGGGGAGGAATTTTGTTGAATGTTTTGGAAATCCCAGTAAATTCAATCAACTGTCTCTTTTGAAGAAGTACAGTGAGAATGCACATTCAAACTTAAAATCCAAGACATGTTGACTTTATCATCATCCTAACTTTCTCTCTGCCATTACTGTTGAGTATTTAATTGTTTGGTAAATTTTCTGGTACAGAGTTACAGCTTTCTACTCTGTAGTTCTCTGTACCTTTTCAGAATTTTCTTGTTTTAAATTGGAAATTATTTCCACGCTGTTGTGCCTACTAAGGCAATTTTTAAACTAGAGATGATGCACACCTCTAGGAACCTGTTGCTTCTCTTCATTAATGATAAGGCCTCAGCAATCACAGTGCATTCTGATGCTGGCTTGTGGTTGCTGAGGGCTATTTATTTTTTAACATTCAAAGATAACAGGAGCAAATCTCGTGGCAGCTTCATCTCACTAATGTTAAGTTTCTAAACATTTCAGCTGGCTTTCATCTAAATATGTTTGGAACATCTGAATATGAAAATATGTTCATATCTCAAGACTAGGAGATGCAGAGTGTTTGAAGTTAGATTAAACTGTTCTCTTAAGACATGGAAATGCATGGATTGAGGCTTAACAGAAGTCAAAGAAAGATCACAGGAAACCTCCACTGGGTAGTGATTTTCATCTGAATTTTGTTGTGAAGTGTGTCCTGGAAGTTATTTTCCAGTCGAATACTTGGATTGAATAAAAGTGGAAAATGTCACCATTATAGATTTTCCAGCATTTTCAGTCTGAACTCATTAAATTTGATTTTAAAACATTCGTTGAGGAGTTACTTTCCTAAGCCAATTTTATTCATCCTTCTAACAAACACTGTAACCATATTCCAAGCCTTACAGTGTACTTTCTCACCAGGTCACAGGTCACATTTTCTATTGAGCATCAGTGCCCATTACTTCACAATGTACTTATGTAAATCTTCTTAATTTATAACTGTTTTGTTCTTTGAAGTTTCTACCGAGCAGAATATTTTACAAAATGGGATTGTTTACATTTGAGTTTTATTCAACCTGTGTGGTACTGGCAGCAGCACAAATGCACATTTTTGGCTGAACCTCTGCCTTCAACTTTTTCCTTGACTCAGTCTTTCCATTCTTATGCAGCTATGAGCTCCAGTGTCTTTCCCTAGTTTATTTAATTCTAGTATTCTGTGCTTAAATTTAGCAGATCACGTGTTGAATTTTGTAGGCAAAATTTTAGCAAATTATATGAAAGATGGAGATAATGTGTGATTTCTACTTAAACAACAGCATATAATGAGGTATGCTTTGTAAGGCTCACTACACACCAACTTTTATGGTCACTTGCTCCCAGAACTGTGTCATTTTAGATGTTTTTCCCTGTCCTGTGAGGTCTTTCATTATTCATAATGAGGTAAAATGGGTTCAGAACTTTCCTTCCACTAGGTTGGATACCAGTTCCATAGTTCGGCTTTTGATTTTTGTCCTCAAAGTGTGCTCTATGCTTGCCATGTTCAAGGCACAAAGATTCTTCCATGGAATTATGGCATAACTGTGTTTACAAGCTCATGGAGTTCATAAACCAATGTAGTTGATGGTGCCAAAAGGGACAGCATGTGCCTTTTCCTCTGAAGTGGAGAGTGGACTTCCTCTCTCTTTTGACTCTGTCTTTGGAAGTGGAGGAGGTGCTAGTTCCTTCTGTAAAAGTTAAATTTCTTCTTTCAAGGACTTGAAAGGGTTGGGGTCAGGGTAAAGCTCCATTTCTTGTGCTGACTCCTGTTCTTGTGCAGCTTTTCCTCATTCTGTAGATAATAAATTTCAATCTGAACATTTTTCCTCCTTCTCTACTAGATGTATGTATATATAGAGAGAGATGTAACTTTTAAGTCCTTGCTATAAATACTGTGGAAAAAATACTGGGTGAAACATGATGCAGTTACCCAGAGTAGAGATAAAACATCCTGAATTCTGCTTCTTAAAAGTAGTGGCACTAACTGACAAGGAGTCTGCCTTTCAATATTAAAACTGAAGCAAAGATATTAATGTTTTAGAATTTGCATTTATTTTGTGTATTTTTAAAATTGTCATAAAATGCTGCAGATGCTTGTTAGTCAGGACTGTAAATTTTATTTTGCTTCCTGATGAATAATTAACACAGTGACATGATTGTGGCATAAAAATAATTACATTTCTGCAAAGAGAGTGAAATATCAAGGTTCTGCAATTAAACCTTGCTGATTTTGATTTTTCAGAACCTGTTCAACAGTGGTTGGTATTTGTGGTTGGTAGTTACTCAAAATTTTGTATGGAAAAGGTTTCCAGTGACAAGTTTGTATTCTGAGTATTACCAAATTATGTAAACAGAGATTATGAGTTTGTTATAGAGAAAATATTTTATGTTGAAAACATTCTTTAAGCATTGTATTATACCTCAGGAAAGAAAAAAAAAAAGAAAGTAATATTATTACAATCCTTTTAGGGAATGGAAGCCTAAGCAGGGAGATACTTTAGGATAGGAAAGGATTTTGTGATATATTTGTGACATTTGCTCTCAAACTGCTTGCCCATTTTGTTATGCTGTATTGCAAGTGCATTTTTAGGAGAAACTTATTGTACCAGCCAATGTTTTATCACATGAACATTTTCAGGAACACAAAGGGAGGTAAGGCAGAGTATTAATGTTTGATATATGATGTAGTACTTTGTATATGGCTGTTTGATCCTGTAAGAGAGAGTGAAGTGAAACTCTAAACAGAGCATGGTTCTAGGTCAGTTATCATGGGAGACCCATGTAAGGCTGGGGGTCGCTTTCAGATCCCACCCTTCATCTCTGGCTGGGTGGGCAGTTTGGTCTGATAGAAACCATGGCTGTATTTGTGTGTAGATGATTAGTTATAATTACTCTGATACTGTGAGGGGTGTGCACTTTAGGAGCTCTCTACCCTGAGTGAGCAAAGTTGAAGCTTCAGTGACACTAACTGTGCTTTAAGTAGTGGATATGCTCAGAAAGTTGCAGTCTGTGACTGATACCTGCTTGTGCCGAGGATAAACCTTCAGCAGGTTTAAAACTGACATTTCTGCTGCACATCCTAACTGCTTAATTGATAACAGTTTACTGGTGAAAACCTACTTCTGAGCAACAGTCTCTGCTTGGTATTAGTGGTATGCCAAAATTAAAGAATTTTGTCAGTGCCTTAGCTGTTGACTCAGGTGTTTTAAAGGTAGTTCACCCTGATGTGTCTTGCAATACAGTGTAGCTCAAAAGTAAATTCAAGCCCATTCTCATAAAGCCTCTAAAATTTGGTATGATTTCTCATACCAAATCCTTGTTTAACAGTTATATTGAAATTGATAGTTATGCTTCTATATATACCCTCTACACTCTTCTTATGGAAATAATTTAAACCAGGATTTCTCTAGAAGAAATAGCACGAAGAGTATTAACTTTTTTTTTTATGGAAGTATATGTTCCCTGCATGTACTGTTTCTAAATCTTTTGGAGAGAAGATGAGTCTGCTTTGTTTATAAAGCTTCAAAATGTTTTGGTGATTTACTGTACTCTGAAGTTCCATTAAGCATGTTTGTTTGTATGTCAAAATTCCACTTCCTAAAGTTTACTCTAAACTCAATTTGACGTACTTAGCTGTTACTAAATAAGGGCTAACCGTGCATCTACATCCAGTTGATGTAAGATTTTGCTGATTAACTTACTAGTTACTCTTACTGGCATGTCACATTTTCAGCTTTTACATACATTTTGCAATAAATAGAAATTTTGGACAAGGTAACACTTATCTGTAGGTGCAGCCTCTTAGCTTTTTAACATTCTAATAAAGCTTGTTTGCAGTTTGTTTAGGTTTTTTTCCCCTCATGATACAGAAAAATGCATTTTACTGCCTAGAATCATCCAACAAATGTTAATTATGATCATTCTAGAGCTTACTGAAAAACTGGCCTAGTGAACTCAGATGATTTCCTCATTTTCCTTAATCCCTTATCTGACCAATCAAAGTTTTGCTACAAGGTACCATGTCACCACACATTTTTCAGGTATGAATTGGAAAAACCTCTCTTTCTATCCTAAACAATATAATCTCTGCTGAAACAGTTCATCCCAGGAGTGAGAGTGGGGATGAAATTTAGTGGTGTGAGAAAATAGCTGCTGAAAATTTTCATAGACAGGTTGTGTGTCAGTCACAGCAATAGCAAAGGTAAGTTGGCAGTTCTGTCAGCTGTACTCTGCTTTTATTGTTAACAGGGTTTGCATTTCTAGTGGAAGGGCCAGTGTGGTTTCATGTGCCAGCAACTCCTTGTAGCTATGTCTATAAGAGCTTGAAACTGGTATGTTTCTAAAAGAGATGAATTTCAATGTCAGTGTTGAACAAAATGAGTATCTAATAATGTTGCGTAGAAAAATAGGAATTAAGTGCCAAAAAAAAGTGGTCGTCCAACTCCTTCATTCTACATGCAAAATTATTCCTTTAAGCAAACATTGTTGTCTTTGCTTTCCTTCTGTATTGGTTTCAGTAACTTTATCCATCTTGCCTACGTGGCTTCATAAAGCTCATCTGAAACATGTATTTGTGTTGTATACTCATCTATTTCAGCTATTGGCAAACATTGTTATGTAATTAAATCTGTATATTTTTCTTTTTCTATTTCTTTATGGTATGAATTAGGTCATTTTCTCCTTCTATTTGACAAGGGCATATTTTGTACTAATTGATATTACAGCATTAAGAGAAATTGCTTGGAGACTCACTGGCTCCATGCCTAATTACCACCTACATATTCTTGGTTAAGTGGGACATGAGCAACATCTTTTTGAACACAGAGACATATAAAAATGCTCAGGGTTATTACTGAAAAGCAACAGCCCAAATCACAGTAACATACTTTTTTTTTTTTTGTAAGTCAGGATCTTTCTTCGTGTTGCCTTTTAAAAATAATGTTCACTCTTGCCTCAAATCAAAGACCACCATAAACCAAAGTGCTCCAACAGGGCAGAGCTAAGATAACTTTTTCTTTACAGAAAAAGAGAGTGGTAAACTTATTTTAAAATAAGATTTTTTTTTTTTCTTAAAAACTGTGAAACATTGGTGAAACCATCAAGGATTGGTTTTGGTTTTTTTCCCCCAAAGATTCTGTATCAATATTCCATTTTGCTAGAAGCAGTGCAGCTGTGTTTAAGAGAGTACTTGCAAGTAACATTAAGGATATGAAGGATCAGATTCACTTGAGATGGGAACATTGGTCAGAGGACCTTGGAGTGCTAATTTATAGCATAAGCTTGCACCAAATTGTGCCAAAATGGGAATCATGCTCAGTGTCCACCCTAAAGCATTGCTAAATCATTTGAGGCAACATCAGCTTAGTATGAAATTGAATGTTTGCACATGGCTCTTGACATTGTTTCCATACTGAAGTGCAGCAACAAGTTTAATTTTAATCCTAGGGCAAGTGTTTTGCTCTCTGTGTCCTGATTATGTAGCAACTGTGTCTCCTTGCTGATGTTTTACAGCCAAAGAACACAGGCATTCAAGTGTACAGGGAAAAGTGATGTTATTGCAGAGAAGCACTAGAAACTTTGATGGTTTTTAACTGAAGGAGAGTTTTTTAGATTATATAAAAAAGTTTTTTTACACTGTAGGTGGTGAAAAACTGGCACAGGTTGCCCAGAACCCAGAAGCATTCAGTCAGGTTGGACAGGGCTCTGAACAATTTGATCTAGTTGAAGACATCCTGACTCATTGCAGGGGGATTGGATTGGTGCCTCCCACCCAGACCATGCTGTGATCCTATGATTGTGTGTTTGGTATCGGGCTAAGCTAGTACACCTCAGTGGTATTGGTCCAATGGCTCTTTTTGTTCTAGTGATTTTTATCATTGGTAGCAGCATGATTATTATTCCTACAAGCTTTAGGAAGCACTGTAACTTGATATCCTTACAAATTGTGTTTACTCTAAATTCATGTTATCTGTAGGATTTGATTTTATTTGGTAATCAAGGTAAGTACAAGATGAATGTAAAACTGAACAAAAGCTTTCCACTTAAAAATAAGATGCTTTTTTTGGTAACATTAGGAAAAACTCTCTTGGCTATGCACAGAGGTAGTTCTCCAATTAAGAAAGGAATGTTCTTATTTGTACAATTTTCTTAGCAGATGAAAGTGGATTTACTCTGTGCTGTATGTTTTGAGCTATGTGATTTGTTCCCTTACTTAAAAATACTTGTCTAACATTGCCTATCCTAACATTGTGTTTTGCAAAAAGTGAGCAGTATCTTGGCTGTGTATGCATTAGGCATACTTTCTTATGTATCTGATGAACTCCTCCTATGCAGTCACTACAGTGTCCTAGCTTGTCCATTGACAGGGGTCCTTGATAGAGTTCCTGCTAATGGAGACTGTCCAGTCTGAGCAATGAGCCAAGGTGGGATTGTAAGCCACTGTAAATGAATTAAATTTAATTTTAAATTCTTCTTTCCCACTTTTCTTTGCTGAGGAAGGTAAGCTGCATCCTGGTAGAGAGAGCAAACATAATATTAGGAATATTTTTTTACTCTTGTGAGACAATGCTTTCAGGCACATGATGTAATTTTTGGGGGTTGTCCTGTGAGTTGGACTCAGTGAACCTTCTGGGTCCCTTCCAACTGAGGATATTATATGATTTGATGATTAATCCAGATTTAGCCAAGTGATTCAGCTCTATAAACATTCTCTCTTGTATATAGACTGTTGATGCTAGTGAAAGTTACAGCCATGAAATTTGCAGACGTTCCTTTGTATTCATCATGGATTATTGTCTGTAGGTTTCAGCTTTCTTTATGGCTGCCCTTTCCACAAAGACTTTGAACAGAGCCCACACAGGCTTTGGCATTTTTTCCCCATTTTTTTTCCCCAGGGAACACACTGCAACTCATTGCTCCTACTTGGTGGTGGTGTACAATGTGTTTTAGTTGCAATAGGGTTTTCATGTGTTCATAATCACCCTCAACTTGGGCACCTGGTGTCAAGAAGAGAGAATAAGGGGTAAAGAGACTTTTAAAGGGAAGAGGAGAAAAAGGGTAAGACAGGAGGGAACATTGCAGGAGAGAGAAATAAAAAAGACTGTGAGCAGGGCAGCACCAATGAACTTTGCTTTTTATGGCATGGGTGGAGTAGACATTGGAGTCCATGATCATATTACCAGTCTTGGTAGTTTGCCACACTTGTTAGTGCTGTTCCCAATGGGTCTTGAGGGGTGAAAAGTGAATAATCGTATGCTATTAAAATGCTTTCTGCAAAAATATCCTAAAATAGTCTGCACAGAAATTCCTTAATTATTGGAGTTTGGACACTTGAGTTAACCTTCATGTTTTAAAACTGAAAACTGATACAGTGAACAGTTTATTTCCTCTCTATTTTCTCAAAAAGGCATCTAATGTAAAATTTTTATAAGCCGGCTCAATTGAATGTAGACCACAGTCCACAACTCTTGCACTGAGAACAGGAAAAGCGTTGCAATAACCACATCATCTCTTCTACTCCTTCTGATAGAATTTGGAAACTCTATCAATACGTACTTCATAAATATAGATGAAGATACCACTCATGTTTTTAATCTTTCTAGAAGATCTAAAGCATTTAAATTTAAATTTGCAGTTCAGATGATGTATCCCCATTTGGCAACTGTAAAATAGGTCTTCTTTTTAATATTCACTCCAGGGATATAGTGAGCAAAATAAGATTAAAGATATGATATTAAAATAAGATAAGAGGTTTCTGAGGGTTGTGCTTTGTAGGCATGTTTGGAAATATTTACTGTAATCTACTGAGATAATATTTTACTGCTGTGAAAGATATCTTGAAGATGTGATTTAGGACAATGAACATGCATTTTACATAAACACGTTTTACCCAGTAAAGACCAAGTATTGTCTTTAATTGATAAGTTTATTATCATGGCAATAATATAGATCATAGTAAAAAGATAATACAGGAGGAGAAAGCCAGAAGGATTAATCACTGCAGTCCAGAGGTGAGTTATTTTGTATAAAAATGAGTAATTATTTTATATACCAATGAAGTTTTATAATGCAGACTGGATTTTTAACTAAGTATAAAAAAGTGTTGATTTGCAATCCCTGCAGCATAAGTAGTACATTTCTTCATCAGTCAGCAACACTTTTATTACTGTAATTATAGTCAGAGGCAGTAGGATTTTAGGCATCTTTATCCAGATGATGATTATATATTTCTTACTCAAGTTTCTAATATTTATTTTAAAACAAGACATTCCTAAACATGCTCATCCATGCAGGAACACTCAAGGCCTACCAGGAGTTACAAATGCACCCTATATTGAAACATGGCATGGTATTATTTTCTTGAACAGTATCTGTTTATCATGGCATAAAGAAGGCTAAAGTGCTAAAGTGGGAGCAACTACAAAACTGTTCTTTTTTGCTTGATCAGTTAGATATAAATAAAAATTCCAGTGATGCAGATCATGTTCTTGTTATTCCATCTTTCCCACTTGCTAAAGATTATCAACATATCTCAGTAGAGAAGAAACTAGGATTTAACGTTTTTTGTATAAGCAAAGAGGAAGAGTGAGCTGTAGTAAAAATTCAAGTGGCAGAAACGAGTTGTAAAAGTCAGAAAATAGTGTTCTCTGCAAAATTCCTGTGAAATTGGCCTACTATGATCCTTAATTTCTGTGCTTTTCTCCACCCTGGGATTGACATCAGTATCAAGTTAGCAAATACTTAGTGGCTTCAGCTGAAGCATTTTAGCTGGACTGCCCTTGTTGAAAACACCATGTGATGATGAATAGCAGTTTTTGAAAATGAAGTGGAGTTAATTCGTAAATCTCTACACAGGCACCCTCTTTCAGACGTATAGTAGCCCCAGGCCAGTATCTGCGGAGGAGTGGAATGCGTACGGATTCACAGCTTTACTTCGCAAGTTTTTCTGTGATTCCACATTTTCCTCCCCAGAGCATTTTATGTCTTTTAAGTCTATTGTATCTCGGAGTTTTTGAACTGTTGGTGCTATTAGTTTTTTCTTTCCACACCCTGTGATAGGTGAATAGCCTTCTGCGTAGATCTTCATACATACTATTGCAACTATTAATGCTTTCATTGTAAGTGAACATTATTTATGAGGTACTTGTAGAGTGATTTATCTCTTTTCAAGTATCAACAAGCTATCAGGTTTAGAAATAAGCACATTTATATTCATTTCTCTGAATCTGTGATTGATGACACGACCACTGATGCTATGCTCTGTGTGGGGGAACACATTCTAGGGAATGCTGTGTCTGGCCAGAACTGGAGATACAGATCTTAGTCTCTCTGTCATCTTTTGTAAGAAGATCTGGGAGGAATGAACATACAGGATCAGATTTGAGAGAAAGAAAAAGTGGCGAGGAATTCTCCATCATAAGCTTGGAATAGAGAAAAGATTCTCATTCTGAGCTTTTAGGCTGAATCGTGGGGGTTTGGTCTCTTTTCCGTTTTGCCTATTTTTTTTACCTTGTAAGATTTTGAATTATTCCATTGCTTTGATATTCCACAATTGTGGTGTTTAAGAAAAACACTTATCTTAAAATATATTCTCTTTGTGGCATGCAAATTAATTATGTAGTATTTCAGAATTTATTTTGATACCTCATTCTAGTATTTGTACATGTTTAGAAGCAATGTGGGGTTTGGTCAATTATATTCAAGGAAGCTGAATTTAAAGTAGGCTGGGTAGAAGCCTGGAACCTGTGAGTCCTAGGAGAATGAAGGGTTTGTCTGCATATCTAGTTGTGAGAAGCAGGATTTAGTTAGTGTTACCATCCATGTTGGCATAGTAATGGTAATGCAGTTTTTCAATATCTTGATTGTGGATAGCTCAGGAGCAAGAGTTTGCACAGAAAAGCTGTGGAGATTTCCTCCAGTTTTATGCTTCTATTTACAAAAATGGAATTCATAACAGCTACTCAATTATGAAAATAATTGTGCCAGACTACTCATCGTATTTCCCTGCATATGCATGTTAAAAAGCTTTCCTCAATGACTGATGAAGACATTCAGTAGAGATCCAATTATCATCCGAGAAGCTGAGGGAAAAATAATTTCAGTGTCAATTAACTGAGTTCTGCAGTGATGCTGGTATATCCTATTGAAAAACCCAAAACCCCACTGTTCTTGCAGACTGGTTGAAAATGCTATAAAAATTAACATTAGCAAAGTAAAACTTTCACTTTGAAAGACAATGGTAAGTTTATTATTAACGATGATAGCATTTTAAATTAAGATTATAAAAGTGACATAAAGCAATGGCAGGGCCATTTATTCCTTTGGAATTGCAAAGTAAAATTTAACCCCCCAAATAAATACACAGATTTGCTAAGACTTGCAAGAATAAGAAACTTCTCCCATAAGACTTGTAGATATTTTCTGGACATTTTAACTGTAAAGTTCTAGTTTTATACTGTGATTTACCAGAACAGGCTTTGGAGAAGCTTTTGAGTTATTCATTGTTGGTTTAGGCTGTCAAATTAGACATGTTTTCAGGCTGCCTCAATACTTGAGCAGTATAGAAGGAAGAGCCCCAGGTGGATCTTCCCAAAGTAATCCTCTGCTATTGGTGTTGTAGTACCTTAGCACAGCTGACTAATGCTAAGTATGTTAATGGCATTTTGCCTATTTTTTTGTCTGTTTTTTGTTAAGTTGGAACACTAGTATAACAAAGGGAATCTCCTTGGAAACATACTATATTGTATTTCTCCATGTGGAATATACTACTGAAATACTCTGCTCATACCACAAACTAGTAAAATCTCATTGTCTTTGCCATTGACGTCACTGTCACTGGTCACTGTTCCTCCAGTACCAGTTCCACCAGAATTTTCATGAGTAATGTGAACATCTCTAGGTTCAAGACTTGATCATATCATACTGCTTCATGTGAGGAAAGATGTTCTCCTTATAGTTATGTATGCACTTTCAAAAAATACGGTTTGAAAACCCCCCCCAACAGTCTTGATTATATCTTTGCCTACTGTAACTGGAAAAAATTATAGGCACCTGAAATTTATTATGAGCATGGTGAAATCACAATGCCAACTCATAGCAGAAGGCTTTGACTGTAAGCCTCTGCATCCTGAAGTTCTGCATATTCTGTATGCTTTATCCCATGTCCCAGTATGATGCAGTCTCATCCAGAAATTCTGGTGCCTCCAGGTGGTACCAGACTAGAGTCAAAGCAGCAGTGATGCTAGCGACTCCTAGAAAACATCCTCTCCTCAGACTCAAGTGGCTCCATGAAACCAGTTCATCTGGGGTATTCTCACGGAGTATGTACTACAGATGGAAGAGTAGGAGAGGGAGAGACCTCCTGATGGTTTTATGGTGGCACTTCAGTGTAAGGAAAGCTAGGAAGACTCAAAGCAGAAACAAAGACGAACAGAAAGGGCTGACTCCATATATGAGGCTTATAAAGGAGATGCGTGTCACTGCCTCTGCCACCTGGTGTTACCATGTCTGACAGACAAAAGGATGATGAAGGATGATGAAGTGCTTCACCGAGTATCCACCTAATATATCTGCTCTTTGGAAACCAGAGATTTGCGGGATAACTATCCTTGGAATTGCTGGAGGGAAAATACTTGATCGGGGCCTCAGATTTGAACTAGACTGAAGTAAAAATCTGTGAAATGTGTATTGTGTAATGACAAGGTCCTCAGCAGCATCATTGCATTGGTCTGCTCTTACTGTGCTGCTCTACTTGGTGAAGAGAGCTGAATTTAGGAAACTCCAGGAGATACTCTTTTCCTGGGTTCTTTGGATTAAAATATTGACCTGGGCTTCAGTTTCCTGTCCCTCCTGCACTGGAAAGCAGCAGCAACTGCCCTCTTCCTACAACAGCTCCTTGCCTTTCTATCTTGCCAGGCAATCTTCCCTCCTCCTTTCATCTTTTTGGTACAGGAAATTCTCTTTTCCTTTCACCTTCAGCAGCAGCAGCAGCATCCTTTTTATAATCAAATAGTCCCCATCCCTTACTCTCTTCAGCAACAGAATTACTTTTATTATTTACTCTAAATTATCTTCATTTTCCTTATTTTCCCATCCCTGTCCAGAAGTTTCCACTCACCTCCTATGTTTTTGGCTACTGGTATGGAGCAGAAGTGGTCTGGAATGGATGTTTGGCTCAAGTCAAACCCAAAAAGCCTGGATGCAGCTAGTGTAGAGGCTGTACTTGGGAGGAGACATCTTCCAGCCCAATGAGACACCCATCTGACTGACCTTTTACCCTCCATGCCCCTCACACAAATCGTCTGTCTGCTTTGAGAGCATCTGGTGCTTAAACAGATGTTCTGTGACTCTTCCAAGGGATCCTGTGCCAGATGGCAGGATCCGCAAAATGGATCCCTGTCACTCTCACTGTTAATGGACTTGAACACAAATACAATCTAAATGAAAACAGCATTAAACACTTTAGCTAAAAGGTACACTATGCAATTTATTCTTTTACTAATTGAATGAACTCTTTGAATCAAGATTTTTATAATGTAAGTAGTAACTGCCAACTCTTATTTTTATTGCTTTCTGTTGCCTCAGGCGAATATATTATTTTGATATTTAAATAATTGGCAGCAGAAAGTTGACAGTTACTAGAAAAATTATAACTGTGAATCATCAAGTCAGACAATAGGGGTTTTTTTGTTTTATTTTGTTTTCTAACAGAGGTGGGTGATATAAAAGACTTCCAGATGTTATTTTGTTTATGTGCCTCATCAAAAGCAAATATTCTGAGCAGGTTGGCCCGAGCAGGTAGTATTTCTCAAATATTGATAATTAGAAATTTTTCCTGACATATCCCAAAGTTCACTAAGCACTCTCCACTGGGCATGCATGGTAATCTGAATCATTGTGCAGTCTACCTAAGAGCAGCATGATCTGAAGTGGAGCTGGTGGTTCCATTTCAGTGCTGTTCTTTCAGTGCTCAGTTTTACAGTGAGACAAGCAGCCTACACACACCCTAGTTGCTTTGGATGGTGGATATTCAGGACTGTGCTTGATACTGTAGTTATGAGGAAGGCAATGCAGATAGTGAAGGTACTGTGTACCTAAAATTGAATGCAAAGCAAGCTGTGATTGGAAACGCTTCAAGAAGTTCAATTCATAATTTACAAAAAAATTATGTACGTAAGGATCTTGTCTTGGTAGGAACAGACTTCATCATCTTCTTTATTCATGGCAATTTATTTTGATAGACTGAAGATGAAAAAAGTGTGAAAACAATAAGTATTGTTATTGCTCAGTAGTATTTTGGTCATTAACTAGAGAATGTTGTAAAATTTGAAGTGGTGGGAATGCAGTTACCAAAAAAGCATTTTGTTACAGTGTGCAGGAGCATTTAAAGCCAGCTGGTATTAACATAGCAACTTTGTACAGTTTTACACAGTCTACTTGTCAATTCTAATGCTCAGAGTTCAGAATGTGTTCTTCTTTTAAGTGTAAATGTCTACCTCACAATGTATACAAGGCAGCTGGTGACTTGCTGGTTTGATGAACAATTGTAAGGCTTGTCTGTGAATAGTCACAGAATCATTCAGATTGGAAAAGACCTCCAAGATTGTTGAATGCAAGCTGTGATCCAACACCATCTTGTTAACTAGATCATGGCACTAGGTGCCACAACCAGCAGTTTCTTGAAGACCTTCAGGGAATGCCTGACAACCCTTCCTGTGAAGAAATTCTTCCTGGTATACAACCTGAACCTCCCTTGGCACAGCTTGAGGCCATTTCCTCTTATCCTGTTACTGGTTCCCTGAGAGAAGAGGCTGACCTCTACCTGGCTACATCCTCCTTTCAGGCCCCATCTGAGCTTCCTTTTCTCCAGGCTGAACATCCCCAGCTGCCACGGCTGCTCCTCATAGGACTTCCTTCACCAGCTCCATCCTCTGGACATGCTTCAGCACCTCAATATTTTCTTGTAGTGAGGGGCCCAGAACCAAACACAGGATTTGAAGTGGCCTCTCCTTTGAGGCCACCTTGTCACTGGCCTCGCCAGTGCCTCACCAGTACAGGCAGATGAATGCTGCCTTGGTCCTGCTGGCCACACTCTTCCTGACACAGGGCAGCATCAATAATAACCTGGTAACAAACAGAAAATGTGTTTTGTCAGGTGTTTGTTAAACACCTTCTACATAAATGCCATTTAAACTTTGCTGCTGTTGATAGAAAGTTTTGCTGAAATACATGCTCCAACTTAAGCAAGCAGGACTGTGTTTGATATAAGAGTAAATATCTCTATGCAAAATAACATTCTAAAAATTGTAAGTGAAGTAGGTAATTCCAAGAGGTATGTGAAGAGAGCAGTGAGGATATATGTGTGCAGTGATTTCACTGGTGAGATGAGTTATATAGCTGAGAGCAGCGCTGCTTAGAAAGTATGATAAAAAAGTACATTGTGCTTTTGTATTGGTGTTTTACCCCCAGTTTTGCTTCATATGCTGGTAAATGTTGATAGTTATACCTACAGGTTGATGCCTATTACAGCACTGTCAGGAGTGTTTTTCAGGTTGGAAGGGGTGTCTTGAGATCGGAGCATGGATTTTAAATTGAGGAGTAGGAAAGATGCATATCCAGTGGAAGCAAGGACAAGTACCCTTGGCAGTGTTCAAAGATGCAGTTTGGATATGTAAGGAAATATCCAGTATTTGGGATCAGGAAAGCTAAGGCACAGATGGATCTGGACTTGACAAGGGATGTGAAAAATACTTCCTGAGAAATGATTCAAACTTTGAAGTATGGGGAAACAAGGTATGGCACAGGAAGAGTCGAGTTTCTTTCCTCCAGCATGTTTGCTTCCAGTTTGAGAACTTGACTTCAGGCAACTTGGAAGTGCTCTGTTGAATACAGATTGGTAGCAGGGGTTGAGCAGATTGGACTAGAAAAAATATTTTCATTAACAATTGTCTTTGCCTAACTGAGTGGGTGTGATAGGTACAGCTTGGGAATAGACTCACTAAACTCATGCAGTTACAGATAACGCAGCTGAATTTAGAGCTCCTTTGTTCATTTGTTAAAATGACCTTTAAGGTGAACTGGCAGTATCTGTGAGTTACATACAATTTTGGGCATTTATCTGTTGCTTCACTGTATACGTTCCATGAATTAAGCAATAGTATCTGGCAGGCATGCTTCATTTTTCTGATATGCTCTGTCATTCATTTAATAAATCTAGGCATTTAGCAAATGCAAATGAGTTGGGTTGACCCTCACTGAAGCTTATGGTATTTCTTATCTCAATTATGCTCAGTTAGGTGTTAGGATTCTTAAATGTTCCTGTTTAATTGGTTTACATTACCTTGGGGGATAGGTGTAGTAAATACTGCAAATGGAGACTTCTAATGTGCTGAGCCACTCTTTTTACTGACCATAAGGAAGAATGGAGACTTTTTCCAGTTTAAAGATTTTTAATTTGTCTTATCTCCATCCTGTTAATGGGATATTTCAAATTCTGCTGAATTCTTACTAGATATAAATATCTAGATCTGGATTTTCAGTTACAAAATTTTCTACATACAATTTACATAAAGTTGTAAAAATAACACAGCAGAATATAATTGTAAAACTACATTTCCCCTAAGATATCTCATTTTTTTTTAGTGTAAACTAAACCACTGTATATTTGAACTTAATTCTTTGCATTGTAGAACCTTCTTTGCTACACTGAACTATCTTTGGAATCAAGTAGCATGGAATTTGAATTTCCTTACATTTTCATAATATACGAAGATTCTGAAAAATTAACTAAATTGAAGACAGGTCTTTAATAATATATCTGTTACTTAACCTGTAGATCTTTTATACAGACACTCAGTAAATGGGAAATTGGAAATAAACCTGCAAGAGAAAGGCAGACAGAAAATACAAGGCTGTTTTAATAAGGAGCTATAGCAACTGCTCTGAAGTACAATTTAAACAAACTCCAACCTCCTCTTAGGTATCATTTATAGGAATTTAAGTCTATCAAGTTCTATTGTAATTTTCAGTTCCTGAGTGACAGCTCATGCAGGCACAGAATTATATATATTTCTATGATGAAACAGTTTTTACAATATATAGCTTTTATTTTGAGTGATACTCAAGTAATAATTTCATAAGTTACCACAACAGACAAAGTGCAGTGTTTATGAAAAATAAGAATCTGTGGGCGTTAGTTTGGTGTTTTGTAGCTTTTATATATCAGGTTATACTTCCCTTTAGAATAGATTTTTTTAAATGTTCCTCTTCCACACAAGAATTTTTCTCTGCTAGATGAGATTTTCTAACAAATACAAAATTCTCTACAGAATCTTAAAAAGAGAAAATAATTCCTTTTCATATTATGGATTATTTGATTATTACATCCAGCTACGATACCTAAATGAATTGTAGGTGTTAGGCTCCTGATCTGAATCACTGTGTAGGAAAGGAGAGATTCATTTATATCTTTAAAGGGGTGTGAGGGGAATAAGCTTCCTGATTTAGCCATCCACTTTATTGCAGGTAATGTTAGAGTAGAGTAAGACAGATGACTTAATATAGAGAGTTTTAGTAGATTTTAGGTTTAGTGATTCTGTGTTTTAGCAGTTCGGCTCTTCTAAAAGCAAAGTATATCAGGAGCATAGTGTAAAACACATCAACTACTTGACATGCAGGTCTCCTTGGATTTTGAAAGTTATACTTCTGAACTCACACACTCTTTTTCTGTCCAAGATCTATTGAAAATCATGAAGTTTTTCTGTGAACCTGTGTCTAATTCTGATATATTTTTGAATTCTGTCATCTGATGTAGCAGTGAATTTTACTATGTTAAGAGCTGTTCTCCCATTGCCTACTTTTGTAATACTGACCTTCTCGTGGATTGTGTCAATGTGGTTTTCTGATTTTAAAGAAAGCTTTTGTAACTTCATCTCTCTTTCATCCCTATAAGCACTCAGAACTGTGTATGTTACATAGAGGGATATTTTAAAAACACTTTATTTTAAGCATTTTCCGTGTTAGTTAGATCAAATTATTACATACAATTAGGGATTACTTATGAGTTGTATGAACTCAGTGTTAATCCTTTAACTGTCTAGTTGCTTGCCTTCTCACCTAAATACTGTTGCAAAGTATTCTGATTTTAGGCATGGAATAAAAATTAAGAAAATAATTCCTATGAAATAAAGGTGATCTGTATTCCAAAGTTGACTTTATTCTTACTATAAATCAATTAATCTATTAACCTATAACACGTTATGTTATCCTTGTTGGTAAGTTCTGCTGTCATTCAGTCGCTGTTAATAGATGTACCCCAGAAGTCTGTAGTTCACAGTTGCTTTCAGATCCTTTCACATTAAATAAAACATGAAGGAGTACCTCTGACCCATATGCAAACCAGATTTCTCACATTTTTTATGTTGCCTTTGGAATCTGGTTCCTACTTTCACTTTTATTTATGTAATCAAATTCTATAGTTTGCTCATTTAAGCTTCACAATAGTGTTCCACCTTCTGGTTTTCATTCTTTACTTTTCATGTGATGTCTGAAGCCACAGCTGAAAAGCAGAATTTGCCAGAGAGAAACAATAGACAGGTAGTGGAAGTGGTGAACAAAATGTACTTTGGGTGAACACATTGTTCATGCTGATTTCTCCTTCTGATGGCTGGCATTTGAAGATGCAGCTGAAATTTTTTATTGTAGAAACAAAGACATGCATTTTACATGTTTTATCAAGACTAATTTAAACTGTATCTGAGGTACAGATACTCGCTAATAGTGCTTTGTCTTAAATCCAATAAGATTTAGAATCCTAGATTAAGTACACTGTGATATATTTGTGAGCAATTCATATCAGACATAGTCGCACCTTTCCAAGAAAGCTGCTGTTCTTAGGATGCCACCAGAACCTTGCAATGCACTGTCCAGAAGCCATCCTCAGTTATTGTGCCTGAAGTATGTGGTGTTTGTTATGTGATATCAGAACTACCCACTGGTGGCTTGAGTGAGTTTGTTATTGCCAACAACCTCTGCTGGGACTTGGTTTCATCCAATGAAATAAATGAAACCACGTCTTGATGATCTGTTGATGTGGAATCTTGAATGTGTCTCTCTACATAAGGTGGGACTGGCAACCTTGGCAGTAGCTAAGTAATCTGTTCTGGTGATTTGTGATGCTTTTTATGTTTTTGCAGTTCTTTCAAGAGATGGAACTGATTCCAAAATAAACTTTAGAAGATCCCACAAGTTACAAACCTTAACTACAATTGAAGTGACACAGCAGTTTGAATTACCTGACTTATATACAAGGATTCATGGACTATCTTTTTAAATGAATGCATGCAACTAAGCTTCTTGAATTTTAACTGTTTGGTCATGAATGAGCACTATTCTGTATATCTGAACTTAAAAAATTCTTATTTTCAGATTCTAAGTTATCAAATCAGATCACATTAGTGCATGAACTCTAAACAGTGAATGCAGGCAGAATCTCACAATCGTGCAATAGTTCTGCCTTGTAATGCTGCTTATGAGACTTTTCTAGGTCTTTTCATCTGAACTGTATTTCTCTTTGCCTAACACTTTAAGAAATTGAAAAGTAACTGATAGCAATTGCTGTTATAAATAGCTTCAGTCGTCTTGATAAAATTAATGTCCTGGAGCTGGTGTGCAATGACATCATTCACAGATCAGTCTATTGCTTGTTTTCTTATTTTGAAGTTTATTTTCCATTTTACATTAGTAATATAATCCAGGCATTTCAGTCCAAAACAGTACTTCTTGGGTGGTAAAACTCAATAGGTATTTAGTCCCATGCCTTATAAATCTACTAGAGGCAAATTATAATTGTCTTGAAATACAATGCTTGTCATAACTTATTGCAGTTTATGTATTATCTATTGTGTAAATACAGTATTGGTTCCTTTAAGCACATACCAAAGTCAAAGCAGAATATAACATCACAGTGGCCAACACAAGGACCCAGAGAATTGTCTGGGGTTCATGGCAGCTTTCTCAGCACATTATCAATTAAGCACAATAAAGGATTGGCTTTAGAGCTCCTGGTATTTACTGACTGCAGAATGTGAATTTGGTTGCCACACATTTAGATATTAGAAAATAAAATGCTTCACTGAAAGAGTTGTCAGGCATTGGAAAAGGTTGCCCAGGAAGATGGTGGAGTCAATGTCTCTGTAAGTGTTCAAGAGGTGTCTGGATGTGGCACTTGGGGGATATGGCTTAGGGGTGATTATGGTAGTGCTGGGTTGATGGTTGGATTCGCTGGTCTTGAACATCTCTTCCAACCTTGGTGATTCCGTGATTTATTTACTTAATATGATGGCAGTCGCAGAAACAAGGATTAATATACAATGCTTTTAGAATTTATTATTTCCCTAAATGCATCCTAATAATATATATATTGTATATTCATTAAGCTTTGAGATTGGTCATAAAGAAATACACAAAAATTAAAATTGACACTTCAAATTTCCATCCTAGTATTAGAATCCTATAAAAATATATTGAAAAAATTAAAGGAATAATAAGTTAGATAATTTACTCTCACTAAGAATAATACTTTTGGCATATACATACATTGCAGCTATAAAAGATTTCAGTATTGAGTTTGGTCTTAATGACTCTCTCTATAAAAGTGAGACTTGTGTCTTGAAAGTCTAGATTTTGGAACTCATTGCTTATATTGTCCAGGATATTGGTAAGAGAGCAAATATTTGAAAAAAAAAAAGTCAAAAATTTCAGGGAAGTAGAAGACAGGAAGCTTTTTTCTACTACATGTTTCTATTATATTGTCTAGTTTATAAACCGTAAAAATATGTGCTGCACCATCCGTGTTATAAGAAGAGTAAATCACTGAGGCATGAACACAAGAATATTTTTTCAGGTGAAGATTAGGCTAAACAATTCAGAAAATCCTTTTTGCTGGTGTCTGATCTTGTTGTAGGAAAGAGTATGCAGAAACCAGCGGGAAATAATCGAAATGCAGTAACTTAGAAAGGATTTTTAAGTCACAGCTTTGGACTGGAACAGGTCCACAGACAACCTCAAGCACAAGACAGCCTGTGTTTTCCTAATGGACCTTGAAGGGAATGTGTTGTTAGATTTGTTTGACTGGGAGAATGGAATCTCATTTTGAGCATATAAAAGGGTGTTAAGCAGCAAAAGTTAATGCAAAAGTTCTTACCAGGTAAGCTTCAAGTAATGGAAAGAGAATCTCAGTAGTTATTGTGAAGGGGACATTGTGACTGAGGACAACTGGGAGTGTCAAGAGAAGAGGCTGTGGCACGTCTGTACTGCTGCAGACATAATTCTGCTGACTGAATAGGCAGCAGATTTATGGAAACAGAACATGCAGGGTAAAAGCTGAGGCCAAGAGTGGGCACAAGGGAATACAGTTTGTTGAAGACAAAAGAGATATTGAATCAAGAGAGGATTTAGTGGAAATGGAGTCAGAGATTACTTCTTTTGTCCGGAGGAAACTTTTAAAGCATGTCCATGAAAAGCCAAACCACACATTTATCTGATTGGTACAGGCTGAGGGGATGAACAATGTGAAATCAGTGCCCATGTAAAAAGACACATGCACTTCTAAATGCAGCTGTGAACTTGGAAGCAAATACTGAAGCTGAAAGGAAAAAAATAAAAGTGAGTCAAAGTCAGAGAAAAAGTAAAAGTTGTGCTTTCTAGTTGAAACTAATACCTAAATTATTTGAATAGCAGAAGTGTTTTTTAATTTTGGATAAGGCTTAAACAGAGCTACATTCCTTTCCTTTTTTACCAAACAAATTTATGACATAATAGCTCTGCAGGCTCTCATAACTGAGCTCACATGCTGAGTGCTGGGATTCATATCTGTGCCATCCAGTGTTCCCACTTGACTAACTGACCTTTTCATGAGAATTATTTCCTTGGTAGCTGTGGATACTGAGACCAGAAATCCACAAAATTAAGCTACTACATTTCCCTTAAACATGAATGTTGTTAATATATACAGTTTCTATTTTAAAAAGTATTGACATTTAAAAATCAATTTAAAATTCCTCAGCAGTATTACGTCCAGGATACGTAATGGTTAGATGCAGTCAAATTTTTTGCTGTGAGAGTGGAGACTACTTAGTGTTCTGTTTGCTTTCATTTTTGACTATTATAGTCAGAAAACAATCCAACAATTTTGTTAAGCCCTCTACATTATTCTTGAGTTTGTTTTAAATATTGTTCAAAATCAGCATATTTTACAATATTTTAAACATTTTGCAAGTGAATTATACAAGTCTCATGATTACCATGATTCTCGCATCACTTCTAAATATTTGCAGCAGTAGTTTAGATGAATATTCAGTTTTTGTAGGGAAAGGTGAAAATCAAAACCATTTCACACGCAGGCTGTCTACAAGAGAGTCTACAATATCACCTCTTCTACCTTACTATTTTGGAAAAATGGCAAGCCATTTTTGTATGAAAAATCCTTATGCTAGCCATCAGTGGGAAAATAACATTGGTCACTTGTTCAGCCCATGGATTTCAATTAACTTTGGATGACCCAAATTTTAAAGTGAGGACGAGTGATGTGATAAGCTGTTACATATCAAATTTAATCATGCCCTTGGAAACTTCCAGAGATACTTTCTTAATCAAATGGCTATTACAGAAGATACTAGGGAGAGCTAAACTTACCTGTGCAGCCGGTCACAGACATATGTTAAGTTGCAAGTAGGCATCAGATGGTTTTAGGATTTTTGAAAGGAAACTTTGGTAGGAATTTAATTGAAAGTGTTAAAGGCTGTAAAACATAGTCTCTTCTGTTATGGAATTCAAGATAAAACATACCTGAAGAATAGGCTTAACACTGAATGCTAATCTCATAAAAACAGATGTGTTCATAGTTAACGAAATATTTCATATGCCTTATTTTTAATAAAATATCTTAATTGTAGAGTAAAATTAATCTATCTGCTAAAGCAGAACTCATTTCTTTTTTAGTCTTTTAAATTCTATTTCTTTCTGTTTCTTTTTAAAGCTTTAAAATAGCCTTTCTTCTAAAAGCACATTTTTCTGTTATTCTACATGAGTTTTATCACTTGGATATATTTTCATTTTGAGTGCTTTTGTTTGTATATAGACAGGCTATTGTGTTACATGATTTGGGCTGATACTTGTTGGCAGAGAGAGAAGTCTGTCTTGGCAAACCCCAATTTTTATGTAAAAGAACATCTGCAAGCTCTATCTTTGTGGTGTAGCTGGACCCTCATAGCCTAAGAGAAAACTAGAATCTAAAAGCAAGCACATCTGTCTCCTTACAACTATAAGGTTTATACATTTTGAGTTGAAGGATAAGGATTTACTGGTGAACCCTGAGGAATTCTTCTAACTCTTTGCCATGGTTTTACTGCAAGGCAAGTTATGTGCTCTTTTCTGCCTTCCTATCACTGGGCTTCACTCAAGAGGTTTTTTTGGAAGTTGGCTATTTACCCTCCAGCTATGCCATGGTTTAATCCATAGCTAGTGGCAGGGGAGATTCCTCCATTTGATTTAACAGCGAAGGGATGATCAGGCAAGGGTGAGACTCAGAACTGCCATCACAGCAGGAGCATTACGGTTGGAAAAGACCTCCAAGATCATCAAGTCCAGCCTTTGAAAGAATGCCACCGTGCCTCCTAAATCATATTGCAAAGTGCCACATCTACTAATTTTTTGAAGACTTCCAGAAATGATGACTCTACCACTAGTGTAGAGTTCCACTTGGGTAGCCTGTTCCAATGCTTAACCATTGTTTCAGTGAAAATCTCTTCCTAATACCCAACCTGAACCTCCCCTGATGCAGATTGAAGCCAATTTCCTCTTTGGTACTCTCACTAGTTGTCTGGGACAAGAGTCTGACCCTCATCTGGCTACAACCTCCTCTCAGGGTGTTGTAGAGAACAAATGGCCTTACTTCCATCCACATGTCCATGGGAAGATACAGTGTCTGGTGTTTGCCATTCCTCTTGGCTACTCAGTGAAAACAAAGCACAGTGATTTCCTAGTGTGTTTTTATACTTTCCTGCCCCATCTGTTGGATTAGGTGCAGACTGTTCACTGCTGCTTCTGAACCTCTGCTCACACCAGATTTTAAGATTCATCCTTCCTTTGGGATTAATTATTCAAAATTCATATGCTCCCACTATTGCTTAGCTGAAAACATTTAAGAAGGACAGACACTCTATTTGCACTGACTTTAGACTATGGATGACAAAGAAATAAAGAATAGAGAAACTGAGAGTTTGGATCAATATTTTCAGAAATTATTAATATTTCCTTGTGCCTTCTGAGTAAGTATTCATTCAGTTTGTGTCCTAGAGTGCTGATCAGATAACCTGTCCAATCTTAAGTGAGTAGGTAAACATTGTGTATGCAAAATACCTGAAAGAAAACAATATAGTGCACTTTCTCCATTTGCAGCAGTTTTGAGTGTATTTGAGCATACCTCTGCTTAGACATACTTTGCTTATTGAATTATTCATGCAAGAAATTTAAATTCCTTTTCTGCTTATTACATTCACTGTGTGAAGACTGCTTTGGAGCTGGAACAAGTTTGTGTTTTGTGCAAAAGAATGTTGAGAACAATCAGAATTACTGCAAAATTGATGTGTTAAAGCCTAATATTGATGTGAGAGACAAAGGGAATAAATCTTATTACTAAATTCTGTTGTAACTTGTTTTACCCCTGCTGACTCCTCTCTTCTTACTCTCCAAGGAGAGATGTCACCTTGTGTCCTTGTAACCTTTTGTCTCATTTCTGGATGCTTTTTCATCAGTCTGTGTTGGTATTTTTCCTTGTTGTTGGGGTTTTTTTGTTTGAGTTTTTTTGGTCTAGTTTGAGTTCTTTTGTTAAATGTAAACTAGGTTGGCCTGACATGAAAGTCTTGAATCACAAGGAATTTCCATTTTTGTGTTCCAGTTGGGTGTACAGCCTCAGAAATAGACAGGAAAAGACTGAATGGACATAAACTATGCCTTAACATCACAGATATGTGGTCAGAGAAGTAGAATCTGAGTGATAAGATGAAAGCTGTAGGATGAGCATTAAGGTGTGATTCAAAGATGTTTTCATATTTCAGCGTGTAACTTACACACAAAGTTTTTGTGATTTATTCTGCAATCAGTCCCTCCTCGCAGAATGATGAGATGATGCAACTTAAGAGCCACTTTGCATGCAACTAGATTTAATTAAGAGTACCAAATTAGGGAAATCTGTGATATCAAACGACTAACAATGAACTTTTGAACAGCCACTCCCTCTCACTGTGTCTCATTGCCCAAAACACTGACATTTGAGTCACTTTAAAGCTGCTTTTGAAATTTTGAGAGAACAGTTTAAAACCAATTATGTATTTGATCTCCTCTAGCAAAATACAGAGTTGAAAGTTGAAATTCAGTCTCTGCAACTGCAAAGTAGCTAGGCTTGTAATATTGTCATTACTTTGGTTTGTATTTCTGTAACCAAGGTTGGAATGTGGCCTTTACCCCACCAAACTGATTTTATCGTCCTAAAAGTTTGGAAGCCACAAGGCTGGATGCGAACAATAGCCCAGCACATGCCTACGCATACTTTGTCCCTCAGTACCTCTTGGGTTTTGTTTACTTCTTTCCCCAAAGGAGATTTTTGTTTGTTTGTTTTTTAGAAGACCATATGGTTTTTCCTCTGAACCATCTCAAATAAATTATCTGTAATCAAAAGGAATGTTTCCAATGAATTAGCTACTGCAGCCGTGTACTTGTATTTCAGATTATTCACAGTCTGTAGGAGTTATATAATGAAGATTTTAATGATTGAATGTTGGCATGTGACCATTTTAACAAATGGACACACGCCTCTTCTTATTTTGGAGATCTGGATGTCTATTATGCTTAATATTACATAATATTAATACTATATATGATAATATATTATTATATATATGTTATAATATATTATATATTATAATATATGATAATATTACATTAACACTTATAGAAGGGAAGAAAAATGTGCTTTAGACTGGAAAAAAGGAAAAAAAAAGCTCACATTCCCTCTGCACTGGTTTTTAGCATCCCCCAGGAGATTCAAATGCATCACTCATCCTTTCCAAAAACCTTACAGTTTTGTTAGTCACTAATTAAAAGTTGTCCAGTCTTTTTATATAACACTGATAGTCACAATCACAAATTGTATGTCACAAAGTCTATGAAACTATTTCAGCACGTTTGTATGCAAAGTTCTGTAAGCTGTGATAGCTGAAGCATTTCATGTCTTGTAGTACATTATCGAGGTCTGGTCTGGTGGTGAAGGTGCTGTAACCTTCCTCCTAGAAGCGTCTTTAAAAAGACACCCAGATCAATGGAGGCACAGGCACTCTCAGGCAGAGAGTGATTCAGCTCTTTGTGCACCCTTAGGTGCAGAGTGATCAGCTCTTGGATGCACAATCAAGTGCAGTGATTTGCTCTTTGTGAGGCTGCCTGAGCAGCAGAGCTGCGTTTGCTACACCCGGTGACGCAGGAGTGGAAGTGAGATGGGGTCTTTCCGATCTCCAGGAGAGCTTCTTTATTCCACAAAGTCCACAGGGAAAGAGCCTCCTGGTTCCAGGAGAGAAGGATTGTATAGGGTAGCTAGGGGCGGGATTTCACAATTCGGCCAATAGGGAAAGGAATTGGGAAAGGGACCAATCAGGGGAAGGATCCAAAAAGAACCAATCAGGAGGGGTAAAAACCAGGAACAAGGGGCGTAACCAATGGGATATGAAACATTACCAGAACTGCAAAGGCTCATGGATTGAAGTATTTTTCCTCACCTTGGAGCTACAAGGGTTGAAGTATTTTTCCTCACCTTGAGCTACAAGAAAACTCTCAAAAGGATTTCCCAAAGGAGGGTCCCTGCAAACTGAGACAGACTAGGGGCACATGGGTTGAAGCACTTTTGCTCACCCTGAGCTACAAGTCTCCCAAGGGGACTTCCCAAAGGGGAGCCTCTATGAGCTGAGGCAGGCTAGGCACTGCACAGTCTCCAAGAGAGTGAATTGTCTTCTGTGGATGGTCCAGGGACCACCACACTACATATTATCCACTTAGATGTTTTGAAATACTGTGTTCATTTTTTTCTTGAAATGTAGTGCAACCAATCTATGTTGTCAATGCAATATGGTATAGAAAGGAAAAACCTCTAATATTGAAATATACTCTGTTAAATATACCATAAATATGTACTTTTTGCCTGTGCTGTAAGTTTATTGAAGAAGTGCTGTACTGTTTCATTTGTCCCCATTAGGCAGGTTTTGGAATTTATTTTTTTCTTTTGTAATATAGTTACACTAATGACCCCAGATCTCAGTGAGTGGAAATGTCCTCTGTGCTTCTTTGAAGATTTTTAAAAATTATTTATTTCACCTGCAGTAAATGACACAGTTTATCTGTCAGACAAAGCCTCTGACATTGATATAATCTCACCTCATCTTGAGCAGTGGTTTATTTTTTATATTTTCAGGGTTGAGATAGTTGCGTATTTAAACTTTTAACTCTGTGTTTTTTCCTTTTGCCCCTTCTGACTTGCTCCCCTATCACTTCTCTCTGTCTTCTCTACATACTCATTTTTGCCTTCCTTCTTATTGCCAGCTAGGGCTAAAACAACAGTCAAGTGAAACAGAGTTTGAAAGTGCTGTATTTCTGTTTATAATAGGAGAAAACCAGCTAAGCTGTGCTGAACTGCTTTTGCTCTGCTACTCGCCCCATGTGTCAAATGCACTCCTATGGATCCGTAGCTGCTCTGTCTTTGCTTGGTGCCTGGAGAAGTGCAGCAGTCTGTAAACAATTTGCATGACCAGGGTGTTATGTTTTGCAGGAGGCCAGCACCTCTTAGCCCATTTTTTCTCTGTGTGTATGTGGTGGGTCTGCTCTGTGTTCCTGGCTAGCTGCAAAATGTAGTGCTGCAGCCCACTGAAGTATTGATAGACTGTTACAGTGGAAGAGACAGCAGAGGACCCGCCACACAAGCACACTGAGGGGAATGCTGTTATAACTTCTTCACAAGGGGAAGTGCAGGAGCAGGCACTGAGCTCTTCTCTCTGGTGACCAGTGACAGGCACTAAGGAAATGGCATGAAGCTGTGTCAGGGGAGGGTTAGGTTAGATATCAGGAAAAGATTCTTCACCCAGAGGGTGGTTGGGCGCTTGGAGGAGGCTGCTCAGGGAAGTGGTCATAGAGCCAAGCCAAGCCTGGCAGAGTTCAGGAAGTGTTTGGAAAACATTCTCAGGCCCATGCAGTGATTTTTGGGGCTGTTCTGTGCAGGCCCAGGAGTTGGGATTTTAATGATCCTTGTGTGTCCCTTTCAACTTAAGATATTCTGTGATTCTGTGATTCTATATGCTGCTTCTATGTGGAAGGCTTAAATCCGACTCCACTTGAATTTGTTAGTGCTATCAGATTGATCCACAGCTTTCTGAAAACAGAGGAATGACTTGCTACAGCTTCAGTCAACTTCAGACAAATCTTAGATTTTCAGCAGGTCACAGAGTGCAGGTTTGTCAGGGCAGAAAGCAAGGTTCCTGTGCCTCTGGAGCATTTCAGCTTTCCTGTACTGATGACAAGACTAATTTTTTCCTTCCCATTAAAAATCCTGATGGTGTTTTTTGCAAGGTTACCAGAGTAACCTCATAGAGCCTGTAGGTAGTATAGTGACATATATCAACATGAATACATTTCATACTAGAGAATTATTTGGTAACATATTATACTAAGAGACCACCTCTAAGAAAACTGAAACACAGTTTTGCAGGCAACCACATCTTTTAAATGGCCTGTTTCTGCCAGTACTTTTGTACCAGTCCCATACAGGTGGCAGAACTGGCTGATAACTCAAGCATTAGGTAGCTTTTGGAGCAACTTAGAAGGCAAGATGATTCACAGGCATTGTGCTGTCACTGCTGGCAAACTCACTCTTGCAAAGAGCTTCAATCAGATAATGGTTAAGTGCTGAATAAAAATTCTTGCCTAAGCTGCAGTGATTGAATGTACTGAAAGTGTTCTTCATAACAAACTCTTCAGAGAATTTTTTTTGGTCCAGGAATTTTTACTGATCATTTGGCATGATCATGCAAACATTGTTTTTTATGGGAGAAAAAAAGATTTGGAGAACTGCAGGAGGGAACTGAACCCTGGTCATCTACATACTGTAGAACATGGAGCTGTTTTAAACCTGCTGATCTACGGTGAATCTGTCTATTCTTATCATACTAGAGTAAGGAATCCTACTTGAGTTTTTGTTTGTTTGCTTGTACTGTTTTGTTGGACTTTTTTTTAACAAAAGAGTGATGTTTACCTTTGGGTTTAACTCTGTGAATCGTACATGAAAAGATAAAAGCATAAGCACTAGAGACTTAATCCCCACAGACTACAGAAGATTTAAAATATTTGTTTGTTCTCAGTAGATGCTCACAGCCATTTTAAATGTTGATGGCTCTCCATTTTCTTTGTATAAACTATAAGAAGCTTGGCTGATCAAAAGTATGAGAGAGAGTTATTGTACAGTGTCATGTATTTACACACAATTTCTCCAGGTTTGGCTTGATTAGCATGAATGTATGACCATTTAACTTCAGGGAATTAACTCAGATCTATCAGAGTTCACAAATTAAGTGGTCTTCTAAACTACATTAGCACAGTGACAGCTTGGTTCTTCCAGTGTCACAGTATTCTTTTTTCAATCTTCATTGCATCCTCAGTATCTAGATTTCAAAACTATTTATATTTTGAGGAGTATCCACTAATGAAAAATTGATTGCATTTTCTTAGTTTAGAAAGGAAGGCTATGTGTACAGAGGTTCAATTATGAACCTGCTTAAGTAATTTTTAACCCAGCCAACTGTCTGAACTCAAGTGCTACCTTAATTACTTATGTATTACTTGAAAGAAAACCTAAAAATATTCAGAGAAATACTTTTCTTATCTTTTAGAATGATCTGCATAGCTATCTTCTTACTGAGGTAAATTGTTGCATTGATATCATATATGAGGTGATACTTATCAATAGATCCTTTGGCATATGGATTAAAAACGTGATGTGGAAGCATTTTAAGAAGAAAGAAGACCTCAAATTAATTTGTACTATTACAGAAATGGAGGTTGCTTTAATACGTAGATGCATGCCAATACATATCTTGAGGGGGAAAAAATGCTTCTTTGTGAATCTCCTGATGAATTCCTCATGGTGTGAATAAACAACAAATCATGTTAGATCATCAATTTCTGGTAGCGGAAGAACCTCAGTCCCTCTTCAGAACAACTGTTTCAATTAAAAATATTAATTGAATGAGAAAATTTCAAATATTGAGGTTTTTGAGGCTGGATTCTCCACTCAGTTTCTCTGAGAGCAAGTGAAACACTCAGTGTATGATGTCAGATGAGTTTTGGAGGGGCCTGGTAGGCTTAGTATAAATTGCAGCATTCTGTGGAGTTTTAAATTAGCAGCAGCTCCTCTTGTACTGCCAACATAGTCTTTTGCAAGATGCCTCCCAGAACAGACACTGTTTCAGCACTTTTCTCTTCTGCCCACGTCTGCTGGTGTACCTGGTGTGCACCCATATCCACACTGTGGAAAGGAACAGTGGGCATGAGTTTCTTCTGTTGGCTCCAGCCTTTTTCCCTAAGGTGGCAAGAGTGTGCAGTACAGCACAGTTACTGTCTTCTAGTGTGCTTCATCCCTCTCTCCTTCTCTGTTTTAGTGGGAAAGGTGTCTACAGAGGAGTTAGTTTTTATTTTTTTGATGACTGTGCTTACGTGGTAGCAACATGGAATTTGTACCTCAGTCTGAGGGGTGTTATTTTATCGTGGTTCTAAGTATTCTTGATGCATCTGGTAGGGACAGAAAGGCTCAATGTCACTTCCCAGTGGTACATAGGCTGTATCCATACTGGTAAGTAAAACAGGCCAGGGATGGTTCTCTTGTCCTAGGGCTAAAAGGCTCAGCATGCCTCATCTCCATATGGCTACATTCTCGCTTCCCAAAAGGGGGTGGCCTCATTCAGCCTGTCGCTTGGGAGCATTCCTTGGCCTGTGCTGTCCCCTGAACCATGCCCAGCCATTGTCTGGAAACATGTTAGCTGTCAGGAGCCAAAACTGTGCCAGGGAGCAGGCTTACAATGGAACAGCAAGGGCAGGAGCTTGCTGGCATGCCAGCACATGCTCCGACCATCTTTTTGTTCCTGGTACAGACATAATAACTGTGTTAGTACTGATATTGCCTAAGTTTAGCAATGTCTTTAAATCCTGTTTTCAGGCTTTCTGTCAGCCATATAATCAGGACTATACAATTCTATTAATTTTAAAAAACTTTATTTAATGGAATGTCAAATAATATTATAGCAGGATAGTGCAAATAATGGAATGCAGAAGTACTATTCTATTCTATTCTATTCTATTCTATTCTATTCTATTCTATTCTATTCTATTCTATTCTACTCTATTCTATTCTACTCTACTCTACTCTATTTTTTATTTTTATTTTTATTTTTATTTTTATTTTTATTTTTATTCTTTCAGCAATACAAGACAGAGGTAATACTTGTCGAGGCTTTCTTTTTTTGAGCTGAAAAGGGTAGGTGTGTTTCTGAAATGATTCTTAAACTGAACTAGTGCATATGTAAATTGAAATGCATATATGTGAAGTTCCAGTTGGGAAAAAAAATAAATCCTAAACAGATTGAAGCAAGGAAATTAATTGTAAGGGAAATGTCAGTAAATATTCAGATGTCCTCACAGTTTCTTAAATAAATGCACATTTGTAAAATATCAGATTACATATTCCAAACACACTTTAACTCTGTCCCTGTAGCCATTCCCAGTCTTAGTCTGCAGACCAGAGAACCCCTACAGTCAGAAACTCTACATCAAATAAATTCCAAGTATGAGTTACAGGCATCACACAATATGGTTACGTTGGAATATTTTTACTATTTAATAACAAAGTAGATATTTTATTTTGGAATCAAAGTGCTGTTATGTGGATTTATGGTTTATAACATTGGCAGTGTTTCTGAATACTTTCTTTTCCAAAGTACATAAATATAAAGTGGTAAAAGTTTTGGTTTTAGCTTATAAATGTAGTTAATAATCTGTTCAAGCAATAAAAAATTCTATTTATTAATGGCCAGGAAATGTTGGAGGGTTGATTTTTTCTTTTTACAGGAGAGTCATTTAAATCAACTGGATGAAATGAATAGACAGTGAATATCACAATGGTTTGGGGGGAGTTCATGGCACACCAGCTGATCATGTGTCACTTCAGTTATTAATCATTGAAGACATTACTGCCTCCAAGTCTTCTTTAAAGGTCACAGTCTTTTTTAAGGATTTCGTTAATGAGGAAAAGAACTATCCCTGTTTGATCAGTCCAGTGTGTGCAGGGCTGAGCCCTCACTAACTGGCAGGCTGAAGGATGTTCTGTGCCTGGAATTTGCAGTGCTGAGCAGTGGGTGGGCAGTAACGTGTGAGAGCTCTTGTGGCTGCTTGAGGATTTGTATTGATCCTCCTGTTCTGACATCCTGGGTTTTATCGTGGTTACAATATAGGCAAACACGTCAGGCAATTAAACAAGTGAAGACATGGTTCTGCTTGATTATTTGACTTCCTGCAACTAATAATGAGATTTTTGAAAGATTTAGTGCTATGCCATTGAATATAAAAGAAGTTTGGAGGCCTGTATGTGCAATGGAGTTAGGTGTGGTAGATTAAGTTTGTCCTGGCATCTTTATTGAAGCTTCCCTGTAGGCACTATCAGCTGTAATCAGCATTGGTGCCAGAAATAACATTGCAGTGTCAAAACCATGGGTGTTTTAAGGGTATAGTCAGGGGACTTAAAGTGTTCACTTGTTTGTTTAACTTTAAATTAATAAAGACCCACAGGATTTTTTTCCTGTCCTGGGTTGTTGTTGAATCCTGTCACATTTTATTTCTTTTTAATATTCTTTAGATAAACTTCTGGTGTTCAAATTACATTGAAAATATCTACTTACAGGCTGAGTAATGGCCTAAAAATAAAATAAAGTCCTAGGAGGATTCAGAAGAGAGAAAGAATACCTAATATACAATTTAGCTATTGCATTAGTCATTGTTATGCCTACAGTTGGGAAAATGTGTTACCTTTCAGTTGCTATTTTTTTTTCTGTTTTGTTTTGGGTTTTTTGTTGTTGTTGTTGTTGTTTGGTTGGTTTTTGGTTTTGGTTTTGTTTTTGTTTGGGGGAGGTGGGGAGGAGAGGAGGGGGGTGGTTGTGATAATGACTAGAAATGATCAACAGGAGTTTTAAATTATGCCCAGGCAGTGACCATCAGACACTACAATAATGATTCCTATAATCAGAGTGAGTCTTGATTCCCAGAAAGATACAGGATAGACAAATTGAAGTTCCTGGAGGAATCCAGCTCATTGTGTTATTTACTACCTCCTTCCAGTAAGACTGTGGCTGTGAGAGTAAAGCAAGTTAAAGTCAGCACATACTTGACCTCTGTGGCACTGATTTCTCCTGCATTCAGAGGCAGCCCAGGTGCTGGACACTCTTCAGTGAATGGGTGAACCTGAGATCAGAATGGGATAATGTTACTGGGAAGGACCATCAGCAAAAAATCTAAAATGTGATAAATACTTTAAAGGATTGCCTTATTGAAATCCTCAGTATATACTTCATGAGGTAGTTAAACCATCAACTGGAACTGTATGTAGAATAAGAATATATTTTCTATTACAGTTGTTATCCTAAATGAGATGATATATATTCCCTTAAAGAAAAATACTTCTGGTTATTTCCAAAAAACAGACTTACAATGACCAATCCTACACAGGGGCCAATAGGTTTCCTGAAGAGTTATAATGATGGTATTAATAACTGGATGATTAGAAGTGAAGTAACTGTAAAGCTTGCAGTTCTAATTTGTGCTGCTTACTTACTATGTTTCTGTTTTTGGACTAATTTCATTTCAGCAGTCAGTTTCAGTGGTTTTTACACCACTTCTGCATGCAGGTTTCTGTACACATTACTCTGCTGCATTGCCTGCCTTACAAATATTGCTCATAATTCTTTGCATGTCTTTCCTTCAGAACATGGAAACTAGCACTAAAGCCTTAGGTTTAGCTTTAGAAAAGGCTTTTTTCAGTCTAAAGGAATCTTATGGTGTCACTTTCAATCTCTCCTGTGAAAGTTAAATTTCTTTCTCTTGCTTCCTTTTATGTTCAGAAACTTGAATAATTTATTACTGCAAAGGAATGTGTACCGAATCCAGTAACCAACAGAGGACGTGGAAAGATTTATTGGGAGAAACATTAAGAGCATTCCTGGCCAGGTGTATTTTATTTCTTTCTGTGAAATGGAAAAAAAAAAATACTATACACCTCCAGCCAACTTCAGATATGGCTGGAAGCCCATTTGGAAGAGAGTGCCTGTAATTGTGAAGTACTTCTTGAGATAAACTGAACAAAGTGATGAAGGGCACAAGGAGATTTGGCGTTGCTGAATAGCAAGAAGTGTGTTGCTCGATTTTGAAAGCAACTACGGTGTTTGCCATCTGAGTGGGTGTGCGCACGACTTCCGCTCTCCTTGTACTTCATCCAGCAGTTTATACCCATGGGAAATGAGGGAGTGAATGCCCTGCTGAACCAGAACAGTGAATTTTGAGTTTGCCTTTGCACCCTTGGTCCATGACAAAAGGTTCTGAAGGAGCAGGACCTCAGTAGACTTCCACACTCCTTGCTTGACTCAGAAGGTGTCACTCAGTGAACAGCAAGGCACATGTCACAGACATTTTTATTCTACCAGTTTTTTAGAACTCAAATAATTTTACTACATATTGGAATAGATAACATGAATTTGTTATTAAAAATTGTAATTTACTTATTTGATTATATTTAGGACAAAATTCTAGGCAAATAAAAACCCATTTTTTCAGGAATGATAAAAAAATCAGTTATACACTAGCTATTTCTAATTCAATTCGGTTATCTCTCTGGCATGTTTAATTTCATTTACATAAGTAACAAAGATAATAAGAGCATTACCATAGAATCATATAATAGTTTGGTTTGGAATGGTCCTTTAAAAGTTAGTTGCCTACTCCAACCCCCTTGCAGTAAGCAGGAACCAGGTTGCTTCAACTAGACCAGGTTGCTCAGAGCCTTGTCCAACCTGACCTTGAATGTTTCAAGGGATGGGGCATCCACCACCTCTCTGGGCAACCTGTCCTACTGTTTTACCTGCCATTATAAATACTTTCTTCTCTATATCTAGTCTGAATTGACTCTATTTTCGTTTAAACCATACCCCTTGTCCTGTCACTAAAGACCATACTAAAAGGTCTGACCCTATCGTTCTTGTAGGCCCTCTTTACGTGCTGAAAGGCTGCAATAAGGTCACCCCAGGGCCTTCCCTTCTCCAAGCAGAACAACCCCAGCCCTTTTAGCCCTTTCATAGGAAAGGTGCTCCAGCCCTCTCATCATTTTTTGTGACTCTCCTCTGGACCTTTTTCCACACTGAGAATGTTCCAGATACACCTTTTCCCTTTCAGTTTTTCCTTCAACTGCAACTTCTTAGTCTCCAGCTCCCCTCTGTGCTAGCTGAATAGGCAGGTAGGTCCCTTCAGCAGCTGCTTTATTTATGAAAAAACAAGTTTTGATATTGTGTTTTTGTAGAAGTTGTGGAAATGGTTTCTTCTTTGTCCATTAGTCCAAATTTCTTATGTGTTCTCTACAAATTCTTCCTTTGTGCAGCATCTTAGAAAAAGAGGTTAAAAGATGTGGAATCAAACTGCTCCATCCTCCTACACCAGGCAGGAAGCTCTATCTGTATCACATTTTACATGGATGTGAGTCTCATGTTATAGGACCCTCATGATGAGTTTCTTTGATCTGTCCAATAATCCCTTCCATTGTATACTAATCCTTACCTATTGCTTCCATCATGGAATAAATGGAATAAATGGATAGATAAAACCCATTGTTTTATCCATCATGGCTATGGAGAACAGCTCATGATTTCTCTTTGTAGATTCTCCCTACTCCAGAGTTTTGTAGACCTTTCTTTTTCTCTGTTGCTTCACAGAAATTGTTCTCTCCTATTTCTTGCTCCAGGGATTCCTGACTACATTTATTGCTATTTTCCCAGTGCACAAATTGAAATCTTACTGGTAGCAAGAAGCCAACCTTTTGTAGTCCATACAATTAAGACAACTTGGTAATTGGACCAAGAATCTTTTGGATTAGAATCTTTCAAATGTGAGTTGGAGTACTCAATTAGAAGCACAGAATCAATGTCTCATTTTATTGCTCTTTACTGTGTTGGTTTCTATACTTGCTTATCAAAACCAGACTACTTTTTGAAGTTATTTGATACAGAAATCAGCCTAAACCATTGAAATGCCAGTGCTTAAATGCCTTTGTGAATTCAAGTGGTTGGTAAACTACAGATGGGATTCAGTAGGTGCTTAAAGTTGCAGGTTTTAACTATGGTAGTTGATTAAATCCTGTATTTTGTTCCATGTTTTCAATCCCAAAAGTTTTACTGCCTTTTAGATTTTAAAATCCAGTTAGGAAGCCAGTGACAGAATCAACTTTTTTAGTGGCCTCTGAGTAGATAGAATTCTAGCAGTTTTGCATCAAGGAGATTGGAGAAAATGGTTATTTTATTACTTAAATGGTTATTATGCTTACTTAAAATAAAAGTTTGAGTAGTTCTTCTAATAAAGAGCTTTGTTTCTTCAGCAATCATATGGTAATTTGGCATAATTGAAAATTTATTTAAAATATTTACTTTTTCCACTTTTGTAAATATATTGTTTTTCCTACTCCCTCTTTTTTTCCTTTTCTTTTTGTTCCAGGATGCCTTGCTTCTTCAGGAGACAGTAAATTCTGCTGCTGCTCTTATCATGGCATTGATAAAGGACAGAAACCCGGAGCTGATTGGCCAGCTGTTGGTAGCATAAGACCATAAATCATGTGTAGCTTTTGGAAATGTTAGTTTTTCATCATCTGTTCACCAAAGGTCTTAAGCCATTTTATTATTTGTTGAAAACTCTGGATTTATGCCATTTATTAAGATCCTTTAACAACATATTTTTGATATTTAAAATACAAGTCTAATGTATAAAGTGTAAAACGAAATACAAATAATTCTAAGATACACTGGATATGTACTGTGAGGAATGATACTGAAGTGTTTTTTAAGGTACTGATGATTTTAAAAGGTGCACATAGGACACCAAAGTATCAATGCAAAATTGTATTTAATTATGTGTGTTGTACTCTAGGACATGACTTAAGTTTTATTTCAGATAAACCAATCCTAAAGCATAGCTCATCTACTTCATGTGGAATAAAGTCAAAATTGCTGCTGTACTACCTATTAGTGAATGTGGAGTTCCTTACAGAGTGTAGCTTTCTTGACATCAAGAGAAATGCATACTGCAGGAAATGTTGGAAATGTCAGGTACCTGTTCTCTGGGGAATGAAGGTAACCTCAAATCAAAGAAATTATATGCACGGGTATGAGGTGCTAACTCCCAGTTTTCCAGATGCAGTATGCTCTGGCTGTAGCCTCCTTGGTGCTACACTTCTTCCAGTGCCCATGTGCCATCATTCAGAGCTCCTGTGGCTCCACTGAAATAGGAAGAGTCTGTTCATTCATGTAGAAGAACACAGTTCTCATCTCTTGCTGTTTAGCAGATGCATTTAGTAAACAGCAGTAAGGAGAGCAAGCACTGTGAATTCAGAGATATGCTGCATTGATAGTCAAGTGTGGACCATTAGGACAGCAGATGAAATGGTGAATGTTTATTATGTGGAGCCTCCAGGTATCACAACCACTAAAAGCACTACAAGCAGCATCCCTGAAAACGTGTATTTTTCCCTATGCATCAGACCCAGGGATTTTCTCTCTCCTGCAATTTGTGAAGGGGCTAGGATAGTGTCTTACATACTTGATATGGCTGGAATAAGGTCTTGGAGAAGTATCCCCACCCGAAGTGTCCAGTGAGTCCCTGATTCAGTCTGTCACTGTCAGTTCAGCAAGTTTCCCTCTAAAAACAGCATCCTGCCCTTTTACTCCCACCATGTTCCACTCCCTCTGGTGCTCAGACAAAACTTAGGATAAAAAGCTCCCTGCTTGGTCCCTTTCCTCTTTCCCTTCACATGACTATTTATATCTCTGGTTTAAATCCCTTTTAGAAACTGATCTTGGTCCCAAACTTCTTTCATTGCACAATAAAATAAAAAGTTGTTAGCTGACAGTTCTATATCCAAAGCAGACATTTTCTTGCACACAAGTCATGCAAAGATAACTAACAAAGTTCTTGTGCATCATCTGCTTTCTTCTTTGCCTTTTTCTTCTCTCTACTTTGATTAATAATTTGTCCTTTTCTGACATTGTACAACATAAGAATTCATATTAGCTTTGTGTATGGCTATACAATAGGCATATTTTATTCATACATATAGTCATGTCTGTTCTTATGCAGAGCACACAAATAAATGAAGAACTAAAGAATTTATTACTGGTATTCATAATTTAACAGGACAGCTCTCACAAAAAAGTTTTCTGAATCTGCTTTTACATTAATAAATTTGATGAAGGAATTTGTCCCACAGGCTTTTAAAAGACATGATGAAAGATGTCTCTTTGACTGTATTTTGTTATTCATGTTTGCTTGAAGACTAAAATGCAATCTGTGATGTGTTTTCCCCAAATAATAAGGTGAATTTAGAAAATCCTTCATGTTTTCTATCCACTCTAATTTATACATTGTGAGACTGCATTAACATTGGTTTGTGTGCAACATCATTTACTTAAACAGAGCTTTTATTTTTTAGGGTTGTTTACTTACCTCTTTCTCCTAAAAGGATTTCAATCCAATTAAAAATGATACCGCAATGAACTGCTGTAATAAAAAAAAAAATATTATAGTTGGTTATGGATTTATTTTGAAAAGAGAACAGACAATGCACAAGAAAAAGTAAGTTTTGGGTCATCCAATATACTTAGTACTAATCCTAAATGAAAGATAATAAACTTTATTAATGTACTGTTAATCATTGGATTATGGCTTTTTAATCTTTAGCAAACTTTTAAAATTATCTACAAACACTGAAAAGTCCATTTTGCTGGAAGCAAATATACCAACAACAGAACTACTAAAACAGATCACAAAATACTAAAACTGCAGTAAAAAAAAAAAGAAACTAGACTGTGATTAATGCTATTGTGTATCCAAACCAAATTTAAATGGGCTTTGAGTGATTGTTAGTACTTACAATGGAAATAAAGATATAAAATGAAATTAAGAAACTGGCTGATTGTTTTTTGTCTGTGCATAGCTTCTCACAAATAGCAGTATACATGAGAAACTTGGCAGCCTTTTGTACACACATGCTGTTTTCAATTTAACTAGTGAATCAGTTGCCACCCATATTGCTTTGAACATTTGGACAGAGATAACAGAAAGTAAATAGAAGCTCAGACTCTGCCAGCCTTGCTTACCTTACTCCTCAAGCACTCTAATTAGTATTCCTTGTGTAGTGTTCATCAGAAAGGAGAATGCAGAAATGTGGCCCTAGAAATGCTTTTCAGAACTGCAAAGTTGAGTGAATTAGATTTGTGTACTGAAACTAACACACTTCATGCAAAATCTGAAAACTGTATTACTTTTTCTTCAATCAGTTAGGTAGAAGATGTTCTATTTAGTCTATCTTTTTTTTCTTTAGCTTTTCAGACAACCTAGCTTGAAAAAAAATGGCTTGATGGTCCTCTGAAGAAGAAAGAAATGAAAAGCATAGAAGATGATGGCATTATAAACAAAAAAACCGAATACCCCAAAACTATGCCAAAAAGCAGAAAGAAAGTGAGGTGTAACCTATTGTAATCAGTGGCATAATAGCATCAATTTTGGTTGAGCTCATCTTAATAATTAATGTAGGCTGCAGAACAAAAATTTTCTGGATGCCATGAAGCCTTTGGTGTATTCAAATTTTGTATTTCTATGTGACACCAAAGTCTCATCATCTCCATGATGGTCTTCTAGGTGCCATCCAAAGAGAAGCTTCCAAAGACATAAAGTTTTCAATTAATGATTTCAATTAATTCCTGAAGATACAGCAACTTTTCCAGTCTGTAGGTCATTCCACCAGAAAAGGGTCATACTTTGGTTGCTCTGTACTCCCTGCCTTGGACACTTACCACTTCTCACTGCTGTTTGTTTGGCTTTTATTTCTGAAGAGGAGCATGTTTACTTTGAGACATGCAAGAGTTTTTTTATTTTGTATCTCCTTCCTCTTCATCCATAACTTTGATCTGAAAAATTCTAGTTCATCTTATCCACCAGTGTGCAGACAATCCCTTCATTGCTGTTCAGGAAGGTTTGGGGGTTCAGGAATAGGCTTATGTTAACAGTGTTCCTGTAGGCCAGAGTTTGGGACAAGATTATTCCTGCCCAACTCGGTCAATCTATTCTTTTGCACCTGATTTAGAATAATTTATAAAGGCACACAGTTCAATGACTAATTCCCTGCTCTTGGTGCCTACAGTGAGATACCAAAGGCAAAGTGTGAAAATGGGTTCAAATCTTTGTGCCCCAATGCCTGTACTTTCAACTTCAGACGTAATTTTTTATGACATCTGTCTCCCTCAGCCCATTTCCCAGCCCAGTTACGTACCAGAATTCAGTTTTTCTTGTGCTTCTGGCAAGCACCAAGGAAAAGAAGCAGTCACTGACAACGCATTTTTTCCCAGTGTAGGTTCATTTTGATTGACAGGGTTGTAAAGCACTTGTTAAATATACATTTTCCTTAATTATTTCTTCCAGGAATACTCAATTAGTTTAGAGATCTAAAAACCACAATTTCAGCACCTGTGCTGAGGAAACAGTCCCAACTGTGAAAATACTTTTCATGATAGAATAAAGTCACTTCTCTTGCATATACCAATCTGGGGAGCAAAGTGGCATTTCTTAATATATTTATTCCAAGGTTAATTTAAGTATACTTTCAATATCTAGATTTAAATTGATCTTGTCCTTCATTCTGCACCTATTCCTGTCTCAGAAGCTAAAACTATAATTCAATTAAAATGCCACAACACTGAATTATAACACAGTTACAAAGATAAATGAGAGAGCAAGAGACTTGGACAAGAAAAAAGTGATGTGAATTTAAATAGCATAGAGAAGCAAGGAGGTAGGAGAGAATATACCAGAGCTCCACCAGATGGCAAAACCTGCAGGGGAGATCCCTTGAATGGCACGATAGGCTCAGGGCTGCAGGCAGGAATGCTTTCCAGGTTCAGTAGCACTTCAGATGGCAGCTCAATAAGGCGTTTTTCTCTTCAGCAGCCATTTTAGATAACTGTCTCTCTGCGGTAGTTGTTTGTTGTTACTTCTGCATCTCTTTCATTACTCTGCCTCCTTCCTTCTGTTTTTGTGCCTCAGAGTGGTCACTTCAAATTTCATATTTCCTTTTCATTTCAGCCATTCCTGTTTTCTCCTGTGCTCCTTCCCCATCCTTTCCCCTACTTCTGTTGCTTATTCTTTCTCTCCATATTTGCCATTCTTTTTTCCATTCTTCCCAGCCCACCATCGTAGAAAGAGATGATCCCCCCCCTCCCTTCCCTTGCAAGCCAGGCCGTGGTCTGGCATCAGAAACCCTTCCTCGCTCCTGGATCGAGAACTGAGGCGTTTGGGCTTTGGCACCTCCGTGCTGCTCACAGCTGGGACTGAAAACAGATGTCACTTCCGCTGCCAGCTGCCGGCAGATGAGCAGCAGCTGCCCGGAGGGACAGACCTCCTGCACGGCAGCTGCTGGGCTGACACCGAGTGCCGCCCATTAGCTGGAGTCAAGCTGTAAGCAGAGCTGTCCTGCTGAGGGGGAACAATCCGCCCCAAGGCCAGACCCCCCCTTCCCCTGCTTCGGTAGCCAAAGTAGGGTTTGTAAAGTCAGCACCTAGTCAAGGAGCCAGATTTGCAAATCTATCAGAATGGCAGCAACAACAAAAAGTGGAAGAAAATAGAGCCAGATCCAGGTATGGCTTACAGTCCTGGTGACTGGAAAAAGTATGTTTTCACTTAGTAACCAGCGGTTTTGCCAGGAGTTGCTCAGAGACAAAAAGCAAGGAACCCCACGATGCTGTGTTAAGCGGTTCCTTTCCACAGCAGAGACATGGCCTCACTGAAGCCCCACTGAAGTCAGTGGGACTGAAATTCCCTTGCAGTGCACTCGAAAATGCACGGCATCTGCTCCCTCCGGCCATCTCCAGCTAACTCACACATAACCATGCTGGTTATGCTAGGGGCTTATTAGTATCATCATCATCATCATTATTTTTATTGTGCTGCAGTTCTAAGTGTGTATTTATGCTGTGCTCAACTCCCTTGCCATTTGGTAGGGAACATTATGGTCTTGAGTAATGCCTGCTATGTTTTGGAATTTAGTTGTGACTCCAGTTTAAGCACCCACAGGCCTGTGATACATGGGGTTATAGGGACACTTTTGAAGGGCAGTTCAGAACTTAAAATCTCTCTGAATACTCACTCTGAATCCAATGACAGCACAATAAGCCTAAAAGGATGATTTTGTGCAGAACTAGAAAAAGACTTGGCCGCTTTTGGACACTGTATCTTGTCCCTCTCCCCTGTATGCGAGTATTTAGGGTTGTGCTGCTGTATAGAAATTCAGACAAGGAAGCTGAAAAACTGTTACCTGTCTGGAAACTAACCCTGCAAAAAGTGGCTACTTCTCAGCAGAGTCATCAGGTGGGATGCCTTTGGGGAAAAGGGTACATTGTGATTCCTGCTGCAAAGGGATGTGCTGGAGGCATGTAGGGCTGCAGCAAAAGAATCATAGATTTGCCTAAATGTAGACTCAACCGTGGGGCACTGTTTTCTTAACTTTGCAGTTTCAGGTCCTGCCTATGTTAAGGGCAAGATGAGTGTTTGTTATTCTAACACTGTTGTGCCCCTTTGGCAGACAAAGGCATATTACATGGGTGAAGTGTGGGAGGGTCAGACACTGGATGTGACTCCTCTCTTTGGCTGTCATGTGCAGTCTTTGTGAGCAGTAAAGTAAGCCTGGTTGTGTGTTGTGACATGCAAACCTCTCTAAAAACGATAAATCTGAAAATGCTCAGAGGTGAACTGCATTCCAGACTGGTAGGTCAGGATAAGAAAAGGAAGGAAGGAAACGAGGTGTCTCTCACCCCTTCTGGGAGTGGCTGCTTACAGCAGATCAAAGAAGTACTTTTATGATAGATATTTCAATAAAAGCTGCAAAATGCCTTGAGTGCACAGCAGAAAATACACATTACTTCTCTTTGGTTGTTTCATTCTTTTCTTAATCCTTAAAGCAACTGGCTTCACTGACTTTGGTCTTTAATCCTGCTTCCGATTGTGCACCTTTGTGTAGGCAGCTCCACAGCCTTGGAATGTGCAGGATTTGTCCAAAGCTTTGCTGCACCATGGTTGCTTATGGTTACAGTATAAAAATGCAAGTCATTACAGTGGCAGCAATGCACCCTCTGCTGGTGTCCATCAATATTTTATCCAATATCTTCCCCAAGTTAACTATCAACAAATACTGCTGATGGCAGAGGAAGGGCCAATATTTTTTCTCTCCATCTTCTCTGATTCCCAGCAGTGATAACCTTTGTTGAGATGGGATGAAAAACATCTGGGCATGATGTCAGCTGCAAAGTGAAAAACAAAGATGCAACTACCTTCAAGAGAAGGCTGGAAAACACTCTTAGCATGTGGGCTAATGGAAAAATGGGAATTCATGCTGCGTGGGTGGAGAATGGCAAAGCATTTCTTACTGTCTGGGATGGCTCCTGCCAACATGTATCTGCCTTAGGCTGAGTTTTTGGTAGTGGTTTTTGAAGACCTTTTTCATTCGTCCCAAAACACACACTTAGTAAGATTCGTTCCAACTTTCCGGAAAACCCTAAATTACAGACAAAATGGGGATTTGAACAATTCCGTGTTCAAATTATGAATATTCAAGTGGGTTTTTTGAATGCTATTTTGTACTTTAGTGAAAATCTCAGGTCTTTTTTCTTTATTTTATTTTATATTTTTATGAATCTTAAGCCAGATTTGATAAAAAGCCTAGAAGCATCAGAAAAAAAACCTAGAAAATATTAGCTGTACTGCACTGTGACAGATGTAGTCCGTGACTCAAGTGAGCATTAATGAGTGGCTGGGCATAATGGCAGTAAGTAGAAAACAGGTGAATATAAGCTCACCCTACACTACCAATCTTGTATACAAATTTTTAAAAAAACCTTTTTTTGAATGTGAAGTAAAATGGGAAAGAAAATCTCAGTAAGAAGAGACATCCACTAGATTCAGTGAGGATAACAGAAAGATTTCTAGTCCATGGTTATCATAAAGAAATATCCTTTAGAATGAATCTAATAGTTTATTAAGTTCTTTATTAGGTTTGTATTTTCCCACAAGAAAACAATCAGATAGATCCTCAGACGATCTTTTGGGACAAAAATGCTGTATTGTAGATATTCAGTGTGGAAAAAAAAAATTAAACTTGTAGAAAATTATGTTGCAGGTAATAATGCCTTGGAAATAAAACACTCTGCTCTTCAGTAGCTCTTTCATGCCCTCTGCAGTTAAAACTCTGTTTTGTGTCTGTGCAGTCAAAGTGTGTTTTTCCCGGTTGCAGAATTCAGTACCTTAGAGTTAAGGAAAACTGTAAAACTGTAAATACTATTCGAAATATTTTTGGGTTGCCTGTAGGTTAGGTTGTGATTTTTATTACACACTCACATTTTACAAGCATTACAGTAATGCAGATGATCCTGTGCTTTTAGTGGTGCCTCTTACACAGCAAGAGCTGAGAGCACAGAAGTAAACAGAGGTGCCCTCCTATGTGAGATCTTTGCTGGTTTCTCTACAAGCAGGCATCCATCTCCACTCAGGTCTGGGGTTTCATGCATACTTGCTGTCAGGTAGAAGTTATGTACAGATGACTGTATAAACTACTTTAAAATAACTGTGAGTCACATCATTACATGTAACTTTTTTAGCAGAGGTTTCAGTAAATGCTGATTATATTTTTGCATAGAATCATCTGAAGTGATTCATCCTGTCCAAAAACATCTCACCTTATAAAAGCAGGTGAGAAAAAGTGTCTTATTTCAATTGATTGTACCTTGATTATGTTCACCTAATTTCAAAGACATGTCTAACTTTTGAACATACAAAATTATGACATAGTGCACCATAGCCCTTCTACTTACATTTGAAGAGAAATGTGCAAGAGTGCATAAAAGTTTCATTGGATGAAAGAAGAAATGGTCAGTTTCTGTTGTGCCAAAGGTCAGTCCTGAAGTATCTATAACAGGATTCTTGGGGAGGAAAGAATAAGTATGATATAATTAAGTGAAAGAACTAATAACAATAACAATAGCAGTAATAATAATAATCATGATTAAAGAAATTAAAAGAAGCAAAAGTCAGAAATACTGAGAAGGTGATCTGCTATTTAAAACATCAAAGATATCTTATTTTTCATACCAATGACATTTTCAAGAGTGACTGCTGGTTACTGATTCTGGCATGGTTACTGATTCCACTATGTACTAGAACAGGTCCAAACAGGTATATTTTATATATATAATTGAAACAAGAATAACACTGCAACCTCTCTGGGCTATGGCTCTCACTGTCACTGCTGTGTTCATTAGTAGAAACAAAATTTGAACTCAGACACTTGTATAACAGAAGTATCTCTGAAGAAACTAACATATTGCTATACACTGGATGGATTACTTTGGGTTTCTGATCTTTATTGAGACATTAATTTGCCAGCCAGTTTAAAAACAGTGACTGTTCTCCAAGGAGCTCCGCAGCCCAAATTAACCACCCGAGGAATGAGGCTGAACACAGAAGCTGTGAGGAGGCTGGGGAAGGCCAAGAACACAGGCACTGCTTGAGGAAACAGGAAGCCCTGGAATGGTGAGGTCAATGCCAGATCACAGAGACCCCTTAGCCCCCAAATTGTTGCCCTCTTTTCTCCCCATAAAAGAGGAGAGTGAGTATGGTGCACATGGTTCAAGACCAAGGAATCTGGTTTCCAGGGCACTAGTCCTGCTCAGGGAAAATAAGAGCTGGCAGGTTGGTAAACTTCACTATGCTTCAGCCTCTCCCTCCATGCAATATGAATAATGGCTACTTCACAGCAACATTTCTTACAGTGAATGTATTCATATTTATGAAGCCTTTTGTAAATTGAAAACTATAAATGCTTGAAGGAGTTGTCTTGTAAAATTTATTGCTGCTGAGATGATACTCAAGTGCCAAAAAACAACTCTATGTATTAGGGAACCCCTAATTAACCAGTTGAACCGTGGAAATCTTGTTTTGCCTGCATTCATTTCTCAGTGGCTCTAGAGATAATAGATGGTATTATTCATGTACCTGAAATATAGGCAAGGACCTTGGAGCACAGAATTTATCAGTGTATTAAATTTACTCAGCCATGTTTCTCATTTGACTCCTTTGGTGTTGAGCAGTAGATTTACAAATGCTCATTCCTGTTTATGTTGTTTATCAGCAACGTGAATTAAGCTGAAATCCTTCTTGGACAGACCCATTGACCCTATGCCATTAAGAAGTGGGGTTTTTGAAAGCATTTAATAGAGGACTGGGCTTCCAGCTTTTGTGTGCAGCGCTAGAAGAGCAGGGCTGGCCCATTTGTGTGTAACCCTGCCAGCCCAGGCTGTGCCACTGCAAAGAGAGGTGGGGCTGTTTGGGGGACCTCAGGAGAGGGCTGGGGACAGGCAGCTCTTTGGCATTCATTTCCAGGCAGAGACTTCTTGCCCAGACTTTGCTGCAGGTACATTGCACCCTCAGCCCAATCCAGATGCCAGCTCAGCCCTTTCCCAGCCTAAGTGGCCTGGTGGGGATGGTGGCTGAGCTCAGGACCATGCTCCCCCAGGGCACCATCAGTGGGAAACATCCCCACGTCCCTCCTCAGTGCTGACTGCTCTCTGTCTAAGGCTGAGGCTGACATTTGGTAGGATGAGGAGGAGAAAACACTTGGGAATATTCCACCTGAATGAATTTTTGGGAAGAAAGCATGTCTACTAAGTTGAAGTGATCTCTGGAATCAAATCAGAATAAGTCAGGGATTTTAGCTCATTTAAAACACGTGGGTTTCAATCAATTCACCAAAGCCATGGCCTAGCATTTCTGTATTTCTATGCTGGCTTCAGAGGAGAGCAGATCAGGCTCTTGTCCCCATCTTGCAGCTGTCCTCTGCCAGGTGCCTGAGGGACAACCATCTTCTTCTTCTTCTGAGGCACTGAAGCAAGCTGCAGGTGCAGGGAGGAAGTTGGACAACTCTGTGAGTCTTTGTGAAAGATGTTCAACCAGGAAGACTACTCCATAGGCAAGATGTGGCATTCCTCCCATGGGACAATACGCTATTACAAGGAAATGCAGTTTAATACAAAAAAAAAACCAACCCCAAACATAGCAAAGCATTTGAAACAAGCTGCACTTGGATGGCAGACTTTTACTTTGATTGAAAATACTCAGATAGATGTTTCAACATTTCCCTTTTCTCTCACTACTCATATCATGAAAATAATAATAATAATAAAAAATATGCAATTTTCTGGCTTTGATATAGGTTGAAGATATTCAGATGTCAGACTTCCTGGAGGGACAAAAAAAATCATTTGTGCCCCTCAGCTTTGCCAGAGTGGTGGTGACAGAGATGATGAGAGATGTGCTGGAGGCAGCCGTACGGGAGAAGGGGGCTGTACCAGAAAGGGAGGAACGGAGGAAACAGCATCCCTGGAAGCACCTGAGAGCCATAAAGAAATGGGCTGAAACCCTAAAATACTGAGCAAGAGGAGAGAAAGTGAGCGGTGATGAGGGTAAGATTGCTCCTGCGATAAACGTACAGTGTTATTCCTTAAGAGCCTTTTCAGCGGGCTCCCCAGGCTCAGCGAGGCGATGGGTGGCGGTACCTGCGGGGCTGAGGGAGACAGCACGCCCGGAGCCGGCGGGAGCGCAGGGCTCGCCCTGCAGGGGGAGTCGAGCACCAGGAATGGGGAGCGGGCGGCGGCGGCGGCTCCGAGCCCGGCGCGCTGAGCCCGCGCTGCCCTCGGTGACACACGGCCCTGCAGATACTGCAGCCCGGGGCAGCTTGACCTGCTAGCTATGGCTGATGTGCTGGATGGGATAAAGGTTGGTCGGTGGCTTTAGCTAATGCAAAGTGCTTTATGATACTATGAGGCGGATGCGGGTGTGCGGGAGAAAGGGCGGCCTCCTGGCATGTACCAAAGTTCAGGTCGCGCAATTCCAGCTGAGGAAAGACAGCCTAAAATCTCTGACCTCTGATGCAGTCAGTCCCAGGCTCATGGATACCTCCATCAAACTTAAACTGTATTAAAACTTAAAGCTTACAAAAAGAAAGTATATTGTTCATCAAATCCTACACAGATTTTTTTTTAATTGCATTTATGATACTTCATTATCTTAAAAATAATGTCGTGCAATCACATATTAATTGCTAAGGATAGAATCGGCAAAGGCTGAAGATAAATATCTGTTCCATACCAAAGTACTTATTCTCTGGTTCTCACTTGCTCTCTTTCTTTGGGATACTGTGTGCAGGAGGTGTGGGCTCTTCCCAAGTGGCTCCAGAGCAGTTTTGTGAATGACAATCTAGAGCCAAGAGAGCTGCAGCTGGTATGCAGTTTGGGGAAACAATTACCAACTCCTCAACAACTGCCAGAGCCAAGCAGGGCTTGAGGGAGCTGCAAGAGCTCCCTGTGATCCCTGTCTGGCAGACACTGAAAGTACGCGCACATGCACAAAGGCACGTTCAGAGCTGCACCTGCACACGTGCTAATTTATAGGGCCAGTGTTTAAGCCAGGGCCAGTCAGTGTTATTCCCAGTTGTCATCAATCTCTTTTTCTTTTGCACTGTTTGTTGCATCCACTTCTTTTAAGCACTAGTGCTAGAGGTGTAGTTAGTAAGTGCCTCACCCCAGCTCAGAGAAGATTCACAGCTCCAAGTTGATTGGGCTCCTTTGCTCAGTGTCAAAATTGTCTAATGACCACTTACATGTAAGATGTTTGAATATCCTATACCTACCAGATCTTTTTACATACTTTATCCAACTTAAGTGCTGACAGTTATCAGTGCAATATACTTAGACAATATTCTGGCTGTATCAGCTTGCTGTATTCTTGATCTTTCTCATTAGATTAAATACAAGTGCTAATAAATGAAAGATTCCATTTCTCTATCTGTAAGCACAACACACTTTTCAGACAGACTTTTTTCACATTTCACATATATTACCCAATCACCTCTTTCCAATTATTCTGATCTATTTGAGACAGAGATCAGTTTTCCATTAGTTACTGTTAGCATTAGCTTAAACAAATACACAATAAAAATTAATTTTCAGTGGCTTATATGTAACATTTTGCGTGGGAAGATCCCCAAGTGCTTTATAAGCATTCATTAGAGGTGACAGCAAGCAATGTGTAATAGCCAGGGAGAGCTCCTCCCATTTTGCTGAGAGACACAATTTCTGAGTCTTGATTTACCCACAGCCTTTGCAGCGAGATAGTGCAATTACACTTCTTGACAGCAGCATACCATCAAGAATTGCTGCTACCTCTGCCCCCACCTTATGTGACCCCCTCCATAACACATCACTGGCTATTTCTACGGAAGACTGTGACAATCCAGCTGTTTTAAAGGATTTAGCTAGGTGTTGCATAAGAAACTAACATGACTAATTTTGGTTTGCAGGTACTCCAACTAAAATCCGTAGTGTCCACATTGAAGATCAGGAGCATACTCCAGATAGAACTGTGAAGCAGCATATGGTTTAACTATCTCTTTCTATGTGCTACCTTTAGAAAGAGAAAACAGCTGTTGAAATTGCAACTCCTCCTTGTACCTTCAGTCACAGACAGCCCAGTGAAGCTCCCCCAAAGCTGGCAGTTTTGACCACCTGGAATCAAGTGAACAAATTGTTCATGGAGTGCCACCAGTCTCCACACTAATACAAAGATATATTGAAAGCAACTGAGGAATCTCAGCTGTCTGTGTGAAGGGCCAAAAAAGGGTATTATTTAATGTAATGGTTGTATAAATGAGAAAAAATAAATGGAAGCAGGAAAAATGCATGCTTAAATATCCCCCACAGTCACCTAGTGGTCCAGTCATACTTTACAAGGTGTTGCTTCTGGAGATTGTAAACATTATCCCCTCAAAAAATCATCTTCCTGCATTTCCTGAGCTTGCACTTATAAGCACTGCCTTTTGCAAATCTTACTATCTCACCTGCAACACAGGCCTGGCATGACTGTGTTAATTTGATTCTTCTATTAGCCTGGCTTCTGTTCCTTGCAATTCCTTTGCAATATATTCCTTTTCATGGTATAGAAGGAAAAGGAGAAGATACCAACAGCTTGTTGCACAACCCTGAAAAATCTCAGGATTTCTTGTGGGGGGATAACTTAGAAAGACATTGATACAATGAATAACTGTGGGTTTTCTCCTCAGGAGAAGAGGCTCAATCCATTCCTTATAAATATACAAAATAGTTTGAGAGAGGTATTGATTTCTGAACCAGTTTCTCTTCTTTGGAGCAGTCCAAACTCCTTGAATGTTGGCCAATTTCTCAGGTCCTAAAAGAAAACAAGAGCAGAAGTTTTGACAAATTGTCCAAGGTACTTTATCAGATTTCTCCTGAGGAATGGAGATCAAGAAACTATATAGCTCAGTAGTCACCAGAAAAAACATTGCGCTCCTATCTTTCGAAGTGGCACAGGATTTAAGTCACATGTACAGCCTGTAGTAATCTCCAAGCAAGTGTGCTTCTCCAAAGACAGTGAAATTCTTGAACTAAAGGCTCATGCATTGTTTTGGTTGCCTTGCCACACTGTAGAGATTTCTGTGCTTTAGTGATCTGTGCACAGTTCAGGGGTAGAAACCAAAGTAGCTTCAGGGAGAGAGAACTGGAAGCCCACTGCCAGCACTCACCACTGCACACACTTCTCAGAATGGTCAAGGCCTTCTGGCAGCTCCTGGTCAGACTCCTTTCCAGACTGTATCTCAGCTTCAGCTGTATGTCCTGCTGGCCAAACTCCCTTCTGCTACACCAGCTGCAAAGCTTCTCTTCCCTTCATAGGCAGCTATTGACAACCTCAAATCCAACATCTCCAGCCCCATATTATCATGAGTTTCATGTGTGCTTTTCCAGTGGAAGACCTCTTTCCTACTTTGGATTACTTTTTCCTGGTCTTTGAACTGAAAAATGGCATTGACCCCAGTTTCCACAGGAGACCAGAAATCTCTGTATATCTCTCTTCTGTTTCCTAGAGCAATACTACCTGCACCCTTTATTTTTTGCCTCTCCTGCTCTATAATACCAGAGACAAAGCTTTTCTTCTCATTTTTTACTCCATCTTCTTCCTCCTGGTACAGCCACTAACTTACCAACTGCACACAGAAAGGGCCCTCAAGGACATGGTGCTCTGAAACTCTCTGCTGGTCTGTTCTCAGCAGAAGTCTATTCTGATGTTAAGGAATTTTACAGAGAGATCAACAGGTCCTGTTGTAATTCAGAAATATGTAGTTTTAGAGCTAAATCTTCATGAAAAAGTATATGCTCAAGGGTTGCCTATATTATATATATATCATATGCTCTTTATAAATAAAATCTATAATCTATCTATAAAAAGTGTCTGGATACAAATATATGCATATATATGTATAGTTGTTTGCATTTTAATGTCCATGGGCCTCGGAGAAACACGTGTAAACAATCTGCAGTTTGGGGAACAATAGAACCTGTCAATATTTAAGATGTTAATGTTTAAAACCAGACTGCAGGTAAGTAATAAAAGAGGCACCTTCATCAGACATGTTCACAAATATAATGATAACCTAAGTCTGATTAAGCCAGAAGTCAAACATGAAAGAGCAGGCAGGAAGCTTCAGGAGGCTGAGAACACATGAAGAGATGAATCTGAAAGGCCATGAAGAGTGAACTATGTTGAAAATGAGATGGTTAAACCTGAGTTAGACTGAATAAGCTCCAGTTTCTTATTTGAATGCATTGTGGGTGGACCAACACAAAATGTTTACTCTCAAGACTTGGCAGACTGTTATCTTTCACCTAAGAACAACTTGCTGAGACATTTAAAAACAATACTGAGCACTGATGGCAAACATTTTTCCCCAGTAGTATTTTTTTTTTCTTTTTTTTTTCCTCTCACTAGTCCCTAATGCTGTCGTAGTGATTGCAAAATGAAGAGGTGTGTGGTGTGTTATGGCACAGTACTGTGTTGTGGAGTTTTTTTTTTAACTGTTATGAGATCTAGAAAGCCATATGTCAGGTACAGTAGCAGACAGCTGCATGGCTCTGAAGAGCTCTGCCTCTGTATCCTTATAGGTGCTAAAATAGCCCATTTATCATACACAGCACTACATCTTCCTCTATATTCCTTTCCATTCATTTATGTACCCCTATAAAATTACAAAGATTTCAATTAATGTTAAATGGTTGAAATAAATATTAAATATGTTTTAGCAGAACTGCAAAGTATAGGACAGTTTGACTTAATGAAGCTTTATTATTATTGCTCAGTTAGGGGCTTTCTACTGTCCCTATATGGGGGACTCATCCAAAACCCCACCTAAGCCAGTGGGAACACTTTCCAGCTCTTTAAAGGGTAGCAGAGCAATTCACAAGGTACATGAGATGATTAGCCTCAGATTCAATGTTCTTATGCAGACAAACATTGCTTTCAGTTCTACTGTCTTACAATGAGGAAAAGTCACTTAGGACAAAGTGCTCAGCTGATAAAGTTTTAAAGAAGGAATCCTTTCTGTTTAAACTGACTCATTTCTCATGTACACTTCCAGAGGATTCTTTGCCCCTGTCTTCCCCCAGAGGTTTGGCTAGCAGGAGGAACTGCAGACCCCTGCTAGCACAGGTGGTGTGACCCCAGCCTCCTGTGGCAGCAGCCACATTGCTGCCATGTGATGCTGTGGCCACTACAAGGAAAATGCACTCCTGGGAGATTTTAGCTTAGGGGAACAGAGAGGAAGGCTGAGCACAAATAGGGATACAGAAAGGCAGGAAGAAAACAAGAAAATACTGAAAACCTCTAAACTTACAGAAACTTCAGAATGGGTTAATTTCAAGTGGTGGGTCTGTAATCTAGTTCATTCACCTCCTTGGTAGTTATTATGATGTCGTGATTTAGATAATGGGTGAATATCTTTTTTCAGCATTTGTCTTAATGGTCTTTTCCTATTTCAACTAGGTATTTGCTAATTCCCCTTTTTGTACATAATAATTGCTTAAGATAGGATCTGCATTTGAAACAATTGGAAAGCTCTTTATGCTACTTAAATAGTTTTATTTTGCAAGTATGATTTCCCTACATGCATCCTGCCATATTTTAAATCTAATCTGAGGTCTGGATGAAAACATTTAAGTCCCCTCCCCAACTATCTCCCACTGCCAAACTGGACCACCTTCACATGGTTTTAGGAGTTCAACTTTTTCACATAGCAATAATTCTAGTGATTAGTTAATAAAAGCTCCTCTCTCTGCTTTCTTTCCTACCTTGTGTCTATTCACTAATTTATATCAGAAATAGTCTAATGGAATCATCTGTCACAGAATACTAATTGAAGAAAGCTGGTTCATTGACTCTAGAATAGTGAACACCAAAGGACTTGCATTTGTCAAAATCTGAGCAGCAGAAAGTCAAGGTGGAAAAGTCACTCACTTCACAGGTTTGTGCATCAGAGCTTACTCCCAGCTGGTTGGAAGCCCTTCAATTCCTGGCCCTTGGTTCTGCTTTTTGTCCCCAGTGCCTGGGGGCAAAGAGCCTGAAAGTGTTTGGCTCAGACAAAGCCTTCCATGGGACTGGAAGGTGGTTGGTTCAGGAATTCTTGCCAGGTTGCAGGTTCTTGCAAGGAAGCCCAGAAAGTACCAGTTAAATATGAGATTTTCCCAGAAATACCTGGTCTGAAACCTGATGAGCCAGCACAGCTATTAGTGAAAGTGATGTTTTTCTCAGTTTTTTGTTGTTAAAATAACAGCTTAAGCCAAAGGAGAAACTTCTTTAAGGTACACCCCCTCTGTAGCTGTTTCTGATGCATTTTTTTTATAATATCTGACTCAAGAGAAATCTGAAAAATAATAATTCATTTGTATTTGAGCGGAATCCAAGTTCTTGAAAAGTCTTGCAAAGGCAGAATCCTGGATTTTGGCCATTTCTTTCTGGGTGGTAAGCAATACTCAAATTAATGATTTCAAATTAGTTAAAAATCATCTTGAACGAAAACCAGCACAATTACAAGCAGATGGATAAACAAGAACAATGGGAACTCACAATTTAACCAGCAGCTAGTTATTTTAAAACACCTCTGATAAAGGAAAAACAAACCAAAAGATTTTTAGGGTGTATTCAGTGGGGCAGTGTGATTACATTAGCTGGAGGCTGTGAGATCCACCCCATCAGTGACACTACTGAAGGGACTCTGTTGCCCAATAACTTCCAGCACAATCACAGAAACAAAACCCTGTCCAGGGGTAACTGCAGAGGGGAGTCTTGAAAATAAATTCAGAGCTTTATGATTTGTGCTTTTTTACAAAGAAAATTGTCTCTGACACAAAAAAAACCCCAAACCCACAACCCTGCCTCAAAAAATGATAGATTCTGCCTTTCCTAAAGATAGTGTCTCACTGGTGAGAGTTGTCCAGGCCTATGGATGGCTAGCTGACACATTCCCAGAGTGTTCCCAGGAGCCAAGGCCAATGAGTACAGGGCAGCCAGCTCTGCTCTAGTAAACACTCTTATCCTTCAAAACCATGTGTCTGCTTACAAATTGTCTTTTGGGAATGGTTTTGGAAATCCCCTGCTTCTGATTTGTGCCTGGGAGTGGTTTGAAGGGTAGTTAGCAGCAGCCTTGAGGCTGCTAGGGATGCCTAACTCTTTAACATCATAAATGATCATAATTCAATGTCCAGGACTGTTCCCAGGGCCTGTTTATTTCACAAAGATACATGTAGACTGAGAAGAAAATGATAATGAAATATCTGGTTCGTTGAGAATAGAACTGTCATGTTCTACAGGACATCTATTACAGAGATGGATTAAACCAATGTCATACAATTGCCTGCTGCAGAACTACTAAACTCACAGAAGAATCCTTTTAGTAGCACTGGTATTACTTCAGAAAATCAACTTGTATTCAGGGATACTCTAGCACTTTGCAGTTGCAATCTTAATTTTGCCAGCATCAGCAAAGAACCAAGTCAATCTGCAGCAGACTCTAGTGTGACCTATGAACCCTATGAGTTGGGTTGGGTTGGCCATATTGGCGATTATGGCCCAAGCTAGGAAGCATCTGTTAATTTCTTCTCTTACTTTGTACATCTGTTATCAGTCCCTCATGTTTTTGGAAGCTGGATTTCCTTGCACACATGCAATGCTCTCTGCAATCTCCTTCATACAGTTTACTACGAAGCCCTTGATTAATCCAGTAAGGGCCAAACCTGAAGAGGGACAATCAGTCCAGACTGCTGCTGGTTTCCACCAGCTGAAAACAAAGCTTTTAGGCAATACAGAGAAAGTCAGAGCCTACAACACCTATTTTAAAGATTATCCATCAGTGTCAGCAACGGAAAGTACATTCACCTCCACAACCCTCGTGTGTAATTTTGTCTGGGAGGGTGAAAGGGAATGAGAGCACAATGGTTTCACCTCTCCTAGTTCATAATGATCCTGCCTTCCCCCAGTCAACCTACGCAGAGACATTTACAGCCATCAAATGTACAGACTGCCAGACCTAGGTGTGTTGGACTGCGCCTCCAGGGATCTTAACCAGATGGAATTTTAGGAGAGGACACAGTTCATTTCAGAGCAATCCGAACGAGCAGCTTTCTTTTCTTTATTACACCATTGCATTTGGCAGCAATCCACCAGAGGCAGATTCTCTGCTCTCTAAGGAATGATCTGCCCACTCTGTCCATTTAACAGGACGTTCAGCTCAGAAACTCCAGTCACTGATCACACATGTGGAGCAGATGTGCGAGCATGCGTAGCAAAATAAAAAATAAAAAATCCCAGCAGTGTACTGGGAGAAATGTAGCGTAACTACTGAAAAACAGTGACACAAAGGCTCTGATTCTGAAACAGTGGTTATTGTTGTTGTAAGGAGGATTTTTCTTATTACTCTTTCTTAGGGAGGAAAAAAAAAGCGTAATAAATCCTTTATTATTTTTCTCTTTGGAGGTCAGGGAGGATTATTCATGTTATACTAATGTGGCTTCTTTGTTCGATTTCACAGACTTCTTCTTACAAAGATATGATTCTAACTATTTTGACCAGACTGTCTTGGGGCCTACCTCTCAGGAACTGAGTGCTGGAAAACTTCCACTGGAAAAAAAAACACAGCCTTTTAAAAGAGAGGATATCAGAAGTATACATCTTTTATCCATGCCCCACACACTTGCATGTAAAGGGAGAGCACCAGCTGTTTTTCTCATGGTGAATAAGGGTTACTTGGGGAAATCTGACTTCCTGTTTTTACATGGACAGCTACATTGTTGCATGGCCAGTTAATTTTGGTTAGGTCAATAGAGCAAGTTTAATTATTGGAACCTACCTTTTTCACTCAAGCTTCACACTGTACAGAAGAAAGAGGGATTTCTGGGAGCTCCAAATTGCACAGAAGCTGAAAAGCTCATCTTAATTGCATGGCCCCTGCTCAAACATATAAACCCTTTGTTTTCCTTTTTTTTTGGTGAGGGGACAGGGGCAGCAGGGAAGATGGGATTTGCTGAATAGTGCTATTTGGGACTGCAGACAAAATTTTTGTCTTAGTTGAAAATATACTGAATAAAAATCTTATAGAGATTTATATTTTTATAATCTCTATATAAGTATGTGTATATGTATATAAATATAATAACCCAAACCACCAAAACTCCACAAACTCCCAAATTAACATATTTAAAACACTGGGAGCAGCATAACTACTCCTACAGATGTGGTGGGAAAATGGTCCATTTTGTCCACAACAGCACAACTCAAAACAACAAAAGCTTGCACAATGTCAAGTACAGAGAGCAATCCCACTCAGTTGCAGGAGGTACTATGGAAACACATCTCTCAAGTTGTGGCTCTCATAACCAGGACCACTGGTGATGGTGGAATGAAATAACAACTAATCCCAGGTCCAATCCCCTAAGAAACCAGGAATATTTCTGTCACTCTATGATATTCATTTCTAATTTACTTTAACTGGAATGCTTAGGGGTTTTTTTTATTTAGTTCAGTCACTGGCTAAGCCCCTTCCTCCATTTCATATGGTGTTACAAGCTATGGTGGATTTCCAAATCTTGGTCTTGGTTAATGCATCAAAGGACATATGGGCTGATTTCCTTCAGTTTCTCATAATATACATGTAGCCAGCTGCATGTTATTACATAACTTTAGACTTAAAGCAACCAGATCATTCTAGATACCATGATCTATTTCTGTGTTTTTGATACAGTGATATTACAGTGGGAGAAACTCACCAGTACTGTTACAAAGAAAGTTTGGGTTTTTTTAAAAATTCATATCCTTGTTCTTAATCAACATCCCAAAAAAAATATTCAACAGCAGCAGGCAGTAATAAAGAGGCAAAAAATGGCAAAACCACAGTACTGAGGAAACCTATGTGAAAACACTGGTTGTGTCTTCCTGGTTACAGAAAACAAATAGAACTGTTCAAAGTGCTTGCCAATAAGGGCCTGCCAAATAAAATATTGTTTTATGAAGTCAGGAAAAAACTAATTTTAAAGGTTATTGTAGGTTATTTGTGGTCACGTCTTGTGTTCATAAAACATGATGTCATCTTGAACCCTCCACTATTTTTATTTCAGCCCTATAGGTCTTTGTCTGAGACACTATCTCAGCAATTGTAAAAATTTAGAAGTTATTGGAAAACACTTACAAGAGTCTGTTCTACAAATTTAATAGGAATAAAATAAAGTAGACACAAGACAACAGAATGCAAGAAACCATCACTGCAGTTTTATTCTAGGGGAGTTTATTTACCTAATCCAGTAATTTGGAATGATGAGATCACACCAGTAGCATTAAATTCGAAATGAGAGATTTGGAGAATTGTTTTCCCTACTTATGTTTGTTTCAAATTAGATTAACACCACAAAACTGTGCATCATGGCATTGCATCATGCATCCTCTGCCTCATCCCTGGAATGCTGGGGGAATGATTATGAAGGCCACTAGGATTTATGTCACCTTCTGCTTTTTTGGTGGAAAGAATTTATTCACCTCAATGAGGGAGTCAACCCGCGAGCCAGTCTAAAGTATCTGGATGAACTGAAAACTGATGGAGAGGACAGAAATTAATGAGATGCTCATAAGGAGTTAAAGACTTTTTCCTGGCCACCATTAAAGCTTTTGCCTCATTTCTTTCTCTCTGTTCTATCTAACATTCACTGATCCATCATGATGCCAGATGGAGTGCATGAGAGTTTTGGGTTTTTTCAGAATCAGTGCTTCCCATAAATGGTTTCTCCCATTTTAAGCTACCTAGTTAACAGCTGACTCAGGCCTGAACACTTCTTTGAATGTTGTGGCCACTTTGGGGATTTCTTCTTTTTAGCCACTGGCAGCCTCTTCTCTGGTGGTCATACTGCTAAGAGAGTTTGTCAGAGCAAAGAAATGCTTATGATATCCCTTGTGCCCCTTTGGGCTTGTGTGCCTACTAATTTTTTCATTAGGATAAGAATATCCCTGTAGTTCTCCTTCTCTTTGTTCCATTTAGGCTTTGTTTTATGGTCATGGGAAGTGACTTGATATGAGCTAAGTCTTAAAATATGAGATTTTAAGATAGGGGCCGAATTGTTCTTCATTTTCTTTCTGAAGCCCCTAACTCTATGTTATCCCAATGATGGTGGAAGCACCCTGCACATGGAAGAAGCTGTGTGCTGGGACCTGGCCCAATGGGAGCAGTTCCTTATGGCTTGGCCTGTTGTGGGGATGCATGGAGATTCATGGTGGGTGCTATGACATTCTCATGGGATACCAGAGTATTTCTCCTGGTGCAACTTCTGACTTTATTATTCTCACTCATTTTCTCAAAATATGCCTGCCTTTAAATTTAAAGGATACTCTGTGGATCTTAGTGGCAGTGAGGGGTGACAGTCTATGTCACCTCCCAAAGATCACAGGACTCCTACTCACATGGGAGGGAGAAGTAAAGGCAGTTTTAGCCTGTTTCAGCCCTCTCCCTCTCTAGGCTGCTGCAAGCACTGAGGCAGTCTTCAGATTTTTGTGGAATTTACGTTAGCCCAGAGGCCTGGGCCAGTGCTCTGCTGGTGACAGTGTGCTTCAAGGTCCCTGCAACGCGTATGGTTTGGCTCTGTGGCCCCATCTCCAGTGCGTGGCCTATTTGATGCCTGGGGTCTCCAGTGACTTTTAGAAGGACAACTAAAAGCCTCCCTTTTGGCTTCCAAAGGAAATCCTCCTTCAGTTGCATCTGAAATTTCCAGAGGCTTTTCTCACTTCATGAACCTTCTTCCTACATAAAAGAGATGCAGCCACAGGACAAATCTCGTTCAATATATCTTACCTCTAAATGACATTTTTTCTCCTAGATCAATTTCTAATATCCCACTGATGTTTGTTTTTCTGTTATGTTGCCAGTTGGAATTGCTGGTGCTATTTCCATGCTGTACTATCATATTTGTGGAGTGAATCTCAAGACCACAGCTTTTATTGATGATCTTTTGTATTTTCTGTGCAAATGTCTTACTCTACCTACAGCTGAGTCAAACTTTTATTACCACGACCAGTTTCACTCCCTCCAGGTGTCTCCTACCACCCAGATGGTAAATATTTTCCTTTCTACCGGGTACTGTGGAATTGATGCTTGGGAAACCAAGAAAAGCTTTCAGACAATTTGGGCCGAACTTAGAGATTCTTCTGTTCTTATGGTCAATCAATAATATTCAAGTGCAAAAGAGGAAAACAAACTTAGGCAGAGGTTAACATTTGTGGTGGAATAAACTATGTTTTCTGGTAGTAAAAATGCTTGATTTGCTTGTTTTCCTCAATAGCTAAATTCAAAAGAAAGCAAAAATGTTGAGCCACTATATTTGTCTGTTTCTTAAAAGAGACTTGAAGGGTCTCTATTACCATTTGGCTTCATTGGCTGAACTATTTGATTTCTATCTAGCAACATTCCAGCCAGTTAGTTTATCATATTAAAAGTACAATTTCTAAAACACTGAACAATCATGTAACTCAGTTCTGGATTCAACCAACTTTTATCTTCCTCCTTAAACTGTCCCCCACATCTACAGAAGGACTCATGGGGTTTTTCTGTGAGTTTTTTGGTTAGGGTTCCCCCACTTTTTTTTAATGCATTTGTGTCTGCTCACAAGCTAAAAGAGATGATCTGTTCTGTTTTTAAAATGGGGGAAAAATAAGCAGTAGGAGGTCTCAGTATTGGAGACCATTGTGCCATAAGGACAAGGTAGGGATGGGACAGGAAGGAAAATAATCCAGCTGCCTGACCATTTCTCTGTAACGTGACTGGAAGCATGTATTGTATAACACTAGAGCATAAAGGGGGCCACAGCCCTTGCATTTTAATATGCACTCATGCCATAGCTAATAAGAATAAATCATACAGTATTTACCATGGGAAATTGCAAGTTGCCATCCTGGCACGCCACAGAAGATTTGGTCTTGATAATCTATTCCTGTGATGGGTACAAGTAAGAAACTAACACTGCACATTTAAAACAAGAAGCCTAGCTGATGAGAAAAATAATTCAGCCATTTCTGAGATAAATATGAGAACTCATCTTCTGTGTTTCTAACTCTTTAGTTTTCTAGGGCAGTTCCCTACAGAGGCTCCTCTAGGTGTAGGAACTGTGTAGCAGATATTAATTGATAGGAAATCTAGCCTCTCTTTGGAGAAAATATAGATCCTTTAGAAAAAGGCCTCACTTTGATCCTACCAGGAACTGGCCTCCCTGGAAATTTCTACAGGACTTTTTCAGGATGAGGACTGTTATTACATTCACTGAGATGGGCTCACCGCTGGCCAAGGCTGAGACAGGCACTGACAGTGGTTTATCACGGGTATCTCTGGAGTAACAGATTTCACAGAATCACACAGTGAGCGGGTAAGGTAGGAAGATGTCACTGGACCTCCTGCTCAAGCATGATCCCTTAGAATATGTTGCTCAGCTTTGTGTCCAGATGGATTTTGAATATCTCCAGGGAGACTCCATAGTGTCTCATGGCAACCTGTTCCCGTGTTCAGTCACTCACACAGTAAGGAAGTTCTTCCTCACATGCAGGTGTTGCTTCCTGTGCATCAGTTTCTGCCCTCTGCCTCTTGTCCAATTGGTTTGCACCTACTCAAACTGGAGAAACTGCACAGCATGAGCTTTTTCTTCCAGAACTGCACAAGCAAACTGTGTGGTGGTTTCAGCCTCCTGCATACTCAGTGAGAAATTTGAATCAAAACCTAACAGCTGTTAGTTAGTGCTGAAGGACATACCTGAATATTTTTTGAGAAAGCTCAATAATTCTGCAAGTAAATTGCAGCGAGTGAAGTCCTGAAAGCACACCACTCTAGTCTGAAAGGCAGCATTGAAAGGAGAAGATGACAGCAGAGCCCTGACAGCAACTCCTTTGGCTGAGTTGAGCTAATTTTCCATAGATCCTATTCTGAAGGGCAGTCTTGGAGAGCACCTTTTCCAGAAAAACAAAACCCCCTGCCAGGCTGGTAGTAGGACAAAGGAAGATGTGAAAACACAAGAGAAAGTTCTGCTCCCATCTCAAGTCAGCATGACAAAGACAGTGAGGATCATAAAACTGGAACATCGTGACAAAATACATGGAACTTGCTCTTCATCAGAGCTTAACAGAGTCTCCTAAGAAAGACTGTCCTGCATTTCACACAAATGGATGCAGTTACAGTCACCTAGAGGAGGCATAATCTCATCAGGATAGGCAAGGATACTTTAGCCACCCTGCATTTGGTGTGTAAGAGTCTGGAGGAGAGAAGCTCTCTAGCTGTGGTCCTCCTGCCATCACAGGAGCAAATGAAGAGGCTCATCATGGGACTGGTCAGGGTGGTGAGACAAGGATGTACCTTTGCTCTGTGAAGTGATTGTTTCTACACAGCAGCACAAATACATGCATCTGTGTCTTCAAGGAGGGAGTTTTGTCCAAGTCTGTTCTAAACAGCTATTTCACAATGATGTAAGTAAGGACTGATATGTACAGATTGCTCTGAAGACAGAAATCCTTTTGACAAGTGCTGTTACTGTTAATAAGTAATAATTAGACATTATGTATTATGAAATCCTTCTTAAGAATATTTCACAAGTACTCAGAAAGCGACAAAGGCACACAAATGTTATTGATTAATTTAATTTCAGTAGCACAAGGAGGAATTTAACTCAAGTAGAGATATCTATCTATCTATCTATCTATCTATCTATCTATCTGTCTTGGTGTATGTATTTGTCAGATCAAAGACGTCCTTAAAATACTCAGCAAAGAATGCTATTTCTGTTATTTGACTAAATCAATGATTATTATACAGATGTAAATATAATTGCATTTCTATGTGTTTATTGTATATTGAGAATTTGTTGCACAATTTTCATTCTTCACTGAGATTTGTATGTGTAGCAATGAATAAGAATACTTGATGATTCATGATTGATAACGGTATATTTAATAATTTTGTCTCTTCATCACCATTCTAATGAACATCTGCCACCAAAATGCCTTGTTTGTAAATGCTGTTCTGGGACTGTGTGATGAAATTTGCCTTGTTCTTGGTATTAATCTCAAATACAGGTCATACAGTGTGGCAAGACTATAATATTTGTGTGTCATAAATACAGTCATAGCACAGTGGAATTCATCAAAAGATGCTCCTGATTTTATGGATATTTTTTCTCAGTGTATTTGAGAATTGTTCCACTACTGTAATGTTACAAACTTTTGATACAATTTAAGGTTGCCATAGGGTTTTGCCCAAGTCAGGTCAGAGTTGGGTCAGTGTTGGGTGGGAGTGTTGATCTACTGAAGGGCAGAAAGCCTCTGCAAAGGGATCTGGACAGGCTGGATTGATGGGCCAAGACCAATGGCATGAGGTTCAACAAGGCCAATGCCAGGCCCTGCACTTTGGTCACAAAAGCCCCAGGCAGTGCTACAGGCTGGGGACAGAGTGGCTGGAAAGCTGTCCCATGGAAAAGGACCCAGGGGTGCTGATTGACAGCAGCTGAACATGAGCCAGCATGTGCCCAGGTGGCCAAGAAGGCCAATGGCATCCTGGCCTGGACCAGGGACAGAGTGGCCAGCAGCGCTACAGAAGTGATTCTCCCTCTGTAATGGGTTCTGATAAGGTCAAATCAGGGGAGGTTTAGTTTGGACATTAGGAAAAATTTCATCGTGGAAAGGATGGTTAGAGATTGGAGAGATGTGGTGGAGTCACTGTCCTGACTGGAGTCACTGTCCGTAAATGTCCTGAGACATTTAAGGAATGTGGCACTTAATGCTGTGGTCTAGTTGACATGGTCATGATCAGTCATTGGCTGGACTCAATGATCTTGGAGGTCTTTTTCAACCCAATTGGTTCTGTGATCCTGTGATTAAGACAGTCTCAATAACATGTCTTAGCAAGCAATCCATTCAATTTACTTACTGCTTATTGCATATTTGTATCCCAACACAGCTTGCTCCATTTCAAGAGGGCTTGTCTGGAGATACATGCATATATTCATAATACGTGTGTATGTGTCATTACCACTATTGTTCTGAAAGTAAAGGTGTTAATCCCTAGCAAGTAATATCCTGTACAAGTGGCTTCGTACATCTTCTGCAGCTCCTTTTTTTCTCTGCAAGCTGACAGAGAATCGTGACACAAAGTAGGAAAATGATCATTGCCATATTTGTAATGCAAGAAATACTTAGGGATTTGTAATATTTAAGAGGATATCTACTAGTTAGAATCATATTTTTAAGTCATCCAAAGTGAATCTAGTTTGTTCTATTTTACAGCTGAATACTTAGCCTGTGGACAGATGTTCAATTTGCAGACAGCTGTGTTAGTTTAAGATGTTACTATCCCCAGCTGTTTGCAGCCAGCATGTTACTGAAGGCCCCTGTCCATACAGGACTGCAGGGCTTTACTTGGATTTCTGAGGATAGCTAGGACAAGGTCATTTGGGCTAGTTCAAACCATCTGCAGTAGCCATGGCTGTTAAGAAGTGCTGAAGGCCATGAGCTATCACTGCTATGGTGTCTTTATTGTAGTGGAGGAGTGATTTCACTGTGGTGAACACTGAGCCTTCTGGAAGGATCTTTCCTGGGCAGACCAAGTCCTTCATGGAAAGGCACCTGTCCTGAGTCTCCTACACATAATCAGTTACACATATATAGTGAATAATCATCTCCTTCATGGACCTTCAGTGGGATGAGGTCTTTGGTATGTAGGAAGTAATCCAGGTACCTAAAAAAGGTATATCTGATATACATATACCTATAAGTTTCCAATGCCATTTCACCTTTCTTTTGTTTGTTTGTTTGTTTGTTTGTTTTTGTGGTTTTTTTGGGGTTTTTTTTTTTTTTTTTTTTTTTTTTTGTTGTTGTTGTTGTTGTTGTTTTTTGTTGTTTTGGGGGGGTTGTGTTTTGTTTTGTGTGTGTGTGTGTTTTGTTTTTTGTTGGTTTTTTTGGTTTTTTTTGTGGGTTTTTGTTGTTGTTGTTGTTGTTTTTGTTGCAGTGTGTATGTCTTTGATATCTTAGGGTTAAACTGGCAGCAGACACCTATTTTTAGTAATCAGATTTTTCCCCTCAGTGTTGAATAGCTCTCACTGACCAAGGGTATTTGTTTTGGAGAGCTACTAAAAAAAATTATACCACACAGTCTGAATCCAGTGACCTAAAAAGTCAAGGATTACTTTACTGATGTTTAAATAAATTGAAATTCTGAATTCTTTGTGAGGAAGATCCTTAAAAGAGAGTATTATAAAAATAATGTCTCTATAGACATAATAAAATACTGCATTAGCCAGACCTTTTCCTAGAGGAAGTAAAAACAGTCTTTCTTGGTTAGAGTCCTGGAGATCTGTTTCTCATAATGTGATATTTAGGACCAGCTATGAAATGTCAATATTAATGCTTGTATCATTCTAATTTTACAAATAAAAAGAAGAAAAAAAAACCAACCCACACCACAAAACTTGATTTTTTTTCTCATCTCATACATGACTGAGAAAGTTATGTGCCTGATAGCAGTGTGAAACAGAAGTGTGTCCCAACAGAGGATTCTTGAGATTGTCATATAAAAGCACATGGCCCCTAAATTACTGGTTTACACTTCTCAGATGTGGGATTGGGTCAGTTCTTTTGTGCAAAACCCTTTGCTTCTGGACAGAGAGCTTGTTACCTTTACTCTCTGGTTTGGACCTGTAATGGTGGGATCCTTTAGTTGCCCTGGAGTTTGCATCAAAAAGCTGATGAAAGAAGACGTGTAGATATTACAAATTTTCTGGCCACTGTGTTCTCTATGCAAGTTTTCTCTACCTGAATGTATTTCAGAAAGCTGAGGAACAGTTTTTTACAATTTCAGGCAAACAAGTGAGTTTTGACTAAGTGATTCCACATGCTGGTTGAGAAAGACTCTGTATTCGCCCTTCAGTGCACTAAACCTACAAATCATGTTTGTAAGACCTTTTCTTTCCATTTTTGACCTATCACTTTATATTCAATGTGTCTATTTTAGCTGCAATTTAAAACAAATTGTCCCAGTCTGATGAAGACTACTTACTTTCAGTGCCAGAAAAGGGCATATGTCACAAGAAATAGTCTGCACACGTACTTCACTGTTGCTTATTTGACAGATGACCTTGATGTGGATCTCCACTGGGGGCTGAGGCCACTTATGTCCATGTTTGGTTCAGGTTGTCTTGTTACTATTTCCTTCAACTAGGGCAAAGATACAAAATTCCTCTAATTTTTGTCTCAATGCTTCTCAGCATCATCCAGAAAGAACAACTTCGTTTTTAAAGAGAGGGATCTGAGACCAGAACTCCCATTTATTGTGTACTCATTTTCAGTGTTTTACAAACACCCAGTATCCAGATATCTCAGCCTGTACTAAAATGGAATGAGACTCATGGGGTACAAAGAGACTGAGGAAGCTATTGTATATTCCCATTATTTCCCTAAAATAATAGCCAAAAATAATAAAAAAATAATTGTATTAATATGCATGCAGTTTTGGTTCCTACATGTTTCTCTCTTCAAGGCATAATCATGAAATAATATTACAATAAATGATAATTATATAGTCCAGTACAGAGAAGTGAACCAATTCTTTAAGACACATGTTCTAGTGTCCCTTCTTTTTTAGGCTTCATGGGACAGTGCGGGAGTGAAAAATTGAGTTCCACAGAACCATGAAGGATGAGTGAGGATGGCTGTGTTGCTATGGGGTCACAGATTATGGCTGTGGACCAAGAAGAATATAACTGAGTTTTCACTATAAAGCCACTGAAAATACTTCATATAAAAAGTTCTGTGTGTTCTTCTTCCTTTTTCCTGACCCTCTCTGTTCCCTGCCTACAGACTGTCAACACTTATGAGTAAGTAAAACAATACTTCTGAGTATTTTGATGCAAATTGATAACATTATGACTTAAATTAACTCACTAATAACTAAGACATTTTTATTTTGAGGGTATGAGCAATGCAAATAATAGAGAAACACATCTCTTCATTAATTGTTTCATGTCACAAATGTTTTATTTATTTTTGCCAATGGCACCTATAAACTGAAGATATATATAGGTATATAGATATATAGATATATAGATATATAGATATGTAGATATATATTCATATATGTATGTGTCTCACCTATAAGCAGAGCAGCCAGATTAATGATGCTATTTTATTCCAATCATAGTGAGTTCAAGTCTTTTTGGGGAAAAATACTCTTTTCATACGTTAAGGTGGTTTAAAACAAAACTTTCCCAGTTGCTAGATGTTCAAGAATCTTGAGTTACATGGTATTTTTGTTAATTTTTAAGGAAACCCACATTTTCCACAATATTTTAGGATGCTTTTTCTATGATACTGCGTGTATGGTATTTCATACTGTTGTTACCACATTAGGAACAAATTCAATGGCAGCTTAAAACTTTATCCAGACAACAGCTCAAAATGCATTTCACATTATTGAAAAGGAGTTACAGAGTCAGAGTGGGCTTCTTAGAGACCCACTGACTGGACTAAAATACCTTTTTAAAAATTACCCTTAAAGCAAGAATATATGGCCCTTTCTTTATGCTTTGTTTATATTGTTGCTAAGTTTTTATTATAGAGGTAGAAAAAATATTGTTTTCTTTGCTTATTAGTGTTTACTCTGTTTCCATTTTGTTGCATACTTCTGCCATGATTCAGCCTCTAGAAATAGACATATTCTTCTGGGCTTCTAATGCTCTAACATCTTGGCTCTTACAGCAAACAAACTTGTTTAGCACCAAGTTGCCCTATCTACAAAACTAATTTCTGAAGGTTTTGTGATTTGGAGTTGCATTAATCTAAATGATAGGCTCTCCTCAGCCTGCTTAGCATTATACCTCATTCAATAGACAGTTTAATGGATGATCCACAACAGTACATTGCATTTTTGAGCTCTGGGAATTACTCTGCACAGCTCAAGATTTGGGACTGGATTTGGTGGCTGAAATCCAAAAGCTTTTTCCTTTTTTTAAGTACCAAACATTGCCTCTTGCCAAGTGGGATCATTTTTCCATCTGTTGAAGGGTTTTCTGCCCTTGGTAACAATATTCAGTTTTTCTGGCTCCTTCATGCTCACACTAGTATAAAATAGAAGTAACAGAATTCAGCAGTAATGTCAGTAAGTTTAAGGCATCAGGGAATCAGAGCTATAGGTGTGAAGGACCAAAAGAAGGCCTGTCTTCATCTGGGGGGGCTTAATATAACCTCCATTGTTTCTACCTCCTTTTGATAGATAATGTCTCATTTAAAAAAATGGTTGAGAACTTTTTTTTCCTGTGTTGCTTTCTTGATTAACACACCCAACTGCCTTTGTAAAGTTGGGAAAAGGATAAGCTGTGATGGAAGCCCAAGGTGCCCTAGTTTTCAGTGTGGAGTGTGCCAGGGGCACAGCATGGTATGCCCTTTGATACTGCCCAAGTACTGCAGCTGGATAAGCCCTGACCTTCCCAGGGTGATGGTGTGAGTGAAAGGAGAGCAGGCTGTGATGGGATGGGCTGGTGACAGCCGAGCTCAGCCAGGCACAGCTGGCTGCCCCAGAGGGGGATCAGCCTGGGGGACACCAGGCACACCAAGCTGACCTGCTGGGACTCGTTGAGCTGCTGAGCTGAGTGCTGGACTTGCCACAATGCAGTCCTGAGAAAACTTGGATCCTTAGAGTTTAAATCTGCACTGTGGTAGAACATGCATTAAAAGGGGCTAATGTGTATAAATATGGATAGACCAAATATAATATGTGTTAGTACATTAAATGTACAGGCTCCAAAGAAATTACTCCAGCTGTTATTCCCCAATAACTGGAAAACGTATTTAAAAATCATTTTGTGTGGCTATTTTTGCCTCAACACATTTCAGAACAACTGTCATAACACTGGGAATTTACTTCCACATATTCCAAAAAATCCCCTTTATCTGGCAGGAAAAGACTCAAAAGCAGAGACTACAGTGCACAGAGTAATATTCCAAATGCACATGATAAAAAAAGAACCCGACCACTTCTGGTTATTACTGGGTTAATCAGAACTGTTCTGGAAAATACCAAAAATTGCATGTAGTTGTTTCAAAAATCACAGGGATATTTTGAACATTTCCACTGGGTCAAAGCAAAAATAACTATACATCCTTTTTAGGTGATTGTATTCGGAAGACTGGTCTTGCTAGAGTGACTTAACACATCCATTACTGCAATTATAATTTGGTGATAATTACTCTGTAGAATTCCAAAGTTCTATTACTACAAGTGAGGGCCCATGGAAGGAAACAGAGTCCAGCATCTCCAGGGCCTTGGAATGAGTGCCTGTGATTTTATAATTTCCAGACTCATTACACTTAGTTTGGGAGAGGCCATACATGCATTGTGTAGGTTAAGACCCCTCTCTTTGCTGATTAAAATGAAGCACTGTCATTGACTTATCAGATCCAATATGTCTAATTAAAATGGAAAATAAGTTTGACCTTACACTGGTTAAGACAGATGACTTGCTTACACAAGTTCTAAACACTTACAGGCATTAAGCCAAAGCTTAAAAGCAATTTGTGTTTTATGAAAATCTATTTAAAATTTATTTTATTCCCTTCAAATAGAATAAATCAAAACAAAAAAAAAATGCAGAGAACAAATGACCTCTTCACACTATTCATGTCTTCAGAGTCAGAATATCAATCCTCTGTGATTAGTATGTGACCAAATCCATGTTGACTTTGAGGATGTAGCCATCCATGCTCCAGAGACCACAATCAGTGCAGAACTTCAGAGAGGCCTGTTTTAGGATTGGGAAGGCACATGTATGGCCTTCCTTCTTTTCATGTTTTGGTCTCTCAGTGTGATTGTCAAGGTATGAGAAGCATTACATTTGTCCATAAACAGAGCTAAAGACATGAATATTGTAGGGATCTGTTACTTCTCTAAGATGTCTTCTGGCTGTGACATTAACCAGCTTTTGATCCAAGCAAGGGCACAAAATGGATCACATAAATATCTGTAATTGCTTTCACAAGAACACAAATCAGCTGAGTACTTGATTTCTCACTTTGTTTTCCCAGAGGAGCTAGGACCTAGCTGAATACCTTCACTTTGCATCCTGTGGCTCTAGGAAGGAGGTGGGGGGAGGACAACACACTTGTCAGCCAATCTGATGTAATCCATGGTCTGGTTTTCCCTACACTTGAAATGACAAAGATTGGAAGTTACAGCTACTTCCCAGCTCTTGCAGGCACAGCTGCTAGTTCAGAAGGCAAGAACTACACAGGAGGAAGAAGGACTCTTCTATCATGACAGATGGGGTAGACATATACCATAACATTAAAAAAGGAGAAGGGTTGAAAGAGAGAGAAAAGAGCTACTGCTTTTAGTGATAGTCACCGAAAATCTGACTGAGTCTTTTCATCATGCCCTCATTTTCACCTCCAGGGAGGATCTGTTTTGCTATCTTTATAAATTTGGCCACCCCAAAGGGGATGTTGATGTTCTCATTGTTTAAAAGTCAGCCTTGTCTGCACTGATAGAGAGATCTAAGACAGCTCTGCAATAGACCTTGATTTCCAAAAAAATATTGAGCTACAACACTTAAAGGCCTTCAGGTTATCCAAAAATAACTAATAATTTTTTTTTCAGATGTTGATGTGCCTTTGTTCAGTGACAGATTTCTGGAGGCAAATGTTACAGAGTAAACTAATGAGCCATTTCTTGCAACACTTTCAGTTTGGGTTCAAACCGGAAAGCACAGATCCAAGTTCTGCTGCCTTGGGGATATTTTTCAATGTGAGGTTTGGATCCAGCCCACTATAAAGAGCCACTATACATGCAAAATTTTGAGATTGCTGTAGGTTTGGACTCTATCCACTATTAAAGTTCAAAAGGTTTTGTCTGGGTATTTTGACGTGGGCCTATCTCCATTTTAGTTTTGGAAACAAAAAAGCCCCAAATGCACAGAAGAAAAATCCCCCTGCAAATATGCAACTTGCCTCTCATATGCAGAAACAATTTCAGGGCTCTCAGTCCTCCAGGTAGTTACTTATGCACTGACACCCATTGTTTTCAGTGGACTCCCTGGGTAAATAATTATGCGCCTGGGAACAGCCATTTGCAGGATCAGGCTGTTGTAAAATAATACGCTGGTGAAAACTTAAAAGGTAACTGTAACACTGGATTGGATTGGTGTAGACTGTTAGCAGAGGCTGTCTGGATGCAGGCTATTTGTCACTCTCATTCTAGGAAGCAATTTAAAAAAAATACTTTTCCTCACCTTTGATTTCCAGGGCATCTCTTGCTCCCCCTTCTAGGAGGAGACAGTTTGCAAGTGCATGTTAGCAAATTCAAATGCTACAAATGAATTTTACAGTCCTCAGTGCTGGTTATTCTCACCTCATGAATCCAGAAGTGTCTATGAACTTGAAGGATTGTTTTGGGGGGATGATCTCATCTCCCAGCTTTACATATTCTCTAGTTTCGTTTTCCCCTGCAATTCATTCCATGCAGTTAGCTAACAAGCCAGACTTTCCAGAAAAGGACCAACTGCTGTTGCTTTTCTTCCTGTTCCTTTATGTTTACTGCTTGTGTTCATCATCTTGCTGTGAGGCAATATTTTTGTCCAGGGCTAGTAGTTGTTTCTTTTGTTTTTAATATTTAATGCACTTTTCATGTTCTCAAAAGCAGTTTTACTATTCTACAGATCAAATAAATTCCAGCTTTCGGAAATGATTCAATGAAAGCTTCAGCTTCAGAAGCACAGCTGCAAATGAAGCTTTAATTGCCACTTTATATTAAGGGCTGAAAATGTTTAGCTAGTGAAAATGCACTAGTAAATTTGAGAGGTCAGTGCAATAGAGAGTGTGTCTGTCTTCCACAGTGTATAACACAAAAGGTGAGGAAACATTCCTGTGAAGCAGACTGCATGTGATGTGTGACCAAACATGTTTCTATTTTTATCACAGAGATAATGAAAAGTGAACAATACTCTTTCTTTTTGTTGTTAAATCTTTTCTGAGTGTTTTACCATCTTTAGGTATTTATTTTTTTTTTTCTGGTGAAAGGAGATTTTTTTTTTTTAATGGTGTGAGTTCTTTCAAATGTTTTCTGTGTGAAGCTCAAGAAAAATTTGCAGATGTCAGGAACTAGTTCTGAAAGTTCACAACAATTGATGGATCAATTGTAAAAGACCATAATGAGAGTTACAAAAAATCTCCTCAGAACTTCCCTATAGCCCAAATTTCATATTCCTGTTCCAAAGCATGAATGTCAGAAAGCTTCTCAACATGTTCATCAGGCCTTATTTCGCAGGAACAAAACAACATTTTTCTTCCCAAGAGCTTTTCTTGGACAGAAACACAGTATTTGCTAGTTTGAAAAAAACCCCAGAAGTGGGTCATAGGACAACAGAAAAAAACACGGAAAACTACAGCCCCAAATGGTTAAAGCCTTACAAGTCTACAGGCAGGTGGCAAGAAGGTTAGATCCTGGAGTAAGTTAATGCAGTTTCAATAATAGGTGGTATTATTAGCTCAGCCTGTAACTGGTATTCTTATGGGATGTCAAATATGGGATGTTACGGAAATATTTCATTATATCATAAATGGGCTTCTCTGAACTAAATCTCTCAACCTTTTGCCGCTGACTCATCAGTTGTTGCTGAAACACTGTGTCTTTGACATTGCTGCAGAGACTGCCAAAAGCTGGATCAACCAGCGCCAGCTGGTATTTGTGATACAAATGTATTCCCAAAGGGCGTTTGCTTTATTTTAGTTTTCACTATACCCCAGTTATGCACTCGTTCAGGTTGTCTGTTTTGTGCAGTTAAGGGCAATGCAATTCAGGGGGGTTTTGAAAAGAAGTGTCTCAAAAGTCAAGATAAAAAATTGTATTAAGAAAACATTATCTGGAAATTTGCTGTGGCTTTTTACCTACATTTAATAGTGATCCATAAAACTCCCCCAAAAAACCAAAAACTCAACCAATCCCAACGACTGTAACAATAGTCTTGTTCAATTATAATATGGAAAACATGCACAAACTGTTTTAATGCTGATTTTAAAAACATTAGAGCATACAATAATATTCTGTGCCCTATTATGTTATGAAAAGCCTGTCTGATAGTTGTCTAGCTCAGTTTAGAACAGTTTGGAAGAGGATAGAAGAAACAGAAATCACAAGACCTATAATATTTCCTAGCATCCTACTAAAAAGTGTCAACTTATAACAGGAACTATCTTAGAGGCCAAATGACTCAGATGCACACACTTTTAATGACTGCCAGCCAAAAAAGGCAGAATAAATGACACGATATTTATGACTGTGCTGGATCAGTGAAAGAAGCAACGCTTAATTTTACAATCAGTCTGTGGGATTCATTGTCACAGAATGCCAAAACTTTGCACAGGTTAAAAACCAGAGCAGTTCATTCAGGAAAGAAAAGTCCAGCAAGAGCTACGAAATATGAGAGCAAAAACTCTACCTCAAGAACTCCTTAAAGTCATGATGTAAGGAGAATGTTGTGTGAGCTTCTCCTAGCATGCTTCTCCTGCTCCTATACAGGAACAGGAGAGGGGAGGGGGCTCATCTTCCCAGCACTACTGGTGCAAGGTGGTGTATAACTGTTTCTATGAGCCAAAGATGCTCAGTAGCTCATAATTGTGCTAGTGCAAAGAGAAGAGGGAGGAAAATCATTGGATGTTTGCACTGTGGCTCAGTAGTAAAGTCCTTGGTGTGTTTCTTGCTTCTTTTATCCCATTTTCCTAGATTAGATACACCAAGGTCTCTCAAACTTTCTATGGTGCCAGTCCAAACATTCTAGTGATGGAAAATACTTCATTTACCTCCTTTCAGTTTGTACCTGTATCATCCTGTTACAGTTCCTGGTTCTACTTCTGTTGGTATTTTATTGCTAGCTAGGCTCCTGCAACAGGAGGTATACACAGACCACATCAAAGAACAAAATGTTACTTGCAAGTGGGAACTACTACTTTAACAGTAGCAATGACTTTTCTAACATCTGTTGTTTTTCGAAGCATGCTGTGCATTTTATACCCTACTTATCTATGAGCAGAGACTGATTTTTCTTGAAAATTCCTTCACCACAGCAAAGCCAGCAACATGCAAAATAACCTCACAAAAAAGAAAATAATAGGAGACTAATAAATGAGTCTGCACTGGTGTTTTTCAGAGACTGCTCTGAAATGTTGTGCATCACCTGGGTTCCTTTTTCCCATTTCTTCCCCATGCTGTTTTCCTGGCTCCCATGCCCACACAGGCCCAATGTACATGCTCAAGTAAAAATCGAGGGCAGAGCACTGATGAACAACTGCTATTTTCTTTTGCCATCTGATCACAGTTCAGCTACTACTGTATATTGTTTTCTGCCAGTCCTTAACAAAGGAATCCAATCAACAACATTCATTCTGCACCTTGCCTAGTTGGCCATGTCTTTGATGAAATAGCTGACCCTGTATTTCTGAGAGAAGTTATTTTCAGTAATAAATTTTTCTGGTAGCTGGGGAATTGGAATTCACATGATTTATTTCTTTGGAAACAAGTAAGGGTTAATAAGCAAAGATTTGAGGTTATTTAAAATTTCAAATCCACTTTTGCTTTGATTTTTCCAAATCTTGCTGACTATTATGATTTTGGTGTTCAAATGTATTTTCCATGGTCTCCTCACACTCCCAAGTAGTTCTGTTGCATTTTTGTGATTGAGTGTTGTCATTCATTGCTTGAAGTAGGTAACAAGAATTTTGCATTCCTTCAAATAGAAGAACATCCCCAAAGGCTTACTTCAAGTTCTGCTTTGAATTTAAAGCCAAAGTTTAAAATCTGATTATTGCATCTTCTTTTTAAACGTGCTTTTAAGTCTGTTCGCATGTGGAAAATATTTTCAGTTAGAAAAACATAGTTAATATATTTATTCCTACAAACTGAATATGTCACACATGGTACAAGAAACTTTCATATGTATGAAAGCTATCCATATGAGTTTTATTGCTCTTGCTATTTCTTATGTGAGCCTGCTGCTGATGTGGCTAAATAAAATTTGGTCCATCCATCAGTTAGCAACAGACAAGGATTTACGAATGCATATCTCTTCCCATAGGCTCATAGAAGATCCTTCCTATAACTACTGATATTCACTTAGGGACCACATTTTACTTTTTTTTTGTTTTGTTTTGGTTTGGTTTGGTTTTTTTCTGTTGTTGTTTTGTTTTGTTGGGTTATTTTCCCCCTTCTGTGTCCTTAATGTCAGTTTGTTAAAGAGTTTGTTACTGCAAATTATATTGGCCAAAGTCTTATCCCATTTTAGAAACTGCAAACTTCATTTAATTCCTTGGGGTTAAATGGAGCTGTTTCAAATTTATGGCAGTAAAAGGAAGATGAGAATTCTGCCTTCAGTGCTCATCTGTTCTGTATAAACTCCCTGAACTTGCAGAAAAAGGTCTCAAATAAACATTCAGGTAACTGAATGTTATTGACCTTGTTAAGAAAGATTATTATCATTATTGTTGTTATTGTTACTATTTCTTATTATTATTTGAGTAAGTAGACTTAAACTGAGGAGGACATGGTCACATGCTCTTTTAGGCTACTGACTTCAGAAAATCTGGTAAATGGATTGAGGCAGAGTAAGCAAGTGGAGTGCTAGGACTAGTGCTAGGGAGAATTCAAGGTCAGGTCTGTTTTGATGAGCTCATCTTGGTTCCTTCAGTCATCCTCACTGTGGGTGGTAACTGTCTGAGTTCCCCAAAGCGTTTACAGTTGAAGTCATCTTAAGACAGGTGGATTTACTTTGAGTCCTGCCAATTTCATATTTATTTTCCTTGAATTCCACCATAGTTCAAATTGTCCTACTGTTACCTTATGAAGAGAGATACTTGCCAGAAACCTCCCCTTCTAGTATCTCTGTTGGAGAAAAGGTGTTGCATATTGACTCCTGGATTACTTACTAAAAAAACCCAAAACCCACAACCACAAACCAAAACAAATTAACAAGTTCAAAGAAACTAAAAAAACCAAACAAACAAGCAAAAAAACAACCCTGGCAAACCCCAAAAGTTTTTGCTTATCTGTATAGGGTAGTTCTCATGTGGGGAATCAAATCTCTCAAGCAAGATGATCAGTCACTACCCAGTAATGATTGTAATCTGCACTGCAGTGACAGCTTTAGCTGTATTAGGTGAGACTTCCCAAACTGTGAAGAATGTGGTTTTGCAGGACACTTAGGCATGTCCACGATTCATTTGTACTGATGAACTAACTGCTAAACATCTCCTAAGTGTTTTAATTACGTACAGAAGACACAATCATTTCTTCAGCTACAGTTTCTAGCATCTCTCCAGCCTGGCCATGGTCTCCTGTCAGCCTGTTGTTCTTACCTCTGTGGGAGAAGCCCTGGGCCCAGGCAATTACTGAGTGCACTGGGAGAGCACAAAGGCACAAACTTCATACCCAACTATACCACATTTATAACCACAGGGTAAACTTGAATTCAATCCTTCTGTCACATTTATAACTTGAATTTCAAAGCCCTTGCCACATTAGAAAGAAAGTGCTTATTACAGGATTTCTGGTAGTTTCTTAGGGCTGCATTATGGCTTCTCTGATGGGGTTTATGTAGACAAAAGAAATGATGAGCAGCTCTGCAAGGGACTGTTTTGATACAGTTGGGAATTTTAGCTGTCTTTGTATTAAAATTTGGAGATGGCTCCTACACATTCTTCTCGCTGCCTAGAAGTTAGGCAAAGAAGAGAAAGGCAGTTAAGCTTTAGAGAAGAATAAAGACAATAAAAAAACTCAGGCAGAGATTAGAAAATAACAGAAACACCATTTGAGAGAAAATGAAAACAGTTGGTACATGACTTGAAGGCATTTCAGCTTCTCAACTGGTTGCACGTGTAGACAGCTTTGACACAAATATTTGCTTGCCTAGATTTATAACAAAATGTACCCAAAAGGATGACAGGCATTACTGTAGACTCAGGGACTGAGGTAACCCAGCCAAAATAGCAGAAATACAAGGCATTCTGGGAGCACATGAGGAGCACATGTGCACTGCTGTGCTTACCCACTTTCCCATCTACACAGAAACACACTCACATGTAATTCATGTGTATGTGCCCTGGTATCTTTCCCAAGCACCTCACACTTTAAATGATATATACACCCTTATATGTATGTGTGAATATACATACAGGTACTTATGCATTTACTGTACTGTATGTTCATATGTTCTATGTCTGGCATTGGTATATTTCCCAAAATGTATCCCTCTTGGACCTGGAACAGCTCTTATTGTGTGGCAGGGACAGCAGTGGCCACCAGTATTCAGCCACAGCTGCATGTGGTGTTCCTCTTTCATCAAATAGTACCCAAGAGAGAGCAATGCTGCCATGCTTTTCTGTCTTCAAGTATGAAAAATCCCCCCACTTTCTGCTGGGGCTGGGGTCAGCTGCGAGCCATCATCTGGGAAATTTAGAATAGCATGTATAATTTAATGAAATCTAAAATAATTTAAACCCCTAAAACATACAGCATGGAAAGTGACTTTATGTATTGGATGTGTTCATGATCTATGGCTCGCAACATACACGGGACTGGGCGTCTGCAGGACGAGGAGTGCTCGGAGGAGCCGGCGCTGGGTTGGAGGTGTGCCAGGCACCCAGTGCTGCTGCCGTGGCCTGGGGGAGTGTTTGTGTCTGGGGGCTTGGCACAGCCCCACGGCCAGGACTGTGCCAGACACAAAGCACAGCCCCACGTTCAGCTTCCCCAGCCACCGAGCTTTCTAAATCTGGAGTGTTGTTTCAGGGCTGCCTCTTGTAATAATGGTGGGAAGATTATCTGCTGTGGTTTATGCATGTTTTTCTATGACATGAAAAAGGATTTTTGTAATTCTGTAGATTGTTTCTGTTTCTCTTTTTGTTCTGGTCTTTCAGCTTTTTTTTTTTTTTTTTTTTTTTTTTTGTATATCTCTCTTTTTCCTTTTCTCTTTTCTTCCTTTGCCTTGTTACTGTAAGGGTTGAAATGAGTGAGACTCCTAATACTTACACCCTAAATTTGAGGTCACTTAGTAAAATATTTACTGAGCCTCAGGGTCTGGTCTGTTAAAAAACTTTCTTATCACGAGAAGGACTTAAAGCACAGATATCAGTATGATGTTTATTAAACGTCCTCTTGAAAAATTTAAGATGAATGTAAACATTAGTCACCTACAGCCTTAAGTTTGGCTGGCAATTTATTTCATGAAAAGTTACCTTAGAAAAAAGTTGGGTTGATTTCATCTCACCTTGCTTAAATCATATACTGTGCAGATGTTTACTCCAAGCTTGTCCCCACAGCCTCTTTTTATGGCTAATGCAGTGAAATAGGCACATTCTTCCTGAGATTTATTAGGCTGATTTCAGACTAAGAAATTGCACTCTAGAAGATCTTGACTATTGCATGACTTGCTTCAAGATGACTTTTGCTCCTAAATATTATAGCTGCACCAAACAGAAACTGAAGGACATCAGTAGCTGGAAATCCAGTCCTAAAAAGTGAGTCATAAAATAGAATTCAAAAATCTGCATTGATCTGATTACCCTCATGTAGTTTGATCCTTTAATGCTTGCTGACAATTAATTCTAAGTTGTCTTTTTAAAGGGTTTCAATATCAGCTACAGAAAGATATCCTCCTTCTCTTAACTCTTTCTTGGGTAAAGAAATATACTTGCACTCATTATGCTCACTGAAAAAACTCCAATCTATCAAGCATCAGTTTTCTGTCATTTAGATTCACTTACTTATTAGAAATATAAATTGAATAATTGTTTACAGTGATTTATATTTGTAGATGTTTGTCTAGTTAACATTTAACTCTTAGTGGAGCAAGGTCCTAAAATGTCTCACTGAAAATAAAGTTGGTTATATCAAGAGGTGTGATCATCAACAGCTGTTTCTAACCAATAGGTGTTGGTTGGACTGACTTCTGTCAGGAACCATCCATTTTCTTTTTGCTTGACATTCTTGATGCTGTTTCCCTGAAAGTTTTTTTTTGAATGAAACGTTTGTATAAATAAAATCCAGATTTTTTTGTCGAGTTTATGAATCCACATCCTAAGGACGACGTGAAAATCAACTGAATAGCTCACTAAAGTAAGAACGAGATTTAAACTCAAAAGATCCAACATATATATATATATATATATATATACATATATATATATGTACACACACACACATAAGAAAACCTCTGCTCATGATTGGAGCTGAGAACCTTTTGGCTCCTATGATAGAGTAGAACTATTAAACTTTCTTCAAACCTTCAGAAAATAATACTGACTTTTCCCAAGCATAACACAAATGATGTCTGCTGTGGCCCTGTATTTGGCCACATGGAGCTCGTGGTGCCTGCTGTTGGACAGTTTCAGTCAAGCTGTCACAGTGGAATGGGAACGTGCTGTCACGAGGTGACACTCCAGGAGAACGCCCAGCCCGCCGTGGCAGACAGCTCTGGTGATGTCCGTGGCTGTGGTAGGGGATGCAGGCAAGGAGAGCTTTTGGCTCATGGTCTCTGAGATGGAAATTTAATATCCTTCAGAAGCACCCCTGTGTGAGATGCTAAAGATGCCCTGATTATTAGAGCTGGTTGAAAATTTTCCAGTGGAATGCTTCTCTGTTGGAAAATGCTTATTTTACAGAATTGAAACACTTCACAGGAACATGTTGATTCCATTGAAAGTTTCAATGGAAAGCAGGCAGGCAGGCTGTCCAGGAAGCCTGTGCTCCTGGTCACATGCCAGCCTAGGCTTCCCTGGCTCCCTGCTCTCCAGGCAGCTGCTCCTTCAGATTCCTGACATCCTGACCAGGCCTCTGCCTCAGCAGTGGGGTGGCTGGGGGGAGAGAAACATAAAGGGGGGGGGGGGGCACTGTTCCCCTGACAATCACTTCTTTCCACAGAAAAGAAAGTCTGTTTTCTAGGCTGATCAACCAACAAGGTGATACTGACAATATTTATTTTTGCTTGCACATCACATACTTACAAATATGATCATAGGTAGAAAGAATTCAGTGTATACACACTGAAGTAATGATGCAGCTGTTAGTGCTTGATGCATTTATTCCCTATGATAGGCACCAAAAAAAGGACATATTCACTGTGCAGACTGTCAGGATGGTGAAAACAATTCACATTTTATCTCTGGACATACACAGAGTTGTCTCAGTAGAAACCCATCAAACAAAAGAGGTATCTGTCCAAATGTGTATATATATGTGTGTTTGTATACATATGTATATGTGTGTGTGTATATATTCACACACTTTATTTATTTATTTATTTATTTAGTCTGTATTTATTGTCAAATTTGCTCAAGTGAGCGTAACTGACCTCATTTTTTTCTCATCCAGCCAGATTTAGAGGGAAAAGAAAAACTGTTTGATTAGAAATGCCATTTACATATTTTAGTAGACACCATAGGGATTTCTAAGCCAGCTAAAAGAACCTTCCATACATTCTGGTTAATATGCCTGCTGACTTGAGTTTTGTCTGAATGGTCATAACTTGAGCTTAGAATTCTGGTTTGGGCCATGTATGGTATGACAGGCACCTGGAGAAATCAGTTGTCTCATCACTGCTCACACAGACTGTGTCTTCATGCAGGTTCTATTGGCATGTGCAAGCTAATTGTGCAAGCTACTAATATGGAATTAATTTTTTCTGAAGTATTTTGGGTGATTTAGATTAAACAAAGAAACAAACAAAAATGTTCCAATGTATGTTCTTTATGTTACCACCTGTGGAGAAATATATATAAGCTATGAGGTTTTATGTGCACATGCTTACAAGTTTTGACTTGCATTGAGGTGTCACACTGCTGATCATTTCTGTGCTATTTCCTCATATTTGGTAGGTGGCACACTTACAGTACATCCAATCAGTGAATCAATAAATAATGAAACCTGTATATTAAGAAAAGTTTAACAAATAAGTGCTCATAATGAAAGTCAGTGTTGTGGGCTTTTCCTCCATGGTTTCACTGGCAGTCGTGCTTTTGATCTGGGAGCTGTTAGGAGCTGTTGCACCACAGATGAAAGGAGTTAGAAAATTCCATATCATAATGCAGTTAGATCAGTAATTCATGGAGCAGGTAATTCGCAATGACTTGCTGGTCCTTTGATTGCACACGGTTTATGACTATTAGCAGTTTCCCCTTTCAAATTTGTATGCTTCCATACTTCCTTTCTGACCTCTTTTTCATCATTTATAGTCCAATTTGGTAGTGAAAAAACATAACTGGTGCTCAAGAGCATGGCTGTCATTCAAACCTCAATGCGTTAGTGAGCAGTTTGACATTTGTGACTATGAAAAAAAAACATTAAGCAGGTGTACAAAACACTAACCAGGTCCCTTGAACAATGCTTTATGGGATTCACAACTTGCCTCTAGGCTATAAACCTGATTCAGCCTGAGTTTTCAAGGTAGATTTAATCTTGATATTTACACAAATGTACCTTACATTAGGACATAATTGCAATGTCAATGATAGAAACACATTTCACATGGAAGGTCACAGGAAGAGACGTGTTACTGCAGGAGATTTGCAATGATATGTTGTTTGGGGTTTTACCATTATCTGTCCTCAGTTTGTAAAATCAAGGGCTGCATCTTCAGCCTCAGTAAACTGGTTTGCTCAGAGGGGTCCTGGCTCTAACAATTTCTTGCTACTCTTCTAAGGGAGTAAGGTTCAAATTAAAACAAACACACAAAAAAATTGCTATTTAATCACTTTTAACATAGTCATCTGCTGTACAGGTGTGCACATATCAAATTTTATTTCAGTTATACTTACCAGGTTTCTGGGAACTGATGTTGCGGCTTTACAAAGGTAGAGAGATTTCTACAAGCTGGATGAATAACATCAGGTAAACATGTTAAAAGAAGTTACTGTTTTGTCTCTAAAGGACTAATGCTGAAGTTGCTAAAAAAGGGCCCCAGAAAGAACATTGTAAACATTTGAGTAGTCAAGTACGAATAAGAACTGTGAGTCGGAGAACGAAACAGTTCTTTAAGGTGTTCAATTAAATAATATTTATATATATATGAATATAAAAAACTATGTCAAAGTTCTCCCATGGCGTTCCCCCCAGCTTCCAGTAGGCAGTAGGTTAGGCACTTCCTTCACCAGAGGGCATCCGGATCACAGTGCTTAGTAGCCATTGACAGACATATCCTTCATGAATTAGTCTAATCTCCTTTTGAACCCTGGTGTACTTTTGGCTTCTGCAGCATCCTCTGGTAAGGAGTTCCATGACTTAATTGTACATTGTAATGAAAAGTGCTTCCTCTTGTTTGCTTGAAAATTGTTCCTCAAAGTTGTGAGTGGAGGCACTTGCCTACTTGTATCTGCTCTCTTTTGTTTAGAAGACAGAGCTAGTTAGTCTGTTCAAAAGTCTTATCCTTTTGTTTCTTATGACAAAAAATCTACAGCTAACAAAGAATGACATTTTTAGACTGCTTCAATACCAATGTATATGTACCAAATAGCAGAAAATACAGGTAATTCAATTGTGAATACTTTATTTTGATATTGTGCCTGGGGTTGGCGTGACACTTGTGAATTCTGAAAGCAGGATTAACATAGGAAGACTCTGATAAATGTTTTCAACACATGTGCACACACACGCCCATGGACATTATCAGACTGTTTGTGAAGTGATGTGTGCTCATGCCATTTGTGTAGCTTTTTTTTTTTTTTTTTTTTTTTAATTGAGAAATGTAGAAAGATTTTGTGGGCAAAATGTGGCAAATGGAAAATGTGGAAAAGACCAAAAAGACCACACAGAAAAACTGTTTGAAAACTCAGAACTGGCAGCAGCTTGTGAGCAATAATAGCAAAAAAAAGTGAACATTTGCCTCCTTCTCATCTTCTCTTTTGTTTTGGACAGCATTGCCAGGTGGTGTCCATGCCCCTTTGAAATGGCTGACACAAGGACAGTCCCACATCAACAACTGAAAATGTAAGATGACTTACATATTTTGCTGCTTGTGTCATGCTATGAATTTAGTTTTGCCTTTTTTTCTTCTTGGAAAAGATGACAAAAGTTTTGTTCAACTTTTTGGGAAGTTGAGGGAAAAAAGTATGTTGTTTTAGGATTACAGTATATTTTCTAGATCCAGATGAAGGCTTCCCTGCTTTTGCTGTTCTCTCCCTCTAGCAAAAAAAAACCCCCAAAAAAACCTAAGAAGAAAAAGAAACATACAAGCAAATACATTAAAATTTAAAAAATCAAATGTACAAAATAGTTAAATATTTTTCTAGAAAAAGTTTAAAATGAAACATGAAGCCTGGCATTTTGATATATTCTTGTATAAATTATACGCAGAGTAGATTATTTTCCTAACATACTTTTTTGACATGTAAATTATTAAGTCAGAATATTCTTTTCCTCCTCCCTTTTGTATCTTTGTTCATTCCCTTTTCTTTAAGTACCACTAATTTTTGCTCACAGGTCTACAAAAAAATTCAACCTTGACTCCTGGCCTTTCCATGTCAAAGCCTTATTGAACAGGCTGGATGTAGCTCAGTAGGCACACAACAAAACAAGCCAAATTTTTTTTCTAACTTGATAGGAAAATAAACGCCACATTTGTTTTATTCTTTTTTTTTTTGATCTCCTTACTTGATTTCCTGTTTGATAGGGCATAAGCCCATTGACTGTTATTGCTAGGAGACCTTCAAAGCAAATAGTATTTGTTTTGTTAATGTAAATACATTTCCTAACATAGCAAGGCCCTAGTCCTTACTAACCTTTGAGGCAATTCTGTGGAAGAGTAAAAGGAGGAAAAATTTTAGAGACACCTTGATGTTTTACGCCTCACTCTACATTAAACCACTTTTGGGGGCTGAGGATGGTGGGCTATAAATGAAATTGCTGAGTAATGACCTGCACAAATGATTTGGGGTTCCTTTTCTCTCCAAATTAATACTTCTAAGTACTGAAATATCTGATAAACTCCAACTATCCAAAGGGCCATTGGTTACTGACAAAGTAAAATTAAAATTTGTCTCTGGGTAAGAAAGAGGTCATCTTCAGGATGTAAATGAGTGATATTCTATCGAGTCTACTTACTGTTTATATTATATTATTGGATATTTTCTGGGTTGTCTTCTAACAGAAAGAAGAGTTGAGGTTTTCAATGAATTGAAATCAAATTATTATAACCTCATTGACAGAAAAAAAAGTTTTTAAAAAATCCCCCAAAATCTTAATATTATTATTTTTCCTGCTAGATTATACTCCAACTTTAAATGATTTTCCGTATTTGATGATGAATGTATTGACAAATGTCTTCAAATATGAATTTACTGTTTTAGATGTGAGAAAGAGTAGACTCTTCTCAAAAAACCCCAAACTTGAGAGCTGGTGCTATTACAAGTTTAACTTACAAAGGTTTTGAGGCATTTTTAAGACTTCGACTTAAAAAAAACCCCACAGTGTTTGAGCAAAATAGCTGATTTGAGGTTGCATTATGAAGACTACCAAGACTGTTATAAAGTGGGAGTTGAAACAAAAGGTAAACAGTGTCTTTTTTCCTAGGAACAGGGAACATTTACTTAGTTTACCAAAACAGCTCTTGGAAACTGTTGGAAAATATGCCCTGTAGCTTAGCAAGCCTAAAGAAAACAATTTCATAAACATAGATTTACTTTTTTTTGTTGCTTTGCAGGGTGAAAAACCCAAGAAGGATTAGTCCTCTGTTCAGAATATTGGCTGTTTCTTGCAGGTGTTTGGTTTTGAAAATGTTTGGGCAGAACACCAATAATTTGGTTTATGGATTACAGTATTGCCCAGTTTCCTGCATGTTATTGCAATGTGGAACAATACCATTAAACTACCCCACATCTGCTATGAACCTTTTCTGGGTTTTTTTTTTGTTTTGGTTTTTTTGTGTGTGTGTTTTTGTTTTTGTTTTTGTGGTGGGTTTTTTTGGGGGGGCGTGTTTTTGGTTTTGTTTTGTTTTGTTTTGGTGGAATTTTTTTTTTGGTGGATTATTTTTGCCTTTTTAGACTGTGTGTCTCTTCACAAAACATTTAAGTGTGTCTTGGTCAGTTACCTCAGCTGTTTACCCAAGCAGCTACAGGACATCTCTTTCAAGATAGCTTACAGGCACATCACATTTCACCTTCCTGAAGGGGAGGAGGACAGGAAACTTAATTTTGAAGGTCAGCATTACCAAAGCTTTCTGATTTCCATAAAGATGCCAGACAGTGACATCATATCTACTCTCTGTTCCTACGCTTTATGGCTGGAACTTCATTGCATGATGGAAATGTTGCAGGAGAATGACTGATCTTGACTTTCACCAGTGCTGTACTAAGCAAAAGTAACAAATGGTGTCATTGCTGAAGCCTGTGAAACAATATTTGTAGTCATGGTTGTAGCTGGAGCCAACGACAGAGGCACTGAACCAGAACCTACATAGAACCCAAACCTTGCCAATGTCACATGTTATTTTATTTATTTGTTTTAACTTGACTAAGTAGGGTTTTGATCATTTAACCATGGCCCCTGTTCATAAGAGTCCTATGGGCCTGTAAGCAAACAACTCTTTGGTGTTTTTAAATATGATTTCAATTAAATATTGTTATTCAGAACAAATGTTTTCACCTACCACCTCCTGCAACTGCAATCTGTGCTTTTGCTTTCAAGTCTGTTATAGCGAACACAGGTTAAATGACCACATAAAATAATTAACAGTGACCTTGTGTAAAAAACAAATACATTCACAAATAAGACTGAAAAATCCTTATCTCTAGTCTTGTTGACCAAAGCAGCATTCTGTTGGCCAAATTCTAAAGTACTGGGTTTTGAACTATGACTGTAATAATCTTCCCTAGAATTGAATGCAGGCCACTTGCTGCACGGATACATTCTCAGCTGAAGGGTGCATGTTGGAAGTGATTATTAGTGTTTTTAATTATATCACAGCAAGTACTATAACAAGTAGATACATTATTTTTTTCAGTTCCATTTCTCAGCCATTCATTCTGTATAAAAATGTGGCTGTGTTCTGCTCAACACCTGACACATGCTTCTCAAAAATGGCTCCATTTCAAATGTAAGTGAAGTGATCCCTGCACAGAAGGCCTAATGTACAAAATTATTGAACCCTCATGTTTCTGATGGAAGTCAGGGTGAGTTGTTACTTAAAATCCTTTCTGGACATTGCCACCTTATAGTGTCAATTGTTTGGGTAAAAAAAGGCTATATGGTACATATATGTTATTATATTTATATTCTTTATGCTAAATCACAGTGAAATTACTAATGAAAAAAAATCCAAAAAAACCCCCCAAGGAATAGTGCAACTTGTAAAATGAAGCTTTTGCTAAGTACTCTCAGTCTTCCTAGCTTTACTAGAAAAGCTGCCATGAGCCATCCTTTTAATAACTTTAGGAAATATAATGTTACAAAGTTACAAACATTTATAAAGGCCCACTAAATGTTATGTCAAACTTAAGGATCTGACCTTTTTAACCTCAAAACTACAGACGTTTTAACTAACGTGCGTTCATAAAAGAAATGTTGATAGACCCTTAACTCTTGTGAATCCAGTGATTACTGGCATAAAGAAAAGAAATAACACATTCTGCAACATGTTACAATAAATCTGTATACAACTTAGTTTATAGATTTGTAAGTTTTAGATTGTCATGATAGTTTTCTGTGTTTATCAAAAACATTTTAAAAAGCCCCCCAAAACAGTAAGCAAACCTGGAATACCACAAACCAATCAATAAAGTTTAAAAGTTCCAGTGAAGCTAACCTATAACAGGTCCTTGTTTGGAGAACATGCTCAAGAAACACATGTGCCTTTAAGAGGTCTTGAAAGAATTTACACCCATGGACCATTACCATTTCCAAACACCCTGCAGCTTTACCAGCCCAACATGTGCTGACTGTATATCACCATGACCCTTTCACTAAAGCTCTTTTGACTGGAGTGCTTTTAATACCCACTTTCTCAGCTGAGCTCAGGAGTGATTTGTTTTACATGCCACATTAATCCTTTCCACATTTTCTGGATGAGGCAACCACAATTCCACTTGTGAGGTGTTTCTAAAACACAGTTATAGGAATAAAGCAGCAGGGTCCCAGACTTGACAACTTCCCTTCGGGCGGCTGACAAAGTGGGCTATCGTGGCTGGTGTGGGAGCTAGCACTTGTGCCCGGCAGCCAGGGTGGCCTGCTCTCCATGGTTAGTCAGAGGCCCAATTATTGTTGGCAATTCAGCCACAATTAAAACCCTGTAGGGATCTACGTAGATTTAATGTCCAATGAATGCTGATGCAGATTAATAAAATGCAGCTCGTCTTTTATAAGCTTAAGATGAAATGCAACAGAGAGAAACAGAACTGAAAGTATAAATCGCAGCTCCGTAAAACCCAAGAAGTTTATGCCTCACACCTACGTGATTGGAGGAAAAGAGCGTTTTATAAATGGGCAATTAGTGTTCAGTGTACTGGCTTTTATTATGTGGTAATTTTACAGTTTTCACTTTAAAGACACCCCCAAAAAATCAAAGGCCAAGTGAATTTCTGTTGTATACATTTATGAGCTTTCTGCATTTATAATGTTAGCTCAATCTTACTAATGTTGGGGTATGAAAATTTAGTGTTGTCAACAAGGCTAACAGAGTGGACCAACCAATTATAAAACTGTTTTTACATGTCAGCGCTGTGCACATTTTATTAACAAGTTAGTATTATACTCCATTTTTTATGCGTTAAATCGAACTGTACAAGTAACTGCAGGACAAAAATTATGCTTCTACGCAATTTAATTTATTGCTCTTCCCCCATAAATTTTACTTACAAGTTCAATGGTCTGAGCTGAACTATAAATTAGAGTGAGGTGAGTCTTATATATAACTTGATTTACTCTGGTAATTTCTGAAGGAAGTATCTGAATCCACATGCCTGTCTACAATTGTCTTTACAGCAAGATGAAGCAACAGTATAAAAAAAGCAGTGGCTGATCAAGAGTTCTCTGTTAAAGGCTTTTATGGTCACACACAAGATTGTTCAACAAAACTTCAAATAAAAAAAGTAGCTTCATGAGCCATTCATGCTGTGTGGCAGGTGTCACCAGATGGTGACATTTCAATCTTCCAGACTTTTTTTTTTTTTTTTTAATTTAAGCATGTAAATAAATTTTCATTCCTGGATACTAATTTTTATTCCTGCTATACTATTTTTCTAAATTTGTGTTATTAGAGTTGTGTAAGAAGGGAGCTGTGTTATCGGAAGGTGAGTTTGCTATTTGCTTTGATCTCATACCAAAATCTCTTCAGGTGGAATTGTTGCTTGTAATCCCAATTTTGCTGATGAGCTGAGACTGTTTAATAAGGGAATTACTTGCACATTGATTTCAGTTTCAGTATTTATTTATATGTGTAAATAAACAAAGTTATACTTAGAATATAACCAGAGACCACATATCTGATTTCCCTGATCTGTGAAGACACCTGCAATTTCTCTGCAGGGCGACAACAAAGATGTCTGCACAAATTTTCTTTCTTTAATTTGCAATGAGATATTTGTTCATCTTTTAAGATATGCTAATTTTAAGGTATGCTAATTACCTGCAGCTGGATGCTGGGGGCACTCAGCTTTTTTACGGGTCTCCTGGGCATCAAGTAGAACCTCTCTGCCAGCTTTGCCAGCTGTACCTTAAGACTTTGTTGACTATACTTTTCTCAGGTTTTCCTCTTTTCTCACTATATGATGGTGGCAAGCTCAGAAACACAGAAACATCAGCAGATCTTCTTCACAATTTCTTTTTGAGAAAGTATTACAGCTGTAGAAGCTCTGACCCTGAACTCACTCTTCCCACCTTCATCTGACTGGCTATTTCAAATAATTCTCAAAGCCCTTGGGCAAGAAGTATGACGGAGCCACTGTTTGTTGATAGTAAGATACAGAGGGCAATGTGAAGTATTCAAGAAATAAATTTTGCTGTCATTGAGGAGCTGTTGGATCTAGTGAAGAAGTGAGAACACACCATTTGTGATGTAATGCTTGTCATTTCCCCAGGACATGGACCATGTTCCAGTATTACCTGCGACCTGAGTGCGGACATTCCCTCCAGCAGGGAAGAGCTGATATGTTGTATCAAAAGCCCAGGAGCACTTTGAGTCATTCTAACTTGTGTCTGAAGCTTCTTTTCATGATCTGCATTTGCGGGAGACTGCATGGGTAGCAGCACTCTGCACTCCAAAATGAAAAGGACTACCTTTCATGGAATAACCAGTCAACTGAATATTGCCAGTCATGGAGCAACCCCATTTCACAGAATTAAAGTATCATGGTGTGATGGTTTAATCACGTTCTATATTTTATTTGACTGGAAGAATATAAAGCAAACCAGGCTCATCTTTAAATTACAAAGATAGTTTATTAATACACACAAAAACAACAAGAAAAGGGAAAAAAGACAACAACAACAACAAATGAAACTTCTAAAACATCTTTCTTTCTCTTTCTAAGTTTTTTACCTTTTTTCACTCAACATAAAAAGACATGACTTGCAACTTCAGCCAGTTTTACCATTTTAAAAATAACCTTTTATCAGTTCTTTTAGGAAAGGAGTCTCTCTGGGTTCTATATAGACATACTATACCCATTAGCAGTTTTCTCAACACTGCACATAGGCCATATTTGCTTACTGGGGTACTGTTTAAGGATGCCTCCTCTAGTATGACACAAAGATTCTCTTTTTCTATTTCCAAAATCATCTCAAGACCCAAAAACAAATCTCCTCTTTCTTTAGGAGCAAAAAAAAAAAAAGCTTCATATCACTTTTAACTAGAACCTTACATCCCCCCAAAAGCATTTATATGTTACAGGAAACAAAACCAGTTCAGTCTTTATAGTTTACCAGAAATGTCCAGCCAAAATTAGGCCACTCCTTGTCCTTTTGCCTTAAAGTCCTTTTCACTCTTCCCTTACCGACTGTAGCTTCATGCCGTGTCTTTCCATAGTTCCTTCGCTATAACTGTTCTTCTTCCGGAGAAAGATGATGTTTAGGAAAATCCATTTGCTCACAACAAAAGGTTAAACTTTTCGGGCTGTCGGGCTGCCCACGTGGCTCTGCAGCGGGAAACTGAGTCGTTTAGAAGCCGTGCGCTGGTTTCTTCGGCTTGAAAAGAATAGCAAGGGCGAAGGGGCACTCCGTCCGAGCTCTCTCTCTCTCTCTCCATGCTGTCCGCCTCTCCGCGAGACAGCGGCTCCTAAAGCTCCGACCCGGCCTGCCCCGGCTCCGGCAGCATTGGGGCCCGGCCCGGCCCGCCCGGCCCGCCGCAGCCGCCCCGGGGTGGGGGGGGGGGCACCGAGGCCGGCCGGCCCGGCCCGGCGCGGCCGCTCCCTGTCCCCGGCCTGCCACACCGCGAGACGAAGAGAGCCCGCTCCTCCCCCCACCCAGCCTTTTTAAGCATTTCGCCGAAAGTCGCAGCTTGTCTTTTACTGGATAAATTACTTGTCAATCACACAAACTGACCCCGATTGGAACAAAATCAGGCTTTTCCTAGCCTATGACACATGGAGTCATAGTTTGGGTTGGAAGGGACCATAAAGATCATCTAGTTCCAACCTCCCTGCCATGGGCAGGGACACCTTTCACTAGACCAGGTGTCTCAGGGCCCCATACAACCTGGCCTTGAACACTTCTGGTGTTTGGGGTGTCCATAACTTCTCTGGGCAATCTGCTCCAGTGCCTCACAACCCTCAAAGTAAATAATTTATTCTAAGTATCTAATCTAAACCTACTCACTTTCAGTTTGAAGTCATTCCCTCTTCTCCTGTCACTACATGCTTCATAAATAGCCTCCCTCCAGCTTTCCTGTAGGCTCCCTTCAGGTATTGGAAGACAATAAGGTCACCTCAAAACTCTCTTCTTTCCAGGCTGAACAAAGCCTATTTTTCCCAGCCTTTCCTCACAGGAGAGGTGCTCCACCCCTCTAATTGGTGGCCATAAGTTTCCTGAAAGGTTACCTCTGTGGTACCCTCTAAAGACTCAACTCTTCCCAAAGAGAAAAACAGTGAAGTTCAGGCAATGATTCCTGTGGGAACAGAACAGACTGCATGGTCCTTGGATCACCATGCTCCTTTACAGCTGTACATGTGCTGCCCTGGACCCCCTTTGGCAGGCTCCAGGCAGATTGGCACAGTTCTGCAGGACATCAGCACTGTGCACTGATATTCTGTCCAAGCCAGCAGAGCTCTGGTCATAGGACACTGTGTCCACACTGACCAGCCTTGCTCACTGGCTCAGCTTACACCGAGCGTTGAGCTGACACTGCATCAGCCCGTCTGCTCTTGGAGCTGGCTGGTTCAACACCAACTTGGCTCCTCCTGCCAGAGCACAGGCACTGCCCTCAACCCTAAAGGGTTGGTATGCACTGGTTTGACCACTCTACCTTTTCCCATACCTGTACCTTTGGCTCTTGAGGAATAATTTTATTTCCTGAATTTTCACTGACTTTTCTTTCTTTTTATTAAAGAGTCTCCCTTCCATAAAAAAAGCGATTTTATACACATTGAGGGGAACAGCCCCTCACACTCCTTCCAATAGGCCTAACCTATTAAAATTATTTGTAGCCACCTATACATGGTAACATCACTTATTGTATGTCACCGAAATTAGTCACAGAAAATTCTGGGCTGTAAATACTATCCAGACAAATATCTTTTCAAGATGATAGTCTAGATTGAACGGAAGAAAGCTTCTGATTCCTTTAGCAAGACACATTCCTGAAGTTTTGAGTGTATGTGGGTTTTTTTAATATCTACCCAAAATGGGAATATTTTATCAAACAACTTGTTTTGTAGAGCAAACAGAAATATATCTTAATCTGCTCATTTTTGGAAATTATTACGTATAGGCTTGGATTGCTTTTATTTTTATTGTTTTCAGTAGCCATTTAATATGAGCTTTCTGATTACTCGCACCTCAAGATACAAGTTGTGATTGTAAAAAAGACAACATGAAAATAGCAATTGTTGAGCTTTTTAAAAACATCAGATAGCTTTTGATCACTTTCAAGATCACATACTTGCGGAATTCTTTTATATGCCAGTTCAAAAATCAACTCAGCTGTATTTTGTGTTGGTATATAATCTGAGCCACAAAAATTGCCTACTTCTCTTTTGCCTTTGGGCAATTTTTCAATCTTAGCTAAACCAAGTCCATAATGTACGCCTGCTGGCCAACATTCCAGGTAAATGAATAGCTTTTAAGGAAAAATTATGCTGTTTTTCAAAAGCTTGACATTTTTAAAATGCAAGTCCAGAATTGAAACCTTCAATAATTTTTCCATGCCTATATGTTGCACGCAGAAAAATGTTGCACAAATGAATACATCTGGGATTATTTTCAAGCTGTTATTTCCCACTAGGGAAAATATTTAGAAATAAGGCTCATTTTTTTTTCTGTGCTGAAACTACAAAGAGGCCAGCCATCTTGATGCTTTTCCAGATTTTTTTAATGGTTTTACTGATATTGTATAGTGACTTTACTGCCCTGTTTTGTATGCCCTTATACTCACCAATAGTAAGCATTTATGTTGGGCTTATTCCAGTTTTTAAATCTGTTTTGTGGCATTTATGACCTAAAGCTAATAAGGACATTCGGCATTTTCTTGTAAAATATTGAAAATACCTTTTACCATGAAAATAAGAGGGAAATGTTTTTGGAAAAAAAAAAAAAAAAAGAATAAAGAAGAAAAAAAAGAAGAGGCTTAACCAAAGGCAGGAATGGAACGGCCCTTATTTTAAACTCAGGCTTTGCCATAGCAGTAAAGTGATGTTTTTAGGCATCAAGGAACTGGCAGAAGCTCATCAAGCCCAAAAGGAACCCAGCAGAGATTTGGCAATACCTAGGTATAAAGCTGTATTACTAGACCAGGTTAGGTGAAAAACTTTTAATGAAATGAATCTTTGTAAAAATGTGAGCTGGTTGAAAACGAAATTTTCCCACAGAAAAGGGTTTGGAATAATTTTTGGATGTTAAAAATCTAGAAGGCTTTTTCATTGATCAAAACTGTCTATTTTTATTCTCTTTGTAAAACTGTGACCTGCTTCTCTGGCTTAAAATTACTTTGCCCTTTTGGAAACCAAACCAGCTGAAACATAAAACATGTAACTAGTCTCACATAAGAAATATTTTAGCATGTAATTAAGCACAATGCTGCTTAGGATGAGACTTAAAGAAATATCTCATGATTTTAAGTTGGGTTTTCTCCATGGTCTTTTTTTCCCCTCAGAAGTGTGAACATTGTTATGGAGCAGAAATCTGATTGCTTTCTAGTGTGTGTTCAGTGATTTCATATCCCTCAAGTGTCTTTTCTGGGGCTTATCTAAGGGCATAATCCTTATGCCCATTTTAATCAGACTGGAAGCCGAGGTGCAGAGCTGCCTCGCTAACCAGGTTGGGGGCTGAACTACTGTCCTTGAATCCCATTTTTAAAGGCAAATATTGGCCAGTGCTTCCCAGGTGATGTGAAGACCTGTCCCCCTCCCTGCTTTATAAATGCACTGCTGTCAGTTTCTCAAGCAGCCCTTCCTCCCAGCTTACATTTTCTCTGTATAATTGAGGGTTAATTTAAATAAATGCCTTATTTACATTTACAACTGTAAAAAAATTGCCTTCCAAGACCCTAGGTGCCCCAGCGTGCCACTTGGTGAAATCACAGCAACATTGAAATCATTATTCTGACAGGAACCCAGCCAGCCAGACGCCTACAGAAGCGCTTTTCCTCTCCTTCGCTCTGGGAAGCACGGCCCGCAGGCCTCTCCAGAAAGCTCTCCAGCTCCATTCATTTATTTATTTGCTGCATCGCCAGGTCACTAAATTCTGGTTTCTGCGGCCCAGGGCGGGGGGAGCGATCTGCTGGGGCGGCGGGGAGGCCCTGCCAGCTGCCCCCTCCTGCGGAGCCAGTGGCGGGGGGGAGCAGCTGCAGCTGGAGCTGAGCCTCTCTCGGGGAAAGGGGGGCCATCGCCACACATCCAACACCACCGGGGCTTCCTGGCCAGCCACCTCGTCCCAGTGTTTACAAGGAATTGCGTGCATTTTAAAGGAAAATGGGACAGCGCCGGCCGGGCTCTGCATGGGTCTGCTCCTGCTGCTTCATGTGTGATGGGCAGGATTTGGGAAGAATTGGGGCTTTTTCTAATTTTTAATTTAAAGTGTCATGGCATTGCAAAATAGGAAAGGAAAGAAGAAAAATGTGTCTACAATGAATATCATTCAGAAAGTCAAATTATCTACAAGGCATTTCTAGCCAGTAGCTCATTATTACCCAGCTCTCCTCCCACCCTGCTTATTAAGAAAGTTTAGATATAAGTTCCCTTTTGCTGTTCAGAATAGCACAGATGGAAGGAAATGAACATGCCATTTGCTTTTTGTGACCTCAGGGGAGTGGAGCAAAATATGGATGTGAAAACATTGCCAGAACCCTGAAAGTTATATTCTTTCATTCATTAGTTTTCCTGCTTCTCTATTCCATATGCTCTCCCTTCCTTCAGCTCCATGGAAAAGTATTGACGAGCCAAACGAGTAATACAATTAGAGCTTATATATGACCTGACTGGTGTATCTGGCTTGAGTGGCCCATTAGCCAGGGCAGCTGCTGTACAGCCAGAACCACTGAGAGCAGCACAGACTATGGGCATGAAAGTCACAATCTCATCCTCCAGAACATCTTCTGACATGTTATTTGTGGATTAGTGCATATGAATGGTTCAATACTGCAAGAAGTCACAATGAATAAACAGAAAGGACCAGATTCTTCATAAGGATGTACACATGGTTCTCATTTTAAGGCCTGAACCAATCCACTTAACTTAATGTAAATCCTTCTCCAGACTTCAATGGGAATCTAGCCTTTCTGGCTAGCTCTAGTAAAGGACTTAGGCACCTAAGGCAGGATGTAGGTGGAACAGCATCCAAAAGCACTCTCCAGAAACCCATGCTTGGCTGCTGCCTAATCCTGGAGGCGCCTAGTCTTGCAAAGCACTTCCCTTTTTGATTTTAAAGTTTTGTAGGTGACAATAGTCATCCAGATTTTGTCCAGATCAGCCTGGTGTGAGCAGCTCATCAGTCAATTCTTTCCTTGGACTGGTCTAAAGCCAGGAACTAAGCAGAAGACGCTTAAGACTTTTCAGGGCCACATCTGGTAGGCATTTTCAAAGCATCCTGGCATACAATGATAGATCAAATGTTCTTCATATCATTCTGCTTTAATACTGGAATGTCAAAAGGCATTTCTTCCCACCCAAACCTGGGAAGAACAGAAGAGTGCTTTTTTTTTGTCTTTTTGTGAAGGTACAAAGGGTAATATGATGTAGACTGGAAGTATGTTTAATTGTTCAAGGTATCTTCATATAGTTTGGGGTTTTTTTCCCTCTTCTATGTGTTTAAAGGGTAATTTTAACTACACTTTTACTGCAATGAAAAACAACCACCTAAACAATCTCATGCCTAGCAATGCCCACATTCCATAAATCAAGGTGAATGGAATAAATGTCAAATGATTACATATGGATAATTTTTTTCACATCTCTTGGAAATAAAACCTTCAGTTTACACTAAAATTGCAACTTACTAACAAAAAGGAACACTATTTGAAGAAGTTAGCTGCTTTTTATACAGGTAAAGCATGTTGCTTTTGAGGCATGGAGGAATCTTGCAAGAAGACTGCAAGGCTGAAGTGTTAATTCTGTGTCAGATATTTGGCAAAACAGAAATATAGCCACAGAAATAGAACATTTTCAACACGTCCTGCTTTGAAAATCAAATATCTTGGCTTCTAAATGGTATTTTTTCATTAAAATAGAGGTTTTGCTGTGGTATTTATGTGTCAGGAGGAGCCCATTAGTCTATGATGATATTCTTTTTCCATTGACATTATCTTTTAATTATATCATTCTGAGCCACATCACTAGTGGAGGATCGATTTTTACAGCCCAGTTTACATATCGCTTCAGCATCTAATTCTGAGGAGGTGTTACACACTTTGAGGTTTCTGCTTCCCTTTTTTAAAATAATTTGGAACTCATGACTGCTTAAAAAGGCATCAACAAAGGTGCCTGTCTTTCCTTTGAAGTCATTTTTTGCGGAAATCACAGTCACTGACCAAAAGGTTTCAAAAGATTAAATTGTGCTTATTTTACGACATTTTAAAACAGCAGGGTTAAATGCTGGGCCAGCTGCCAGGCAGTCAGCAGCACCCATACTTTCATGTTCAGCAGCCAGACACATCTACAGCAGTTATTTCTGAGTAGTTATTCCTGAAATATGTCACTCAGAACAGCAGAGGGGTTTTAGTATTTGTGCGCTTTGATGATGGGCTAATGAAAATGTACTATATGTCATGAATGCAATGAGTAAAAAAAAAAAAAAAAGTTAAAAAACAAAAAAAGAACCTAGTGGGCAAAATAGACATTTGTAATTCTCTTTGTCAACACTGGCTTCTCCCTGTAATTGGAATCAACTTGGAGAGCCACAGAATCGTGGCTATTGGACAGCCACAAAATCAGGGCTATTGGACACTCGTGTCCCATAGTGCATTGTCCACATGCGGCAAAACACTTGACTGCTTGCTGCTTTATGTGGAGGCTGTAATGGACTGAGGCTAGTTTAAACTCACAGAACTATTCAGAAAGGGATACATAAATCTTGACATCATTTTTGATGAGAAACCCGAGGAGAGGAAGAACACTCAGACACTGTCTGTCCTGAGCAGCAGTGCTGTGGGCTTAGTGGATCTTTTTTGAAGTTCAGCTCTGTTGCAGTCAGGAAGTGATTTACTCCATTTTACAAATTTTCATTCTGGTCTTTTCTTTCTAATCCTCATGCGATGTCTGGTTTCCCTTGCCTTGGTGTGTTTTTTTTCATTTGCCTTTTTCCATTTTGAGGACTCACGGGCCAGACTCTCTGTGCTGGTTTCCGTCACTTTGTATTGTGCAGGTGTTCCAGAGCACTGCCTTAACTGGCCCCTGGGGGATGTTCCTTATGTAAGGAACCATGCAGCCAGTGCAAGGTGGTATAAACAGTTCCTGTGCCAATTCTTCTCCCTGTGCTGGCACACAGCGTGACTGAGAGACTCACAGAAGCAGAATAGAGTGCTCTTGATTCTTAACGGGCACATCTCAGGGACTAAAACACGAGCTTATCTAAGTTCTGCTGTGGCTCAGGCTGACACAGGAGCAGCTGTAGAGCTGTGTGACCATAACCAGCTCCCCATCTCCTGCTCTGAGTGGATCTTGGCACAAGGAAGAATATGGACCTTTTATTCTTGTCCTGCTAGCTGGATGAAACCCCACTGTCTACACATCAAAGGGGTTTGATGGACTGCCAAAAATAGTAACCTATACGTAAAACATGTGCTCCATTTATAGTGATCATTTGGAAAGTTTCCTGCTACTGCAGAAATTCAGATTACATTGATTTACTGTTCAGTACTGCAATATACTGAGAGATTTTTCAATGAGTTCTATTGTATGCATTTGCAGAAAGGCTGGGGAGATTTCTTTCTTCCTTCCTTCCTTTCTCTTTGGTATATAATACATAATCATGTGAAGTACATCTTTCTGAGGTTTTGGATAGTCCTAGTGAAGTGGGTTAATATCTACTCTACACTTTGAAAGACATTGTCACCTGTGCTGATGTTTTAGCCTTTGAAAAATGAAGTGCTGTTTCTTTTGATGTAAAGAGCATCTCTCCAGTATTTATGGAATCATTTTATTTTACCTCTCAGTTTATAGCCTGTTAGCTATGGAATATGTCCTGCACATTTTTTACAGGCATGTCAATGTCTTTTGTGGGAACAAGGATTAACATAGTGATTAAACAGGAAGGTACACATGAGAACAGACACCCTGTGTCTGAGCACAGGTCTGAATCAGAACTTGAGCCTGTCTGTGCTGTGGTAGCACACCCTTTCCAAGCCTCATCAATAATCTACTTTTGGAGTCCTTCCTAGAGGAGTCTTAATACCACTGAACAGCTTGCATTTACAGATAGTCTGAGCTTAGGTTTTTACAACATGATCTGTTGGGAACTGATACATATTCATGATACAGATGAACTGATGTGGACACTTAGAACTAAATCAGGGAGCAAAATAGTGCTACATCCTATGCTGAGCCAACTTACACAGATCCAGTCTCTGTTAACCAAAGAGGATTAGGATTTGATATTTAGCTAATAACCAAGGCTGAAAAGAGAGCATCTGTAGCTCTTATGATTCATGAGAAGGACCATTAATCCATGTACTCATACATGTATCGTGAAAAGCTTGCTAATATAAGAAGGGAATAAAAACCCAAGAAACAAGGGGTGACAGTAACTGCTGGTCTACAGTGTTTAATCCTATTTGCAAACAGTGGCCCTCTTTGGTTGATGATAAAGAAGACAGACTTGGCCTTCATTTCATGACTCATATTAGAGAAGGATGTCATATTATTCTCTCAAATATAAAGAAATGGCCCTTTTCCCTTTCTGGCTTTATTTTTATAAAGCCTTTTCCTTCAGGACCTAACTGCTGCTAGGCCCCATAAGAGTTAATTATTCTATCTCTGGATACCATTAAATTCACCCCAATTCACTCCTCTGCTTCCTGTCTGTTAACATCCCACAGATCAAAGCTCAGTATAACTATTTTAGGCCAAGAGTTCAAAATGCTACCATTCATATTATAACAACAGGAAAGCATGAGTTACTTTTTCTCCAATACCTTTCTGAATTACGGTGTTTCCTTCATCATCATCATCATCATCATCATCATCATCATCATCATCATCATCATCATCATCATCTTCTTCTTCTTCTTTTTCTTCTTCTTCTTCTTCTTCCCCTTTTTATCTGAACAATTAATTCAGATTTTCCCATTTTATAGTTCCAGTTTCAAAGTTTACATCAATATGTTTTCATGCATCATTATGCCACAATCATTTGAAGGAGGAAAAAAGTAATTAATTTAAACACACCAAATTCTTATTTGGGTATATAACATTCAGGAAAGAAAGGTGGATTTAGGATGGCATCAAGAAAAAAAGAAAGCCTTTTGTCTGTTACTTTTCCTTTACTTGTGAATTACAAAGCCATTTTTCTTTTAGAATTCCTAGCTGTGTTTGCGACCTGAGGGCTTTGCACGGAAGAGGCTGTTTTAATTAGCATCCAAACGGGACAAGCTCCGCCCAGGCTTTCCCTGAGTTTCTGCCTAGCCAGAAACGTGCCGGCCGAGCGCAGGCCTTCACCCTGCCATCGCTTCCACGTCGATGGCCACCAATGTGCTCTCCACGCTGACGTTCCCTAACGCATCCCAGATTTCCCCCTCCCGCCATCCCGGCGCGGCCCGCGCTCGGGCGCCCCCTGGCGGTTGCGCCGGGAGGCGTCGCGAGCCGTGCCGGGTTGTGCGCGCGCTGCGTCCGCCTCGCCGGCCCGGCCCGGCCCGACCGGGATTCCAGCGGCAGGGAAGCGGCCCGGCTGCCTCGGGAACGGAACCCCGGAGTGCTGCTTCCCGCCTCTGGGCTGTGGACATGCCGAGGGGCTGCCGGAGGCCGTACCGCCCCTGCCGGCTGTGGGTGACGGGAAGGAAAAGAGGAGCTCGGTACAGGAGAGCGCGCCGCGGTCAGAGCCTGGGCGTCGCTGACACGGCCCCTCTGGAGGGTAAAGGCAAAGGAACTCGCAGCTTTAATTTCAGTGATAGCTCCAGCAGCATAGAATTATTAATTAGGAATTCGCAACCTCTCAACACCTATACTCAAGGTGGGGTCTCCTCTGAAGTACTGAATGCAGCCCTGGGATCCCTAGCACAAGATGGACATTGACCTGTTGGAGCGACTCCAGAGCAAGACCGCCAAGTTGTGATTAGAGGCACTTCTCCTGTGGGGAAAGCTCAGCCTGGAGAAGAGCAGGCTTTGGTGTTACCTAATTGCAGCCTTCCAGTACTGCAGAGAGCCTATAAGATGGAAGGGACTTTATCCAAGAGCATGTGGTGACAGGACAAGGCAAGAAACCTTTAAACTGAAATGGAGTAGGTTTAGATTAGATATGAGGAAAGAGATGATGGTGTTGGGGCACTGGAATGGGTTGGAGAAACTGGAGATGTCCCATCCTGGAGGTGTTCAAGGCCGGGTTGAATGGCTCTCTGAGATACCTGGTTTAGTGGAATGTGTCCCTGTCCATGGCAGGAGGCTTGGGACTAGATGACCTTTAAGGTCCCTTTGAACCCAAGTAATTCTATAATGTGTGTTTTAATATATTAATTCCCCAAATTAATTTAAATTAAAATTAATTAAAAGCTTAGCATGTGTAATTCTGCAGTCTTTGTATCTGGGTTGTGAATACTTCTTCAGAAACAGGACATTGAAGTATAGGTGTAATCTGAGAGTACAAATTGTTAATTAATATTTCTTTGCTGCTGGCAAAGTATTTATCCATGTCAAATACCTGAGTAAAGTTGTGTATAAAACTAATTCAAATGCCTTTGATCTCAGCTCACCCAAAATGCCCTCAGATGGAAGTAAAAATTTTGCAGAAATAACAATGCACTTTTGAGGTGGTGCTGCTCAAACAGTAGAGGGACTGGCAATGGCTCCAGCTCAAGGACTGACATGTCCCCCTCCACAGCCTACCACTCCAGCCTCCCCTTTCTAGTTCCACCCACAGCACCAGCCCTTTCCTTTCCCCCTTTTAAAGTTGTTGCCTGTGACTTTTTATGAGCCATTTAGCCCTGCTCAGCTGTACAGCATGAAGAATGCATATTTTTCCTTCTGCTTAGTGTTGGCTTTATCAGTAAAATTTGGCTGGTGCTTGATGTTCAGAGGGGTGAAGAGATGATGGGAGGGGGGAATAGCCCAGGCCAGCTCTGTGCATACTGACTGCTCATTTAAGCAAAGGCAAGAAAGGCAGCCTGGCTGCAAAAAGTAGAATATTACAGGCTGTCTCACAAGGTTTGCATGTGAACATACGTACACAATGCTTCTTTCACAGGATTCCTGCTGTAAACTTTGTCCTTTACTGGCTGATTCAATCCCCTGTAATGAAAAAGTTACCCCACTCTGAACTTGCCTGACTTTTCTTTCTTTTCAAAGAATAGTAACAACAGAAACTAAAACAAAAGACTGAAGAAACTATACTCCAGAGTGCGTTAAAAGAATGTTTCTTGGAAAATGAAAGGCCGTGGTACCACTGGAATCGGCCATTCTTGGAAAATCAAAAGCCTTTGTACCACTGGGATCGGCCCTTCAAAACCTCTGAAATTTTGCCACAGCCTCCACAGCTGCTGCAGAAATTCATTTGATCCCTTTATGGTTAATTCACACTTATCCGGTGGGTGACCTCTGCAGCTCGCAGACAGACAGGGCAGTAAGTGTGAAGTCACCTGGATCCAGAAGCAGTAGAGCTTATTTGTATCATCTGTATTCCCTAGTTCAGAGAGGTGCCATATGAAGGATCAGCTTTTTTTCTCTCCCTGCCTGATCTGATCTTGTTGGTTGCTGTAAAATAAGTTTAAGTTTTTGGCTGGCCAGGGTACCCTATTCATAGCCCTGGGTAACAGACGCCTCAGTAAGACATCATGCACCCGTGGAAACACCTGGTGATAATCCTTATTGCATTGCTGTTATGCTTCCTAATTTACTGCTTGTCTCAGCGACAGTATCTCTTTGCTCTGTGCAAATCTCCTTCAATACACGTGTTCTTCTTTCTAGACCTTGGTTTGCAAGGTCTGCTTGTATTAATGCATACAAATTGCTTCCTAAATTGTTAACTACCTTAGGACACTTTGTAATCACCAGTCTGATGGAATCCAGACTATGTTTGATAAGCATACAAATTCCTAGAAACTTGCTGGTCTGTGTTTTAATAGTGAATATCATCATGTGACTTGACAAACATCTACTTTTTGAATAAAATTATTTTACTTTATATATACAGAATCAGGAGACCCCAGTGATACCACAGCTTTTCATTTTCCAAGAACGATTCTTCTAACACAGTCACTGTGCTGCTACATGATACAACCCCAGGAACACTCTTAGAAACCTAGAGAATTGGAAAGTATTCAATCAACATATCAGTTTATTGCTAAAGCAAGATCATATTCCAGTGGAGAGAATATGAAAACCAATATACCAATAGACCACAGTCTTTTATTAACTACTGAGTGTTTTAAAACACAACAATGTGCAAAGTCTTCGTGCAAATTGAGTGCCAGGTTTCACTTTTGGACCTTGAATGTTACTATTTTGATAGATTTTAAAAGATTCAGTCCAGTAAATACAAAACTGACATATGTGCACCAGAACAGCAAAATCTAAAAGTGCACATGATGCACAAAGAGCCCAGAATATTTATTCTTCAAGTATTCTGTGTTTTGTATGTTGTCTGATAGCTGTTAGGAATGCTCAAAGAGTTACTTTGTAATTGCACTCTCACAGGATGTCCTTTTGTTTTTCAGAGGAATATTCCCCAGTGTTTCTCTTTTCATTCAGATGCCTTGAGCACGACCACAGGAAGACATTATTTCCCCCTTACCATACAGGAATATGTATCAACATAAGATCCATGCCATGCTGTTACACTAACAATTGTTCAGTAATTTATTTCTCTCTTGTTTCTCTCTTTCCAGTAGAAATACGTGATCCAAACCTGGGCAAACTGACTGCAGACATTTTTGTTAACCTTATAGGCTTTGATTCAGAATCTGTGATACAAGAGAATCCGCCGTGCAGGACGGGGGTGTAATTCCATCAAGGACTTCTGGTGACCTCATAAACCATGAGAGCTGGCATGGACTTTAATGGGCACCACGTGGCTAAGTTCCCATGCATCATTTTGAAAATGTAGGGCTTCATTTGATATTGCAGAAGGATACCAGACCTACCATGTCAAATTGTTTCTCTTTCTTCTAAAGGAGCCACCCGCTTTATGTTACAGTCAGTCCTCTTTGGTAGCAAATGAAATACGCCATTCTGGAAAATTAATATTTTCTCTGGCAAAATGAACTTGAAAAGTGTGTTTCGTAGAAAAGCACATATTTGGGTTATATTCTTTTAAATAAACTTTCTAAAATGATGGCAGTAAATTCAAGTAAAGGTGTGGTTTGTGCAGAACTGGCTTTGCTTGCAGATTTCTAAGTAAGAGATATTTTAAAAAATTAATTCGTAGCTCAGTTAGAAAATATAGGAATAGAATTGTTATGGGTCAGTTGAAAAAGTAGAGCATGTTAAACCCAGTTTAAGTCAAGCCCAGTAAGTAAGCTCGAATTGCTGATGGGGAATGACCTAAGTTAAAACTTACTTGACCTAAAGCAATTTAACTGTATTTAGTACACCAGTTCTAGGATTCTGTTGTTAGGAATTTCCAGGGGTTCAGTAATGTTGACTTGAAGTTTCAATCAATGAAATTTGTTCTATCACCTTTGTACGGCTCTTGGAGATTTTCTCCCACCTTCTCTAAACCTAAATTTCTCCTGCTGAAACCAATGTTCAGCCATTGTGCAAACCTATACAAAGTTGATGGTTATCAGCCTAAAAATAAGGTCTGTCAGTGTGGCTATGATTCAGGTAAATGTGCCAATAGAGACATAACCTAAGCATGTCAGCTTAGCTTATCTATTGTATATGACATCTGTCTATAACAAGGAGATGCTCTAAAACTTGCTCATTGTCATGAGTGCATACCAGGAAAGGATCTGTCCTTAATTCTGACAGTACAGGTCAGTGAACTGTGTAGTGTCTATTTTTTTCCTCAACATTCTAACTAATTTTATTCTGAGATTGGTTCATAAATAACAAAATCTTTGTGGCACGGCTAGGTGATACTCCTGTATTACATAAATACCAGGATATTTTATTTTTATTCAGCTCTAGGTAACAAATCATCTTGATAATAAATCGGGGGGAAAGGATACCTTCTACACAGAATATCCAAAAACTACTTGCTCTAGCCTTTCTGCCACCTTAGTGTGAAATACCTGCTGGTTGTCATTCTCTGGGATAACTTTCAAACTACATACATTACTTCTCCTTATGCTATATTGCAGTGAGAAGTACATTTTTTCACCATGTGCATGGCTTATTCATATATAGCATGATGAGTGCACACCTTTTATATATTCCATGTCCTAGACCCAGGTAGAATAATTGCATTTCTTAAGTTTAGTTTAAATCTCATCTTAAAGAACTGCAAATGTGGATGTATGAGAGAAGGTTGATTCTCTGGTCTTGGTACAGTATATGTAGATTTGATACAAGAAGTTCTCTCTTAATAGGAATTATTCCAGTTGTAATCTCATAGCTGTATAGTTAATAAATTACAAACATATGGAAGACTGTAACAGCCTTGGGATGCAAATTGCACTGTACTAGGTTAGATAGTTTGTACAGGAGGAGGATCCCTAAGGCTTGTTGAATAAATAGATGCATCTTCTCTGTACTCCATGAAAAATGATGTATGTTTTTGGTTTGTTTGTACTACTTTCTCCACATGAAACGTGTATTTGGTCCAACAATTCTGTGGTTTCCTCACTTTGTGATAATAATTAACACCCTCACTGAAGTCTAAGCAGTGATGACATTTGTTTAGGGGCCTGACTCTGATTTTTGTTGCTGTTTTGCCTTATGTTACTTTCAATATGCAATTGAAACCATTTTTGAGAGTCGAAAGGTTCAGAGATTGTTGTTTTCTTGGTCTTACTGACCATTTAGAAACTCTTTTATGCAACAGATCCTTCAGCCTTTGTGGAAATACAGCCTCTCCAGCCATATGGGTCTGGGTTGATAGTAGCAAGCTCAAACTAAAGCCAGCAATGCAGGGGTCTAAAGTTTTGGGGTTTGGGGGATTTGGGGGGTGTTTTTGCCTTTTTTTTCTTTCCTGAAGAAACAGAGAAATGGATATAAGCAGCAAAAAAGTAGAACTAACCTATGACTTTTTACTAAAAGTCATAAAATAACTATTGTTTAGGAGGTAAATGTGTTAGGAGACAAAAAAAGAAAGAATATATTAAACCTTACTTAAAAGATTCCTGAAGCTTTGGGGAAATTAATTTTAAGAAATATGACAATGGTTCTCTCCTCAATAATCTTATAAAAAAGATTAATAGCTTTGGAGTAGATGTACATATTTTGAACTTCCTTTCTGGATGGAGCACAAAGAAAAGCTGGCTTGTTTGTGGTTGTAGAAGAATCATAGGTGGCTTTGTATAAGAAAGGCAGGTAGCTGCCAGGGACATCCAAGACTCTTTCCCTTTCTCTGTTCTTTTTTTCCATAATAACTGTTTTCTATATGTTGTCATTTTTTTCCTGATTTTCCCAAATAAAGTGAAATGTCAAATCAGCAGAGAATCAAAATGTATTTATAAAAAAAACAACCAAAAGGGCATCTGATGTTTTACAGACATTCCAACACCTTCAGGAAATTTGAACTCACACCAAAGGGTCTGATATTCATTTGAATCTCCATCTGTGCTGAAGCACATGTGTGCACACAACACACATTGAACCACTACAGTGGAAAAAAAATCCCTGCTCTTAAATTATAGCAGCTCTCTACAATTCTTCTGTAACCACAAAGGCTTTGGTAGTTTTGAGACATTGCAGTGGCTTCGGGTGATCTGATCACAGAGCTTAGTTTTGTTAAAGAAATCCCTTTGCTGAAAGATACGGAAAAGCTGTAGGAGAAACACAGGGAGCTGCAAGTTCACAGCATGAGGGTTTGGAGTAAAGGGGAAGGGTTCAAGAAGCTGTTGTGGCAGCAGACACCCTACAGCCAGAGTTAACGCTGGTAACACTGCAGTTTTAGTTCCCTCACCAGAAATCCCCATGCTCGAAGGAACGGATATAGTCATTAGTCCTCATTGGGAGTATGACCTTTCCCTTTAAGTATCTGTGTGATGCTTTTGATCCTTTTGACTCTCTCTAAGGGATAGATTAAATATGTGGCACAATGTCTACTCCTGAGTGAGGATTAAGGCTGACTTTTGGAAGCAGAACTATATTGCCTAACCCATCACCATTTATCACATTCTCTGGGGACCCGTTCTCCATTTTTCTTCCCCTCCCCCTAAACTTTTAGAAAATTCCCCTTTTCTGGGGTTTAATATTGATCTCAGCTGCGTCAGCCTTGGATTTGCTGTAGTTACTTCTGATTTTACACTGAGACAGATCCTATGTCTCAGATATCTTGTTAAACAAAGTGCTATTCTGAGGCTCAGCTCTCATGCAACCTGCACTTTCTTTAACAAATTTTTGTGTTTGAATTTTAATAACAAATACCTTAACATGATTTATAGTTTTGTATCACCCTGTATTTCAGTTGAATTCCCTGAGGATAACCCTTGCCTTTTCATACTTGTATTCTGATTTAATGAAGCAGTGAAACATATGATTACCTTCAGGACCTGTGTAAATCCCATTAACTTCGATTAAGCCTAAGAACATGCTTTAGTGCTTCACTAACCTGGGGTGCTTAAGGCTAACCTGTGTCTAAATGTTTTGCTGAATCAAGTCTTAGTGTTTTATTAATTTTTTATTCCTGTTTCTCTTTTACTCTGTCTCTAATTATGGTATAATAATTTTGCTTTTGTAGTATCCTTGCATGCTGCTTCCAAGTTAGAAGTTACACTGGGACTGAAGGTCTCATTCAGGAGAGGATAAAATTAATCCGTTCTGCAGCTGCGAACCAGAGAAGTCCCAGCAAGCTTCCCAGTAAAATGAAAAAGTGATGGTATGCCACTCTGGCTCATAAAAATGTAATTTAAGCATTGCCCTCTCAATAAAAATATCACATTTAGGACACAGTAATCCCCTTCTGAACCTTATCTTACTTTTCAACAGCTCTTTGGACTCTTAGAATTGATGCACTTTGAATTTCCTGTTGGTCAGGTAGCATGACTTTCTTTCAGCTCCCTCCCACAACCACAGCTTTGAGTGTCGTTCTAAGCAGGCAATATCCAGTCACAGGCAGAAGGCAGAATCGGTGGTCTAAAATTCAGTAAATTCAGGAGCTTTAAGGTACTTAGTTGACAGACTAAGTTGACTTTGGAACTACTGCTGCTCAGAGCTTTGGCCTTTGCAGTATTGCACCAAAATGACTGAAACTTCAAGAATGCTTTTCAATTGTTTTCTCAAGACCCCTGCCAGAATCTTTGCCTTTTTTTAATACTTTTTTCTTTTAATCAGCTCCTGATTTATGACAAGAAATCACCAGACACCTAGGTTCTTTGGGCTTATTAAAGCAGACAAATACTCTGGTGTTAGAAAATCATCGTAAGAACGTATATTTTTTCCATATTAGATTGAATCATTGTAGGCAAGTGCCCCAATTCTCCTCCCAGCTATGGTCTGGAGGTATTTCAGCACAAGGGAAAAAATAACCCTTTCCAGTTTCTGGCTCTATAAAGCTAATATTTTCACTGGGGCAAGAAGGTTGATTCCTTTCCTTACTGTGCCCCCCACAGTATTCTGCATTTTACCTATATCAAAAGATTTTCTTGCTCTGCCTTAGCATATACAGTGTAGTTTATCTTCCAAATAGGAGTCATCTTTCCAGCTTCCATGTCTGAGCTGCACTGGTGATTTATATGCTCACTGTCTGTTTTCACGATGTCTTTCCTGGCTGTCTTGTATCTCTCCCCTGTGGAGCACTGGGCCTTAGAATCATTGCAGTAAGGACAGGCAATCAGTCTTCTTTAGATAGATATTGGATTTTACTGGTGCCTGAGTCTATAGAACGTGCCAATGTCTTTTGTGGTTCTGGAAGGGAAACCTCAGAAAAGTGTGGAGTTTTGGTTTGGATACCAGAGGAGCTGGTTGTGTCTTTTTTAAACAAAGTGTTCTTTTCTTATTGTTCTTTTCATCAGATAATGCTGGGAATAGATGAGCAAGTTTCAGAAGGAGCTTTGGTGTGGTGTTTCTGTTCAAAATTGCAGAGCCATGTGTTAGCTTTGGATCCTCTGGAAGCAGCCTCATTGCAAAACACAGCTCTGCTTCATTCAGATAAGGGATTTAAGAATATAGGGATGGCCACATCAGGCAGCCCAAATGCCTCTCCAGCTCTGCAGCCTGTCTCACAATAGTCAGTGGTGTGTGTCTGCCAAACATATACGGAAATTTTCTGTGCCTGTGCAAATTGGAGTCAGTCATGTGATGTCTGTAATTAATAGTCTTTGATTTTTTTCTCCCTATGAATATTTCTAGCCACTTTTCTCACAGTATAAAATTGTAGCACCTGCAACATCCTGTAAAAATGATTCATGGTGCTTGTGTGTATCTTGTGTGGTGTGTCTTGAATGAAGGATCTCTGATCTTGCCAATTGCTATTTTATTTGATAATCTCTAATTCTTATATGGGAAGAATCCATGAACTATTATTTCTGTTCACCTTCTTCTTGCCATTCAATGTTTTATTAGGCCTAAATTACTGATTCTTCAACCAGAACAGTCCTCATCTGCTCAACCTTCTTCATACAGAAACTATTTCACACCTTTCTCCTTCAATGAAATTTATCTGAAATAATTCCAGTACAGTCTCCTGTCTGCATCATATCAAATGTGCATGGTCTAGCCTAAGACTACTGAGGGATTTTTTTGGTAAATAAAGACTTAAATGTTATCTGAAGCAAGATTTTCCCTGTGGTTTTAGAAAAGTTGAATGCTTCAGTCACAGAAGACATGGATAGTCCTTTCCTTTCAGTGCTTTGATAGATATTTTTTTAAACAAAGAATACTATTATTTAATACCCAAAGAAAAGATAGCAGAGTCTGACATCACCTCTATAGCCAAAAGCATTTTGCTTGGAAATAAAAATCTTTGGACTGTCTGAGCTGCCTGAATTACCAGGTTAATTCTTTCAGTCTGAAACAAGGCTTTCTTTTGCTTTTCTCTTTGAAAGGCCCTTGCTTCATCCTACCGTAGCATGAGGGGTGAAGAGGGTAAGAGAAATATAACAAGGGACAGCAAAACAGGCAGCTCTAACCTCTGCAGTGACAAATGAGACACAATTTAACAAATTTTATGTTCGGCCTGAAAAACTTGTCTTCAATTCACTTGCCTAAATATGCATGGTGGGTGCCACTTGAGACAAAACAGACTACCTGAGACACCAGATTTTCTCTTCACACATGAGGAGAAGCTGTGTCTTTCTGGAGTGACAGCTAGTGAGCTGACTAGGTATCTTCAGGGTTTAGAAAAACCACAAAACACGTGTTTGGAAGTTGTATTCCACATCTTATTTCTTTCATTCTGGTTTTCACTGTCTGTGCCCTGCATATTTGTTTTAATTTACAGGTGTAGTACAAGTCAGGTGCAACACCCATTTGGGTACAGTTCTGCTTATTTGTAAAGGATGTGCACAAAATTCCATTCCTTAATAAAACAGTAGAAACAACAGACAGTGATTGTAACTTACTTGCTTTCAGCACTCAGGTTGATGTTTCACATTTCTATGGGAGTCAACTCTTGTGATTGTTTCCTCTATTTGTTTTAAAGGTCTTAAGGCACTCATTCAGCCCGCATTAGATTCAGAGATTCTAAGTCCATTTGATTTTGACTAGGATTAGACCTCCCTGTGTCCTTGGGTGTTGTTTTCTGCTGTTTCCAGGTATGTCTATACACAAATATGTCTTTCACTTAACTTGCTGAATCCAGAAACTTATATACATCAGTGATAGGTTATTGGTGACAGCTTTGAAAACCTCCCATCTTATAAGATTTACTCAGAAATTCAGAGGTTACTAAAAATAGAGGTTACGGGGGAGTCAAATGCCTGCAGCTGAACAAAGAAAAAAGAATATCTAAGCAACCCAGTAAGATATACAGTTATCCTTTAACACATGTTAGTTGCCAATGAGATATGAATCCATTTCAAGATTCCGTTCTATTTTGTGAGTTAATTGAACCAGATATAAGTTCTCTCACCAACCCTTCATTTTCTGCTCATTAGACTCCATATAAGCAGCCATAACATTGTGTGGGTTGGAAGGAACCTCTGGAGATTGTGTAGTCCCATCTCCTTCCAGTTAAAGCAGGCTGCTCAAGGCCTGGTGCAATCACCCTGGTATATCACCAAGGAAGGACTCTTTACTGACTCTTTGGCCAGCCACTATAACATTTTGGGGTTTTTTTTTTTTCCTCTACATGTAGTCAAAATTTCCTGGGCTCCAACTTGTGCTTCTCGTGCTGTGGACCTCTGAGGGCCACAGTGTCCTGCAAGAGGCAGAACAGGTTACCAGCCTGGATACCTGTGTGTGTTGCAAGGGTGATTGTTATTACTGTAGCTTTGAATGCAGGCACACAATATGTATTACCTGTGTAATAACAATTTCTACCTCATCTAAAATGAAAGTTTAAGAGAGAATCACATGTAATGAGCTTAGGAAATACAGATTGATTTGATTAGTAAAGTCTTGGATTTGTATTCTATGTTCACTTAGTTCATTGGAAGTTTTTGAGGAGAGCTGGCAAGCAAGTTGAACAGACACATGAATAGGGAAACTGCACCATTACTACTGTTTTATTTTTGGAAAATCGAACTAAAATGCTGTTTTTCCTTTCAAAAATATGTGTCTTTAAATCTGTTTTCTAACAAGAAGAATCTTAATGAATTTACATTAAAAAAATTCTTTTCAAATGTAAAAGTGGTATTATATTTTGCAGTTTTTAAGGACCTGTCTATACTAGAAAATCGTATTCTGTGATATGTTATGAATGGCTGAATGTATTGTCTCTACTGCCAAACTGTTAGAAAAGTCCCCTGCAAGTTTTTGTCCTGAGACAATTACTGGTCTCCCCGAGAGTATCTGGGCATTATTTGGAGTCTAGCAGAGACCATGGTTCATTCTCAGTAGGCGGTTTTGGAATGTAAAGAGGATTTGAACAGATATACACACTCTGTTCCATATTGTTAGCCTTAATGGGAAAGAATGCTCATTTGCCTGCTAAGTTCTGTGTGTACCTACTTTGGCATCTTCTACCATATGGAAGTAAACCAACTCAGTTAATGTAATTTATTATATATATAATTATATCATTTATTTCTGGTAGAGTATTTTCAAAAGTCTCACAATTCCCAGTACAGAAGGAAGACTCTATTTCTGATCTCAGCAATTTATCTTTCCTCCTTGTTGACTGCAGGCTATTACATGATGGTGGTGTTAATTTACTTTTCTCACTTTGCCATAAATAAAAATAGATTTTTTTTTTCTCAAAGGTCTTAAATCATTCTCAGCAGTTACTCATCCATTATCTTTGCTAGAATAGCAGTAAGAAATAGAACTATGTTTGTGGAGAGTGGTGAACAGTTGTGAATCCAACATAATCATTTGACATCACAACCAATTTTGCATTCATTCATGCATTCAGCAGATGTATGGCATCTAAATGCCTAGTCTTTGGAGATTTAAGGACCTAGAACTCATATCATCTGTAGCATTTAGGGCCATCAATCTTTTTGGATCTAAATTCCAGAAATTTCAGTGGGTTAAAATTACGATTACCTTTGAGTGTTTTTCTTCTGATTTGTAGAGACTAACTTGTCCCCTACATTAGTTTCCTAGATTCCCATTACTCTTTCAAACCACTGTCTAGAATAGTTGACTAGCTGACAAAGGAAGCACCTAAAATCAAAAGGAAAACAATGAACTGCCCAGAGTAGTACCCATTTCCTGAAGATAAAATAATGTCTCTAAACTATTTCTAATGGTATGAGCAGATTCAAGAGTAAAAATAGAGGATAATAATGCCTGCTTTTTATACATAATTAGAACTGCATTAGAACCAATATGCTTCAATAACGTCAAATCCTAGTGAGAAGAATTACTCTGCAAGTGTTTCTGTTGGCACTGTTGAAGACCTCATCTGTTACTGTATTTTTACGAATATATGTCTTGCCAGTCTTGTACTAAGAGAAGCAGCTGGATTATGTATGTCCCACAGGAGATTTAAGCATACCTGTGTGACACAGATGTATGACAGAGTGCAGCTAACAGGTGCAACCAGGAGATGCAGCAGTCTGTGTCACTTTGAGCAGAAGGGGGCCAGAAACTGTGGAGGGTGGTATACACACTCAGCAATGGTGCTGACCTTTGGGGCAGAAACTAAAGAATCTTCTTCTGTCCTTGACTTAACCTGAATTCCCAAGGGTAGATGGAGCTTTGCAGGTTCATGGATGCAGGGATGCCTCACTGAGGTATCCTGGTTTCAGCTGGGATAAAGGTTAATTTTTTTCCTACTGTCTGGTACAGTGATGTGTTTTGGATTTAGTATGAGAATAATGTTGATGACACGCTGAAGTTTCAGTTGTTGCTAGCAGTGTTTACATTAAGTCAAGGACTTTTCAGCTGTTCACCCCACCCAACCCCACCAGTGAGTAGGCTGGGGGGACAGTAAATTGAGGGGGAACACAGCCAAAAGAGGTGAACCCAGCTAACCAAAGGGATATTCCATACCATAAGGTGTCATGCACAGCACATAAATTATGGAGAAAGCAGGCTGGGGACTACTGCTCAGGAACTGGCTGGGCATTGGTTGGCAGGTGGTAAGCAAGTTCATCACTTGTTTGTGTATTCTAATTATTATTCTAATTATTTTTATTACTATTATTGATTTTTAATTTCCTTCCCTCCTTCCTTCCTTCCTTCCTTCCTTCCTTCCTTCCTTCCTTCCTTCCTTCCTTCCTTCCTTCCTTCCTTCCTTCCTTCCTTCCTTCCTTCCTTCCTTCCTTCCTTCCTTCCTTCCTTCCTTCCTTCCCTGTCCTATTACTGTCTTTAACTCAACTCATGATTTTTACTTTTTCTCCGAATTCCCTCCCCATCCTGCTGTGGGGGTGGGTGGGTGAGCAGCTGTGTGGTGTTTAGCTGCCTGCCTGGCATGACATGATGCTGGGGCTGGAGGAGATGGTGTCCTTAGCTTCAAGAAGTGTGCACTAATAGAGGATCTGTGTCACCAAGTAAAAGAGCTGCAGGAGGGCTATAGACTGCATTGCATCAGAGACAAGGAAAGGAGTTTGATGAGATCTTGTCCAAGACCTCTGCAAGAACATGAACTCCAGTTGTATGAAGAGAAGGGAGAAGGCAGAGCCAGAGCTGGGAGCTTTGCCTAGAGCAGATCCTGAGCTTGCACAGCCTGAGCCCCAGCAGCACAGGAGACAATCACTACACTCGAACAGAAGAAATTGCATTTAAACATAGGAAAAAAAAACCCTTCAGTGTGGTCAGGGTTGTCAAACACTAGGACAGGATGCTTGGAAAGTTTATGGAGTCTCTGTACCTGGAGATATTTGAAATTGCAGCTGAACATGATCCTGAGCAACCTGCTAGCTGAGCTTGCTTTGAGCAGGAGTTCATAGTGGATGATCTACTGAGGCCCCTTCCAACCTCAGCAATTCTGTTTTTCTTTGTCATAGTGGAAGTTTGAAGACAAATCAAAAGAGCATAAATAGTCAGCGAGGGGCAATAAATTATGAGCTTCTGGTACCCAGACTTTTTCATTAAGAGCTAGTTGAGGTACATATGACCTGCGTATTGCTGTGCAGGCACATTCATATGTGGAAAACATCTAGTTCCTTGATCCAGATGGAGCACAAGGAAAGTCTAGTCAGGGCATCCATGACCAGATGTGGGGTTCAAGAAACACTATTGAATATTGAAAGGAAAGCAGTTAGCACATTTAGACACTACCTGATTTAGGTGTAAATCAGACCTTTTTGTATATTGGGGGTTTTGTTTGTTTGTTTGTTTTTAATTTTAATTCTCGATTTTTCTGCATATCTGTACTTTTGTTGCTCAGGATATTCATAATTTTCCACCTTCAAGCTTAACCATGCACAAGCAAGAGAAGAGTGAAAAAGTTCACATCCACCTCCAAAAGAGAGAAGATTTTTGTCTGTCTTTCTGCACATTTCTACCTTTGAGGCCATATCATTGCTGATGCTCTGTGCCAGCAGCCCTGCATTCTTAATTTGAATATGTATGTAAAATGGATGACCCTCACCTTCCCACAGCTGTGCAACTATTATAACTTCAAATAATGTTTTACAGCTGGGGCATAGGGCTGAAATACTACATGTGGTTACTTACTTCTTTATATATGGTATCCTTCAGTTCCAGTACGTGTCTGCTGTTCCTCAGTAGGGCAAATACTGACATACAGTATTTTTCTCCCCTTTAGCTCTCCCACTTCCCTTTTAACCAGATGTACCAAACTCTTTCCTAACCTAGTCTGTCTCTACTACTATGTATGTTGACACCAATGGACTTGTAAGTAAGTGGGCCTGTCAGCAGTGGATATTTTTCTTCTCCATTGTCGTTGGAATAATGACATCTCTTTCTTTATATGGTTTTGTGTCCTACAACTCAATAATCCAGTGCAGACCTCACTGTCTGACTGCAAGACACCAGTCTGTAATTCGCCTAATAAGCCTAAACAAAGGAAATCCCTAGACTGAAGGACAAGAATGTGTCCTGCATTCTTTGTATTCTGCAGACTAGAGAGCAAAATTGCACTCCTCTTTAAAGTCAGAATCATTACCCATACCTGTATGGCCAGATTATTTTAGAATGTAACAAACAATATTATACATAATTATTTTACAACAGCAAGATTTTATTTGCTATTTTAAATGTTTTCTTTTTTTTTTTTTTTTGTACTTTAATAGAAGAAGAATATAAATGTTCTAGAAGAATACATGCTGAGGATAGCTTTCAGCTGCTGCGCTCTTAACTTAAGCCAAGTGCCTTGGAAGTGCAGGTATGTTTACATCTGGGTTTTATTTCTGGCCCACCTCTAATAAAGATGCAACAACGATAAAGCAAAACACAACACAACATGATAATATATGGCACATAATAAAGAACTGCCATAAGTACACAGGGGGCTCAATTTTGCTTTCACTCTATCTCTGCAAAACTCCACTGTTCATGACTAAACCTTTACAATTGTCAGAGTTCCTTGTGGTTCAAAAAGAGACATTTTCCAGAATAATGAGGTCACTGGTTCCCATTTGCCATTCCACAACATTCTGTTTATTCCTAGAATCCCTGTTCTTTCAGCAATAGCTGATGCTCTCTGTAGCTGTTACTCCTGTGGGAATTGAGACTTTAAACATTCATTAAAAAGTGAATTGCTATTGTTGACAAAATACAGATGGCCAAGCATGAACTACTGACACCTATGAGCACACATTCAGTGCAGTGCATGGCGACGTGGCCATGTGAATGCTCTGGTTGCTTTTACCAAACCAGTGTGTGTCCTTTGTTACCAGACTGGCCTCGGTGTGTGCTTATATTCCTTTTCCTAGATATGGCACAAGCTGTTAAAGTAATTCCTTTAAAAAATGAATTGAACTTATTTCTGCTTTTGAGAGTGAGAAAAGATATGTTCTTTCACAGCAAAACTATTAGTTGACAATATTCGTACAAGGCTCAGCTCACAAGATAATTACCCAGAGTCAAAGCTCTGCTTCAGGCTGCTGCAAACATAACACTCGATGAGTCCCAGAGGCTCTGTCTAAGCCTCCGGGTGGGGTGTGCTCCATAACCAAGTCCTTGATCATCTGGGGGGGACCTGGCTGGGCCGGAAACTGGAGTGTGGGGGCGAAGGCTTGAAGGGAGTGAGCAAGAAGCCAGGGTGCAGCTGGGGCACACACAGACACAGACACACAGACACACAGACAGATACACACATGGCTCTAGGGGCTGGGAGGCACACCCGGCTTCCGCAGGTTAGACTCAGCCATTGCTTTAAATCAGCCATGTATTTAAATAGTTTATTAAGCTGCAGTCGACAGACTTGGTCTCTGAAGACTGCAGTTAGATGCTACACCTGGGTGTAGCATGCAGCATTACACTTGCATAATGACATGTACTGCACTCCAGGTTAACATGTGGAAAAAGCTGAGGGAAGGCTCAGGCATTTAACATTTTCAGCTTTGGGAATACTGTGTGGTAAGCTAACACTGAGACAATAAGATGAATCTGGTTGGAGTTTTTTGCATCTTTTTCGACACTTCTAGAGATAGAAATTTTGGGCAGAGAGGTAGAAATTGCAAAGCTACATTGAGCTTTAGGTTATTTGGGGCTTAAGGTTTTTCTCTGTTTTTATATGTTCTCCTATCTTCTCCTCATCACGACTATAACTTACTTTTTTTCCCCTCACCCTTATATAGATGAGTAACTTTTTTTTCACTGTTTTGTTACTGATATATTCAAACTCTTCTTTTTCTTCTCTTTATTTGCAGTTTTGTGGTCCTCTTTTCTCCCTCATAGTCCCCCCCTTTCTTTTTTTTTCTCCAGCTTTTGGTTCTTTTTGAGGTGTGGAAAATTGCAACTTGCCATTGTTTTTCTCCAAATGGTATTTCCCATCTATTGTGTGTGCATGCATATGTGTGTTTGTGTGTGCATAAGAGGGAGGAGAGGAGATACTGTAAGGCTGCCAACAAAAATCAAAATTGGAGGAGACAGGAGAGCAGAGGGAGTAAGAGACTGTCTTATTGAACTTGGAGAGGAATGAGGCCCACCTGGGGCTGAACCAGCCATTGGGAAGATTAAGGAAATAAAATAATTATGGAAAGTTAGTGCTGGAATTGTGAATGGGCCTGAGAGACCTGGCTGAGGCTCAGGAACTGGGAGTGGTGGCTGCCTGAGCTGAATCAAGTGCTCAGTCACTCAAAAATGGAACAAATAAGGATAGAGTAGTCACACTGAGAAATTGTACTTTTGTACTTTGACTTAACTTTTTTAGCCTTATGAACTGAAAAGAGGACAACTCTTTCTTCTATAAAGAATGGAATCTGAAAAATATAAGCCCAGGTCTATTTGGTGAAAATTTAGAGTACTATGACCAAATACCCAGAAATAAGAACACAGTCTGTAATGAATAGCTCCTCCAATCTTTGACCTTTCAAATTAGAGCAAGCTCTTGGCACCAATGCAGTGAAACACAAACGGGGTCAGCACAGTTAAAACAGACATAGCTGTGAGCTTAAGGTTCCTGCTTCTCCCTGTTTTTTCATAAAGAAGACTTAAGGTAGTCTCTTTCTAACTGAGTGGGTGTCGTCTGCTTCTGAAATGCTTTATCCCAAAGCTAATGCTAAAATGTAAAGAACAGGACAGTAGCTTGAAAATTCATTTTTTGCATAATCATCCAAATGACTCTAGTGTACACCACAATGAGAATTTAATGCTTCATCTTTTACTCTGTGGTTTTTGGATTCCTATTCCTTTGAACTTTAAAAAGTTCACAGAAAAAAATGCACTTCAGTAAATAAAAGTATCTTCCAGCATGCACATTTCCTTAAAAAAACCCCCAAATTCTTGAAAAATCTTCTAGTTTAGTTTCCTAATACACTTTTCATAATATCAAATAGATTTGTTTGGTAGGATGTGTACTGTTAAGTCATAAATGAAGTGTGGCTAGAAATTTAGAACCAGTTCCTCAGCTTCAGCTAGCATAAATTGTCACAGTCATCCACTTCAGCCCGTCAAGTTCTGCTTATGAGCAATAGAAGTAAACTGCTTGAAAGGTGCAAAAACTTGGTGAACAAGATGAAAATGAGATGATCAGCGTGTTTCATTATCTTTTGTCTAGATTGATCAATCCATTTGAATATATGAGCATGCTACTTACGCTTTTTTTTCATATTTCTTTGTAAATATCCCATAATAGCTTATTTATTGTTAACATAATGACTGGACTTACAGTTTGATGTTGCATATGCAACTCTTTTAGTATTATGGCATATAAAAAGTTTGTAAATACAGGGCTATTTTAAGACTAAGTCTTGTATAATAATATGGTAGGTAGTATGAAACTTTCTTATGAAAGGGAAGCAAGTTTATTCATTCAGTGATAAATGAAAAACAAAATTGTTGTATTCTACTGTCTATTCTATTGTCTGTAATTCTATTCATTGAGAATACCATCAATGAATACCTTTACAACTAAGGGAATTGAGAAAAGATGGAGGAGGAATAGGATAGCAGTGATCAGAGTCACATTTTTTTTATTATTGCAAGGAAAGAGAAAGAAGTCATAAAAAGAAAAATGTCTCTTTTAATTGCTGTATACTACTTTTTTTTCTAGTCACAACTTGTACCACTGATACAGTAAACAAAATGGACATGAGAACATGTCATTATGAGATGTCACAACTCATGCTACCAATTTTTGTAGGTTGTACAGTCCTTACCAGACCACTGCAGAAAGCATATGATTTTGAAATGCTTGGAGGGGCCCACCAGATATTAACTTGAGAATTATTAGTTGTGGGTCGAAATAAGCTGAAGGCATTTCCTGCTGTGAACAACACTTGGAAGTTCTCCTTTTGCAGTACTGTAGAAAACAATGGCAGAATTTATGCAGCATTCATAGACAGCAGATATCCCCAGACACTTCAGAAATGCTATCAAATTAAAACTGCTCTTCAGTAAGGCTTCATATTTTGTTTTTGTTGGCTGTATAACAGTAATTCAAGTGTGAATGTAAAATGAATCTTATTTACTTGATTGTTGAAGTGTGGATATTGTGAGAACTGAAGTGAATTTTTTAATATTTATTTTCTGTTCTGGTGGAGGTGATAAAGACTTTATAAATTATAGCTGATGAAAATGCAGTCAGGAGCTGTGGACATGGCCTACCCTGAAATCATAATCAAGCCTCCATGTCCCTCTGACCTGACTTGTGACTGGTTGCTATTAAACCTGTGTGTTCTCTTTTTCTGATGGATTCAGTTCTGTAAATCTTGTCAAACACTACTATACCCAGGAGGTGCAATAGGAAAATCTCATCTTATATATTTGGGAAGAGCTGTCTCTTCAGCCCTGTATATTTGTTGATGACTCCATACCACTCAATGTGAGTTCAGATCATACTTTTCCTTACTGTGGTATTTTTGACTTTGGTGAATATTGGCCTGCAGGCTCTGAAAGGAGCTTGACACTATGCTGTCCTAACCACCTTTACTCTCTCACTGGGGGAGACCTAGAGATGGACAAATATCAAGGTTTTCCCCACATCTATGCAAGCCCAGAGAATAGCATGTGGGCATCACCTGGGTGCTTATTTTCCTTTTCTGTCACTGGAGGCAGGAGTTGTCTTATAGCAATAGGAGGTGAGCAAAGGTTTTAGTGGAGAACCATAACAACCAGCTGCTACAAATGAGCTGACATAAAGGTTAGTATGTTGACTGTTCAAGGCAGAGCAGATTAATTGCTTATGATTGATGCCAGAAGATGATGTGAATCCTGCTCCCTTTTCTTGTTTGCCCTAGGGAAAAGCCTACTCTGAGATCTCTCTGACTTAGGGCCCTGCTAGTGAGACAGGCTTACCACTCTAAGTTATTATTCACATTTTTCTTTAAGTCCACAGGTGTGGTTGCTTAAAGGATTTTGAATGTTTGAATCTGAATGTATTTAAGACTGAATATTGTGCTCCATTCTTGTGGAAAGGTGCTGAGAAGTACTGTTGTCTGACAGATCACTCTATCCCTGCATTTAAATTAAGTGGTGTAAGGCTTCTAAATGGTTTTTATTATCAGTATGAGACATGGGATGGACTGGGCTCAAGAGCAAATGGGTACTATATGGCTGGCTGGCTGCAGAAAAGAGAGATTGAAAAATTAACAAAGATGGATTTAATGATGTAGCAATTTCTTGAAGAATCAGCAATGTCAGTCTTCTTTTTCTTTTTGTTTGAAGACTGAGAAAAGGAGGGCTTTTCTGTATGTCCAAGCAGATTTGTGTACATGAGATAAGAAATTCTACATAACAGCTTTTACTTACGTCTAGGTAACAGTGAAACTTCATCTGGCTTATGTTAATGAGAATTGTGTACTGGATTTGGTAAAATCCTCATCTAACCCCAGATGAGTACAAAACTCCTCTAAGGACAGACTGATTTTTTCACAGCCTAAGAAATATGTGAATACATTATTAATCTTAAAATATTCTCTGTGTATAAGGAATAAAATGTTTAGCACTTAATTAAGTTTGGTATATTACTGGGTTTTGGTACCATCTAATTCATTTGCAATCAAACCCACTTTTATTGGTTAGTATCAATTTGCATAACATTAAGCAAAGGAAGAAAGTAATTGGTAACATTAGTACTACTTCTAAGGCATCATTAGAATTTATTTGACTTTCAGGATTAGCATGGATTTAGATTTGGTTGCTCCTAAAGTTGGAAATAAAAGAACCTTTAATTTTCAAAGTACAGGCAGCAAAAAATATTTTCTGAACTCTTTCATAACAGTGGAAAAAAAATAATTTCCTGTGATTAAGAAATACAAATCGACACCTTGTGTAGAACCTGTATTGATTTTGACCAAATGGGGCAAAACTTCTTAGATAAAAATGCAGTATTATATTTTCAGGGGAGAAAGGGAAGAGGAATATTTGACTGACAATAGGCAAATTTACCTTCTGTCCTTGGTTATAAGTAGGACATAATAACATTTTAAGTTATGGAGCAGCTAGAGAATATTTTACTGGAAGCCATTCTAAGCAGTGGGTGGAATAGGCTGCATGGAATCCTTGTCTGTCCCAAATCTCAAAATGTGGTAAAGGCCACTCAGTAAAATGTTTCAATGTATTGGAGTTTGCCCAAGTACAAACCCTACTAGAAAACCCAATGATTTCTACTGGCTTGGGGAGTTTTTGTATCAGGACTTTACAAAGCCTCAAGTAGGACCTATTGTACTATTTGGAAGTGTAGGAGGGAATGAAGTTTGATGTGCTGGATATTTTATTTAAAGAGTTAATGAACTGACATATGTTTATACTTACTACTGATAATCTTCCTTTGGAAAATCTATCTAACTCCTCAACTGTACAAAATTGGCATCCTATATGACCTAAATTGGATTTGAAAACGATATTTGGATAAATATCAAAAAAATACATCCTACTGGTTATATATGATTGCTTTATTATGTTTGATAAGAATGAAAAGCCAAAGGATTTGACAGACCCAGAGCCTGGCATGTAAAATGAAATTCCTGAATGTAAATTAGACAGATTAAACTATCCTTTAAAAGACTCTTGATGGAGAGAAGGATATATTTAAAATCCAATAAACTTCAGACCTCCTTAAAATGGCTTAAAATGAGGTCCCAAATGCTTGCTAAGAAAAAACTCCGCTGGTTTTGATTTAATAAAAAAATTGTGGATTCTAATTTGAAAAAAATGCTGTCACTGTATTCACCTTGCAGAAATAAATATGAAACCATATGGAGAAGCATATTTCCACAAGTGTATTCCAACTTAAGATGAATTAACTGTATGTTCTACTTTGCAATCAAACAACAACAAATTTCTTGTATTTCTCTACAACTGTTAAAGAAAATAATTTCATTTTCTGTATGACTTCTCATAAGAAATGCACAAAAAATAACGTGCTTTTGATAGAAGTTCTAAATGGATATCTTCATAATTTTTTTTTGTAAGATATAGGTGTCATAAATAAGGATGAGGTATTTTTATGTTACTAAGTTGCATGTGTGATTAGCTGTGCTGGTCAAAGAGAACAAAAGAGTCTTTGTTATACTCTCAATAGAGCTATTTATACATTGTGACTTACTGTGTCCAAAGACTGCTTCTTGCTTCCGTTAAAAAGTAGTCCCTCCAAATAAAATACAAGCCATAAACCTTGACATTACTCAAGCCCTGTCTATTGAAACAACAACAAAAAACTCACACATGATTTTGCATTGCCTATATAGAGTTCTCTTGAGTTTACTTAAATACAGTTCCAGACAAAGAATACTGTGAAAGCAATGCCTTCCATACCCAAAGAAGCAGAGAGACATTTTATTTGTTTAAAAATAATGATGGTTCTAGAAATCAGGTGCATCTACAGGGTATAGCTGAAGCTGGGGAGGAGTGCAGCAGTTCTGGTCATTGTATAGACCGTAAGCCCTGTAGTCAGCAGATACTTTTTTTGTGTTGTGCTTGAAGACCCTGGCAGGAGACCTGATACATGCTTTGGTCTTTGTGAAGTTTTAATGGAATCAAACAATATAAAAAATAACTATGTCTGTATGTCTTCCCTCCTGATCTCCCATGCCTATGGTCAACTGCAGCTCTTTCCCCATATCTGTATGTGCTCACTAATGAGTTTCACTTTGATTTCATGGTATTTTTAAAGGTAATGTGCCAAGTTTCCTACAGCTTCTATGTACATCTAGGAAAGTATCCCCAAAGCAAGCCATCAAAAAAGACAGAAAAGAAAGGAACAGTCAGATAAGATTTCTGTTCTTCCCATTCTGAGAACACACTTGACTTTTTGTAGCCTTATAGTGTTGGGCAATAATCTTAGTCCAGAAAGATATAAGAAAAATCTCACCCCTTCATACAGACTAGTGCTCAGTATAGGCATAAACAAGAATTCTTAAAACCATGAATATTAGAAAGCTTCTTTTAAAAATTTCAATGTGGTGTAAAAATTTTTAATAAGACTCCAACCAGCTATTAACTTAACTTTTTTTGTTGGGAAGGAAGAAATTCCACTGTCCTACAGTTCCTAATCCTCTCGTCCATATTGTAAAGTTTAATATAAATAACATGTACCTCTCTATATTACAAAATGTAGAATTTTCTGCTTCACCTATCTTTCTGACTTTTTTTTCTGCCCCAATATGCTCAATATGGCCTTTGATTTTTCTGTCTATGATCATTCTATAGTGTGCCAGGGAGAATTCATTCACCGTTTCCTTGCCAGGAATAATCTAAGCAAGCAACAGGTGTGAATGGGAATGAAGTGAAAATTAGAACTATTTAACTGCATCTAAACCAACACTTATGTACATAATGCACGTCTCTGTCCCCAGAGAACACTCAAATCTCTCATTTTAAACGTGTTAATAGCATTTATAGACTAATTTTGGTTTAATTAGTACTATTTTTCTGTAAAACTAAAACAAAATAGAGCTAAGCAGAATCTCTGAAGAGCCTTGATTCCTTTATACACACTTCTCGACCAAGGGAAATATACCCAATTTACCCTAAACCTTGTACCATTTGCATTGAAACACCACAGTGACATTTAATGAAGAAAAGGGAAAAATTACTGTTGCTTATGTATGCATTATGTGTTTTTTTAGTGTAAGCTTCTAATGCTGTTCCCATGGTTAAATAGCAAAGCATAATTAGACTTTAATTTTCATTGCAATATTGTATTCACAGATATTTTTACCCATTTCAGGAGCAACATAACATACACGCAGAGACATATTTCAAGTGAGCAGTAGGGTTTTCACTGATTCTTGTGTGTCTTAACCAATTAAACTAGATAAACTGTATTTTTTCTGGTCAGACTGTTAGGAATAATTCAAGGAGTGCTCTGTATGGATCCATTAGTTTTGCCCTCACACTTCATAATTATTATGCAGCAGGTTAAGTTTTATTCACAGTTCTACACATAAATCCTGAAGCTCTTGGTTATTTTTTCCTTGTGTCAGAATGAGCTCCCAATAATGTGAATGGAAGTTCAACTTGACTAAAGATAGAGTAACAAAAACTGGGTCCGGATCTCAGGATTTGGCACATGGACACTGGATCTATTAAGTCATCTTGTCCATACTCCTGCCAATGCAGAATTGTTCCCTTCAGCATAATCTCCAGTGCCTTATTCAGTCCAATTTTAAATGACTTGGGTGAAGTGGTTTCCATTACTTCACTTGGTTGAAGTATTACTTATTCCACAGACTAATATAATGCTTTTCAAGCTGCTTCATTCTCATGGATCACTTCCCAATCCCAACATTTCCCCCAGACGAACGTGTATGAGTAAGGGTAAGGAAAATGTGTGTAGAATATAAAGGCCAAAAGGAAAAAGTGGCATGAAGTCCTTCCCCTCACTCCATTTTTTTATGTCTTTCTCCTTGTTTCATATTTCTGAAGTCTGCCTCTTCACTTTTGCCAGCGAGACTTGGACCAAACTCCCTGAGAAACAGATCCACTGTAAATTTTCCCCCGTTTTTCTTCATGTGAATCATTCCAAAACTGTCCCACTTCCCCCTCCCCTCTTCTCTTTTATATCCTATTATTTTTTCTTTCCTCTTCTTTTTATTTATTTTTAGTAAGGAACTTTTACCAGTTATTGCTGACTCTTCATTATTCGTTATCTGTCACTTAACCCTTAAGGTATTATTCTGACTAGAGGGAATTTTTCATAGAGGATCCATGGAGATTTTGCAGGTGAATATGGGTGTGTGCAATAAATATGACATTTTACAAATTATCAGGAACGCTAAAACCAATTGTAAAAGTAGACAAGACTGATAAAAAAAAAACTTTGAGAAAGGGAACAAAGGTTTGTGGGCCCTGTTTTGTAGTATATCACATGTAAACAGACAGTTAACACTTTAAATCACAGTGCATGCAAAATGAGGTTGTAATACTTGGTACTGTAACTGAAATTCTGTGCTAAGATCTTTGTGTCAGTTTTCAGCTATATATACAGTAGATGCTGCAAGAACAAAGACTGAAATTGGCACTTTATTGAGATGTAGAAATTCAACAGCAGGAAATAATCTTCTTTGAAAGAAACCCCTATTTCCGTCCTCTTTTTTTTTTAATATATATACCCTTTAGTAGCTGATCACTTAAAACAGGTGCTGTAACTCATGATTGGACATTAAATGTTTACGATGGATGGTGTCTGTGTTTAGAGACAACTTTACGTACCACTGCTTGTAAGGCACTTCCTTTCAGGAATCAAGTGGAAATAAGATCATGTAACACTCTGGCAGATTATACATTCAAATATTACAGCTGCTTGAATTATTCATTGGAATTCACCTACTCAGGTTATTTTAATACATGTAATTATTCAGAAATGAAACTTGATTCCTACAAATACGTTCTTTCAATAGATGTGTTCAATAAAGCAATAAAAAAGATGCTATATGGGTACAAACGTGCCCAGGTTTCTGGTCTATGACAGCTGTAGTGGGAACATCTGGAAGAAGTTGCCAGTCATTCAAAAGGTCAAGCATACTAGGGCAAGTCTGGCCATGCCAGTGAGAAAGTCAGAGTAGGGTCCTGAGGCCAAGGTAAGGAATGGTGCCTGAGCTCTTAAGAGCATTATTGCAGCTTTGTTTGACTAATTTAGATTCTCAGATGGAAATGAACTGCTACCAACTGCCATCCATGTGGCAGCTTCATTCAGAATGATCACTGTCAGAGGTATATACTCACCTTCACTGGTTTACAAACCATTCTCTTTACTGAGATATCCGTATTTGCCTCCAAAACATCAGCATCTGTGGAGATTAGGAGTCACACTCAGCACAGACCACACTGTACTGAGTGCAATCAGACATCTAATAACATGGGTAGAGGTGTTTTAAAGATCCATCCATAAGCTCTGGCAGGATGGCAGCGACAAATTGTCTCATGGTGTAGTTGGATCCATGGGGCTGTGCACCCCTTCTATTTGCTCAGATAAAGGTTTTATCTGCTCTGATACCTGTGCAGTTGTAAGAAGTTTTGAGGTGCTTGTCATGCAGAGAGAAAACAATCTCTTTTCTGAGGAAAAGACACACATGAACTTTGAAAGGCATTCTGCAGCATGGGGATTTTCTTCCATAGCCTTGTGAAGTGTTTGTGTACCTGGAATATGCCTTGCAGAGATAGAACTGTGATGAGATGCCTTGATAGCTGGACACACTTGTCTGCTGGGCAGAGGCTTTGCGCTTTTCTCATTCCACTCTTATTAACTATTGCCTTCCATCTGGCAGTGATTGTTCAGGAGCCACAAAGGGACCTGCAGCACCTCCTCTGGATGCAGCAGGGGTAACTTCACCTGGCATACTGGGACTAGTTGGATGTATTTGACTTCCCCCCTCCAGAATAAGTAGGTGAGCACCCTTCTGACTTGTCCTAACTCTGCATAGATATAAACTATATGAATATAAAAAACCTAGGATGAACAAGGAACATGTCTTCTTAATCCTTATCTCACACGTATGAATACTCATGATGAATCATGCATTATCCCTAGATGTACTTACAGCAAGCAAGAAAAACCTTAATGCCAGATATCTAAGGTTTATTTAATAGATTTTTTTTCTTGTAAATTGGATATTTAAGAGAGCTCTTTAGATTTCATCTCAATCCTGTCAGATTGGTAAATTAATTTTTCTTCTCCTTAGCACAGGAGACAGAACATCCATAAAAGCAGCATTTTTCCAACACATAGTACAAATGCTCTGCTATTCTAGGGACAAAGAGCAATAAAACAAAAATGGGATATCACCCAAGAAAAGATCTGAGAGGCAAATAGAACCTGGAAAAGAAAGAACACAGGAAAACAAGACACAATGCAGAAGGTATGTCATATAGGAAACATTACATCCTCCTTCTGGAGACAGCTATCGTCAAACCTGCTTTTATCAAAACAAAAGCTTCTTTGACCATAATTGGTCATAAAGGCATTGGATCCTTTTTGAGTTAGTCTTGTGTTAAGATGACATCTGGATTTTTTTGTAATTTTTTCATCAAAACAGGTCTTACCAGTGGTAAGTTTGTTTAGAGTACTTTTATATTGCCTCCAAGCTGTTATTCACCAGGAGTATGTTCCTGGGAAGAAGGGTGGCAAACAAGGCTGTAGTCAGACCTGTCCCCATACTGGTGCACTGTCATCAGAATATAGATTAATTAAGCATGTTCTCAGAGAAAAACTCCTGCTGAAATCTTTCATAAAGTCCCAAGTAATTCAAATGTTGAGAATATGAGCCCTGAAAACAGGCTCTTTAAGCACATTCTTATTCACTACCAAACTACCCAGAGTATTGCCATGTGGTGAGCTCATTCAGATGTTACTTTCTCACTTACCTGCTCCAGAGTAAGAGTGAATTGAGCCAAGGTTTCAGGCATTATTACCTAGGCTGTAGTTAATTGCCATTGTACTCAGCTTCATGAACACAATCTGTAGGACAGAGCCTTAGCTCCCCAAGATTCAGTTTACTATCGATTGACAACTTAAAGCATAAGCAGAGACAGTGACAGGTTCTCTTTGACAACTAAAAAAAAAAAACAAAAACAAACCAATATGTTTTTCATCTGATTAGGTGTATGGAGATTACAGCTTCATTTTGCAGGAAGTAAACGTAAGACAGAGCTTCTTTGAAGAATATACTTTAGAAGCCTTTAGAAAAATAGAAAAAAACCCCCACAACAAACAAAAAAGTTAGCAACAACTCCCCCAAATGTTTTCATGCTAGAATTTGAAATGCAGCAAGATCACTATGGAGAGTTCTGTCTGGGAGCCCACTACGAAGCCCACTATTGCATCATGTTCTGCAAAGGAGCTGAAGAACATCTTTGCTTTGTAGATGGTAGAGTGCCTTCACAAAGTTCTGGAGTACTTTGCAACAGTCTTTGTCATAATGAACAAACATGAACTCCAGAGTACAGAAAAGATGGTAGAAAATAGTAACTGATGAAAGAGCATTTTTAAACTGTGTACAAGTTTCTTGGACCTGAAAGGACTTACAGTTCACCTTCTCACTAAAGGGAAATTATTAATTATACTTTGTATTAAAAATACACAAATATCCTCACCTCAATGCTTTCTTCGAAATCTGTAGATGTGGACTTTGAGAAGGCTTTTAAAACATCCTACTCAAGATGATAAAGAATTTGAGTGACTGTCACGAGTTCTGCAGGTGATCTAATGCATTTGTTTTACTTGCCTGAAAGAAACAATGTACTTTAGTGAAGTATTTGCTTTCACCAAAGCCCACCTATGTTGCTGATGGCTGTTGTGCCTTTGGCTTGCAATGGAGGATGCTGTATGGTGGGCAGGAGGTTTGGAGAACAAACAGGAACATTGGTTTCCTTTCATTTAAGGAAAAGAAAACAAGGCAGAAGGAACAATGCTGAGCAGCTACCTGAAAGCTGCTTTGTCTCAGCTTCATTATGCCCTGATCCCTGAATTGGTTTTTCATTAGGTATACAATATATTGGAAGAAATCACCAAACTATATCTATAATAAGTATCTTAATTTAGAATTTACACTCTCTGATGAGTAGAGATAGCAGTGTAAATCCTACTAAGCAGATGCTGTGCTTTTTGAAACAGGACTTGAAGTCTCATATAGTACCTAATAATAGAATTGACAGCAAATATGATAAGGCAAATGCATGGTTGTCTAACTCCACTTACCACCTTTTTCATCATATGTGGAGCAAAGAAATCATGAGATTACAACATACTGGCAGCATGAGAATCTGTCTCATTTAACATTGTGCTACTGTTGTCGGTTGGGAGAGCACTTACTCAGTTTGGTGATCTCCCATGAATACCCAGGATCATTTAAAGTTGGTGGAAATGTGAATGCTTCGTAGCATCTGCTTTTTACATTGTAGTGTTCTGCAACCTTAAAAACAGATGTCTGAAATAGTTTATTGTGCTTTTCCTCAAATATTATACAGCACCGGTATGTGCAGAGCACAAAGGATTATCTCAACAGTATTGTGTAGGTCTTTGTCTTTAGTTTATGGTCTCTGTGATCTATTGTATGTAAACCTTTTTATGAGATTGGGAAGGGGTGGTAGCCTAAGTAAAATTAAACACTGTACTGTGACCAAAAAAAAAAGCCTCTCCTGCTCTCTAAATGGCCACATTGAAAATCCAAAATAGAAAGCCTTTGGAAAATGAAATACTTTCTTCAAGTAATTTTGACCCAGAGAAATATTTAATGCTAGACAAGATGTTGGGTTTTGTGCTGGCAATAATAGGACTAATTTTCCCAGGGGATGGGGGAAGTGTTCTCTCCACTCTCTCACATTTTGAAATTCCAATGGGGAAAGCTTAGCTATTTTTGTCATGTTGTCTTCCAGTTCCTGCATCACTTTCTTCTGTGAAACAAATAGAGTCAAGTACCAGCACTGCTACAATCCAAAGAGCACAAGATACTTCCAGGAGAAATGAGTGATATATATAATGCTTTGTTTCAAGCATCTGTACCATTGTTGATTTTAATACATTCTTGTCTTTATGCCTAAAGAAGCATGCCAGCATGAAGTCCTTATACTGAATAAAAAAGCATGCTACTTCCCTAGAGGAAAATGCTAATCCAATCTGTTTAATTTACAGCTTGGTTTAATGGTCAGATCACTACCTGAGATTTTCATAGTATTGTAATAACATGGAACCAATCAGTAGATTGGCCAGGATGTGAATGCTTACACTTAAACTCACTGAATGGCAGGATGTGATTGGAATTGGGTGCTAAAGAAAATATTCTCAAAGATAGAAAAAAGTATATCTGAAAATCCCAGTAAAGGCAACACACTGGCTTATGTGAAGGACATTGGAGAGCAGAGGTCCACAGACTCATTCCCTTGGTTTGCCCTTTCCCAGCATTTTATCTTTATTGGTAGCTGGGGAGCTACCAATAGCTGTTTGGTCTTCTGCTCTCATCAGATGAACCTCATGTTGATACATTTTAAAATTAAGAGATAGGAATGTGCAGAATTTTTATAGCTTTTCACTTTGCTAAAAGATGGAATGTATAAATTCAACGTTTTACATATTAGGAATGGGTTTCCCTTAGGCTTCCTATACTTTGGGAGTGCTATAAACATTGAATTATAAATAAAATTTAATGTTTCCTCTCACAATAAGGATTTTTAAGAAGATGGCCTTGGTGCTGTGCATTATGAGGAGTTCAGTCTTGTGCCAGATCATGTGTTTTAGAAAGCAAAGCTGAGTTGAGGTGACTTAGCGAGCTGCAAGTACAAAGAGATTCTGCATGGCTCAGCCATGTTAATATTGTGGCATTTTGCATCAACAAAACTTCAGAAGTCTCAGGATCTTTCACATTGAAGTTATTGGTACCTTAGCTCTTCTGAAATCCTACTCTATTATCATAGGCCACATTCAACAAAAGATAGGGAATTTCTTACATGGAACAATTGTTTCTTCCTTAGTGCCATCTAACCCTTGAATTGCCTAAGTTAAAATGCCCTCTCACTGTAGACTTTAATTTTTCCCTGGCCAATATTTTTGTTGTCTATATTGCTGTATCTGCCTATGTCTGAGGACGTGGTCACTCATCTTCCTCCAAAGCTTCATCAGAAGTATCAAACAATACATTCCTCTTAGATCTTGATAGAGTTCGAGAAACATTTGGACAATGCTCTCTGGCACAGGGTGTGAATCCTGGAGGTGTTGTGTGGATGGGTAAGAGTTTGATTCAATGATCCTTCTGGGTCCCTTCCAACTCAGCATATTCTGTGATTCTGTGATCTCTTCCAAAAGGCTCAGCATGGCAGGCAAGCATGTATGGACCTGTATCTTAGAGAGTAGCACCATGGGGCAGCATCCACATACAATATTCCCCTCACTTGAAGGGATTTATTGCCGCCCACCACGTTATGGAATCATCTGGATGGAAATACCTTTGTCTTGTCCTTGTTTTTCTCTTTTGAGCACAGTGGAAGCAGTTGTAAGCACTAGCGTAAGGCTGTCATTTGCCAGTTTTCCTAACTTCTTTTTCCACCTGAAAATATTGTGCAGAGCAATCCAGAAATCCCAGATGTGCATTTTGCTTGTGCATATCAAATCTACCCCACATGCACAAATCATGTGTGCAGGGCAAATACGGTAAGTTCAAAGCTTCTTGGAGGCATCTGTCCTGCTGTGCATGTGACATACACATTTCTTGCGTGGAAAAGACAAGGCAAAAGCTTTGGGAACATGTGATAAATGTGTGAGCATATACAAATATGTTTGTCTATATTAAGCAACATTATGTTCCAGGCTTGTGATCTCACATGCCCAGACATGTGAGTGCCATCAAATCTCCAGAAAGAGATAAAAGGGTTCCGTCAGCTTGTCGCTTCTTGGCCAGTACTGGGTGAGCTCTACACACTGGGTCTTTTCTGTTCCTTTCTAAAGAATCCATCTCTACACTGCTCTAGCCCTAGATGGCCACCTGCATTTTCAGGTATTTTTGATAAATAAACTCTGAAAAGCCAGTCTCAATACCTTGACCAACTCTGAAGAAATTGTAGACTATGTAAAGACCTAAGGCAGAGTGATTTGACTTGCAGTTCTTACAATAATGAGAGCTACAGTTCATTCTAGAAGACCACACCAACATTACTTAAGTGTTTTAATGGGGAATTAGGTTTCAAATTTTAGTCATCAGGAGTTTAATGTTGTGGTCATGGTTTGTGTGCATATTGCAGAACTTGTGGATAAAACACTGAATAGAAACTTTTTTATCCCCTAGTTGTCTTGGAAATCATGTTTCATTAGTGCAGTGAAAATGTTCACAATGAAACACCAGACCACACAAAAGTCACCTGGTGTGGAGTTTTGTTACAAACTAGTAACACAAACCATATTTATCAAAAGATTTGCTTAGCATTGTGCAACTCCTGAGTGACCTGAACTCAATTTTAAGCGTATATGGTGTGTGGCTTTGGATCAGAATCATGCAAAATTCATAGCTTTGCATGGTTTTGATGTGAGGTGTGAATAAACACCAGGTGAAGCACAGCAATTCCAATTGAGTTTCAATTTGATCAGGATTGAATCCTCGCCCGGTGTTAATCGGTGGAGCTCCATTGAAGTCAGTGATTTGCCCCATTGTTGAGCTACACCAAGTTGCTGAGGACCTGATTGAAATTTTTAGTTTGTGCGAACCAGAAAGTCAAGGTCTAACTCAGTGGGTGTGAAAATATTTGGATCAAAATGAAAGAAAATGTTTGGACAAATACTCATGAAATAAAACTAGTTCTATATTTTGCAGCTGTAAGGTTGCAGCCCTGAAATATAGATTCCTAATGATGTAACCATAAGTTTAAATTCTTCCTTACTTTTTTTTTTTTTTTTGCTAACCAGAAAAATGACTTTTGCTATACCTACCTTGTTTAAAAGGAAAAAAACCAGTATTGATACCCAAGTCCTATAATAATCTCAAACCAAAAATATTTTAGAGATAGCTGAGAAAACTCATGACCTTGATTGCAAAAGAATGCCTGAGAAATCTGTATACTGCATTTGTACCTTTATGTTTAATATATAACTGTAAAGGCAGCAAAAACATCCAAGTGCTACAGGACTACAAAGAAGATCCTAAAGATAAAATTTTCTAGGCCATTCCTGGAGAAAACTGAAAAGTGACATCTTTAACTTGCCTTTCAATTCTGCTTCCTTTTTTTTTATTGTTTCCTTTCCAACAATTCCATCAATTCCGGCAGCTTTCCATTGACTTGTCCTTCTCCCTGAATATACTAACTAGAGAGAAAATAGAGCTCTAGTAAGGCAACAGGGTGTATCTCTGAAACATCGCTAGTGTTTTCTGTAGAAACAAAGGTGCAATGTCGTGCATTTATTATTGATGGTCAGTGTGGCTTCACTGTCTACATCCATGCTCCTAAGTCAAGGCAACTACATCTGCCCCAGCACTTTTTGGTTTTAGGCCTGGGCCCCTTAGCACTGCCAGACAAATTCTGGGCTCAATGACAATTTCCAAATCAGATGTGCATCCCCATGCCTGCAGCGCGAGAGAATTAAAAAATATGGTCACAGTCCAGGACATGCCAGTTATTTATAGCTATCAGGATTGTTCTGGCATGCTTAAATTACTAGATTTGTTATATTTATCTAACAACTTCTGGTCACCACGGGACATAAGCAGCAAACATCAGTTCAGATGTCATGTATGTTTGTTAGTAGGATAAATTTTAGGAATCTGCCAAAAAAACCCCAAACAACCAAACAAACCCTTCTCAAGAGACTAGAGCTCCTTGCTGGTCACACAGACTAATTCAGAATACTAAATATAGGTGTTTTTATAGTACACTAGAAGAGAAAAATGAAGGTGAATTTCTAGTATGAAAAGAATTCTCTTGGCAAATGTCTTAAAACTAAGAAAGGATGGTGAGTATATGTATTTTTCTCAGTGAAACAAGTTAGAATTGACTGGTAAAGCATGCAATCACTGCTTTCTCATTTTGTCAATGTTTTTATTCCTTTTCCCTTTCTTTAAAAGTGTTTAAGATGTTATTAGCTGAATCTTTAACAAATTTTTACATTGTTGCTTTTACTTGATAATAAGGAATAAGAGGAAGAACATATACAAGTGTAAAAGCTTTTATGAGAAATGTGGAAATAGATACCAAAAACTTTCCAGAAATTTGAAATCTGAACCATGTCTTGGGTTTACAAATGGCTTGTTGAGAACTTTTTTTTTTTTTTTTTTTTTAATAATAACTGACAACATTTACCAAAACTGTACTGTTTCATGGCAAAAGGCATAGGGTGGGGGCAGCACTTCACTGGAATGATTTTCCATGAGTGTATTCCATTTGGTCACTTTTCACTGGAAAAATAATAGTCAAGTCTTTCCAGAGAATGCTTCCATTAGAGTATTTAGAAGATCCTGTCACAGTCACAGCCTGTACAGTGAGAAATATCCTTTAAACTGAGTGCAGAGTAGGGATGATGATGAGGTAGGAGACCAGCTTGGTGTGGGATCATTTCCATGTGTAGAACTGCTTCTATTTTCCCCCTATCTGAGAACACATTAGGAAAAAGTAGCAAGCTCCCTTTCCTCCCTATTTAGTAATCTTGTTCATCCCAGCAATGCTGATGCTGCATGTCATGATTGTTAAACTCTAGTAGGTTAGATAATGAGCATTGTAAGCTTGAGAAAGTAATCTGTTGTATGGCTGGGAAGTCTCAAACTCATCTTTTTTCCAGAGTCAGGGAATGAGGGAGAGCTGTAGCCTCTGGAGAGGAGGGGAACTAAGGAGAGAGCCTAAAAGAGTGAGAAGAGTGTTGAGAGGAATTGCCCAAGACATTCCCTTAGAACAGAAACCACTGGAGAAGAGGGATGGTCCACTGGGTGACGAAAGGTTCAGACTGAGAGCTGGGAAATCTACAGCAGCCTGAGGTAGTTCTTGAAAGGTTGGCTGTTTGCCTGTCTGCCTGAGGTTTAAGCCCCAGACCTGTCAAATTCTGCATACAGCTCTGTGCTGCTTTGTGAGTTGGGACTTGGACTTTTGACTCAATGCCAAGGGCCTGTATGCTCTGCACCTACTGAAATATTTGGGGTATTGTCAGGCATTGTAAACTTTTTCTTGGGGTGCATTCATAGAGAAGTTTTTTTGCATTCCATACAAAAAATATAATTTTAAGAGGTGTTGTGAAAAAGATCACTGGCTGAAAATTTAATTTCCTGCCCAAATGGATGACGCCTGCAAGGTAAAATAAATGCATTTAAAGAAATCAGCTATCTAAATCAGTCTTTTTCAAAAAGAGTTTACCTCTGTCAATAAGGCAGAATCTTGTGAATTTACACACTTCATAATTTGCACATAAACTTGGCAGGTTCTCCCCACTTTTTTTGGAAATGATTTAATATTTGTAGCAAGGGCTCAGATTACTCGGATTATATTGCACAGTATACTGCAGCATATCTACAGAAGAACCTTATTAATTTGTATTAATATGAACCCACCCACTGTAGTTAACTGTTTTTTCTTTTTCTGTTTTTCTTTTTCTTTTTCTTTTTCTTTTTCTTTTTCTTTTTCTTTTTCTTTTTCTTTTTCTTTTTCTTTTTCTTTTTCTTTTTCTTTTTCTTTTTCTTTTTCTTTTTCTTTTTCTTTTTCTTTTTTTCTTTTTCTTTTTCTTTTTCTTTTTCTGGCAGAGCAAGGAGTAAAGTTCAATTCAGCATCCTGAACAAGTAGTGACTCGGTGTGATGGTGGAAGTGTGGAAGGTGGGGAAGGTACCAGATATGAAAAATCTTCCTTTTAGATCCAGATGAGGTCATTTTCCTCCATGCTGTTGGATTTGGAGTCAGAAGACCAGTGTTTTGCTCCTGATTCAGGAATTGATTTTACTGTTCTACTAAGTCACATGTTTTTGTCTTTCACGGTTCTGCAAAAATCTGTGAAATGGTGATAAGACTGATGCTTTTGATATCCTTTACTTTAAGGTCTTGTGTACATTTTGTGTGAGATGGCATTAGTTGTTTTTAAAATGCATCCTGTGATTGCTTACACAGGAGTTTGGTTGGAATCACTGAAAACTGGAGTGGTTTAAAATATCTTTGCATAGGGTGTAAGAAGAATGATATTTTGGTTCCTCTATCTGAAAGACTGGACTTTGAGACCAAAATCAAGTTAAGTTATTCAACTGTTGTTAAAAGCTGCTGACTTTAGCTAAACAAATTGGTTCAGTTGTGAAAAATTTGTGTTCGTTTGGACAATGATTAAGAATAGGAAAGAACAGAACCTGGCCATGTATTATACTCCCTAATTTTAATGAGGATGTGATATTTATTCCATCTAAAAAGGTGTTTCTTGCTAATGACATGATTAAAAATTTGGCTTGACATTATCTGAGCTTGTGCAGCAAACGTGACCTTGCATTTTGCAGGATTTAAATAGGGTTATTATGAAGGAGAGAGCAACTAATTAGAAGATGGCACATTTCCAGTTTCCAGTTGATGACCTGCTGTTGCTGCTGCTTGTTGCTGTCCCCAGAGTGAGCGCAGCAATACGATCCTCCGCTTTGGGATGTACAGAATGTTCTGTGGTGTTCAAGTCAGGTGCTCTGTGGAAACTTAGCAGGATCTTGCATCCTCAGTGCTTTTCATGCGCTTGAGCTGGGGAAATCTGCCAGAAAGCCAAACCAAACATTTTTATGGGTTTCCTCAGGCCCTACCTCCACATCTTGTTGAAAAATTAAAGCACACAATCATGGGTGGGTCTGTTGAAGCAAGCAGGCATTATTATTCCAGGTTTTCAAGGTTGTTTTTCAGGCAATGGATTCAGTCAATTAAGGAAGAGCACGTTTGAATTCTTTTCTGAAATTTGTTATGGAAAACCCTAGTTCAGAAACAATTTTCTAGTAACTCTCAGTGACTGCAACAAGAAATCACAGAAGGTAGAGATTTTGCTGAAAGCAAAATGAAGCAATATAGTTTTATTGATGAAATGGAGTTTCAGATGAAAAGGCCCAGTAGTACTCCCATTTCCCACTCCCCATTTCACTCCCACTGTTTGAAATCATTAAATGTTTAGAACAAAGTCTTATCAGAATTTTTTTGTCATTATGGCTAGATAAAAATTTAAATCCTACAAATAAAGTGTCAGCTGTGGCAGCTCCGAGTTCAGTGCAGCTTAACCACCTAAATATTTGCCAAAATTTTCAGATGAAGTTTTCAATCCACACTTTGCTCTATAAAGGCTATATGTTTATCATCACTGGGGCAGCTAGTTGCAGCCTGTGCACACATCCTCAAACAAGCTTCAAATCATACTTCTTGGCTGCCATGTAGACGTCTTTAACCTCTGCATAGCAATGCCAAACAGTAAGCTATTTTTTCTGATGCAATTTCATTGCATTCTTTCTGAATCCTCATCTTTGATCTAGAAAGAACATCCTGGCTGGATAGGAAGTTAGTTCAGGCTATATATTTAGTTCATGTTATAAAAAATTAGTCTTAAACCTTTCAAGACATGCATACCTAAGACCAATTAAATGGATTTTATTTCCACGCTCCTTTAAGAGGTTAAACAGTAGATGCCAATTGTGCCAAAATGCTTTTCTAGTACAAACTATCCAGAAGCCAAAAAATACAGGACATCTTCATCCAGAGACATTGCCAAGTGCAAGCATTCAAAATAAAGCTGTAGCATGATTGGGTTGCAGGCACCTTTTAATCTGAGGACACATTTGCAGAATTTCCTGGCTAAAAGCCCTGAGCTACATAGTTCTGCATGGCACGAATGTCTGAAATGGCTGGGATTTGAAATCCTATTACTTTTTGGGTGAGTGAGGCAGAAGGCTGGATTTTATTTCTTTTGTACCAAAGCCCCTCTTGAACCCAAATACTACACAGTTCCGAAATGCTTATGATGAAACTTAATCTTTGCACTCTTGTTGTCTTATACTGTGTTTTCCAAAGACTTACCTATTTTGACTTGTTTTGGGTCATGGATATACCCAACGGATCACAAGTGCAATTCACTTGCATGCTATTAAAACAAGAAGTATCTCATAATTCCATATAAATGCATATAAAAACATAAAAATTTGCATAGGAGGCAGTGAGAGAGGGGAATAAAGTGATTTGGTTTTATTTCTGCATGAGTAGGAGGAGAGATGGTCCAAACTTGGTTTACAAGGCAGTCACCCTAAAATATGGTTTATACTATGGCCTGAGCTCTGCCCATGTGAATACTTTAGAACCCTCAATTTGGTAGTTACCTAGAGGCTCCTGGAACTATTAAAGTCTCATTTTGTTCCTTCAAAGTGGAAAAAGGAGCCTGGCCCAAATTAAGCAAGGAGCGCTGCTCCCAAGACATACCAAGCTTTATGGGACTTCAAGCATAGTATTTCAAACTCTTAATTCAGAAGTATAGGGGAAAGCAATCGCCACTATATTATGCCTCTTTTTCTAAACAATTCAGTATGTTTTCTTTTTGCATAAATGTGATGCAGCTGGTTCTAGTACCATATTTACAGTAAATATCCTTTTCGGTAAACTAAGGGCTTATTGAGCCAGTGCAGTAATAATGTGTTAAAGGATTTAATCCGCTTTTTGAACAGTTACTAAGCATATTTTTTTGAATGAATGATCTGAGCATGTTGGACAAAACTTAGATCAGAAGATCAGAAATAAGCCAATGTTTACGTTTTTGATTCACTGCATATGAAGGAATTGTGGGTTTTGAAGGAATCCTGACTTCGCTTGAATTTAGTGAAGTAAGATCTAAGGGGTCTTCTGTGATGAATTTCTTCAGGAGTTCAAATGAAAATATGGAACTTACAGCCAGAACCTATTGCTTAAATTTAATGAATTAATTAGACACAGAAAAATGTTAAAATGTATGGAACGAGAAAGAGTTTCTTCCCTGCTTTTAACGATGGTAAGAAAGTGGAGTTGTGTTATGGTTTGTATCATTGATGCAATCTGTTTTAAACATCATTGTATCCTGGTTGATTTTTTCTGCATCTTTTTGTATTAAAAAATATTCTTCAGTAGAGATGATGGCTGTTACGGTCTGTTTTCTTCAAAGAGATTTCTTGCATATATCCCACCATGCAGAATCAACTAAACTTGGAAGAAAATTCCTCTAGAACACTTTTCTGTAAGTCTGCTTAACTAATGCCAAATTCATTTATATGTTTTTCGATTACCTGTGAAATGTATTTCTCAGTGTAAGTAGAAAACTAATGTTAGTTTATAAGGAGTCTTTAGAATCTTTTAAGGAGACTAATAGTGTATAAAACAAAAAGTTGTAGCTCTCAAACACTTTTTCAGTATGGAAAATTTCTTTATTGAAATCCTGTGGTCTTCAAAATCTTCATAAGGGGAAGAGGGTGGGCAGGCACTGATCTCTTCTCTCTTGTGACCAATGACAGGGACTCGAGGTAATGGCACACAGAGTGATTCTTGGGGTCTCCTGGGCAGAGCCAGGTGCTGGACTCAATGATCCTGATGGGTCCCTTCTGACTCAGCATATTCTGTGATTACTGAGTTCACATTAATTTCTGACATGTCAAACAGCCTGACTATTTCAAACAGCCTGAGGGCAATTAGATTTGAACTGTCAGGTAATTGAATTTTAGCTAGGTTAGATGGCAAAGTGGCATCCTTTTCTGTGTAAGTCTGCATACATATCCCATTGAAAATGGTAAATGGTCAGACTATATATTCTTTTATTCCCGCCTCTAATTTACAGATGACTTCTCTGATGAAAAAGCTGGTTGTGTGATGTAGCTCTTTAGCTCTTCTTTTGATGGCCCTCTAGAGTAGTGTCCAGCTGGGCATTTATCCTTCCAGATTCCTATCCTTCATCAGACAGAAACAAAAGAATGCAAAAAAAGTCTTGAGTTGCCTGCTAAAGCTTTTAAATAAACTATTCTGTATTTTCATAGTTTGTAAAGTGTTTTTATTAATTTTGTCTCTTTACTCTGGAGCAGTTAATCCTTCAGAAGTAACTGCTATAATGGTTAGATACCACCTTTCAGTTTCCAGCCTCAATTAATTTCTGACCAGTGCCTGCTGTCTTATTATTGTGCCAGTCCTGACTGTTGGCTTATATAACTGTTCTGCTTTCTTGATGTTTACTTGAAAACCTCAGATTAATTTTACAAAGCTGCTCCAGTGATATGTTATTAAGTCCTCTGGATATCCTAGTATATTATTTCGTATCTGTGCTAGTGATAATTTTCCTTGAAGACAAGCTCTATGTAGTATTGCAGATGAGGCCTCCCAAACCTTGCACAATTGGACACTAAGAATATGCTACTTTTCTTCTAGTGTCATATTAAAACTTCTCTTGTAGACTCCTACAGTTGTCTGGTGATTCCAGAGCAATTTCACTGAATCTTTTCCAAATGAAAGTTTTAGTTCTTAGTCTTCAATGCAAGTTTTGATGTTTTCACTACGTGTGTGTCATCTCATTCCAATTCACAAATATTCAGTTCTTTCAGTGAGTTTTCTTGTCCTCTTGTATGTTTATATATGCCTCTTTGGATTGCCATCAGCGTATTCCCATGTTCTAGACCCAGAGCATAAATCAAAATAGTAAACAAAACCGATCTCTTCTGAAATTGTTCATAATGCCAATTCCCTCCTGGCCCTTTGTTTCAATTTTGTGCATTACTTTCTCCATTTTTATGTTATCTCATTTTTATGATTTGGCTTCATGCTAACATATGCTTTATTTAGACATTGCACCGTTTACTAGACCCAATGACAGAATCAGGATCAACATCTTTCTCCCTGGCAGATATGTAGCAAAATAATTGAAAAATCCACTAACATACTTCTTATCCTCTTAATTATGCCTAGCTTAAGTAGTGTATCAGTTTTCCTATCAGTTGTAGCAGCAGAGATGAAATCAGCATTCATGGCTGGTGTAGTTGTGGTTTTGCAATGGGGATTTCATTGGTTCGCCCATAAATTTGGGGGTTGTGTTTTTAAAATGTCTGGCTTATTTAGCAGTGAGAAAACATTCAACACACATCTTTTAATTAAAAATTATGCTGAGGCTCTCAACAATATACAGATGTTCCATATTTCGGTCATGTATCATCCCAGATTTTGATGGATAGCATAACAGTTGACTGAACTGCAAGACTGAGACTATCTTGTCCTATACTTTCAGAGTAGCCAAACCAGGGTAAATTGGGTTTTCCTTAATTAGAATACAATTTTTTTGTTGTTGTTGGTTGGTTGTTGAGAGTTCTTTAAAGGCAGGAGTGCATCACTGAATGACAGCTTAATAGCAAACCTCCAGAATTTGGGATATTGGCTCTGTCACACCCGTAATGAGTCTGCTTTGTTTTATGGTCCTGTTTGTCAGAGTGTACGAACAGCTAGTTGGCTACAGCTTTAGGTCTCTTACCCAGAACCACACATGGAAAAGCACCAAAATTAGGTCTAGCATCTGAAAACAAAAATCTTATTACATCATTCTTCACCTCTGGAATCCAGCACAGTGTCTATTGCTCTATTTATTAATATCTCAGGCATCCCAAGCAATGCAAACAGCACTATTCTTGGCCTCATCTAAAAATGGTCATAATATCAGGGAGACCTTCATAGTGGAATCCTGTCTGCAAGGAGGACGCACCTCATGTGGGCCAATGTTCTTAATCCTTCAATCACATAAACCAGCCAGCAGCTCCTCTCACTGGCACAAACAGCATTTCCCATCAGGGCAATGAGTCTTTCAGACTCTGATTTTTCCTGCTTGCAGTTCAACATTAGCATTTGGATTGAGGCAGCTGGATCTGAGCAGGTTCCAGGGCCCATTAAACTTCATCATCTTGAAGTTCACTGGCATCACTGTTATTTAAAAAAACGAAGCACACATTCCACATGTGCTAAGTATAACTTTCATCACTACAAGTATTTCCATATTCAAAAAATGTGAATTTATATTTGATTTGTGCTTTATGAAAGAAACTACTATACGAAGTTTCCATTTTGGCTGAGTAAGTGCTGTTTAATTTGTAACTTCTCAGAGGATTAATTACAGAAAGAGAAACAATAATGACAAATTAAAGGATTTGTTTATCCAGATTGATTTAAAAATAAACAGGATAATAGGGCTGGCCATTAATCTGAACTGCTACTAAAGACACAAACCCCTTTTTCTTGGGGGGATAGGTGGGTCTGGTTAAAGCTAGAATGTCAAAGAAACTGTAGGTAAGATCAATAAATAAAGTTGAAGAATTAAAGAATTAATTTATGTTTTGGAATATCTGTCTTGTATACACACAGTTTGGAACTCTTCAAAGGTATTCTGCCCTTTGCACAGCACTTTGGTATTTAAAAACAAGATAAGGCCATGTTTCTATCCACAGAAGTTGTGGTTTTGAATGAAAATAGGATTTATGTTGGAAGTTACTAGACAAATCCTTAAGGATTTTTTGGAGTGACATTTCTATGGAATAAGTTCCAAAAAGCTTAGCTATAATTTATTTGTATTGTTAATAATAATTAAACACAATAATGTTTTTATTCAATTTTTTACATTCTATGCCATCACCCACCCCAACCTTCCCACCCACAACCTGGAAAACTGATTTCAGTTCTGGTCACCTTCCTGTTAACCTTTTCCCTGAAAACGATTATTAGTTCTGACTCTTTGTTTTTGGTTTCTTAGCCTGGTCTAATTCATGGCAGTATTTTACCTCTCACCCCAATTCAGTTGCTGTAAGGTTTCTTACGCAGTAAAGCAAATGCAACTTGTGAATTGTGAACTGGAATTGTGAAAGATTCCTAAAGGGACCTTAACAAGTACTTTATTTATTTTTTTTTAAGAAAGGAATTACATATTTGCATTGTAAATTCAGAAAAATAATGATAAAATGTAAATATTAAAATTTCTGTGGTGTTCTGGAAATGTATCTATAATAGCTCTGAAGTAGCACATGAAACCCTGAAGGTGAAACAGAAAATGAGACTGACTAACTCTGGGAGCCCAGCCAACCACTGATTGCAGGGAGTTTAGATCTAAGGGGGAATTAGGTGCTGAGTGGTCATACTAAACATAGTGATTAGAAAAGGAAAGAATTAATAAATACAGAACATTCACAAAATGAGCCTATAAGGCGATGGATAGTGCAAAAAGGAAAGTTCTTGGGCCACCAGAGTTCTTAGTCATTCACACAATCCAGTAAGTGAAAAGATATCATATGGAAAAAGGCAAAATGACTTCTAAAGCATCATAGATATTTGCAATATTCACAATATCCCTATTTATAAATTAATAGGGTGAAAGACACATATTGAATGCAGTTTGACATTTGACCAAAGATATGGCACATAAAGATTTTGCATATCAACTGATATTCTTGGATACAAAAATGGATTTTTGATTTGAATTTCCTGTGGCACAGGAACTTGGAACAACATGAAAGTAAGTTTTGGAACAGCAGTCAATCTAGAGATAGAAAGTGACATCAGTGAACATGAAGTGGCATACATAAAATAAAAAGAAAAGTAGGAGGGAGCCATTTTATGTTCTTACTCCCAACAGGTACAACTACACTGCCAAGATGAAGGAGAATGAGACAAAGCAGAGACTGGCTGAAGCCATCAGCACAAGTATTGACAATGAGCCAAATTGTGAAGGTGACTCATTATGAAGACGTAAACAATCCTGGTCGGTGACTCAGTGGTGAGGAAGCTTGGCTAAGACATCTGTAGCCCATATAAAGAAAACAGGATGATGAGATTTCTCTAGGGTATGGTAAGATAAACTATGGGACAATAATACTGCACGTGCCTATGATAGCCTGAAGAAAGTTGGGACATACTTACCCTTTATAGCTCATGAAGGAATGTACATATCACCAACAAAGGAAGCTTTGATTGGCATTTGCCTGGGGAATCTGAGAGGAGTGCTGGAAATGGATATAGTGTGAATCTTCTGAGAGTCTGTGGAGGAAGGAAGAGGGTGGGTGATGAATACCATCATGTAGGGAATGAACTCTGCAGTGCAGAGAATATTACACAGTTTGATCTGTTAATTTCTTATGGCTTGGAAACCACCATCTGTGTAGAAGGTCCGTCTCTTTTCCAGTTTTAAAATTGTAGTGTGTGCCTGGGTCAGTTGCAACAAAGCAAAAAGAACACACATTTTGTAGGAGTTATAGATGATAGATGCTCCATAGATGATGGGGATGATTATCAGTGAAAGGTGAATATTATGCATCTGCATTCCACTTAAAGAAGCACACTGAACAAGACAAAAACACTATCACTGATTAAAAAAAAAAAAAAATTGCATGATGTCTAAAGCAAAAAAATTCACAGAATCATCAGAATAATTAGAAAGCAATATATTGTACATTGTTTCAGTCTGCATGAGAAGAAAAAGCTGTAGGTAAATATTTTTGAAAAATCACTTACAATCTTTACTAATTATATGGAAGTGAAACCATTCTGTTTGTGTTCTGCTAATGAAAAACTAGGAATCAGTGACCACAGGAAAAGCTAGAGACTGGCTCTCGTCATTATTTGTAGACCCAGGCTTGAAGCAAGACTCCATTTTGGTAGATGTTGTGGAAATACACAACAGATCAAAGATCCTTAAAGCATTCTATAACTTACAGATGAACACAACCAAGAGTTTAGCACCTCTGTGAGGACTAGCAAACATAGAACATCACAGGTGTTCTGCAGTAGATGCTGCAATGAGATACTACTTTTTGAGTAGCTTGCGAATTATCAGGCAGTATTCTTTGATTCTGAAAGCTTTTACATATTTTCTTTCCCTAGACATCTCTTAGAGAAATATTGCTTCACCTTCCACTACTCCTATTATTCAAAATGGTTCCACACACTGTTGCCATTCTATCACAAAACTAATTGACTTTTGTCACAGACGTTGCTTCTGCAGGAGTGGATTTAGCTGTTGTGTCTGAATTTTGTGGCCACTGTTGAGGGAAGTGTGTGCGTGGCTCATTCCCACACCTGTTTCCTCTCTGTGTTTCATTGCCAGGGAGGTTCACTGAGGTCTGTGGAGGAACCTGGGTCAAACGATTCTTCTGTAAAATGTTTCTCTTTATGTCTATCTTCCTCTTTATACACATGAGAAAAAGAGAAAGAAAATATTGTTAGGAAGTCTTTAATAGGAAGGAAAATAGAATTACAAGAGGTATTTCTCTGCTGAGAGGAGAGCTAGTGTTCAGTTATCCCCTTGTCATAACTCTTTTTTTTTTTAATTAAAATTGGAATATTTTACAGTTTCTAGGGTACTATTAGGTAAAAAGCTAAAGTTGCAAATGATGCCAAGAATTCCTCTCAAGAGATCAGGAAATGTAACCTTCTTGGCTACTGCAATGAAACCTGAAACTTTTGTTTTGGAGTTGCATTTTACAGACCCCAATCCTGTTTAGTATTTGGTAAACGTATCAATTTGTCAACTAAGCACTGGCCTTCTGCAGCATTTTCTCCCAATGAATTCCCATTAAAACTAATTCAGGGAGGGTAAATTCCTGCCCCTCATGAATAAGTGTACCAGAGTTTGGTCCTAAATTAACTGGTAGCTATGTACTTGCAATCCTTCCCAGCTGCTGACAAAGACCTGACTGAGCTGGCTAAGCCAGCAAAGAAGCAAAGAACTTAAATTCTCAAGAGCTTGAATCATGGAACATAACTCTAAAGAAAAACATTGACTGGGAGTTTTGAAGGAACTGGGGAGATTTTGACCACTGTCGCTTAACAAATATGCGATTGTCTGTACTCCTTCTGCTTGTATAGAACATACAGATTTCTAAATTATTTTAAATAAGACCTAGATAAAAAACTACTTTTGGAATTGCAGTGCATGCTGCAGAATACTGATAAAATTTTCTCTGTCTTGACTCAGATATGGATTTCAGAGGTGGGGTTCTTTTGTTGTCAGTTAAACATTTGTAACAGAATTAATTTGACTACTTTGGTACAGTCTTAAGTTCTCAGCATCTGAGAATAAAATTAATTGGGTAATTTGACCACAGCCCTCAGTTCTGGGAGAGCATCCTGCACTGTCTATTCAGTAAAAAGCATTGTTTGGGATGTTATTGCTGTAAGCTGCATGGGACAAAAAAGTAGAACATCTGGCAGGATTGGGATACCTTAGGAGGACTTTATACTTGCATTTATCCAGCTGGCACTCAATGCTGTACCACCTATAAGACAGAAAAAACCAGTGAATTCATTTTTTCCCCAAATAAGATTCCAACAATCTGAGGAGATATATTCAAAACAAACTAGGATCATTAGAATTTTCTCTCAAATAAGGTGATAACTGAAAAGAGATGCTGGAATAGCACTGGAGGAAAAAAAGGTATCTCATTAAAAATAAGAAGAAACAACCTTAATTCTAGATGTACCCTTTGTGGTTTTAACTGGTCCCAAACACTGTTTCGGTTGCTGTCTTAATCATGGGAAGCAAACAGTTGTTCATCTGCTGAACAGGTTCACACTCTTCAATCTTATAATTAAGAACAATTATTTTTTGAAATTCAGGCCCAGGATCTCCAAAGCATCTCAGTGCCTTTGCTTTACTGTTAGATAGGCTCCCCAGGTATGTGAATAACAAATGAGAGTAAATGTCCAAATCACTTAATCTCTCCTGAAAACCCCACATCCAATGCACATCTGCCTGTCTCTGAAGCAAGAGATGTTCTATTCCCATGTACAATAGCATGATGGCAAGCACACCGGATATGGGGTTGTCATGAGTCATCATTACAGCTTCTCAGGGGGCCAGACCATGAATAACCCACAATAAGCTAAATTAGGTAGCAGTGAGGGAGGACCCTTTAACCCAGTCCGTTGCTATGTTTCAAACAATCCAGTGTGTTTCTATGCTTCAGGCACATACTCCTTGTTAATACGCTGGGCCAGCTACATATTTCACAGTTAGCATCACAGAGGAAGTGCACTTACTAATCGGATGTTACTCTCTCTGTCTCTCTGGGGTAGTTGGAAAGAAAGAAAGAAAAAAAAGGAAATTTTATATTGTTAACCCCTCAAAATTTTTAATGCCTGCTTTTAGCAGAGATTTAATGACAATACACTAAAAACTATGAAATCATAAACGAATTATAATAAATGAGCCATTCTGGGATTTCAGCTATGGTCCTTTTATCTACAGTGTGCTGAAAGGCAGGATGTGAATTTCAGTTAACTTGTAATTTGTTTTTAGTATCAGTTCTCTAATACCTCCAATGTTTCTGTCACTTGCTATGTTCTCGTTCGGACTAACTGGAGAACTCCATCCAGTTTTCAGGATTGTATCAGAGATCTGTCAGTTTAAAGACTTTTGCATATCTTACAGCCCTTATGAACATGAAAATTTATATTTTGAGAGCAAATCTTTCCCAGATCATGCAATCTCTATCAGTGTTTAGCTGATGATCCATTTTGCATTGTTTTCATCAATTATCAACATTTGCAAGGCTGTATTTTAAAACACTAATATTTATTTCTCTCTTTCCTGGCCCTGAATGCTTGGTTTCTTAACCTCAGTTTTGTTCCAACCTATTTCTGAATCCCTTTGCATATTTCAATGATATATTACTTATGAGATACTATGAACATATAGTTTTAAAAATATCCCCTCTGACTTGTGGGTCATAAGGGACTTTTTTTGTTTTACTTTTTGAGGGAAGTTTGGGTTGTGTGTTCTATTAACAGCAATTGCTTGAATTGCTGTGCTTCTGCCACATATTGGACTTCACATCTCTAGGCTGACACCTGTTATTTTTTGCAATAGCCACTTCTCACGTTCTTTGAAGTTGTGACAGGTGTTGCAAAACATAGAGGGTTTTTATATCATGTTGGCTTAGTTCTTATTAAAACCAGAAAATATCTTTTTTCAATTACTTTTTGTGCTTGAAAAGGCCTCCTCTTCCCATGGTACAAAGGAAATGGATATTTGTTTCAGGGTTCATATGTTAAAATTAAGAAGAACCCAGGTCTAACACAAACAGAGAAGTAATGACCCCTACCTTTCTTGTGGTTTATTCCATAAATAAGTTTTTATCACACTGAAACGTGAGAGGGGAGACATTGTGTCTTGGTTTAGAACACTAGTGGACAACAGTCTTTGCGTTAGTAAATATTTTCCATTTCTTTTCCACTTTACCGTTCTGCCACATCTGTCACAGCTCTTTCAAATTCTCCTTGATTAGTGCTGAGCTGATGAGGTTCAGCTCAGAAAACTTTCAGTGCTCTTTTCCCTTAGCTTATCCCATTTTCTTTCAAAATCAGATTGGAAAAAAAAAAAGGGGAATGAAGTTCTGACTCTATCCCTTCTTCCTCATGATTAATAAAGACTGATTTTCTCCCTCTTTTTTGAAATCATTATTTTATTTGCTATGCATTTGATAGAAAGAACAGAGAACTAGTTTATGAAAAGGAGTGTGATCTGTGGTGTGGAAGAGTTAATAAGGAAAAGTTTCTTAGAGATATGAAGCACAAGTAACCTAGAGGTTCACGTCCTTGGCTATAAATTCATAAGCAGATCCTTGGGGATTGAAAGACATATAACTTTTTTCTTTGCGATTTCCTCAGAGTTCTAGCCTTAAATCCAGCCTTCTCAGAAGCATGGCCTAATGCTCCCTGGGTGTGTTCCCTGGTGCATTTCCCTTGCTTGTAAGTTTTTGAAAAATCATGCCAGATCATGTTGCTATAACATTTTAACCTTGCTCCACTTGGGAATCAATAGCTTTCTCCAAACACCAGTTGACAGATATTGGTCTTCCTGTTGATTTTTTTAATATTATGAATTACTCAGATTTCTGTGATAGCTTTTAGAATCATTTCAGAATAATTTGTAGAACAATTGCATGCCTTGCAACTGCAATTTATGTGAACAGTAATATTCCTGTTTAGCACAGGACTTAAGCATATGCTTTAATTTAAGCTTTTGTTTTATTCAACACATTCAGAAAATGCTTAAATGCATGTTTAGGTACTTTACTGAACTAGGGTCATTGGGTACTATTTGAATTGGTAAATTCAATATATATAAAAAATGCAGGATGGTATGTTTTGGTAGTACAAAAACTGTCAGTAAAGCTGTTAGGTGTCCTTTGCTTCATTTACTTCTTCCACTTCATTTTATGGCACATATTACAAATGAGGAAGGATATCAGAATTAAAAACAAAACAAAACAAAACACCCAAAAAAAACCAAAACAAACCAAACAAACAAACAAACAAACAAAAAACCCAAACAAACAAACAAAAAAAAAAACCAAAAAAAAAAAAGACTGGTCACCCGACCTCATTTCTTTTACAAATCCAGTCCATATTTTTAAAAATTACAGCGTAATGCTCAATGAACAGTTTTGCTCTTCCTTCCCTCGTGACTGGGGACAGGACTCCAGAGAGTGGCATGAAACTGTGTCAGGGAAGGTTTACACTAGATATAAGGAAAATGTTTATCACCCAGAGAGGGGTTGGGAGCTGGTCACAGCACCAAGTCTAGCAGAGTTCAAGAAGGGTTAAGACGATGCTCTCAGGCACATGGTATGACTCCTGGAGTGTCCTGTGCAGGGCCAGGAGTTGGACTTCGATGACCCTTGTGGATTATCTATGATTCTGCCATATATTTTTAAGGCCATTTGTATTGCTATACCTATTTGTACATTTGTCTTTTTAATGGTTGAGGGAATTAAGAGATGTCATTACTTTCTTCAATTTTATTTCTAAGTGTTCTGCATACTGAAGAGCTTTAACTAAAAGCTCTCTTCAGAAACTATTTGGTAGTTTCTTAGCTAGCATGTTTGAAGGCTGACAGTGCCCAAGCCAATAACTGCACCTCTCAGAGAACGTGCTTGTGTAGCTTTTGGGTTGCAGCCGGCTGGGACCAGAGACACAGAGGAATTGAGGGAACTGCTTGCACCTGTCTGCACAGGCATATCTGTAGTTTCACTAGGTATAATTCACCTCACAGGGCTGGAAAAAAGCCCACACATTTTTCAAATCCCACTGGAGCCTTACTTTGAGGACTTAAGTGATAAAGAGGTCTCCTGAGACCCATATATTCAGTGATAAATTTTACTCATTTATGAATGCATATACTATGCCTGCATGTTTTTCTGAGGTGCTACCCATAGGTACTGCATTTCTCTGATAGCTAAAGCTATTAAACTATTAACCAACAGAAAAAATGTAGATGCCATTTAAACAGATGTTGTACCTTTCATCAATAATGCCTACTGTGTTTTCAGTCCACTGAAACTTAAGGTGTTTCCTGGAACAGGTGATATAGAGCAATCACAGATGAAGATTTTATAAACATATACAAGAAAAAAACCCAAGATTTTGACTTTAAATATCTTAAATTCTTAAATGAGAGTGTCTGGTGTATTTCCTGAAGGAAAAGTTCTCCAAATATGGGTTAGCAGCTTCAGGAACAAAAATTAGGAAAATCATCTTCCTTCCAAATAATCATGTTAGCTGTGAGAATGTTTAAAAAGCAAAATTATTAAGGTCAAGTTATGTATGTAGCAATTTGGGGTTATTTGAGGGGTTTTGAGCTCTTATTGTCAAATGGTATAACACTAATGTTTCTTTAGCAGTTTTGTTTCTGCTTTGGGAAACTGGTTTACATCTACAGTCTCATCTGAGGAAAACAATGTTTAATGATTTAAAGATAAAAACACATTCTTACATTTTTCTTGGGATTGTACATATGTCGTGGTCTAAGTGTTAAAAGCAGACAAATATTTTTTAAAGTCGATTTTTGTGCATTTGGATCCCAAAGTTTCTTTAGAAAGATTAGTACTTGTGAAGGAAAAGCTGTGTTTAAAGTTGCCCTTGAACTTAATCATATGAGGTGTTGAGCATTTGTAATGCCTATTAAAATACGGAGGATTTTCAGGGTTAGGCTGCCATTCATTATGTCAGCTTTCACATTGCACTAAGGTTTTAATCAGATATCATTTCTCATGGAATTTCTCCAAGTAAATTTCTCTTGCACTGCAACCTGTCATATTGCAGCCTGGTTGGGATATTCAGCCAGGAGCTGGAGTAATTTCACCTGTGCCTGGAGTCACTTTTATGTATCCAGACAGAAAACCTTCTCAGAAAAGTACCTTTATCTTCACATGGAAACCAAAACTATTCCAATACAGGAGTCCTTTACTGACACAGGGCACATATACTGAGGACCAAAACCCACATCTTCTGTTCAGGTGTGCAGTGATTTCCTCTGGCTTTTGCTGCCACAAGCAATGGTCCAGCCATTACAGGCATCTGTTCTTAACCACCACCTATCTACTTCTCATTACTGGCAGGAGAAACAGTCTTTGGTTACACAAGGAAAACTGCTGAAATAATCACGTGCCACTGAAAGCAGAAGCCCCCTTTTGGCAAGTCAAAAGAAGAAAGCCAGGAACTCTTTCAAAAGTCTTATCTGTTGTTTCCTTTAAAAATAATAAATTAAATAAAGGCAGAAATCTCTATGCCCCATAACAGTAGCTAGAAATGAGCAGCTTCTGCTACACCCATCCCTTAAGCTTTGTGAAACAAAGCTAGACCTTGTATTTTGCAAAGTATTGTAAGTATAAACTACACTTTCATTAAAAAACAAAAATTTCTAAAGCAATATTTGTTAACAGGAGAAAAGGAGAGGGTCTGCAGGGACAGGGAAGTATTTTCATACTGTTTTCATTTTCTAATACAATGCCCTTGGAAAAAAAGGCAGAGGATGACATAATAAATTTGGAATTCCAAGGTCACAAACAGGAATTCAGACAACAAATGGGAGGGTTTAGGAATGTACATTGTAAAATAAATCTACCTAATTTTAAAAGAAAAAATTAGTATTGAAATGTGGTATTTCTAGGCAGATATTTGTATGGTAAATTCAGCTCTTTCCCTAAAGGATTATATGATATATTTGCTGATTTACTTTATTATATTCAATGTTGTGAATGCAAATATTATGAGGTTTTATGATTGACTATTTTTTTTCTCAAAAAAGCCCCACTAGTCTCTTAATCTTGATATCTATCACTCCACAGGAATGCTTAATTCAGTTTTCAAGTTCCATATGACACAGTAGAAATTTCTGCATCTGTGTAGGTAGCAGCCAGGGATATATATGTAGCAGTGATAAAACTTTATAGAAAACTACATAACAGGAAGCTTTTGAGATGGAATTTTGAAAGTTTTTTCTGGAAGGGATATTGGTAGTTTATTTTTTTTTCTCTCCCTTTGTACCTGGGGTTTTGGCATTAGGATGACCTAAACAAGAGCTGGAACTGCTGCTTCTTTAATGAGATTTTTCAACCTTATTTTTTGTATTAGCTTGCCCAGACTAAAATCATAAAAATCTACTGTACTGTATAAATTATGTACTGTTGTTAAAAAGTGGACTTTTGATTTTTAGGCTACCGTACCTATTTGTTCCTGTTTCCTTAATATTGTTTTCCCCAGATGTTGGAAGTTAAAACACCCTTGTTATTTTTTCCAGTGTCACTCTTTGTTACTTTCCATAGGCAACGTTCACTCAAAGCCAGGCAGTAGAGGAAGTAACAGATGTGTTACCCTCAAATTATGGGCATAAAAATAACCTTAATAAAAGAGGTATTAAGTGACAGCACTTTACAAAAATCCAGGTCTAATTTACTCTAGCCTAGAAAGCAATAACTTAAGGGACCTCAGACATGCATCCATGGACTTCAGACAGTTTGTAGCAGAGCAACAGTAGCTTGGATGATGACAATCCCAGCTTGCTGTCGATGGCGCATTCCAGGAGAGGCTGACAGGGTGTGTTTGTGTTAGACACTTTTCTGCCTGCAACCCTATTGTTTGCTTGTAATTAATATTCCATTAAAGAGCTTCTAATTCTGCCAGAGAAACCCTCCCTTCTCCTTAATAATAATAGTAGTAACAACATGACTAATAATAAAAAAGTCAGCCACATTCTGACTTTGACTGCAGACAGAATTGTCACCCTGGGTTTACTCTCCTTTTACCAGGCCTTTGGTTCCTGCTGTTCACAGAAAGATGCAGATGGCTGCCTCAGCAGGAAGCCCTTCCCCCTTCCTTAATGGAACTCGTGGGAATGCGGGGATCCTGGAACCAAAGCCCTCCTTCCCTTCCAAACCTCCTCTCCAAACCCCTACTGAGTAAAAGGAAAAAAATCCCCACATCCCTGGAAACATTTTTGCCAGCCTGTTTTTCAGTAAAAACTTAAATTAACCACTTCACTCCTGATTATAATAAAGATTTGTTATTGAAACAGCTTCTCTTTAATGTACTGAATCATTTCCACCCGCTTATTGAAGTCGTCCATTTGGGTTGAATTATAGCGTCCCACTTCCATTATGTAATAATTTCAAATAAATGAAAACAGGTTTGAATTCTCCAACAATTAGCAAAGTTTTAGCACATTCCCCCTCCCCCACTCCTTCCCAGACACCCCTCCAAAAAGTGAGATTAAAAACCTCAAAATTTTGGCAAAGTCACATCCTAAGTTTTCTTCTCTTGTTAAAATCTTCTCCCAGATTTCCTCAAAAACATCATATGGGTTAAGTTACGACTTCCATTAATATTTATTTTCAAGTGAAAAATAAAAACAGCTTTAGCATTGTGATTTGATATTAGAAATGAAAGAGTTAAATGCCTGAACGAAGCACTTCATTTATAATTTTTGTTAGGAGTTCCACACTGAGCATTAGAGTGAGGTGTGTCTTATAAAGAGGGTGTTTATATTGGATTTGATATAGTTAAGAGATTCAGCTTACATATAATAGTCTCCTCTAAGAAGAAGCATAAACCAGAATGAGTTCAGTGGGATTTACTGAAGTATAAAACATAGTATAAAAGTCTAATCTTATAGACTAGTGTCAAGCACCGAGGAAGTCATCCACCACAGAAAGGGAATGAAAAAAATGGGGCCAAATCTGTAGCTTTTATATTTTGGAGGTCTTAAAGCCTCCAGCATGGTCTACGCTTGCTCTTTTGTCTAAGGGTTACATGAGTGACTCAAGGCAGTTGAAAGGGGTCCATAGTTCAAAGGATTTGAGGTATGTTTCTTATATAAAATTCATTAAAAATCACCCATCATATATGTGATGCTTTCACTAATTCAAATGATTGGCTCAGGTCTGAAGAAAATGTAGAATAATTACAATGCAGAATGAGAAATAACAGAAATTTCACACAAATTAATCTGCTATAAAGAAGGTTGCTAGTGCAGAACCTTAATAACCTTGAATTCAGTATTTGGAAGTTTATAGTAGCTGTGTTGTCTAAATAAACAATTGCTGGAATACAAGAAGGGTTTTGGATTAGAACGATGAGCAGCCCAACTTCAAAATATCAGACAAGCCTGTTAATGAAGGCCATCCTGTACAGCTCCACTAATTGAGAAGATGCTGGGCAAATGGGGAAGAGTGGAGGAAGAGCTGTTCAGCATCTGACTCAGGCAGTTTGGCTTCAGTTCCACCTTCAGTGTGATACTGAATGTTTTAGCTTTCTGACGCCCATAGAAAAAGCAAAACCTCTTAAACTGGGATGTTATAAATACTGCAGAAGTAAGGAAATAAAAAGCACACAGAAAAGAATTCTTAAATAGTAAGGACCATATGATGTACCCTGAAGGCCAGCAGGGATTAAAGCAATGGTTTCATTAGCTTTGCAGTAAGAAAAGTTCAGGGAGGACTGTAGAGTGGAAAAATAAATATACATCTGCACTTAAATACTAGTCTAAAAAGAGGAACATATGGTAACCTCTGGATGCCAGCTTATCTTAATGAAGGTTGCAAAGCCTGTTACATTTGATATAAAGTCTGAATGAAGACATATAAATATTACACAGCTTCCTAGAACTGATGGTATCACACTCCAGGGTTGTTACTTTTGAATCCATTTGCTGCCAATAGAGCCACGATTCAAAATACCATCAAAGGTTGAAAGTTTCCAAAACTGCGTCTGTGTATGTAATTGTTAAGGAATCTTTAGAAGTACATATTAGGAATGAGAGGGCTTAACAGGAGGAATGGACAACTTTTGAAAGCAGTTGACACTGCATGTGTCAGCTTGGAAAAAACAAAACCAACATTCCTGCAAAGCTAGTGAGTTCTGTTTGGTGACATATATTAGGGCAAGGCCAGTAGGAAAACAGGAATGAATAGAAACATCATTAAAAATAGAAGCACTGAAAGGGCAAACAGCAGATTTTTTTTTTTTTTTTTTGCTAAATATGAATGCTACTATCTACCCAATAATAAGAAAGAAGTGGCGAGTGATGTCATCATACTGTATTCTTGTCAAATGGTCAGCATTTGGGCTTCTTGGTTTTCAGAGACAGATTTATTGCCCAAGATGAGGGGAAAGTTCTAGAAAATCCACTCCATAAAAATGTTTTTGTGCATGATCTCATTCATTATGTCTTTTACTATACAGCAGAATGAGAAGTGATCATAGTAGAGATACTTGAAAGGTGAAATGTGACCAAATGTTCCTTAAATATAATAGATAAAACATGAATTGCATTTCAGGAAAGAAAAGTAGTTACCCTGGAAATACTTTAAATGTTTGCATGTGTAATGGTTCTCCAAGACCCAGCACACTAATGATGGGCCATTGCGCTGAGCTGAAAAGGAAATCCATTCCCGTACACTGCCCCTATCCAAGTCCATTAAGAAATAATGGTTATAAGATGAAAGTCTTGTTAGGGTTTCAGTGAAAATGTTTGGCACACCAGGATGAAAAGTCAACAATCTGCTTTTAACGAGAGACACTGGAAAAACTTTGGTTAACATACCACTGAAAATATTAATTCTCCTTAATGGCAGGATGCAACACAGCTTTTTATAGTTTTTGATCCATGTCATAAATTTGGCCATGACAAAGGGATACTCCAGCTTTAGCTCACTGGCAGAAATGTTAGCTGTTTCCCCACACTAAAAGGTTAGTCCTTTGGATTCTCTCTAAAGTGCCAAAGGGCCAAATTCTTTGCATGGAAATAAAATGACATCGGCCAAAGAATGAGAGTAAAAAAGAATTGTAGTCAGTGCATAAACTGTAGCAGATTTAATTCAGGACTTTCCTTTTGCGTCCACTGCCTTGCTAAGGGGTGTAAATAAGATACAAATAGGAACACGTATTTTAAGATGAAATGTGGAGGGTTGGTGGCAGTATAAATGTAGATGTTCCAGCTGTTTCCCAGCTATTTCTGGTCAATAATCTAGTGGAAATATCTAGGTCTGTGTGCTTTTTCTCTGTGTAATTGGATATTGTCGTGCAGTAAAAGAGGAAGTTTCTTTTATCAGTTCTGTGCAATGAAATTTGGAATCCTTTCTGAATCAGAAACTCTCCTCTGAAACAATGTTTCATTTGTTCAACTTATGAATATAGAGCTGCCTGTTTAGTAAAGCTGATGTAAAATCTTGATAATTTATTGCTTCAATAGCAAAGGCACCTACCAGCTAATACCGCCTTTGGTCCTGGTACAACATGATCTATTTCCTTTACAATAAATTGGAGTGAACAATAGAAATTACACACCACAGAAAAAGTTCTTGTTCAGCCACCTTACAAATACAGCATTGTTCGATAAAAAAGTAAATTTCAAATACAAAAACCTGAAAGTTTGGCAAAGTGTGACTGATCTATGCCTAGACTAAATTTTATGTCTAATTGCTTTGTCTATAACAGGATTAAGTCTTTATCCTGAATATGCACTTTAAAATCTCAAAATACTTTACAGAAATATTCTATTCTGTGATATAATTTTTAGATCAGGGATCTTAGACAATCAAAACAGTTGTTTGGCAGATAAGTGGCAGAATTAAACTGGGGATTCTGTGAATCCCAGCATGATGCTGTAGGAACTTCTCTTCCCTAGTGTTAGGTGTCCGCTGAAATGCCCTTTTCTATATTCTTCCTAAATTGCCCTCTTGTTTTCTTGTCTTGTTTTTTACCTATAGAATTTTATATCCTCCAATTATTTCCAATCAGTGAACTAAGTTATCAGCTTTTTTGGTGCCAATCTACCCTGCAATCTGCTGAAAAGTAAAATACATGTTTCAGAAACTAAAACTAGAAAGTGATTGGTAGTAGTCTATGGATTCTGTCCACCACAGGTTTCCAGCAGGAGCATTGTTTGAGACTCCTGTGGATGTGATTGTTGCTGGAGACCACAAGGATAATCCATGAAAAATCTTACACAATCCTAGAATTTGAATATCTGTGGGTAACTGTCATGATATCAAAGGGCGTGAGTAATAATGCCATTGATTCAAGCATTTTAATTTTTTTTCTTTTTCTGCCTTGGGGCTTGGTATCACCATCTAAGTCAGCCATTTGTGAAGAGACTCTCATCTCCATGCATTAAAACTCTGGGAATAAAGCAAGCTATCATTTCATGTTTGGTCCTACAGTCTGATCTTGATTCTACCCACTGTTTTTTGGAAAAGGCTAACACTGGGAGGCTTTGTGGTTCTGCCCTTAGGATAAAACCTCTCCTTTATTTCTCAAAGTATTGGTTCTTAACAATAAGAAAATCTCTGTAATGGACAGAAGTGTGATAAATAATATCTTGGGTCACTGATCTTATCTGTCACTGTGAACTTTCTTCTCCATGTTTGAACTTAGGCACAAAATTATTTGAAATTTTCTGCTCCTGGTGATTTTCCCCCATTATTTTCCTTATGAAGTAGCATAACGTTGAAATTTTGAGTGTGAAAAAAAGAAATTAAGATTTCCCTATTAAATGAAAGGAAAAGAGATTACTTAATTTCTATGAAATACTGAGTTTTGTATCTTTTTCTTTTCAAATCTTCCCTTTAGAGTCTATGAGATTGATTCTGTAAAACAACAATTTTGGTTGGAGTGGTATTCTCTAAAATTTTCCCTGTGCTTTAAAAAAAAGGGGAGTGCAAAAGGAAGAGAAGGAAAGAGGGAGAAAAAACTATTCAATAATCATAATGTTTATTAATGAAAATGTTATCCTGTGCTTTGAACAGAGTGGGGAATTTACATGTCTTGTGAACTCCTTGCTGGCTTTCAGCTGACATTTTCTGGAAGCTATGCCAATGATGCTTGTAATATTGAGGGAAGTGCTCTAAAGAGTGAGAATATGTATGCAGTAATTAATAAATGAAGTTGAAAGATGAGTAGGAGCCTAAGGAGATATCTCCTGTCATGTACTGTTATTCATACGTATCTTTCGAGTTATCAGTGCTTCCAATCTTTCTGTGACTCCCTGTGATTTCTTTCAAAAAGTTATCAATTATGAGTCCTTCTCACACTTCAACTGTGACCTTTTTTCTGCTTTGTCTTCTTAGACTATTAGAGAAACAAAGAACATTAGATAAAAAACCCCACAAAATAACTTCAGTGTTTCCACTGTGACATTTTGCCAAGTAATTCACTTTATGTGGTAGAGTATTTGAATTTGTACAGAGATTATGAGCTTGAATGATGCCTAACAGTAGTCTGGAAAAAGTTTTCAATGAACAGAAAAGGACTTAAATCTAGTTTATCTTATTAGTTTTTACTTTCTCATGTATGTTTTACTTTGACGGATCCCTTTAACAAAGATACCTAAGGAAGCATAAGGATTGTTCTCTCAGAGTACTGTCAGGCTCATTGGTCTGTGTTTTTGGGCTGGAAAGAGAGGAACACTCCTGAGATTTCAGGTACTCTTTGAAGAATCAAAACAGGTCCTGGAAAATTGCAATTGTCTAAGGGGTTTGGAATTTTTTCTCAGTGGATGGGGCCTGTGTGGGATTTCCGTTTGCAGCTTCAAATCCCTGAGGCCAAAGCTAAAGCTGAGATTTCAGAGAGTGGTAGATTTTTTTTTTTAATCTATTTATTTATTTAAAAAATAATTTATTTTTTGTTTAAACAGCGAAATGGGCCACTGGGGTCACTGATCAGCAGGCATGCTTTGGACCTGCCTGGGCACTGTAAACTAGGACAGAGTTGGCCTAAGAACTGACAGATCATCACTGGTTTCACTATCAAATAATTTACACCTTACTGTTTCAACATCCTTTCAATAACTTTTGAATTATTACCTCCTGTTCACAAGCACAGATTGGCTGACTCAATTGAGCTCTGCCATGTCCAGTTTCTCTGGTTTAAAGGAAGAAAAGTGAAGCCTGCAACCTGCATGACTGCAGAACTGAGAGAGGAGATGTGCTCAGAAGCTTTTTGATTAATTGTACAGGGACTCTGGCAGAGCGTGTTTTAGAGCAAGCAGGTTGCATCACTCAAAAAACAGAGGAAAAAAAGCAACTGCTTTTCACAGCCAGGATCTGTTCTTTAGACTAGTACAGGAGGGGCTTAGTATCCTGTTTCTTTACTTGGCTCTCCATAAACATCTGGCAGGGATGGCTATGTTTTCACTCATTAAATTTCTTATTTCTTGGTCTGAATACAATTTCATGGCAAAGTTTGCCTGATGACTTCTGCAATCAAGCAAGTCAGTCACTAATCACTGTTACCCTGCAACAGCTTCATAAGGACACTCGGTTCTATAAAATGGCAGAATTACCTTGGATTCAGTCCATGCTAAAACATCCATGGAGGGATTGCTACCAGCCCTACTGCACTTCATCCATTTATGTGGACATGCTCTGCCTAATCCGGAGAGAAAAATTCTGAGTCATTGATCAAAATGTATCTTGCATTGTGTGGGACGTAAAAGACGTGTGTAAAGAGACAGGGAGTAGAGCAGGGTAAGGAATTCTTTGACCTTGCCCAGCCAGTGTTGACTGTCATTGATCTCACCTGTTCCCTCACAGCAGTGGCACAACATGTTTTGATTCTCAGGATCAAAGCTGCATGAAAGAAGAGCTGCACAAACAGCAAATCATAGAATCATAGAATGGTTTGGGTTGGAAGAGACCTTGAAGATCATCTAGTTCCAAACCCTGCTGTGGGCTGGAACATCTTCCACAGATTGCTCAGAGTCCCATCCAGCCTGACCTTGAACACTTTGCGGGCTGGGGCACCCTTAGCTCCTCTGGTATACCCATTCCAGTGCCTCACCACCCTCACAGTAAAGAATTAGTTCTAATAGCTGACTTAAACCTACTTTCTTTCAGTATGAAGCCATTATCCTTTGCCCTCTCACTATATGTTCTTGTAACAAGTCCCTCTCCAGCTTTCTTGTTAGGTGCAGCAAGGCTGCTGAGTGCCCTGAAATGGTATAGAATTGATTGGCTTGAAACAGCTGGATGGATTTGATTGAGCAGCCACATGCTGGTCCATGTTGGAATGCCACAGGACACTACCACTAGACCCTGTGTTGGGGCCCTGAGGGCACTGCCAGGCTTTACTGTCCCTGATCAGCTTCCCTCAGAGCTCCCCCACCCTGCCCATCCCTGCTGTCTTAGCCCCCAGCTACAGTCTGTCCCTGCTGAGTAGGAGAAAGTTGACAATTTGGACAAATTAGCAGAGTAAAAAAGTAAAATAAAATATGTTATGTAAAGCAGAAATTAGATAAATCTTCCTGCCTTTAATGTGAAGGATTGAAGCCTCCAAGCATGGAGGTGCAATATCTACAGCTGTACCCAAGGTGAGGGGATGTAGGAGATACAGGTCCCTCAGTTCGGACATCTAAAAGGACTGCACTTCCATTCGACTCAATTTCCTCTCACTACCTCTTCATCTATATCAATATACTTACCTGTGGAATAATATGCCAAAGAAATTTTCCTTAAAGCTCAATAAGAAAAAAAAAAAAAATTCATTAGAAAGAGTTACTTTCAGCCTTGGAAACTCAATATCAATTTGAATACTCAAGCTAGTCCCTGACTTTCTCTATGTTTAATCATCTTCACAAATTGCTGTGTTCAAGAATTGAATTTTACTGTTAGTGTTGGAAAAATGAGTCCTGAAAAGTCCTTGCCAAAAAGGCTGAAAGGCTGCTTCTTATTTTCCAGAATTTCTCCCTGCGTGTGCCTGTAATCTCTGCTTGAATTTATCTGATAAGCAGCTCTCCTTAAGCCCTGATTGAGAAGACTTGTTTTCCAGGCCCTGTATCATTTCTGTGACCCTCCTTTGAACTCCAGGATTTGATATCCTCCCCAAAGAACAGACACAAGTATGGCCAAGTACTTGCCTTATGAGTGTTGAGAATAACAGCAGTTGGATTACTCCCTTCTCATTGCTTAGTAGTCTCAGGTTTACACATCCAAAGAAAGTTGTTTGTTTCTTTTTTTTTTTTTTTTTATTTTGTCATTGCATGGCATTGACATTAAGCTTTTCAGAATATCTTTCGTGGTAACAAAATTTCCTAATTATCTCATTAAGGCACAGACTTTATCCATAATATTTATATGTTAGCAAGTCTGCAATTTTCCAGGTTTACAGTCTCACGTTTATCTGGGGAATGTTGGAGCTTATGTTACTTTGAACAGACAATCTCATTAACTATATTTTAAAATCTCTTCAAAATGGATTAAAAAGAGAAGTTCCAGAATACCTATCACAAATCTTCCAAAGGTGTACTCATAGAATGTTGATATGTTTGGAGTTTTCCTGCCTTTTTTTTTTGTATTAATTTCTTACTTTCTTTTCTCCCACTCACAGAAAAGAGGGCTGAAACCCATTAAGTTTTGCTGAAAACCATAGCAAGAAAAACATAAAACCAAGAGCTAGAAAAATAATCAATATCACAACTCAATAGGGGTAGTAATTTGGATGATCTGCCAGGTCAACTACTGTACCATCCTTTTGTACAAAGGGAGAAAGCAGAAATAGGACTTGATTCCACCTTTGCCAAAACTCTGTGTTATGAGCCTAAGGAAACAGCTGATGTATGTCTTAGATTCTCTGTGTGTGAGTGGCAGCTGATAAATTATTTGTGAAATACCAGGACAATCACTGACAGAACACACATCAAAATTTTCTTATTTTCTTTACGCTATTGTGCTACAGCATGACAGTATTTCTTTATTTACAAAATAGCCTTCCAAGTTATTGCAGAAAGGAATATAATTGCAGTCTGAACCTCAAGCAAGCCCTAAGCCCCACCAGCAGTTTTGTACTTCTTTGCAGCATGACTGTCTTACAACACCTGTTTTGCCTTGCTTTGCCATTTTTCTTTATTCACCCGTGTGTGTAGTATGGTCTGTATGGTGGGGCTGAAAAGCACAGTTTCAATTAGTGTGCTGTAAGACATAAGCAAGGAATCATTCTACATATTCATGTAGAACTGGGTGGGTCTGTGGCTTCAGAACTCCAAATGTCCAGGGATCAATAAAAATTTTCAGAAAGACTGCAGATTCACTACATTGTTTCATGTTTAGCTTTGAGATTATGCAAATGTCTGTACTGACACGTTGGTGTTTTGAGAAAGACACTGCTGTAGAATTTTCTCCAAACTGTTATGCAAATTATTTGCCTTCACTTGAACACGTTGCTGCATTACAAGACAAACCATGCTGTATATAATATACATTTTGCACAATGTGCTGCAGTTAGAGTTCCCATATCTTCCAATATGGGGCAGTAGTTGCCAAATCCTGGCACAAGAGAGTCACTTATTTCCATCTGTGAAAATATAGTCTTCTTTCTCTATGTAGGCAGAGAGAAGTTACTAAAATAAGCCACTGGAAATTGGAGGAGATGGAGTTTGTTTTATTATTTTTTTTCTTTAGTTTAATTTGCTGGCAGAGCAGAAGTAATTGGTCCAGGAATGTTTCCATTTCTTACATTCTTTATTATGGTGAAACATACACATTAATCTTTCATGTGATGTAGTTTCTGGTCAGAACTCTGAATCATCCTTTAATTGCTGGAGGTGTTTTTAACTTATCTGAGTTGTTTTTCTAGCTAATTCAGTGCTCAAGACCACATTTGAACTTCTTCCCAATTGAAACTGATGCTTTGCTCACTAGATGCCACTACGATATTTTAAAAGACTTCTGGAATGTATAATTTCTCCTCTCTTTGTGGAACTTTGCTCCACCCTTGGATCATATTTATCCCACACTTGGAGGTATAAAAGATATATATGAGGCTTCTGTATCTGAAAATATTGTTCTTCAGTATAGCAGTTTAGCAAATTTTCTCATACTTACTGACAAAGAAAACTATAAAACAAACAAAATCGGTGATGATTTTGGCTGAATCTTTCCTGGTTTTGACTAGATTCTCTCACTAAGCAAATAGACTGTTAGCTTCAAATTTCTCCTGTTTCCTCCCATCCTCTGATAGTCTTTTCACATATGCCCTTATCTTTTATTTGCTTTGTTTTCTATGCTCAGTTTTATGCCCCTACTTAGGTTCATTTTTAACTACTCAGTTCTTCCCAAACCTGAAATGCTGTGTGCCCCCAGTGCTGCATTCTGGGCTCTCTCTTCTGCTTTGATTACAGTAAAGGGCTTGTCTTATGCTTAATATTCATACATTGCCTATCAGAATAAACTATAAATAATAATACAACTGACAGAGTGCCTGCTTTTGAACAAAGCACTGTTTTGTCTTTTTTTTTTCTTTTTCCCTTTTTTCCAGTCTGCAAAACACATTGCCACATTTTCCACAGGCTCATCTTCTGCACCTATCAAACTTCAGCTGTTATACAACCAGTGTCCATTTGGTCAGCCAACAGTAGAAATGTTTTCGCTGAGACCTACGCTGAACTCAGCATAATAGCAAACAGGTGGTCAAATTAGAAGAAAAACAAGTTTTTAAAAAGAAACCAGTGAGAGAAGCAAATAAATATTCAGGATCTTAAATGTGGATCAAAGAGTAATTAAAAACTAGCATATATGGATATGTGCTCAAGGAAAGAGCCATCAAAGCAGCCCATGTCTTGTGGGAAGGGACACTAATGATGTTGAGGGGAAAACTCAGCAAATAATTCAGATTATTATATTATTTAGTCATTTGCTTCTTTCAGTTTACGGCTGGAAATGATGTGAACTTTGCTAAATAAATGTATGTAAAGGTATTTAGCTGATAAAATAAAATACAAACTCCATTGTGCTGTTGGAATTTGGAAACTCATACTGCATAATAGTGTTGCTTCTTGTTGGGTGGCAGAAGAATAGCCTGGGCTGACATCTGTCTTCTACCTGGTGGGAGTTGTTGCCGAAACAGAATACAATTGTGAACTGTCTCACTTTTACAAAACTCTTTTACAATACACATTTCCTCTGACTAAGCAAGCTTTAAACTTTCCTTTTTTTTTCCTAGGGGTCCTGAATGGTAATAAAATTAGAAAGGAAAAAAAAATATTCCACTAAATAGTATTATTATTAACATCATATATATATTCCAAATAAGCATATTGCAGAAGCATAATAAATGTGCCTGTGGCATATCCAAGATCAAGAAACAAATCACTAACAATTGAAAAAAAAATGCTGACATTCAATAATTTCTAATGGCAACAAATAATAAAAATATATCCTTTTCACAGTAGAAATCATTATAATTTTGGCATACATGTAAGATTATTCAGTAATTGTATACATTTTTACAAAATGAAAAATCATCCCAAGGGGAGGACCTGAAAAAAATCCTCATTTACTCTAGTATGGAACCCTATTAAGAAGTTGCCATAAAAGTGAACCTTCACAAGGCTTCACTGATGTTTGTTTACACAAGAAACATCATGAAAAGTGCTTAAACCCAGTGCTTTGGCTGCAGCAAACAGACCTACCCCATGTTCAGGCTGAAAAAATTATTTATGCAGAGCAGTGATAAATGCAGTTAGCTATTTATTTAAATGTTAAGATTAGAAGTGTTTAACAAAAGGAGAGGAATCAGGAAGCTCAGTTAAAGTTGCAGATCTGTTCTGAAGTCTCAGCATTGTTCCTTTTATTTTTCTCAGCAGCATGGGTTCAGGATGGAGTTGTTAGGTTTAAGTTAGAATTTCCTGGCTTTTCTTTTGGTTTGTGTTAAACCTCAGTATTTTTAAACATACTTTCACAAGGGATTCCACTGGTCAATTCTTCTCTCTTTTTCCTTTTCCCCCAAGGTTTTTTTTATGCATATGTAATCATTTTACAGATGGCATACAACAATTTGGAACAAACTCTTTCCGAGCTATCCATTCCAAACTAAAATGGCTAAATTCAAATATTATTTTCTATATTACTGTTCCAGTATTCAGATCTTTCTGTATTCCAAATCATATTAGATATTTTGAGGAAAAAAGAAAAGAGAAAAAAGAAGTGATTTTTTTCATGCTCTCTGGGAGATCCAGCTCCAGGCTCATTTCTGTAGATAAGAAACAGTATCTGGCTTCCTCTCTCTGCTGCTATCTGCCTGCTACTGCTCTAGTATTGTATTTCTCACCTTCAGTGGCAGCATACAGCTGCTGCTTCTCTTGCCTTTGAGATCCACTATTGTGAGAGGTACTAGCTGAAAATACACAAACTATATTATCACAGGAGTTTTGTGTCCTATCTTCATTTCAACAGAAAATTTATTCTTAATTGTAAGAAAGTGAATATGAGGAGTCAATACCAAAATGTTACTGTTGAACTTGAGTCAAAGTTGTTTTTTTTTCCTTTTTGTAAGAAGAGGGTAACTAATTTGATTCTTTTCTTTATTAATTGGACTTGTTTGTTTGATTTTCTTATCTATTTAGTTTTCATTTCTCCAGCTTGCAAGATGAACTATGATGATGAGCTAGAGTTCCCTCACTTTCCTTTTGCCAGCCCAGACCATCCTCCTGTGGTATGTTGGGCTCTCGTGGCTGAGCTATCTTAGAGCCGTCTTGCAGTAGTTTATGAAATCAAAAGCTGAAGTATGGGAGAGTGAAATGAGTAAGTTACAAACCTTCATATTTCTTCAGTAATGTTTCTGTTTTCAGTCTGTTTCAGAAATCATGTCAAAATAATGGCATTTGGCTCTTATACATACTCTCACTGCAAGAGAATACTCTGTCATTACAGATGTATTTCACAGGCCCCACTTTGAATTACGTGCATGAAGTATCCAACAGGTGTTACTTCCTCCATGCTGGTGGAATACTCCTTGGCACTCCCTGATGCTGTGAGGATGGTTGTCTTCCAAACATCACTGTTCAGGAGACAGCATCTCTGTTTCCCATTTTGGTTCCAGCATTTGTTCCATTTGTCTTGATCACCTTTTCAACCAGCTCCCTTAAACTGTAAGAATGAGAGAAACCAATTGTAGCATTGTGGAAAATCCTGAATTTTTTGGACACTATTGAAAAAATAAGATTTCAAAGTGCCTCAATTCCTATGGTGTGGGATAGTCAATAATTTGCACTACACATTCAGAGTTACTGTGGGAACATTATTTTCAGAGGTGAATTTGAATTACCTTCTGTGGTAAAAGTATGTAGCCACCTCCTAGATGTGGTTTTGAAAAAGTTAATTTTCTTTTCATAGACAATAGTAAAAATGAAAATTCACCTATTTTTAATGGCTTCTTGACTCATAAGTCATTCTATTATTCCTGTTTTACTAGTATATTAACCATGAACTCTAAAGCCATGTATTATTTAATGTGCCAATATTGTGTAACTTTTTCTCAAGAGAAATTTAATGGCATATATTTTTTACAATTAGAAGTGAGCTCACTATTTGTTCCAGCAGCAGTTTTCACTTGAGAAGTGTAAACATATTCTGTGGTTTCAGTTTCAGATAAAATAGTATAAACATAAATATAAAGCATTCCTTTGTGGAGTCCATTAGTGGAATTTTCTTGTTTTCTGTTATTCTGGGGTGTGTGTGTACCATGGGGATCTGTGCTTTGCAAATAGAAATTAGCCATCAGATAGATGGATAAGATTATCCCCAATTCCTGCTAAAGGGAGCTAAGCATGCAGATCCTTTGGATGTTCTCAGATATTTCAGCCAAAGTGGGTATGTGGTCTAACTTTATTACTGTGGGAAAGCCACAGGCAACATTCTTAGTTGTGTAAACTGATCCAGTAAATTCAGCTTTACTGATTTATGTTAGCTGATGATCTGACCCAATGTTTAAGGGATATTAAACATATCAGACGTACAATAAAAAATAACTGTTGATTGACTGTTTCTTACAGAACGCAAACACAGAGAACGGGCATTTAGGATTTTTGTAGCCATTCAATATTTTAAATGATGATTGAACGCAATAGAGCTATTCTAATCTGTGCCGGCTCAGCATCTGACAAAGAGCTCTGAATGCTGCTCAGATCATTTGGCTGTTTCTGTTTACTGTAGTGTAACACATGGGCAATAGGACAGTTGGCAAACTTGAATGGCAACAAGATTACTATAAATAAAAAACCCCATATTTTCAGAGCACATAATTAATTATTGGAGAGTATCCTGCCCCCCAATATTTTAAGGCAAGTAGGTTAAGATTATAAAATTGCTTTGTCTAGGATAAAAATAAAAACCAGTCCTGAATTCTTCTGTTTCACTTCCTGAGCTGACCACAATTTTCTGCGTGCTAGGTACGTGCTTTCTGTTAGGCACAGTGTCACTTTGTTTTCATTATGGATGAGCACAATGGTGGTCAGAGGAAGAAGATTCTGTTTTTCTTTGAAACATTTGACACTTTTCCCTGTCAGAGGAAATGATCCTGGCTCAAAGGACTCATCAGTCTGACCAGAATTAGCAATTTCCAAACTATTAGGTCAATGAAGGGATTTGCTGGATATCAATTCCTCAGCCTTTTAGGCAGCTTAAAAAGAACTCTGTTCTGGCATTTCTCCAAATTTTATATTGTGCCTGGAATTTCAGCCTCCAGCCTTTCACTCCAGTTCACTGGAGTTTACCCAGTGATCATTTGATGTTGATGTTTTGCTTTGACACGGTGCTAACATGATGTGCTGAGGATGGAGAAAATATCAAAGAGCACAAAAAACTCTTTTGCTGTTTAAAAATATTTGAAACCAAATCTAAACTTTGCTGATAGCTGAATCCTTTCGTTTTGTGATTTTTGGAACAGATAGGCTTTTTATCCAAACTATTTATCCTAATCAGCAGTTGGAGGAGAGGAATGTTAAATAAACTATTTTATTCTGATTCTTTCTCTGGATGTTTACCAGGCTGTTGACAAAGGCCAGAGAATGTTTAATGACTTGGTGGGGAGACTTGAAACAGAAGTGGGGATCACACTGGATGCTCCTTATTTGCTTTCTTTCACAGTGCAACAAAAGGGAAATGATGACAGACCACCTCTTGATACCCAGTTTGATTAAGAAAATTTATCATGTTCCTTGTCATGAGTTCAAGTCTCCCACATTGAATAGTATAAACATTCTCAAACAGAGCCAGAAATAGGCAGATAAGACTCAGATGTCTCTAACAGAGAATTGTACTCGGTCTGGAAACGTGAACATGGCCTCAAAATAACTCTCATGTAGAATTAGGGAGTATTTAAAAATACTTGAAAGCCTTCTCCCTGTGCAGTCAACACAGGACTCCCAGTTTGGTGAAAGGAAAAGTGGTCTCTTCCATTTCTGAAATCTGTACATTCCTTGACCTGACAGTAATCAGACACATAATCGGGAACTCATTATTTCCTGGAACTTTGAATTTATTTTCATTCTGTCAGTTCTCATATAGAAAATTATCCCCCAAATTAGAACAGCATTCTGGCAGTCACGTTAGAGAATGTTACAAAGGAGATAAAAGTGGCATAGAACAAAAATATATATTTCAAGACTGTGTCATCAGATTTATCTCGCAAAAGCAAGATTATTTTTTGACATGAAGACCGACATATAAACAAAAAATGTACACATTTGTTATTTAAAGAATTTCCTCTGTTTGTGATTTTGCACACTTTTGAGCCTGCACTGCAGGACATAACCAGAAAAACATTTCTTTAGTGGCTAACTCACAGAAATCATGCATTTTAGTAGCATATTCTAAACGCATTTACGGTAAGAAATAAACACCTTTAAGAAAAAAGGCTCAAAATTTGCAGTCATATTTGTATTTATATGGAGTATTGAATTCCGCATTTGTATGAATTTTCCAGGGAAGAAATGAACAGGAAATCTGGCATCGGAGTAGTGTTGATTTTGTGTCATCCCAGTCTGGGTTGCTGTAGGAACACTGTAGAACGAGGATATCCACTGTCTCAAGTCATGACAATGCCCACAGGAGTGACATAAAGTAGAATTTTTCCAGCTGAAGCCAAAAGTTTTTAGACCTTTGGTATAGCTAAACTGTGTGTTGAATTTTGGATAACCAAGAAACGGAGAATGGATTAAATTCAGCAAACAATATGGAGAGGCAAATAATTTTTCCAGTCCTAGAATTAAGACTTAGTGTCCTAGCCCTTCACCTCTGGAGACCTGATTCTCATTCCAGGGTAGGTAATAAATAATCTGCTTGTTTGGTCAACTGGTTGTCTTCCGTTTGGCAACTTTTAGGATTCTTATTGTGTATTGTGGACTGGCTTTTCATAGTTTGATTACATTATGTTTAGAGTAAATTCCCAAAAAGAATTTTCGGCAAATTTTGGTAGCAAGATAATCTTTATAGGTGCGTGATAGAAAAATAACCTTTATTTTTATACAATACATGTGGTAGACATGTGGCAGAAAACAAAAAATTACAGGGGATTTAAAACACCATTAACGATAATCAAAGGCATCAATTCAAATGGAGCAGATGGATTTATGGTGTTAGTGAGAGTTGATGTGAATCTTCAGATAAAAATGACATAATAATTTTGCTTACCAAATGTCTTCTATTTTATATGTAGGATTTTTACAATAAAAGGTATATCTGGTCCCTGAATATTTAATGTGGAGTTAAAAAAGTCACACAATGCTTCTTTAGATAAAAAAAGCTCTGAAGGATGGGTCATAGCTGAAATCTATGGCATATAATTTGCTCAGTAAAATGACTGATAGTGAATTCATACAAAAGTATGTAAAAGTATTTGAAAAGGTGTTCCTATGCATAATATTGAATTGTTTTGTTTGGAAACTTTTGAATCTGTAACTGTTCAGAACTTTGACCTAGGGGTGAGAGGTCAAACAATAAATATAGTTAAATGGTGGGAGCTTCTGGTATATGGATATTTCACCTTGAGATGATTTTCTTATAGGAATACCTCTGTATGTGTATCCTTTCAGATCCAGTTTTTTTATCATATTCCTTAATTCAGTATCTGAGCACCCTCAATAAAACCATGAGTGATAGTATGAGGGGTTTTTTTCAGATCTCATTCCCATAGGGAAAACTATGTTTAGATTTGTTTTAGTAGAGCTTCTTTTGGTTTGCTCTTTTGTGTTTATAGATACAGTTATGGTTTTACAGGTCCATCTGAAAGAAATGTTCTTTGACCTTGGAGCAAAAGGTGGTGGGATTTCTAAAGTTTATTGCTTGGTGAGTGGGCCCATTTCACAGTTTTGAAAGGTCTGTGAGAAAATCATGTCTTTTGCCTAGATAAACACTTTTGTTACTCTAGAGTGCTACGTTCCAGACAGCGTTTAAATACAGTCTTCACTCCAGACTTGAAGCAGTTTTATAAATGCTCTGAGACATGGACATTGGAACAGCAAGTCTGAGATTGATGTAATGATTTGTGATAACAAGGTTCCCCATGGTGACTTCATATTCTGTGCTTAAGATACATTCATATTCTTATATTCATATTCTTAAGCTGATGCTCCAATCAAGGCAAAATTTTTATTGCATATTTAGATTTAGACTGAATAGTATCATCTTTGAGATACTGTTTTGATTATTGAGAAAATTAAGGAATTTTTGTCTTTCTTCTGAGCCTGTTACACTCATCTATATTCTGTTTTTTTTAGTCTAGGCTATTTAGATTCTTAAAGTGTTTCCAAACATCAATGACACAGTCCATAGTGAAAAAAAATCTCATTCCCAAAGAAATAGGTTTTTTTCCTGTAACAAGTATTTAGTGAGTCAGCAGTGACTTCAGCATTTCTTTTTTTCCTGGGTAGGACAGGAGATAAAGGTTTGGAGTCTGGATTTTCATTTATCATTTTACATTTATTGAGAGCTCATGGTATTTTAAGCTGCAATATTGGAGTGTCATATCATCATGGGTTCAACTGGAAGAATATTCGTCTCTCTTATTTGACATCATAAAAAGTCAAGGCCTATTTGGTATTATAGATTATAGTGTTGCTCCAACAAATGGGTTAAGGTCAAGCCAGTGTTTTTGTGAGAAATGGAAACACAGGGTCATAACGGAAGAAACTTCCTGGTTGTCAAAGTAAAGTCACATTGGATTGAAAATTGATTTGAGGTCCTTATGTATAAATACAGAAATATTAGCGCTTGTGACAAAAAAAAAAAAAAAAATTAAGAAGGTTGCATTTTAAAAAAATCAAATAAACTTTGGAAAAATAGCATCGGTGTTGAACAGATTGTAATCTCACAGTAATTAGCCCAGAACCAGTGGATAATCATGCAAATATTATCCACATTAGCCAGGACCAAACTGATCAACAGGGTTGGATAAAAACCATAGATTTATAGAATGCATGAAAAATTTGGAAACATTATATGTGGATTGGGCATCTGTATTGCAAGTAAATCGCAGGAGGAATAGAAACCAACAGGAAATTAAACTGTAGAAGACTTCTGCAGCTGAAGATTTATTAAATTGTCCAATACACTGTACCTACAAAAGTAAACAAACATGTAAGCTTTTAGAGCAGGCAGCGGTGCTCTATAAGACAGAAATTATGTGCCAAGTAATACATTAAGGTTATTTTGTGCAGTAATTTCACTGGAGGTATGAATATTTCTGACATGATAGTGGTCTGATGACAACGCAAATAAGTGCATGATCCCATATTCTGTTGACATGCACTTTAAAGACATAAGGCAAACATTTAAATCAGAGATGGAAGTGTGTATGGGAACAATTTTCGGCTGTATAACTCCATGCAGATTTGGTAATAGTGTTCCTTGTTATCCATCTGTGTGTAAAGCTACAAGATCTGATACACAATTGCAGCATCAACATAGCATGGCACAAGCAATTACATTTGGGTTAAAAATTACGTTTGGAACTTAAGACTGCCATTTTGACGTAAGTTTTGGGAGGGATTAATGAAGTTAAGAAACATAAAAATGGAGTAAAGCGAAGTGATTTTGATCCATAACAAGGAGTATACATCGAACACCGAAAACTGGTGTGGTATTAATCATCAGAAAACGTTGGGGGCTGGAAGGCCTGCTATGCAGTTACACCAAAGTTAATGGGATATAAATATGCATAACTGTCCTTTGCACCTTGGCATGTCTTTTGCACTACAGTTTGCTTATATAATGTTTTTATTTTTATTTTTTCTGGTTGGGGACAGTAGGTTTAAAAGGGCATTACAGCAATATTGGCATAGACTATAAAACTTATCAGATGTTCACTGCTTATAAACACAATACACTCCCTCTCTCACTCTTTGATCTTATAACTAACAAAAAAAAAACGGGAAATGACACTTAGAACCTTTTGTTTAAGGCCTTTAATTTAGCTTTGTAACACACTCAGATTGCATACTGCTGTGTCTACTTAGTAGATCAAGAAACTGTGGGACAGCAATATTAGTGACTTATCCAAGTTGCATCAGAAACTCAGTGGCAGAAGTGGAAACAGAAGCCAAATATCTTATTTCTCAAATCTTTGGTCCAAGACATCAGATTCAAGACTAAAAATCAGACAAAACTCAGGAACTTGGCTTCTTAGGAAATGGGTAATTTTGTTCAGAGATCCTTAGGCTCACAAGCAAGTTTGTAATTCAGTTGCCAAGATAATAAATGAGATATAAATTATACTACAAGTCATACTTTTGTATGATTATTTTTATTGGAAAGTGCAAAAACCAAATCAAACTTTACAGGGAAGCATGTTAGTTTCAATCAATTTTTTTCTCGAGAGAGGCTTTGCAGGTTCAAGATGGAATTTCTAGTTACAGAAACCCAGTGCAAAAACACTGGATGTGATGATGGCCAAATGGTTGGGATGCTTACCCTCGGTTTAGGAATAAAAGGCTCAATCTCTGTAGCACCGATTCAGAATGGTGATTTGGGTCTGGTTCTTTTTCATCATCTGGGGACACTGGTTACTCTGGTGACAGTCTCTTTATGTCTTCTCTCAAAACTGTAAGAGATGTCTGTTTCATTCAAACACCACATACAAAAATCTTTGGAGTTTGGTGGGGTTTTTTGTTTTGTTTTGGTTTGGTTTTTTTTGTTTGTTTTTGCTATGAAGCTGTCCTTTCTCACGCAGCTTCTAATATAGATTGTTGAGTAGTGTGGTAGTAACATGTTCAAATTCAAAGCCAGCAGTGATTGAAATCATCATTCTACAGCTTATACAAAATATCTGAACCATCAAGACCAGGTGTTTACAACACAAAAACCATTACAGTAAATGCAACACGTTTCCATTAGTTTTTGACAGTTTTACTAAAGCAGCCAAAGCCAGGATGGAGTTTGAGCCAGAATATTCTGCTTGATTGTTGAGAATGCCTGCTCTCCTCAGGGCAGAGGTATGTTGCAGCAGAAGGCAGAGGCTAAGCTAAGTTGTGATGTAGAGAGAGGAAGGAGGAGTAGAGCTCTGCAAACCATATGACTGTGTGTGACCCAGGGTTCACGGTGTGCTGTGACGCTCACTGGAGGGGAAAAGGAAAGAGACAGCACTATATCCCTCCTGAGTTTCCACCACTGTCTAACTCGAGTAAGAAGACTCCTTTGTGTGTTTAACAAAAAACTTCCAACCTCCACTACTGTTGATTATGTTAATTTAAAAAAAAAAAATATATATTTTTTTAAAGAAATTAATTGTGCTGCATGCACAAATCCAACTTTGTAGTTAACATATTGGGATGCTTGGACTGGGGCCAAATCTGTATTTTACTTTCTGATTTTTGGAACATTATGTCATGGTGAAACCAGAGAAAGTGTGTAATAGATCCATCCCCTTGTTATCTGTGATCTTACTAGTTCCACAGCTTGCAAATCCTCCAAATTAGGTTCACATATCAGCACTTCAGTAGTCTTCAGCAGCATCAGCTTGACACAACATAACAAGCTTTCTGATACTGAAATAAAACCCTTCAGCAGCAGTGGTATAAACTGGATTTTGCTTTCTTTAATGGCTGAGTAACATCTGTTGAAGTATTAAAGGAGTTTATTTCAAATCCTCCCTCTATTTTTGTGTATGTTTGTGTGTGTATTAAAGTGTCTGTGAATTAAATTTGTCAATGCTCTCTTTTGCTGCAGAAAGCTTGGGCCAGCTGAAGTCTAACATCAAGTGCACAAGTCCTACAGATCTGTACATAAAAAACCATAGCAAATATTCCTATTCAAAAGCACAGAAAATTATCATTATATTTTTATAGATAACATCAGCTTGGGTCTTCCCGTGCATGAGAACTGCAAGTAGTGTGTTTAATGGCATGACTGTAGACAGCACTTTGGGGAGGCACAGTGAGCACAGGATGAACAATCCTCTTCCTGCAGCCCTTTGCCTCATTTACCGGACACCTTCTAAGTCGTGCAGCGAGCCAGGCGAGGCGAGGGACTGAGGGACAATGGGCTCATTCAGTGCAGAACAGTGATTCATTTCTGCATCACCTTTCACTCCGCGCAGCGGATGAAACCGGGGGGGGAGAGGGGAGGTAAGAGGTGGGGGGAGTCTGTGGAAAAAATAGCATGCATTTTGTGTAATTGAAGATTGTATAATAAAGTACAAGCACAAGAGAACTCTAGTACAGTTGGAAAAACACTCTTGATTTGAGGATTTCTTAATGGTTGCATCTGAAATGTCAAAAATACCAGAAGAGGTGTTTTCTAGTAATTTTTAATTTTTTTTTTGTAAGGTAGATGTATACACATTTGGAAGTGGCTGTTCTTTACATCCATACAGAGTTGACAGTAATTTTAATGTATGAGATGATTAAACTTGAACAGCATTTTCTGTATCAGTAAGTGTGTCTTTCTCAAAAGAGAAATTTTAATAAGAAAGGATCCTCTTTTTTTCTCTTCCTCTATTCTGAAGGTTTCACAGGAGATGGAAATATTTCAGGTCTGCCAGTGTTTAATTTCTGTTTCAGCATAAGATTAGAAATGACATATAAAATTTGTTGCTTTGGATCTTTCATGCTTTTCTTCCTTATATAAAAGATGCTGTGCATATGGGCTATGTTTTCCATACTGCATGACTGTTAGTCCCTGGAGATGCATGCTAGCAGAGAGAATAGATCCTTTTATTTCAGTTTGGATTTGACAGGTCAAATAAAATACATTGATTCAAGGATATTAAAATAATTCAGCTAAAAAGCTAAAAAAGAAAAAGGAGAATTTTTAAACTTTTGTCTCAGTTAATTATAAAAATAAGTATCAGAATATCAGACTTTCCCCTTGGGTGCAAAGTTTTATCATCTATGCCACTTACTGATTAGGCAAAGCAGATGATTATATTGCAGATCCCGATTAAGACATAACATCTTATTTTCATCCTTTTTTTTTTTATGATTTATATTCTATTTCAGGCTCTGTGTGTGGTCTGGACAGGGCCTCAGTACAGCAGAGACTTCAAGACTTGTGCCAAGCTGTGCAATGTTATGGTGGTCTGATGATATGGGTTGCTGCTATTTTCTATTTTAATAACAACTGTTTTCTTTTAACATTATAAAGCTGGCAGTTGTTAGTGCTTTTAATTGAACTATCCATGAAGTGTGAATGATAGGTGGGGCTGGCACAAAGGATGATCCAGAAAATATTAATAACATTAACAACAGGGCTGGGGTTTATTTCCCCTGCAGAAAATCCCTTCTCTGTGACCAGCCAGTAGACTCAGCATTTGTGTGTATGTGTCTCCTTCACCACCACAGGCCTTAATACTTTGTATAGTCTGTTTCCCTTTAAATGCTGCTTTAGGCTTGAGTTCACATGTCTTTCCTTAGCTCAAACTATTTCTGTAGCAGAGCCAACAGCCTGACAGCACTTTTAAAAAATGGGGTTAAAGTACCCAAGTAGTGATACGTTGTTTTGATGACTGTTCCCTGTAGTTTTGACTGTTGAGCAGTCAGCTATTGCTAATTCACAGAGAAAAAAACAATTGAAATTCAGATTGTAGGCTTCTCGTGAATTGTTGTAGTCTAACAGTGTTCTAGTACTTCCTTTAGAAGGGTTCCCACTCATAATGTCACTGTCACAAAGATTACTCCAGTCTGTGTTGTTCCAGGCTGACCCGCCCTAGACGAATTATTTTACAGAGGTCGCACTTGTTTCAAACCTACATGGATCTAGCCTGCACTGTGCTGTGCCTACTGGCACAGCAGCTGCAGCTCCCTGAGTCAACATGTGTGGGAAGAAACTTAGGAACCTTCTCCAGGACAAGCCAGTGAGCTCTCATTATCCAGGCATCTGGACCCCAGATTATTCCAGATGTGACATGTGCAGTAAAGGCTGTCACACAAATACGTGTTATGAATTCAGCTCATTTTATTTTGAGTTATAGAGTTTTGAATTCTCTCTGTTCCTTCATCTACAATAAACAAACACATGTGTATGTGTACACACACACATTACTGCCTTTATATGCTGTACCCACCTCCTCATCCACTCATACCCCCAAAAGCTTCACTGAATTTGCTCCTATGGAAGTCCATCATTCAGCTTGTACATGCTTCACCTCTGGGAGATTATTATTTCCACTCTTATCTCATCCTGGTTGTTCTGGCTCACTTGACTTGCTTCAGTGGCGTTTACAATGTTCCAGGAAGATAATTTCTCTCTTTACCTTTATCATGAGTGCCATGACTATGTGTGTGTGGGGGAGAAACCTGGCAGTTCAAGAATGAGAAGCAATTATACATCATGCACCCTGTATCCTTTAAATTTTATATTATTGATTGCTGTGGAATGAGAAGCCAAGTCTTTGAACAAAGAAATATATAACAAGCTGGGACAAGTGTGGTGAGGCAAATGTTCATGTGGAACAAATATTTCTATAAACCAATTCAAGAGCACAGGAAAACTTTTAAGGGACTCATTTGCAGGACATAAATGCTGACCTTATGTAGTCTCTATGTATAGAAACCTTCCTGAAAGCAATATTACAAAGTACAGACTAGAGTTAAGGAATTCATTTATATAGAGAGTTGACCCCTGAAGTCTTTTTTTACCTTAATCTCTGAGGCATTGGGATAAGGGATAGTTTGGCATTAGCCACAGTTTGACTTTGGACACTCAGCTGAAGCACCCAGCCTGGAGGACTAACCTTTCCAAACTTTCCAAACTCCTTACAAGTACTCAATGGATGATATAGAAACATCTTGGGACCTTTTCTGAAAAACTGCCTGACAACTGCCTGTCCTTCTCTACTCACTGTAAAATGTCGAGGAAGTAGCAAGGATCCTAAGTCGGTAGACTAAGGTATGTGGTGTGAAATGCTTCTGTGATCCCACAATGTCTTCTGTCAGTTCCTTTTCTTCTTTACCAACAAACTAAATTATATGAAGATGGAGCTTGGAAATAACCACCATATACGGCACTGAATGTACTTTAGATGAGCCCCCTCTAGTATAATGTCTGCTGTACAGTTGTCTGAAATAGTGAAGGAATGGATGCCTTAACCCATGCATTCATTACTCCAGGAAGAACCTGGTACAGGGCCCTTTACGTGTCGGGATCACCACATGAAAACAATCTGTTACGCCAAGGAGGACGCGAAATTTATTTAATTGCAGTAATTATTTACAAGTTCATATATCTTCAGTCTCTTTATATCCTAAAATAGTAACTAGAGTTGTTACTAGATCTCCAAATCCTGGCTGCTTGCTTTTCCTCTAAAATAAACATCTTTTGGGTTCTTGCAATGACAATTTTTTTTTCCATGTAGGCTTTATACTCACTTCCAGTTCCTATTCTTTCCTAACCTGGTTTTCATCCTTCCTTTTGACTGTAGCACAGTGCTTTGTCAGTTAACCACATTTCCTCAGCATTTTGCCCTTTCCAGTTAAGTTGAATGTAAATAAGTACAGATTGTCATTCCAGTAACTTCTCTTTATAATCATTGCTTCTGGTGTCATGCTATAGTAAGGTCAGATGCCCTTTGAACTGGTATTGTCTCTTCACTTGATACGTAACTTGGCCTGTTTTCTCACACGAGAAAAATAATAAGGTTGGTTTGCAGAAATTCCTTTAAAACATTACTTAAGCATCCTGTCTGGTAGTAGAGATGAACCTCTTTCTCTACGTTTTGATAGTCATCCAAATCCCTTTTGTCTCAGCCCTCTTGTGCATTGTTCTGGGAGTTTTCTTCCTGTGGACAGCTAAGCAGATTCATGTGGATGATCTCCAGATCAGTCCCTAGGTTTTGTTGCTTTACAGCTCCTAGTTAAGAAAGATTATAAAAAAACAGGGTCATTGTTGTCTCTGTTCCCTCTTGTTCAATTTGGAGAATGTTCTGGCACACAGTAAGCTTCAGTGAATCCCAGCGATCTGGCACTGGGTCTGGACTTTGCTTACTTCCTAACTTAGGCTTATAGGCCAGGAAAATGTTGTAATGTAGTTTCTTCTCTCCAGTTAGTCCTTGGAGATTCCCCTTCTTCAGATTCAACTGTAGACCTTCATATATTATTTTCTCTGCTGTTTTTTAGCTCAGCAGATTTCTTATAACTTCCTGCCTAATGGGTCCATCTCCTCCTCTTCACTCCTTATATGAGCATGAGGTCACAGTGAGGTTGTTTACTCGTAAGTCTGCTTCCAAAAACCTTTGTCCTTTCAGTTTATAACCTTTTAAACCCTTGCAGGACTTTAAACATTTTCAGCTCAGTTGATTCTTTTCTTCCGAGTTTTCAATTTATGTGATTAATCTTTATTTTTCAGTGTGTGTACTTGAGTGCTACAAGATTCTTATACAAACACAAAAGACAAGAAATAAATATATCGTACAAAAGGCAACTGGATAGGAATGAGGAACAGTAACTTCAGTTTTAGCCTAACAAAGAATGGAAAGAAAAAGGGAAGATGTGATCAGGATAGGAAGGCTCCAAATCCCAGAATCTAAGCACCTGTCCTTCTGGTGTTTCACAACTAGTATTGATTGATTGATTGATTGATTGATTCCCAAAGGACAGTCTTGTAAGATTGTCACAGTGAAGTTTGATACTTATGCTCTTTTCTCACATTACATTTACATTTCCCTCTCCTGTGTTCAAGGAGATCTAGATACCAAGTGTGGAGTAGAATCAGTGACAGTAATTAAGAAAATTCTGGACATTCTGGACCTCAATGGGAAAATGTTCCCTGATTTTAAAAGTACCTAAATGCTTTACCAATGATTGGAATGCTGAAAGATAACACAAAGAGAGACTGAGTGTGACTATTTACCTCTGGGCATATAAGAAGTAAGCACATGTGGATGGCTGACCCCTCTGGTACTGGGAGAGAGGAGCCAGAACACAGCACCCGAGTTTATCAAATTAGGTTCCCAGATCAAAGGTAGCTAACAGCTGCTGGAAAGGGAAATAGGATAAGGAAACATGCAGACCTTTGGAATGATATGAATCAGTGCAATAAAAAAGATGTCTTGAGAGAAATCCTGAAGCAGCTGATCTTGAAAAACCTGGTAAGTGTTTGTGTTAATTTAAAACCTAATTAACTTTCAAGGTAATAGAGATAGGCATTAGGGGGCTTGTCTTCTGTGTGAATTCCAGGTGAGTTCAGCCAATTTTTAGAACCTAGGAGTTAAGCATCCTGTCCAGGACAGAGTAAGCTGATTTTGCTACTCACACAGCAGGCTCACTGCAAGTAATTTAGGCAAATTTAAATGAAAAATGCATATCCTCTCTGAAACAGAGAATGTATCTGAGAGCCAAAGTACAGAATTTGACGGGTCATATGTAAAGAGGTTTGGAACTGTTTGTTAATTGGTTTTTTTTTTCCTATTTGAAGGAAATTGCATTTGAAAAAAATCTTCTCCCACTTGTCCAGAATTAGGTGGAGAGCTTAATTTTGGGCAATAAGAAACCCCACAAAAACTCACAATTTCTACCCTTTAACCGCTATAAAGATTTGGATAATGGATCTATAGGCTGATAATTATGTTGTTTTCTGAGCCAAAGTATGTTTTAATGAAAATATTTATCAGTTTCCTTCTTACTGAAAGTGACTTTAATTTTTAAGACTTTTAAAGTGTTTTAAGAAATATTTTGAGCTTTATAGTTCCACCCTCCAACGGACGAACCCATCCTAGAAAACCAGAATGTTTCCAACTAAGCATCAACAATTTCCAGTTCTCACAGAACCAAACATGCTGTTTTAGTAATGCCTTGTTAGCACTGCCATGATTTCCTAAAGCAGGTCTTCACTGGAACTGTTCTTCCTTTCTTTTCAGATATATATTATATATTATATAGATATATAATATTATATATTATATAGATATATAATATTATATATTATATAGATATATTTCATTTGGTTGCAGTCTTTTCATGAACAGTGAAGTAGGATCTGTGCTGTAACCTCTCCCAGACAAAATCTACTCCGCAGACTGCTAAAAAATATAACAATGTGTTTGAAGTCTGTGTGCATAGCACTCTTCCTCCACTTTATTAGATCAAGTCATAGTATTTAATCTCTTTGCACAGTTTGGATTGTGCAAAAAGAATGGAGATTGGTTTGTAAATTGTCAGCATCGGGCTTTATAGACCACACTGAATTCTGGAAGTTCAAGCCAGAGCTTCAGTGTCTGGTAGTGATTCTCCAAAACACAGCCACCATTGAGCAACACCCTCCCATGTGGTACAAGGTAAAGAAAAGAAGAAAAATTGAGGGATGGCAGCAATTATTCTTAAGAGAAACGTGATATGTGGTGCTGCAAGTACAATTTTAATAATGGGAGGGTTTTGCCAATAGAGACCATAGATTCATAGAAAATGCTAAGCTGGAAGGGACCCATCCAGGTTCATTGAGTCCAACATCTGTTGCTGTGCAGGACACCCCAAGAATCACACCATACGCCTGGGAGGGTTGTACAAACACTTTTTGAACTCAGACAGGTTTAACACTGTGACCACTTCCCTGGGGAGTCTGTTCCTGCTCTTGAGGGAGCTGACAGCTCCTCCATATTCAGTGCTGTCTGCAGACTTAGTATTCCTTTGAGTCCTGGTTGTTAATGAAGACGTTGAAGAGAACTGGGGATGATGCATTCTATCGAGATAATCTCTCTTCTCAAAGGAATTTTTAGGGAGGGGGTACTGTGAAGAATTTATTCACCTTTTCTTTGAGGACAGTGGTCAGAAGATGTGGTTTCTGACACTAGAATGAGAACTCTTTTGGGGAATTAGATAGTAGTGAGAAAAAGACTGAATAATTTGTCGCTGGACAACTTTCTAAAGTTCTTGGACTTGATGTACCTACTAATAGGAAAGTAGTAGGAAGTATAGATTAGTCTAGCAGTAGTGATTTTTAAATTTTATTCTTATGTATAGTCAGTCCACATGTCATTTGCTTTTTACTGATTTATGAGAACTCAGACTACTCTGTGTTCCCATGAAGTATAACAAGCACAAAATGAACATTAATGGATTGAGTTAATTTGCACTATAACTCTATGAACTGCCTTTTGTTTCTTGATTTTTAAGTGATATTATTGAGTACAGAACTACTCGGAAACTGCTTTTTTAATGACAGGTAAGATTAACTGAGACTCATTTACTACAGTCCCTGCACTTGCGTTTATTGATTCTGTAGATGTGAACAAGGAAAACCTTACAACAAAATTGTTACAAAAGGGATGACTTTAGGCATACTGACCACACACACAACCAGTTAAAGCAGATGAGGTTCATCTCTTACAGAGCCTTAAACATAAATCTTCACAAGATCCTTCTCTTAGGAATTCTTACATGATAAAATAAAATCCCTAATGTTTTAGTTAACTATTATCAAACTGTGGCCTTGATTGTAAATAAAAAATATAAAATAGGACCTTCTGTTCCCATGTTTCCTACTTTGATCAACATGAATTTGAGGATATTCAGGGCTTTCCAGCATCAGATATGTTACATGGCATTCATTCTTTTCCCACAGGACACTGAATAAATACTAATTAAAATTAAGCTAAAATGTTCAGCTTTTAAAATATGTTGGTTTTTTTTTTTTTAAATCTACTTTTCTTCTGGGTAACAAATGTGAATACAGACTTGTTTCCTGCCTAACTTACTTTCCCATGCTTCTGTGTTTTCTTCTTTTTTGTCCTTTTTTGTATGAAGGAAAGAAATAGTTTTGAAGAAAGCTGAACTCTCAAAATCCACTGGGTATTGTTCTGTGTTAGAGATTGCTAAGCATAATATGCTAACAATGGGCCAAATACTGTACTAATGTCTTTGAGATAACTTTTGGATTTGGGATTTGTGCTCATTGAAGGAGAGAACCTTGCCATAGAACACCCAGAATACTTTCCTGAGCTCATTTGTCTATCCAACAGTATAAGATGCCACTGGCCTTTCACCTGACAAGGTAACATATATAAGATACCTGTAAGATACCAGGTATCTTACAAGATTGAAAAAACACTAATTCTCTAAGCTCTGGCCAATGCCTGATATTGTTATCTGGAATAAAAGGAAGGAATTCTGCTGATTATGCTCAATCTTGACTCACCCTAAATTCTTTAAACTGACTGCTAAAATGCCCCAAAAACTTACTTCAGGCTTTGTGCCCTTTGTTGTGGGACGTGTTAATTGAAATTAAACTTTCCAATGCAGTGCACTGATGGTCAAACATCGAAATATGAGTGAAGGAGGATAAAGTTTGTGTCTCGTAAGAGTATTTATATGACAGTAGTGCCCACAGCTCATTAGCTCATGGGCTTGGGTCCTTAGTGAAGGGAGATTTTTGAACCAGATGAAAGAGAAGAATGATGAGATATCATGATTTGGACATCAGGAATAATTTTGGACATGAGGAGGAACTTTATTGTGGACAGGATTTTAAACATTGGAAATGTTTTCCCAGGGAGGTGGTGGAATTTTTGGAGGTGTTCAGAAATCAACTGGATATGGCACTTAGTGTCATGGTCTAACTGACAAGATGGTGATCAATCAAAGGTTGGACTTGATGGTCTTGGAGGTCTTTTCCGATGTAAGTGATTCTGTGATTCTATGATAATGTAGTGCATGGTAGAGGTTAGGTCTAGTTTTAAAAACGGTCTCAAACATCTGACTAACTGGCATTGTAAACACACCTTTGTGTAAGGCTTCAGTGTCCTCTGCATGGCTGTGGGGATGGGGGTAATGTGGAGAGCAGAAAGCACTGAAGTTTCTCACAGAACACTTCTGTGCATCTCAGCATAACTCTTCCTTGAACCCCGGGCCAGAGTTCTCACTTTGCAATTTCTTGGAAAGTACAGCATGGAGTCAGATAGCGGTTATGGAATTTATAATCCTAAATGTTGTTATTAATAACAATTTCCAGTTGCTGACAAAGGCAAAGCACCACACAGTTGCTCCATAAACAAATATTTATGTATAATACATGGAAAGTGTAAACAGCTTTTGCAGTGTTTCTTAAATAATTTCTCAATGCGATCAAGAAGTTAACCTACAAGTGTTTCTTCCTGAACAGGCTATTGCAATCTGTTATTATCAGAGGCACTTACAGAATTAAAGTTTGTCTCGTAACATTGACTTATAATGTAAAGAATCAGTACTGCATTTGGATTTCAGTGCTTTAACAAATGTATGTAAGACATTCTTTCCTGCGCAATCTCCATTTCAGAAATTATTTCAGTCTGTGTGGCCTGGAACACAGAGGTGCAACTTAGATTTTTTTAATGCTGACAAAATGATTTTCAGTGTTTCTTGTGACTTTCAAAAATGCTTTTCTTGTCAGCAAACAGAGGTTTGGCAGAGCCTTGTAACTGGACATACGCAGCCCTTTATAATGACCTGCTTGCATCAGCTTGTGTGGGAGGCAAAAAAATCAATTATGCCAAACCTGAGCACTCAAATGTTATGAATTTGGCTCACAAAATTCAGAAATTTTCTTAAAATTAATAAACTTAAAAGGAATATAGTGAAGAGAAGGGTCTTTCTGCCTGCTCTGTGATGGTTGAGCATTTTGATTCATGATTTTAAACTTTTCTCTCTGGCCAATTCAAACCTGAATCTATTTTAAACAGGAAAATAGAACTTAAATTCACATATATTTGCAAGTTTCCAGAAGCTGGGACTTTAGAAATGCCAACACATAACAATGGACTTCCAATAAAATTAGAGTAACTGCTGACATTGAAAGTGTGTACTCTGCAGCAACAGCATTACAGAATTTGTGATGAGACCTGACAGTAACATTATTCTTTCTCTGTCATTCAGCTCATGCTCTAGCCAAGACCCTTGAGCTTCCAGTAACACCTGTGTGTGTAACCAGAACTGGGCAGAAAGCAGCAACCCCACTCCACAGGGTATTTTGATATTTCTAAATTTAGTTTCTTTCACACAAAAGGAAATTTAGACATTCCCTTTGAAATAAAGCTGTCTTCAGACTGCTTTGCTTGAAGTCCATACTCAGAGGAAAATCCTTGGAAAATTTCATTGGCCTCATGGCATCCTTCAAGCCCTCAAAAAATTTTTGAGTATGGGAGTCAAAAAAAACTGTACTTCACTGGAGTTTCCAAAGAATATGGTGTTCTGTTCAAATGGAAACTTTTAGCAGTATATCAGGTTCGTTGGGTTTCTTTTGGGAGGCAACACATAAGAGAAAAGTTTTTGTGGTCCAGGTTGGAGAAAAAAGAGGTAAAGAGGTAGGTCCCACTCAGCTTTTTATTTTTTTGTGTGTGTGTGTTGTATGGATGAAGAACAATTCTTTTAAGAATTTGAATCTCTGATGTTCTAGGCTTTTGTAACAACCACCATCTGAGAGACAGTTGAACTCCTCCAGCATAAATCTGCCACACACATACAAATTTGAGCAGCTTTGTTTTCATTCCAGTGTAGAGGACTTTCATGTTTCATTTAAAAAAAATTAAAAAAATTAAGTTTTCTGGAGTCAGTAGTAGTCTGAAAGCCTTGGGAAGCTCCAGCTCATAGGGAAGTCTGCCTGCCCTGGACCCTATGGGACAGGAAGTGGGGTAGTGAGGATCCTTCAGCTACTCCTTCTGGCTCCTGATTCACCCAGGAGAACTTCTCCTGGACTGATGCAAACATTGTTGAGCAGGAGTCTGCTCTACCAGTATCTGACACAATATTGACAGATGGGAATTTTATCTTTGTAAGTATACTGATATAGAGTTCTCTCAATTTCTCTCTCTGCATATGTACTTATAGGTATTTATGTATGTAAAAATTAAGAATTTTTAATTTTGAAGAATTACAGTAGAAATAAAAATTGCTTCTGAACTTTTGTGACTAACTTTATTGCTGACCAGTTTCTGGCCTATTTCATCTCTGAGCCTTTGAGAGTGTAAAAAGTGCTAAACAGCCTGCCTGCATGGATAACTTATTCAGGAAAGACCCCAAAATGTGTGTGTCTAATTACCCTACACCCTTCCAGCTGAAGTCTTCACTTATTCTGTCTGCATGTAGGCCATCACAGGGTTCAAACAAAACATATTTCTCCTCTCCTTTTAAGCAATAACAAAATGTTGACATTTGACACATCAGTTGTACAAGTAACAAGGAAGCTGAATGAGTGTGTTTTTGAAAAGCACCAGTTTTTATTTTCCCTCTCTTTGGGAACCTCCCTGAAAATTTGACTCAGTTCCAATTTCTTCAACAATTGGCCAGTAATTCCCAAATTTCCCTTTCCATCTCTCCCCACTGAACAATATTCTACTTCCCTTGACATGCCTGCTAACTTTTCTGGGAATCTTTATACAGACCACAATAAACTCAATATTTTCAAGATGAAAACCCACAGCAGCTTTTCTTTTGCCAGCCTCTAACCATCAGCTCTTTTTTCTTTTCCTGTTTAATGCCAATGTAATGTCAGCCTTTCTCTTCCTCCATCTGCAGCTGAGCTGTTATATACATCCCACACATCCAGACCCTCGTGTATTATTTCCCCCTGCTCAGGCTTCAGCCTGCATCCCTTTTCCTTCATTCTCCATTGCCAGGATTATAGTTCATACCATGCTTATCTCATGTCCTAACTCTACTTTTCCAGTTTACTCCTCCCTGCTATGCCTTGAAACCATTACATAGAGCTCCCAAAAAATCCTTTTTCTACTTTTTTTCTGACCACTAAGCAGGAGAAATCAGATGATATGAAATTCAAAATATTTTACATTTCTTCTACTCAGGTGTCTTCTCCTTTGCCATGCCTCAAAGCCTGTTCTGAGCAGTTTTACAGAGGTTCCCTGTTATTTCGTTCCCATTTTAAAGTATCCTACTTCACAAAATCTCCAATTATACCGCTGTAAACAATTAGTGCTTTTTCTGCTTACCTTTTAGAGCTGGCTCTGTATAGACACTGCTACTAACTTACTGCAGAGAGACGTTTTTATTATATTTTGGCACAGCCAGTGATGTGTATAGAAGCACCTGTATATAAAGAGCTCAAGTGTTTGGCTCTTAATTACAAGATTGCAACCACCATTCATCCATCCAAAGAGTCTCTGTAGCAAAGTCTTTTATCAATAGGAAGCACTCATTCTCCCTTCTTACTTTATTAATGCTCCAAAGGGAACCATAAAATCATCATAGAATACTTTGGGTTGGAAGGGATTTTAAAGATCCTCTAGTTCCACTCCCCTGCCATGGGCAGGGACATCTTCCACTAAACCAGGTTGCTCAAAGTTCCATCCAACCTGGTCTTGAACTCTTCCAGGGATGGAGCATCTGCAGCTTCTCTGGGCAACCTGTGCCAGTGTCTCACCATCCCCACAGTAAAGAATTTTTTTGTAACATCTAAACCGACTCTCTTTCAGTTTGAAACCATCACGCCTCACTCTATCAGTGGAATCTCTTATAAAAAGTCCCTCTCCAGCTCTTTTGTTGGCATCCTTTAGGTACTGGAATGCTGCTCTAAGTCTCCCCAGAGGAATCTCTTCTCAAGGCTGAGCAGCATCAGCCCTCTCAGCCTGTCTTTATAGGAGTGAATTAGCTATATCAAACACACTTTAAAATCTGGAATTACATTGTCCCTTAGCTATTACAGCATCCAGTAAAATGACATATGAGACTCTGTAATTTCATCTCCCCAAATCATTAATGGTTTATGCCTGCTCAACTGTTATGCTTCACGGCCTTAATTTCTAGGTAGAACTTCTGAAATCTGCTCTCTGAGATTAGCAGTGCCCTCTTGCCTGATTTGAAACAAAAATAATTGGAAAGGCACATGTACCAACTTCCAGTTTATAAGAGTTCATTATTTGAAATCCCCTGAGCTCCTCCAATTAGAAAACAACTTTTTGACTTAATATCCTTCAATTGTTAAAAACTTGCGTCACTGAGAGATCACAGTGAAACGTAAAGGTCCCAGCACATTGGCACTTGATTGTGAGGGGATGTGATTGTTCCACATTTAGACTGGAAAGGGTTAGGAACTCTGCTTCCCAATGTGCTTAATGAATGAAAGGAAAATTGGACCCTTGAGCCAGAGGCAATGACCTAACTGAGTGAAAAATGTTTGCAGGTTAACAGGGGCAACTGTTCCTTGCTATAATTCCCACTGGAAGTGAATGACAAAAAAGGCCAATAAACCTCAGACTCTGGATTATTTATTAACCTGTTTTCTTCCTAGAAGAAAAGACCTTACTGTAGGTCTTGAGGGACAGAACTGAAAAAGTGTCCTTTCACAAGGAGTAAATTAATGACCATGTGTACTCCTTCAAAAGATTAAGGTGTAATATTCAGTATCATTGTATTCTCTGTGATCGAACAGATTTTTAGTAAGGCAACTTCACTGGGACTGATGCTCAGGGAGAGCAAAAATAAAATTGTGATTAAATGACACTAATGTAAGCCATACTAGAACAAAATGTAACTGGAAATGACATATAAGCGTTGCTGACACTGAATCACAGAAACGTATTTTATGTCTTTACAAGCACTGCTGCCTAACATGCTGACACAGCACATCCATAGCTTTCCTAAAAGTACTCAGAAACTAGGGCGTGGTGGGATAGCCAAGTGTCCTGATGGAGAGTGGAGTCTCTCTGGTTGGAAGTCACGCAATTCACTTCTCACCCTGGAGAGCAGGCTTGGTTTCCAATCTAAACCGTTTGTAATGAAGTAATGGAAAGATTACTGTTGTCTACACTGAGATCAGGTCTGGAGCCTAACACGGAGGCGATGGAAAAAAATTGCAGGGTAAGTGCAGAACAATGCAGGAAAAGACTAGTAATAACCAGTAGAGCAGCTGTCAAACTACCTTTGCAAAAAATTCTGTGATGCCTTTTCAGGAAACAGCATAGACTAGTCAGGAGAGAATTGAAGGGTATGATCCAAAGTTGAGCTGTTTCAGTGGGCTTTGTATTGTATTAGTCCCTAACAGAATATACAAATAACATATTGCTTCCTGTATTTGAAGTGCCAAAAATGAGACAGTTGCAAGCATTCTGCAAACCATATGTCTGAATCAGTCTGGGACTGGAGCAAAAGGAAGGAATATGAATTTACATAATGCAACTCTCTCTACAACATAGATATGATGACCATAATGCACAGATGTATTTTCAGTAACGGGAACTGCATTTGACTTTCTTGTTAAAACAACCCTGCATTTTTCAAAATGCTCTTTCCTTACCCTGTTGTGTACCTGCACGTAAAAATGTGAACACCACATTTATGTATTGCTTTCTTCTCTGAATGATAGAACAGCCTTCGTGCTCAGACCTCTTCCTGAAAATGTATGATTAAATTTGTACAGTCTTTGGCTGTGGGCTTATATTGACTTCAAAATGGTTAAACAATTTACATTTGATTATTAATCCTTAGGTAAAGAAAATATCTCAGAGAAGAGCTTTGCTTTTTTATCCCAATGACTTTTAAAAGAGTGCAAATTGAGCAGTACCTCAGGCCTTTTTTCACTGGGCAGCTTTCCACCCTCTCTGTCCCCAGCCGGTAGCACTGCTGGGTGTCATGGTGACCCAAGTGCTGTACCTGGCCCTTGGCTTTGTTGAACCTCATACAGCCGACCTCAGCCCATTGATCAAGCCCATCCAAATCCCTCTGCAGAATCTTCCCACCCTCAAACAGATCAAAATTCCTACCCACTGGATGTTGTCTTCAGACTTCAGATTGAGTGGGTACTCAATCCCCTCATCCAGACCATTGATAAGGATATTAAACAGTGCTGGCACCAACACTGCTCCTGGGGAACACTACTAGTGATCAGCTGACAGCTGGGTGTAACCCCATTCACCACCACTCTCTGGGACCAGCCATCCTACCAGTTTTCTGCCCAGCAATGTGTTCCCATCTTAAATATGAGCAGCGAGTTTCTCCAGGAGAATGCTGTGGGACATGATGACGGGGCTTTATTAAAATTCAGATAGACACATCCACAGACCCACTAAGTGGGTCACATTTTCACAGAAGGAGATCAGGTTCATAAGGTAGGACCTGCATTTCCTAAACCCATGTCTGGGCAGCTGCCCTCAAGAATATGCCAGGAGCAGATGACAGTGCTTCTCATGCAGATTCCCAGTTCCTATGTTGATATCAACATTATCTCTACAACCACTGAATTAGTAGGTTCTCACAGCTGGAAGCCTGGTTCATTTGTAGGGAAGTCTTCTCACCATGAAATTGCAGATAGTTCGGAACCTGGACTTCCTTTATCATCTCTTTATGGGATCTAGTGCTCCTAGATTGGGTGCTGAAATCTTAATCCTATGTCTTCGTCTAGACAGGCCAGACATATTTCTGATTTTAAGAGGAAATTAAGTGAAAACGTGCCCATTGTTGCTGGATATTGGCTGCAAAGTTTTATATCTTGTCTCTTTATTGCATTTTCTAGGGAACTATGAAAGTCTGCAGACTGGATCTTTTTATTAAAAAAAAAAGAGGGAAGAAGAAATGAAAATAATTAAAATGAGAAAATAACAAAGAAGAGAAAAAATAAAACTGGTAAGTAAAATCTAGGTTAGTAGAAAAATAATTCTTTGAGTAAGTAGCCAAATTACTAACTATAAAGGGTAGAAACAAAAACTTTTGGTAATATGAAAAATTTGTGAGTGAGTAGGAGGTCAGGACTATGATGACTTGTAATTCAGCTCTGCTTGTATGAAACCTGGACATGAACTTCTGAACTAGGTTTTCCACAACCTATCTAGTTTGTGTTATTGGTTAAGAAATTATTAATCATGAAATACATAAGTTTGTCTTTGAGTTATCTGTGATATTGATGACTCAGATGTACTGTTCAGAGATTTGAAAAACTTGCCACTCTCAGTTATCTTTTATAGTTCTTTATAAATATATACTTCTGTTTGTAATTTATGTTCTTCTATATGTATTGTTTGAGGGTTTAAAAATATAATTTTCTTGTTTAGAGTCCTTTAAACATGATTTTTTCTTTGTTAAATTCTAAATAGGATGAAATTAAATTTAGTAAAAAGGTAAGGTATTTGAAACAAAAATATTATTTAATTCTGCATGAACTCTGCTTTATTCTTTGTCTTATTTTTGGTAGGCATCTTGACTGTTGCTTTCGGATGTCCTGGAGGAGAAAAAAAATTGGGTACATACTAGAGCTTCAAAACATTATCCATGTGTAGTAAATAAAGCTTTTGTATTATTGCCAACAAAAATGAAATCTTGCTTTCTTTAATAGGTACTTTTCCCAGTCACATAGAATGCAAACTGAATAGGCCACGAATGTGACAAAAACTCCATAAAGATGTTATAACGACCCTAAAATCCTACTTATGTACCAGTTGTTTCATACAATATTTGTAAGCTCCATACAATTGACTTTTTTTTGCAAGCCTTATACAATTGAAAGCGTGTATACACGCTTGCACTCACATCATCACTGGCTATGATCTTGTCTCATAAATTAAGTAAGGTTGGGTCTTGTCAGTTCTTGGATACAAGGCCTCCAAGGAAAATCCAGATGGTGCAGGCATTGATAGCAACTCAGTGGGAAGACCACCTACTGTGTTAGTACTCATTTTTCTTCTGGATTGGGAGCATTGTGTTTGGAAGGATGTTGCTGGGGTTTTTTCTGAGGTTAAAAATTAAGAACCTGACCAAAATTAAATATTTCAAATCATCATAATAATCCTATAGTATGTTGCATAAGAGCACAAAAGTGGTTCAAATATTGCTAGCCTAAATCAGAAAAATATTAGGGTTAATTGAAAATATCTTTTTCCCCTTTCCCAATCTCATTCCATTCAGCATCTATCCACCCCCTCTGTGAAATATTCACTGATAACTAAAAACTAAAAGCAGTTTTTATCTTCATCAGCATTTCCTGTAAGCTTTTGTAAAACATTCAAAACTCAAAAAAGCATGAATGCAAAAGAAACTGGGAATTTCCTCAGCTGGGAATTGTAATTTGGTCTTTATCTTATTATTTCCTTCTGTGACATAGAACAAATAAAATGTTAAAATGTAATAATCTGTTTTGCATTATTTCATTGACAGATATCATCATGTCCCATGTGCCTATTAATTATACCCTCTCTGGGCTAGGATCCTTGGTTACACCATAGATTTTTGGCATAGCAGGAAGGGGAGCAGGTAATAAACTGTGCTGCCTGAAAACCTTGGGCTAGGGGCAGTGTGACAAGAGGACCCCTCTTTACCATGCATTGTCTCAGTAGTGTGTGCACTCTCCTTATTGCCTCCCAAAGTGCTGAGTTACCATTGCAATGCATCACAAAAAAATCTCATTTAAGAGAGATTTTTGTCATGTTCCCCCTTAATATGCTTTATAAAAAATAAAATTATTCACCAAACACAGACATTTATCATGAAAGTGAGTCCCAAACCCAAAAATGGATGAGAAGCAGATATAGCAGAAATAAATTGTAGTAAGTTCAGAAGGCTATATAGATATAGCCTTCCTCACATCTAAAATAACATTGTTGTGATCTTTGAATGCAGGTTGAGAAGATTATAATTGTTTTCTAATATTTAGCACCTAGAGTTTTAACATGGAAAGAGATTTTTCAAAGCCTAGAAGCTTTCATAGCATTAGAAGAAAAAATATTTGGAAGTGACTATTGGGTAAGATATTCGTAGCTATAAGTTTCATATTCATAGCTATAAGATATAAGATCTTTTTTCACAGGGGATGTGAAAGGCACATTTGTCTTTTGCTCTTGGAGCCCAGTTGTTGTCAGTGTGCTGTGTCAGAGAGGGTATAGTGGAGTGAAACGTCACATACAGTCACAAATGCTCAGTCCACAGTGTGGTCATTGAACTTGATGTTGATTCTTCATAAACACAAAACAGTTATCAAGTCAAACAACATTTTAAGTGAAAGTCACAAGGAAATTACGTGTTCTGAAGACATCAGCAAGATATCACAACCAAGTAGGAATAATTGTAGACTCTGATAATGTGAAAGTCAGTGTGCATCCTGAGGTTTCACACTGACTGGAGTAGATGAAAGAGGAGGAAACACAGGATAATTAATGAATTTTGCTCATAGTTTCTAAAAGAGATAGAGCTTATGAAAATATACTTTGACCTTTTGCAGATGTTATGAAAACTTTGCTGCTTGGAACTTGACTTACAGGATGGTATAATGCTGAAGTTTCAAGAATTAATGTTGGTCAAAACTAACTTGGGCTCCTGGAAAGTAAAATAGAAAACCTCATTTATTTTGCTAAGGTTTCAATTTTAGCAACTGTTGTGACAGAGATGATAAGAATATTCTTAGTGTAAACACTGCTAACAACACTAAACTTGAATAATTGAACTCTCTGATTTCACTATATTCCCTCTGAAAATATATCAGTGTAAATACAGATCCAGCCTTGACTCAAGGTCTTCTTTAGGTGGAGACAAGAGAGTGGGGTGTTTTTAGGGATAATATTGTATTTCTGCCCACCAGGAGGAACAGTTGCCCCAGCCACTGTGCTCAGAAGTAAGATACTCCACTGGAACTTGGTAGGATGCCAGAGGTACTTTAGGGAGACAACTCAGGTGAAGGAGCAGAGCAGCATGACAAAGCAGCAAGGTAAAGGAATGAAGCATTAAGGGAAAGAAAGCCTTGTATTAGGGAAGGAAGAGAGGCTCTGATGCTGCTGCAAGATTTTGTTTCCCCATCCCCAGGATTCAATATTTTGATATTTCTTGTAACCTTGTTTCTTATTTTGAATTAAATACAATATTTAAAATTGCATTTTTAAATTTTGAAATCAAGACAAGAAGACCTTTCAGAGACCTTCGGAGACTTTTCTTTTTGGGAGGGGGGGCTTTTTTTTTTTTTTTTTTAGACTTGTTTATGGAACACAAAGAGGTAACCTAAATTCTTTTGGCATTACTAGTCATAAAATGTTTTTCTTACATGTTCATCTACTGTTTTAGCAGGATAAAATTTCAGCATATAAGGTGGGCCCATTAAGGGGTAAATCAGGATTTTGTAGTGATGAGGGTCATTCTTTGTTGCAGAATCTGGGAGTGCTGAATGAGTCTGGGACTGCAGAAGACAGAAAGACCATCTTGCACGGGAACCCCATGGTATCATGATGATCTGGCCTCTCTTCCTACCTCTGCTGCCTGGGAGGTGGTTCCAGATGACTATTAGAACTCACTTCCTGAAGGCATTCAGAAACTCTGTGACATTGCTTTCTGGGTGCCTGTGGAGGACCAAGATGCAGAGCATCTCAACACACAATTGCAGCTAAACTGAATGGGGAACTGTGATTTTTAAAAGCTATAGAATACTTGCTGTGATAAATTTAAAAAAATCATTCCTATGTGTGTGAAATTGGACTGTCAGCTCTAGCTATGTCTAAATTTCTGTTCATTCAGGGTAAGAATGTGGATGGGAATGTCCCCTAAATGTGTACAGGTGTTATTGTGCTTTGTAGCACAATAACAACTTTGATGGAAGCTACATTTTATAGATGGAACTATAAAAATTAATGTTGTTGTGAAATCGGGGACAATCAACATTATTTCTTTTTGTGTACCACAATGTGAAATGCTTTCACATCTTGAATTGAACAGATAAAACAGTAGATGCTTACTAAGTAGTCAGTAGATGCTTACTAAGAATATCCCCAGTGAAACACTTTTGCAAGTCAGTAATTTTTATTTTTGTATGTATGTAGCATGACTGAATTAACATTGTCCAGGCAGCAATATTAGAAGTTGTGTATTTTGACTATTTTGCTATGAAACCTCATTGTGCTTTCACTGTAAATATTTAAGTGCTTGTAAGTAATATGCTGACTAGGATGTTTCAATAAAAAATAATTGTGTTGGTACCAAGCTTTATTTATACTTCTTAGAAGCTGAATCTAACTGAAAAAAAGGTTGTTTCTTCTATATTGCATCTTCTCCTATTTTCAATGCTGACTTTTCTTTTATATTTCAGCTTTATTATCAAACTATGAGGGCATTTAAAGACAGTTGGAGGCAGTGTCCAAATGAGGAGTTCTCATTCCATAATACTAGTAAAATGGGAGTAATCCATTTATAATCACACCTGCAGGCTGCTAAACTGAAATATCCAAATAAAAACAAAGCTCTTCTAGAACACTGAATTTTGATTCTAGCTTTGTTAAGGCTTACTGCCTCTGGGAAGTTTTACAAAACAAGACTGTCATTGCAGAGTCTGCAGAGCCATCAGCAGAGGGTCTGACTTATTCAAAGAGCACTTTGACATAATAGGAGCTAGGATGGATTAAACACTCTGAAGGGAGGGTATAAGAAAACAGACTTTACATAGTGCTCTGTTTGGTGCCTTCTTCTTTGTGAGATGCCCTCTCTGTTCTTACTAGAGACAGGTCCATATGATGGCAAGACTATTCCAAGTTGATTGAAGACCGAATATTATCAAGTTCTGAGTGCTTAACATGGAACATTGTTAATATCCTCTAATATTCAGATAGTGATCAACACCTCTTCTTTTTTGGAAAAGCTATTTTCTTTGAGCTAGGCCTATAAAATTCTGGTCACCTCAGAACATACTGATCAGTCTCCTTCCCCACTAGCAAAAAAATCCTCATTTGGGCAAAACTAATATTGCTTCTACAGGTTACCATGAAAATCAGAGCTTGGCAGGATTTCACTACCTTCAGTTTCCTCTACCAGCAATTCATAACAGTGATTTAATAAGTTCTGTCCTCCTTTGGAATATGGCCACAGTTTAAACTGCTCAGAGGTGAGTCAGATCAGGCTGAGTGCTACCTCCAAGCTAATCTCCTTTTCTCAAACCAGTGCTCCCTTGTGGCCTCTGTGGTTTCCTCTTTGCAAAAAGCACCCCACCACATTGCACTGGTTAACTGCTTCTGAAATTGTATGCAATATGATGCAAGGTAGCAGATTCTCTGGCCCGCAGGTTATGCAATCTACAACCTTAAAAGGCAAATGATTGATAAATTTCTGGTGCTGCAAAAATAAGGAGAATTTTTACAAAGTAAGATCTGGGCATGATCTTTGCTTGAGTTTATTATTCTGCCTGTTGCTCCCCCAAGTTTCCCATGCCTCTAGACAGACTCAGTTTAATATCCATCCCAGATATACTGCCATCTCCAAGTTTCTGGCAGTGGCTGTTATCTGTCATGCTGACGTGCTGCACAGGAAAATTGTTCTGCATTTTTTTGGTGGAGAAATAAAAAGTTATTGGCATAGGTAGTTTGGAAGCCAGAGCAGCTTTCTTACCCAGTGAGATATTATTGTGTTTCAGAAGCATCTGAAGGGAGTCAAACCTAGTCCACGCATATGTTCAATTTTACATGGTGTGCTGAGGCCAAAATTTGGGGCCAGCTGCTCCCGAGTCTCTGGCATGTGCTTTTCTTTAACCACATAGAGCGTTGCCTGTCTGTATCTGCTTGCACAGTTGTGGCTGCAGCTTCAGAGCCATATATATGTTTCTTAGCCTCTCAGTGTCTTTAAAAAAAAAAAAAAAAGAAAAGACGTCATTTGGATTTAAGTCTAGAGAAGTGGTTTGCTGTCTTCTGGTTTATTAAACTGCAGTAGTACTAGAAAATATAATGTGACAACTACTGCCTGACTTTTGCATCTATACGGAATAGATTTTAATGTTGTTTTAAAACTTAGACTGTATAGGAAATGAAGCCTCAAAATTCATGTATTCTGGCTGCATGTAAACTGGTACTTTTTTGTCACACATGAGGACAGAGATTAAAAACAACTTTATAAAGTATTTATGAGGTTTTGATTTACCACAATCATTTTCTCTGGCTTTTAGAGTCTCTGAATAGTATCTTAATGCTAGATCATATTTTCTGACAGCAAAACACCAGATACACTGTAATGATTTGGCATTCAGCCTTTTGGAATGAAGGCCAAAACTGGTTAAATAAATCTTTTTCAATAGCAAGGAGCAATGATTGTATTGTAAACTCTGCATAAATCTGTGATATTACAGAAAGCAACTGTTTTGCAATAAGTTGAATTGTAAAAAAAAAAAAAAAAAAAAAAAAAACAAACTATGGAAAAAATTTCCCATACTGGAAAGATGTCAAGATGGCATTTTGCTACCCGAGTCTTCCATACTGTTGCAACTGAACTTTTAATAATGTGACAGAAGTGTTTTTCTTGATTATTGTTCTCAAGATTGTGGTGAGAATCCCAGACTGGAGTAGTATTTCATAAAAATATTAACTTTATTAATAACACATAAAACACATTGGGACTCCTAAGAGTCAGTTCTACGCATGGCTTAGGAAAGGCAGGTGGTTTGTGAAATAGCATGAACTCACACTATGCAAGATTTCTATCAGGAGGGGCAAAACTGACTTACTTTGTATTCAGCTGGAGCCAGTGGTGTAAATGTATTCACCGATGTGCATTTACTGCTAGGGGTGTATGACTGTAGGTCTTAGAAGTGATGCAAGACATCAGGGTTGCTGTGCTAAACACTCTGCAAGGGTGTAGACAGACATCATCCTCACCCAGAAGAGCTTATAGTTTAAAATACAGATGTCTCAGACCTGATGGAAAGGGAAGCAGACTTTTAAGAGAAGCAATTTATGCAAGCCACAAACTGCCAGTGGCAGCAGTGAAAGGAGGAGTGATCCCAGAGGCTGAGCCCCGTGGTGCAAGCTGTGTCTTTCAGTCTACAGGAGGGTACGTTTGTTTACTTTCCCTTCAGACTTTCGCGCGTGGAATGACTGCATGGAAGCACAGAGCCACACGGTGCTGTGTCCGTGCAGCCCCACGGGTCCCTCCGGCCGCTCCGTGCGCTCAGGCGGGAGAAACGAGAGGGCCCCTCGGTGCTCCTCAGGTCAGGACCCGGGAGCGGAGGGGCGAGTGCCCTCTGTGACCCCCTGCTCTGTCTCTTCTTGAGAAACTACCTCGGTTTGACTTTTAAAAGGGCCAGAACCAGCTGAACAAATGTATGGCTGTCTGGTGTAACATTTCCTTGCAGGTCAGGTTAATAGTTGACTTACAGTGAGTGCAAAGATTAAATCTGTGCTCTCCAGATCATATAGAATAGACTCTACCTCAAAAGAAATAACAGTAATGATAACAATAACAATAATAACGGTAATAGTGATGGCAATAATAACAACAATAATAGTAGTAATAGTAATAATAATAATGATAATTTGTTTAACTTTTACATTATTAAAAAAACATCTATGAAAAGATTGCCAGCAGAAATGCTGAGGGAAGGACAAGCCAGGATGCAGAAGCGTGTACTGATGTGCAATTCATGGCTCATAGAGCTCTGCCAGGGCAGGTTTTAGCTCCTTGGGCTTCATCATGAGCCTTCTTATCACTGTATGAAGCTACAACTAAAACGAGTGAAGCAGCTCCGTGCCCGGGCTCCCCTTGCCGCCGCTGCCAAGGGGCTGTGCCGACGCGGGCGCTGCTCCGGGCCGGCGGGAGGCGGCAGAGCTCGGTCCCTGTCCCTGTCCCTGTCCCTGTCCCTGTCCCTGTCCCTGTCCCTGTCCCGGTCCCAGCCCACCGGGACCCGGCAACATCCCCGGGAGCAGGCTGCAGCTGGGAATCCCGCACGGGGTGGTGGTTAGGGAGGGCTGCAGTGAATACGTGCATATAGGAGAGGAGCATTGGAATATATCCAGAGCCCAAATCCTTGAGTCTTAGCAGCTGAAAGATGTCAAATGCTCTCCTTAGGCTGAAAAGCGTTTGGCACGCTCCCGGAGCGTGTCAGGACAAGACTGGCACCATAGTGCTCCAGGGACCACGAGGAAAACCTTAGGATTACAGCTGTAACTTGGCCACTTCCTCACTTACTGCATTCAGTTTCAAACCTCTCAACCCATCTGAAACGGAGCGATGTCCCAGCATGATGCACTTAACACATCTGATTGCTTAATTATTATCTGCCTTTCCACACTGCTAGAATCACAGCTTCACCTGCTCATGTGGCACCCACATGTGCTGTCCTGAGCATCAGTGTGTGAGCGGCTTGGGATCACTGCCACTCTGGTATCTTCTTCTTCTGCCTTTGTTAAAGCTCTTCATTCCAACTCCAGCTTCTGCACACTCCCCTAGGTATGGAAATGTAAATGCATTCACAAAATAACTGGGCAACTGGCAGAACCTTTAACTGCTTTAAAAGTGAAAAATGCCTTCTAAATAGAACAGTTAAAAAGAATCTCTGTGCAATAGCTAGACATTTGCTAAGCAAACTAAATACAGTTTTCAAAATTTAGAGGTTTTTTATAGGCTTCCCATAATTTAAAGCCACATGGACTTTAATTAAGTACTGTCATGATGGCTAGTAAAGGAATGTCAATAAACACAACATCATAACTCTTCTCTCAGAACTGTGTCAGAAAATACATTTTTATTCTGACAAAAATCCACTCCAAGTTTTCGCTTTCATTATGCAAAGAATACATCCCCTGTCCTCATGGAGTTTTTACAAAGTTATTAGGTGTTTATCTGCATTACCAGTGTAAAAAATATTGAGCTGAAAGAGGCCTCAAGACAGAGTTGGAGACAGGGAGATGTTGGCAGGAAAAAGTCTTGAGAAAAGCTGCCAGTAAAGTTATGTCCAGCAAAAGAATGCAGGTAAGAAGAAAAGGCAAATGGGAAGGTTCCAGAATCAGGTACTTGCTGTATGTACTAATTACATCAATTTGCTCCTGGTCCTGTTCTGTGGCAAAGAGCATAAGCAATGTTCTTGGGATGCAGCCTCTATGATTGATGCTGTGGCTCTGGGTTCATGCTTTAATTCAGTCATTCAAGGTGAGGAGGCCAGAGGGCAGATAAGCCTTTTTCCAAGCAGCTGTTAACAGAGTTTGCAATGTCTGCTTAAGATGCTACCTGAGTAGAGTGATTTAATAAACTGAGAGCTGTCTTGGGACTTTGCATCCTTTCCCATCTCTGCCACTGCTTTCCTGCTGAATCACATTTTTAGCCTGATGTCTGTTTCTTATTCTGTTAAATGGACACAGTAAGCATTGCAGAAGCAATCAGTAATGTATGTTTCTTTCTAGACAGAAAATGTGTATAATAACTGGAAATTACTTTTATCTGGGATGTTCTAGAAGAGAGGGCAGGTTTTGTGTGGTCCCTCTCACCCTTGCAATACTATAGGGATGGTGTTAGTATAGGTTTTTTGTAATTTCCGCTTGGTTGCTTCAATCATTTCAGAATAAATGTGCGTCTATGTCCTTTTGGGCCAATTTAGAATGCTTCTTTCTTAATATTCTCTCAAAGAACTTGAAGATATATATATGAAGTGAAGTTTCTGTCATGGCAGAAGAATCTGGCATTCAGGCAGCAACTGGTCATAGAGCACCAAAATTAGAGGTAGAGAGTAGAAAAGAAATCTTAAGAGTCGCTGTTTGGGAGAGGTTTAGATATGCAGAAGAAGGTGTTTAGAAAGCTTTCCAAAACTTAAGGGTGCAGCTTGATGCAGACACTTATTTTAGAAAAATACATTTTAAAACTAGTAGACTGTTCTCTATTTTCCTATCAATGGTGTATTGAACATTTTCAAGTGATTGCAAGTCAAGAACATCACAAGTGTCCTCCTGCTGTCTAATTGTGCTGACCAGTAATTTCTAATCTGATAATAAGCAGTGAATTGGTTAATAGTGTTGGTACTTAAGTGTGCATGTTTTGCTTCAAGGCTGACACCCTGGCAAGATGAATGGGGGAAGTTAACTTGCTTGATGCTATTGTTTTAGCTGGTGAGGATGAGGACTCAACAAGATGAAAGTATGTTGGTTTACATTGTCAAGGCTATCTTCACAACCAGAAGCTAGAAACTTCCTTTATTATGAGAAAACAAACACATAAATTCTGGGAAATAGAATAAAACACTTCATTAATCTGCATGAAAGCCTTAAATCATTCAGATTCATAGATTTGCTATCTGTGGTAAATTTTTTCTTCTGCATTTGGAATAAGAGTTTATTGGGATCAGACAGCATCATTGACTGCATCCACTGATGGTCTAAGAAATAACCAATAAAAACAGATACAGTAGACATTTTTTCTTAGAAATAGAGCTTTCTGGAAATGGTGCAGAAAGAGAAAGAAAGTCTAACAGAATGCTACCCTGTTCCACTGAAATCTGTTCAGAAAAATAAATGACGTTCTATTTTTGACTTCCTTTGCCTCATTGAAGAGTATAGGATAACTCATTTGATCTAGCTCTGCACCAGCTTCTTAACTGTGAAACAAGAATGACTGAGTTATTAATATTTTCTAAAATGTTGAGGAAATACAGATGAAAAATTATTATGTAATCCCTAAGCACCAGATTGGGTGACCTTTATTCATATTTAAACAATGAGAACTATTTACAGAGTAGCCTACTGTTCACTGTGAGTAAGGGTGAGAAAATCCAGACTGGTTTTTTCTTGGCCCAGAGAATACTTCTGAACTGCTGTTTTCATTTGGTTTTACAGTTCCATTTTCATAAGATTGAAGGGACCTGAAAATGAATGAAATTGCAGGCTAGTGAATGATACTGTATGTCTGAAGACATCCACACTCCAACAATCTTTGACTATATCTTCAATTACCAGTATCTCAGTTGTAATACCACTGCTGGGATTTTCAGAAAAATAGCATGTAATGTCAACTCTGTACTTAAACTGTAACCAACAAACCCTGGGGAGCTATCAAGTTATCAGTCTTTAGTACAGAAAGCATAACACCGGTTTTAAGTATAGCTACTCAAAATGGGTCAAGTTACAGCTGGGTTGTGTTTTAGTGAACTAAAATTAATAAGGTGTTTTTAGCCAGGCAGAAAAATCCGCAAGTGTAGATATTTGTAATCAAGTTCCTGATTCTATAAGTTAATTTTTATTTAACCTGTGAAAATTAGGTGTGCACACACATACATACACAAAAACCACCTGTGAACTGAAGTTCTCAGTAGTTTGTTGCCCATAACCTCAAGCTGGAACGGAAGCTGTAGCACTTCAGCATTCAAAATCTGGGTCAGCTGCTAAGGTCCAAGATGTTTGGATTTGAACTTGTGTACTTTAGAAGTATATTATACATATGCTGATCTGAATGGAAATTAGTGATAATTGGTAGGAAATAAGACAAAAATATTTTCTTTCAAAACTGAAATGTTTGTATACCAGATGTATCCATAAATGTTCTCTCTTTGTAAAGGAAAAAAAAAGTAGAGATTGTGATGTAAGACCTAAATGTAAGCAAGTCACTTCTGAAGCAGCAGTGGAGGAAACATCTTTGCTGTCCTGAGCAAAACAATTATCATTGTCCTATGTGCTCTTTAATTAAATGCTTCAAGACCAAATTGCTTGTCAGATCAGCTACAAAACTGAGAAACTGAAGGCTTGTAGCAGCCTTCATGTTTCACATTTGCAGTAACTATTTTTCTGTGATTCTGTAAAGATCTCTATTTTCTCTCCAGTTCCACTGGTAAATCTCCAAGGGACAGTATCAGTACAGACCCCAGTGACTAGTTTTGGGTGGGTTTTGTTGTTGTTTTGTTGTTGTTTGTTTGTTTTTGTTTTTGTTTTTGTTTTTGTTTTTGTTTTTTGTTTTTGTTTTTGTTTTTGTTTTTTTTTCAAAGCACATAAATTATTACAGGGCCGTTAATTCTAAGTGAATCTAATCCCAGTTCACAATTGCTTTTGAAAGAACTAGGTTCTGATCCTCAGCCTATTTAGCAAGGTTGTCACCTGCTACCTATATGAAGTCTTTGACACATACTTCAGCTAAAGATTCAGACAACACACACTAAGCTTGTTTTTTGTGCCATTCACTGGAAAGTCAAAAAATCTAAAGATGCCGAAATGAATTAGCATGCTACTAATACAGCCTTTAAAAACCATAGAAAGTACTAATCAATTTTTTTCTAATTTGAGATTTTTCATAGAAAAGGAAAGAAAATAATAAAAAAAAATACTTAGTACTATTGGCTTTATGTATGTATATGCAATATTTAATTTCAAAATTAAGAAATTCAGAACTTCTGAAGTGGAACGGGGACACAACTGCCCTTTCCAAATTGTACTTTCCAAAATGTGAATGGCATAGGAACACTAGATAGTTTTAGGATGGTTCTGCACTTAGTCTTATGATGGATCCATTAGGTGGTTTTGTTTTTTAATCAGAGATACTTAAATGCTTTTGCCAACATACTTTCCTGGATATCACATAATTTTGTACATATTTACATAATATCTGTCCATATTAGAAAACTGTTATTTCAGTCCTCCTGATGGGAAATTGAGGCACAGAGCAACTCAGGGACTATTTCCAGATCTTAGAGGACATGAGTTAGAGCAGGCTAAAAGGTCTAGAATTTATGGTTAACTTCTAAAGCGCTCCATAGCTTTCTTTTGGACAAATCAGTGCCAGCAATGAATGAAACTGCTAAATGTTCATTCGAAAATCAAACCAAACATTATTAATTTAATTTGGTGAGTAAAAGAAACCCCAGCAACCCAGAGTATTTCTGGAATTAACTTTATTTTGATGTGTATTTTGTGGAAAGGAAGAGCAAGATTGTTATTTTTTTCCCATCAAAAACATCTGTGTACTTTGCCAATATCTGCCTTGGCAGTACTTCACTAGTAATGTATATATTTTGCCTTTTAGAAAACTGTTTTCCCAAGGCTGAGAAAAACTATGAGCAAAATTATGTGTCAGGAAATGTTTAAACATGAAAATATGAAATATAATTCAGATTTGATAAATTCAGTGTGAATTAGCAATTCTTAACAGACATCTTTAACCTAAAAATATTCTACTGGTTGAGGGGAAAATGAAAGCAGAAATACAAATTCACACAACTAAAAACAAGGGTAATAACAATGAATTTAAAACTGACTCTGGGGAAATATGGACAATTGATACAGGAAGATGGAAATACCTTTGAAAAACTCGGTAGAGGGTGGAGGGAAATAAGAAACAAAACATGAAGTATATAAAGAAAAAGTGAGATCTTAGTAATGGTTTATATCCTGTTCTCAGCAAGGATAGTAAAAACATGGATCACAATGTGCAAAAGGCAGATTTGCTCATTCATATCTCTTTTGTAAGAAAAGGCAGGAAGATCTATTTGTACCTTAAAGCTAATGAGAAGTATTTTATATCACATCAGTAGCTAGAAATAATGCTGAACAATTTATTTTTTTTCAAGTGGGAAGGATCAGACAATAGGTTTGATACAAGCTTAGGTAGTTTATTTCAGTGTACTAATATTTTTTAATTACAGAATGCTGGGGAAATTGCAGAAAACTTAATTAATGACAATATTTTAAATGAAAAATCTGTTAAAAATCATACAAAAGGCTAACTAAAATGGAGGTTGTTAAGAAATAAGTATAGATGAGTTATAGTCACAGAGGGGAAACCATTTCTAGCACGGTCCTGTGAAGATCTGTTCTTTCTCCAATGCCATGCAGCATCTTTAGCAAAGTCTGGAAAATGCGAGATTATCAATAGAAAAACTTTCAAGTGACAAAATCATTTGATGAACAATTGATGAGGATGAAAGAATAATGAGCTCATCTGGAGTGCTCATTGCAATAAATTCATTAAAACACAGTATTTTTGTGTGGTCAAAACAGGCCAAAGGAAAAAGAATTCACATAGCAATTATTATTGGGAAACTGAGTCCTCTAGAAAAAGACTTAAATACTAATTTGAAGGTAAGCTACAAGAATAAAGCTCTGATTAAAATGTAAGATGCAATCCTTTTATGTCTGACCGATGGCGTACGGATGGAGATGATGATACTCCATCTGTGTATGTCATTAGTGAGAACATTCCTGGAATACTCTGTCCAGTTCTATGCTTTGTCAAGGACTTTTACAAACTAGAAGGGACTCTGAAGAAAACTGCAAGAAAATTATGAGGTCTGGGAAATGTGCTTCATCCTGAGACACTGAAGAAGCCCAGTTTACCATAGGCAAGGAGACCTCATCATAATCTGTAAGGCCATTCATGGAAATTATGTTCTTGACCATTTTGTTTCAAATGAAATCTAATAAGGTATTTTAAATTAATTTTTAATTTTTTAGTTATTGTTGTAACTTGATCATAATTCAATTAATGTACAGATGGAACTACTGGAAATTTAATTTTGACAATTCTGAGCTGGAAACAGAACTCAAATATCAAGTGATAGTAGCTAATGTTTGGAACGAATTCTTACATAGCAATGCGCTGAATTTTCCATCTGTTGCAGTTCTTTAAATGAGCTGCAACATATCTCCCAGAAAGACACCCAGCATAGAACAGATAGTACAGCTGATGCAGAAATTGCTGTGTCTTGGTCTAGAGTTTGTATAGCAGGTCAAGTTAGAAGACCAAAAGGTGTCTCATGGGTATAAACCCATCCAGGAAAAAGTAACTAGGGCATACATGGGGGTGAAAAAGAAAACACTCATGTACTATAAATACCAGTACCACAATAAAACCAGAATGGGATGGGAAAATTATGCTAAATAACAGAAGAAAGTATCACTGGTTTTAATGCTTTGCTAACATCTAAAAGACCGTATTTCTGGTACTTAGCCTGCCCTTAACTTCCTTACTCTGTACAATTCAAGTAATTTTTGCTAAGTACAGTACTGTCTAATTTGCTTTGCAATTGGTACTGATGAGTGAGTTTGAATGAATTTTAAAGTAAGTAAATCAAACACAGTCAACACTGCAAAAATTATGGAATTTTATATATGGGTGTATGCACCAAGGAGGCACAGAGAGTTTTTCTTCAGCTGTTCTAAAAAGAGCTGGAGTGCAGATGAGTCAGACAGAAGAAAACTTACACAAATGTATCACATATGTGTTTATGGTCTTCTGTCCTTCTTAACACAGGTTCTCCACAGGCACTTCAGTCTACTCCCACTCTAAATGGGCATATTAACAGCTACAACAGAGCAAGGAGAGACTACAGGCATTAAGACTTTGAAATTTGATTTCTTACTTTGGTTGCTTGGTGAGTTTTAGGTTTAGCGTTTGGATTTTTTGTTTAGTTGGTTAATTTTGTTTTTTTGGTTTGGTTTTTCCCAAACAGAAATCATTTAGGTCTGTGTTGAGAAAGTGCCTTATAGCAGCAATGGCACATGTATTCATTTAAGAAACATAAATCTTCTAGTGTCATCTAGCAATCTTTGCGAAGGCCCATAGATTCAAATGTGCATTATATTTTGTGCTCCATATATATGGGCCAAAATACAACTCTTGGCTCAAATGTGTAATGTTATCTGATGCATTGTCTTCATCTTTACTGAAACAGGCAGCTTCTCTCCAGTGACCAAAACCATATATGGCTTTATGCTCTGCTTCATTTTGAGAAAACGCCCCTGTTTATATTTCAAGCCCACTTATTAAAACACATATGTGCTTCTTGGACTGATTACAAAAATGTCTGCTTGACAATCTTCTTTACAGACACTTTACGACTTCAACAATAACAAATCGAAGGCTTTTTCAAGTAGACAGTTATTTCACAATACTTTACCTGAGAAGTTTTACCATTTATATTGCTTGGTCTTTTCTCTGTTTCCTCTTATGCTTCTTCTGCCAGTGTTTGGTATTTGTTAAACTTCCTCTTCTAGTTAGAATATTTTTTTGAGTTTGGAAATGTTCCAAGTGGAAAAAAAGGCTTTCTGTGAGCTTTGATAAATTATTTTATTAATACTGAAAATTTACTCATTTCAGTTCTAAATACAGGGACTATGTGATTTTGTTTATTTGTTTACACGCTCTGTTTTTACATCCTTATAAATTATTCTGCACAGGTTTTGTTCATTTTTTTTGCACAGTTTTAGCCTCATACAGGAAGTCTTTATGGATTTCATCTATATCATTAGAAAATACTAGGGGTGAGAACATCTGGAAATAAACTGTATGACCCACTTTAGCATACTTTGCACTGTGAAAGCCTGTATATTATTTCAATGGCCCCTGGAGCTGCTGTTCTGGACAGTTTTTCTCAACCTGCACCTCAAAACGACTCACCTCTTCTATCCCTTGCTCCCCCAAAATAAACTCAAAGCACTGAAGACGTGAGGGAGGATTGTGAGCATATTAATGTATAGATTACATTTGGTTAAAGATTACTTTTTGCATTACAGCTTGTATTGTTCCATTTCAAGGCTCTCAGTGCAACCACAAAGAAATTTCATCCTTGTCTCACCAGGAGAGTCACGATGGCAAGTATCTTGCTTGTTCCTGCTGTGGGGTGCTTTAAAGGCATCTGTATTGAATCATTCATTGCTGCAGCAGTTTGCACACGGCTTAGTGAATGAAGCAGTGAGCTAATGAATGAACATTCCTACTTAAAACAGACATATATATCTTTCAAGTTGTATTCCTTCAGCTCGGTGGCACACCTCAGCCCACTGGTTCAGTCCAAAGTAAATCCATAACATGTCATAGCTGGACAGACCTCTGATGAGATTCTTTTCAACAAGTTAGCATACTGTTAAGCCATTATTTTCAAGGTTTCTAGCACAGAAGTCCCTTGTTGAACAACTTTGCTTTATTTGGCCAACTGTGTGAAGGCACGTTTGAGTGGTGTTTTAAATTCTCAATTCATGAATAATATTCCAACACAAATCTAAATCATTGTAAGCATTAAACTACTGCTGTGCATTCTAATAACATATGGAAGATAATATTGTGCCCATTCTTAATCACTTAATTAAAATCATTTCTGCGGCAACTTTATATGGCAATATATATTTGTTTGGGGTGTTTTTTTATAAATTTGTATTTTTAGAGTAAGTCATGGGAAGGGATTTTTACTGACCTGTCAATAGTGGTGAGTCTTAAAGCAATAACTTCAGTAACAAGACGCTACATTCATTCCCAGTTGGACAGAGTCTTGAAGAGGACAGTGAAGCAGTGGTGTGAGCTGCTGGCGGGACATGTCTGGGGATCTCCTGGCTCTGCTCTGGAGAGGAAACCAAGGAGAGTGTTGGTTGGCTCGCTGAGCCTCCTGGCTGAATCTAACCTGTCATATTTTTAAAACACCCAAGCAACTGTGGGTGTCTTTTAGAGGAAGTAATTGCTGTTAGCATTCTTTTCCTATTGCTTTCTGACCATCTCAATACTTTCTTAAGGTGTTGCCTTAACAGGAATGTGAACTGTATGTAGGCCTGCAGAAAATTAACAGTGACTCAGAAAATGAAATTTATCTGGAAAAAACCACATTCCTCAGGAATACAGTATCATGGAGACTTGATTATTTCTTCTTGTGGAAGGGGCCAAGGTGTTTTATGATACCATACAGTTGTAGCTCGGATTGGCCTGTAGCCCAATCAACTAGTCATTCCTTTCTGGTATATTTCTGTATTGGACTTGTGTTGAAATGCCCACAGGAGATTTGGGTAACTCTCTACAAATGCTTTTGCAGGTAGTGAGTGTTAATATAATTTAAAAAATCTGTTGTTTTCCCACCCCTCTCCTTCTCTTCACCTCTCTTTGTGAAAAAGGTAAATCATTCAGGAGTTGCTTTCAGCATATACCAGTTTGTTGAATTTACAGGAAGGGCTGCAGTTCCTCTGTGCACATGATGCTTTCTAATACATCACAGACTTCTAAAAAAAGCTATTAAAAATATATGAAACAAACAAACAAAAAATATCCACACAGGAAAATGCTATGTAGCTAAGCATGCTAGTACAACTCTACCAGAAACTTGTGAACCAGATTATGCTCACTGAATTGTGGATATTCTTTTAAAAAATGAAGGCATATGACTCCTTCTTTCTTCTACCAGCAGAAGTTGAAAAACCTAGATGTATTTAGCCGTCAGCTGCCTAAGGAAATGTCACTTACCAATGTTTAGGATGATAGATTGCATCCTTTAGATGTGCCATTCTCTCTCCTTCCTCTCTAAGGAGATCCATTCTCAATTTTTTACCCTTAAAACCTAAAAGAATCATAACAAAAGCTTCTCACTTAATTCATCACTTCCACTTCCTCCATTTTGGGAGCATTTACATAGCACAAAATGTGGTGCTTGTGGCACTTGGCTATTTCCCCGCATATGAGCTTAGAATCAGCTATGCTGGTCAGACAAGGAGAGCTTTTTTTTTAAAAAAAAATACAATAAAGTCCTGTCTCAACTGCTCTTAGAAATACCTACGTGAAAAGAGTTTGTCCTTTTCGCCTACATAAAAAAATTACTTCTAATTTTAAAAATTGCTTCATAAAAAATTACTCTTTTTTTTGGCTTATCACCATTCAAAGGAAAATGGGACTAGGAAAAATGAGAAGTCCAAGTCATCAACTTCCTATAATCTCACATCAAAAGGTCTGAAATATTCAAGATTATTCACAAACACATAAATGAATATTGGGAATCATGTGATGCCCAAGATTGACAGGATAGCGGTGAAAATAGCCCAAATCCATCTTGACCAGCTCTGAGTCATGGAAATAAAGCCTGAGACTGAGACTCTTCCTGGGAAGCTTTTCCCAGTGTCCTATACTGCTGGGGGCAGTCCCTACTTTGGGTTAGAGCACCAGCCCTGGGGTATTCCTTGCTCTGTGCAATGTCAGTACTTGGAAGCTGAGCCTTTCAAGGCCTTCAGTCTTACAGCACTGCTCTCCCCTCTGCACTGGCAACAAGACTCAGTATACATACACTTCCTTTTAATAGTTTATGAGTATCATCCAGAATAAGAAATATGCCTTTGAGCCATCTGAGCTGGGTCAGAGTAGGTCTGGAGCAGCAGCATTATGGAAATGAGCTCACATTCCTTCTGGATTTAAAGCAGCCATACAAGTGATACAGGTAACAGAATATTCTGAGTTAGAAGAGACCCACAAGGATCATCAAGTCGAACTCTTCAGTGAACAGCCCATACAGGGATTGAATTTATAACCTTGGATTTATAAGCACCATGTCTAAAAATTGAGCTAATTCCTACTCTACCATATCATTGTTCACCTGTCCCTGGACTAATTAATTAACTCTGCCTGAGAGATACTCAGTACCATTTCTGCCCTGAGAGAAACTGGATCCTAGCAGAGATTCTACAGGTTGATAACACACCACTGTAAATGGACAGCAAGAGACAGAATTTCAAGAAGGGAAGAAAAAAGACCAAATGAACACATTTGATATGAAAAAAAAAAATGCTCAGGCTCCAACAGTGTGGCTTAGAGACACTTTCAATTCACAATGTTGTCTCATGTTTAATAGTCACTATTACACACTATTACACACACACATGGCTATAAACATGAGTTTAGCTGGTGACCTTGGCAAACTTCTAGCATCCATCAGGTTCTGTTCCATTTGTATGAAGAACTACCACTCTCAGGTCATTTGGTACCTTTATTGGATTCTCACTAATTTCTGAATTTGAGGGGAAAATGTCATTCCTTATTTACCCTTATCACATCACTCATCATTCCATAGATATTTATTGTATTGCTTTGGTTTGGGACCTCCTTTTAGTTTTAGAATTAGCCATTTAACTGTCCTGTCTCTTCAACTAATTAAGATCTGAAGACCATGTTTCTTATCACAAGCTGTTTAGGGTTTTTTAAAGCGGTTTAGTGAAAGATCTTGTAAAGAAACAAGCTCTATCTTTTTCCTTATATTTAAGGAATCCCCTCTGCCATTTCAGTTTATTTATCCAGTAACTTTACTTTTTATTTTAGCTTTTACTCATTTTCTGCAGAACCAATATACTGAGCTGTCCATAGATAGGTCTCTTATTTCTAGGTATTTGATATCAGTTCATCTGCCTTGTGGTCCATCAGTACAAAAGAATTTTTAAGGCTAGATGGGCTAATACAGGTTTATGTCCTATTAACATGGAGAAAAGGTAATTGAACACACTTCTCACCTGGCATGAATTGCAGCCCTGATTCTGTATGAGTGTGGGTCCACCTTCAGTTTTGTGAACCGTACTCCTTGTTTCTTTAGTTTTTCTTTACATACCCATGAAACTATGCTATTTTGCTTTAATGCTGTGTACATTGCTTTGCATTTTTTAAAAAGTATTTTGATTAAAATAAAATAAATTGTATTTTTCAGGTGTGGGGGGGGGGTTCTGCTTTGTCTTGAAAAGAATAAAATCTCTATTTGCACAGAGTAGATACTTTTCAGGAAACAGCTTATGATATTTTATTTTGCTCTGAATACATATTTGACTTTTTTCCCTGTAAACTCAATACAATATCTCAGTTCATACATCTGTGAGATCAAAAATGCACTGTTCCAAAGTACTGGGTAGGAAATGTATAAAAAAAATGCAGGTGTCTGAGCAACAGTTTGACAAGCAGAGAGACAAAAGGAACACAGGGAAAGGAACAGTGTCAGAGAAGTGTGAAGACAAAGGGTCTGGAGGCAAGGTTTGTGCTCAGTGTCATAGGGGAAATAGAAACTCTGCCGGTGTCAGCTTTCTCTCTATAATGCATCTCTGTCTCAATTCATGCTAAATAGATTGGCACGTACTGCTGACAGCCTATTATTTTACAAGCCATGTGTTTTTTAAATATATATATAGATAATAGTACACTTTAGTCCCTTAGCTAGATTATCAATAGGGCACAATGGTAATCCACATATTTATAGATTTGGGTTATTGTAGTGTAACAGTGAGAGAAATGTTTTCTTTTCTGGGGGCTCTGGTGACTCCTCTAATGGAGCAGAGAGAACTGGTGTCTTAGTTGTCCTCTCCTTCAGCTACCAAGAGCTGTTTGGAGATTGAGTCACAGGAGCTTAGAGAATGGCTCAATCTTATGCAAAGCAGGCATCTGCAATAAAGCAGATGAGCTGTGCTTGGAAGTACCTGCTTCTTCCAACTATAATTCTCATTTTGTCTTTAGGCTACAAATGGTTTAAGTTACACAGGTGAATCTCAGTTCAGGATGCTGAATCTTTTTACCACTAATGCTGCTGTATTACTTAGCCAGCACAATATCCAGTTCTGCTTCTGGAAACAGAAATATTTCAGGGTAAAATTAATAAAATTTTATTTACAGTTTGTCCGGCTTCTGTTATATTGTTTTAATTAGTTTTAAGACAGAGGAAGTTGGCAAGCTTTGTATCTAGCCCCTGTAACAGTGGTTATCAGGAGAGAACAACAACAAAAGTGGTCCATCCAACTTGTCACATGCAATGTCTCACTTTCAAACACCATTGTACGCCACTCCCCCAGCATATCAAGAATGGCACATCAGGGATATCCACACATGAGGGCAGGTGTGGGTAACAGGTGCCATCTGAGGCTTGGTTGCTCTGGGTCATATATTTCGCTGCCTGAAGGAGATCTACTAATAGCTTGTGCATGTGTGCATTTTCTGCCATAAAGGGCGGTTTGCCAATCTCTAGGCCTTGTTTAAGACATTATCCTTCTGTCCCACAATGGTTTTTCCCCACTGTAAATTCTTTGTACTGCTCCAGGAGCGTCTCCCCATCTACAGCCAGGCAAGCAGGTAGAGAGGCAGGTGGCAGCTGCAGAAGTCACCTGTTGAGCAGTGATGACTCTTTCAGCCCTTTGGACAGAGTGATGCAGGAGCAAAGTTCCCTCAGGGCTGAGGTTCTGTCTGGCTGGGGTGACAGGACCTTGCTCTACCAGTCTGCATGTCCTTGATTTTTAAATAGATTTCTATCAAACAAATACAAATCCTGATCTGTGGAGCCTGGATGCAGTTTCAGTGAGTTGTTTGCTTAAACTAATTAATGAGGGCTGTGCTGAAATAAATAGGGCTTTAGCAAAACTCAAAATGTATCCAAAAAATGTTTTCTGTTTGTTTAGTTTCACTTTAATTATATAAATTCACATTTATACTCGATAAAGGCAAGCTATAACTTCTGTGTTTTCTAAAAATAAAGTAAATTCATATCTTAAGGTTATGACAATAATATTAAAAATTCAATTTATGGTTAAAGTTTACCAATATATCTATATCCAGATGTTGAGAAATGCTGAAAACTTTGTACGCCAAGGCCTTAAGAATACCTTCATTCCATGTCTGCTCTTTTTGACCATACTTTTTTTCCAAGATGCAGTATAATTCCACATTTTTAGTGAAAGACTCCAGTCTCATGCTATATAGGCTGTCAGTTGATTCTTTGTCTTCCTGCTTTTCTGCTGCATGCCAACACTATTTCTTGCTCTCCAGCTTTCTTTTGGAGAGCAATTTAATTGCATTTGAATGCCTGGTCCCTGGACTGCTCTGCGGAGCCAGGTAGCTGAAGATCAGGAAGTCAGTCTTTGGAGTCCAAGATTGCAGCTGGAAGCTGCTGGAACAGACTAAACGAATAAGAGCTGTTAAAAAGGAGAGCAGAGGCTGATACACATGAGCTGTAAAAGATTGTCTTCAAATAATCCCTCCTGTAGAAGGCAGTAAGTGCAACCCTTGCTTTCTGGAAAATCTCATGAGACCCCAGATCTACAGGGATTTTTTTTATTAAAAATAAAATATAGCTGCTTATGGCATCTGAGTGCTCCCCCATACAAGACAGTATGTGTGGCTTCTTTGCCATTTTTCTTCTGCTCCTACTGAAATCAGCAGGAAATCACAGTTGATTTGGGTGGAAACAGAATCTATACAAAGTTCAACTGGCTTTTCAGCTGAAAGCTCACAAGAATTTTATCACTGGTCAAAGCCTCCTTCCTGTCTTATGCAGAATTTTCTATCAACCATAAAAGCTGTATTTTTCCCCACTATCATATGTTCACAGAAATACTAGAACTGCCATACCTAATCAAACCAATGGTCCATCCAGGCTAGTATCCTTTGCTCCAGATGCCCCAGAGGAAGGTGCAGGAAAATTCATAATATCATTTCCCAGGGGAAGTATCTTCCTTACCTTTGGCAGTTTTTGACTAGCTATTGCCCTGCCCATGAGTGCTCATAATTGTTATACAATTTTGTCCTATCTAAGGGTTATCTATCATGTATGTTCTATTGTTTGAACTATTCCCTACAGGTTTAGGCATAAAGGTCACAATAGGACAGAGGTCACAAGTCACAGTAGATCAAAAGCCATAGCGTGTCAAATGTTGTAATATAATTCATACTCATGTATACAGCACATATATAAAGTGATAGTTCATGCTAAGGCATTGCCTCACATTGCTCTTACAGCTATAGCTCCCCTAAGAGTGTTATAATATGCTATTGACTTTCTTGTGGATTCGTCGTGCTGTGAATTATTTCTGGCCAGTGGAATGCATGGAGTTACCTTTTGGGTATTACTTAAGCAGGCGTCTTGTGATTGTGCCAGAGATCTTTTTTGCAGGAGTCAAGGTGTGTATTGTTTCCCTAGATTTTTATTATTTTTTAAAGGAAAAAAAAAATAGGAAGGGGAAGAAACTGAAGATTTACACTTTGGCTTAAAGATATACTGGGTATATGGAAACAGCTCTTTTTTTCACTCCCATGAAATAACTGATCCCATGGTCTCAGCAGGAATACGCACGTGAAGCGATATTCAGTAAACCTTAGGTGTCACAATTTTCTGTTTTCTTTTAAACTGAAGAATAGACAACTGCCACCTATAGTTTTGCCCCCATCATTCAAACTTTTTAATTTCCTACATGTAGTTATTCACTTTTCCCTCTTCATTCTTTGTTCTGTTCCTCTTGGAATAAAAAAGAGATAAGAAATAAAACAAAAAACACTGTATATGATCATCTTCCTAAGGACGCTTTTACTACTTCTAACAGTTTGACTTTTCACCTTTTGGGTGCTTAGTGGAAAAGCCATTACTTGCTTGCTGAGGAAAAAGCATTTAATGAATCACAAAATCATTCAATTATTCTTAAAAACACTTCACATCACACATCTTTTTCCAAGCAAAGTGTGCATTTTTCACATTTAAATGGTGCATAACTGCCTTGTAGAATGTGTCCCTAGAGTTAAAGACATTTTAACAGAAAGGTTCCAGGAGTATACAGAGCAGTTTGATATATATAAGCATTAAAAACCCTGCATTAAGGATGCAGAATTTCCTCTTCTCTCTTCACTGTCTTTCAACAACATTTATGCAAAGTTGCTTTCTGCTGTTGTGAATTGTCTAGCTTTGTGCGGAGCTGAGATCCACATGCTTCGGCTTGCTGCAGTACCACACGATAAAAATGAAATAATAGTAAAGCTAATATGGGGCAGCAAAGCATTTAGAATGTTTGGGGGTTTTGTAAATAAATTGATATTTTCTCTAGGAAGGGTAGTAAGATTTTTTTTCAGAAAAGTGTATTATTTACAATTGTTGAGTCTGATGCTGGTCTCTCACCACTTTTTCTCTGCTTTTGTAAGAGAAGTGCTTTCTGCAGACTGCAGTAGCTGCAATTTCCTACACAACGTTTTCTTTTTAGGTTTTTTTTCCCTTTGAGGGTTTTTGGTTTTTGTTTTTTTTTCAACGGACTTACATTGTAAAACTTTCTTTTCTGTATTTTATGAAAACATATGTTCTTTGCCCAACAGAATCAGGTGGCTGACTAGGTTTGCAAAACCAGCTTGAAGGTTGCACTTTTGCCAGGGCAAATGGGAGTCAGCCTGTTTATTTGAATGCTGGTATATGAGTCGTACCAGCTAAGGAGCTGGCCTTGAATTTGTAAACTTTCCTGCACTTTTATATCCCTGTACTTTAAACAAGTAATTTTTTCCATGGCAATAATTTTTTCCTTTTCTTTTTTTCTTTTTAGATTTAATAGGAAAGAGTGATATTTATACAACAGCTTTAGGCTAACTTAGATATCCAACTTAGGCAGAGTTGTAAGAACTAAACCTAGGTGTTTGTACTGCCCTGCGTAGCTGGCAGGGAGACAGAGGTGCCGGGGGGCTGTGGGCGAGGGGGGAACTGCTGCAATTCAAAGGACCTAAATCAGATGCCTGAAGTAGACAGTGTGAATAACCCTCTAGATGACTGGAATTATTAGACCACATTAGAGAGAGAGGAAAAAAGTGAGGCTGGCATATGGTGAGTGTCCTACATATGGTATGTTGTTTATATGTGTTTTTTCCGTTAGCATTTCTCTTTCCTTTGTTGCTCCACCTCCTCCTGCAGTCTCTCCCAACAACAAAGTTAATTCAAAAACTTCTGCGGTCGAAGGAAAGTTTTGGGACCTGCGCTGCTCTCAAAAGAGCAAATACCAGACAAAATGAGTTAGCTCTCTTTTCCGTACTCTGCCTTGCTTAAACAGTGCACCGTGTGTAATCTTCTGTTTCCGTTTATTTCTTTGGAGCTGATAAGGTGTGCGTATGTGTTAAAATCACTTGTCATAAAATTTACCATAATTCACCTCCCCAAACAGTGTTTTATACTCGCTCAAATATCAATATCTTTTGCAATGACTAGAAAGGATAAGTGCCAATATGATAGACACACGCTCTTCATTCTGTATTGATTCCTTTGGTCCAGTCAAATCCTGGTCTTATCCAATGTAGCTTCAGGGAAAAGCTCCCTTGTGCTGCAAAAAGCAGGCTCCACCTGGTTCCGATTAAGTTTGCGCTGGTTGGATCTGCCCAGTGATGGCGTAAGAAAATATGAAGCAGAGAAGCCTGCAATTGAAGCTGTAGATTCATGGCCTATAAAACTAAAAGGCTATTATGGTCATCTACTCAGTCTGGCCCCCTGTGAAAGGGACACCAGAACTTTTCTGAATTACTCTTTTTTTGTGTGTGCGTTTGTGTGATTTTAACAGACAAAAAATCATACATCTTCATTTAAGCCTCCCAGTGTGTGTCTCTAATGACATCTTCTTACCACTGGCTTCTGTTACACCTTTGTCACCAGACTGAAAACTCTAATGTTATCAAATTTCTGTTTCTCACAGGGTTATTTATAAGCTGCGATCAAGTAGTCTTTTAAACGTCTCTCTGATAACCTAAATAGATTGAGCTCCTTGCATCTTTCACTACAAGGAATGTTTTCCACTCCTTTCATCATTCTTGTTGCTTTCCTCTGAACCTTTTCCAATTTTTCAACAACCTCTCTTGAATTGTGGACACAGTGTTTCCAGAACAGGTTGCATCTGTGCCAAGGACAGAGGTAACACAACCATATTGTACATTTCTCTGGTGATGTGCTCTTCAGTTGATTCAGATTCATGTCTACCCTCTTGTATTCACAGCTCTTAGCACTGATTATTTGCTCTCCAGGCTTTCTCAGGCTGCCTTCAGTCTGTGGGCAGGGTCTTTACGTTGTAGCAGTGGCACAGTCTTTGTTACCAGTGCCATGTCTTTTGTTTCTCTGGATCAAAATTTTCCATTTATTTAAATGTCTCCAGTGTCCTGAGCAATCTTAGTTCACAGTGACTTGTCTTACTCTTTATTTGCTAATCTTCCAATAATTTCAACAACAAACTTTCTAAATATATATATTTTTTATAACTCGTAAGGAGTCATCACAGAAAAAATAAAAAAGGTAGGATCATGCATCTGTATATCATCGTTAAATAATCACCACTGATTACTTTTCCCCACTTGCTACATGCTTGAGATTTGATTCTATTTAGTAAGTACAATTTTATCAAAATAATATGATTAAAAACTAAAAGAATTTCCAGTATTCCTCTACATATTTAATAGTACTAAAATTACCTTTATCTTATCAAGTTTATACTCCCATTAAATGATATTGAGTTATCTTTGGCAAGATGATTTTCCAGAAAATTATGTTCTTGCTGCCTTGACTAAAATGAGCTAATATTCCTAGAAACTGTTCCTTATTTTGCTTGACATCAATGTGTGGTTGAAATGATCACAGACATTTAGGCCATCACAGTTATTCTTTTTAACTATTCACAAAAATTTTTGCTTAGTTCTCTTGAACCTTCCTAGTTCTCCAAGACGTACTAAAAATCCTCACTAAGCATGCAGACCTCTCGGCCAAATGTATTAAAATACCTCCACGAAAATTATTCAGGTCTACTGATTTTAAAAATGTCTGGTTTTATTAGCTGCTATTTAACGTTCTCCTGCACAACTACTGAAACAGAGCTTCATCATACTCATCTGATATGAATACATCATTTGACTTTTCCTCACAATACAGCAGAAAAGTATTTGAGAATTTTGTTGTCGTTGTTCTCACAAAAAGTCCTAGTAATTTCCACTTAGTAATGGAGCAAAACATTTATTAAGGTTTTTTGTTCAGAATAAAATTTCAAATTGTCTTCATATTGTCCTTATCTCTGTTTTCTCTCTGTAATATTTGACTTAAAAATGCCTTATAATTCCCAGCTTCTAACTTACATTAATTTCTACATTTCCTCTGCACCTCCCTTTTGTTTTTGGGGGTTTTTTTAGTAGCTGCATTCAAATACGTCATTTTATTATTTTCAACAAAAGAGTAGAAGGTTTTTCCTTCATTGTGACTCTTTATGACATATCCTTTACGATGGGTTTAGCAGACTGAAGTTGTCAATCGAGTATTTCCTTTAACATTTTCTTCAAATAACTGTTTAATACTCACTGTCAAATTTGTAAAAGCCTATTGTCTTATATCAACAATTATAAATATTAGATTTTAAATAATTTTTTCATAATGAATATAATCAAGTTTTAGCTATGTGCACATAAGCAATTAATTTTTATTCTCTGTTTTCTCTGTCACTGGACTGAGGTCTAGTAGAGAATTCCTCTGGATGCAGAGAAATTGTCATTTGTGATTTGCTTAATGTAGCTAGTATTTTGTTACGGACACTCTGAGGTTTCCAGTTTTTGTTAATACTATTCCATAGCTCATAAGTATTTTTCCTTCTTAAGATGTTTTACGACCGGTATGAAAGAAACCCAGATTTTAAAATTTTTATTTAATTTTGACAGCAACGAGAATCTTTAAAATGAGGCATATAAAGTGAGATATAAAATGTCAGCCTGATTCAACTACAATTTGCATCATTGCTTCAAAATAAAATGTGATTTTAAAATTTTTGACACAGCTACTGAAAGGTGTGAAATATTTAACGCACAGAAGCCATTTGGGTTTTTTTGTTAGGAGTAAAGTGTTAACTTGGAGTCACCGTGTTCTCTCATAGCCTCGGTTTATTTACAGTAACATATGCAGATTGCTCACTTCAATGCTTTAAGCAGAAATACAAAACATACTGAAAATGCAGCTACAATTATAACAAATTATAAAATTCTGGAAATCGGGTCTGAGGTTCCAGGCCCTTTGAAGTCAGTAGTGCTCAAACTGTTAGACTTCCAGTAGTTTTCTTCATAAAACGCTGTTCCGTATTATAATGATTTAACTTGCCACTAGCCTCATGCTAAAGTTCGTTAACTGGACCGTAACACCCAATTACCTCACCCCAATTTAATCTCATTCTTAAAGAGGGTGAAACCTATTAAAAATGGTATTAAATAAGAATGCTTTCAGGGAATGCATCTCCTAATTCTATGTGATTGCGCAGAAAAATTTTTAAACAGAAATACTGCATTTCTATTTGTGTTGCAAGCACACTATTCTCAACGACCAACCTGAAGTGAATGTCTAGAGTAGACATTTCTAATTTTACGTATAGCTACCTTATAAATACCTGATTTAATTTCTTTGGCCTTTTATCTTGCCTATTTAGATGGAAAGCTCCCCTGTTCAGTGCAAAGCACCTGACACAAAAGGGCAAAATCTCTACAGAAATCCTATTAAAATATTACTGATAATTCAACCAGTCACCATCTAAACTTATTTGGTGACGTTTTACATATTTTATCAGCAAGAAAACAATATATTACCTATTCCCAGCAATTTTTTTGCCAGTACCTTATGAATGTACGATACTGACTTTTTCAGTCCCAATATGTCAGTTCGGAAAGGAAACATATTTGGAGAATAAAATCAGTATTAAATGGATTAACAATAGATTTGGCTTCAATGCAATAAATCCGGAGAGTCTCTGCAAACACAGGAACTAGCTACATTTTCTACACAGATTTATTTCCTACTATTTAATGTACAGAAAACACATGAATTTAATTTGTTATTGGTATTCTCTACATTTACCATGAGGGGAGTCAAGAAAAAAATCCATACAACCATGAGTGTAATGTTAAATATGAGAAAACAGCGTATTGTACCAATCAGACAAGAATTCACACCAAAAGAGTTATTAGGGTACGTTCATGCTGATTTGGGGTGCCAAGGCTGACTGGCCTATACCAGTACAGAATAATCTTTGAGGGAAACTGGACTTTCTCTGCTCGTGCTCTTTCTGATCAGACTTGTCTTTTTCTGGCAGCTTTTGCCAGCAATAAGATTCACTGAAAACATAAAAGAGAAAATGATTGCTGGAGTTCTGCTGAACAAGCTCAGTGTTATCTTTCTTCTTGCTCTGTTTGCCCATATGCACAATGAAAGGAAGCTGGCAGAGGTCCTGGTCCAGGAAAAGAATTAGGGGCTTTATCATCAGACAATAAGTTGAGCAAATTGCAGACCACAAACTGCTTCTCTTCAGAGTACCCCTGAAGGACTCATTGCTGAACTTGGTGCCTCAGAGCTAAAATGAGGAAGTAGAGGGAAGTTGTAAAGATGAGTAGCCAGACAATGAAGGATGATTGTGCAATGTCTACTGTTGAGCACTGGGCAAAGAACACATGAAAAAGTCTAAAATTCTAGAGCCTTGAAGTCCTGTGAATTTTAATTAGCTTCAAAAGCTGCAAAAAACCATCATACTTTTTATTCCAAAATTTTTTTTTGTTCACATAATAGTACCCTAAAGGAGTTTGCATGAATTATCAAAGATATATCATGAAGCTGTTGACCAAAAGAGGACTATTTGTTTAACAGTGGTTCCATTCAGTTAGAATAAATGAAAGAGGATTTTAAAACCAAGGAGCTAAAAAACAAAGAGACTTGCATGCCCAGTGAAATAAAACCTTTCTGCCCTTTGTTATCATACCATCCTTCCTCAGTTTCTGATTCAATGTGTACAGGAGAGAGATTTTAACACTATATCCTGTAACATCAAAAATCATAAAGCAGGACTTCGACAGAGTGACTGAATTCCTTTGAGCTTTTGAGATGATTTTGGAAACTTGGAAGGAGTCCAGATTTTTGCTAAGTCTTTGTTTTCAATCCAAAATAATCTGGAAATAATACCTGTAACATGAATGATATTAATGTATACCTGTAAAAAGTACATACACTGGTGGAAATATGTCTGCTTAGTCTTCTCAAATAATGATACGAACTTTGTCTTAACATGATCACCTCACTCAAATCCTTTCAAAACGTTTGAGTGTTATTTAAAGGGTTTTTTTTTCCTGTTATAAATTGACATGAACACAAAAAAAAGATTCGAAAAATATTGAGCAGAAATCTAATCCACCTAAAATCTTTATGGATAAACTGTTCCCCTAGTAATCCCTCAATCTATAAACGCCTCAATAAGACATCTAGAGAAAATTGTTTGAAATTCTTATAGACTCAGTTCCTCTGAAGATGCTGGAAAGCTGGTCTACTAACACTGGTTAACTAGTTACATAAAGAACCTGGGAGTCATAAGCACTGCTCAATTTGCTGAAATGAGAGGCTTTCTTCTTTTCCCTGCCTCTAGCCTGAGGATCAAATTTTCCCTACAAATTGGCATGGTGTGGTAGATTTTCCCTCTGCTATTCCATATCCTTGATATTCTCTGCGTGGGGAACTGCCGCTAATGCCAAAGGGATGCTTGGCTCGTTGTGCTCTCCCGATAGCTACTTCAGAAATGCTGTTAGATTAAATAGCGAGGGACAGCAGCGTTTCAGTCGTGATCCATCAGGCGGATCTGAGAGGAGCCGTTTGCCCTCAGAGAGGATAGACTTTCGAGACATATGGTGCTATAATGGGGGGGTGGGGATTTTTCAATTCCAATCCACCCATTCCGGATGAGAGAGACTGAGCTAATACCCTCGTGTATGGTGCACTGCATCTAGCTACGGAAGTAGCGTTAGGGTGGAATTTATGGACTCTCTAAATTGTTTGCCAGGAAATGTTTACTAGCTATGCACAATAAACGACTGTGAAAGCGTATTCCTGTCTTTAACACGATATGGGGGTTTTTTCCTTATATTTGGGTCAGACTATTATGATACCAATAAAGGAAACTTAAAAAAAAAAGGCAGAAAAACAAACAACCAATGTATGTTAATATTTATGGAACTTCATTTGGGAAAGTCTGATTGACTACAAATTGTACAGTATCAACTTATTGCCAGGACCTCTGGATACATGCCATGCCTTCTATATTAGAAATGAAATATATGGCTTATTTTTAGATCCAAATATTCTCATCATCAAGTAAAGGTATGTTTTTAAAAAAGGTTCATTACCAGAGCTGCAGGGGGTCATAAGTAATGAAATTAGTGTACATGTGTAAGAGAAGTCTACCTACCAACTTAGCAAAATGGATACATTACTTCATAATCTAGAAATTAAACAGGCAGTTTTGGACCACAGGAATCTTGGAATTTTGCTCTGGGATGTGACTCTGCCTTCCATGTAGCTCACAGTTGTACTAGGGACTACTGTACAGTTTTATAGAGTGTGTTAGATTAGATATTTTCCCAAACATTTTTTTCTGCTCGGAAGCAAAGTCAGAACTTTCTTTGGTAATCTGTGCAAAGAGTTTTTTCTGCTCCTTCATTTGATTTAATGTGAGGCTTCTATTTCAGTATATGCATCTAAGAACTCTCCCTGTCATTAAAAGACAGTGGGCACTAACCTAATTTGTTTTAATCGTACGGCAGGAGTTTGAGCCTGGAGGTAAGCTTGTACTTTTGCACAGCTGAACACCCTCTTTCAGTATACACATATGTGTATTTAAATAACCAGCATGCTGTTCATGATGGGATTTTCAAGTTAAGAACCTTTGTAACAACACGGTTTTGCAGTTTCTACTTGTATTTTCTGCAAACAAGAGTAACTACAATAGACAGACATACCTTCCCCCTTACTTGCTATGAATATAACAGAGATTAGCTGATAAAAATAAGAAGGAAAGAACACTTAAAATTAGACATCTCAACTTCTGTGACAGTTTTTAGTGTAATATAAAATTTTAGTGCAAAAAAAAATTGAAAATGCGTTAGTAAAATATTTTCTCCACCAGGCTTGTTTCAAAACACAATTCTCAGTAGTGCTGGATGCTTATATAATTTTTTTTTTGTAATCACAAGGAATAGTATCTAAGTTTCCCTGCACTTTTTAAAATTGCTGTTACAGTCTAACAATGAAGTTGATCCTGTGAGGTCGTTGGGGAAAAGAAAAGACTCAGCACTTCCTCAAAGTCAAGTATGAAGACAGTTCTTGTAAAACAGTTAAAGGGTGAATTGTTTCTTTAAAATGTTTTCAGAGTCTCTACCAAGCTGATTACAATAGTAAAAGTATATGAGGAATACATTAATACTACTAGGGGTAAAATGTAGTAATAATACACTGCAAATCTTAGTAACAGCAAAACTTGTTTCTGCAAATGGGAATGTGTAGATTTGGATGCACTAAGAACTCATGATTCATACCACGGGATATTAATTTTGATTCAACTTCAGTGTTTCAAGCAAAAGAGGTTTATGTAAGAGGTTTTTTCTTTCATATAATAAATATCTATCACAGCCTAAACCTATTGCCAACCATTAGTGAGACAAAAAAAAAAGCAAAATTCTTCAAAGGCAGTTTACCTGGACAGTGTATGTTTTATTAATTTTAATTGGAGTTGCATTGGGTATTGAGAAGGAAAAGGCACAATTTTTAGCATAACACAGCCAAGAAGCTGACATGTCTCGTGCCTTTCTCTTCCATTAGAGACATGCTATGCCTCCAGATGCTGCAGTCTGGATTTAGGGGCATATACCGCTCTTGCACAAGTAAGAGTTGCATATGTTATGAGTTAATTTCGTTTTGTTGTGTTCTTTTGCACATGGCGTTTTTGAAACAGTTAAACGGAAAATATTTTTAGTTTACCATCTTGTATTGAAATATACTTGGATTATTAAATAAAATCTAAATCCCTAAGTGATACGTTCTACGGCTCAAATGTACAAATGCTTAAAGTTCATGGACAAATTACCTATGAGGGAATTACACAAATCCAGACTGTCCCCACGTGCTATACATTGCATGTGTCTCAGTCAGCTGAAAAGTATGCCAAATAATACACCTCTTTTTACAGCTGACCTTCACTAAGCCCACAGTGCTAGACATTTTTCAATTTTTTAAAAAAAACTCCTACTAATAAATGGACTTCACACTTTTATTATGGGCATCTAATTTAAATGACCTATATGAAAATGCATCAAAGAAGAGAGAAAGGTGGCTACTTAAAGTGATTCAGAGCACCAGAGCCCAATATGTAAATTTAGTTGATGTGAAAATGCCTCAGATAGAGTTCCTTATTTGAATACTTTATTGAACCCAACCTGAGATCTATCACATTGTATCAGAGGACATGCAAGCAGGATGTTTAATAAAGCATGACAAGTGCAAATATCTTGGAAAAGTTTATTTCAACAAGTAGTATCATATACTCTCAGCTCATCAGTAGAGCTGCATTCTATTTTGGGGAAATAAAATAAAAAATTAGTTTATGCAAATACGGCTTTGGAAGGTGTCATTCTCAAGTTATGTCACCCGCATGATTCTTCATGACATTTAAGAACTTACCAATGTTTTTGCAGTGTCACTGATGCCTTACAATAGTTTCCTGAATCTTTGAGATTTTATCTGCAAGTTAAGCACTTCTTGGCATATATTTTTCAGAGAAGTCTAGCTTGCTTTATTTTTTTTTAATTTTTTTTCTCATTTTTTCACAAGACAGAATATCTCCATCTAAAAATGTCTTCAGTTTAGTCTAAAATGATAATTCCAAACAAATATTATTTATATTTAATTTTTCCTATCAAGTATCTGTTTTTAGCATTATCTGATACTAGATTTTGGGGTGCATGATGCTTCTATGCATTAACAATTTTTGGGTCTTTGTTTCCTACATCTATTATTAATTAATATTGCAATTCTGAAAATGTTTCTAGTCAAGAAACAAGTCAAGCAAATCACCATGAAGACAAACAGGACTCTATAAAAACAGGATTACTCCCATGTGAAACTGACAAAATGAGTAGATCCTGAGCTCTGCAGGGCAGTGAATATCTTTCTGTTCTGAATACTAGCTAGTGAGGGGTTCTGCTCCAAATCTAGAGCTCACCACACTATAAATCATAGCAAACACACCTGCAAAGTAAATAACATAATCCTAGCAGCTATTAAAACCTAGAGATTTTGTAATTATTTATTCTTGCTGCATAGATACATGCCTATGTGTCTTTTTCTCCCTCCAGAGCAAAGAAAATTAGGAACTACTACAAACACACACTGTAGTAGTATTATACTCATTATAGTGTATAAGAGATGACAAAAAGTAGTGACTTATCACTCTCCCAGTGATGGAGGCAGAATTAAGAAATATGCCCCCTGCTGCTGGTCCTGCACGGGCTTGGAAATGTCAGCCAGGAGACAATAAATATCTCACATAGTGGTATGTTTTTGTCTCTATTTCGGTGTCTTTACTGTAAGCATACTGTGTATTTACCCGGTAATGGATGTAAGTCAGAGTGTAAATCTTTTGATGCACAAAGTTTTCAATCATCTGTGTTTTCATTCTGGGTGACTCAGACTTGAAGTATAATCAGCACAATATTAATTTTGCAGCACAGTTAGAAGCAAGCATTGTTAAAATACAGAATGGTGAAAATGCCCTTCACCTTTCTGGCAGTATCTGCCTTTTCAATGGGGACTCCAGTGAAATGTCTTTTAAATACACGTACAGATCAAAATCCACAATGTGAATTGTATCAAACAATAAAATGATTAAAGTGTAAAATAGAAGCCTTTTCCCCCCTCTGTGATTAGTAATTTTATGAGGAAAATGGACTGAGTGTAGCGTGTAATTGTCAAGATCTGGAGACAACAAAATGGAAAACATATTTTTCAGGCATTATTGACTTGCCTGCATATGCATTTTGAGTACGTTTCTAAACACAAATGAAAGATATGTATCCTTAAAGCCCTACAAAGCTAGCCATAGCTGTGTTCTAGTTCAAGTATTCTTAAGTGGAGATAATACTAGAAAGAATAAAAGAAAGTTAAGTTGCAATGCAACACGCAGATTGGGAGACAAATAGTATTGTGCAAGAGGGTTCAGTTTGCAAATAAATTATTTATTTAAAACAAACACTCCCCAAAGTTTTGAAACTGACTTCTGGGACTTTTGAATATCTAATGTGAAACGCAAGTTTCCCACAGCATGTGAAATACATTGTTTCACAAATTCTAGAAGCATTCCTGAAACATCATAGTTCAGGTGTGAAGCCTCAAGTGCATTCAGAATTTTAATATTTCATCAGTTTATTTAAATTAAATAGGAAGCATAAGATATTTTACCAGTTGCAGTGGGCTGGCAATTCAAATAACTTTTAATGATGTAATGCAAACTTGTAAATCATTTTCAGTGAGGGCCTCATGGCTCAGCACAACTTTTCTGTAATATACTAAATTGCTGGCATAACTTTAAAATTTGTAATGCTTGGAGATCATGAAAATAAGAACAGAAGCCATATGTATGTGGGAGAAGTAGCTGAAAATATGAATTCAGGCTTAAAAGTTTTTACAGATCGAGTGGTGGTCTTTAAAGCAAAAATTGTGTCTGATAAGTGTTAAACCATGGCACATGTAAGCGCTATAGAGAGTGAAATAGAAGTACACCACAGAAATGCAATGTTAAAATTATGTGGTACACACTGAGGGAGTGCAATTTCTCAGAAAAAAATGTTTTTATGACGAAGTATTGTAAAGATACTGGTATACCATGTGTTTAGAATGGTAAATGTGATTATTGGCAATTTTAACTAGTCAGGTATTCAGTATTTTTGACTACTCAGTTAACAATTATTCATTTTCTGTGCTAGGATTTTCAGTTAAGGCATTCAAGCATCTCTGAAACAATGCATAATCCCCAGGCTTTATTATTGCTTATATCTGTGGGTTTATATTGCAGCACAGGTACCAAGAGAAACGAATTATATTGCTTCAGTGGGAGTTAAAATGGCAAAAATTAGGGAAAAAAGAAAAGGCTGAAAATAAATATACATCTGTTGTGAATCTGGATTGACTCTAAGGTTAAATGATGCCTGCATTGACCAAATTGCCATGGAAAAATACGAACTAATCATAATTACAGTAGAATAAAACTTTGTCCTCTTGCTTTGGTAGGCTCTTGAGTACAATAAAAACTTTGGCTAGAAGAAACTGAATTCATATTTGTAAGCTTTCCCTTTGACAGTAAGGAAAATATTCTTAAATGGTGTAAATTGCCATCTTTTTGCTGACTCCAGCAAAGTTATGACAATTTATATCACTCCAATGGTGGTCCCCAAGTATGACTTATCTATCTGATTTTACTGTAATACGCATATTGCAAATATACAAACCACGCACTAGAAAGAACTGACAAGAATCCTACTTACATTCTGATAAATATTCAGGAAGGTGGCTCTTTCAGTCTCCAACATAAAAAATCAGAAAGAATACAAAAGTCCTGAAGAGGAGGAATTATACACTGGTTCAATCGGGTCAATTTTACATGATCTCCTTCCCCATAAATTGTGAGTTAAAAAACCAAAAGCGACCCACCAGCAAAACCAAGAAACACAAAGTGAATGCAAATAGTAGCCCATACATGAAAATATAAAGGATGTTCCAAACTGTGTTGGCTCCAGATGTTTTTATGAGTTAAACAGTTTACTGTTTTCACATATTTAAAACATTCTATTTTTTTCACTTAATGTTTATAAGCTTTGGGCAAACTTGCTGGCATTGATTTAAGTTATGCTTTTGTACCACATGTAGGTTAAACACACATTCTGAAAAGGTACAACGCGAACAAGAACCCAATCATTAATATTGAGAGGTAGCAACTGCTTACAATTTTTTCCAGTAATTATTCTGTTGTTACTGAGAAGATTTGCACTGAAGCTATAACTAAAAAGTTATATATATATTTTTTACAAAGGATGCTATCATATAGCCATAGGTATTTGGTAACTGCACAGAAACTTTCTGAATCATTTCAGAAAGTGTTTGAAGCTGTTTATTTGCCTTAACATTAGTCGCCTATATTTGCATTCTCCTTATATAGTTTAAAATGAAAGCATAAAGCTCTGTAGTGAATCACATTTCCAGTACACGCGTGATTAAAACTGATTTTTAAAGAAGTAATAAGAGCACTTGACCTAGGACTTGTGATCTTATTTGGGAACTCAGAAGCCCAGGGAAGCACAATCCTGAATAGTCAGATTTGGGTATGAAGCTATTGACAGACACGGAGCTGTGCCACTATAGCTTTGCTATTGCATTCTTTTTTTTTTCTTCTTACTCTTCACCTTTAGGAAACTCTCTTACCTCTCCCCAAAAAGTCCTATTTGGCTCGTCCCTTATTTCTCTCGGAAACCTTATCTTTCTCCCTCTCCCTCGCACCCTCTCACTTTCTCCATTGTGCTTCACTGATTTCTTTTTTTAATTTTTTTTTTTATTATTATTATTTTGTGGTCATGTGCGAGGAATCCTGCATGGCCATCCTCTATAGAATTAAGAAAAGGCATTTTTACACCGCCTTGGCTTCGGGACTTCCCCGACCCCTTCACAGCTGTGGCGGTGTGAGGGCTCCAGCGGCGGCGGCCCTGGAAGGAGTGGTGCTGGCATTCCTGCCCCTCTGGCCCCGGCCCCCGCCACTGCCACTCGCCCCCGTGGCCGGGGCGGGCGGGCGGACAGCAGCAGGTTGGAGAGAGGCGGAGGGCAGCGGTGCGGAGCGGTGCGGAGCGGTGCGGGGTGCGGGGTGCGGGGGCCGCCCCGCCGCTCGCACCTGGGGCCGCCCGCCCGCCCCGCAGCCCTCGGGCCGCCGCCGCCGCCGGGGCCGCCGCGGGCGCGACGCTCCGCGCCTGTCGCTGTTATTGCTTCATGGCAGCGCCTGCCTGTGAGGGACAGCAGCACCCCTGTGCTGGCAGCCCGGCGTGTTCCCAAACGCGAGAGGGGTTCGGCCATCGAGATTTCTTTGTATTCCGCCCTTCTAATATTAGAACACATATTGAAACGATAAACACAATGAAAAGCACAAAATATTTCATCAGTGTTGTAACTGTATATTTCCTTTATTCTGAAGAAATATCAAGTTTTGAACGGTGCACAGAGGCAGCAACTTCTGCTTTGGACGCCGCTCTCTTTGTAAAGACCGCGTTGTTACAGTTAAATCTAAAGACAGTTATTAAAAAGAGTTAGATGTCAGAAAAGGGGGGAAATCTTACCGTCGAAAGACTGCTGCAGGTTCCAGCTCAGTCTGAAACTGCAGTGAAAAGCGGAGCAGCTGCTGAACAAAAGTTTTAGATTTTTTTTTTAAGAAAGTCTGCAAAACTAATTTCCCACAAAATAGGACTCAATTTCCGTTTAAGAAACTAGCTCTTGCAAAAGTCATACAATTGCTGATTTTTTCCACTAGCAATTGAAATTCATTTTATCTTTAGCACATGGACCCAAGAATTCAGACTTGAGAGAAATGGTTTTCCTTTCCTATTTTTTTTTTTTTTTTAATTTTCGTATGGGGGGAGGAGGAGCAAGGTACACCGAGCAGGAAGAGCTGAAGAATAAAACCTTTGCGCAGTGGGCAGCTCTTCGGTCATTGATCACTAAACGCGTTATCCTGATTTAAACCACTTAAGAACCGCCTTCGTGGCTACTGTAATTCCACTACACGCATGTTAAAAAATAATAATAATAAAAAAAAGACAGGCCCAGACTGTCCAGGTTGTCTCCCCAATCTACTAAAGACATTTGCAACGAAGCAGATGAAGATACAGGAAATAAACATTATACGACTTCTTGTTTTGAAGGGGCAGAGGGCAAGAGGGGAAACTTCTCTCTCTGCAGCCAGAGTTGCTGGCACGGTGGGCGCAGTGGGCTCATTGCAGAACCAGCCGCCGGTGCTGGGGCACAGCGGAGGCTCTTGAGGGCGGCCGGGGCAGCGCCGCGGTTCATCGCCAGTGCCGGGGCGGTGGGCGCGGGCGAAGCGGACGGATGGAGGACCCGCACCGGGACCCTCGGCGCGGGGGAGCGCGGCGGGCGGCCCCGGCCTGGGCCCGCGCAGCCCCGCACGCCGCAGCCTGCGCCCTCGCACCTGGGCGCGCAGGTGAGGCTCCGGCGAGAGCGCTTCAGCCCCCGGGGAAACGGGGCGGCGGTGGCCCCCGCGCCCCCCGCCCCAGAGTCGCCCCCCGCCCCAGAGTCACCCCCCGCATGTCGCCTCACGTCTTTATTGAGCTCCCCCCCCCGCCGTCCCGGAGGGGCGGCAGGACCCCGCGCGTCCCGTCAGCCCCGACGGGGAGGCGATGGCCCTGCGGGGGCCGTGCGGCCGGGGGGCACGGCAGCCGAGCCGCCCGGGGCGGGGGGGCTCCGGGGCAGCCGCGGCGGGGAGGCGCGGCCCGCCCGGGGGCAGGGACGAGCGGGCTGCGCCCCCGCGGAGCCGCCCCCCCGCCGGGCCGCGGGCGCCCGGGGCGCGGGCGCGCAGCGCTGCCGCCCGCTGACGGAGCCGCTCGGCGCGGGGACGGCGCTGGCGTTTTGGAGGGAGTTCGCATGTGGTCAGTGCTGTGCTGCTGAGCCAGCCCCCAGCTCACATTACACACTACTGTATTTATAACCTCTCGAAGCTGTTTCCCCCTTCAAGCAGTTCTCTGGGACCACCTTCTATTGGCTTCAACCTCTCCCACTTCTTGACATCTGAGCAGCTCTGAGAACGGCTCATCTAGGTCCGAGTGTTTATGCAGCGGAGACTGGCCACTAGGGCTAAAGACCTGGATTATTTGAGCTCAGCTGCCTGCTGCAGAGTCTGTCGGTGCCGTTTTGGAAAAAAAAATCCCAGCCCCGATCTGTTTACAAGTGAAAGTTGACAAAGGGTGGTGAAGTTGGATCTTTCCTAAACTCTCCTGCCTGGAACCTGAGACTTGCATGCCATGGATCACACACTCTTTGGCTGCCTGCGCAGCCCCCATGCCACTGCGCAGAGCTTGCACCCTTTCTCCCAGTCTTCTCTTGCCCTGCATGGAAGATCTGACCACATGTCCTACCCTGATCTGTCTTCTTCTTCTTCCTCTTGCATAATAGCGGGATACCCCAATGAGGAGGGCATGTTTGCCAGCCAACATCATAGGGGGCACCATCACCATCACCATCACCACCACCACCATCACCAGCAACAGCAGCACCAGGCTTTGCAGACGAACTGGCACATTCCTCAGATGTCGTCTCCTCCCGCCGCGGCCAGGCACAGCCTCTGTCTTCAGCCTGACTCAGGAGGACCCCCGGAGCTGGGCAGCAGCCCCCCTGTCCTGTGTTCGAACTCTTCCAGCCTGGGCACCAACACCCCCACGGGGGCAGCGTGTGCGCCAGGGGACTATGGCAGGCAGGCTCTGTCGCCGGTGGAAACAGAGAAGAGGTCCGGCAAAAGGAAAAGCGACAGCTCAGGTAAAGGCTCGCTCGTTCCCCAGCGGGGCGGGATCCCCGGGCGGCGGGTGTCGGGGCAAGCGGCGCGGTCGGGCCCCGCGGACCTGCCGCCGCTCGGCTGGGCTCCTTTAGCTCGGCACCTTCGGCCCGGCTCGGCTCGGCTCGGCTCGGCTGGCCCGGCCACGGCCGCCGCCGTGCTCTCGCCGCCGGCTGACACCGGGCTGCCGGGTTGCTCCTTCCCTCCAACGCGCTCTCGGGATCTCCATCACTAACGCAAGCTTTATTAAGGCTACGGGGGGAGAAATAAAATGAAAAAATTCAGCACGTGATAGAGTATGAAATCAAGGTGGTGGTGGGGGAGAGTTTCCTACAGCCAAGGAGAGAAACGTTTGTAGTTTCGATGCGGTTTTCAGCATCTGGTCCCGCGGCCCCCTCCCCCCTGCCCGATACGACACCTCTGCTTCAAAATTCAGAATCCAGCGCGCTCCCTCCCCTCCGCCCCTTCGCCGTGGAGCTGACTGCGGCTCCGAGGCGATTGCACAACGCTTGGAAGCGCTGCCTTGGAAGCGGGGATTCGGGAGAGGAGCTGATGCCTTGCTATCCTGTAGGATCTGAGTGAGCCTGCATCAAATCCTGAGCGTGAAGGGGAAAAATTTAGACTCTGTGAAGCAAACGGGTGAATGGGAGTTTGAGAAAGCTGATTCACTTCAGTTTGCTGGTGGCGGGGACAGAGGAAAGGAAGGAGCAGTCTGACTTCTAAAATCACAGTAATTCTTACTTGAGGGCGAGCATAAAAACACGTAGACCTGCAGTCACTCCAGAGCGATGATTTGGCATCAATGAATGTGCAAAAAAACTTGACATTATCTCTTGCTTTATAAAACAGCAAAGCCTGTCAAAGTCCTGCTCTGACAAAAGCCACTCGGCGAAGGCAACCCAACTGATGGGACTTCCGTTAGGGCACACATGAACCGGGGGGGCCACCAAAAATACAGTGAGACAGGCAGGAGGCATTGAAAGAGAGAGGGCTCAACAGAAGAAAACTCAAGAGCTGGCGTAGCAAATTATTTGTTATCACGGAAGAGAAAGTGAAAGGCTTTTCCAGATATGTATGAAGTTCACAACTGAAACCATAACCTCTTCCACTCAAAATGTTGTGAGCTTGGTAGAGCGTAAGCAACACAAAAGATTTTAAAAAATAACCCTCAAGAATACTATCACTTCCTTCATTGTCCATTACATTAGCAAACATTTACAGTTACAGTAATTCAGAACGTATTTATCTGAATTTCATCTTACGTAGCTGGTATAGTTGCTAAAAACTCTTCTTGAGTTTGAAAGCTGTATTTAGTTCAAACACTGCTGGTAATTTTTTTTTCTTTTTTTTTTTTTGTCTTCTTTACTTTCAATGAAAAAATGAATTATCTGATTTTGTGAGGTGTATGAACAGTGTCTGTTACAACTGAGAAAATAACTGGATGCCTGCTGATGCAAGGATTTATTGTATTTGTCGGTCTATTTAAAGCTAAAGGAGAAAAGGAAATCGGTCCCTTTCACTGTTGGGGAAGTATCTGAATCACTTTCTGTTTATTTCACTCTGCAATGCAAACCAAAAAAGCACCAGTGGGGAATGTCCTAAACCTTACCCTGAAGTGACTGGAGTCTTCCACTAGATTAGTGGATGAGAGTTCGAGCCTTTAGCCATGGTTACGTTTGTCTTGCAATGTATTTTGATCCTCACTTTCTAAGTCTTTCTGGAGATCAAGGCAGGTAATTATTTCCTCCTCCCTTCCGCTAAGAAAAAAGTATGACCTGTTCACACAATTGTGAATCTCTCAAACTGAAAATAGATGTCTTCTGACAACAACTGCATAGCTGCTGTATGTATGGTTTTTCTTCAGGAAAAGCCTGCGTTTTGGACTGAATATTTAACCCCACCCCTTTATTAATCCTGAACTCTGGTGTTAGATATTTAATGTCATTCTCATATATGGCAGCAAGAATTATTTTAATTTGCTATGTTTCTATATTTGTCATCCATAATTGCCCCTCATTTGATTAAACATCATCTCCTTTATTTCTCATTAATCTTTAAAAAAAAAAAAAAACAACAAATGACTGTACTTGAAAGAATTTCTTCCATGCCTTCATCATACTTGGAACTACTTCAATAGACATTTGTAAAAAATCCTAATAGTAAATAAGTAAGAGGTGAAGAGAGAGAGACTGCTTTAAGTTTCAGTGCCAGCATTCTGAGACAATTATTAATGCTCTTGCTTATTTACACATATATTTCCTCTTCTTAAGCATATCACTTAAAGCCACAGAATACTCAGCATTTTCTTGAGCACTGAATCTGTTCCGCATTTCAGAGCTGAATTAACCTTGGGCTACCCCTTTCTTGCACTACTTAGCTTTTGTTTCTGTATGTTTAAGATCGTAAAGCTGAGTTTGTAGATAGTTTAAAGAATGTAAAACATGATCATTCCTTGTATCATTTATCTTCCAAACTAGTAACTGTTTCTCAGCCGTATAGCTACTCTGAAAATTTACCAGAAGGGACACCCCACTTTGTGTGTTTGTTATGATGACAGGAGTGCGACATTTTAAAATTATAAACAAAAATCCAGAGGCAAAGCAGAATTTAGCACAATGGACTGTGTGTTTTTCCCTGGAATTCACATATTGCAAGGGGATGGGAAGATACAGAAATAGTCTCCTCTAATCTGCTGCAGTTTCATTTGGGATTGAGAAAACAAGGTGAAATGTGCTCTCATGATAGTTATATAAACTGACTTAAAGTTTTCTTTAGCCCTAACCCCGGTTTTAAGCAGTTTGGCAAGTTCCCTTTGAAGATAATGAAAAGACTGCTTGGTGAACAGGGTGAAATTTTCAGCTGTTCTCATTGTAAAGGACAGGGGAATACTGCTTACGTAGTCATCAACCCCTACTTGCTACAGCTGTCAGTGTCTCCAGGTTTTGCAGTTGCTCTCTCATTATCTGCAGAACATTCCTTTCAACCTGCGTAGGCCCAGAAGTGGGTCGGCAAAGTTGCCTGTGAATTGAGGAGTGATGCACACAAATCTTTACATGTTAACATTTTGCAGTGAATAATGGCATCTGAATCCTCACCTTTGTAACTCAGCTCTTGGTATGTCAAGTAGAGAGACGATGCTAAATTTGAGGGTCGGTTACAAATAAAATCGCTTATTTTAAAGTGCCCTAATGGTCAGAATTATCTGTGTGCTAATGAGGTGCGGATGAAAACCATGCTGAGTGTATAGAAAACATACTCTTGGAGTGCTCTGTTGCTTTGTGGTACGAGTTGTTCTATATAGAATATTTTGGATTTTTCTAATGCCTCCCCTTCTCATTACTTGCCTCTGAGTTTCAGGGCCATTTTATTGCTGTTTATTAATAATAGAGTAGGTTTTGATTCTCAGATGATGAAGAGTGCATCAGATGCAAAGTTACTTCTGTGATTTCCTAAGTTACGTTACTTAGGTCCAAGTTTTCTTAAGACTTCAGTCAGGAAAAAAGCATATAAATGCCTGTATAGGAGGTGCTACCTAGATTTACTGAGAAATATGAAAAAAGAGTGAATCTGGTTGCCTTAAGGAAGTCTAAAATGCTATGGTGAAAAAACATCTGTACTATGCTGAAAAGACCAGGGAGAGGCTGAGTACAGTTGAAGGAGTTCTTCTAAGCAGAACAGATATTCAAACATTGAATTGGAAGAGATAGATATATAAGGAAATCGTATTCCAGTTAAAGTCTAATGTAATTAAACGCTTGCCCTCAGGCATGAAAAGCCTTTAAAAAAAAAAACCAAAAACAACCCAAATTTTGCCATGGGAAAATGCTTTCAGTGTGGCACAGGTTTCCAAGAAAAAGCTAGCAGGTAATAAAAGTTATTAATATTTTTGACTGTATTTTCAATAGTAGCATTTAAAAATGCTCCTGAAAAAGCATTTCAGGAATCCACTCTTTCAACAGTTCGGCCAAGTGTTTCAATACCTGTTCTGATGGGTTTTGCTCATTGACAAATCACATGAAACAAACCAATACCTTCCCCCACCCCGAGTTTTAATATTTTATAACCTACCTATTCTCAACATGCAAGCAGTAAAAAGTTATATCTCCAGGGAATTTATTTTAAGCACATCTAAATATCATAAATCATATGTACTTGTTTGAAATGGTCTCTAAAAAGCAGATCATTTTGATAAATGATTATAAATACTGTGAAATCATAAGTTTTGAGGACTTCTGATTGGTTTCTGAAACATGTCAGTAAGAAAAATGAGCTGCACGCTTGTAGTCAAAAAGCACTGTGTAACTGATTCATCAATATGTCTGTGCTTTTCAGTGTGGTTGTAAACGGAAACAAGAAAAAATACATAATAAAGCATAATTTTTCTGGTAAGAGTTAATTTGTTTGGTATCTCATAGAAAAGCATCTCTTACCCATAAGAAAAACAACAGCAAAACCTCTGTAGATTGTATAAACGAAACCATTTCAAAATCCAATGAATAATACACACACTTTTAGGAGAAAACTTTAAAGACTAATTGCTTATCAAATGATGGGCTTACTAGTGAGCTACTTGCTGAATTGTTTTAATAGATGAAAACTTGCAAGAAATTCAGTTTTGTTCTCAGGAAATATAATCAGGAATGTTTCTAAGACTAAAATTTGGAAAGACTATTTTGCTGATACATTTTCAAAATTCTTTGCCCCTAGACAAAGAACTTTGTGTTGACAAACAAACAAACAAAAAAGAACTATGTATGGTTTCTACTTATGCATTTCTGTCTCTTTGTAAAAATGATTCAGTAGGATTTACACTTCTCCCCCTCCTCCTCATTGTAAACCCACCCTTTTAGGAACATTGGAGGGCCGATCCAGACCTTCACGGGATCACAAATGTTTTTGTGAGAAGGTCCATTGACTCCAGTGAAACCACTGAAGTGTTCAAGGGTTTTTTTAAGCAATCAAAGCTTAATTCTTTTACACAGGCATTAAAGATTCAAACATTCTGGCAATATCTGGATAAAATTTCACCAAAAATTTTTAAAAATCATAGTTGTAGATACCTTTTAGGATTTTTAAACTTCTGTTACAATGTAGTAAAAAAAAAGGCTTTATAATTCTTGTAGATATTTAGTGATAAAATGTTCAGATTGCCTGATTGTATGAAAATTGCCAATTAAGCATTTTATATACATACTGAATTTTAACCACATTGGTTTTAACAGCCTAGGATAAAATTTGTCCTAACATATCTAGTGTGACTTCTGTAGTATTTTGTAATGTAAGTAATCAGATTATGAGATGGGGTTTTTTTATCTTTTTGCCATTTTTCAACATGCCAATTGTTTAATAAATGTTTTTAACTGGGCCTGTTAATCTGCATATCGTTTGCCGTCTGGAAATACTCGTTCTTTAACGATGCAATGACTTGATATGCTCTATGTGCATTCCTAAAGAGTAAGATTGAGCTCTGTGTCTTGAAATTCGAGGGCAGGTAACACTACCTTTGCTTCTGTCTGCTGATGCCCTAATATTGCTCACTGGATTATTGCTTTCAAAGACACTGTTACTTGGCAGTATGAATAGTCGCCGTAGCATGTTTCTGTCAGTAGCAGAACGTACTCTACCAAAGAGTTTTGTAATTCTCCGGAAAGGAAGCAAAATAAATCTGGTTTCATCTTCTAGACTGGGCAAAGTTTAAACCCATCAGTAAAACGTAGTTATGATGGGGTAAGAGTCAATCCTTATTTTTACTATGCTACCCTGGGTCCTTGTTCTAATATACATAAGAATGCAACTTGAAAGGATGCAAAAGGAAAGTCATATTTTTTAAATATAAATACTTGCATATGTCGCTAATAAGCTTTCTAACTGAAATAGTGTGGTGTTGGAGAATTTTGATAAACAGTGCTTGAGGCTACTTCATTACATCAGTGCACAGCTGGGCACTGAACCCAGTCCTATGATCTGTCTCGAGCCTGTGCCCTGTCCTTTTATGACTGTTTGCCCAACTTATATAATGGCCATACCAGTGCTTTCCTTCCATTTGGGAAGTACCGTAAACTTTTATGAAACTAAAAGCTTTGTGTGCGTGTGTGTGTGTACATGCTTTTTATTTTTAGTAAGCTTTAAAGAGTAACAGATCTGCATCACAGTTCCTCTAATACTGCTAGTTGCAGAGTACGAGCAAGATGGTGCACAGCAGAAAAGGACCCTGCAGAAAAAGCCTTCCTCCTGCTACTCAGCAGGGCAATTGCATCACCTTTACCAGCAAGAGCTGTGTGACTGCATACATAGCCAGAAGTCATTTGACTTCTGGGGTGAGTGTCCACGGTCTTCCATGAGCATGTAGATACTTTTTTATTGTGTTTATTGAAAACCTGAATTCAAAATAGCCTGATGTGATTGTGCTGGATACACGGAGTCTAGTCTTGTATTTTAAGTACTTGAATCAGTAAAAAGAAAGTTATTGAAATAAGTGGTTTATAAACAGACATGCTAGGGGAAATTTCACCAGGAAGATATTGATGACAAAACTCCTACTGATTTTTGTTAGGGCCAGATTTTAAGTGGTGAATTCTTACTATAAATGTAGCTTAGCTTGAGAGAAGGAGATAGACCAGTTAGCCACGGTAGTGCTGAAGTTTTTTGTTATACGCTGTCTTGAATTCTTCAAGCAGCAAATATGGAAAATGCTAGTTTAAAATGCTAGTTTAAAAAACCACTGCTGCCATTGGTCTTGGCTTTCTAGCATGTGTTGTCCTTGTTACTTATTAACGCATCTTACAAAATCTGTGTCCATTGAGAAGTTTACCTAAACCATATCCATTTAAAATAATATTAAATAGACAATAGTATAAATCACAATGATGTTTGCTCTGCAAATATTATACATGTATCTGTAACTTCACTAGTGCAGAGTTGCATAACTGCATCCTAACATTCAATGAACGATGCAAAGTGAAAAAACCCCCTCACATTAAAAGAACGGGATATAGTAGTAGACGGTGCACTGTAATACATGAATATTTTCTTCTGAAGTCTTCTATTAAACACTATAAAGAGGCCGCCTAGGTTGTCAAAATTCTACTTGTTAGTATCAGTGATATTAAAGATGTAATGTTTGCTGTAGCTGAGGAAGGGTATCTTTTTTTTTGGACCTACAGAAGACACTATGGCACCTCCTATTCAGAATGTGAGTTGATTTTCTATGTGGAATTGTAAATTTTTACAAATAGTTTTGGGGATAGGTCACTTCACTGGAATTTGTACATATTAATAAATAGACATAGGATTATATGCCAAAAGAGAAATCTGGAATAATATTTGGAAATTTACTACTGAATATTTTATTGATTAATGATGGATGTAGTCACTGAATGCTGTGCATTCTGAAAGCCCTGGAGCTTCTTACTCAATGCAATGGAAAAAGGCAGTCTGAACTTTGTATTGAAAATTACCTGTGCTGAACAAACCTCACAAAAAAACCCCATCCATTAGAAGTCAATAGTCATGTGAAAGAAAGTCATATTGTACTCGATTCTATGTTTTCTTTTGTTTTTCTTTAATAAGTGAAACAAAATATTTGACAGAACCAAAGATGCAAGTCTCAAAGGAATGAGTCAAATCTTTAATTTATGATAGAAGAGAATAGTTTTACTAAAGCAACAAAATCCAGTGGATTATGAAACTCTAACTGGAAGCCAAGTGATGTTTCTTTTCTTTTTTCTCTTTCTTTCTTTCTTTCTTTCTTTCTTTCTTTCTTTCTTTCTTTCTTTCTTTCTTTCTTTCTTTCTTTCTTTCTTTCTTTCTTTCTTTCTTTCTTTCTTTCTTTCTTTCTTTCTTTCTTTCTTCTTCTTTCTCTTTCTTTCTTTCTTTCTTTCTTTCTTTCTTTCTTTCTTTCTTTCTTTCTTTCTTTCTTTCTTTCTTTCTTTCTTTCTTTCTTTCTTTCTTTCTTTCTTTCTTTCTTTCTTTCTTTCTTTCTTTCTTTCTTTCTTTCTTTCTTTCTTCTTTCTTTTTCTCTTTCTTTCTTTCTTTCTTTCTTTCTTTCTTTCTTTCTTTCTTTCTTTCTTTCTTTCTTTCTTTCTTTCTTTCTTTCTTTCTTTCTTTCTCTTTCATTCTTTCATTCTTTCCCTTTCTCTCCCTTTCTCTCTTTCTCTTTCTCTCTTATTTTCTCTCTTTCTTTCTTTCTTCTTCTCTTCCTCTCTTCCTCTTCCTTTTTTCCTCTTTTTCTCTCTTTCTCTTGCTCTTGCTCTTTCACTGTTTCTCTTTCATTCTTCCTCTCCTCTCCTCTCCTCTCCTCTCCTCTCCTCTCCTCTCCTCTCCTCTCCTCTCCTCTCCTCTCCTCTCCTCTCCTCTCCTCTCCTCTCCTCTCCTCTCCTCTCCTCTCCTCTCCTCTCCTCTCCTCTCCTCTCCTCTCCTCTCCTCTCCTCTTTCTTCCTCTTCTTCTGTTTTCCTCTCCTTTGCTGCTTCTTGGACTAAAGAAAACCTAGTTGATTGAACATTATTTTATAGCAAATAGGATATGAAAAACTAAAACTGAAACAGATTACTGCAAACTTTTTAAAGTCCTTCTTCCTTCTGAATTCTCTCAGATCTCTAATAGCTATTTCTTATTTTTAGCAAGTAAGTCTGGACAAATGCTGCCTTACATAAACTGTGTTAGATGCACTTCAGTATCCTCTGCCACTATTGTGAGTTTTAATTCTTTGCCTGTGATCTTATGATGATTGTAGTAAGCATTTATTTTGTATGTTGGGAGAGGAATGAAATCTCAGGAAGCTGAAGTCAAAACTAGCAATTGAGTGAAGCCAGGACTTCACAGCTGAAGTAGTCATAGTACTTTGATATGAACATCGCTGAAGTTAAGTGTATGTTTACACGTTTTGGTGAATTGAGGGCATTAGTCACTTAAATTTACCAAGCGGAAAAAACTGTTTCCCACTTTGGTCCTTCCAAAAATAGATACTAAAAAAATCTGTTGGACATATGTGGACTGACAATATAGCTCTGAAGAGGGTTGAACAAACTGTGGAGTTTTCTACCTGCCAAGCAAAAAATGGCATATTCTAGATGTATGCAGTATATCCAGAGTGTGCATGGGGACTTCTTTGGAAAGGGATGTTTTGACAGGGTGAGTGAGGCTCCTCAGGCACATTGATCTCAATAGCTTTTCAAGCCTTTCGTTTTCTCTCATCTGGTGGAGAATAGCAGAACACTGTAGGTTTCATGGAATATGGAGACAAGTATAAACTATTTATTAAAATGTGCTTATTACAGTAAAAAGAATGGTAGGAACAGTGACTAGATGTCTCCTAAATTTGTGAAGATATCGGTTTGGTTTAGTGAAGAAAAAAGAATTTGAGTCAGATGTGTTGATAAACTAAATGACAACATATTTTGTGATGATTTGGTACTGAATTGCTAAAAATGGTGTGAATGGAAGCCTGAGCAGCTACGGTGATGTTGACCACTCAAAGATTTCTCGTAAAACTGTGCGTAGAATGCCAAATTGTATTTTCTGCCAGAAGAAAGCGGCAGAAAGCACTATAATAGGGAAGCACATTCACGCCTTTCAAAGTTATATTTTCAGAACCAGGCATTAAAACCTAGTAAAAGTCTGCAATTCATACCCACCTTACATAGGGTTTAGGAAGAGCTGGGAAGGTTACAAGTTCTTTGCAGTTTGGTTTGATTGACTTAGAACTGACATACTAATATTAAGCTTTTTTTTTTTTCTTGTTTCTATATTCTTGTTTTGGGAGTACCACAATGACCTCAAGCTGCAGCTGTGTCTTAAGTCTTTGCGTTCCTGAGGACATTAGAACAATACACACTAATGGTCTCACTCCTGGCCCCCTCCCTCCCTCCCTTCCTCTCTCTCTCCCTATTTCTTTTTTTACACAAGTCTATTTCTGAAGGAATGTGTGACTATATATCCCTTCAATTTCCACTCATCCATGCAAAATGAGCACTCTCTTAATTTCAAAACAAAAAATACGACCCTTTACCTTAATCAGATTTCCATTAGATGCAACCTACAATAACTTAAGAACTGCAGTGATCTGCTAAATAAGGTAAGGTAATGTTAGTTCTATTAGGCAATACAAGATGAAACAGTTATGATTCAGATAAAAATAGAATGCTTCATTAGCAGTTGTTCATGGGGCATCTCTAATCTGCAGAATTATCTTTTTTTTTGTATTATTAGCACCTTAATTTACATGATTTTTAATAGATTATTGGGTCAATAAAGACAGTGACAATTCTGTCTGTATTTGTTTTTATGAAATAATATATTGGTATTAAAACTGGTAAATATAACATCTTAAATTCTAAATTTTAAAAAAAAGAGATGTGAACATGCACAGGAGAAAAAGCTGAAGACAAGAGTGCAAACAATTTTGATTGCTCCATATTAAGAAGAAATATTCTGCCGAACCTTCTTGTAGTTTGGATAAGTTTTGCATTTTAATTTTTGCTCCACTCATTTTGACTCCTTTGTTTTTACGCTTCAATATATTGCTACAACTTTACAAGGCAAACATCTTTATTACTTTGAGTGTATGCACAGAAATCTAATAGTATTCAAACCCTATAAATCTATCTTTATTTCAGTGGTTCCAAACTGAAATGTAGACAAAGACAGAAGGCCAATTGAGTTGGCAGTCTCCTGGCATGAGAAATATCAGAGATTGCATATTTTTGTTTTTTCAAACATATTGAGAATGCTTTGCCAGACATGACACCCAAAGAAACACTTTTTTTGGATAGAGGTTGTGTGTTTCAAGTACAGTGGCTAAAAGTGTCCAGCCATTTTGAAGTATGTTTGGTGAAATATAACTTAGAGAATGACCCAGCCCTTCAAAGTTCTTGGGAAAGCCATTTCCTTTTCTCCTGCAACAGTCACAGCTTTGCCAGCATGTTGCTCTAATTCTGTCACGTTTTAGGTTACTGTGTATAATTCTTCTGGAATTAACAGTATAATGTTGACAAAGTTAAGCACAAGCACATCAGTTACTACCCTTTTGTTGATTCCTTCAGCTCCATGCTGTCTGGCTAAGAAATGTTAGTTAGTAGTTCTACCACATATGGGTAGATACCACAAAACTATTATTTATGGAGACTCTGACTTATCTTGTGTATTTCAAGCATGTTTCCACAGCTAATCGATAATCTTAATTCACACACAAACTTAAAGGTGCATTCATGTTAACCAGGAAACATTTGGTTGGGTTTCTTATGTACATAACTGGAAAGCTTGGTGTTACCCATATAGTGGAGTCTGGCTAAATCTTATTGCTGGCCTGTTAATTAAAAGGACTTTGTTAGTCAAAGTAGAGTCTTATTACAAAAAGCAGAACTGAAATCGACACTGAGGTGGAAATGAAAGAAGTACTGCTCCTATCGAGGGATTAATACAAACCTGCATAGAGCCTTTCTAGTTCAGAAGATCCTTGGAGGGGAGTACATATTCCCTAAATACTTCTGGAAGAGTATTTCTGTGAGTTTTGGAGCTGAAACAAGTTCAGGGAATATGTGTGTCCTGTTGCACGACAAGCACAAAAAAGAAGGTCTCACTAGTCAGCCTTTGCACCTTCCCTGTAGTGTCATTTAATGGCTCATATATCTCTGCTCTCCATAAAGCCAAACTTTATGTTTTAAAGCTTGGTGTCTTTATAAAAGCAGACAGCACTTCCTTTCCTTCCAGGGCAAGAATGCACAGATGTAGGAAAAAATGCTCACAAAAGAGACCTAGGGTGAGCACTAAGCATCTTTTACAGGCATAAAACAACTTTGTCCTTGGTTTCCCCAGTGCAAGGCCACGGGCTACCGCTTTTTCTGACCAGGTTGAGAGCTATGATTTAGAGGGACTTATTTTGCTGGGAGATTTGCAAGTTGCTTTTTTGTCTTCTCTCTCTCCAACATGTTTTCAGACTGTTTTGCAAACTACTTTTTCACCACTTAGCAGAAAATGAATCCTATGTTTTTGCCATGGCCCTCTCTTGGCTCTTACTTTAAGCCTGCCAAAACCAAAGCTGATGAAACGATCAAACCTTTTAATCACATCCTTTTGAAATTTCCTTCCTAGAATCATTCTTCTGGTTCCACCTTATATTCTCAGAGTTAAACTAATTTCACTGCAAGGCATTGCCCAGTGCCTCAGTCACTGTTGTGGATCCTGTTTCTTACCTACTTCAACATTGTCTCCGTGCTGGCTTAAGCATATTCTTCCTTTTTCCATTCAGACTTTTCTCTGTCTTCAGTATGGTTCACATGCATGCAAGAAACATCTAAACCCAACATTTTGCCATTACCCATTGTCACCAAGCTATCATCTCTTCTACTGTGAGCTTTTTTTGGGTAACTGTAGATCTGTCATGGCTCCTCTGTGGACTTATGGTCTGTAGGAAAAGTGTGCAAGACAGGAAGTGAACAGAAAAAAATTAAAGAAAGAAAGAAATAAAAAAGGTCCTTCATATGTCCTTTCTTCTCTCAAGTTTTTAACTCCAGAAGGGTGTATACCACAGAGCAGATTCTGTAAACAGCTATAGCAAAAATCAAGCATGACCCAGATGTGACAATACTGATATTTAGTATCTAATAACAGTGATGTACCCAGTGTTGAGCAGAGCTGTGTGTAAAAATGAAGTACTTGAAACTAAGCCAAATGTGTGGAAAAAAAAAACACCAACTTTTTAAAATGCACTCTTTTAATTCTAAGAATTTAGGTAATTACTTGTGGCAGAAGGAATGTAGTTCAAAGACAGTAAAGTCTCATTTTGAAGGGGCCTGTAAACTCTTTAAATAACATTGGCAAATTATTCTTTTACTCCAGTTTTCTGTAAGAAGAAATTTGAAAACAGTAAAATATTTTTATGTGATTCCATTTCACTGATATAATAGACATGAACATATATTTGGGAGGGGATGGGGTGTGTGTATATACATATATCAAATCTAAAATAACAGTAGATAGGGACCTGGACAATCTGTGTGATTTGACTGGAGCAGCACTTGGTTGTACTGTGTTATTTTATTTCTAAACGTGTTTTAAAACCAGTTTGGGAAGGAGGAGGAAGCTTCAGGAAGGGAGAGAAAAGCAAAGTTCTGATGATACTTTTTGAATGCTTGGGCTTGGCAATTTTTCAGTTATTTTCAATGTCTAGAGATTTTCAGCATAGTATCAGCAAATAGAATGCATGGTAAAATTACAGAATATCAAATCTAAACTCTGGAGACATAAATTCACATGAGGATCAGCTCACAAGGTTGGCTGCTTTACGGCAATTCGCCAGTGGGCTTCTTTCCATATCAAAAAAATCACCATAAAGTTTGGCACAACCTTCAGGCTCAGTAAAGAGGGTTTTATTCCAGGACCGAAACAGACAAAAGCAGTAGATGCCAGAATTGAGGTGCATTTGCAGAGTAGGATGGAGACAGTTTTACAGCTTTTGTCTCAACTCTTCTCTCCCCTTGCTAGGAGTAAATCTCTTTGGGTTTTGGTAAGAGTTGTATCAACTTCATAGAGGAGGAAGGGAGGAGATGCTAACAAAAACCTATAAGTGTGTTGTGTCAGTAACTCACATTTCTGGAGCACACATAAGAATCTATTTGAGAAGAGTTTTTTTTTTTTTTTAAATAAAAAAGGTAGATGATCTTCTGATCAAAATTTAGGAAAAAAAATAGAAAAGTTGTAGACTTCTGACAGTGGTGGAGTCCTTCTCCCTTCCCCCACCACTCATCAGCAAGCTGATGTTTCCAGCAACTTCAAAAACAGAAGACTTCTCTGTAATCCTAAATGTGCATAAGGAACAGATTAAAGTCCTGATTTGTGAAAAAAATTGAGCATATGCTTAAGAGCCATTGACTTCAATGAGAGTTAAATACGTCCTCACACACGCTTCTTGAACCAGAGACTAATAGAGATATTAAAAAGGATCAGGAGGCTGCTCCTCTTCAGGAAACGTGGCAAAACTGCCATAGCTGAAAAGTATTTTGGTCATAATCATACTGAGTCTCATCACCCCTCACCTCACCTCACCTCACTTCCAATCTACACAGAAGAGAAAAAACCCTTCTCTCCATCTCTTTCCCTCTCTTTTCCTCTTTTCTCCTTGCTGCTCTATGCCAGGCTAAGCTTACTCTGGCTAAGCTTACAGGCTCTACAGTGTCCATTAAGGATGACATTATTTCCAGTCAGAATATGGATGATGGTCAGATAATACAATGGACGGTAGTTGAACAACCCCCCTGAGAGAATTATTATAAGATAATTAATTACATTTCTGTAGAGCTGATTTATCTAGAGGAATCCTATGTACTGGGAAAAAGGTACCCCCTGCCAAACAGCAATCCATATTAATGTTCTTTTATTAGACAAATGACAGATGGAGCGAAATAGTGATGACTAAAAAGCTTGAGTGTGGGTTGACTCTTTTCAATTCAGTATGACAAAATGGGTTATATATACAGTTTTTCAGTGTGGTACTCATTTATTAAATGCTCATTTGGATTTTAAAAAATAGCTTGCCTTCATTAGCCATCTCAGGAATCAGACTCCATGGTGTAATAAATCTCAGTTGCAGGAATTTTGGCCTGCTACTCATCTTAAAAAACCCTGAATTTTCTTTTTCTGAGCCTTGTCTCATACTCTACTACAGCCCTCAGTAACTTATCCCTTCTCTTTGTTGTCCAGATTTAAAAGGCAGTTCTCATATATCCTTACAGAGAGGAGTAGCCAGTTTGGGCACAAGTATTTGCTCTCCAAGCCACTCATTCCAAATTTTTTTGTTTATTTTTCTTAATACAAACTCTTTCTACAACTGAAGCTCAGAGTTAATTTTGGCATGACGGCCACTTAGCATAGTGTCATTTAAAGGATCTAATTTTTGTAAGAATTATAGAGCAGTAGAAACTCTAAACCTGCATATAGTTTGGAAAAGAAAAAGTGATGGGAAGGTTTCTTATTCAGTAAAGGAAAAGCTGAAAATGGACTTTTTTCCACCCCTCATATTTCATTAAATTAGCTCGTGTAAATTAGCAAAGATGTTTTCTACTAACTCTGTTTATATCCTTCTTGAAGGAAAGTTCTTCTTGCCTCAGAAGAAAACCCATTTTTCCATTCATACTTTCGTGTGTTCACTAGTTGCTCTGTCCTTTGCTGCTGTACGTGCTGTAAAAATAAAGTGAGATACTCAAGTGTTATTTCCTTTTGTCCAGTCATGAACTTGCTTGAAAGTGTTGAATATTTCAGTATTTTCTGTAACAAGCCTGAAAATTTTCTGATTTTTTAATCACAGATTTTCTTAATATACTTGAATTCATACTTTTCTGCAGACCAGGTTTCCCACAGGGGGAAGAAGACTGGAAATTACTCCCCCAGACTTAGTATCAGGTAATGCTGTGCATTTCCTTGTGTGGTCTGAGTTGCAGAGGTGTGGTACTACCATAATTCCTGTCTGTCTCAATAGTTGCCTTCTAACATTTAAATACATCGTCTTATGACTATTTAGTACAGATTTTAAACATCCTAGGATGTATCAGGGTCCAGGCACAATGATCTATCCTGGCCTCTTGCAGAGCATTGCATCTCCTGTACTAGGATCCATGCCACTGTAGCTTGGATGTAGTTGTCTTGAGCAGCAGGAATTCCGTACATTTAAAACTTCCCTTAGCAGCGTTTGCTAATGCACACATCGACTTATATTGTGTTTCCACACCATGGTGTGATCTCCTTTTTGTTTTCTTGTATAATTTACTTGGTATTTTTTGACTACTTCTGCTGCTGTGTTTTGCTTTATGCTGATTTTCAGTCTGTTGCATCTTCAAATCCTTGAGTTAATCTTTGACCACCTTTGGATAGCCAAGTAAGATGGAATCATATTTTTTAAAATGTATTAAGCAAAAAAAAAAAAAAAAGTTCCAAAATATATTGTTTTGAAAGGTACAGTTTTACAATGACTCTATACAAAATTCATGCCGACTACAAATAAAAATAAAATACGGCAAATAGTCCTTAACTGGGTATTTTGTAAAGTTAGTGTTTTATTCATCTAAGGAATTTAAAAGCTGAAAAAGCTGGCATTAAACTTAAACAGCAATGGAAAGTTGGTAGCCTAAACATTTGTTTTGATTCAAATGGAGGGAAAGAATTTGGACCAGATGCTTGAAAGATCTCAGAACCCAGAAGCCCCCATTGTTCTTCATTTAGGTGCCTAAATGGTAACAGTTGGGTGTGCAGATTTCTTGAAAGCTGATCCTTTTGTGTTGGGGCAGCTTCTAGGTTTTAGCCTACCTCTTCCTGGCTGTAGAACTTAACTGTAAACATTTTATTCCAGAATTGTCCCTCATCTATATCCTTCAAGAATTTGCTTATTGTTAGGAGGTCTGTTGTTAATATTGCAAGTCTGTGACCCCTTCAGTGTGTCCTGAATTTTAAAAATACATGTTCCTCACATTGCTTTCATCCTGGAGACACCCATTCTCTGCATCTAATGCTTTGGTAACACATTTGTAAGGAGTTCAAGCAGTGTGGACCTCTAAAATGCTGTACATTCAAATGCTTTTGTTTCCTTTAGGCTGGCTATCCTGTAAAATACAAAATATTTTAGACGAAGAAAGGCTGTGCACTTTCTTCCATGAAGTAAGCTTCCAGTCCTAGAAAACTTCTCAACTGAGCCTAGTGCGTAGATGGTTGCATATCAATGTGCTTATATTTTGGGGTTGATAATATACAGATGATCATGAAATACATAATAGCAGGATTGGGTTAAATCAAGATAAAACAAAGCATCTACAGTGCCTTCTTATTGTTAAGAAAATGATAATAAAGATCAGCTCGTATTTTCACCTAAGTTCTGTATGCACACACACACACACACAAATACAATGAAAGTACCACTTGAAATAGACTGGGGAATAGGAGGACTCAAAATGCAATGACAATGTCAGTTACTAAAATCTGGGTAATTTACCTATCAAGGTATTTTTCAGCAGGTATGCCTCTCCAAAGAATAAATAGCACTCTTTATTTTACAATCTTAAATAGAGGCATTTTAACATTTTGATGATTTTTTTGAGCCAATTATTGGCAGATGTGCTTTAGCCAACCATATGTCTTGAGGTGATGTACAGATATATTTCTCTGCCTCAACAAATATTCCAGCTTCTTTCCAAATGGTATGTTTGTTTGGCTGATGCACGACCTCAGCCAGCTATTTTTCCAAAATTGAATCCAGATCAAGTGGAATGCCCTGCTGGTTATATCTCAGTGCTTGCTTTGACCAGTGTTCTTCACCCTAACAGAGAACGAGCAGTTGTGTGGTTATCTGGGATTTTCTAAAACAGACTCCTTTGTGTTATTCATAAATCTATTTTACCTTCTTTGACAGATGCAATAATCACAACCAGTCACCACTGGAAGATTATAGCAACATAAGTCTGGTAGTATCTTTCTCTACAATAATTTCGTTTAATTTTTTTCTACATTGAAATTATGCAGTCCTCAGAATAATCCTTTATGCATTGCAAACCTACCAACTGCTGAAATGCCTTTTCTTCTTGTACTGTGTTTGATCAACTATATTGCACAATTTGTATTGAATCTCAATAATTTTCATATCAAGTTTCATATTTAATTGCTCCAATGTAAATTTCTCACCCACTAGGAGCTATTATGAATTGTCATATTGTAAATTGTCTCTCAAGAAATTCTCTTCTATCATGAGATTTAATTAGAAGAGATTGGGCACCCATTTTTTCTTGCCTGTCACTGTCTGAACCATTGCCAGGAGATATTCAACAGTCTGGTTCCTTTTGCTGTCTTTTCAAGCCTAAATGTAGGCCATCAATATACCTGGATATGTTTCAGTACAGTGGTTATTACATTTCTGTACAGAGCTCTCGGAAATTGTGTGAAAGGTGTTATATAAATTTACAGATTAGAGTGGAGTGGATTAAATAGGACTGGACTCCTGGAATGCACATCACCTCTTACTATGAGTTCTTACAGTGTGGTTAGAGCCAGCCTGTGCTTCATGAAATTTTTTTTTGTGATGTCCATTTAACCAATAAATCTGTCATCACTGACTGGTCTCCATTTCCTCTGAAATAAACAAATCACTATAAGGTTCTTTGAAGCAGCAGACTGCCAGGAAACACAAAAGTCACTTTTGCTTCATCCACGGAGATAAAGTAGTTAGAAAGTGGAAATGAGCTGCAACTGAAGGAGCCTCAGTGTTCTCACACCTGCTAGAAAGTACAGTAGATTTCCACAGAGCAGGAATTCAAACAAACCTCAGATCACTGTGTTCAGTGAAAGTAAGCTTGCCTAGCCAAGAAATGAATCGCAGGCCCTTGGAAACTACTTAAAGCAAGCCAGTTTCACAAGGACAGAGGAAATTTGAAAGAGTCCAGGAAACTCATTCTAAGTCTGTGATATCCATTGCATTAGCTGTTGTTTTCCCGGTCCGTATTTCTGACTTCCACACTTCTCAGGCTCCATTTTTCAACTAGATGGTCCTCTGCTTGCTGCACTTTGTGTTTCATTCCACAGGTCACCCCTCTGGGCCTTGACTACCTTTAGTGCCAAGTGTTCTTATGTGTAAGTTTGCCTCTGCTTTTTCTTCACTCATGAGCTGGAATTAATTTCATTGCAGTGTCTGTTCCCAACAACGTTAAGTGTTATCTTCTACCTTTTTTCAATGTGAAAAATTAGTCTTGGAAAGCTAGTAAAGTCTTTAATTTATTCTAGTTGCTCACTGATGGTCTATTTCTGCTAAAAAAGGCTGTGGAAGTTAAGCTTCTGAAAGGTAAGTATGGTTGTTGTGAAGGGAAAAAATGTATTGATTTTTGCTTCTGTAACTCATTTTTAGGTTAACTTAACTAGAAAAGTTTACTTCTTTATAAAATTGAAGGGAAAAGCTGTTGCTAAAAGTTTGCAATTAATTTCAGCAAAGTAGCTGTAAGCTTTCTTCCCAATAAAAAACCTGACTCTTTACTTGTACAAATGTCTGTGACTATAAAAGCTACAAGAAGCTTCTAATTGAAGGTGAAATCATGGAAGGAAAAATCACTAATAGAAGAAAGCCAACACTTTTAGGAAAATCTAATGAATCTTTGTTAGGAGTGGACCCCTGGCATAGCAGAAGATGAGAATTTTTAAATGGGACAGTTTTACAATAGTTTATAAATAGCATTGAAAAACCTTTCACATTTCTTTATCCATTCCATTTTTGTACTTGTTTCTAAATAATTTAAATCTTGTTAAGAGTTTAGACATCAGTATTTCCAATGATTTTTTTTCTTTGTTTGAATACTGTTATTGTTGGAAAGCAGTGTTACTATATGCTCAGTAAAAGTTCTATCTTGGATTTGGATTCACAGCCAGTAATTTTTTTTTCTGTTAGTCCCATAAATAAAATATTAAATTTGTTCTTATATGAACACATCCTTTTAAACTACTTATTTTCAGACTGAAACATGTACTGACATTCCACTCTATTTTTTCATTGCCAGCAAACTTAATACTTCTCATTTTGAACTCACAGTACAGTAGAAAATATTCTTGTAATTACTGCAAGTGTAACCACAGGCTTCAGTTGTATCCTGTCTAAAGCTTATTCTAATCCCTGTATTCAGATTGCTGAATACTTCTGATGCTCTTAGTACATAGTGATTTTTGTTAAGTTAATAAGGACTTTTAAAAAAGTTACAAATATGGTGACTTAAGGAGACATTCTGGTACCTGTCCGTTTCCTGCCATGAACCAAGTGTTTGCATGCTCCCAGCACAGTGCTAAAGTGTCTCTATCTTCCTTAATGGTAATATACTGAAGTATTGAATTGAATTGAAGAGAAAATGATGTGTGGAAACAGTGAGATGTGTGGCACCACACCCTGTCCTGACCCAGGATCTTACCCCATCACAAAACCTCCTGTGATAGTGGGATGGGGCTTCCCTTCCTCTTTTCTTTCTTTTTGTTTTTATTAATAATGGATTGCATTAATGATGGGGGGATATAAACCAGACCCAGAGTAAAATGGTGTAAACTTACACCAAAAGGAGTATGGCACTTGCTGTAGTGGCAGATACAAAATCTGATTTTGGAAAAAAAAATATTGGGGCTCCAGTTGACCATATATATTTTCTAGCTCATGTTTAATCCTATGTGGATCTTTTTGTCAGTAACGAAACAAAAGCAAGGAAAAGAAAGGCATATATATGTCTGCCATTTGTATGACAGTTCAACTCCTACAAAATATACTACTTGTTTAAAAAAATAGAATTGCTGTCCAAATTGCAATTGCCAAAATATTCTGAAATGAATCCATGTGCAAACTGAAAATGTGCTTACAGATGATTTTTCCGAAGTGATTTTGGTAGCTTTAAGTCCTGGAAAGGCCCTTTTGTTGAAACTACACAACCGTTCAGGTCTTGATGTATCACAGACAAAATGTGTGATCAGCATGAACAAAAAATGAAACAGTGGGAATAATCAAAGAAAACAAGAGACATTATAAAAGTTGAACTTGCAAAAATACTATACTTAAAATCTATTTTTGTCTGTTTGTTTCCCAGAGGTTTCATTACCAATAAAGGCTGATAGTTGTTCACACAAGGAAATATCTGCACATCTGTATCTTTATATCAGCGAGGTTGCATGTAGCCTTCTGCATGATTGGGAATCCTGGATTTGTCACTTTAAGCTGAACTATAAAAGAGGGAAAAACCCCCATAAGATTAAATAAATTCAGGTATAGCCAACGGACGTGTGAATAAAATTGCATAAGGATTCTTTGATTATGTCCTTAGATGATTTATTTGTGTTACTGCTAAAGCACCTTGTTAACGGAAGCAAGTTTGAGTACCACTAACACTTAGCTCTATATTAAAGGCACTTAAAGGAATACTAGTTATACAACAACTGTAAAGGATGTTTCTGCATTTTACCGAGCAAATAAGGGATCACTTTTCCTATTGATTCATTTAATGTCTCTGAAGTTGTAATGAATGCAGTGAAGAAGCAGATTTTTTTCCAGATCAAAAATAGTTGGATGAAATAGTGCTAAAACTGGATCTTCAAGCCATTTTAACTAATACTGAGCTCCAAACTTTGAAACTTCTGTTTTTACTTTGATAGCTACTTTTGTAACAGTTAAATGGTTGTGAATTTACTGTTTACTTAGTCCTCCAAAAAAAAAAAAAATTTACCTGAAAAAACTATTGTTCAGACAGCACAAATCCAGTCAGAAAGACACATTCATTTAAGAGTTGGACTCGATGATCCTTGTAGGTCCTTTCCATCTCAGATTATTCTGTGATTCTTTTCTAAGAATTATTCCAGTCACAGAACATAAGTTTGGAATGATTGGACAAGCTCCCTGTAAACATCAAAAATGTTCAGGTGTTCAGAACAAAAACTATAGTTGGTTTTTCAAGGCTGGTTCACTTTTTATATTTGTTCTGGTTGAGTACTTTTAGAATGAGATGTACTGGAATAATAAACAGCTTTTAAGATGCTTTATGAGAACTGAAAGATGTCATGTTCATGAATTCTATATACTATATGGCAAAAAAAATTAGCTGCTTCCTGTATGTAATACACAGACTTTTGTTTGTGTTGTGTATATGTGCATAACTTATTAAATCAGGGTTAAGAGAGCTTTTGGTCTGCCACTATAAACTATGAATTCTGAAGCCTCACTTTCATGGGAATGGAGATTCAGTGTTGGTGGGAAAAAAGACCTGGCTCTGCATTTATGAGCCCCTCACAGTCCTGAGTTTTAGAATTGTTTCAGTAGAGTACAGTTGTCCTGGAAAAGTCTTATCGTGGAGAGAAAAAGCTGCCAGGTTGCTTATTCTATTTCTGCTGGGGTCTTTAAACAGCTGGAGAGAGACCTTGAGGCAGACTCCTTACTTCAAAGGGGAGCTGGTGTGCAGAGCAGGAAAGGAAAGTGGTCATGTGAATCTTCATGCTAAGCAGACTACTTGAGTGTTTATGTAGCAACTCAAATCTTTTTTGAGGATGCGTGACTTAATACCTGCATATGCATTACATCAGTGAGCAAATTCTGCTCATTGGTGCCTGCTTTGTTTCGGGAAGGACAGGGTATAATCTTCATCATCTGGAGAGAGAGTTAAGCACGGTGAGCATCAATCCAAGCAAATACACAGGGGCTAGACAGTGACAAGGGCATCTGCCTGCACATCTTAACATCAGGAGGAGGGGGAGGAAGGCAGAAGGCATTCCAAGAGAAGGACGCATTTCAGTCAAGTACTTTAGTCCTGTCTAGAGTCAGCTTTGGTTTGTCCAAGTGGTGACTTGCACCAGATAAAAAGTTGCCATTTCCTACATGTTTCTTAATATCGATTTAGAGCAAACAAGGAGGTCAACATAATTTTTGGCACTTCAACATTTTTGCCTTACTGCTTCTTAACTACTTTTTTAGAACTATTGAATGTTTTGAGAAAGGAATGGTACAGATAGTCCAGGACATTGTACTCATAATGATTCAGAAGGTCCTGTATCTGAGAGAAAAGTCTGTAATAACCAGTAAAAATGGAATAGGTACATTTTATGATCAATAGCAGCAGAAGATGTAGAGAAATGACTAAAATGGAACATTTTTGTTTCATCAAAAGTAATTTTCCTTAGAAAAATGTGTACAAAAGGAAATGTACTTTTCTAGCACTTTCTACTCCTTTCTTTTCTCACACACTGGGAGTTGTGGAACGACTTACTGTTCATATCCTGTATGTGTGCTCTGTGCGATTGTGACTTGTAAACAGGTTTTCAGAACTGGATTTGAGCTAATGAATTTCATACACTACGTATGTTCTTTTACCAAATTTAAAAATTATTTTGATTCCTTTAAACATCTCCTGTGTGCAAAGGGAATTTCAAAATATCTGTCTTCTCAATATACTTAGGAGGATGAAAATCTAAAAATTGTTCAGTGACCTTATTCCTTGGGAACTTGACATTGCCTAAAAACAAATGCCTGATTTTCTTATTTTATTGACAAATGGTTATCTTGCATTTGCAATGACACTTGTATAATTTCAGAAATTGTCACCCTGGAACCATTTTTAGATAATTTATTTCTGCTTCCTAAATATATTTCTGGTATTTTAAGACAGATTTAAATCTGTAATGATCTCTTCATCTGTTTAACTTCTTAGAGTTCATGAAAGGAATAGATCATCCCCACACTGCATATTAGCAATTTGTCATGTAGAAGATACTCTGATTATACCTACAAAAACTGGTGCTTTCAGATGTTAAATTACTATGTAGTTCAGCAGATCTGGGTATCTATTGACATAGCTCTCACAAAAGGCTCGCACACCTTCTTAAAGATGTCTACAAAGGTTTGTTAAGGATTATATATCATATTCATGTTGCTTTTGCCCTCTTTTATTCTTGGTTTAGACCCTAACATGTTTCCTTTCCTTAGGCTTTTGCTGAACCTAACTCTGAGGATATTGCATATTTTGACTTTTTCCTATGATTCTTTAATTTCCCTCAACTTCTGAGAAAAAAATACATGCTTTTTTTGGTCATAAGCATACTGTAAGAAATTTCAGAATCAGACCTCTTAAGAAAGCCATTTTGACTTGGGGAAACAGACTGTGCTGCTGTTGCCTGTGTAGTTGTGCCTTGGTGGGATGGGACATGAACATCATCTTATGCCCTATCCGTACATCTTTGACTACATCGTGCACAACCTGAATCTTCTTTGCCCTTCTTTTCCCCTGAACCGTTATTTAAAATGTGAATTTTGTACAATATTATTTATATTTAAAACAGACTGTAATTATAAAAAATTGGTCAGTTCTTGCCACACCTTACTTGAACAAGGATCAAAGTCTTTTTCAAGATGGGAACTGTTGATGAGTTGTGAGACTAGGTTGTGAGAGTTTCCCTGTCTTTCCTTAAAACCTGCTCCGGTATAATGCCCAGGAAAATAACAGCTAGGGTGCAGTGATGCAACATTTTCATTTGTTTGTTACCACCATGAAGAAGTGGGGTGCAGCATATGTTAAATGTATTGTCAGGTCTTGGGAGCATGGGCTTTCCTTTGCTAGCATGCAGTGTCCAGTACAACGAGGAAGCCCTTTAAGCACCACTGCTGCACTAATGCAAAATAATAATATATGTGGAACATTCTTTGTCTCATTCTTTTTGGGCATACATGTTTTTTATTCAAAAAAAGAGCCTCTGGGCTCTTTTTACAGTTTTTGAAACAAAAAAAAAAATGTTCCTCCTAGAGAAACTAGCTTTTCTAGCTTCAGTCTTTGATTGAATTGCTGTCTTTTCCAAGTTATAGTATAAAAATATATTTATTTATTTTACTTCCCTTTAAGTCTTAGTAGGGTCATGCATGAGTTTCCTGATAATGCCCCTTTTCTGAGAATTAATCATGAATATTTTCAAGTAGTAACAAACTCTCTGAAATGAGCTCTTATTACCTGTCAGTGCAAATTAAATTAAATTAAATCAAACCAAATCAGAATCAGTTCTTAAGTGAATAAAAGGTGTTTTTGATCTATTAAGACACTCAAAACAAGGTGTGGGTCTATTCAGTAGTTTGTGAGGGGCAGACTCTATTTACAAATAGGACACCATCCACACAAATAATCTTATTTTGCCCTGCATGTTGAATTAATGTTCTGTTGAAGGATATTTAATTTGAACTTTTTATCTGGTTGTTATTGATGCAATCCAAGAAGGAATGACTGGTGGGTTTTGGATGTTCTCAGCCTTGTCGATATAGATGTCTTCTCATTTTGTCCACGAAACTGAAGATCAGCTTGCATGGCAGTTACTCAAGACAACTTTTCTTATGTCAAGAGCTTACTGTGCTGACGTCATGAAAATGCGGGAAGAAAGAAAGGAGTTGATACTGAGATTTTTAATAAGGGCTACATCAGTTTTAAAGAGGTGAACCAGGAATGGAAGCCACCACTGAAAAACAGGTTCATTTGTGAATTTTTGAATAACACCAAAGAAGTAAGCAGCCCAAACCCCAAAGCAGAGAAACTAAATGATGTAGCCAACTAAGTCTTTTAGGGTAACAATAGACCCAAGTCTCCCTTGGAAGTAAAGGGGGAAAAAAACAAAAACAAACAAACAAAAACAAGCAAACAGCAACAACAACAAAACCCCCAAATAAACAAAAAAACCTTAAACGAACAAGAAAACCCGAAACCAAACCAAACCAAACAAACACAAAACCAACCAACCAACCAAAAAACCAAAAAACCCAAAAAACAACAACAACAACAACAACAACAAAAACAAACAAAAAACAAACCAAAATGAAACCCAAACCAAAACCAAAAAAAGGGCACAAAAAACTACAAACAAACAAACAAACAAAAAAATAAACAGACACACACAAAAATTATAAAAGTCAGACTACAATTCTGGAAGCAATGTATGTGGTTTTTCTGGTGGGTTAGTTGATACAAAATGATACATAATACAAAAATAATTGATTTTTTTTTTGTTTGTTTATATTTCAAGGCATGAGAAGACACAGATTTCCTGCTTTCAAAAAGAAAGTGAAAATATATGAGAGTAGGAAGGCACCAAATTGTGTTTAGAAAAAGCTTAATGTTCAGCTAAATGCACAGATGCATAAACTAAACACTTTTTATGCTTATACCACTGTTTATATAGGAATGAGGATTTTCCAGCAGTTTTCATCAGTTAAACAGTAGCCGTCTTTTTGCTGCTTAATGGAAGCAAGGCAGTTTTGCATAAAAACATCAGATGTATCAGCATGTTATGGTCTTTGATTTTTCATGTGAGTTCAGCATAGCTATAAGCACAACAGACCAACATTTTAACTTCCTTTTCATTTGAGTTTTGACTCAGATTTGTGAACTGAACTGGATCCAACTTTGCTTAAGGAGAAGGCTGGATTTTTAGATGATAGAGAAAGTCAATATCCAGTCTTTCTTTCTGTTTTGAAAGATGGAGAATTCTTGTTAATGACTAGGAACATTTGCCAAATGCTCTTACATCAGCAAAAATTAACTATTTACTCAAACCAATGTTTGTATCTGCGAAAGTAGATATTGCTCCATGTTTTCAGTGCCCTAGAGGCCCATAAATCCCCTGGAAAACATCACAACAATGTGAAAAAACCCAGTGCAGTTGTTCAACAAGAACCATTTTTGTAGGGCTGTGCTGTACCAGAGCATGCTCAGTCCAGCCTCTACGATAACTCCAAGCCTTCGTGACATTTGTTCTACTGACTGGAGTCACTAGGGAATGCAGAAAGGAAGGGAGATACAAGTCATGTGAGTTGAACACTTTAAATAGCCAGACAGCAAGCACATGAATCCTAAATGTGCTGTGCTGCTAAGGAGCTCCAAGCAGAACAGTGGGTAAGGACAGGAGGGAATGAAGCTGTTCAGTACTTTACAGCTGCCTCTTGACACTTGGTCATGCAACAGACAGTTGAGATCAGATGGTTCAGGTTTTGTTTTGCAACAGAAACTATCAGCCAGTATATTGAAGAGGTGGTTATGAGAAGCAAACAGCCCCTTGTTCGTAGATGTCCCCTTCGCCTCCAGAACCCGAGCAGGAAAAGCAAGAGACCCAGGGTGGTTATCAATGCATAAAAAAAGATTGGAAATGGTCTCTTCAAAGATGTGCAATTTTAAAATATGATACCATTAATAAAAATAGTGTGGTATCTAATAATTTTATTCAGTTGGGTGGAATTTCAGTGACTGAGAAGTTTAAAAGTAGATGAAATAAAGTTTAATATTGAAAGGAGTTAACGCCCCAGGGCTTGTGCGCAACTGCTATAGCTTAATTTTTTTGGAAGCTTCTGGTCTTTATTCCACTTCTGTAGATTCCTCTTGAATTTGAAAGCTGCTACATCTCTTTTTCAAAGCTGCCAAACCAGAGTTCAGGAGGCATTTTTCGAGGTTTAGAGGCAGACTTATCTACCTGTCGTCCTCACCCCATTAGCATGGGCAAATGCAGCATGCATTACTGTTGCATGAAGTCCAGCCATGGAATTGCTGGTTACCAATATACATACTGGGATTTCATTGTTGCTTCGAGCCTCTGCTTTTTAGAGTCTACTCCTACATCCTTCAAGTACGTATGCTAATAATTTTATTGACATTTTCCCCTGTTTCTAGGATCTGATAATCTCAAGTATTGTGTCTACTCTTACTGCAGATATACAACCCTATATTATATGGATGGAAGAAGAGCAAAGAAATGTAACACTAATTTTAATTTCCTAGGAAGATGTAGTTCAGCACTTGCCAAAGTCAAAAGGCAGGACAATGTGTTACCTCCAGCTACAAATTGTTACTGGAGGTATCACATTAGAGATCACATTAGAGAATGTGGGCACTGGTATGAAATGTTTTAATTGTACAATTAAATAACCTCTTAATTTGTTTTTGGTGTTACAACTTCAAGGATGAAGAAAAAAAAGTTACACCTATCCAACTTTTATCTTCAGTATTTATGAATGCTTTTTAATTTTCTTGTCCCTATAGAGGTAGGTATTTAAAATGAGCTTTTTTAAAAAAAAAAGAGTAAAACAAATATTGTCTAGGATTGCAAAAAATATATAGGCTTTACTAGGCTTTGACATGCATTGCCAGAATATTTCATTAGCACAGTACTTTACCAGGAAGGCCTTTATTCTCCAGCTTGTAGGCAGCAAGCTGTGGGAGGTGAGTGATGGAAGAGTCAGGCACTATTATTTAACATTTGTTTGCCAAATGGTCTCCCTGATTGGAGAAAACAAAAGTTTTAAAAGTTTTTACTTTTGTATTAGTTTAGTGATCACAGAAAGACTTTGCATTACTGTGACAAGGAGATAGAAATAAAGCTGGAGAAAAAAAATTACTTTTTAATTTGACTAAATTACTGTGGACATGGAGTTTAAGTATTGGATGCATTTGGGTTGTGGGGGGTTCTTTTCTTTGGTTATTTTGTTTGTTTGGTTGGTTGGTTTTTTTTTTGGTTGATTTCTTCTCAATGGGCTCACTTGAGACCAGAACTTTATGTACACATTGACATGTTCACACAATCAGTCCCTTGTTACTATATTTTCTAAATAAAAAATAAAGACTTTGTAGGGAATATCAACTCCTTTGGAAGTAGCAGTCCATTTTTGAAATTAAATTTTTGAAATTATAATTTTCAGTTATTGTAATTATAGTCTCACGATGTCATGTAAAAGGGAAAAGTACAAGTATCACATAAAAGTTTGCCATCTCAAAAGCTGTACTTGAACCCATACGTGAAGTGACTTCCTTTTTTGGATATATAGTATTTTCTTGTACACTAAGCTTAAAATATAGGAAGGCCTCCAAAAAATTATGTTACATCTTTATGCTCACATGAAAGTTAAAGGTTTTTTTAATTGCACTCTGCCAAAGCTTTCATTTATGAATGACAGGCTTTAACTATGCATGTTGATTGTTAGCAATCAAGAAAAATTAGTCATCAAAGCCATCCCAGACTTTAAAATATATAGTAAAATATATCTAGAAGAAAATTTAAACCTGCATTATTTGCTAGACTTTATTTCTCTTACAGATTTATTTCCTTCACCCAATATACTATTTAGAGAAGTATTTTGGGTTTTCAGTTTAATTATATGAGCATTTTTCCATCCTTAACAATTGTACTATAGGTTGAAAATTAAATTGTGCTAGCATTGAACATGACAAATTCATTGGGTGTTTTTAAAGGATGCTGCCATTCATGATAATTATTCAAGAAAAAAAAGGAAAGGAAAATGTGGCATGGTGTGAAATAGGGGAACTATTAGGGTAAGTCAATTGATATTCAGAACCAGATGATATTCCAAAGCAATCATTAGGAGGGGTTTCTATCTCATATTAACAGACAGTAACAGTTTGAAGTGAAAAATGAAACTTTCATAGTTGAAAAGCCAATGGTATAAATAGTTAAAACATCTGAAAAAAATTATTTTACAACCCTTTTTTATTTTGGCTTTCCCTGAATGACAGGTAATTCAATTTAATTTTATGTGGGAAAGTACTTTTCACTGTTTTTCCAGTTTTATAGTTAGTGTTATACTTCAGCACAGTGTTTTAAACTAAACTGTGAATGAAATGATAGAAGACACCCAGAAAAGCAACCCTGTTGGGTATGAGACTGCATGTGTGTGCTTTTTTCTATTTGGAAAAAAGTCTGGATATCTGCTCAGGTAGGTTATGAGCACAGCTGGGCCTGTTTGCTTCATTTTAATGCTTTCTGAGGGATAATAAGATTTACAAAACATGTCACTAAAGCATATGCAGGCAAATACATTTGCACAGAAATCTATATTTCTTAAAGACCCAGACAGAGATTACATTTGTGCCTCATGCTGAAAGCTGTAATGCCACACTAGCTGAGCCATGTCCAATAGGGACAGCCACTAAGGCAGAGAATGACCACATGGAATTGCCTGTGGGGGTTGTGACACTCATCAAGACTGTGAAATGGAAGGTGATTTGTGATCCTGCAGCTCTGCAAGGTGCTACATACACTTCAGAGGCCAGTTATGGGTGTTTAAAAAGGACAGGTTTTAGAAGGAGTAAAAACATTTCAAGCAGACCGAATTAAAAAAAAAATGAAGAAAGGGCACACTAACATAGGATTAAACAGAAGTATTCGATGTTAGATTTGCTCCAGACACTGCTTTTTTTCTGTCATATGTTCAACATATATAAAATTTTCACTACATCACTAAGGGGTCCCAAATAAATCTGTTTCGTGATGAATGGGAAAAAAAAAATAGGTAGTGTAACACATGTGGAAGAATTACATTAAAAATACCACTGTGAAATGGCTTCCTGTTTCCTGTAGCAGCAAAATAATTCTTAGAAAGAGTTAAAGTGGAATTGTTGCTACCCATTTATATTTTCCTTTGTGTAACTGTATCCTGAAGCTTTGAAAGGATGACTGAGTTAGGCAATATGGAGCCCTCAAGAAACTGTATTAAACTGCTGTAAAGTGTTTCAACTTTTATTGCTAAGTATGGAAAACTAAAATCCTTGATTCTTTGGCTTATGAGATAGGTATTTATTTTTTTGTTCAGACAGGGTTATGCAATTGCAATAAACATTTTTTTTTAAAGCAAATGTAGAAGTCAGCATAATTTTGACTGTAAGATCTTTCTGCATATTTTGAAAAAATATATGTGAAAGAGCCTAAGAAATTACTCTTCTTTATGCAACTCAAGATTTCTCATGATCCTACACAAAGTAAACTGGTACTTATAATGGGAGCAAAATCAGGTGTGATACCCTTGTGGCTGAGAAGAGATTCCACTGAAATTCTTGAGCTTCTCCACTTTGCTCACTGTAATTTGGGGAAGAACTTGGCCTATCTTAAGAAACTAGCCCAGATGGCAAACTCTTTTCTAGGCCATTTGCTCTAGTGAAGGTACAATGATGCAGTCTGTTGCAAGACCTAGAAGAATTGCTATAGATTCTGGCTTTTACTTTTTTCTAATATAAGGTCTTGTGTGTGAGGAAGGAGTGGAGGCATTAGCACTGCCTGTCTCTAGCACACGAACTATGGGAGAAAGAGCACCAGGCTTAACACTTGGTGAAGTCTGTAATCAAATTACACCTTGATTTCTGCAAACTATGGATAATGTGTATAATGTGTAAAAAAATTTGAAGCCTATTTGATTATAGTTAAAACACGATTGTTTATTGGAAGTATATTTGGAATTTCACAATGCAGATTTATTATAGTGGTAGCAGAAAATTAAATAATTGACATTTTTCCATGGAGTAACTAAGTAACCACATTAAAAAAGTTTTACTCACTGATTCAAAGAACAGTATCCACAAGGTCTGCACTTCCCAAACAACAGAATTATTATCAAGTGCTGACTGCCACTTGGGAAGCAAACAAGGCTAGTTTTGCATTGGAACGTACTGCTCCTTAAATATAAAGGACTTTTAATGCCAGTGTGAAAGTACATATAAAACTAATGGCCATTTATATAAAGAAGTTAATACATAAAAAAAGGTTTGGGAAATGCATCACTTAACGTATGTTTCCATCCTGCTGTGATTTGGGTTCTAATACACTAACAGTGGCAGTCTGGCTTTACAGAGAAAAAAAATAATGTATCTATTTTCATGGTGTTTAAATTCAAAGTAGCTCATGCAGGAAGCATTCTGGTATATTTTGGTATGTTACTGGTGACTTTCTTAGAAGCAAGTCACTGCAACATTTTTTTCAATTCCTTACGCACATCTCAATTTTTGCTGACAATATCTTAAGTTAGATGTATAGCATTTATGTCATATAAAGTGGAGAAACCACAACTACATTTTTCCTGAAGAGGCAAATCTACACATGCTTGAGAGAAAGCATTTTCTCAAAAAGCTTACTGGCCAAAGGATTAAATGATCCACAGTGAATTTTTTATCACTTAAGTATTTTAGATTGCCTTTTTTTTTTTTTTTTAGATGTGAGTTATAGACGGCTTTTTGTTAAACCTGAGTCCTAGGACACTGCTTAGCATTTTTGGCAGGAGAAGAGCCTCTGATTTGAAAAGCTAAAGTGAAAAACTACAGCCTATCATTTTAGAGAGATAAGACTTGTAGAGAGGGGATTATCTAAATAAGTTCTGTGTCTTTCACTCTTTTCTCAAGCAACCATTCCCTACAGTTTCTAGTCCTTTACATCTTTCAAATACCATCTGAGCAGAGATCTATTTTCCCAAGTATTTTTATACAATAATGTAGCGCCAAAAGAAATATTTAAATGCCTCCTTGGAGTTCTGATACAGCTCCTCTCCAGGGAAGAACTTTCATCAGAATGATGAGAACGATGATGACTGAGGTATGCACAGTGTTTGGGGTGGGTTTGGTTGCTCTTCACTTTTATTCTCTTCCTCTTGATTGGAAAGAGTCTCTGTGGGAGATATCTAGGAAGTGAGACTCAAAAGAAAAAAGAGAAAGCATATAAACTTCTCTCTCAACTAGTGAAGTTTTCTTCACCTGTCAATCTTTGTTCTATGAGGCTTCCGTATGGAAAATCTTTTGGTTTAATTTTATAGGTTAGCTTTTACTCTGGAAGGTTCACTCCTAATCATTGGGAAGATGGTCCTGGCATGTCTCAACATCATTCAATGAATCTCCTCTACATGAAAGCAAGTTATAAAACCCACTCGGTAAAAAGGCAAAAATCTAGCATATGTGTTATTTGATGCTGCATGTAAGAGATGTATCTGCAGAATGTATCTGAAAACAGGAATTGTCAATCCCAGTGGATAAAATGTTGTATCAAAATGCAGCCTGCAAAGTTATTTTCAGAGAAATCCTGTGTCTCCTTTCCTATAATAAGCTGTGATTATACACACACTTTGCACAGAGAGTAGTGTCTTCCACATGAAGATCTACTCACTAGGGTAATTAATTACTCATATAAGAGGACACATATGTTGTCTTCCATATCTGCATGGTTTGAAGAAGCAGTAACCTGCATAGTTAGAAGGTAGAGGAATTCTTTTTTTTAAGCAGAGGTACTTTCAAGAACCTGCAGCATTAGCTGTTACAGTGTTATGGATCAATGTTCCTAATGCTGCAGCATAATTCCTAGGCTTTTACTTGCAGCAGGCAATGATAACAAAGTGATGTCAGCAACAGCTAGGTAATGGTTTAGGACAGTATACAGTGTGTTTCAGAATACCCACAGGTTTTGCTGTGCCAGGTCAGTGTTATTTTTGGGTGCGGATATGAGGCTGTTTTAAATTGTTAATTGTCACAGACTGTTAGAAAGCATTAACTCAATAAGCAAACAAAAGTTTGGTTTCATTAGACTGAAAAGAAGGACTCATATAGTTTTGACATCGTACTTGTGCTACTGTGCAGTTTTGCCCACTTGCACAGGCAGAGTTGTGAGTTATGGAAATGATAATGTTGTTCCAATATTTAGTGAATTGCAGCTCCAGAAGGACTTTTAATGACATTCTCAAAAGAGGCACTCGGGCTGAATGTGTTCAGTGTTTTGGAAGTATACTATTTTTAAAAGACTAGGCAAAGTCTTTTAAGAACATTATTTAAATGACTGTGAAGAGAAGGAAAATCATGAAACAAAAATAGATTAATTAAGTCTGCAATATTTGGTGCAAATAAGAGAAGGTGCATCAAAGTAAACATAGATACGTAGACTTATTTTTTTTTCTTTTGTACAAAGATTATACACAAAAGTAGAGAGTAAGTATTTAACTTATGATCCTGCAAAGCAAAGACTAGTATTTTGGATAAAGGGTAAGTTTTCATATTAATTCTGAGCAACTTTGAATTGAAAATTTAAAAAAAAAAAGTCATATAAAAACTTCACAATATTCTGTATTAAATGTCAAAAATGTCTGAAAGCAACTATTTCTGGGTAAATCTTGCTCTCACATGTAGTTTCTGGCAAAAAAAATAGGAACCATATGGAGACCTTTGCACCATCTCCTTGCTACTTTTCCCTTAGTTCATATTGCTTATATCTCAAAAGAAAAAAGAAAAGTAAGCAAGCATTTTGAATTGAATCGTGTATCATTATTGTGTTCTATTGATTCCTAGAAGCTTTAGTTGCATATTAGTTATTTAAGCAAATGTCAAAGATTTATGTTTGAAAGAAATATTCTTGCATGCAACATTATCTACTCAGAAGTAGCAAGATTTTTGCTCATTATTTTGCATAGATTGCTTCATTTTTAAGTAGATACCTGTGTAGGAGTTGTTTTCTGCAAAAACTTGGTCATCATTTATAGGAAGATATGCAATTAAAACATTTAATTTATCCAACTTCACTATAAATTAACAGTGAAATATATTTTGAAATAGTTTGCTGATGCTAGGGGCTTTTGAAGGGTAAGTGTTGGAAACTGTTAGTGAAAGTTGAAGACCTGAATATTGAACAATAAAGGTGAAATTCTTATGTTCTTTTTGTCACAAATCATTAGTGGTTATTGCCACTACTCACTCTCAGTGTGGATGTCAGGATCTGAAAACCTCCTGTAACTACCTGAACACTATCAATCCTGAACACTAGCAACCTGATTGGTTTTTGAAAATTTTTTGTCTGGGGATTTACATTACTGGTATTAACTGTATGTTCATTTCTAAAAAAATGAAAGTATGTCATCTCTTGAACTAATCCAAGAAAAAAATAGGTGCTTCTTGCACATTTTACCTTTGATTCTGACCCTACCTGGTTACTAGCAATATTTAGTACCACAGACATCCCCACCAGTCTCTTTTCATGTTCTGTGATCAGTCTTTTTTTTTTTTTTTTTTTTTCCTAGGCATGTATCAGAAGTAAAATATCAAAATTATCACTGTTCATATTCTACACATAGGAGTTTGATCCTGTATTTGCTTGGCATGCTTCAGCTCTTGATGTAGAGAGAAGAAAATAGGAACTCTGTGGGATAATACAAATGTTGGGATTAAGAACAAACCTTTCCTTAAAGTAAAGCAGAAGTAACTTTTGAGGGTGGGGGATAGTGTGATCAGAGATTTATTTTTTTTTTATAAATCTTGAGCTGTTTTTAAACTTGGCAAAAATCTAAGTCTTCAAAGATTTGTGGATTATAACTCTGCATGTCTTTCCAAACGGAACCTTCTTACATCAGTTACCAACAAGCATTTTTTTTTAAGAGGAGATATTAAAGATGCTGCCTGGAGTTTTTGAAAAGTGATAAAAACACTAGTTCTAAGAAAAGGCATGACCTGCATCCCTCAAAGCAGTGTTTAACTGCCTACATCACTTGACATCCAAAGAACAAAGGTTTCCAAAAGAGAGACTGATAAGGTACAAATACCTGCATGTAGGCTACATCTTCTGAAAGTGTGCCAGAATTTGTCTACCAGGAGGCGGAAGACAGACAATATAGATTACTGTATTTTTCATCAAGTGGTTTGTACCATCTGTATGTATTTTATGTGTGCCTTTTGAGAGGCAAGTAGTCTAACTGAGTTCCCCCTAGGCTTTGTTCTCTGCCTCTACACCTACCACTTGGCATAAGATGTAGCCAGTAGAAGAAAACTAAGGTTCTTGGGACCTTTTTCTTGCCTTAGTTGCAACAGCTGCAAAACAGATGTAGGATGATGTGAGTTCTGCCAAGAATCTCTTCCAAGTCTCCCACCCATTTTCCACCAAAGAGAAGCTAGTCAGGTGATATGAACAGAGTCCTGAAGGTCAGAAAGAGATGGGAGTTCCCAGTCTTGGCTTTAAAGAGACTGTTAAAAAAACCCCAACTGATTAGTAAACCTACATTCTTTCTCCTTGACAGTTAAAACAACCCCAAAATTGAAAAGTAAAATTCGAAGCAGTGTGGCATGAACAGGACATAAAAGGCAACCTGTACATGAACAACAGCAACACTGCAGAGAGCAGGTCAGATGACAGCAAGAGACTCATGGTCATCTAACTAGTATTCCTTTAAGTCTCTTTTTAGATATACTTTCCATATCTTGAATGCATTAAGCAAAATTCCATTGTCTTGCTGGCCATATTTTTGTTGGAATAGATTTCCTGGGATTCCAGTTGCTCTGTTGCATTAACCTCAGCATTGAGAGGGAGTCAGCTTTCTGTACCTGTCCCAGGTTTCTGTGTACCTCTCCAACTTCTGCTTTCAGCAGTGTTTGGATATACAACTGTGGTTTTTAGTGTATTTCAACTATTACAAATCCAATGGATATTGTCAAAAACAAATAAAACCCTGCAAAATTTCCACTGTATCAGTCTGCTGGTGGAATCTTACTGCTGAATCTACGGCTGTCAGGCATTTAGAAACCAGCATTGAATTAAAGGTAGTATCCAGCAATGGAAGGAATGTCTAAATAACCAACAGTCCAAGAATGCTTACATTTGCACAGGATCTGTGTGGGCTAACATTGATATCAGTGCTGAATTCTATCTGTTGGCAAAGATGATGGACATATGCTACTCATGCAGCTATATTTCCCTTTCCCTATCCCAGTATTCCTCCCCTTCCCTCAGTATCCTAAGAACCATTGGCTCTGAATGTTATGAAAAACCATTTGCTGCTATACAGCAAAACATTTTTTTTCATGGAACTGTATGCTTGCAAAAACTGGTCATGTTACAAGTTTCAGTCACTTACAGAGATCAGTATCTTCCTGAGAGATGCTTGGATGGGTATTCCTGAAGTTTTTCCCTTCAAATATTCACAATAGACGTAGCTACCAAGGTTTTATAGCCTTGACCCCTCTTTCTGTTGTGTATCCAGACTTATGTCTTCATTTCTAGTATTTAATTTTCGATATGGTATCAGTGTCCTATACATTATCAGTGTCCTATGTACATTACTTTTATTTAAGGACACAGCCTCTAGTCTGGAAAGCAGTAAGACACGGATCTTTCTTACAGCAAGCACTGATATGGGAAGACTTCTTGGCTCATGGCCTCATGCAGGCACAGGATCACCAGGATGGTTACAAGAGGACTTTAGAAATTACTGGCATGAAAGTTTTTTCTGTGTCATGCTGCAGATAAGGATTATGTACACTGATCTGCTTTCAAACCTGTATGAAACACATCTGGCAGTATAAGAATGGTAAGCCAAAATGGCAAGAATAATTATTTAGGTATCTTTCTTCAGTGATTCAACGGAATGGGGATATAGGGGTTTAAGTATTCAAATTCATGTGATCTACTAGTATTTGGACATTATAAAGGAATGGTAGACAAGGAAATTTAAAGTAAAAAAACCAATGCACATTTTCCTGAAACAGAAAAACTTGGAGACAAGTTAACGTGACTCTAGTTTGCCTACTAGTATAAAGGAAGAAATGTGAATTTCTAGGTGTAAGGTGGTTTTGAAATACCAAGTTTTCTATGTTGAGTTTGGAAAAGGTCCTTGGCCCCACACTATTGTCAGTGGGCCTGCCATCTAATGTGGTCCTACCCTAGGAAATCCCTACTCCACTTGTGGCTGAACAACTCCCAAATCCACTGAACAACTTTGGTGGATACCCTCAGACACATAGCCAGCACTACACACATTTGAAGCAAAGTTCTGTGTGTCATGTTAGCAAAAGTAGAGGTTTGGTAATGCAGCCATTAGCTTTAAAATACTTCAAATTAATGACTACAGCATTGAGTCAAGGATCAACAGTTCTCATAAAAAAAAAACAAACCAAACCCTCAAAAAACCCCGAAGTTCCCTTCCAAGTAACAGAGTGACTGACAAAAAGTGAAAACATGCTTATACCTTTATAAAATGTAGATTTGAAACCAGACTCACTGGCCAGTTGGACAGGCTCAGACATGCTGATGATTCATCTGACACAGAGTCCCAGGGAGCGATTTTTGGATGTTGATGCACATTTCTATTTTAAATAAGCAGCTGAAGTGTGAATTAATCTGTGACATTTTTAAGATGGTTTGTGGAGCCAGAATTTGACTAATGATACTCATAGTGATTGTACAATACTGCTAATTTTGGATTTATAGGTGTTGTACCATACCCAAACTTACAAATGTCTGGTCTGTTTTTATTCTTTTTTCCTTCTTTTTTCTTTCCACTGCCTCTTTATTTGTTTTCTTTTAGTTTGAACATTCATTTATTTAAACTGACTTCACTGACAGCAATAGAATGACTGTCACTGAGCTACTGAGTTTAGTAATTTGGGTCAGGACCAAATATACCTGTTTCTGATAGTAAAAGGAATGATGAGGGTGATAATGAAACTTTCAGCAAAGCTCCTCTGATTGTGGCCAAAGTATTCCTTAGGTAATGAGCTTCAGTGGTAGCAAATTTCCTATACTGATACTAGCTGTGCCAAAAAGTTCCTACCTGCATCATAGCATGGGTAGGAGAAGATCCCATGGGACATGCTCACCAACTTCTTTTCGACATGTGTTCAATTTCCTATGCTTTGTCTGTTAGCTTTCCCTGAAAGTGTAACTGGACGAAACCTTAAAGTGTCTGTTGTAAAACAGCTTTGGCTTAAGGTATTAGTGAAATGATAGGAGAGATTCTTGAAGTATTACTCATCGTACAGTAATCAAATGATACATATCCTGTGCTGGTTGGATGCACTGAGAGTTTCCAACAGTGGGAAGGAATTCTTCAGAGAATTGTTGGAAAATGAAACACTGCAAGGTTTTAAGCTAAAGTTTGATGTGTGTGAATGGAAGCAGCAGCTCAAGTCTGCCAGAATTACTTCTGCTTTCCTGATTTACAGCGAATGATCCACAGAAATGAAAGCAAGGGTGTGTTTCAGAAAGAAAAGTTTGAAAAACGTAGCTTTAGCTTATTGTTGTCTTTGGGCTTGTTTTCTATTTTGCTGTACACTTGGTATTACATCCATTTTTACTTTTGGTTTTTTTGGTTTTTTTTTCAGATTCCCAAGAAGGAAACTACAAGACAGAGGTCAACAGTAAACCCAGGAAGGAAAGGACAGCATTCACCAAGGAGCAAATCAGAGAGCTAGAAGCAGAATTTGCTCATCATAACTATTTGACCAGGCTGAGACGATATGAGATAGCAGTAAACCTTGACCTCACCGAAAGACAGGTACTGATGAAAAATAATGGACTTTAAATGCCTGCCCAATACATACCAGTGCTTAGTAGTTCCTCACAGTTAAGCTCTTGTTTATAATGCTAATATTTATGTTGATACATCAGATTGAATGTTTTTAGCAAAATTATATACATTTCTCTCTGCTATGAAAGTAATTTATACTTTTATATGTACCACTTACAGATTAATTTCATCTATTAGGCAGAGATGGAAGATAAAAGCACGAGTAATAGATCTGTTAGATGGGTGCATGTCTTTTCTAATCTGTCCACGCTGATGTCATTGAAAAGGGGTAGGTCCCAAACACTGTATGCACAAGTAGTTGGTTTTCCTACATGCAACAAATACGAGCATCTTGGTTCAGTCTATTAAGTATATGCAATGGCCATTAATGCAGAGTTTCTGAACATCCTGTTTCCAGATGGCAGCAAAAATGGGAACGCCAGCAAAACTGGGATACAGGCATTTTAAACCTCTTTATCTTACCCTGCTCTGTGAAAGCAGAGATGATGGAATTTCTTATCACTGTTATTGGTTTCCTGCTCACCAAACCCTGGTCCAGGAAACACTTCTGCATGTGCTTAAGTTTCATCATGCATGTTGTCACATTGATTTCTAATGGAAATATCCATGTTACACATGTATTAAAATATTTCAGGATCTCATCTCTACACACTAAATAGGTAGTGAAATCACATTTCAAATAATAATTACATCAATGTACACATTTTGAAAATGTGTTTTAGTGAAGTTTAGAACACGGACCTCAAGTACACAAAATTTGATGAAATATTTCCTACAGTTTTAATATTAAAATGGAAAGCTTTTTGACCACTGATAGTCATTCTTTTTTCAGGAATCAGTATTGCTTTAGATGCAATCAGTAAGATTAAGTAGGTAACGAAACAGTATAATGATTTGTGAAGTCTACATATAAGAAGATTTGCAATTTACTTGAGTTTCATTAACACCTGCTATAGGTATATATATCTAATCCAGAAAAAAATCCAGTCTTTTCTTAAAAAAATGAACTTTTACTCACAGAAGCAAATGCAACAGCTTTTTGCCTGGAAAATTTCTAGAAAATGGCTGTGCCTTCAAGCTTTTCAAGAAAAACAGAGCAATTTCTTGTTTGATTTGACCACATTGCCAGGTTTCACTGGGGTCATTTTCAGTTATTTAAGCACAGTAGTTACATTTGTGAAGCACATCATTTTGTATCAAACGATGGATAAAATTTTGCCTTTTTTCATTTCCACTGCCCATTCTATTTAGATTCACACCTGATTTTGACAGCTAAGGGGAGAAGGAATGAATTCTTGTCTTGGTCACAAAGGTACAGTCAGCATGAAACTGAACAATGATAAATAAATTTTAAAAAATATCTGCTGGACAATTTGACATGAATCAGTCAGCTGGATATATCCCTATATTTAATAATGGTGAATTTGGCCTATAATTTAAGTGTTCTCCCTAATAAATTCTATATTCTTTTATTCAAAGATCATGTTGAGTAGTACAAATAAATGAAGAGAGAGCTCGCTATCCTGAAGAAAATAGTTAATCTAAAAGCATTTAGGATACTGAAAAGGGACAGATAAACATCAAATACTGTTTCTGGAGAGGAAAAGGCAGCCCAGCTACTTAAGCACAGAGAATTTATTTAAGTCATGGCACTACTTGCTGTTCTCCAGCTGTCACAAAGCATCAGGTTTAAGCATTCTGCTGATTATTGTGATAATTTCTATAGAATTTTCATTAGTCTATTTAGTTATGTAATCTAGTCCTTCTCTGCTTCCCCAGATTACCACAGAGTGACAACTGAGCTCCTAGAGATAACTCCCTTCCTTTCTTCCTTCCTTCCTTCCTGCCTTCCTGCCTTCCTGCCTGCCTGCCTTGCTTCCTACCTTCTTGTTTAACACCACCTTAGAAAAGGAAAGCATTGAGATTTTTAGTTTGATAGAATCCAGTTCTGTATCTTCCCACAGTAAAATAGTCTGAGAAAAGGATAAGAAGAAACAAACAAAAAAAAAGCATAAAACCTGTATTGTTAGCCAAAAAAAAGAAAACTGAGGGGAAATTCTGGACATATTTTTCAGTTTCTGAATCATAATAAGCCAAGTAATGTTGTAAAGTAAAAATGTCTCCTTTAACCAAAATATATTGCTTTGATAGAAAAATGGTGTAAAGGACACAGATCTTGGTATGGGTTTCCATGGTATATGGCAGACTTCAGAAGCTGAATGCCATAACTCAAAAGACTTGGCTCTTCCTGCATACTTGTTTTACATCAGTATTCCTCCAGCGACTTAAAAATGTACTTCAGGGTGAGCGTGGTGTGACATTAATGTTTCTTTTCTCTCCTGTTAAGAGAGGGAACTCTCCTTCAGGACCTGTCTTTCCATCATTACCAAAATGAATCATTACCCTTGAGTGAGGTAACAGCACTTATTTTCATTCTTACTAGTGTTATTACTTCTTTCTAAACTAGCTGTCCCTACAGAAGAGATCATATTTGATACCTCGCTTAAACAGTACAAAAAAATTATCTAAAATATATTGACAAAATTATCTACCACACTCTCCACCCCCTTCCTGTGAGGTAGCATTTTTAGAAAATTGCTGGTTGCGGAACCATTTCTCTTTCTCTTTAGTATTTTCCCTCAAAGCTGCATTGCAGAAAATGCAATAGCTGACAGTTCCTTTGTTTGAAAGTAGTAGTAGTTCCTTTGTTTGAAATAAGTGAACACACAAATGATAGCCTTGATCTCATCAGTTGCTGTAGGCCTCTTGGTGTTGGGAGATTTCTTGATCTCTCATGAAACACTGAATTTGCATACAGAGAATTGAAACTTGCTTGAGATAGCACAACGGCAAAAAAGTAGTGGTGGCTATTGGGTGAACTGCTAATGTATCTGAAAATAGGTTTGAGAGCAGACCTAACCCATGATGGAATTATTTGTTTAGCATTATTTTTTTCATTAAGATTTAAAAAAATGACAAGTGTATTATTCAGAGACAGAAAAACAAAATAATCTGAGGAAAGTATTGTTGGGTCATCCTAAAGCTACAACTTTCAATTGTTTCCCAAGATGTGAGATAAATCATGGAGCCTATTATCTTAAAAAATCTCTGTCTTCCTCTTGACTATAGTGATAATTTCTACCACCCGTCACAGATTAAAAGAGGTACTGACCAACTAACACTTCGTAATTACCTTTCCGGCATTTAAACAAGCTGCAGAAAAAACATATGTCTAACCATATTTAAAAAGCTATATAAGGGTATTAAAGCTTTCTGCAGTCATCAAAGTAAGGCTTCATTTGACTTTTGAAATAATTTACAAGATCAGTTCAAACATAAACGACTCATGGAAGGCCATTTCACAAAAAAGAATAATGAAAAAAGGTCCCTAACAACATATGGCTCAGGAGAAGGAAGTAATCCTCTCATTCCCTAAAAAGGAAACCTGAGTTACAAGACAGGAGGATGAAATGAAATAAGTGCCTCAATTGCCTAGATATTAAGAGTGCACTTTGAGAGCATTATAAGCACATCTGGTGGTAGGATGGCTCTATTATGGTATTGTAAGTATTCCAGAAATATAGGTACATATAATTCTTGCTCCCTCTCCTATAGAGTGCACTCACAATCCCAGATCAGGCAGCACTTAATAATTTTCAGCTGGCAGGCCTCTATTATATTTTGAAGAGCTAGTTAGACTAAAAACTATCTGAGCTCCCTAGATATTTGTAACCTTGACAAGCGCATTCTTGGCTTTTTTGTACCTCCAGATAAACTTGGAGAAGGTTCCATGTAGACTTTTTAATATCTCACTGTGGGATGAGGGGAGGAAGCAGCTGCAGTGGGGTATCAGAGGAGTGGCAAAATGGACATTTTTATGGAGTTGATCTTGCCAAATATAGAAAGAGTAGGAGATCTTTCCGTCTCGCAAGATCTTTTTGCATGGAGCTAATCAAAAGAGTAATGATGCAGTTCTTCAGGCTAGCTAAGGTTACCGGAATAAACACTCCAAATATGTGATGCTTCAGTTTGCCAACATAAACGGAAAATCCCACCTAGTCAGATTAAATTCTGCTGATGGCAACAAGAGGTTTATTTCTTCTCAACTTTAATTTCCAATATCTGCCTAGAAGCTACCAATCATTTATAAAAGGCCTAAAGCCATTGATTTTGCATAGGCAAAGGACAAAATTTTGTCCAAGGGAAGAATGCTTTTGTATCAAGTGTTTGACTTCCATGCATATGGTACCAACATGGAATGAGTCACAAAGAAAGAAGCCTTTGTGATGCTTTTTCTGCCAGAAATGGAAGCAAGCAGCACTATTATTTAAATTATACTTTGGTATAGTACCATAACTCACACTGTAGCACTGCATTGCTAAGACCATACAAATACTACATGAAGTTTACCATTAGAAAATTTTTTTTCCAGACCTGGTTACCTCAAAGCTTCATCACACATGACTTGATTAAAATACTTCTCAGCATTACAAAGGTCCACGGAGGCTAATCACTGCATTTTTTAGACTTCACTGGTAAGGTAAGAGTGACTTCACTTGGTCACCCAGGCAAGAAAATAGGGAGTTCAATATTCCTCCATCATGTTTGTTCTGCACAGCCTCTGGAAGTATAAATGTCTCTTCATGCATTACATGGCACAACTCGTTTTCTACTTTAGGAAGCTAGTTTTCTGAGGTTAGGTGCTGAATAGTTTCAAACAAAAATCAAACAAAATCAAACAGTTTTGATAGGACAGGCTTGACCATATCTGTCTGTCAGGCTGTCATATCTTCTTTGAAAGGCAGATGCTCATTCCACACTTCCACTTGTTAAGCACACTCTATCCTATAATAATGAGTTTGTGTGGCTTGAAATCCTTTAGATTTTTTGTTTATTTAAAGTAACACTCTTAATAAAATAAAACTTTGATATTTGTCTTGAGAAATATAAATGCCTGCAGTAAGGCTTACTGTGCTACCTCTCTTCTTTCTCAGGAAAGAATGCAGATAGAAAACTTAGCTATAATTTGTGCATAATTTAGATTTGTACAATTAGTTTTAAAAAATCACATGGCAAAAATTCAATCAGCATATTTAATTTGCAGTATTGATTGAATTCAAACAGGCAATTCATATGCAAAGATCCAAGAATTTCAAGCTGTTAGTTGTGAATCGACCCACCTGCAGAGAAATCCCATGAGGTACTGGGTGGGGAGAAACCTCTGCCTGTGCCAAGAAGAATATGTGATATAGACAGGAATATTAGCAGCTCATACAGCTGCTTTTACAAAGTGTGTGAGGCACTGCCATTACCTACCCCTGCTTTCTTAGACTTGAGAAAGCTGTGGCTTCTTCTGCCACCTGTTTAGCAAGAGAGTGCTAAACTTGTCACTTAAATTCGTCATTTCTAGTCACTTAAAGAAATAGAAGAAATCAGTGGAGAATCAATGATTTTGGAGAGTTAAAAATGAACACGTAGAATAAAGGAGATTTTTTTATGCAGGACATTGAGAAATGCTGATCTGTGCAAAGTGATGCACACTACAATTTTTTTTATCATGAAGTAAAATACATGTGAGTAATTCATGGAGGTAAATGGCTACACAAAGAAGAGGTAAGTTTAGCTAAAGATCATCTTCCCCACAAATTAGTTTTCCATTTGTTTAATTTGTAGATTTGTAATCACACAAACATAGAATCATAGAATTGTTTGGGTTAGAGTACTTAAAGATCATCTAGTTCCAACTGCCCTGCCATGGGCAGGGAACATTTCACTGACCAAGTTGCTCAGATCCTCATCCATTCCAGTCCTGAAGACTTGCAGGGATGGAGAGTTTACAACCTCTCTGGGCAACCTCACCCCCACAGTAGACAATTTCTTCCTAATATCTAATCTAAACCTACCTTTCTTCATCTTAAAGCCATTCCCCATTGTCCTACCACTATATGCCCTTATCAAAAGTCCCTCTCCATCCTTGTAAGCTCCCTTTAGGTACTATACATACGTAAAGAAATGGATGAAAGTAGGCTCTAAAAAGATGTACTACAGGAGAATAAGGTAGAGGGAGTTTTAGCAGCAGCCCCACAGATTGCCTTTCTTTGCCTTTAAGCAAAAAAAAAGAAGACTAGTTTTGCAAAAAAAAAGGAAGACTAATTTTACAAAAAAAATACATCCTTAGATTAAGTAAAACAAGTCAGTAGGAGGAAGGTACCTGAAATAGTGTACATCTTTCTGCTTAAGGTATGTTAACTGCAAAATCTGCTTTGGAGAGGTTTTTATTCAGGAGGTTTAGCTGTTTGATCATTAAATCAATTTTGAAGACCATTGGGGGAGAAGGCGACTGTTCTTTGGATGGAGTAGAGGGAGATAAACTGAGTGCTCCCAAAGATTTCTGAAACTGGAATGAAGTACTGCTGTCACTGCTGTCCTCTGAAATACAATCTCTATTCCATCCCTGTTCAAACGTGGGAGGTAGAAAGGAGAATGTATCACCTAAGCAGTACCAAAATCTCAACTGACTTTTATGTAACGATAAACCAGAACTCACTCCTACACCTTCCTGGGTGCCAAAAGCTCCAGCTGTCCTTTGTGCACCTGCCAAAACCTCCCCTTTTTCTCAACAGCTGCTGCAAACAGCATTGTACACATTCAGTGCAAAGTTTTGTAATGTAACACGGAGCAGATAATTTTAAATAAGTGAGCAGGTGACTCAAGTAATTTTAATCACAAGGTTCTGGTACCACTCATTAATTTCCAAAGATAAGTCAATTTTCTTCAAGTGGTGGATTTTAGAAATATTTTATAATAACTAAGAAGACATTTAATACTAAGATTTATTTAAACTAGTTTTAATCTCTAAAATATATTTGAGGTTTTTATGAGAATTTCTTTGGAATAGAAAATGGAATTCCTTCAAGTCATATTCTATGAACACATATTTTTTGTAGGTTGTACATTTCTATTTACTTCTATAAGTTTCTGAATAAACTATCGTCAAAATACTAACTCTATACATGCAAAACAGGTAAGCCTCAGCTGTATAACACCAGGGATTTCTGTAAAGTTCAGGAGTTTGACTTTCCTTAAAACTTGGCAGCATAAATATACTATCTAAAAATAACAGGAATGTTTTCAAGGCCAAAGAAAGTTTAGAAGTAAACCTCATTTTTTTTCTAATTTCAAAAACTCAGGGTTATTTTTTGTTATTCATATGTTTGTCTGTATTAGAGGAAAGTAAATGGAAAGATTTAAAAATAATAAAAGCAAAAGAAAAAGGATGGCGGCTGACCAAGAGAATGCTTTAAAGGCTTGATGCTTTGGGCTTCATGACATATCATTTAGGTATATTAAAACATGGAATTTGGGCTACTGACTGCAAAGACTCTTGCTTAGAAATATGGATCCCTTAAAGCAAAAGAACAGTTACAACTGGCACAGCACTCTTGTTCCTAATTTTTAAGGCTCTCTAGATATCAGGCCTCAAATTTTAATCTTATTTGGGACCCATGCCACTAAAACCTGGAATACAAAACCTCATATTAGAAAAGAATCTTTCATTTCCAGAAAATAGCTTTTATAAAAGAAAGTATGTTTTCTTAAAAGAATAAAGGGAGCAGATAGTGCAACTAAGGTAGTTTGAATTCAGTCATTAATTTTTCAGCCAACTATTCTTAAAGTTAACATGACTCAAACGCTCTGCTGAAGAAGGAGCATTAAATCAGAAGTTTAGGAAATATTTACATTTTTAATCAAAAGGATTTGTTGATGTCCACATCAGGAAGTTATATTAAAGATACACATACAACACAGCACATCATGTGGCCCTTAAGGCGACTAAGTACCTATATATCATAAGTATGTAATAATCTTGGCAATGTAGACACTAATAATGTCAACCTCCTTGTTTTGACTCCCCTCCTATGATTCATACAGAGCAGACCTTAAAATAAATTGGTCACAGCAAAAACATTTATCTCGCATATCAGGAGATGCGCGATGAGAAATAATTTACTTGTATCTTAACAGTCTAATCATCAGATGTGGAGATGCAGATGCTAAACAACTTGTTGACTAAGGGAAAAGAAACAGGGCTTTCGTGCCAGTAAGCAGATGTGCTCAATAGACTGGCTCATTTAGAAACAGCTGTTAATGCTACCATCATCTTTAATATAGCTCGTTTCCTGCCACTTCCTTTGTTTTCTGTGCATACATCTGCTTGTTCTATACAGTCAAGTTGTGCTAGTCAAAGGGTGGACAAGAGGGAGTGCATTTCCATAAACAGTAGGCAATCAGGACCTGATTCTGGGAGGTGGTGAGCACACTAAGACCCTGTTAGAGCTAACTTAGCCTTGAAAAATAATATTAAAGCTTTGTAAATCTTATTAAGTTTGTCACAATAGATCTTTAAGCTTCTTTAAAGGATATAATTTTTTGCAAAAGTTGTGAATGCCACTACTAATTCTTCCACTGGGGGAAATTTCAAAAAATTTTCAAGTTCACTTCAGTAAGGATTTTTTTTCTCTCTCTTTCATTTTTATTTTAATTTTTCTTTATTTTCTTTCATTCATTCAGTCACTCTCTGTCCCTCTTGATCTATTCTATTCTATTCTATTCTATTCTATTCTATTCTATTCTATTCTATTCTATTCTATTCTACTTCTTTTATTTTCTGTCTTATTTCTTTGTCCTCTCTACTTTATGTTTCTCAGGGTGTTTTGTTTTCATTCATGTTTTATGCAAGACCTGAGAGATTTATATGAGTTGTGTGTTTAAAAAGCATGTTTTTTCGTGAACCAAAATAAATTGATGCTCTGAATTACTTCACACAAGGTTTGCTTCACTTCCTTTCCATTACTAAAATATCGATGGATCACGTATCAGTAACAATTATACCTTCTATAACTGACTCTTCAGCTCCAAAGGAAGTTCAGAATTCCAACATCTAAATTTGATCTCTAGAGGAAATAACAAGTGAAGTACCTGTCTCATATTATTAGCACATGAGCATTAAAGTCTTCATTTAGAGTCTATTGAGCTGTATGAAAAAACTCACATTGACATTAGTATACTTTGAATCAGATCAAAAGTGGACGTCAATACTTTATAATGGAGGACATAAAGAAATATATATTAAAAATATTTTGAATATGTATAATGCATTCCCTTATATAAGAGCCCTGCAGTACAATAACACAGGAAATGGCATCAAAATAAACTCAGTATTTTCAGTGATAAAGTTCACTATAAATAATTTCTAGCTTTTAAGAATAATCTTTGACATATCAAAAAGGCTGTTGCTTATTTTACATTCTATAAGTAAATCTGATGCAGTTTATTTAAGTTAATAAATAAAAAAAAAAAAAAGCCTCTTTTTTTCTTTTTAACATTGTTACCATTTTCTCTTCATGGGAGGGCTATATGTCCCTCAGAAGTTTGTTTCCTCCTACAAGGTTGTCAGGGTTACTGTCTCCCTTCTACACTCAAAAGAGTGCATGCAAAGGCAGCTGGAGTAATTTCAGCCCAACTTTCCCCAAATGCCATTTTTCCCATACAATGGATCACATGCAAGACATAGTGTTGTATGCTGGATCCTTGGAGGAATATGCAAATGTATCTTGTGCTTATTCTTGAGAAGGGAAGTCATCATCCCTTAACTGATTTATATCAATTAATATGCAGATACTGACCTCTACTAATCCCTGGTGGAGGCACTTTAAGACATGATTTTACGAGCTAATCTGAAGGTTGGTGATCTCACTGAAGTACTCCCTGGCCTGGATTCAGCTACTCATTACCTGGAAGTTGGTATCAGTCTTTTGGGTTTAATGCTCAAGGAGACAGACTGCTCTCAACTCTGCTGTGTGAAGTGGCCTGAATCATAACAAGCAGAACCAAAATGTATTGCCATAAAAAATGAAAACCATGATGTATTAAATTACAATAGAAAACAGTAAAAAAATGTCAGCCCAGAAGATGTGAGAATTAGTTTTGTCTGTGAGACAACAGAAATTAGCACCTGTAACAGAAGCCAAGCAGTAATCATCCTGTTCACTCCTGCCCCATCCAGGACAATGTCTGACTGGTCATTAGCTTCAGTTTCTCAAGTATCCACAAATGAACTGACCTCATCCAGGCAGCCTGGATGCCTCCTGTTCCAGTAAGTTAAAGTAGGCTGCATCCAGGCTGTGCACTGAAACTTTTACTTCAAATACATCATTGTAATTTTTCTTGAAACCATGTTTTCTATACATTATTACTCTGTTCTAGGTTTTGAGTGCTGTGAATTATTCTGTGAATGTTCAAGGACATAAAAAAATCCAGAGAATTGCTTGGACCTTTTAACAATTACTCCAATCATGTAATTTCTTCTTACCAAAGAAAATTCTCTTGGCCCTTATTTCATAAGAAGTGGGATAATATCCTATGATAATGGGTCCAATCCAAAGTGTATTATTTTTGATGTTTAGATTATGATTGCGGCTCCATATACTGCACTATCTGGCACAAGTAGAGCAGTGCCTTTTGCAAGGGAAATTTCACTGTTTAAAAAAAAACCACCAAAAAACAAAACAACATTTTCACTTCTCCCAGAAAGCTGCCAATGCTGTACCCTTTTGAAGACGTTGTTTCCATGGACACTTCTGATACCAGTCCTGAGTATGGTAATTTCCAACATCACAGCAGCCAGTAATAAATACCTTCCCTCTTACGCTTATTTCACTTTGCAAGTTAGATTTTTTTGGCTCTGATGAGTTGACTAGGGGAAAAGATGTGCTGTGCTTTAAGGCTCTTAACTAACCTGGAATCATTTTGCTTTGTTCCCAAGTGATTTGCTTTAACAGCTCACTTTGGCTTTAACAGGAATATAGGGTATTAAAAAAATAAATAACCTCTCTTCCTTCCTATATGCATTTACAAAGATAGTGATGCTATCTATCAGTTCAATTGTAGTAAAATTTTAATGTAAAATTCAAAGCGATAGTAAAGGTTAAAAACTGTGAGGTTTCCTGGATGTGTAAGACAGATTCAGCAAAACAGCATTTTTGTGGCTCTATTACTCATGTTGTACAATATGTCCTGCTGTGCCTGTTGTTTGCTGATTCTTTCAAAACTCTGAAACACATTCTGCTAAACACAGCAGAGGATATACCAGCATTGCAAGCTTTCTTGCTTTTTTTCCAAGTTAAATGTTGCAGGCATTGTTTATTTTTCTGTGGAACCTTCATCTGAAGAGCTGCACACACACAAGATTTTTCAGCAACATTAACTCTAAATTAATAAAACTGAACAATATTCTATTCATACTGTTCTCAGTGACAGTACTTGAAGCTGATCTGAAATCAGCCTTTAATCTGGTCTAATATATTTGACAGCTGCTATGCACAAATTTTTTTCTTTTCTTTTCTTTTGGTTATTGAAAAATATTGTGGTTTGCAGTGCAAATAATTTAGGTTTACTTTTCCCTCATATATTTCCATACAGAGATGGGGAAGAGGGGAAATGAGTTTCAGCTGGAGTAAAATCTTGGGGTTTAATGTGACTTAAACACAGATACATTTTTAATCTTCCATGTTATGAATTTCTCTTTCATTCTTATCTGAAATTATTTGATAATTTTGACTCAAATTTATAAATTCCATGCCTTGTTACTTTGGGGGTATTTATTTGTCTAAAAAATTTTGATTGCCTTTGAAAATCACAAAAACTTGAATATATTTGTGAAATAGACAGGGAAGTCTTAAGCTCTTGTAGTAAGGAACAGTCTTTCAGATATTCAGCAAGTTAAAAAAAAAAGGCACGTTTAAAGTGCTGCACCTGAAAATCATCACCGGCTTACAGAAACAAAGCAGAAAGCAATGCCAACTTTTCAGGCACGTTGTTTTGCAGAGTAACTACCCTCTGATGAAGAGTTTTCTCTTACTCAGTATGTATGTTCTTTTGCACAGTCCCTTGATGGGAAACATTTTGCTTTTGTTTGTCTCCCTGACAAACGGCATTAATACGTTTTTCAAGAGTATCTGATCTTTTTAATGTTTTCTAAAGGGCTTGGAGATGTTCCTACAGAACTATCTGTAGCAGATAGCCCAGCTGTCTTCTTAGAGTAACCCCTTTTCCTCCCTTGCAGTCATTATCCCCAGTGTCCACATCCTATCCAAAACTGAATTGCCTGATCTTCAGGGAAAGTTTGCTAAGCTCTTTAGCATCCAGACAGAAAGGCAAATCAGAAAAATACAATCCCCAAGTGCTGTGCTACAGGTAGAAAGTTCATTTTTACCTTCAGTGACCCCATCTTTATTTTCCTGTTTTGTCTTTCTCCTGTGAAGGTAAAAGTTTGGTTCCAGAACAGACGGATGAAGTGGAAGCGTGTAAAAGGGGGCCAGCAAGGGGCAGCAGCCCGGGAGAAGGAACTGGTGAATGTGAAAAAGGGCACGCTGCTCCCCTCTGAGCTCTCCGGCATCGGCGCCGCGGGGCTCCAGCACACGGGGGACTCACTAGCCAACGACGACAGCCACGACAGCGACCACAGCTCTGAGCACGCACACTTATGATACACAGAGAGTGCCCCAGCTCCGTTCTCAGGAAAGATGCTTTGCTGGCAAGCCTTACACAGGCATCGTTTACTTATGCAAGTGACTCTGGCAGTGATCTTTGAAGTTGTTATGGAAAATTCAGGCTTATTGTGTCTGCTTTTCTCGATTCTTAGATGGTTTACAGTAAGTGCCATGTCTTAAAGGTGCCTCAAGAGTGGAGAAGTGGAAGACAAACTTACTTTGAACATTCCAGATTTGTTTGTCGTTTTTATGACAGCGGGCAGGTATTTTTGCTTAAGCTTGCACTGAAAATTACATTGCTCTCAAAAGACGTTATATTCTGAAAACCACAGTGCCACAAAATCACTATCTAGTGGATAAGAAATGTATTTTAACTCTGTATATATTTACCTTACAGCATTTTCCTGTCTTCACTAATTTTTAGCAATGCATTCATATTAGCTGATGGCAATAGTCACTCATGACAATAAATGGCTTTTTGTCTCTATATCTTTGTTTTGTTTTTCCAAAGACATACAATACATGCAGATACTTTTGTTCAAGTAGAGAACAATACAATAGTGTCTGCTAGGACACATCCTTGTATGACAGACAAAACAAACCTTATGTTGCATTTACTATCAACTGCTGCTAATAGGGTATTATTAATTTTACCTAGCTCCTCAATTCTTCCTATCTTTTAACTGCAAAAAGTGATTTTTACGATCATAAGGATAGTCCAGTAACCTGCCAAAAATGTCATGTTCCACTTATGCTCAGTGGAAACTTTCTAAAGGATTATTCATTTCTACTTTGTCATAATTGAGTACATTGATAAATGCTGACACTGCAGAAATGTTGTTGCTTCATGTTTAGTTTGAAAAAACAGCAGATAAACTGAAAGTTAGTATCAACTGCTAACGTGGGTAGGAATCAAAATATGAAGGTAATTCTATATTGTGTCCCAGTGTAAAATCAAGACACATTTTCTGTTATAAGCTTTTGTGTACATACAGGCAAATACCAAACCCTAAAATTTAATGCAAACTATTGATTGTACTTTGTAAAGAAATATGTTTAATAAATAATCCTTTTTAAATAACTCTGATCTCTCTACAGTCATTTCATAGCACTCTAAAAGTGATTTTTGCCTAAGCAGCTCTGTTTCTTTTTGTGTCTTTTGGAACTTCATCTGGGGACAACACAAAGCTGTTTTCAAATTTAGGCTTTTAATCTTGGATAAACCTTCTACCTTGATCCGTTTGGGAAACTCTTTCCTTTAGCAGCAAAAATTTAACTAGCAGCTAATGATGCTTTCAGCCAAAACCAACAAGAGTCTGTTCAACCATTTTTTCCAGATTTAGAGCAAATGTAAAGGGTTATTTTGTTGAAGCTTGTGGAATTGGATGAAAGGGAATGAATATAAGGAAGGGATGCATACTTATATTAATCATGCCTTTACTCAATAAAGTTGTTTAGTAGAAAAACCTCAAAGCATCACCCCCAAAACTCAGAGATTAATTGGACTGGGTAGTGCAAAATAGAAGGAGATGAGTAAAAAAAAGAGGGAGCAAGAAATGTGCATATCCTAGCAAATACTTTTGAGCATCCACTGAAACTCTGCTACGTGGAGCAGTAGGGCATCATGAAAGTTAAATGCAATCAAGAAATCTGTGTCTATTTTCCAAATCCTTTCCACTGTAACTTTGATCTTTCGAGTACATTAACTGTTGTCATGACCATTTTAGTTTAAAATATCCCAGCAATGGGTAATTAATTTCTTAAAAGACTTCAGAGCATTTTATTGATTACAGCAGTTAAGGGGCTTTGCATTTTTTTCTCAGTTCTTTTTCAAATGCCTTTGTCATACAAAAGTGTTGAGAACAGGAATGGGATACGAGAAGTAAGCTAACTATTGTGAACACTTGATATTTTTGATTTTATATCTGGATGGGAAAGGCTTTTTGGGTTTTACAGGGATTATCAGAACAGAAAAAACTTACAATTATTCATACTAAAGCTTTTTACTCTTGGCTATTTTTTCCTCCCTCTGAAATATAACTGCATTTCAAAATGAAAAATTACTATGGAAAGCTGAAAATAAATATCGAATTTTCAAATAACACTTTTTAACCACAGAGATTTAGTCAAATATAATGTGACTTGATTTGCTATTAAAGAAGAGAGATGTCTTCCAAGTACTCTGTTGGCCAAAAATACCTTTCAAGGTTTGCAGAATTGTTTATTGCTGTCATTCACGAAAAAATTTACAACTGCAAACCAAGTTTGATCTGACACTTTATAAAACAAACGGAAGTGCTTTATTTACATTACGTGCAATGCACCAATGTGTTCCTACCTCAAGGCATTTTGTGAGGTGTGTTACTCTGTTAGTGGCACAGGGGTTGGACTGGGTTACTTGACATGGGGAAGTCAGCTTTTCCTGTTGAGAAAGATAGTATTTTTCCATTTTCCTAGTTTTTACTGAATTTGCTGAGTTTTAGAACATAGGTTAAAAAGAAAGAAAGGCGCAAATAGATTTACAGTGCTAGGAGATGTTTGTTGTTTTTTTGTGGGTTTTTTTGTTTGTTTGTTTGTTCGTTCTGTTTAGGTAAGTGAATGAATCTTTAAACAAAGGACCAAATGATGTAACTTTATATTACAGAACAAAATGACAACTAAAAAAATGAAATGTTCCCATGCTTTAAAAGAAGGTCAGATTTTGAAGATGGCTGTAAGGTGCTAACCCTAATTTCTCAGATTACTTAAAGACCTCTGGTGGCTTTAAACAACTGTTAGTTGGTACACCATTGGTGTGCACACCATGGTGCAGAGAGCCTACACTTGCAGCAATTGAACCTATGAAATCTAGGCGCAGTGATCCTACTATGTGATTCCTACTACGGTCTTGAAGGAATTTCCTTGCATGCTCAGCCCCACAGAAATACAGACATGCTTCTTCCAGATTTCAGCTAGCTCGAATTCAAGTCACGTAGAGCAGCAACAAATGCCCCATGCTTTAGCACCTCTTTGCGGGTTAGAGGGTGTGCTCAGGACTCATCAATGCAGATGGTATCTCATCTTCTTCCGAATACTCCAGTTAACCAAGAACCTTCTTATGGAAGCTCCTGGGATCAACCATGTGCAGTAAAATGCTATGACTTTGTATCAAAGTTGTAACACAATTTTGTTGCTGAAAACAGACATGGATAAAGGCATTTGAACCATAATTCAAGGGTTCGCTTTATCTTGGTTGTTTTATATCTGTCTGCAGACTGTTAAGTCTTCTACCAGTCTAGCCATGTGGTATAGCTAAGACTTTACCATTTAACACATGGACAAAATCAAGGCCTAAGACTGTGACTTGTGCAAGTGCTTGGTTATAGAGTGAAATGTGACTGTGATGAAACCTAGTCAGGTTGGTTTATCTTTATTATTTTCTATTATTAAATAGTGCATAATTACTTTCCATGACTTATTGTCAATGAATCCAGCTTCTGATGAATAATGAGGTTTTTGAGTTACCACAATTTTGATATTGTATTTCTCCTGAGTCAACCTCTCTGTGATGTTCTGTTGGTGTGTCGCTCAGCCAGATACAAAAATGTACTCAGGAAACATATACAGAAAATACAATTGACTGTAAAAAGACAGTGATGTTTGACAGTTTAATTTTCAACATGATGGATGATAAGAATTCTTTTTTCTCAGGTACAAAGCTATATATTAATTACAGGGTTTCTTTCTCCTTCTTTATGACTGTTGGGTTCGTATTTCATGATTTTGTTTACTTTAGCTTCATTATTTTAGATTTATTTTGACAATTGCAGTTCGAGAGATATTGTTAAAATAATACCATTGCAAGGTGGCTGAATTTATTTAACCACATGCTTTTCTTGACTTTTCATTGGATCCAAAAGTAGCCAGAAAAAAGGGAGCACAAGAAGAGATTCTACACCTGTATCTTTCCACCATAGGCCAAGTTTCAAGGTAGTTTACGTTTCCTGCTTTCTTAAGTGAAAGTTCTGACTGTTGCAATAATATTATTTGAACAAATAAAGAAAGAAACACCATTAGGACATGGACTCTTAGTAGCTATGAGGAGACATATAAATTAGGGACAAAATGTCAGCTTGAGCCTTCACTTAGAATTTCCTGGCTTCAGTCAGTTGGTGTCTCTTGGGTGAGCTTGTATTTAAGAGAGTACATGCAGTATTTAAGATCAACTACAAGATTCAAGAAATTTTAAAGAATAACATTTAACTAATTACTAACTGTAATTTAATACTATGTAATGTGTGTGGATTGAAAAGGAGAATTCACTATACAACCTGATGTCTATACTCATTTAAAAAAGGCAACATAGCAGATAACTGGCAGTACCTGGCATAGGGCTTCAGTAGTGATGGACATTATAACCTCAGATTAATAATGACTCACTGGAGCTCATTTGCTTTTATATATTTCTTTCCATTTTAATTTTAAGCCCATGGTCTTTTGGCATCATTTACAGCTGAAAGCTGTGGTGTAGGAATCAGTTTCAATGTAATTGAGGGCCCCTGGCTGTTAGTCAGGGCCTCCATATGGCATAACAAGAGGTTATCACATTCATCTGTAAAAACTGCTAATGTCTTAGCAGTTTCTCAGTCCTTTATTACCTCTGTCCAAGTCGTGCACGCAGGACTATCACCTGACCAGTAGACTTGGTTGAGATCAATAAACAGAGAAGACTCCACAAAGCATTGTAAATGAAGAGTTTGTTAAATAGTAGTTGTCATAGAAAATAACCATAGTTCCTTTTTTTTTCTTTTTTTTCCCCCAGCTTTTTTTTCCCCCTAGTTTTCCCTTTAGGAAAACTCCAAAGATTTTAAAAGAAAGGGCACTCAAGAAATTTGTACTGGCCATCTTGTATGACAGATCACATAAGCTTTGTGGGATTAGATTCAGGGCTCTAGTAAATGTCCTGCGACGGTTATTTATTTTTAAATATAATTTGTTCCTTGAATGCCTTCCATGACAACCTATTCCAACTCTTATAGCCCTCACTCCTTCCCTTAAAGGGATTCACAAAAAAAGAGCAAATATGTGGTTCTTCACAGAAGAATTGAACAATATAGTTAAGATAAGGTATAAGAATGTGATTAAATAATTAAAGGATATTAAATAATTACTAAAAAGGTACTAGTTCTGTTCACAGGATTAACTGACAGGAATAAAGTGTGTTGCCACATTCCTGTTCTTTCCATAAATGATTTTTTTATTCCTGTTTGTAATTCGTGAACTAAAAATGTTAGAAATCTTTGTGTGTTATGTTTATCAAGACTATATATTCAAATTCAAATATTTAATTCTGTTGTCTAATAGAATAAGATTACTAACTCACAGTTTGAAATCTCTCAAGAAAAAAAAATTGGACACAAGTACGTTTCTCCTAATTTTTGGATTATTTTTTGGCAAATTTTGAAGATCTAGCAGCTGTTAAGAGAAATTTTGTAAAATGTTATTTACATTGGTGACCAACAAATTAATGAGATTTACTCATCCTTTAAGTAAACATCACAATAATTGATTTCCATAGGAACTTTATTTTCTCATAACCACATGATAATATAATGAAATTTGTATTACAAAAAAGCATGCTCCAAAACAATATGAAGCAATTAATGTGGCCGATATCTGCAGGAATAGTTTAGTATTTAGGGACAGATTCTCATCCCTAGTGTCACCATAAACATATAGACACTGTATATGTAACTTATGTTTGCTTATGGACTTTGGGTTTTTAGAAATATGTCTATTCCGAATGCTTACCACATTATTTGCCAAGAAAGTCACATGCACAGCTGAGAAAATACTGAAATGGGCATTTGCCCAAATTAAAAATGTATCTTGAAAAGTGCGCTTGGAAAAATTTTATGAAATCACCACAGAAATGCATTTAAGGGGGTAAAACCTACCGGGGAGAAAAAAGCTCCAAAATTTGGAATTACAACACAGAGTAAATAATTTTGTTTACATATTTATATAATTCTTATGTAGATACCTATTCACTGGAACTATGGAAATAAAATACACAACTTTCTTTCATAAGTGATACTAAGTACAACGTAGAGCTGTCACTTTTATAATTTTAGCATATTTGTGTAAGACATTTGATTCTGATGACAATATTATGATGAGATCTCAGGATTCCTTTTACCTGGAATATTTGTGCAAGAAGTAAAGGTTCTTCTAAGGCAGCAAAGGACCTCATCTGAAGCCTATAGATGGCAATGGAAAGATTATGATTGATTTCGCAAGGATTTGGACTTAGCCCAAAGTACACATGAAAGTTCGTACAAATCAGTGAACAGTCCAGGATTAAGACATTAGCCAATAATTTCCAAAGTGACTGTTGACTTTGTGCCTCCATTATGACACACAGTATCCTGATTTCAACAAAGTTTTGAGTATACAGTGAAAATTAGGACCACTTTATTGAAATGTGAGTTGAGAACCCCATATTATGCGGTTATGAAAATTCTCTTCTTGGTTCTAACAGGAGTCATAATGCAGGATTTGCATAGCTGGCAAATCATCACATTATGTTATTAAATTGTAGGTTTCATAAGCAATATGAAAGAATCTTGCTTTGCTGCTTTCATTCTGCAATTTGTGGTATTAGTAGATAAGAAAAATAAAGTGCATTATATAGAAAGGTAGATTTGAACAGATGTTCCCAAATGGTGTGGGGGGTAGGGGTGGGAGGAAGGTAAAACTTTCCTTCCATTCAGATGTCTGTCTTGAATTTCTCACAGTTTTTGCAGACAGTTTGGCTCACTTCCAACATACATCGTTGCCTGTCTGGTATGAAAAATGCCATCTGTGGTGTATGGAAGTTCTTTCTTTAAAAGTGGCCTGCTAATTATTCTTCAGGCAGGTGTTGCTAAAGTGAAGTCAGGTGTCAAGCATAGCATAAACTTTAAATTGACTAAAATTGCTCTGTTCTTCTATGCTGTTCTTTCCCAAAAGAATAGAATTGAGAGAAAAGAGAGAATTGAAATGTTGGTTGATATGCATTGAGATGACTCATGCAGCAGTATATATTGTGTTGACACTTTAGAAGTTAAAGGATGTGGGTTGAATGAAGTGTATAAATTTTCCAAAACAAATGTCCTCCCGATTCTTACAAACTGACTTGCTGGTCCTTTACACTTGCATTGCTATGTTGCAAAATGTTAAAAATCCTGATGCTCTCAGAAGTTTCAAACAGGGTGGTGGAAAGAATTTCCTTCTGTGCTCTGAAAGACTGGGAAAGCTGTTTGATGAAAAGAGTGTGGAAGATGGCTGTTTTGTGTGAATGACACCTGCAAATTCTCACCTACGTTCACTCTCCAAATCACTCATGCCTTAAAGCTTTTTGAAGATTAATAGGTTGGTTAATGGGCCAGAATCAACACATGAGGGCTGCAGGCAGCCATTCAGCTGATCCATGAGCCCCAGCTCCCAGGATAAGCACTGCTGCTGCCTCTCATTTGCAGCAGTTAGTGTGCTGCTCTGTTCCTTACATGACATCAGCCCTCCCAACTGAAGATGAAAACTCACCACACTGAGCCAGATGTTACAACACTTCTCCCTCCCCAACAGATGAGTGTTGTTAGGAGGTGAGGGATTACCAGCATAAATGCAAGACTTCCTATTTTCTATGCAGTTTTCAGAAGATTTTTTGAATAAACAGTCCTTTTACTATTTGTAATCTTGGTGTTCAGAATGACGTACATTGTTAGTGGTTTAAAAAATGAGGATGAGGAAAGCACAGGCACATTTACTCCTTTTGACAGTAAGACTTTGCATTGTTTGCTTTATCAGTGATGAAAGTAATCCAACTTTCTCTCCCGCCTTAAGCAGACCCTTGACAAAATATTTACAATAGATTGATGTGATGCTGAGATAAAGAGCAGTCCTGTAAGTAACTGAGAATGTAGTGCTGCTACAATTTTGATCAATCCTGAAACATCTGGATGATTTTGAACTACTAGTCTTCTACTATGAAGAACAGTTTTACTTCCATAAGGACTTCCTCTCGTGTTTTCAATATCAGGCTTAGCCTCTAACAGCCTTAGCATATTGCGATAATGAGATGTACACAAAGCACTGGCATGCAGCATTACTGAGATGATTTCCTTTTTGGCTCAGCCAGATTCCTGTTAAAAGTTATACGGACTCTTAAGAGACTAACAAAAGAAGAATTAAAGATCCAGCAATGGCACGAAGATAAGCCTGATGAAGCTAGAGTTAGGCTCTCATGAAATTAAAAGCAGATTTTGTATGAATACATTTATGAAATATACCATTGCAATTTCATTACACAACAAAGCCACAAAGCCCTAAAGCCTTTTTTTGGCCCAGGTTGAATACCTATCAAAATCTCAGTATTGCTTTGTAGAGTGGGTTCTTCATTAGCATTCTTCACTGCAGAATAGGGGCTTGGATGAACATATTCCAATTAGAAAAAAAGGAAAACAAAGCTGAAATCTGTGCTGAAATTGTTTCTCTGCTGTATTGCATTAATGGTTAAATCCCATCTCATACCTGTTCACAACACAGATTAAATGAGGATGAAGCCATACATTTGTGATCAAACCCATCCTACAACAGGATTTTAAATTATTTTGAGAATAGAGCATTTGATAGTTCAACACAAAGATTTATTTTCATTCTAGAAGGAGACTATAGTCTCCCAACACATTTGCAAATATGTGCAAACACCTTCCACTGCCTCACAATAGCATAAAATCACAACGTTTTAAAAAAGGGCTTCTTCACTGAACACTCTTTAAGGAGTCAACTTTGATGAGTCTGATAAAATTCTGACGACAAAGGCAGATACAAGTTTCTTAGAAATTTTGCCAGCAAAAGATTATATTTTCATCATGATAATTGAATTGGCATCTAAGGAATGATCTTGAAAGGTATACGCAGCTTTAAGCAAACCATAGGCACCTCTTATCTGTGCTTTTGCCTATCACTGCTGTGCAGCCCTTTCTGAGGAAAAACTTCACAGCTGTATAACAAGTCAGAGAATGGCAATGGAAGAAGTCAGCATGAATGATGATTTATCTACCTGCAACTGCACGTTGTTAGAATGCTAGTTGCATATTTCATTTTTTGTTCCAATTAGGAAATTGATAAAATTTTGCGCTGTCTCCACAGTATTGCAGTGGTTTAAGCATCCTGCATAGGTGTGATTCAGAAAAACAAAATCGGATTAAGTACTTACGTGAGAAATGGAGCAATTCAGAGAATTTCAGTTGCCCAAAACAACCAAGAAAAATATTGTATAGATCATTGCCCCTATATTTTTAAAAAAATAAATGAAACTCAGCTTCTGAAACACCAGCTGGCATAATCAAACACATTATTAATATAATACTGTCAGTAAAACGAGATCCCTATGAAAAACAACCAACCAACCAACCAACCAAACCAAAAACCAAACCAAACCAAACAAAAAAAAAAAAAAAGGAAAAAAGGGAAAGATTCCTTTAAGAAGCCTTTCAGTTGGCAGTTTCGTTTGCTCCTTACACTGGAGCAAAATCTGAGGTTTGTTCAGTTAAAAAAAGCTGAAAAATTATAAAAAGCAAAAAAGTGTTGTGAACTAAATTGGAGACTTAGATTTACATGTTTCAATTTCCTTTAGCTTTGTGGTAACACCTGGACTCAGATGGCACACCCATGTTCAGTGGAACTTTCAAAATGTACCTGACGTTAATATTAACTTTCTCCTCTGAATTCTGAAGACTTGATAGAGGTAAGCCTGTGTTTATTCTCAGTTTCCTGCTTCCTATTTCTTCCACTCACTGTCAATTTCAAAGACATCCCTAGCCATGGCCCAAAGTAAAGGACTAAGGCTACAAAAGTGGCTAAAACATGTCAACAGCAGTTTTACTGATGGAGAACCATGGTCTAAAATCTTCACACATTTACAGGTAACCATAGTAAGTTGAGAGGTCAATGTACATTTTTTTAAGGTGAACAATTTATTTTAAATATAATGTATTTAAAACATTTTATTGATTGATTTGGTTCAACTATTCAGATTATGGTAGATTTTGTAGTCTTTTAACTATGAACACATTCCTCAGGTACCTCATGAGTCCCTTAAAAGCTAAAGAGACGATTCATGTCAAAATTCTGGAGTTGATTCATTGCAAACCTGCTCTAAGTAGACAGAACTGACCTTAATAGTTGCATCTGGACTCTTGAAGATATTTTTCTAATTTTCCACTACTTTGTCTTCCAGTATCTTGAAAAACTGCCACAAAAAACCCACAAACCCCTAAGCATTCCCCGAAACACTATGCATAACAAATCTTACCATTCTGACTGGGCTTTGGCTCAGATGTTAAAACAGTAAGTGTGTCAGAACAGGTAAACAACACAGCAAGGAAAACCATACAAACATCTTGATCACAGCTGCTGTACAAGTTACTCTGCAACACAGGAAGGATTCCCCACAACTGAATATCAGGGAATACATTCCATACTTATGACACATGAATTTGAAGCCTATTTCATTCCCCGAACATAAAAAGAGATTAGAAACATTCATGAATATATGGGAACCTAGAATGAAGGAGGAAAAAGTAGGCATTCCCTAGGTGAATTTCGTAGTGGATAGTCTTTTTTCCCCTCAAAATTATGTGCATCCATAAAAGAAATTTCATATTGCTTTTCACTTACAGTCATCATATAAAAGAGAGGACAAAAAAAGCAAGCAAGAAAGCTTTTGCTACGGTAAAATGTGATATATATATTACCTGTAATTTGATTGATCATACTAATTTCAATCATTTGCTTTTATAAATAACTTCTATGGTAATTCTTGCTTTTCATATATTAAAGTGTGCACCGTGAAATGAACTTCAGGCTTGCAAAATGAAATTCACTCAAAAATTGAATACATTTATTTTTAACAGCCATTTGCAGCACTTATATATTACAGTAGTCTTTAATTAATTCATCATCTGCTACCTTGTACTCAGACCTCCAACTAGATTACTGGTCTAGATTTCAAATAGCCAAAAAGCTTTGGGGTATTAATGAATTTTCACTTGCTTGCTTTCCTTTAAGTTTTTTTTTTTTTCTTCTTTCTTTTTCTGCTAACAGTTATTTGCAGATTTTGGTGTATTTATTAATTAGTTTTACTCTTGTTTTAATTCTTTTTCAGTCCACATTTCAGCATTTAGTTCTTTCTGTAAGCTTCCAGGACCTTCTGGAGCTACAGCTTCAGCCAGTTACTTTCTGAAAGGAATCTTGTTGATTAAAAAATGCCTCCAGCTTCTGTCTGTATCTAATGGCTGATTAAGAAAGACTGTATTTAGGTCAGCAGGACTTAGCAGAGAACAGATATTTAGTTAGCAGATATTTGGGCTATTAAAGAGCCAGCTAAGCTGTGGAGAATGTGCTGGGAATGTCTCCAGGTAGGATGCAGTTGTACAATATTGCAAGGTTTAGTTCTCAACATGTGACATATAAATTACCTGGAGTATCAAAAGGACTGGAGCAGTGAAGCATGCCCTTATTCAGGTTTAGGGTGCAGGGAGCACCTGGTAATTCTTCTTGGGGTGGTCTCACAGTGGGAGGTGGGCTTTGGCACTGGGTCAAAGGAGTAGTAGGAGGATGTGTGTGACTGTGTGGCTTCAAGGGTGGCAGGCAGGAGATGGGCCATATTTTCACAGTGCCCCTGGAGCAGCATGAAACAAATAAAGGGGAGCAAGAGGCTACTTGTGGCTGAATGGTGGATGGAGGCCCTCTGGGTGGAGAAGGCTGTCAGCTTATGTCTCTGGGCAGCAGGAGAAAGGCACTTTCTGTGCCCTCAGACCTGAATTTGTGGTATTGATGGACTGACTTAAACATAAGGAAGGAGAACAGACCCTGCTAAACAGAAGCACAGAGGCAGCTGGGCCAGCAGTGAGCATTCACTCTGGAGTGGTAGGGGACAGTGGCTGCAGGCTCTCTGAGGGAGTGGGGAGCTGGCAGTGTCCATACAGACCTACTGGCACAGGAGGCTTGTTGCCTGCCAGAGGCCCTGGTAAATTATTCCTTGGAAGAAAAGGGGATTTCCACCTTTCCAAAAGTGTTCTACTGCCTTTGGTAGCTAAGCTTTGTAGTCTTTTTTATTTTATTCAAACACATTAATTGAACTCAGTGTTTATAAATCACTGTAATTTATTTAAAGGAGTCATCCACAGAAAACAATCTCTTTCTCAAGGACTAGGGATTTGCAGGCTAGAAAGAAGTAGAAGCTATGTGGTTTTGCTAAGAAAGAAAAATTATTCTCTGTTCCTTATAATAAAGAAAAACAGCTGATTTAAGGCCAAATGATTCTTGAAGATCTCAAGCTTTAAAATATTACCCAATGACTTTTATAAAGTACATCTGCTGCTGATACTAGAGTAGATCTTTAAAAAATGTTCAGTGTTAAGAGACAACAGTCCTTCTGTTAAAGTTCACGTATATGGGCACATTCTTTATAATTCTCTATGACTGTTCTTTACAGAAACAACAACAAAATAGCATTTTTTTAGCCTTGCTTGAAGAGCTGTACTTTCTATGCCTTCTCTCAGAAATTATTCAAATTATTCCTACTTGTGCACATGGAGTAAAGTGGTAGCATGAGCTATAACCTCATGTCTGCCTCTCATGTCATGAGATTTTTTTATAAATTTGGATCTACCTAGTGTTGATATTCATCTGTTCCTAATTCAAAAACATGAGACTATTCTGGTAATAACAAATAGTAACAATCACTGGCCACATGACACAAAGACCTATTAAATAACTTATATTACATCTAACAAAATGATCTCAATGTATAAGGTATCTGTCCTGAAGCTGTAAGATTGTAAGCTACATAATTTACACGTAGTTTGCAGCACACAGCAGCCTGAACCCTGGTGTTCCTAAAAAAATTAAACCAAAATAAGGTTTTCAGAAATAAAAGTGCAAGAAATTTCACAGCAGAGTATGCCAGATAAAATTTGGAAACATTCGCAACAGGTAGGCAGGCTTTTCTTCTAAAGTTACTTGATAAGTCTGCCTTGAAGATGGAATTTATTTTTCCAGTAACTCCCATCCCATCCCCTCTCACACAAAAAAACAAAACACATTTTTCCTCAGTTAGAACAAAAGGTTAAATTATTTCAAGTGCATACAATGATGGAAAATATTACAAAAATATCTCAAATAGTGTCTGCCTTATTCTTCAGCCTGCTTGAGTATCCTGCTGACTGCTCCCTGTTCTATGGCTACCAGTTCTGTGTAGAAGAAATGGAAAGTTAGCAACAAGTTGCCAAGTGCATGGCATGATGTTGATTAATATGCAAGAACATCCCTGTCTTCAGGTCTCTGGAGTCATTAGCTCTTATCAAGACTTATGTGTTGATAAATATATATATAGCTTATAATATAAAAAAATAAACACAACTTTTTTTAATGGTAGGGTTTCTTTAACGTGATGTAGGGTTTATCAATGGCAAAGACAACACTGAAAATAGTTTATAATACCAGTTTTACAACACCATGGATACATTTAGTGCTCCTGTGATGACATCCACTGCCAAGCATGAATGTAGGTGCTGTACACTTGGAGTGGTGATACAAAAAATTCTGACATCTACTTGTGTACTCATTTAAAGTTTACTCCTTTAAAGTTCTTCTATTCAAAGAGACTACTACATAAACAGAGCATACTAAACCCAGCTAGGTTCTGGATATGATTTAGTTTACTATGAATGACTGCCAAGGCAGACTATATGGCCCATCCCATTTTCAACCTGCCCTAATTCCCTTTATGACTTTATTATTTAGTGCTGTTTTACTGCTTAGAGAGACCTAAACAGGAAAACCCTGGGCGTTCTCTGTTCAAGAAGTGGGTGGGATGAAGTTCTTTAGAGAAAACAAAATATGATCCACCTACAGATCATGTTAGGCCAGTTCCCCAATTTCCTCTAAGTAAAACAGAGGCCTTTGTTGCCTTAGTTACTGGAACTATCTATAATCAACAGCAGGATCCCAGTCTCCATACAGAACATCCTCTTGCATTTTTGATGGGAGCGTAGGATGGGAAATATTAACTTTTCTGTTTGTTGATTTTATTGTAAAGAGTAAAAAAAGTAGATTATTTAAGTCTCTGCAGAAAATAAAGTAATTAAAAAAATCAACTCTCACAAAAAAAAAATTATGCAAGGTGACTGAGTGGAGAGAGCATTTTGTGGGAGAGGGTTAGTACCTCCAATGAAGCAACATTCCTTTATTTTCCATTACTTTGTTAACAACAGAAAGAAGGAGCACTGAAAACTGCATACTAAGTTTCAAGACTCAGGTAGACAACCACAGCTACATCGGCAGAGCCAGACCACTGCAGCTTGGTCTCATAAATTCTCCAGATAAGATTTCAAACTGTTCCCCTCATCAGAAAGGCAGGTATTGTAGTGCTATCTCCTATTTCTTCTTGGACACAGAAGCTGGAAAACACAACCCATTATTTTCCCTTGTGAAGCATGTTCAAGTCCAATTTCTATCCTTCCCGTTTGAGAGCAAGAGCTTCAGTACAGTCATATTGGGTGACAATTTACAATGACATGGAGATCCAAAATAATCTTCAAGAAAGTAGAAAGTCCTAGAAACTTGATGGATTCTCTTCTTTCCCAGAATGGTGTGATATGATGTAGTGGTTCCATGGTACTTAAATGTATCTCACCTTGTGTGGCCATGGGCTCCCTTGCCCTGCTAATCATTTTTAGCCCAGGATGGTCCCCAGTTCACTGATAACATTTTTTGTGGGATTAAGTGTAGGTCATTTTAACTTTGAAAGCTGATGATAGAGCAAGACAAACACCAGCACAAGACTAAGGAAGGCCTCCAGGTGAGATGGTATGGCTGAGGTGAGGGTGAGTTAAGGGAGCTTGAACGTGAGAGTAATGTAATAGAAATACTGAGGCTAATCTAAACGAACAAGCAAATGTTTTCTGTCATTGCCTGCCATGAAGATCTAGTCAGAATGCTGCTGATTTGTGGGATTTTGAGTAAATTCAGAATTTTCATTTAGATTAACTCAGATTTTAGAAGTTAACAACTAGAGTTCTATAAGAATTTCAGATTATCATAAATGACCAATGAAGTTGGGAACTAGGATGCAATTTTAAAGCATTTTAAAAAATTAATAATTTTCTTACTTATTGTATTAGTATAAACTATACATATTAGGAGAGTGTCCAATTCCATTTCATCATCAATGCCCTTTTACAGTACTTCTGCTTTGATCAGCTAAAAGTAGAATATATTATTGGTATTTCCAGTCATTTCCTGACAGCCATTCTCTGCAGTTTTGTAGCATTATTCAAACTGCAAAATATTGTTTAAGTTGACCTTCCATGCTGTTGCTTAAATGGCAACTAATTTAATACAAACATCACAAATGTGTAATACTTCAGCTTTTTAAATGTCAATTTCTTTGCATGGCACTTTTCCTAAACAGAAACTTCAGCTGAAATTACTGGGCATAGCTCCTTTCCAAAACTAAAGGCTGATGCAAAGTAAAATGTGTTTGCTTGTTTGGTTTTTTTTTAAATGCCTGTCAGAATTTAAATTGTGGTAAAATCTTTTATGGCAGGATTTACAGTCCATTTCTTCTGCAAAGACTGTAAGTGGAACTGCACATTTGAGATGAAGGGATTTTTGAGACGTGTTATTTTATTTTTGGCTAATCTATTTCATCAGAAATCTTATTATTTGTACCAACACCAAATATCAAGCGTGATTGACAAATATTTGACATGCTCCTGAGTTTCAGACTGAAGGTATTGAATGCAAAAAGCCTGTCCTTGCATTTCTAAAAGTTATCTTCTACAAGGATCTAGCATATACCTCTTTTCACCATTTCTATTTCCCTAGTTTTCATTCCTTCATAATTGAAAGCATAATAGATGGCTTCCAGAGGCTACCCTCAATGCAGTGATGTTAATTGACGCTATATAAAATGGAGCCATGATAAGCCCTATTAAAAAATAAAAACTTTTAATGGGAAGAATGCTGGACTAACCCATACAGCTGAACAGGAGTCAACTAGCACACCTCGGTTTGTTTCTCAAAACCCTTAACATTTTATTTTTATGGAAGTCCAAACCTGAGCAATAATTCCTATTTTTGTGTGGAAATCTGTCTAAAATTGAGAAAGGGTGCCTTGAGCTTGGCAGATTTTTGAGTTTCTGAGCTTTTTGAGGGAGAGAAGGGAGCTGAGGTGCGCGAGAGCTTTCCCCCAGCTTCCAGAAGTGGGCCAGGCACTGATGACACATACAAGAAAAGAGAGCCCAAACCCAAGCAGACCTCCAAAACAGCAGCATGCAGGGGAAGCTGGAAGCTTTCCCCAAGGAAGCCCTTAAGCCCTGGGGCCCATGGGCTGCCGAGGCGGGGCGCTGCGGGGGCGGGCGGTGCGCGCCGTCCCGGGGAGCGCAGCGCGGCGGTGGCGGCGCGGCCGGGCCATGGGCGCTGAGGCGGGCGGCCCGCGGGACACCGCGCCGGGCCAGCAGCTCCGCGCCCTCTTCTACGCGCTGCCGCCTGGAGAGAGCTCCTTCCGCACGGTGGAGGAGGTGCCCGACTACATAGAGAAGGTGAGAGTCCCCTCCTTTCCCACCCTGGCTGCATCCCTCCCCTTCACCCACCTGCGCCTGTTTTCGAAAGCCACAGGCGCCTCACAGAAACCATGTCCGGGAAAGGGCACCTAAATCAAGATAAAACCGTCTTTCTCTCCTGGGCTTTCTGCCTGTAAGCTGGCAGTGTAACTGTGCCCTCTATTTTCATGATGATTTCTCCTGGTACCAAGAGCTGGAGTTTTCAGAGAAGCACCCCAAATATCTGAGGACTGGTGCTAATGTTATATCCAGCAGCACGGGTAAGATGAAGAGTGACAGCAAACTGACCTGAGGAAACAAGAAAATACGATACTGTGTTTGGCTGTTATCGTTCTTAAAGCAAGCAAAAAGTCAGGTCTCTCTGTGCCCTTAAGTCAAGCTCAGTCAAAGACAGAAAAATAAAAGGTTTCTAATTAAAATAAAAAATAAAGATTGTTTAAGAGAATTTAGAACAAATATTTGTGTTGGGACAGTGCTGTGTCCTAAATATCCAAGGCAAGAGTACAGAGGTCAAGGGTGAGAACTCCCTTGTCAGCAGGCAGCAGCACATCCTTCCCTCCCCTCTAGCCCTGCCAGTTTATTCACTTCCAAGAAGATACCTTTGCCCCCTTCTGTCCTACCTATTGCACGTATCTTGATTGTCACCTCCTTCTGAACCCAGATCGATGTCAGCTGCTCACAGAGATAGCACATAAATGCTATTTTGCCCTTGTCAAAGTAAATTCAGCCCAGCTTCAGTAAAGAGCTGCACTTTTTACATGGGTCTTGACAGTTCTGACTCGCTTCTCTGCCAGGTATGCCTTGGACTGCTGTGCAGCAGCTGCTGGCAGACTGCAGTGGGGGTGTCATGGGCTGTGCAGAGCAGTGCAGCACTGTCAGCAGCTTTCTGGGAATTGTAGTATGCAGCAGTACCTCGCTGAGGGATGTAATCAGCAAAGGTTGCCCTTTTGCCTAAGGTAAGCAGAAAGCTGCTTCAAGCCCAGCCTGTGTGTACAGTGTCTGGTCAATGAACTGCTCTCCTCAGAGGTGTTTTGCAACTAATCTATAGCGTCATGATCAAGGAAGGTCGAAGGTTTTGCCTAGTCAGCTGATCTCTCCCTCCAGCTCTCTCTACTATCTCAGTCCCTTTTACTATTCCCACATTTCCAACGGAGTATCATTCACTTTCTTGTCTGCAGCATACCTCTTTTCTCCCATGTGCAATATTCATGTCAGACATTAGCCAAACCTGGAATTTCTTTCACTAGGCACACAATTGGAAGCCTGTGAAGGGATTCTTAGTACTTGGAATTATGAAACTGCCAGCAGACTTCTTCTGTTGTAGAGCAGTGTTGTGATAAGCTTGTAAAGGAATATTTGTCACAAAAAAGCCAACACCAAGAAAGGTTTCCAGTTACAGTTATACTTGGCTTAAATTCCTATTTTAGGTTAGCTGTGCTAGATTTAGATCTTTTGATGCTTGTCTAGTTGGGCATATAAAAGTATTTTAGTGGCATAACTGTTTTAACTCTTCAGCTCTGGTCTGAGCTTAGGCAGAGTTCATCCCTCCTCTTCTGGCCATGTTTATGAGCAGATGGCAACTATCTACAGTCCCTCTCCAACTGCTATTCTTGACTGTTTAGGGAACAATTACATGAGCAGTATATCCATTGGATTAATCAGCAGTAGATTTAATAGTGACTTGATAAGCCTTTCAATGAGGTAGTGGAGTGCTGACTTCTTTAGTTGGTACAAATACAGAAGTGGATATCTGAGCTCAGCTCAACATAGAACAAAAAAATTCTAGTGTAGAGCTGGTAACAAATGAAGGCCTCAGCTCAAATAATTCACTCTAAAAGACAATAATGATTATGTGTGTGTGAAAAAAACTAGTGATTACATTAAAATCTCCTAAATAGTGTGGGATTTTTTTTCTTCTTTTTTTTTCTGAGACATTAGTGGAATTTGCATCTCAGATCTGTGATCTCTTGGGTATCAGATGGATGACAGTATTTCTAGGACATTAGATAACGTAGCCACCAACATTAGACAGGTGGCAGAACCTCTGAATTCATCCAAATATCAATGGGCTTAGCAATCTGCAAAGTGGAGCTGGTTGGCTTACAAAATATAAGCACTTCACAGGGGTGGCACCTTTGAGCTAGAGTCACCTGTGCTGTTACATCTGGATAGGAAATGATGGCAGTGGGTGAAGCAGCTCTGGTTCTGAGAGCAGAATAGTTAGCTTAGCTTGTGCTGTGTACTTTCTGTCTCTGGTTATATTGCTTCCATTCCAGAAGCAATGGTCCCTGCCCTGTTGCTCTGTATGTTGGCACAGCTCTAATAAAGGCATCAAATCCTTTTAAACATGAGCTGCTACCAGTGACAAGTAGCAAACCTCTGCAGCAGTGCCCAGGGAAAAGTCACCCTTTCAACAAATGGGATAAGGGGTGTGAATCTTGGATAATCATAATAGAATTTATAAGACTTTTTGTCATGTAGAATTCAAATCCCTTGATTTTTCCTTATTTCTGGGAAATATGTCAATTTTCTTCCTCCAGGACAGGACATCCTGATTTTTAAAATCTGTACTGATGCTTGCCCGTTCCTTTTAAGAGCATCTTCTTTCCTACGGGTATAAGATGAGGCTCTGCATGCTCTGTTGGTTGTGTTTTGACTTTTTTTTTTTTTTTTTTTTTTTTTTTTAATTCTCTTACAATCTACAGATGGGCAGGTGGAATGGTTCTTTTTGTTTGCCAAACGTAGTTTTCATGAACCATAAATTCACTCTGTACCTTGCTATGGTCTGAAATTATCACACCTGCCCAGTAAAGACTTCCTGAGTCAGATGTCTGAAGAGAAAGTCCTTCTGCTGAGAAGCCCAAAATGAAAGCTTTAATAATCACTGTTTTCCTTTTCAATTTACTCTCTTGAGAGCCTAAAGAATAAGTTCACATTTAAACTCAATTCACATTTTAGAGTTTGCTTCTAAATAATGAGGCACAGAACCTTCATGTTTAGTTTTACTTGAAAGTTGGGATTCTTATGTTAGAAGGATCTGGGACTTTAAGAAAACAAAAACTGTTTCAAGAATTGCAATAAAACTATAAATATATGCTGAATTTCAGCCTAGAATATTATTCTTTGCAACAGTATAAAGTGGAAACTGATTTTAAATGGTCCTTTGCATTCTGTAGAGTTGGTTACTTAAAATGGAACTGTCTTACACAGTACTCAGAGTAAGGTTTTCAAGTTATGGATCAGTTATTCAGGTAAACCACAAGCTAATGTAAGTCTCCCTTGAGTATTTCTGCTGTTGGGTGAAAAAACCTGGAAACAGAGAAAGAGTAAAACATTTATGGACCAGAAGATACCAAAAGAATCTGTCTTGTGGCTCTGACCTATGATGCCAACAGTGGCTATTTCTTAACTTTGTGCCATTTTGTTTATAGGGACAACCCTTGAAAACAGTTGTAGAGATGGCCATCCTCAACAGGTTCCTAAAATGTCTTCATTGTCCTTTTAACTTAAATTAAAAAAAGAAAACGGGGGGGAAAAGTACTGGTTAGGCTAGTGAGACTATTTTCTCTTTTACTGTCTCCTTTTTTCCTGATTTATTTGCACTCTTCTTCTGTTGCATTACATCCCATTCTTACACTGTGGGCTCTTTGGGTCAGGGAGTGCCTTTTCATTCTCCATGACAATAGCTGTCATAGTAACATAAATAATATATACTAGCCTTGATGTAGTTGATCCCATTGATCGGCCTTGGACTAAGCTTAATGTAGGTGTGTGAGAGAGATGTAGTAATTTCTTAGATAGTAAGGGATATCCCATAAATCTTTCCTTTTATAATCTCTTTAATGAGCAGGAGGTTAAGGATGTCTGAATGTTTCTTTATCTTCCTTGTTATGTATAAAACTCCCCATTTGTGATTCAATAAGTGGTGCCAAGTTCTTGGCTGTTTCACAGCTTCACAGTGGGAGGGAAATATTTAATGAAGTCAATAAGACAAAAGTTATGATAGTGTTCATTAATATGAAGTCCAGCATTTCAACTATTTCAGAGGTTGCTAGGTAAAACGAATCATCACATAGAATACACACATTGTACGTTTCCTACTAACTGTTTTTATTTCATGAATAAAATTTCCTCTGTTCTGAGCCCATTCAATTTGCTATGCAGCTTCTGCTGTTCCAAACCTTAAAACTGCTTGTAGTCTGTGCTAGAACTGCCTCTTAATATTGTCATTAAGTGTTTAGTAGTTTTTCTTATTAAACCTCTCTTTTCTCTGCTGGCGTGTACAGCTGTGATCATCAACCCTTGTTTGCTGAGTTAGGAATCTGTTATTTGATTATATCAATTAGGAAAAGTACATTAAAAGTCTTGTCTACTTAGAAATGAAGCAACTAAAGAGAGCAAAACAAGGAGTATTTATATTTTCCTAGAATTTTTCATTGATTTCAAATGGAAGGTTTTAGGGTTTCCTTATTCTTCTATTATTCTCTTTTAAAATATATTTTATTATTATATTATTTCTTATTTTTTCCAAATATTGGAAAATTTACCACATTGGTTTTCTTGGGCGCTGTTTAGGTTTTATGCACAGGTCTTCCCTTGTTTTCTTGTTTTTTTATATCATCATTTGATGACTATCACAAACAGGCTTTTAGATGCCTAAAATGCTGTTACAGAGTAAGCTAGGCACCTAAATTAAAAAGAGCCATGTTGATATTAATCTCTGTTCATCTGTTATTGTAACCTAACCCTGTGCTGCTGAAGTTTATGAACTTTCACATTTTCTAGACGCTATAAATCTCTTTCTGTTTGCATGGTTTGAATCATCCAATTCTTCTTCGACTGAGCAATCTGGTCTATATCCATCTTAGTCTCTTTAGTGTCCCAGCCTAGTAGGAATTCCCAGATCATATGTCACTTGGCAACAAAAATGAGCACCCTCCAAAATTCAATGGCATTTGCAGAGACAACATGCTTCTATTAAAATGTTTTTTGGGCAGGAGCAGCCTCTCTTCTATAGCAGTGCAGTTTGGAGGGTTCCAGGCAGTGAAGCTGTAGGTGTTTGCAGGTCGTTTGAAGGGAGCAGAAGCAGCAGAAAATTTACAGGGCAAGTATGGCAGTGTGGTGCTTCCCAGAGTGGTGCAGAACTGCTCTTGCGTTTCTCTTGCCCTGCAGAACATGGTGGGAATTCTGTGCCTTAATAAAACCAAAAAGCGGTTGTCTAAATGTCTCAAAGATCACCTGAAAGTTTTCTACAGAGCAAGGGAGGCTGAAGGAACATTTGCATGCACAAAGATCTGGTAACTCTTTCCCATGTCCCTTGCTACAGGACTTCTAGATTTTTGTGGTGATGGCTAAAATGCTGCCACTGCCTAATTCCTTCTGCACATGAAGTGCAAGGACTGTTAGGACTCCATTGTCAGAAAACAAAAAAAAAATCACTTACTGTTACTCAAGCCTTTTTCTTGTTGCCTGAGATGATAAAAAGTGGTAAACAGGTCTGACCGTCTTTGATGATAAAAAATTGTGTTGTCACTTAAATGTGACTCCTATTCTACACACTCGCCAGCTCACTCCCCCTATTAATCACCATCCTCCGTCTTCACAACCAGATTGGCACCTTATACTTCCCAATACTTAAACTCGCACACCCAACAATAACCATCTCCTGAATGAGCCTCATATCCAGCCTGGCCCTCCTCATGGTTTTTATAGTAAGAGTCCTTCTGTACGGCTTACACCTATGACTCCCCAAAGCCCATGCAGAAGCCCCAGTCACTGGCTCCATGCTCCTTGCTGCCCTGCTATTAAAACTCGGAGGCTATGGTATTATACGAATCACCATTGTAGTAAAGCCCTCACTAAACAACCTCCACTACCCCTTTATCACCCTACCACTATGAGGAGCACTAATAACCAGTGCCATCTGCTTATGACAAATCAGCCTAAAATCACTGATTGCCTACTCATCTGTCAGCCACATAGGCCCTAGTCATTGCCACAAACATAATTCAAACCCAGTGAATGTTCTCAGGGGCAATAATTTTAGTCATCTCACATGGCCCTACTTCCTCAATACTATTCTGCCTAGCCAACACCAACTACAAACGTACCCACACCCAAATTCTTCTACTCACACAAGGCATTCAACTCCTCTTACCACTCATAGCCACCTGATGACTCCTAGCAAATCTAACAAACATGGTTCTACCACCAGTTACAGCCACACCTTTCACTAATGGGTGCTGTTACTGTGCATTTTCAGCTTGCCAGTTGATCTGGGGTAGAAGATGGACAGTGAGAATTGAATCCTACTGAAGTATTGTTGTGAGTGAGAAATGTTTCAGTCTTGCTCATCATTATACTTTACTGCAGAAAGGCAGAAAACTATTTTGCAGTTAGTACAATTCCAAAGAAAAACGGGAAGGAACATTGTGTCATTGTCACTCGGTCTGGGAAGAGTGGAATAGCATGCTGTATGGCCCAAACCAGAAGGGGCTGCATAGTTACTGGGTTCACAGATGAATGCACATACAGCAGAGCTGTTGTCTGCAGTGAAAAGCATGGCAATAGAAATGCCAAATAGAAAGAAACTCACTTTACTGTATCTTTCAGATAATAATGTTGGATGCCAAATTCAGTGACTAAAAACACTTTAAAAACTTCATAAAATATCAAATCCAAACCAGATTCTGTTCTACTTTGTGGTTGGAGGAGTCCACAAATATTGGTGCTCTCACTGATTTACTTAAATATGAGAAATATAATTTTGGAAAGACTTCTGCGTTTTGTTCTGATAATGTTTATATGCAGAATATAAAAAAGAAAGCACTGTGACAGGAGTTTACTGCAATAGATTTAGTCTGGTGGATTAAATGGTAGCCTTGATTGTTCTTATTTGTAAGGTCCATGTGGAGCTTTATTACAGGAGTAGCTACTAAAGTGCCAGCCAATCTAAGAAGCATGTCACTGCATAAAATGCTGTTAGGAAAAGTGTATTTACTTTTATTTTGTTGTGGCCTTTTTTTTTTTTTCTATCTATTTTTAGAGTGTTCCATTCTTCATTACTTTTATTGCGCTGGAGTTTGCTGTCAGCTGGATTCAGAAGCGCAAGCTGCCGGGTCGGATCAATGATGGCATAAGTTCTCTTTCCTTAGGTATCCTGTCCCGAGTACCAGAGTGAGTATATGAATACAATCTTCAGATTGTTTGGGTTTTAATCACTAAGAGTGAAGAAAATAGAATTATGTATTGAAGTTGTTGCTGCTAATCCAAAATTATTAAACAAGGTGTCTGGACCTTCCTTTATGCAATTAAATTTTAGTGATTTGTATAAAAGCTTTCTAATCTGAAAGGCTAAATATGATTCTTACAGGGTGTTGTCCAGCTCCACATTACCAATTTATCATCAATTCTATTAATCTGTATTGGACCTTGCTGACACCTTTTGCTGTTTCTGGGACTTTTCACCTGACTATATCTTATGTTAGACTGGATTTTGGGATCTGGGTTTTCTTTCATTAATACAGGAAGAAGATAACAAGATAAAACCAACAAACCAAATCTATTATTTTTTTAGCCTTTAATAATAAAACCGTGTGCATATAACCAGATCAATAGAATTGTGAATATGCATGTGATCCAAAGTGCTTTGAACACAGTCATAATCTTACGTTTGACTTCAATGGATTTTAATCCTGAAAGAATTGTTGCAAACATGATCAATAATTCACTCTCCAATGTAAAGGCCATAAGATTTACCTGAATTAGTTTGGTGAATAGAGTTGTATTTTAAAGAAATAGACACTGTAGATTAACTGTGAATCCCAGTGAAAAAATCCAGCCAATTCTTTATATAAATTGCTCTAAGTGTTTTCTAGAAGTTTTAGTTACTTGCAGGTTACATGTTTTAGATATGCCTTTGCATGATATGAGCTTCCAGATGATAGATTTTATTGCATCGTTTCTTTATAAATGGGCTTACATTTCTATTCCCCATGTATGAATTTTCAGATGACCATCAAATTGTATATAATCTCTTCATTAAAAGAAGAAAAGTTTTTATTATTTGTGTTTGATTATATGGTGTATTTGCAAGTCTTTCAATTACTCCCCCAGTTCTTTTTCAGAATCCTCTGCAGTTTTTCAGCCTTCTTAGTGTTGATGTCTCAAGTGCACTCCACATTTCAGAAATTACTACATCAGTGCCAAATAATGAAGTCATTTGTTCTCTATTTCTACTTGTTGTTCTTCCCTTTATATATACCAGATCCTTTGAGCTGTCTTTCATCCCTGAATACTTTTTTGGATTCTGTGGCTTACATTCCTCATACATAGGCAATATGTTCTTATATTTGGCCACATAGAAATACATGGATTGTACATTTGGTCCTCCTGAAGTAGCCTGAATCCATGAAAAGTTGTCTTTATTACCTAGAGATCTCTGGTTTATGTCACTGCAGATTTTACTAGGAATCTTTTCTTTCAATCCAGATTCTTCATCAAATACATTAAAAGAACATAGCAACAACAACAAAAAATTATCCCTTCTGGCTAGTAGAACTCATTTTGTGAAATGTGTAAATCACCCTCTTTGTAATCTATTGATCATTGGCCATTTGGTTGATTTTTTTAAGCTTTCTAATCAATACAGTCTTTGACAAGGTCCATTGGGTACAAAGACAATTTCTGATAGATTATGTTAGTTATCAGTAGTAAATATCCCTGATGAAACCTTTTAAAGACACACTCCAAAATTCTTCAAATATCTGAAAATGAGAGGCATGAGCATGCAACATGAGAAATACTCAACCACAAAGTTATGTCTTCAAACAAAGTTATGTCTAAGCTATTTGAGAATTTTGTGAAGTTATTTTTACAGCTAGTGTTCTACCTATATTCAAACCATTTTTAATGACTTGTGAGCATGATCTTGGAGGAGCAACATTCAACTTTTCAATATGTTTTATAAATTAATTAAATATTTATCAACAGATTAGATTTGTGTGCAGCAACACATAACCTTGATAATGGGTTACTGTAGTCTTCGCAAAGCTAATATTGAAATAGATCAAATGTCTCTTCTTCACCTTAACCCAAATCTTTTAAACTTGACAGGCTTACCATGCTGAATATTTACCTTTATTCGTCTGAATTATTCAGAACTAATTAAGTTAAACAAAGGGCCTGAGTTACATGTAAAATAAGTTTAAATGGTTTTTGCAAGTCCTTTTGGCTTTATTTTAAGAATACTGAAACACTTTAGATACACTCATTCCTGGAAGAAATGCTTGCTAAGAAAACTAGTGTTGTGTGTGTGGAATGCAGCTTTGCAAGGTGCTGAGTACTTTTATTATTTTGGCACTTGGCCCTTTGCTGCAGAATTTGGCTTGAGGGCTATACAGTTTTCTTTTGCAAGATTGTTTCAACTGAGTGAACCAAATGATCCTTAAGGACTCAAAAGTTTGCAGAGTCAGGCAAATCTCCAAGATCAGTACACCTATTTATTGTTACCCCAGCACAAGAAGTCCCTTCCAGGTTGCTTGCGCAGCTCTCATGACTGGAAATATCAGACCCTCCTCAGCAGTTGCTTCCAAAGAAGATTCCTGTAACACTTTTAGCTTTTTGGCTGAATGTGAAAGAAGCAGGCAAAATACAGACTTCCTAAATTATTTAATTTCGTGTTAATATTGCAATTCTAATGGTGACTGCTTAGTGTAAAACCTCTTTTATAAGTAAGAGGAGTTGTGAATAACCGACTGGCTAAAAAGGCTCTAACTGAAAAAACCAGAACACTTTACCCTTCTGTCTTGTGCTTCCATGGTGTGAAAGAACTGGGTCAGACAAAAAAAAGGGTAAAAAATAGCACAGGCAAAAATCTGGTACTAAGACTTTCACTTCAGTCTTTTCCTTTCAGGAGGAAAAAAGGTAGGGAAACAGAAACTGCTAAAACAATATTTCAGCAGAACCCACAGCATCAGGGGAAATAGTAGTGCAAATCATTAACAGCTGAAGGTTAGATTAACACACCATTGATTGTATCCTCTCCCAGGGACTAATTTTCATTTTCTCAACTAGCAGCAATGGTTTGCCACTTCCTTAAAAAAATCTGTGGTTGGGTCTAAAATGGTGGCTCCAGTCTATTAGTTAAAATGAAGCTTCAAATGTGTCATTGCAAAGAGGTCTTTACATTTAATGAAAAAATTAGGAGTCACTAACCATATTCAGCCTCTAAGTATTTTTTCCATTTCACAGTCTGTATAACAGAGCTATTGTGTGTCTTGAGTGCAAACAGTGTTTATTTAGTGTTTCATACTTCAACTTTCTGTTGAGAAAGTGCAAATCATAAATTGTTGATACTTGTATGCCAAATGTTAAAAATGTAGGTGCAAGAGAAAAAGTCTAATCAGACATGGCAATGTTTTTGTTTTCAGGCTTATTAGACTCAACAGCATGCAGTAAGTTGAATGGTTTGTGCATACGTATTATCTCTTGTAAAGTAGCCCCTACATTTCTTAAATATAATTTTCTCTGCATTAATGCATACTATACATTCCTCTGCATGTGTAAATACTAAATATTGTATGGAATGAAAATTAATTTGGGAGAAAGGGAGAAACTTGTATTACTAAGTTTACTCTCAGCATCCTAAATATTAGTAAAAAAATTCTGAGAACTTTTATTCTAAATAAATAACTAACTAACTTTTCTAGCTAACCATTGCCAAGAGACTTTAGATGCTGCTTTAAAAATATTCTCCCAAGAGAATATGTTATTTTGGGTATGAATATCCATTTTACAAGTCTGTGCATTGTTTCATATTGACCCATTTCTTCTTTTAAAGCAGCAAAACATAAATCAAAAAGTGTTTAGGGGATGACTGAGGTAGGTATGTTTTCAAACTAGCTGGGAAAGTATTTGTTCTTTATGGTCAAGTTCAATTGCCAATTTTTAGTGTTCTGCTCTGCAACACAGTCGTACAGTATATGAGTGTATATGTATATAATGTCTGACAGTTTGATCAGTCAAGTCTGCAATGAACTTCATTTCTAAAGAGAATATTACAGTCTGTATACATTATTTACCTTGATTTTTGAATCAGAGGAAGTTGGAGTTCTCTGAATTGTTGAACATGAGAATGGAATGAGTAAATACTTTTTGTTTAGTTCACACTATTATCTTAAGATGCCTACACATCAGCAATAATAAATTCAAAGAAGTACAAATCCTGTTTCTGCTGTAGACTAGTGTATTCAGTTTTATACATCATCTGGATTTTAAATAATCTTGTTCAGAAGCTGGATTGAAGAGGCAGTTTCATGTACATTTTAGACCAGCAATGCTCCCAAATGAACCACCTTTGATTGACTGATGCTTCTGGTTGCTTGTTCCTCCCTCTGTATCTTCACCCCTCTTTGGCCAGCATTAGCATTTGTGTTGCCCTGTGGTGAAGTGGTTTGGGAAGCAGGTCCAGCACCTCCCCATCACATTAATCTGCATCAATTCTAACTATGTCTGTGCACAATCTTGTGCTAGAACAAGAACTGGGATTGGAAAAGAGCAGCCAGGGTTACAGGACAAGAAACACTCAATGCTTTTGTAGCATTACTGAGTTATCTGCTCTATAACATATATAAAATTGCAATCTGAAACCAAAGGTTTTCAGTTTTTAAGAGTAATGAAATGCAGAACTGATTAGAATACACTGGCTTCAAGTTGGTGCAAGTTATTCACAACCTTGTAGAGCTAGGAGTGTCTTGACAGAACAGAAAAAAAAATGCTTGCATGGATTTAACCATTTGAAATATGTGCTGGTTTCCTAAAGTATCTATTAGATATATTGTATGTGACTATAGAAAATTATAATTTCATAAATTACTGGTTGCATTTCTTAGAAGAAAATTTGATACATGCAGTTTCTCGTAAATTATATCTTCACTTCAAGACTTATTAGGTACATTTTTGCTCCACATCTGTTTGACTAAGGCTTTGGACAGATGTTTGTTTAGAGCATGGTCAGATGTGTTGCTTCTGGTCCAGCTGCCCCCTCAGATCTGCCAGCATAACTGCACATTTAATTGCTCCCCTAACCTGGTCCTGACAAAGTGATCTTGCTAAAAGCAGAAACAAAAGCCCCCCAAGAACTATAAAAGAGGTGTTTAAGCTCAGCTGCATTCATTTTGACAGAGCCAGGTCAGGGAGCAGCTATGCATGCAATTATGGTGGCAGGTCTGAGGGCTGGTAACCACCACACTTAGGGCAGTGATGAGCAGATGGGGCCAAACTGGAAAGGTAGTCACTTAACCTGGTTAAATGGGAAGGGGAGCTGCTGTGCCATGCCATGCCCTTAAACCAACTGAACTTCTGGCTACTGCACTTCTGTATTTCTTGTACTCACTTACATAATCCTCTCTTGTGTTGGTTCAGGTGCTCATCTGATCCCAAGTGGAGTTATTTTAGTTCACTCTGTGAGCAAAAAGGTATTTGCTTTAGGCAGAGAGACAAGCAAATTGTCTGGGAGTGGAAAAGGGGCAGCCAAGAGCTGTCAGGTTTTAAGTTCAGTCTCTACAGAACCTGCAGTCATGATCATACCTGCAGTAGCTAGTTATGTCAGTTTAAGGCACTGTCAATAGATGTGTCCAAAAAACCAGAATTTTTAATAAGCAACAGGCCTGAAGAGACAGAATCTACTCACCTACCTATTCCTCCGGCTCTCCCAAGTAGCGCTAGGTAGTTAACGTATTTCACAAGAGCACCCTGCTGGCTTCACTCTCCAATCTTCACACTGTTGATTGTTCCCACATTTTGCCAAAGGTCACAGCCCTCACAGCTCTGTCAAAGGAACAGATTTTGAATTAACTCACTAATCTTCTGTAGGTAAGGCAGTCAGAGTAAGATAAACAATTTCAGTAAGGGGGTAGTGCTGTGCAGCAATATCTGATAGGATTTTCAGCAGGCAAGCCTGACTCTGGAAGGGGCATTTTCAAAATCAGTACAATTAAACTCATGACAGTAACTGTCTTATCTGAATGGTTGTTGTTTAATCTAATTAGTTTGTTGGGTTTTTTTGTTGTTGTTTTTGGTTGGTTTTTTGGGTGTTGTTTTGGGGTTTTTTTGTGGTTGTTTTGTTTTGTTTTTTTAATCTGGTTTGCATTGACGAACCAAGTGGGACTAAGTTAGTTACTAAATTAGTTACTCCTGTGTGGAACATGTTCTTACTGTATCACTTTAACAAAATTTTATAATTTTGGTGTAAATCTTGTCGTGTCCTCCAGTAAATCCAGCTGTGCCCAGTAAAGATGCTAGATCCTGCTTGCTTTCCAATGCACATCACTACCTCCCTAATCCCCTTTTACCATCTGAACCCTTCCCAGGCATATCAGCAGCCTTATCTTCGGAGCTTTCAACTGTAGAATTTTGGTACTCTGGTTCCATTTGTTTGAGTTAGGCTGGAGAGCACATGTGGGCATAGCTGCTGGCAGAACAGCAGGAATAACATTGAGACAGTGCTACTTCTTAGTGACGACTAAGGAAAGATCTGAGCCAGAATTTCAATCTCTGGACTTTCTAATGAAATGACATATAGGCTACCTTGCATTACAAGGAAGGATTTGGAGAGCTTGGATATTCTCAAACTAATTGACTGAAACAACTGGTAGTTCCTATGTACCATAATGTTCTACAGATTGCTGTATTTCACACAAACCTGTTAGGGATCCAGTTACTCTTTTAGGTTGTAGCATCTTACAGAGAATGCATATTTTTTCTACATCCTTAGTATTGTATCGTGGTCTTTTTCTGTATGGTAGGGCCAGTAAGTGGCTTGGTGATTGCCCATTCTTAATGTCAGAGCCCAGATTTACACCTGGGCTTTAGAAGCAAAGAGAAGCTGTCAGGGTACATTTTCAAATATACATGTGCTCTTCTGTGAAAGTGCATATGCTGAACTGAATTTACCCTTGTTGAAAATATAGTATTAAGTTCAGTAGTCTCTGATATACTGATTTCTCAAATTCATTAAATGTTGCGCAGTTTTTTTATTCCATGTTCTTGTATTTTCTTTAAGCTAAAATGTGTTGTTTTTCACACATTTTGAAAAAAACTCTTAAGAAATTGCTTCTGTATAGAGTACCCTTCTGATTGAAGGACATCTCTGCTAAACAATGAATTAATCTTAAATCAGAACTCCACTAGATGGAGCACAGGGGTAGCATTTTTAGAGCTGGCCAATCTAGTTTCTCGGGTCAACACTTAAGAAGCCAGGAAAATTGGGAAAAGAAGTCTCTTAATGATTCTGTAAACCAGTGTTACAGATCTGAAAAGAATAGACTTTCATCACTGTGTACCATGGACAAAAACAAACCATCTTTTAAAACATTCAGAAGTATGACCAAAGGAGTTCAACATAAATTCTCATGTAAATATTTTTCCTTATTTCATCATTTGATGTGCTATGATGTTTCACTGAAGCTATTTCACTGTATTTTTATAGACCATAGGAACTCTTACTAGTTCCTTTGGTTTTTTTGATCTATCTAGAACAATCTGAGTTGAATAGAATACCCTTTTCTCATTACTTGTTTATATGTGACCTTTGAGAATATTACAGGCTTGTTCCCAACCTAACTTAAACTATAATGCAAATTTGCTCATTTCAGTGGTACAACCAAGTAGGACAGATCAAAATCAGACCCTCAAATGGTAAAAGGTCTTTGTCAAGCATTTGTATTAAACTTGTGATGTTTGTACAAATATTGAAAAATCAGAAGCACTGTAAGGATAACACTGTAGAATATTCCAGTCCGGTGTATCTGGAAAATACTGGAATAGAATTTACTGTCCCCAGTTTTGGGCAGGTATAAATAGGTATAAAAAAAGGCAACTTCCATTTTCGTAAAAGAAGAGGGATAAGCTACAATGCCTTCAGTCTTACTGAAGGTTTTAAACTAGGCTCTTCAGTCTCTTAGAGATACCATGTAATTAAAAGTATCTGAAGACCTTGCATAAACTTAGGGCGTTATCACTTACTGCTGTGGATCACTGAAGGCAGTGGAACTTCTCATGAAAATATCTCTGTTGTATTTTTAACTGATACAATTAAAAATTTATTTATGAACAAAGATAAACAAGTGACTTGAATTATGTAGCAAGACTAGAACTTAATAATAAAAAAGTGCAACACTGTTGCTATTTTTCTTCCAACACCTGTTGTTTCACATTTCATTCCACCCACTAATGTAAATTAATATTAGTGTCGTAAATTAGAGGATAACAAGTGAAGTTCAACAGCAGTAGGTTTGGTAAATAAAAGGGCAGCTCTGTCAGGCAAAATATTGTGCAATACTGTGTACAATACAGCTAGTAGGAACACCTGAGTCACCTCCCTTTTACTTAATTTTGAATTTGGTATTTTCTTTTGTCCTTGAGGAAAACCGGAGGTTTATATTGTTTAGGCTAAAATGCTGGAGAAGAAAGCCATACTGAAGAGGAGAGGCTTTGATTCAGCTTTTGTGTCTGGTGGGAACATTTTCTCAAAATGTAGGTGCTATTTCCTGTAATCAAGGGTTTTCCAGAGCCTGATAATAATTTCCCAGCTGTATCATTTTGGTGAATTATTTTTTAGCCTTGGGTTATTTCATGACTGGTTTTGCATATTAAGAATGGGAGAGGAGATCATATTCATCTTGATGATAGAAAACAGGGAATAGAACTCCCACAGCTCCCTCTCCCTTTCCCTCCACCTTGTGGAAAGTTTGGCTTTGTGCTAAAGCGTGAAAAAAGCCTTGACTGCAGTGTGTCAGGCATATTTCAGCTCGATTTGTGTCAACCCTAATAAGTCAGCTGACAAGGTAATAAATTGGGTGTCTGTTCAAGACCTGGCACCTGTACAGGAAATAAAAGGGGATTTCAGTTGCAGCAGATTTGCTTTGTTTTACAAATGGATATTTTCTCAAGGCTCCTCTACCTCCTTTCCCCTTCTTCTCTTTACTGAAATCATGTTATCAAAATGTTTATTTCAATTGTGGCTGGAGCCAGTTTTTCATCTGGAAAAGAAAGCTCTGTGTATCCTTGGAAATGGAAATCCTTATGATTTCCATTCTGAAATAAAACCTTAAAGAGCATTTAATTATTCATATATCCTGCTGTTACATAGATGGTCTGAATAATTTCAAATTATTGAGAAACTGCCTTTGTTTAGCATTTTGAAACTTTACATTTATATAGTTTGAATCAGGCTAGGAAAACAGAATTTATTTAACCCAGGGAAACTGTATTAGTAATATCTCACTATTTTTAATGATAATATAACCTTGTGACCAGGGTGTCTTAACATGCTTCCCTCTGTGCCTGACCTCCAAGGATGCAAGTCTGTTACAGCCCTTGAGAGCAGAGCTTTTGTAGGTCCAGCTGTAGGGTTGTGTTTTTAGCTCAGGGGCACCAGGTCAGTTCCCAGTGTGATGTGAGGTGGTGACTGCAGTAGTGGTGAGAGCTGAGGCAGTTTCCTTTGGACTATTCACTTTTGGTACACAGATCTTCCTCCATGCTTGGAAAAGAGACAACAGCTCCTGTCTCTGACCCTTTTAATTTTTGGTGACTGTCCTGGGCACCATGGAAGAAGTTTCCTGAAGATGTGGTTTTGGGCTCTATGGCTAGAGGAAGAAAAACAAGACCTTGTATTCTTTGAAATGGGCAGCTGCCTTTTCTTCCAATTGAATTTCTTCCACCTTTTCCCTCCTTCGTTATCCCATAGGGATCTAGAATAAGTGGATCTTCATTTCCACATGGAGAGTTCATCTCCCAGAATTTCCTTCTTGGACTTTTTTAATTAGAGGAAGTGATAATCTGACCCAATGGAAGGTATAGGGGGAAATGGTTTATTAAAAACAAACATTATTGCCATTAATTAAAGTATGTACAATCTTTAGAAACAAGGAAACAAGAACTCTTAAGGTCATAACAGTTGTCTAAGTGCGCTTTGCACATAATGAGAAAATTTTCAGCAGCAATATTCAAAATCCAAGAAGATAAATCTATGTAATGTATATAATAAAGTTCTCTATATAGTCTGTCTGTTTTAGGATTTGTTACTCTTTATGCAGAGGATTAGACTAGATGACAAAAACTTACCTATTCACTTCTGTCACATTAACGGTTGCAACATTTAAATGAGGAAAAAGTTTTTTTAAGTTCTCTTAGCATTTTCAAGACGTGAAAAAGGAACTTGAGGGGAAAGAAAGGGGGAATACAAACGTTTAAAACTCCAAGTGAACTTTAGGAACTGTAATTGAATGCAATTTGGTCTTTCCTATCACACTGTAAATTAAAAAAAAAAAAAACAAAAAAACAAACAACTTAGTTAAGCAACTCTTCTTTCTCCAGCACAATATGATGGATTACTATAAATTAATTACAGTAATCAGCTAACGTTATGTGCTGTGGAGTTGTGATTCAAGCATGAAGGAAAGAATGTACAGCAAATTGCATATATAAAAAACGTGTTGCAGGGTTAGCTCAAGGTTTACACCTTGGCCTCAGCCTGTGGAAAAAAAAAAGGACTCAAGGGTGAAATACTGAAAGCTGATCAAAAATGGAGGAAATGTTCCAGGTCACATATCTTTGGATGTACTGCAAAAGCTTTATATGTTAATAAAAGCAGAAGAATAAAGTAAGAAAACAGTACCTAATAATAACTGATACTCTGTGTTGCAAGAGGTGTTTTAAATTTCCTGGTCATTGAAAAGATGTTAAGAAATGTCCATTTCTTTGTGTTTGAATAATATCAGCTCTCTTCTGACCTGTTGTGAAATGGATTGAGAATTTATACTGAACTCCACAGATTCCTCATGAGGTGAATTGCAAAAATCTGCTTGGACACATATAATCTTCTTTTAAAATATTTATAGAACACAGCTCTTATGAAAATTAAACATGTTCCAGGTGTGTATGGTCCGTCTTCTGGCATAGCCAAATTGTTTTTGAAGTGGTAGATACACCTGTCCTTGCTAGTCAAGAGAAATTCTTCATGGTAAAGCTGCTAAAATGAAATGAAATTTCATGGGTTTTGTTGTGTCTTGGTTTTATTTGAGAGAAAAACTTGTATTATTATAGTAAAGCTGGGAGTGAGTTGTGGGTAAGATGTGCACCTGGCTGTGAAAAAAATATAAATTGGTTTCTTCCTGAGCAACTACTACTTGTAGTGCTTCAACTCTCCGGATGAAATGGTGGATGTGATGCTATTATACTTGCAGGCTCTTACTGGGAGGTTGGGATTTTCAGATTATGTTTTTTCTTTGTTAATAGTGAAACTACACCGAAGAAACTCAGTGTTTTCTTCTAGCTTTATTCAAAACACTTATGGGAAGAGGTGATAATAACAGGAGTATAAAAGCTCTGAATGAATGTCTTTGCAAAAAAATGGAGTTCAGCTTTAGCATGGGGGATGGCTTGCAAGCTGAAACAACTATGTCTGCTGAGCTTCCTTCTGTTTCAGTGCAGCTGCCCAAAAGGACAGGGCATGGCCAGACTGTTTTCAGGGATGTTTTCCAGATGTGTGAAAAAAGTCTTTAAAGGGGAAGCTTTAAAGGGGAGTATGTATCCCTTTTAGTTTTGCAGATTCTAGTATTTTTCTGGCCATGCTGTCAACTATATAAAAAATAATACAGCTGAAAAAAATCGGGCAAAAAAGGGAGGGTATTGAAAGAAATACCTCTGGGAAGTGGTACTGGGGCAAGAATGAGCAGATATGGACAGAGATGCACAGAGAATCTTTCAGCTGATTTCAGTGTAAGGTGAAGTTCTAGATGAGACTAAAATGAAAGAGAGATGTTGGTCTGTCCTTTGGCTGAGATTTTGCATGGCTGTAACATGTATGTGCAGTTTGTTACCACTTCTATTCAAGTAGTGTCTACAGGTGTGCTATCTTCAGTGTTCTTTGGAAGCTCCCTGAATTTATATCTCTGAAGAGTCTTTCTTCAGCTATGAATATTTTTATAGGTTTTTTATGTCTTGCAGGACTTAATACAAAGGTGTTGCTGATAATTTTTCCACCTCCCCCCCACAAAATAGCAGCAGCATAACATGTGAGAACTACATTTTGTGTGTGTGATTATCTTATTTCTTATTCTTAGGCCCTAAACGGAGGTGAATTTCACCCACTGATAGTTAAAAAAGGATATTTTTGACTTTTCTATAATTAGTATCTTTCCTCTACTTCTCTTTTTTCTGTTTGCTGCTTTTCAGAGGCTGATGCAATTCAGTTCACCATCGTTTCACTACATTTTCAGCAACACAACAAAGGAGAGTAGCAGGAGAAGGTGTGAGGAATCTGCTACAAATCCTGCTGTGGACTAGTTTCTTCTACAAAATTGCCAGTTTAAATATACACCCGTCTGCATCTGTGGCACCAGTTTTCAGCTAGTTAAGCCAATTGTCACCTGCAGCCTCTCACCATTCATACTTGGGTTTAATGCTTCCTGATTTGTCCAAAAACTCACCCAGCAAAATCAAAGTAATTTGTTTAGAGGTGGCTCAGGGCCCCAGTTGGTGAAATGAGGTGGTAGGGTGTTGAGAGGAGGGTGACCATGGCAACCCAAATTCATATTAATCTGAGCAGCTGTGGAGAGTTACTACTAGGATTGGCTTGCCCATTCCAGGGCTGGTTTCTTTCTCCATCTCCTGGTCTCAGTGCTGAGCTTGTGTTAGGCCAGGGATAGCTACTCTGTCTGTGTAATCCAGGAACTCAGCAGCAGTAAGAGCTGCTGTGTGGTGGCTTTCCTTGCCTTTGCAAGTTCATGATTTTTTCTTTCCCTTTCTTGGAATCCTGCCATTTCTCTCTACCAGTTGCCCTTCCCCTTCTTGTCAAAGGCACTGATCCTTGTCTCCTTCTGCTGCATTTATCCTCCTTTAAAGTGAAGCGATATGCTGAGCAGATCAAACATTTCACTGCTCCCAGAAGTCCTGTTCCCTTCCATGTTCTTTCTTGTAACGGAAGCAGTCAAGGTATTTTAATGTAATGCATTAGTGTTTCGGCGTAATTGCTGCTGCACATCAATCACTTCTGACTTACTAGTTAGCAAGTATGGGTTTCTTCCAGTTTTGGGAAAACAGGAACATCATAATGCCTGCAGAGCACTGGAGTGCTTCAGCCTTTGAGCGTACCTAATGCCACAACATGGGTGGTGAGTGGGTGGGAGTTGGTTTTAGAAAACTTGTAGACACTAAATAAAGGTTCCGCTGAAGTTAATAGCAGTACTACTTGACAGAGGTTGAAGAACTTGCAGACTGGTTTTATATGTTGTAAAAAGACTTCCAGCTGGTAAATCGTAAATATATAAAAGATTCTGAAATTAAAACTGACAGAATTACTGATAAAAAAATTTCTGGGTCTCTATTTCAGTGTTTCCTTCAGAAGTATTGAGTTAATTAGTTACATATACGTATGGAATAACTACAGACTCTTTGAACTGCCCTGGGACTCGCCATGGACATGGTATTTGACGCTTCTGGGAGTGGACTTTGCATACTACTGCTTTCATCGCATGAGCCATGGTAAGACTTACAAGTTTTTTGTGTTTGAACATACAAAATACATTAGTTATCTATTAATAAAGTGAGATATTAATTTTTGTTTGTATAGTTAATCTACTCTAAGCATATATAACTACTCTTCTTCCCATGGGTTAGCAAAGACAAACTTTAGGCATGGAAAACAGCTAATGCATCATCCTCTATACAATAAAACATGATTTTGTGAAAGGAAGGAGTATCACTTTGAAAGCAGTTCAACAGAGAAAGTGAAGTATCATGAGAAAACGTAAGGGAATAAATACTAAGTACATAAAAATTTGGGTTTAATATCCCTATATACCTATATGAAAAATACAGCAAAGTCCAGATAATTATTTCAAAAGAATCTGGTGGATGCACAAACTAGAGAGCAGTAAAAAGCAAGCTGGCCAAAATAATGGAGCCTATGTAAATCATGTCAGCCATTTCTGTACATACATGTCTGTCTCATTACATATTTCAGTTCTCTAGTGAAAACAAATATCAGCTCTAGCCTTTTATACCATATCTGAAAATGCATTAACACTTTTTATCAGTCCTATTTCTGGGTCTGTAGTAATGGAATAAAAATATTTTTGTTCTCTAAGAGGCTTTGGACTGGGCTTCTCAAAGCCGAGTGTCCACAACTGGCAGAAGCTGTGGGATGTAGTAATGATGCTTTATGTAATGTGCTTTCAGAAAGGGAAAATGCTCTGCTGCCAGTAGATCAGTGGAATATATGGAAGTAGGTAAGAAAGGAGCCTGAGCTGCTACGAGGAGTGGGAGAGAGGAAGGGTCCCTCCCAGGTGGGGATGGCAGGCGGGTGTGAGAACAATGCAGGGTGGGTGTAAAGGGATAACAATGGTGAGGGGACAGGGCAGGAGGCGAGGAAGCAGAGGGAGCTGGAACAATGTGTCGAGGGGGACATCACGGCCGGGAGCTGGGAGCCCTGCGTGGGTGTACGGAGACTGGGAATACACTTCACAAACAATGACATTAACAGTGCTGGCAGGGCTACAGCCTCAGGCTGAGAACTGCACCAGAGCAGGAGGCTATTCCTGTGTTTTAAAATAAAAATAATTGCCTTCAAGTGTTAGAAAATCACTAGCTTGGCTGTGCTTTCTCTGGAGTCAGTGGTAAAATTCCCACTGGCAGAGAAGGGAACAGGGCCATTTCTGCAATCTGAAGCAATGGATATATTTCTGTTCCTGCAGCAACTTTGCATTTACTCTTCTCTGTTTTTGATGGAATACTTTGGAATTAATTTCAATAGATGTTTTAGAACTAAAATACAAACCAATTCTGTATGTAATGGAGTTGAAGAAACTGTAAGAAAATGCTGCTCTTCTCTTAAGAAGGTCAGTGCTGAGCTATTCAATAAAGGTTAATTTACTCTTCTTCAGGTTACAGAAATATTGTTCTCTGTTAGATCTGTGCTACTTAGCAGGGAACTGATGAAACATTGCAGAAAATCACTCTAACTGGAGATTTTAGTTTAACTGACACTCTTCTCTGGTCAAACAATGATGAAATCTGCAGCACGGCAACACAGCTGCAAAAACCAGCTGCATTGGAAGTTGCTGAGGAAATTCAAGGAGATGGTTCTAAAGAGTCATGAAAAATATCTTTGCAGATTGAGAAGAAAGGGCACTGGAAAAGTTGCTGGTACAAGCAGACAGAACACACCTTTGCACTAGAAAGTGACAGGGCCTGGTGATTCAAGCTTGGATCCTACAGCAAAGTTAAAAATGAAGAGCACATGTATATCCCAGGAAGTTCAAGCTGTGTGGTCTAGCCCTAATTGTTTGAAACTGGAAAACTAAAATTCAGATACATTTTTCAGTTGTTTCTTAGAACTTGATATAATTTTGATACTAAGAATTATCATCATCATGTAGCTTTTCCCAGCTGCAAGCAATAATTTGGTATCTCAATCCCTTGGCATTTTTTACTACCTTATTTCATGTTGTCCATGAATAACTAGATTTTTTTTATTCTAGTATTTTATAAATTTTCTTGAATTACTACAGATTTTAAAGATTCTTCTGTGGGAAAAACCTTACTTTGCAATATAATTTTTTTACCCAGCAGCTGAGGAGATATTTTTTCCTCTTCACTATATGCATGTAATAGCTATTATCCTAAAAAGAAATTATACAGCAACAAAAGGAAGTATTTTTAGGTGTGATCTCATTTTGCAAAGGATAGAGTTATTCTAAGTATGTACTTGTATTTTCCATTGTTTGCAGTAGCCACTGAAAGGTTAGAAAATAAAATGCTTCACCACTTATTCCAGCATTCTTCTGGGTCTGATCCAAAAGCCATGGCAGTCAAAGGGTCTACTTAGACACTGCTATTTCTCCTGGCATTTTAATGAATTTATAAATCAATGTAACTTTTCCCTTTGTTTCAGTAAAAACACCTGTTATGTCCGTACTACTAAAGTATGCTGTAAAATCACAGGTTTTATTTTAAATATATATTTTTTAGGGAAGGATACGTGTGGGTTTGAAGGATTTTTACCAGGTATTTTAATCTAGCATATATGGATTCCTCCTCAAGTTTCCTCTCCAGGTGCAGAGACCTTGTAGAGTTAGTCCTGCTAGTAAGGGGGATTTGGTGGTCCCAGAGCAGCGCTGAGCCCCAGCACACCATTCCCACACCCTGGCCTCAGGGATACTCCTGTTGCAGTCAAATAACAATGGCAGTAAGGAATTTGGAGGCTCTGTAAACTGATTTCTTCAGCAGCCACACCTTTTAATCACAGTGAGGGGGGGGAATCTAGAAAATTCCAGATCCATGCAAAAACATGGGTGCGGGTGCAGAGCCCAGGTCCTGGCTGCAGTGTCTGGTGCCCGGCTCCGGCGTGGGGGGCTGTGCCGGGCCCAGGGCCACCCCTGGCCTGAGCAGGTCCCTCGGCGGCAGCTGTGTGCTCAGCCCTGTGCTCCAGAGGGGAATCTGGGGAGTTGTAAGGCTCTGGTGCTCTGCAAGGGACTAGTTTTTAATCTACACTTCCCGGGGGATCACATCCTGCAGAATAGAGTGTGTTTCTGTCAGCTGGGGAAATCTCTTGTCCTCTTGTCAGGCCCTGGAAGAAGCTGTCTCTTCTTAACAGAGCTTCCAACACCTCTTCTTTTGTTCTCCTTTACTGCTGGGGAATTTCCATTGCTTCAGCGTCCCTCCCCTCAGACAACCTGGGAGAAGCGAGTTTCCTTCAGCGGGGCCAACCTCCGCAGCAGCTGCATTGTTCTGCCTGGGCCCCGGTGGCCGGTGTCAGCCGCTGGCCCCATTGTCCGCTGGTGGCTTCCAGCCGCCCTGTGGGATACGTGACATGGTCCCTGTCAGCGAAACGCCGAGCCAATATGAGCTGATGGTTTGAGCTACATCTGAGGTCATAAAATTGACCTCAGCTGATGAGTATATCCTCAGCAGATTCCCCAGCTGCTACATAAAATTTGGAGTTAACGGTGTGTCTCTTAATAATTCTGAATTTATTTATAGTGGATGAGAAATGAGCCTTCTACACCAGGTATATTACAGAGCAGTAGACTCCAAGCTTCTCGGATTCGTCCACCCCACAAAACTGACCTTTTGGCCAAGGCCAGCTTCTGAAGGGTCAGAGGACAAAGAAAGAAACCCTGAAAACTAATATCAGCATTGTCCTTCAAAAGACCATACTTCAGACTGTGGCACAATGTTGAGGATGTCGTGAAATTATTCTTTCTAAGACTTCAAATAATTGGAAGTTTTGTGAACTTTTCAACTCATGTTTTAAAGAACTTCTTATAAAAGGGTGTTTCTCTTAGCCATGACTTACATTGCTTCTACCTCCTCTCCCAGTGAGCATCTTTTGTTACAGTTCCTTCAGCAGCAGTACTGACCTTAGAAGTTTCTGGCTGCTCCTTCCTACACAATGCTGGAGTTCACAACCCACTCAGTCCTGAAAAAAGTATCAGGCACGGAGACTGTGTGCATAAGATCATCGAAATAAACTATGTTACAAAACAAGGTTGTATTGCATTTCTTTTTTAACAATTCAGCTCAGTAGTCATAGGGGTCAACTTAGCCATGGAGCAGGACATAAGCCAGACATGCTAGCTGAGAATCTGTGGGATTAAGTGGAGACTTGAGAGAGAGCAGACAGTTTTCTGAGTCAGTAGTGCACAGGCAGGTAACTCATTGTTTTATAAGGAACCAGAGTGGACAAATTGGCACAGGTAGTGTCTCAAGATTGATGCCATTAAAGTAATGGGAATGTGAAACAATGAAGCTCAGTCCTGTTCTTTCTGATAATTATATATGTATTGTGTAGTAATAATAATCCTAATGTGTTACTGGACCAGTGCGATACTGTGTTTGTTGTTCCATGAGGAGATGAGTTTAACCTTGTTATAGGAAAACACAGCTCAAAGGCTCGGTCTCTTCACCATCTATATTTGATGATAATTTTTGGAGGGTGTATTGAACTGTGTGATTGCACTGTCTTTATTTATCTGACCCATTCCTGCCTTTGAAGTGCCCCTTTCCTTTGCATTTTATAATGTACTTATCTGAACTCAGTATATTAGCATTGACTTGTTATGTAGATTTGTATTAACGATTGATACTATACTGAAGTAATTTTTTATTTAAAGGGTTTTGGATTTATGGGAAGTTTATTATAATAACATGATGTCTGAATTTTCTTACAAGGTTTGCTTTTCAGGAACCATCGGTATTGCCATAGAAATAGAGCAAACTGCAATGCTCTTTTACATGCCAAGTGGGGAGAGGATTGGGTGGTGGTGGTATCTTTAGGCTTAATCTTGCATCTGGGAAAATGTCATTGTTTACCTGACTAGAAATTCAGTACCATATTGATTATCCAAAATGAAACAAATTTAATTTCACCCCAGTGAAAGATAGAAAATGTTGGAAACTGTCAAGTGACTGGATGAGGCTCTGCTCTTTTTCTTGTCACAGCTTCTGTTGATTGCAAAGGGAATTGATACACAATCATTAAGAGAAAAATATTCTCTTCTTGTGAATTGTACAGAAAACATTTTTTGCTGTTCTGTCAGTTGTTTTTTCTTATTTTTTAAACAGGCTTGTGAGAGCAGGATATTAAAATGCCGTCCTTACTAACCTCACAAAAATAGCAAAAGTAATAGCTGGTTGTAATATTTTCTGCTCCATCTTCTGATTGATTCTGGTCTAATACCTGCAGACAAGACAAGATGAATTGAAAATAAAAACGTAGTTCAGGTGATTATGACTCATTTGTTGCCATTCAAGTTGACTGTAAATAAACTACATCATTTGTTATTTCTATATGCTTGTTTTTGTAACTTGTCCTTTACTATTCTCTTGTATTTTCACAAGAAGAGGTGCTCCTTTACTATGTGTCTTTTAATTTTTTTGAGTGGACCCTCAAGTTTTAGAAGACCAAAGTCAATCTTAGCAAATCAAGATGTTGCCACCCCTTTTCATATTAAAACATAAATTTTGTTGAGAAAGTTCACCTGAAAACTACATCAGCTGCAATGAGGCTTCCTGATATGGAATGTCTAGGGTCCCATAAAATTACAGGAGCCTGCTTGTATTGTTTTTCGGTTGTTATTGTTCATAACAAGTTCCTGTTGTTTGAAAGACTGACTTCTTGTATACTGGCAAGAATAATGTCCTGATATGAGGTGGGGTTGACTCATTTAGTCTGTTAATTTTATTGTGGCATATGCAGATAGCTAAAGCCTCTTCCTATTTTACTTTGCACATGGTGAGATAATAATTGACTTTCTGAAAATTCTCTGTAACATGAAGAGCTCAGAAGATGGAAATAAGAGAGAATCCACTGGAGAGTTTCTGCTTAATTTTAACTTCTGGACATCCTAAAGACATTTAGGGGTGAATTAATTTTCTAAGTATTTTAAATGTTAGAGATAATTAAGAATAATGGTAGTAGCAAATCTGCCAGTAGGTTGGATGTCAGACAAAGTGATTGGTTGTGGATTTTGGCTCTTTCTAGCTACTATAGGATGTGGTCTGGAGTGGGAATACTATGTAGTGAAGGGTAGAACATGGCTTGTTACTATAGGTGAGGAGTTCAACTCTGTGGTCTGGGTACAACACTACTCTTGCCATAGTTCTTGTAGGTTTTCTGTAAATATCTGGTAATTGTTTTTATTTCCACAGGATGCTGGGAGAGACAAGCCTGACTGTTATGAATTAGACCTTGATATGAGTACAAAAGCAATCTTTTTTTATTATTATTTTTCTGATTCCAGAGACAATGTATCTTTTAAATATCATGAAATACATGGTAATGAAAGCATGAGATGACAATATTATGACACCATTTTTATGCCAAAATTCAGGTGGTAATTCCATCTCCTCTCAGCACTATTCATCTTCTCTCAAGCTCCCACCATGAAAAGACCTGGCAAGCTCCCCAGTACAAAATGAAAAAGAAACGATTCCTCCATTTTCCTTGTTTGTCATTTTATGGTTGGGAAAGTGGCCAGCACAAGGTTAATAATCTTTTTAAGTATTACATATTTTCCTACTTTGAGGATTTACATAATACATTGGCATTCTAGAGGCTCTCTATATAGATATGCATTAGTTAGATGTATGGGTGTCTGGAGTGTAGAAGTTCATCTTTTTTTCTACCTGCAGTGCCTGGGTTTTTCCTGAGTGCACAGATTAGGGAAAAAGTTCTGTATCTGCTTATAAAAAAAGCAAGTTTGCAACATGCTTTTTCAATAAAACATTAGAAAATGTGGTGGAATGGGAGAAGAAATTTATTATAAATTAGCATGGGTTGGCTATTCAATCAGCTGTTTTCACACTTTTGTGTCCTTGGCTATTGCTGCCCTCTAGGCTGTGTTCAAATTTTAAACACAGAAAAAATAATCCATTTCATCTGAGTGGAGATGTGAGTATGAAAGCATCCAATTCACTGTGCAAGGAAACAGTTCATTTGACATACTTCTTCAAGTGTGCTGCTGAAAACCAATGAAATGGTGCAGAACACTTGTATTTTTTTAGGTGTTATAGAACATAAAGTAAAACGTGAATTATCCAAGTTTTAAAGTGAATCCTTTTGTAGTTAGTGTAGAAGAGGAGAAAGTAGTTCTTCTGCAATTGTTTGAAGATCTTATTAAAGTTTTACCTGAAAAACAGTTTGAAATAGTTCTCTTGTATACGTTGTTTGGCTTCTTAAATGTTATAAACCACCTTCAATCAGGTGACTTCATAAGTTGAAGAGAGAGAAATGTATGTTTGGTAGTTCAGCTACTCATGCAAGGAAAGAAGTCCCGCTATGTCTATCTTCTCTTCCTTTTTGTTTTGTCATAAACTTTGAATATGTATCTTACGCTGTAAACTTGTATTTCACGTGTAAGGGAAAATCCACCTGAGAATATATATTTCTGTTTCCCTTGACTTAATTTGAAGTCATGCTACTTACTTCAGCTAAAGGTTAATACCTATTTCCTGAAGAAATTGCAAAAAATCACTTAATCTAGGCTTGTTTTAAATCAAAACCAACTGTGGTGATTTTGGAAATGCCACCTCAGTTTATGATACAGCAGCTCCGCACACTGTCTTGCTAGAGGACTGTGTCACCTCCATGTTTTACCAATCTGTTGAAATCAGCAGATCAGCAGTAAAAGGTACCAAATACAACAACTGTTTTTAATTTGTGATGTGCAACTGTGATTGTAAGGAATTAGATTTTGAGTAAAAGCACACTCCATATAATTCATGCAACAGCCAGCAGTGGTAACTATTTTTTGTCAGTTTTAAAGTAGAAGCAGAGGCCTAGAGGAATGAAATGCATTGTTAAAACAGATAGCCTATTAAGATGCTTGTGCTTTCTTTGTTAAAAAAAGAAGTGTTTTTCTCCTCCTGTGCTAGTAAAAATTGCCTGGTCATTATTGCTCTGTCTATCAGTCTGTATAGTGTTAGCATGGAGAAAGAAATGAACAGAACTCTATCTCTTCACTTCCACTCTGAAACAGCACTTTAGCTAATACGCACTGTGAAGATACAACTTCAAACTGCTCTTTTGAAATTTCTTTTCAAACTGCAGAATTTAACTTTGGAGCCTCTTGACAGTCTACCTGCAGGGAAAGGTAAGGTGGTTCCCGTGGCACGTGTGTGATTGTGTGGCTGGGACATGTGAACTGGGGACACAGACCCAGCTCTCCTCCGGGGCCGACGTGCTGCTCTGAAGGGCTTGGAATCACATTTCTGTTCCCCAACAGGACATGGCTAAAATATCCCATTTCTAGAGTAATAGGACTAAGGACAATAAGAAATTTAGAATGCCTTTTTAACGCAGAATAAAATCCCCGAAAGGCAAGCTGTTCCTTTCAGGATATTACTCAGGTTTCCAGAAGCTCAATGTCTGTAATAGTTTTTCTTGCTTGCTAAAAATCTAGTGAGGTCATTACCATTTAAGATGCTTCATTTTACATTTCAAGATTGGCAATTAGCATTTAAAGTGTGTCTGGAGCAGACAAAACATTATTGTATCTGGGCAATGGTCTTTGAATGTATGTTTCCTTCAATGCATCTTTATTGCCTTAATAAAGTATTTCAACTGCCAAAACTGCTTTTTGAGTGTAGGAAGGCCAATCTTTTCTGCATCACACTCTCTAAATTGATAGCATGCTGGTGGAAGATGTAACATAATAAAAATTATCAACCAGATTTTTTCCCTTTTTCCTTTTTTTTAGTAGCTAAAATTATCAGTAAATCTTTTCCTGGTATAACTTCTTTTATAACTATAAAAAGAATATAATTAATTTTTCTCAAGGATCAGTAAATATCGAACCTGAATAAATTCATCAATGCTAACTATTTTAAAAGTAAAATTACTTTATTATTCTAAATGAAGAGATGCTAAATAGAATGTAAACATCCTGTTGCAAGAAGATACCTACAATGTTCACATGTATAAAGGTGTATGAAAGACAGGTTCCTAAATAGGAGCCACTCAGTTGTTTAATGGTCTTTGTAGTTGGATTTTGTAAAGTACTTGCATTTAAGCACTAGATGATAGCCTCTGGGCTACTTACTTTGAGGGCTACATGGGAACAGGAGATTTCTTTTTGTGCTGGGAGACAAAAATTGTGACTAATCAAATCATGTTGGTATGTATGCATGATGAAGTGCACGATTTTGTGGGGTCCGGGAGGATAATTCTTGATTCTGTCTAGTTAATAATTTTCCAGAAACCCTAAAAACATTCCTTCTGAAAAAAACTGGCTGTTTTCAGCCTTTCTGATGAGGACATTGCACACACTGACAGTAAAATGGTGTGGCTATTGCTTCACACAGTGCAGTGCAACCTGGACATATGACCTTGTAAAACAGGAGAGATTTTCCCATGCTACTTTTAACTTCTATAAAATTAGAAGAATTCCTTTTAATTTAATAGCAAATATCATAAATATCACTGTCATTCTAAGCATACCTTGCCATTTTATTTTTGTAAGTTCAGGAGGGGCAAAGCTATTGCTAAGTATGGAAAGGGAAGTGCAGACTCTCAGCCTGTAATAACACTATGGCATGTGACGTGTTTGCACAAGGAATCATTTCAGACATCAATGATGTCATGTTCATGGCTTCCATCACCTGGAAACTGGCCTGTTAAATTGAGACAAAAAGCTAGGATTTTATTGATTTTACAGCACAGTAGTGTAAGGAAAATCTATGCTTTATATGTGCATCATATATTTTACATGCCTTTATGCTTTCTTTCATTTTAAATTTTAGTCTCTATTAACACATACAGATGCTGAGATCCTAAAATTTCGTAGTTATAAAATCTTGTATTTTTTTAATGTAGTAACCTATACTGTGTTAGAGAACTAAAAATAAAAGGAGTTTTTCACCCCAAACTGTCTTTTAATTTAATGTACTTCTGACTGGAGATTAAGATATTAAAAAAAAATCCCTGAACAAAATAAAAAAGGAACTCTTCCTGACTTTTTTGTTGGCTAGAATGGATTTGAATCAAGAATGAGTGACCCCTGTCAAAGCCAACACTTAAAACTTTCCTACTACTTCTAATGTCTCTTACCCATCCATGCTAACATGGCTTTTGTATTACAAATGTTGTTTTGCTACTTAAACATGGTTTTATGGGTTTTTTGGTTGATTTAAAGTTGAAAAATATATCTAAAAATATTATGGAGAAATGCAGAATTAAGTATGTAAGCTTGTATCATTAGCAAATTCCCCTGGACCATACGGTTCAAAGGAATCTGAGTCATGAACATTTTGCAGCATTCCTATGGGACAAATGACAATATAAAAAGTGCTCACAATACACATATAAAATAAATTCATACTAAATGATAGAATTTTAAGAATCGATAATATTAATTTTTGCTCTTTTGTCTTTAAATATGGGTATGATTATTACATTTACCCCTCTTGTAAAAGCACTTCAGCTTCACCAAGCAGAGCTAAGTTGAAATTATTGGAAAGAAGTGCATGCAAACTCAGCTAAACAAAAAACTTCAAAAAAACTCTACAGAGTTTGAATTTTTAATTTCTTGTCTGAAAATTTTTGCAAAGCAATTTCAGATTGGATATCAGGACAGAGATATGGAAACCTTAAATACCGCAGTGTCTTTAAATTACTGAACAGTAAGAATAAACAAACTTTGACTCAGAAATTATTCTCATTTTCCTTGTTCAATATCTGTCTTTGGTGATAATAATTGAGTCCCTTAGGGTGCTTTTTTTTCGTTATTAAACTGCAAATATTTTGCAATGGAGATGAGTTTCATTGTTCCCTTCTGTAAAACAGGGGAAAGGTAGCACAAGCAGATTGTCAGACTTTCCTAGCACAGAGCAAGGGACAAACTCAGGGATGAGTTCTTCAGGCTGGTACCTTCAGTCCAAAGGAAGTGCTTCCATTGCAATAATTCTGCAAGTGAGGATTTTTTTTTTTTTAGTAAATCATACATTTCCTGGGTTTTGTCTATCTGAAGTTTAATTAGCATAAATTTTGCTATATAGTTTATTCACAAATCAGTCTGAATTCTGGTGATTTGAGTATATATTGAACATATGTATTATATAGGTGTAAAAGCCCATTTAAAGGTGTAGGATGTTTTGCTTGCATTGCAGATATGACTGTATTATTACTTCAATTGCATATGTATGCTCCCTGTGACTGCAGAAGTACATAGTCACAGAAGAAAAGCCACAGTCAGAGGAATCCAGACTGCTTATTTTTGTACTTGCTGATATCCGAGGGAAAAAGGTAAAAAGCAGTTTATAAAACTTGGACAAAAGAGGGATATAGCTTTTTTTTTTTTTTGTACTCCCTTGGGCTGAATCTCAGCTGAAACAACTGACAGTTTTTGGACTTACTGAAGGAAATGATGAGTGAAGATAAATATCCAGATGTTTGCTAGCCAGATGTGTAAGGTTACATTTTGGAAAGCATGAATTCTCTACCTGTGTCTCCTGAGGAGGAAGTTGTAAATAATAAACATGCTATATTTTTATTTCTACAGTTTGGGGGGAAAAACAGGGTTCAAAGTAAAACTTTGTTTTGCCTTTGATGTAGTGTCTGGTTCTGTAAGAACTGATGTAGGTTGAATATGCAGATTTGCACAGCATGCAAGTGAGATTTTTTTTAATAGCCATTATGGCTAACTTAGCCCCCTTTGTGCATTGTTTTTAGTTCAGGGGAGATGCAGCTTGTGAAACTGTCTTGATTTTCCAGCAGTAGGATAGAGGTGTGTCAGGTTGCTGAAAGTTTCCTATTTTTTATTCCCAAGTTTCAAACTTATTATTTATGACAATAAAAAATTCAAAGGTTGACTTTTTCCCCTCTTTCCCCTGTCTACACTGTCTCTCCCGTCCCACCTAACATACCAATCTCCTTCTTTTCAAATAAATAGTTGGAAGTGGCTGCCTGCTCATACAGCAGCACAGCTCATCTCAGCCTGTGCTTGCTCTCAAACTTGGGAAAAGGAAAGAAACGTCTTGTTAAAGTCAAGTAAATAACTTAGCTGCTAGGCAGTAGGAAAAATATTGGATTTGATTTTGTATTATTCCCATATGGGTGAGATATATTTAAAATTGAAAAGGAAACCACCTCCCTTAAAACTTAAAGTGACAGATTTTCAGAAATTGGCAGCCAATTTTCGCCTATAATTGTACTTAATGTGGAAGGGATTTTCCTCTGCTGATGAGGGATAAGAGGGTCTTGCCACCATACTAGCAGTGAGGCAGAGGAGGCCCCTTCCAGCACGTAAAATTTCCTGGCCAGATATTTCTCCTCTTCCTTGGGCTAAAGATCTCTTGAGGGCTGGAGACTGCTCCAGTGCATGGGAGGAGATTAACTCATTTTTGTGAACTCCCCCACTCCTTAGGAGCTCCAAAACAAGCATGTCAAGAGTACAATTTCAAAAAACAAAACCAAAACCAACAACAACAAAAAAACCAAACCAACCAAACAAAAACCAACCAAACAAAACCAAAACAAACCCCCAAACTCCCACCAAAATAAACAAACAAAAACCCCCCAACCACTCCCCCCCCCCCAACTTTTAAACAGGTTTATTCTTCTGGGCAGGCAGTGTTGCAACATGTTGCACTATGTTCTAGCACTACAAATTCCCTTAACTGGCATTGCCTACAATTTTAAGCGCAAGCACCTGAAAGAGTTTTTATTTATGTGCTTATGTGGATTTATTTTTGTGTTCCCGTTCTGCCAGTGTATAAACATTAGAAAATGTAACAGCCATATAATTACTGGAGCTCAGCCTTTTCTGCCTTAGAAAACACAGAGCTTTCACAAATACTTGTTTCGAAGACACAGGATTTACAACACCATATTTCTTCAATGATTTACTAATTTCTTCTCAGTCATGAATGAGAACAAATAGGCTCTGAGGACCTGAAGATTGGCAATTGCAAGGATGTAGAAATAACTTGTCTCAATTTCTATGTAATACTCTAAACACTGCTAGAAAATGTTATGTGCTCAGGACAAGGAAAGATGTTAAAAAATGCAGAGTGTGGAAGTACCACCAGATGCAGTTCTTGCTGAGTCTTTGCATACAAAGAGGGAAAGGGAGCTGTTCAGAAGAGGGAACAAGAAAGAGAGATGGAGAGTGACCCAAAGAAAAAGTGACTGTAAGGGTTGCTTACTTCTGTTCCTGGGAGTTTAACCCTGCTCCTAGGATAGCTGCTGCTCCCCATTAAGAGAGAGCCAAATTGCTAGCCTCTGGGAAAAACCCCTTCAGCTAAAGGTTGAATAACTAGCTGACACTTGGAAGCTACCCCAGCCCATCTCTGCAGCTATGGCAACACAACTCCTGGGGGAGGCAGGGACTCTGGTCTATGCCACCACTTGCAGCTGTGGTTTCCTTTTGCAGGTGGAGGAATAGGAGAACAGACCGACAATCTGTCCAGATTTGTTACTCAGGCTAGTAGTTTCTCAAGTGTGTCATGGTGGTTTGTCTTCATGAGTTGCCAGGTCTTGCAATATCGTCTCCTCTCTCAAAAACATTTTTTTGTGGTGTCTGCTTTGAAATAATTCTCAGAATATTTTTCCGTGGCTTTTATTTTTGTGCCTGTAGGATACACTTTCTTTGGGTTTTCTTTTCTGCTTCTTGGAATGAAGTAATTTTTGCAGTAGTTGTAAGTTGTTTGGTTTTTTTTTTTTACAAGTCACAAAACTTAGAAAAATGTTTTTATAAGTTGTAACAATAAGCACTAAGAAAATTTGGCTTTCACAACAGTTAGAAGGAGAAACCTGGAACAGGCAAAGTGGGGTACTTTCAGATAGGGAAATATTGTATGTGCAAGTGGAATATGAAGGCATTGGTGGATGAAACAGAAGGATGTGACAGAGAAGCAGACATTGAGGCAATACAGAGTAATATATGCAGAGTCAGGACGAGTTTAGGAGAAGTGAGGAAATTTATGATGGACTGATTTATGGCTGCTGCATGGCAAAAATCAGGGATAAAGCCCTGTGCTATAGAAGCTGTTAGAAGGCTTGCTGTTAATTACAAAATTAGAGTTTGCACCAAAAATGAATGAAAGTCCTTTTTTTATATTAGACACTAGGAAATCCTGTAATAGCTAAGATATACTTTTTCCATAAAGTTGGGCAGCCCTGTTTGGTCTGCTGAAAATACTCTAGTTGCTTCCCAAATAGTTACACTTCTAAAGTTTGTGATTGCCAAGAAAATATAATGGTTTTCCAATGTTCAGAACTAGCAATAGTAGTTTTTAGTGGATAAGTTGGGTAAAATTGTTCTCTACACTTTCATAAAGGAAAAGGCAATGGCAAGTAATAAAAGACTATACTTTAATGTATACTATGTATATTATTCTTGTATACTTTTTACCTCTTTGGAGAGATCTAAGATTTTTTCATTTGCTTATGTTCAGTAAAAGGCTGAATTAATATTTTTTAGTTACGTATAGATTTATATTAGTCAAGTAGCACAGACATCTCTTGAGAGGTGGGCTACTGAGCATTAATGTAATTGCTGAAGTTTCACACTTTTTTTTTTTTTTTAGTTGGGAATAATATCCAGTATGTAGTGGGGTTTTGTGTGAGGCACAACGTTTTACATATTAATCAAAATAATGCACAGAGCTTACTTCTTCTTCCACTCTAGTAGGATATGGTTACTACACAAATAATTTTAGGACAGGAAGTAAGAATAATACTGTAATTAACTGAAATTGCAGGGGAACTTAGGTAGTCAGAATGTAATTATGCAATACAGAATTCAGTCAGGAAACTGGATTAACTTTCCTGTTCTTTTGAAAAATACCAGATGATTGCTAATATTTATAAATGGTTTTTACACATCAACTGAGTGATGATGTGTGTGACAGAGGAGCTGCCTTTAAATTATGCTAAGCAGTTGGTTCCTCTCTGACTCAGTGATAAAGATGCTTCCTCCAGAAGCAGCTATTAAATTTCCTTCTTGCAGCACAGATTTCCTTAACGGTGTCACATCCAAACATCAGCCCAATCTCTATTACTTTGTCAGAATTAATTTGATTGCAGTATATACAAAGTTAAGTCAAATTGAAAATGACTTAGTGAAACTGTTTTATTTTAGAAAAAAAGCCCCAAAAGTGTATGTTGTGTCTATGTTATGTCAGACACTGACATAAGAAAGTTCAGTGTGGCAGGTACTGGTTTAAGAGTGAAATGCACAGTTATTTCCAACTTTCAAAGGGTTACTAGACCCCTGCTGACTTTGGTAGAAATTGTTTATATAACCTGTATCATTGCTGAAAGTGTTTGCCATGTGGTTCAGAAGTAGTGCAACAGAGGTAAAGTCAGAAATAAACTGTGCCAGAAGAAATAGAAAACAGAATTAGCTACTGAGTAGTGACAACTAAAATACAAATGCAGGGAACGATACCTAGTTCAGGAAGAAATTCACTGTATGTATGATTTGTTCCAAAGAGGGCTTTGGAATGCTAATTGAAACCAAAGTGTTGCAGGCCCTAAGTTTGACTCAGGTAAATGCTGTATTGGCAGCGGCTTTGAATGCTAAATATTAACATGGTCAAATGAGCAAGAGTGTAGTCCAGAGTGCAGCTATTCATTCCCATACTTGAACCACAGCAACTTTAGTTGTAGGCCTGATGTTACTCTCAAGGCAATTCACCTTTGATTATTTTGTTTACTTGTTATTTATACAGTTTTGTTTGCAATACTTTTAAGAATTTGAAATTTAAATCATAGACCACTATGTCAAACTTTGAAAGAATTTACAGTTGTAAGCTATTTTGAGACTGGTATTTATTTTAAGTAAAAATTATTTTTTTTCTTATAAATTATTGTTCTATCCATAACTGAGAGTAACTTCATTAATTCTTTATTATCCAAGAGGGTGATGCACTACATTTACAACACGATGCCCATTAAATGTTATTTTGTTAAACAGGGCATGATGTGATGCTGATTACAGTCTGGTATAAAATACTTATAATACTGCAATCTGATACTTGATATATACATATATATTCACAAAAATAAGGGTATTATTTGCAATGCAAATTAAAATTGTTAATTCTACACCTAATTTTACCATATTGACTAAGTTAGTCTACAGGGTAACATCCCAGTAAATCTCTGCCCTCTTAGTGATCTTGAGTGATTTGTTCTGCTTTTGGCATGTATATTGGGATGGAAATAGGATTTCATCAAGCAGTATTATTTACATTACAAGCCTAAGGGCCAGTCTTTCTGATCAATCAGCATCCTGAAATCAGGATCTGAGTTATGACAATTCTGTACCTTGCTTTAAGGAAAGGTTAAAGTAACTGAAAGGTTACTTCTGCCTTTATGTGTTCCCGTAGTGGTGAGCAGATCAGCAGGGAGATACAAAATGTTAATCCTTCATATTCACTAAAATATGTCTGACATCATGAGCTTAATTCTTCAGAATTTCTTAGGGAAATACTTGCCAAGACTGTAAAGAAAATGTTTTTACATGGAGCCGTACTTTGTTCTGACATTTATGCAGGGACACAATTCGCCATGAACCTTTTAGTCTTCCTCTTCCTTCAGACCATAATGAAAGGAGCCTATTCATCCCAGTCTCTTGGCATTTTTGTGGAAAAATAATAGTTCAACTGCACAGGCCCACTCCTCATCTGAAATATGAGTAAACCCCAGAGTTGAAGCAATCTGTGCCCACTGCATATTTCTACCAGGTCATTGGACCATTGCCATTGTTAATAAGGTTTAACCCAAACCCACAAATGAAAGAAATAGATAAAAATACTTATAAAGTATCAATGCTTTTAGTATAAATATACAAAAGATCACATTAGAAAATGTATGTTGTATGACTGTTTATTATTACATTAGGTTTTAAAATATTTACATTTACAGAAATGGCCCTCACTCGTTTCGTAGTTGGGGAATATTCCTTTGGGAGCAATGGCAGGATGTTTTCTGTTAACCTAATTTATTTTATTTTAACTAGAAAAGGAAAAACTTTTTTAGCCAATTTTTTTTTCCTCTCTGTAACTAGGTAATAAACTTGTATCTAAAAAAACACTTGCTAGAAAGTGCTGTTATCTGTTTAAAATTTACGGAAACGCTGCATTTTAATGGTACAATAACTAATGCTCAATCATAAAGGAATTCCTCCGGAAGAACAAGTCATGACTGCAAGTGCCAAATAAATCTAGTGGTGTGACATGGATAGTAAAATTTCATAACAATAGTAACATGAGGGCTATGTTTTCAAAGCAGATTGTATTGATAGTACTACAGCTGACCTAGCCATGTTTGATTTTGTGTGTATGTGAGGTATAATATTACTAAATCATTGAGAATTGAACAGGGTGACTTACTTTATATTAAGAGAGGATTCGTGACATTATATCTGGATTAAGAATTTAAAAGAAAAAAATAATGTCATGGCTGTAGGATTGTATAAAAAATAAGAAAAGTCTTATGTTTCTTTCAAAAACCTGTCTTTGCTCAGATTGGTACCCTTACCTGCAGTGTTGTAACCCAAATGCATGACCATCAAAATTAAGCAAAACACTTCTGAAATGCCCTATAAGAAGAAAGAATATTTAAAAATTGAAGGTGAGAGATCAATGAGGAGAACCCTTTTCAAAATAGGATTATCATATATAATTAATTTAAAAACCGAATTGCTACAGGAAGTCTCCAGATGTAATGTGTAGGAGAAGAGCTACAACTTCACTGCTACTGTAAGTTGCAAGACTGCTACTGTGATTAGAACTGGAGTTAGCAGGGAAATGGGGAAACTTTTTTGATTCAAAATACCCTCGATGTTCTTGTATTTTTTCCCCTAAAGATTTTTTATGTCTTAAAAAGTGAAATCTGTTGTTTTCAGAGAAGGTGTCTCTGTTTAAATGCTTATATTTTTACTAGATATTAAAGAGAAATAAATATTATGCTTTTATGCTTTTATTTCTGTTGCTGAGAAATTTTGAATACAAACCTGCAACAAAATTTAATGCTATTATTTTATTGCATGTTAATATATTTGCTTTAAAGTTCTAAGAAAAGATTTTTTTTCCAGATCATCTGGTAAAAATGCAAAGCTGACTTCTAAAGAAAGTCTGTTCCTCATTTACATTATGGAAATATGATGGATTAAAGAACCAAGTTTTTTTTACAATTTCAGATTTCCAATTAGATGAGACAGTCCTGGCAATAGAAAACATATTTTTTTATGAAATAAGATTAATTGTTTTTAGGTGTATAGGGGTTTTGGATGAGAGGTTTTTCATTGTTTTCATTTAAAAAGTGAATCTTTAATTTTCTAGTTGACTGAAGCGATAATTTTTGTAGGAGCATGATTTCCAGTGGTGTAAATTCCATACAGGGTGCACAAAATAAGAGATTACTTTTTCATCTTTAAGAAGCTTAAGAAATGAAGGACTGGGAAATTCACTTTACACTTCCTTATTGAATATAGGTAATATAAGGAGCATAAATAAAAATATTATCTCAGAAGTAACTCATCATTTAGTTGCTGGAAGTATAATTCCTTAGCACAGCAAAGGGAGTAACTACTGCAGTGAATGGTTGTTTTACAGTGTTTTGGATATGATGATGGCACTGACATTTTAAAAGAGCATGTGTAAAATTCAAAATTGGTTTACCAGAATGTATTTAATGTTCGATCATAATACTAAATTTAAAATAGTAAGTAATCGTTCTATAACAAGTACCCAATCCTAGATTTTAAGATATCAAAATTAATTGTCAAAGTGTATAAGTCTATGAAAATAGCATCATTTTGAGAGGAGGTGCTACACAAAGCTGATATTTAACCATATCTCTTTTAGCTGAGTGTGTATGTGTGTGAGTGTGTTGGCAAAGATTGCAATTAATGTCTGAGAGCTGGTTGCATAGTGCCACGGTGGAGTAACTCTCCACTGGTTCTATGGGTCAAGTGAAAAACCCTTCAGAGTTCCAAGCACTTTGGAAATTTGAAAATTAGGTGACCTGAGGAAATGGTACAAGCAGCTGATAGTGTGCTGGAGAAAATAGAAGGATGGCAAAGAAAGGCTGAATTTCTCAGGAAGGTGTTTCTCGTTTGCCTAGCATCTTTGGACAAGAGACTGTCAAGTGTTGCAAAGTAAGGACTGAGGAAGGTTGCGACTGTTGCTTGGGAGATTAGGGTGTCATTTGAGTTGGAGCCTTTACGTGTGTAAAAGGTCAACGGAAATGTTATTGGGGATGTGCTGAGGCTGTAGCACTTCCCTGCTGGCTTGGGAGGGAGGGCCTTTCCCTCACTGCCCTGTGACTTGGAATGTACTTTACATCCAACCATAGTGGAGGAAGTATGGAAAAGTCATCTTTGCAGGAAAAAAATGTTTTTGAACCTGTGCACATTTAATAGATGGCTATTTTTATATGCTTGTGCCATTATAAATATATGGAATAATTTCTATTATAAAATGTTTATTTGAGACAAATGAAAACCTTTAGACACTGAAAGGTGAGGCTACTAGGGTAACAAAATGTATTGTTCCTTAAAAATAAATCTTTATAATTGAGTCATACAACTTTTGAATGACAAACAACTTCTGATAGTAAATGTCCTGAAACTTTGAGAGCATCTCTGTGATTTTCTGTGTATATATTAGCTTCAACTGTTACCAAATGTTACAACTGTTGAGTTGCACACGTGAAAATATAGCCATAGAAAATGCCTAAAGATTTTTGTAGGTAATATCCATGCTATAGTTTTTTAATGCCACTTTCAATATATATTTTTTAATTGTGTTTGGTTTTGAAACAAAAATTTTAATTTTTTAAATTATATTGGTGATATATCCTCAATATGAAGATCTCTTAAACCATAAGCAGAACTTTCCATTTGCCAACCCAAAGTGAATTGCCAGTCACATATTCAGGTCCTGTCTTGTCATGGACTTGTGAATCACTTGGCTCTACTTTTTGGTGACATAACTTGTAAGCTGAGATAAATCAGTACACTGAGATATAATGAAGTTTTCTAATTCACTGGATTGACCCCAGGCTGTGATCCTGAGTCAGTGTGAGGATTAAACGAATATTTATAGATCCATATTTGACCTGAGCATCAATATCTGCTGTTTTTTAAAAAAAGTTTGCTTTTAAGGGAGAATGGCAGTACTTTCTCATGTTCTCAGGGAAGAACCTAAAGAGTACTTCTGTCCGTGAGGGCCTGAAGAATGTTCTCTCTTACAGAATGACTGTGTTCTGCTGTAATTGCTCTGGTGGAACTAACTGCTGCTCATGGAAACATCCTTTACCTAGCTGGTTTGTTTCTGATAGCCATGGAAAAACACCTTATTGCAGGCTCTAAGCCTCTGATAAAATAGGATTAGATTGTGTTAAGTTTTGCTGTCTTGGTTTGCAGTATGCAAAAGAGCTAATTGCGAATTAGCTTGGGTAATTCTATACAAGCTATGGTCCCCTAGAAAAGTCTTCACACTTGGTGACTTACATTGCATTAAGCAGGAAAGTATGAAAGCATCCTGTGCTGGCTGCTGTTTCACTGCCTATGGAAAAGTTTGACTATGGATTAGGAGAACATACCTTAAAGCATCCTCCAAAATTTATATTGCACAGAATGATGAGGAAATTTTGGGGAATAGTTTTAATTAATGAAGGCAGATACATAATTGCTAATAATCTCTTTGTAAAGGTAAGCTGATTCAGAAGTTTGTGGTTTTCTGAAAGCATTTTTGTATGTGTGAAATGGGTCGAAAGAAAAATACCGTTTTGTACAGCATGAAGGTTCTTTTACTACTTCCAGGTTCTTGCTTGATAGCAACATGTGCATGTATTTCTGAATGACTTTTCCAACTGCTCAGTGTTCAGGATGAGTTTATTATGAAATATTAAAGTACCATTAATGTGCTCGTAGCAAAATAACCGCTTTTGTGTGGGGTCAATATTAATTTGACTTCTTTCCTTACTGTTAAAATTGTCCATCATGTGAAGGATTTTCTTCACTGATCTACTCTCCCACTAGCCAAAAAAAAAAAAAATAAAAAAGCAACACATTCCAATGTAAGACAGGTTAACTCCTATTTCTGTACAGAGTAAATGGACACAGGCAGGGACAGAATCTTCATTCTTTCTGTCTTATTAAACTTTTGAAGGAGTAGTCTTTAGTTTAATAAGGGCCCTGTCCTCCAGCTGGATTTGTGAAAGGAAATGCTCCCACACAGAGCTGATTTGAAATTAATGCTTCTTTTATGTGAACATGTTATACTTAGATCTTATGGTACTTGATACAGTGAATACAATCTACTAGTCATCAGTATTTTATAAAAGTGAACAGTTTAATCTGTGATGTCTCAATACTCTGTCATATTACAGACTTCTATTTATCATTTAAATAATTTTCACCGTATTTCTCAGGGTTTCTTTATGCTGTTACTTTCAGTATTCACTTCGAAACTTAATTTAAATTCCTTGTGCCCTTTGCAGTAAACGACCAATAAATGCTTCTTGCATATTGTTCAGTTTATAGTAGAGAATATTCCTTTCTTATTGGTAATTGCACAGCAGATTATTATGTGGTGAAAAAAAAATCCATTCTTTTCCTAAGGCAGAAACCCAAGTTCCTGTCTGTTTTGCGGATGTTAAAAATCCCTTGACACTCAAAGAAGAAGAGTGGGAGTATTAACTCTCAGGAACCCTTGGCTGAGTATTCATGAAGAGAGTCTTTCTCCTCCCAGCACAGGGGATTAAACTTGTTAGGAATGCTTACTGTGAAAGAAACACTTTATGTAATCTTAATAAATGAAATAAATTTAAGAGCATTTCCTTAAGGAGGAGGGGAGAATTGGGAAAAAGTTCAACTTTTTATTTTATTAAGAAATATACAGAGAAGGACAAATTATCTGAGGATTTGTCCAAGCTTCTAAGTATGAACTCCTTTGGAGAAAATGACTGTAAAAATAATTTTTCCCTACCTATTTTTAATATTTGATAGCTGCAGTGGAAAAAACATGCCATTTTTCTCTTTCAAATGATATATGCAATGAATAGCCAAACCACTTGCACTGTAAAGTGCATAAGAGCCTTGGAAGTAGCTTTTAACATGGTAGCAAAAAACTCTCATAATTATTAGAAATGACAGGAGTTTTTCAGTCAGGGTGACTACTTTATATAATGAAATATTAGGGACTGGCACATAAGAATAAATGGTCTTACACTGTAATTGAGTAGAATCAGAGCCTCTAAATTCCTTTTATTAGTCCACCTTGCAAACTTTTTATGGATTTTGCAGATTTGCAAACCTTTCCTAATATGTAAAGGTGTAACACCGCCAGCTACAGGAGTCAAGACTTCATAAACCTGAGGTGGGTTTTGGAGGCATGGGTTATCTCAGCTGACACAGGCCTGGCAGGCAGGAGGAAATGGGGCTACCGTGCCTGAGGGAATCGCTGGCCATCCTCGCTAGAGCCGAGGGCTTTGTGTGCGCCGGTTGTTAAGACAAACAGGGAGAGCGAGTGCCAAGAGAGACCGCCCTGCCGAGCTGTGGATAGATGTTATTATTTTTAAGAAGAAGCCCTCTGGTGATATAACAGGGCTGACCCTGTTAGCGGAGGCTTCATAAATCTTTCTCAAGTGAAAGTTCCTGGCTGCGCAGGTTGGAGGGCAGACAAAAGAATCAAAAGAGCCAGGATGTGAAGTCTCTGTACTGTACATGTGAGCACTGCCTATGGGACTCTGCAATAATACAACAATAGCCAAGATTGCAAGGCACAGCTTCAGTTCACTGCCTGCTTTCAACTGCTTCTAATAACAGTTTTAATTTTAGATTCCTCATGGCCTTCTGTGTAAAATCTTAAATCCGTAATGATTCTTCAGCAAGAAAAAGAGTGAAATATCATTGAAATATCAGCTTAGAAAATTCTCTTTCTCTCTTAGTACTATATTAATAATTAAATGTGGTGATTAGAATAGAAAATGCAAAAAGATAGAGTAGCTACCATATATTTGATTCACTTTGACTTTCCACACATTTGCTGTGCTGTGATGAAAAGATCTTTATATAATATATTACCTGTCAACCTACAGGAGACCTTTTTGGTCTTGTTATCATCTGTTAATCATTTGAGTTAGGTGCTTTGCAGTACAGGACCTTCTCAAAGCTGACTGAAGAAGCCTCCTTGGAGCATACTGATGACATGCCAATCTCACAGTCTTGAATGAAATTGAGAAACTTTCTTTGTGGTTTATACTTGCACCTGTTCAAACAATATATAGGTCTATGGAATATACATATCCTCTCGTAGTCAATCAGTACTGAAGCCATAGACCTTGGTGTTTGCCAGCTGTGTACTGGTGACCATGAAAATGGAATAGACACTTCTAGGTCCAAAAATTACAAGACTTCAGCCATTTGAGCTAACTGAACTTACAGTACCATTTAGGTAGGTTTGCATTGCAGCAGGTATCCTTAATTCTAGGCTGTACCTGAAGCTTTTCTTTTATCCCTCGGTGCCATTGTATATAAACAGAAATCAGTTGTGTTACCCTGACATTCATATTTCCTGTGCAAGAAGAAAGGGAGGACAGAGGAGTGAAAGTATAATAGTCAGGCAAGTGTGCAGGGCCAGCTTGAAAACCATTTGAATTGAAAAGGGAGACTCTTACATTTTTTTACTTGGAGCTGGGACAGGAGCAAAATGTATGCTGGTAGAGGTTATGTGCTGTAGTATTTCTATGGCAAGTTCTCCCTTCTTTATTTGCTATTTTAACATTTCAGCGTTCCCCCGGGTGGAAACTTTACATGAGGTGAAACATAATGAAAGCAGATGAGGAAGTCTTGATTGGCTTTGCAATTTACTTAAAATGTTGGCAAGAGCTTTGATTAAGAGTTTAAATTCACACAGGCTTAATCAAAAAGAAATTAAAATCCTGTAAAGAGGCTTCTCAGGATTCCCTTACAGAATCCAGAATTGTCAGCAAGAGCTAATTTTTTGTGTTTATATCGAGACCAGGAGAAAGGAGTGAAAAATAGAGCATAATGGGCAATTGAAGTATAATTAATACATATCCATAATGTACTCACAGAAAACAGAAAAGTTACTACATGTTTTAGATTTGTGAGTTCAAGGCAACGCGAGCCAGTGGAAGACCCAACCTGATCTGCTTGACAGAAGGATGTCTCACCCTGGCAGGTGAGCTGGGAATGAATGAGGACAACCCTAGCAACTGATGGTGGGTGGACTTAATCTGCCTCCACTGCAAAGCTGCCCAGTCTTTATCTCCTTATGTTACAACTTATTCTCTTGTTCATTAGCTCAGAAAATTTTTACTATACATGTTGAAAATTTTTAGCAACATATTAGACCCAACCAAAATCAGACTATATTTTTCTCCTTAGGACTGAGTGGTCCTTATCAGGAATGGAAATTCTACATTGCTGTGTACTGTGATTATATACCAGACAACAAATTTTAAAGTAGTCAAAAGAGTTCAGATTGGAAGGAAAAAAAACCTGGGGAAAAATAGGAAAATTTTGGCAGGAAGATTCTCTGCATTAAGGAGAAGCCAGTCACATTCTTTTATGCTATTTTTTACAGCCTAGCCCACAGGAGAAATGTGATTTTAAAGTGAAAGAGAGTATTTCAGGAAAATAAATTTGTTGTTTCACAAGTAATGATGGATTTTTTTAATGCTACTCGTTGTTGATATTTTATTATTGGGGCTTGAACCTCCTATGTTATAGCAAAATTCACAGAGATCTGCAAATAATATAGCCCTATAAGTCTCAGTGTAGATTCCTGACACCCTTGTGCTTTCAAATCTCTATCAAATGAAAAAAATCCATTTTCTAGAGTTTGAACTTAATAATGGAAAATTTAGATGGGAAATAACCCCTGTAATTTCACTAGGATAATGTTAATACTGGGATAGCTAATCATTTACCTTTTAAGAGTTTAATCTTTTACTGTATTTGAAACAATTTTGTATTTTTGACAGGTATTTCAAAATCGTAATTAAATTTGAAATGTACCAAATGTTATGATCATAATGAACTCTGCACAGACAATAGTTTGTAGTAATTAGGAGAAAATCAAGGTCCTACACATCGGCATGTATGTTGCTGCCATACTGGGAGATCTTTATTTTATCCAGCTACAGACCTCCCCTATTATGGGGAGAATAATCAATAAATTGTGTACTAGTAACAGCTGTTCCATGTTTCACATCATATTTCTGTATTTCAGTTCCCAACAAGGGTAGAGGGTCCTCATATTTTATTATACTGAGCTGAACCTGTTCAGTTCCCAAAGCCAGGTTAAGAGGAGTTGTGTTCCAATTCACGATAATTGCAATGACCAAAAGAAAAAAAAAAAAAAAGAAGAAGAAAAAAAAAATCACTTCCTTCTGCCAAAGGGGAACAAAGCAAGGCATTGAACAGAAAAATCCATTTACCCAGTGTTCTTACTTCCTCTGTGTCTGTGACTCTTCTATGGAATTGCAAATAATTGCAATTGCAAAATAAACTACAATCTCTTAAAGAAATCTTCAGGACTAAACCACTCAAATGATTGTCACCATCCCTTAAAAAAGTCAAAGGTGCTTTTGAAAATAACAGTCTAGTCTTTGACATTGGGGTCTGAAATATATAGACTTACTTAGGAGGATGCCATTTTTGTATACAGTTGCTCCCAGTTTATGTAGTAGGGTGTGGATACCACATATGAGTGCATATACTGTGTGTGATTCTGCAAAATATATTGACTCTTTAAATCCTGTGAAAAATGGGCATGGGCCATTAGCAGCTTTCAAGTATATGTTCATTTACTAAGTATTCAGAAAATAGCAGATATGTCAAGTCTTGCTTTGGCAACAAGTTTCTTGGAGCTGTCGCTGTGACTAAAGTGGTGAGGTTAGAAGGAGGAACCAAAACAGATGCAGAATAAAATGGCTTTTGATATGCTTTCTATCCAACTTTTAGGTAGCCAGTCTTAAGAGTTGAATGAAGAAAGAGACCATCTTGAGCTAATCAATGTAATTGCTAGAGATTTAAATACTGTTGCACACAAGTAATTTTTTATTAAATCTGATTTGTGAGAGTCTGCATTTAATATAAAAAGCAGGCTTTTCTGCTGGCATGGGAGTGAGAACAGCAGCGTGATCTATGCTGACAGCACGTGACATGTCCAGTGTTCTAGGATCTAGTGGTTGTTTTGCTTGGCCAGTGTCACACAGCAAATTCCATAGGATTTTGTACCCCATTGACTGTGCTGGTGACAAGATCTGAAGTCACTCAGCAGACAGAAAATCAACAGCTATTCAGCATATTGCTTGCATGTGCTTGACTCTACTGTTTTCTGTAAGGTTTATTAGCTGCTTTCATTATTTTTTGTAGTAAGCATTGCATTTTCTGATCCAGAACAAGTTTAGACAGTTATAAAAGGTGATTTTTTGCTGCTTTGTGTGGTTTTAACTGTGTTTAAAAGTAGAAGCACATGACTCTTTATTGACCTGCACTGATTTTAATGAGTTTTCAACAGCTCATCTTGGGTATTTTTTTTTTTAAATAGCAATTCCAGTGTGAAATCTCTTCCCTAAAGCATCTCAGTGAGTTGTTCATGTTACACTGTAAAATGAGAGATTTCCTTTTTCTGCATTACTTGCAAAAGTTGGTCTACTCTTTGTTTCCCAGTATTTGAAAAAATTGCCAAAATACCCATGTTTGTTTAAAATAATTTCCAGTTGCATGTACTGGATCTTCTATGTCTGCACCTGTGAAAAAGAGACAAAGAACTGGAGTTGAATTCTCAGCCATTAGTGACCAAAGTTTCATTTTGTTCTGTACAGTGATTCATATGTAATGTTTTTGTATGGCCCTTACAACTACAGTATCTCATTACTTCACAAATTATATAAAATATTTCCTCCCAAGGGGACATTTTCTTTTCACAGTACCTTTTGCAAACGTCAATGTAAAAATAAAATTATGTATATTTAAATACATCTTTCATTTCAGTATTTGTTGAAAGACAACACCCTTCTAACAGACAAAACCAATTTCATTATATATCCTGTCTTTATTAGCAAATAATGTGCTCCTAGGAAACTGAAAAGCATTTTGAAATATAATTTAATGGATGACTTTTTTGCTGTTATACTGATTCTTGTTTTAGTTTATGTGTAAAAAGCTACTGTCAAGAGAGGGCACATATATACTGGTTAGATCAAAGTGGCTTTTTTAGTAAGCAGTAATTTATGAGTGCCAGTTAAAATGAGGGCTTTAAGTCTTCAATGACGAAGAACGTTAAGTGGTTTCTTACTGTGAAAGGCCCAGGCACTGTTTTTGTGTTGCATGTTTTGGTGCCACATCGGTGTATCCGTAGTGAAAGGAAGATGCCTTTTCTCTTAACGTCTTTACTGTCTGTGGTGGGAATCAGCAAATGAGTGCAAGGAGTTATTCTGCTCTTCCCACTCATCTTTTCCCCAATAACAAAAAACCCACATCCATGTAAAGCCATCCATTGTCCAGCAGGTTGAGGGAGGTGATTCTCTTCCCTCTGGTGAGACCCCACCTGGAGTAGGGCACCCAGCTCTGTGGCCCTCAGTACAAGAATAACATGGACCTGTTGGAGTGAGTCCTGAGGAGGGACATGAAGTTCATCAGAGGGCTGTTGTACCTCTCCTACAAGGAAAAGCTGCAAGAATTGGGGTTGCCAGCCTGGAGAAGAGAAAGCTCTGTGGTGACTTGTTGCAGCCTTTTGGTACCTGAAAGGAGCCTACAAGAAATCTGGAGAGGAGCTGTTTCCAAGGACATGTAGTTGATAGGATAGCGTGGGGAATGGCTTCAAACTGAGAGTTTAGATTAGATATTAGTAAGAAATTCTTTACTGTGAGGGTTGTGAGGGATTGGAACACATTGTCCGGGGAAGCTGTGGATGCCTCAGCCCTGAAAGTGTCCAAGGCCAGATTGGGTGGGGCTGTGAGTAACCTGGTCTAGTGGAAGGTGTCCCTGCCCTGGTCTAGTGGAAGGAGTCCAGGGGGGTTGGAACTTAGGTGATCTTTAAGTTCCTTTCTGAGGCAAGCCATTTTATGATTATACATTTTTTTTTAATCCCCTCTTCCACTGACTCAACATATGCATATTTTGCAGGAACACCTGTATTACTATTACTGATACTTGATTTTTTTGTAAGCCCATACCAATATTCAAAGGAAGAAGTATAGGTGCCTAGGTTGATTTTTAACAGTCAGAAACTTTGTACAGATAATAAATGAGCTGAGAACGGTCACTCAAAGAAGACCGTGTATGTTCAATAAATTAAAAAAAAATAATTCAAAGCATGCCGGTGAGCAGGGTACCTTTAATGTGAATATGTATATACACATCTCTGAAACTTTGTGATTCTCAAACAATCTGTTTTCCTTTGTACAAGATCTTTGGCTGCAGTTCTGTGATGAGTTTCAAGAGATGGTTCTATTATTTTTTTGGTTGGCCTGTAAGTGTGCAAAATGGTTGAAATTATTAGCTCTCCTACAATGACAATTAAAATCTTGAGTTGTATTTTGGAGACAGTCTGGATTCACAGTCTTATCTAGGACTGGATAAGATTTACAGTCCAGAGATCTCTGCACCTACTCAGCTATGACTGTTCGCACTGTGACCAGCACCTCTTGCCATCACACCAGGGAACAGCAGGTCAGTCATCTGTATCCGACAGGATGGCTTAAGTTCTTTAAGTGGCAGCCTTTCATGTGAGGGATCCTGCTTTCCCATCTAAGGTAGAGGTCTTGGGACTGCAGGGAAATGATAAAACAAAAAAAAAACCTGTTTCAAAACTGCTTGTTTGATGTTGACTTTCAGTTGTCTCCAGTTCAAAACACCTTCTGCCTGCCTTCTGGGCACCCACACCTTTCCCTATGGATGTGCTGAGGAATAAAAAGACCCTCTGAACTTCATGCCTGACTTTTAGGTGTTTCTGTGCTCACTGCTTTTAGGGCTGTATTTTTATAACTGGATCCAATGCTATCCATGCTGGGAAAAGCAGGGGTTAAAATGAAAACTAAACAGATGATAGAGCCAAGGATGACAGTCCACTTCTCTCGTTTTACAATCCCAGCCAGAAACTAACCCTGCTGAGAGTTGTCATGAGTGCCAGAGTGAGCAAGCACGTGTGTGGGTGTACAGGAGGACAGAAGGGAAGAGCAGCAGAAGAGGGACTTGTGATCATCACTTTGGTTAGAGCAAATGACCAGATGGGCTTTTCCATGTGGTCTGACTTTTCCCTGGAGCTCTGCTCCCCATCCCACAGAAAATTTCCTTTCTGTGCCTCCAAATGCAAACTGAAGCAGGACTTCCCACTTGGGGAGAATCCAGTGCAGCAAGGGTGGCACAAGGGGAATCCTTATGGAGCTGGAATTGGTAGATTTGCATTGTCCCTCTGTAGATCCTTATATTTCCATTATTTTTTGATGGATACACACTATTGAGCACTGCCAGGGAAATCACCAGGTATGCAGAAAGTGCTCCTAGCTTTCCATTGCTGCAACAGACATTAACCCCAGGTACCTCTAGCAGAGATGAAGCATCGCCACCTCCTTGCAGGGCTTTGGAGGAGGCAAACTGGGGAGGAAAGCTGTCTCAGGCTTTTGAGAGGAACAAGTTTGTATCTGAACCGAAGCTGCTGATTAAAGAGGAGCAGCTGCCAATAGGGCTGGTAGGAAGAGGGGATGAAAATAGGGACTGTCAGGAGCTGTGGGAGAGGTGGGAGTTTTCCAGATACCCAAATGTCTTTCTGTTTTTCTACTGTTTCCCGTTTCTTCTGAGATACAGTTTCAGTGGTTGCTAAGCATTTTCCAGAATTTCATCTGGACTTTTTTTAGTCTTATTTGACCTTTTTGCATGAGAAAGTAAGGGGTGAGTTGGATGCTTTGTTTGCTTTTTCCCTGTTGTTTGGTTTCTGTCAAAAAAATGTTTCAGTGGCTGTTCTGTTACTCCATTAAAAATGTGCCACTGGTGCTTTAATTCTGTGGTGTTCTAACAGAGGGGAAGAGAGAGAATTCAGAGTAAAAGATCCACTGATAAGCGACAACTCTGACAACGTATTTCCATTTTCTCTTATACTTAGTATGCCGCTGCAGAGTCAGCAGTTTTAGTGGTTTGACTTTTTACATTCATTGAAGCTTTTGGACAAGCTGATTTCTAATACATCAGCTACATAAAATGAGTTAAAGTTGATTTTCTGTGCCAGTTTAAAGTCACTTTTAGCTTAAAACCACTCTGTACTAGACTGGTTCAACACTTAGGAGTCTATGTGAATCTGAAATAAAGTAACAGAGTATGATACCACAGGAGGACAGTTTGAGCTAGATAACAAGGGAGGGATGTGGGGTGTGACTACAGGGGTGTTTTCTGTGGGAAGCTGCCAGAAGCTTCTCCCATGTCTGACAAAGCCAATGCCAGCTGGCTCCAAGATGAACCCACTGCTGGCCAAGGCCAAGGCAGTCAGTGACAGTAGTAGGGCCTCTGAGCTAACAGATCTAAGAACGGGAAAAAATAGGTGTGGGAGAAGTTGTTTTAATATTTAGCTTTTATTTCACATTATCCTACTCTCCTTTCGATTAGTAATAATATTAAACGATTTGACCCAAGCTGAGTCTGGTTTGCCCATGACACTAACCAGTGAGTGATCCCTCCCTGTCCTTGTCTCAACCCACAAGCCTTTTGTTTTGTTTTCCATATCCAGCTAAGGATGGGAGTGACAGTGGGTTTGGGGGGCACCTGGGATTCAGACAGAGTCAACACAATCCACAAACAAATAACAATTCTGTAGGAGGCAGAATGTTGACTTGTTCTAAAGTTTTTAAGAGTGCAAGGAATGGCCTCTGGCCTGCTCCAGAAAACATTAGCAGATGCTGGTACCCTCACACACTGTTACCATTTTATTTTCTAAAACTATTTCCTTCTTTACCTCTCAATGGAGCAGAAGTACTTAGTTTGTTTTCTGGATGTTTTTATTTAAAATGCTTGATGCAAGGTTAAACTTAGTGGAATGCAGGAAATAAACTCAAATAAGGCTCAGAAGAAGTGTAAGTAGCCAGAATTATCTCACATTTAAAATGTATTTTTGAAATATTAAAGAACTCTCAAATAATCATTTGAGTTGAAAAAACAATCATTTCAGCACAAGAAACATTTAACTTTAGATTCCTAGAAAATGCTGTTGCTATGTTCATTTCCGCAACATAAGAGGAAAGCCTAGTCATAAACTTATAAAATGTACTTCTAGTGGCCCAGCAGGATAGAAAAAATATGTCTGTTTTTTGTTAGCAGTGTATCTGCTAGCTGCTTGAAAAAATTCATAATATAAAGACACTCAGAAGGGAAATAAATATTTTATTTTATCTCTTTGTTTCTAATTTAAAGTTGAAAAGGAAAGTGAAGCTTTTTCTGTCCGTAATAAATTCAGATTTCCTAGAAAGACACACGGATTCTTTTGCACTTATCTTTCAATTTTGTACTCAATAACTCTTCCAAACCACAATACATCATAAAATATTATTTACATGAAACGTAATAAAAACCTTTCCTTTACAACCAGGTATTTGTTATTTCTGAGTAGTCCAAAAGCAGAGATGTTAGGAAGATGGGATCTCTGGTATAGCCATTTGTAAGAATGGGAAGGTCTTCTGTTTCAAGCCTCTGCTTGCTTTTATATCTCTCTGATAAAGTCTAAAAATAATGAAGGTTGTTTGGTGCTGACAGTGGATTTTGGAGACAGACAGAATGTTGTGATGCCTAGAAGACATAATGAAGGTCAGTCTAGAGAAAATATTTATCAGTCAGCAGAGGTGGCCTGTGCCATCTCAGATACTACAGGTGCCCATTCAGATGATACACAAAGGAAGTGTCCTCTCTTCAAAGCAACATGAAATTTTGGTTTGTCCTGTTTGTACTTCAGCAAAATGACCGAGTGTTTAATTGTTAATCCAGGCTGGTTTTAATCTTCCACAACTGAGATCCTGGATATTTTTTCTAGTCCTCTAAACACCTTTAGTGTTTTGGCAGAGGAAGTTTGTACTGCACAATCTGCTGAGCAAGGAAGCTAAAAACATACAGCTCCCTCTCTTCATTTTCCTGGGGGACTCTGGGATTGCATGGGATTGCATGTGTCATCACAGCAGGGCTGGAGAACTTGGCCAAAAATCCCCCCACTGTGGAAAGATTCTGGAAGAACAGTCTATGAGGACAACAAAGGTCTCCTGGGAATGGCAGTGTTGGGCTCAGAGTGCTTTTGCCACTACCTAAGGTAGTCGTTTGGAAAGCCTATCTTCATAAGTGTCTTCCCACTGAACTGGGGTATGGACTGTTTATCTGTCTCCTGATTGAGGGAAAGGCTGCAGCAGGAGATGAAAAAATAGAGATTCAGGCTTTGTTCCATATGCAGAGGATTATCTGTGACTTTGGGGAGGACAGTGCCTGCCCAGCCCTTGTTTCCAGGGTGTTTCCAGCCACACCAAGTACTTTCTAGAGAAGTCCCAGGAGCACAGTATTTTGCAGGAACAGGATGTATTTATTTGCCAATGTGTGGATTTTGAGACTGATCACATTGGAAAATCTTGGTCTTAACCTTGGGTAAAATAGATGTAATTTGTGTATGTATCCACACTGTCTCTATATATTTATACACAGGCATTCATGTTACCTGTGTACATATAACATATACAGTTCTTGTGAGCTGAAGCATCTGATTCAGGATAAGAAAGACAACACAGGACAATATAACTATTTTTTCCTACACAAAACTTAAAATTTTGATAATACTGCTTGATGATTCCAGCTATAGCCAATTTTGCAAATAAAAAGTAAATTTTTCCAGTTTTTTAGGCAAGCCCATAGAATGCTGAGAAAGGAAATTGTATCTGGCAAGTTAAAGTAGCCTGGATTGCTATTCTTTACTTCCCAACAACATACACCCACACAAACTTTGAACTCTATTGCATCCTAAATTCCTACTGGCTGCATTGCCAAAGATTCAAATTATTTCTAATAAAAGAAGTCATCAGCCAGCATTTCCCTCTGAATTTTGAAATAGATGGTGTGACCTGCAGTGACCAGTTTCCAAAATTAATGGATGAATCATAAGAAGACACACTTTATTCTTGTTTATAATTTGAAAATGTTGGCCCTTGTATTTAGGAACGTCTTTTTTTTTTAAACTTTCTTTTCATTATTCACAATTTCATTATTATAAATGTGGGAAAAGTTCCTAGTGGGAAAAGAATGCTTCAGACACAGATCCCAAAGCCAACCCCCGCACTGCAATTTTCCTATTGCCTCACATCTGGAATGTGTAACTAGCAAACTCACCCATAAAAAGAATTATTGTTGAGCAAGTTAAACAGATAGTATTTGATGAAGAGAGGCGTTAAGTTGACCCTGATAAGGACTTCTTTTTTTTCTTTACATGAAGCCACATCTTTTTTCTTCAAGGAGAGGAAAAAGAAAAGACATGTTAGGTTTAAGTCTAACCCAGGAAGTTAAACCCTGTTAAGGAGAGCTCAAGCTCATGCAGCTGGCTTGTAATCAGGACTGACTGTACTCCACAATGCCTTTCACATATATCCAGTTTTTCTTCCTTTAAAAAATATTCTGTATTTTGCAGCTGGGATGTGATTATTTTTTCAGTTTATAGTTCATAGCTCATATGTAGTGAACACTGTAGTGAAGGGTATTATATTGGAGATTTTGATTTTATCTTCCATTAAACATAATTATGAATTTCTGTCCTAATACTTGGAGGGAGTAAAATAAGAGCAAAATCAAAACAATATAACTCACTTAAAATTATTATATGTTTCAAAGTATGCTAAAATCAGCAGCATAAAAAGTAACAAGTTTAATCTATCATTGACGTAACTGAATTCAGTAAATGTATTTCATAGATGATTTTTCCTTTCATAATTTCTAGTAGGACAGTGGAGAGTTATTATACTTATGGAAACATTTGCACACCTGATATATCTGAAATCCTGTTTATAGATTTTGTGTGAATTGACAAAATAGTTCATTACAAGTGTCTATATGTGAGTTCATGTTTGCATTAGCTATGCAAGAGTATCAGAGGGTGTATCTAGAGTTGAACATTCATTTTTTGTATTCTCTAACTTATTTTAATAGATAACTATCTGAGTTTATAAACACTTAATAAAAGCACAGGATGACCTGAACCTGATTCAACAATTTTACAGTGTTTGAAAAAAAACCCAAAAAAAACCCCAAAAAACGATCAAATTGATCCAATTTCGATTTACCATGGTCAAAATTATGGATGGAAAAATTACATAAAAATACCATGAGTTAATAACCACCAAGTTTCACTTTTTCAAGGGCGATACTGCCAAGTAAATATTTGATTCTTGCCAAAGGTAAACTCCATGCTGCAGGAGCAAAGAAATGGAAGAACTGCAGGCTGACAGATCAAGTAAAATACTTGGTGAAGAACTATAGAACAGTAGGAAATGTTCACTGTGGAACCCTAAGAAAAATTTCTCAGGAAGTGGTGAGTCAATAAACCCACAAAGACTGACTGCATTTTGAAATAATAGGAACTGAGGAGGCATTAATTGAAAGGTTTGCTTTATAAATATAAGATTATAAGATTATATTATAGATTGATTAATATTGATTATAAGAAAGAAATATAATCAAGAAAAAGAAGACATGGATCAAAAATCAAGCCACCTTGAACACTGAGGGATGCAGAGGCAAAGCTTTATGACCTTACTAATTCTGAAGACTAATAAATTTTTACAAATAAGTAAATTTTTACGGATGAGGTCTCCAGAGCTACAAAATAATCTATTAGCTACTGATGAATTTACGTTAGTTATTTTGTTAAAAAATTGAAAAATTCCTGACTACTGCAGCTTGATGTCTAACATGTCTTCAGTACACGTCCTTCAGATGTGTGGAATGATAGCATCATTCATGAAATAATCCTCAAGCAGGAGTATGCTACCCTGAGAGCTTAAATCCTCCCTCTCCCAAAGTGATCAATATGGAGACTGACTGGACCATTCTGCCTATGTGTTCACATTGCCAATCTGTAAGAGAACACTGTAAAATATGGATGCACATATGATTAATATACCAAATGCACACTGAAATTTGCTCATCATCTAAAGTTCAAACCATTGGTAGTTCAGTATAAAGATGTTCACAGCAAATAACTCCATTTGAGGATGACACAATCTTTTTCAAAATAAGTTGAATTGCCTAGCAGCCTCCTAAAAAAAGCCAATGTATTATATTAACCTGTCTGCCACTTCCTTTCAATAGCTCAGTTTCCATATTTTTTCATTTCATACAAATTCACTGATTGTTGTACTTGATGTGGTTTTTGTGGTAGGTTTTTTTAACAGTTAAACTGCACAGAGGCAACTAAACAATTTACTAGGACAATATTGGCCATACAATAAACTTGGCCAAAATACATGCCATTGCACATATGGCTGTCAAAAATGATTGGATGTGAACAGGAATTTGTGAATGATACAAATTTCAAGTAATGTGAGTTACAGGTACTGAGTCTGACACTAAATGTATATGTGGTAGCTATGAACAAGATGGTAAAATAAAGGCATTTCCCTTTTCATCAGCTTCCCTCTTCACTACTTTCAGTCAGATTGTTATCTTTTAGAAATCTGAAACTGGTTTGTGCTGACAAAGAGTTTGAAAGCCATTAATATTATGGGCTATGCTTACCTTCCCACTGTACTGCAGGAAAGGGGTCAAACTTCTGAATCCTACAGAGGCTTGGCTTTCTCAGGTTGGTATGAGCATGTGGTGTGGGGGCTGAAACATCAGCTTCACCACTTCATTATGCTTTTGCAGTATGCCCCAATAAACAGGAAGTAAAAAACCCAAAGGAATGTAAATCCTAAAATATTTGGTACTGTCTATGTATTTGACAACCCTTTCCTGGCTGGTAGAAATCAGCTGGGAAATTAGGGACTGGTCTCCAAGGATGGATTAAGATGTCTAAAGAACTACCGTGTGATGCTGGATAAAAAAGTCAAAGCTTGAAAATTTTGATCTATTTATTTTTAATTATGTTTTCTAAATTTAATTTTGGTGGGATTTTTAGGGTTTTATTATCTGCTGTGGTGCAAGTTTGCAACTTTCTACTGATAAGGTAATGCCAGCTAATTTTCATGATTAAAGATGTGTAAAATTTTGAAAGGAAAATTTTGCCTCACTTAGGAATAATTCCTTTGAAGAAGTTTTTGGAAAAAGCCCTCTGCATAGAAAAAAATGGCTTATCTTTTGTGCAGCAGCAGCTTTGATGTATTTTAAAATTACAAAAACACCCATAAACCACAGCCCAACACCTGCTACTAGATTTTATTTGGAAATATAGCCATATGTTCACCATCCTTTGCTATTACTAAAAAATTATTATTGTAGCAACAACCATGTTTCCTCACTTTTGGTTGATCTTGATTTTGAGTTTGGCATACACTATGGCATTCAGTCTTATGGGGGTAATTTCTGATGATGAAGACACTGGAAATGTTTAACATAAATTGTTTTTTTGTGTGTGTGGTTTTTTTGGGGGGGGTTGGTGGGTTTTTTTGGCTTTTTTGGGTTGTTGTTTTGTTGTTGTTGTTTTTTGTTTTTGGTTTTGTTTTTTTGTTTTTTACAGCAAATTTTGCTTCTACAAACCTCTAGTGAATACTGAACTTAATTAAGCCAGAGGGATTTTGATGCCATGACATATTTAAATTTTTGGATTATTAAAAACTTATTAAAAATAAAGATACCTATGCTTTTGTGATTTGTGAGAGTAGTATGAAACTCAAAAGTAAGATTGTGCTTTTTTTTAAAATGCAAATCTGTTATTGACTCATAACAATTGTTTGTGGTTTACAAAGAATCAGATTTCTTGGATGTAGGTAAAATTTGAAATGGGGAGAGATATATGCTTATTATTTCCTTTGTCTGTGAATTTAGTCAATGCCTGTGCCTTGTGGAAAACTGTATTCAGAATTTTAACTTTAAACAATAAGAATATTTTGATGTTGATTTAAGAAGAATATGTTTCCTTCCAATTTTTCTTATCATAAAAAATAAATTCTAGTTGTAGGAACAAAAGAATTTAATAGTGACTGATTTAAGACCTTTAAGCTTTACAGTTTTTCCACATATGCATTCCAGTCTAAAGAATTTTTACACAAAATCCCCAATGTTTTAAGTGAAGGTTCAGGGTTTTTTTTTTCAAATTTAAATATCAGAATTAATTGTGAAAATGAAACTGATGCAATCAGACACTTTTTTGAAAATTGTGCAAGTTGGGTGTCAGTTGCTAGGAGAAAGATTGCACCTGTGTAAGGATTAATTTGTTGTCGCGGTCTCTGAGAAAGAAATCTAAGGGGGAGGCAGAAAACAAAGTCCCATTTCTTTTTCCCATCCATCTTTAAATACATCAGTAGAATCTGGACATCAGTTTGATCTCTAAAATCTAAACTGGGTTCAGTAGAGTGCCATGAAGTGGCACTTTCAACACAGCAATAAAAGCAGCTGTTGAATCTCCTGTGTAAGCATAGCAAAGTGATGTCTCTAATCATGTTAAGTCTGATTGAAGAACAGACCAGGATGTTACTTAACAGAAAGTTGTATTCAGGTTAGAGGAGATTCAATCGTATAAGGATAAATATTGAAAATCTTCTTGTTCTATGCGAGGAACACCTGCAAAGTGAATCAAATTTCCATTAGAGTGCTCTGTGTGCTGTGGTCTTTGTCATTACCCTAATTAAAAGATCCTCTTGAACCCACTATGGTCCTTTTCTTGCCTTTGCAAGAAAAGGATCTTTGGTGCTGCCTTGGCTTAAATACACATTTACCTTTCAGTTATAAAGGTCTTTTACAACCTAAATGTTTCTATGATTCTATGCCATCAATATTGACCTGGTGTGAAGTCAGGTGATTACACTCAGTTTCTGGAACAGAGGGACTGTCTCTTATTTTTGCTTTACTTTTCTAACCATTTCAATCCCCACTCACAACTCTCAGCTACACCATTGTTCTCCTCCATTCACGCCCTCCCCCCTGCCATTTTCCTCCCTTTTAAGTCCAGCTGCCATCTCATTCTGACTGCTTTGTTTCTCAGGTGTGCATCAGACCTTTCCTTGAGCTGATCCAATCAAGGAAAGAGATGTTTTAAATTTTTCCTATGGGTAAGATCCAGAGCTATGGAAAATCTTGATCTACAGGTAATGTTACAGCTACCTTTATGAATATCTCTGAATCATCTCATCTTACTAACCTTCAAGAGTTTTGTAGGGAATAAAGGAATGATTTTTTACTTTAATTTTGATATACATTATCTTTCACATGAAATTAACAGCAATATTTCAATTAAAACTTACTAAACTGGAGCAAAGTCACAACATATCTATGGTGAAATTTCATTTTTATTGAAGAAGCATTCATACTTTTTGAAAGTGATGAATGACCATTTAATCTGTCCATTTATACATATAACATTAAAAATCTGGTGCCCTTATGTATGCTTTAGTATTTATAGTAAATTGGATAATCCTGCAGAATACTGTTCATTGGAGTGATTCATGTTAGCAAGATAATACATGCTTTTTTACTTAATCCTGCTGTCCATGGGCAAACGTAGTTAATCAGCTTGTCACCAGTATAGCTTGTTAATATATGTATGTGGCTAATCAGTTTATAAGTGCTGTCTACTATTAATAATTTCTTTGTTCTTAAGTTACATCCTCTGACGTCTTTTCTTCATGGCTCCTTCAGCAGTACTGAGGACAGATATAGCAAATACATAGCTGATGCTTATTTATAAAGAATTTGCCCTATCCTTTCTGCTTGCCCCTTGAAACTTCTCTCTTATGACCTCAACATTTCACTCAGTCAAGTCCTATAAAATTCTCTTTGTGGAAAGTACTTTTTATGAGAGAATATAGTATCATTTTCCTTGGGTTTTGGCCATTGTCTTCACAATTGCTGTGGTAGATCTGGTTGCACAGATGTTGCATTTTGAGCTGAAAATTTTTCATGGCAGTTATGTAAGGCTGCCTTAATCACAACAGGCTTCCTCAGCTGTCCCTTGGCTGTGACCTATGACATCTTCACTCCCTTACTTCTAAACCCATTTCCTAGTAGAACCCAGCAGATCTTGTCTATGATAAATTGTTATTCTGGATTGCAGCTGGAGATCTCATCATGTGTGCAGTGTATTCTGGGGCTTATTCATTAATCCAAAAGAGTGGCCACAGGCAAATCCCTACATGCACCCTTCAAGTTTTAGAGTTCAGTTGTGATGAAAACTGGCCTAGTAAAATTTGCTATGAGTAGGATCCATCTTCACATCTGTGCCTGTAAGTGCCTGTACTGCAGGGGGATGTCATTAGGTAGTACATAGCTACATACTTACACAGAAGTACACAGAGTATGGGATGATTATGAATGCAAAATCCTAAGTGCATGTTGCTCAGATTTCTTGATTTTAACGTTTGTATAATTTCACCTTCAAATAAGCTATTGTGTTAAGAGCTCAAAATTGCAATCTCCTGGTGTGATGTACATAGCCAACTGTCTCTTTTATATTTAAGTGATTGTGTACTGATCTTCTGGTGAAGAAGCATCAAATCCATCTTGACATTCAGAGTGATAAAATGAATACTTATGGCACAGAGGAGGTTTCTTGTTCTTTATCAAGGGCTATATTAGTCAGTAAAAGATGGTCATGAATACAATGTGGTGCTTTTTGACCATGGCTTGACTGCCATAAGTATCACTTGGGGTCAAGTCTAAACCAGAGTTTCCCATGAGGATGTTGTTGAGGTGGGGCCACATCTAGGAAAATCAGCAGCAAAGTATAAGCTGGAGTTGGTGAGTTGCTACCACAGGCCCTGGAGCTGTAATTTGTCCAGTCCAAAAATGTGGTGGACACCCAGAGATCAAAACATTAGACATCATGCTGAAAAGATTAACCTATACAGATTTTGGATAAAGGCTTTAGAGGAAATAAAAGACAGAAATTTCAGAACAGAGCAGATATATTTCTCAATAATACTTTTATTAATCTTTTCAAGTACAAAGATTAGTCAGTAGGTTATTTTTTCTTGTCAAGACTTCCTCCAACATTTTGATATATTACAAAAAGTTCTAAGGAAAACCACTTTTTTAGTACTCTGCCATCAGCAAAATTCTTCTATCCAGAAATACAAAATTATTGTAGTATGTTTCTGAAAAGATAATGAGCAATCTTCTGGGTATTTTTGGTTGGTGATAATATTTATTTATCTGAGAATGTAGTGCAAATGTTTGTCATTTTTGGTTCACTATTCAAGATGCAAGAAAACCCCTGCACCTGTGGATTTAGTGGTGCATGAAGTCATACTCCTTGGGTCATGAGATTGGAAATTTATACATGAGCTCCTAATATCCATAGGACACCAATGGTGTGAATTTTTTCTGGAGTTTTAGTCCAAGCAAGTTTTCTATGTTTCACAGGTTTTATTATCTCTTGTTGCTCAAGTCTAGAACTGCAGCTCAGGAGAAGACAGCCTGTATACACTATGTACACACTGCTGAGGCCTCATTGCAGGATTAAGCCCTGTCTCAAAAGCTGTTTGTCTGCTCTAGTTTGATAGAACAAAATATGGTAAGAGTATTTAAACTGTCTCCAAAGTACTGAAATAATATAAGGCAAAATATAGGAATATTAAATATATTAGTAAATCACATCACTTTCTGATTTTTTTATTTTTAATAAAAATAATTAAAGAAACAATAATTACTTTTTATTATTAAGCTGGATTAAAATGAAAGTTTCTAAGTAATTTTAATGAAGAGACTGCTCAAAAATATTTAAACTTAAAAAATGCCAATGCTCACAGCAAAATCAGTCACAGATTTTTTTTTCTGAACACATCTTTCTCCCTGGTGAGGCTCCTGAAAATGTTTTCATCTTTTCACTTGATTTCTCTCCTGGAAGCGAAGAGAGTTGAATTAAATGTGAACAGGAGGTTGTAACCATGCTATTTATTTAGTGGTTTTGAGAATTCTTGAGAAATGTGCTTTCTATGCTTCCAATTTTGTTCATGTTCATCTCTCTGAGAGTCCGTTAGAGTATTGATACACTTAAAAATATGATAGAAGAGTCATAGACGAGGCTGTGGTGGCTGGCATAGAGTATGATGGTTTTATCTTTGCTTTTATGATTCAATTTTTAAGTGTCCTGCTGATATTCAGACTGATGATGTACAAATATTCTGCTCTTCTCCGCTGCATTGAAACAGGAGAGTAAGTAGTCTACAATAAACATTTTCATTAAATTATGCAAAGGCAGAATAGGATATGTATAACTAAATATCTGTATATACAGTACAGTAACACAATGTATCGCCACATGATCACACAGGGATTATGGCTGTGGCCTTCAGGAGAAACCCACAACTATCTATCTCTCTATTTTGCTGCATAGTAAGTTCTTTCAGCTCCATTTTTTGCATTAATGCTTATTTTGTTGTTCTGGATGGATGAGGCTGGCATAAAGTACTGGAAGTATATAGCATAAATACTGAGTTGTTTCAGTTGTTCAGACACATATACAAAGGCTGTCAATACTGTACATGGTGCAAAACAAAGACAGAAGTTTTCAATCTCTCTGATTCTGATTGAACAAAACAGTTGAACACACAAAAAATCATATTTCTATGTGAGAAAGTCGTAAGGTAACAACACCCTTAAGATACAACTGCTCATCTGACTTTCCTTGAAATGAGAGAATGCTGGAATATGGTGAAGGCTTCCAATCTCTGAAAGTTCTGCCTTACCACAACAGTGGATACATGTATAAACTAGAACAAGAAAATTGTTTGGATTCAGATACCCAAAACCTTTGAAATGTGTCAAAAACCACGTATTGCTTACCTGTTGTGTCATTCCAGGGAAAGGTGCAGCTCTGGGAAACTTAGAGTCACATCCTGATTTGAATGATACCACTCACGGGGTTTTTTCCTGTGCTACTGGGAAAGTCTCCTTTCCACTGATTTTAGCTGTGCTCAATTCACCTGTCATTCCACTGACAGGCCATCCTAGTATTATCTAGAAGAAAATGTGCTTTATCCTGTCATTATAAATGGTAAACAAACCAGCCATAACCCCATACCATGTGTAAATGAAAATATTTGCATGTCTGCAGAACCAGGATCAAGAAAATTTGTGAAGTATGTTGTTAAAGCTGTTCCTGAAATATGATCTATACTGGGAGCCACAATATATTTTGAGTTCCAATTCTTCCTTCAGCATTCCTCTGAACTAATTACAAGGAAATGAAGCAGCAATCAATAACTATGAATATGAGTAGCTGTGGGATGTACCATGTTCTGTGCATGGTTTAATAAAAACATATGAAGATTAAGTATGGATAATTTATGCATTTTTGTGGTTTCTTCTAAGACTCCAGATCAATGTGAACTGGAATTTAGCAGTTCTTTGTGTGGCCTCAGTGTGCCTGCACCTGGAGTGCTTGAAGATCTTAGATTTTAATTGACCAAGATGATATTTAAAATGTAAATAGACATAAATGCAGAACGATTTCTAAAGCTTTATAAAGTGTATGATAGGCACAGTTTGCTTTGTCTCAATATTATTATGTGTGATACCAAATTACAGTGGAGAGTGCTATTTTGGAAAATAGGTATAGATGGGTGTTGAGTGGATTGCTCTGAAGTCTGGTCATAATACTGTAAGTCTTTTCACTCAGTTAACTTTTTCACAAAATTGTTAGGATCTTTACAGAGTATACCCCACAGCTGGTAAAGTTTTCTTTGCTAATAGTAATCTAGATCTGCTGTCACAGAAAAGCCACACTCATATTAGTCCAAAGTTCAAAATAAGATGTAGCCCACATGTAAAATCTGCTTATATAGTTTTGAAATAAATTAATACAAATTGGGATCTTAGAGATGTTAATTTTTTTCTTGCACCTGTGAAATACCATTCTGATTTTAAATTTATTGCCTCTGAACTGTGTCACATGTTAGATGGAGAGATTTAGACATGGTTGGTGCAGCTGTAAATTGATGTGTCACGCAATCTGTGTGACTACAGGTTAGTCATGCCCATTAATTTTCCTTAAAAATTTCATCTTTTAATGCAGGAAATATGCTTTGACTTTAGATTTCGTTTGTATCTAATAGCACTTAATCCTCTAGATTAAGTTTTTGGGGATTTGTTTGGGTTTTTTTTCTTTTTTTTTTTTAATATGGTTTGCTATGTAATTGGTGTTGTTAAAGGCAAAACAACTTCTATTACACCTACCAGTTTCTCCTCTGGGTTGGCAGCATTGTAAATTATTAAATAGAATTACAGACAGTGTCATGATAAGCTTTAATGTGACAATGAAGTGCGAGCATTGATCTTATGTAATTTGAGTCAGAAAAATCTGAACAGGTAAACTGTTTGTAACTTCTTACAGCTGAATAGGAACATAAGTGATATTAGTAACAGAAAAAAGGCCATCTGGTCCAGCTTGCCTGAGTTTGTTTGCCTGGTTGATCATAATCTCAACCACCTGCTTTTCCACTGAGCTCTACTTCACCAGCCCTATCTAATTCCAGAAACAAATGTATCTGTCTCTTGTACACCTTTATAAATCTTTCCTTATAACTTTGAATATTCAGACCTTATGTGGTCTTATGGCACAGAAGATCCACAAAGTCTCAGAAGAGATCAGAGCTGGTAGGTTCTGTATGCTCAGTAAATGCACAGAAAGAAGTGCTCCTGATCTAAGAGTTTGTAGTCTAATTTCAGAGGAAATATGTGGATGATTAGAAGCCTATTGTAATAGAATTAGATGAACATCTATGTGATGATATGATTGCCTTAGCCAGCTACAAAATGCAGATGTTTGTTTTGCTTTTAGATTTGGAAACAGACACCTGTATTATTTATAAACTGTACTGACATTCTGCCAAAACATTTATTATCATTATATCCAAATTTTATCAAGACAGTACTGCACTTCTTGTAATGTTAGTGGGGGAATAAGAGTATTTAGTACTCTTAAACTACAGTTCTTTTTTCAGCTAGTAACAGAGGAAGTAAACAACAGGCCAGTGAAGTAAAATTTTATTTCTATAAACTGAACAATGAAATTTACTATTTTGACCATGTCTTTCAATTCCTGCTTGCTTTATCAAACGTGCTTCTTCTCTGTGGCAGTGGTTTAATAATTGGGAGTGTTATTGAAGTGGGATTAAAAGTCACTAATAAGTGACAAACAATCACTTAAAGTTTCGATCTGTTTCTGAAAGATCGTGTCTATCTTTATAGCCTTCAAGTTCTTTATAAACATATGTGAATTTACTGTTCTGATATATTTCAGCAACTATCTCTAAGTTAGCTTTGTCTGTGTTTCTACAATGCCCCTCCTCCACCCCCCCCTTTTTTTTTATTTTTTAATTTTTCTTTTCCCCTGATTTTCTATGCCTGGAGGTGAAATAAAGAGGGTTCCTGTGCTATAGCCACTGTCTCAGATGTTGTGATATTGGAACCTTCCAGTTATACAGATTTGATTATCTAGGTCCTGATTCCCTAGTGTAAGCTCCTAGCAATTCCTCTGGAGTTTTGGCTAAAGAATATTCTTATCCTGGACTGGCACAGCTGTACTCTGCTTCCCTGTGGCCACTGTTTTGCTGCCACTGAGTGTCTCTTGGCTGAGAAGTTGAAAAAAAAAAAATTATCCATTACTGAGGTCTTCTATCAAAGACTAATTTAGTGGTGAGATGAATATGGGGTAGTCCTTTAACTTTTGAGATTTGAAAGCTCCCATGATGGGTATAGAGATAATGGGTGCTGGCGTGTATATAAAATATCCTATGAAATTATACATAAATGCATACTGTTCAGTATGTCTTAACACACTGTAAAACTTTGTACTTACAAGTATGTTTTCCATAAAAAAATCAACACTTTTCAGATAAAGAGAAAGATTCTCTGTTTCCCTCTCCTCCCCTGCTAATAGTAGGTGGAGATTGGCTGTGGAGTAATAGGACTTTTTTGGTAGACTGTAGTTGAGTTTGGCTCAACCCATGTAAAAAAGTCAACAGCATGCTCGTTCTGGGTCAGTTCTTTTGTCTAGCAATGGATTTTAACCAGAGATCTCAAAGCAGCAAAAACCCTTCTATTTTTATAATAGAAAATGAAAATGAAAAAAATAGAAAAAAATAGAAAATGAAATATACTACCCTTGCCAGATAATAATCACACTATATAGAGTAGAGGAGCCTATTTTTCTTAGGCAGATCTGTTTTCTATATACAACTTTAGTGGTTGAGGTAAGCCTGCAGTCTAGTATCCTGCACTTCATAGCTTTAATGCTGACTTTTGTGTGATTGGAAAGTACAAAGTACAACAGTTGCATCCTGCATTGAGCTTTCAGTCTTAGCTTGTTCTGTAGCTTAGAGCAAACTGATAAAGGATAAAAAATGAATTAATTTACAGTGGGATGTGCAAAAATGTCACAATTAATCAACTGAAGATAATTTCTTTCCGTACTTGCTATTTTCTGTCTCTGAAATCCTTTCCTTTCTGTTAGCTCTGGTACTAATTATCCAGCCACTAGCTATTGGCCTTTATAGCCAAAAATGCAACATCATTCAGGAGACATGTGGCTGCCAAACCCAGTGAGCATGTAGGAGGAGTGCCTTTACAGGTCAAGTGCTATAGCTGCTCTTTGACAAATCAGTCTGAATTAGCATCATAGGAGTCTGTTGGTATTCCTGCTCCCCCGCACCTCCGGCTTCATCTATTAGCTGCTGGTGTTGCCAGCCATTGTTTTGCACTCCCAGACCTGCAATCTGTTTCAGTGCTTGCTGGTAATGCAGGAGCACCTCCAGCTCTCCAAACTTAGTACCAGAACTTAAGGCAAACATTGAAATGAACTCCGTACCTGAAACTCTACTGCGTGTGGTTTCACCTGTCTTCAACTATTAATCATTTATCAGTATTTTGGGGAAAGAGAGAAATGTAATATAAAGTTACTCCTCTGACTGATATTTGGATACTGATACTGGTACTCTTCCTCTGATTATTTGGAGTTCAAGAGTTAGCACTAGTAGCAAGGGGCACCCTTTCGTAAAGGCTGTTTCATGCCTTTTGGCTAAATGCAAGCATACTGCCAGTATCCTTGTGGATGGCTCCAATGTTAAGACCTATTTGTGTAAGTCCTAATTTAGGCTCATGTCTGTTCCCTGCTGAAGAGACAGGACAGGGAGCGATGGGAGACAAAACCCTGAAGATAACATTCTGGTGCTAGAGGCATCCTCCAGATAATTCCAGCTGACACACTTAGGGTTAAGCTCTACCAGGTAGATCCCAGCTCAGTGGAGTATGGAGGCAAACTTGTACATTTCTTCCTCACATTTAAGTTGAGACTGCCTGCTTTGACAATTGACTGTATTCTGTTCTCTTTATCTAATCTGTCTAAATGGTTTCCATGTCCTTCTTGTTAGAATGATAAATGAAAAAGGCTCTGAAAGTTTTAGCATGCTTAATAGTGTCCAGAGCATGCATAACACATGCAGTCATAAGTAATTACTTGATGGACACAGAGGATCTGTGGTCAACTATATGCTCTCAGGAATGGGAGCATAAAATAAATACTGACAACACTGGTGCAAATGTAGTTTGTGGAAGTGCAGGTCCCTTTTAGCACACATATGCTATAAATGAACTGAATGGCTACCAAATTCAATGGAACTACCAGTGTTTAATAAGCACAAGGTTTTCCCAAAATTTCCATAAATTTCTATAGATGTTTTTGCAAATTGAGTCTGCATTTCCACACATCTATCATTCAGGAACCTGGCTTAATAAGTCATTTAAAACACTTTGGAAGAGAAAAGTGGAGAGCCAATTCCTCTTTTATACCAGAATAAATTGACTTATCAGTCAGTTAATAACTTATCAGTTATTCTTACTGTATCTAGTTTGAAAAGAATGACTAACCAAATAAATGAATGCAGGAATTCAGCCTAAAAGGTAAAAGATACATGAAGGGGCCATGGATATTTCCTTTGAAAAAGTGCGTTTATGTTTATGCTTTTAGGTTGGAAGACTTGAAATCATTCCAGTTCATGTTTTTCTTTTATTTTTTTTTCTTTTTTTCACCCTTGTATATGTATTTCCCTATCATTTTTGAATGCATTGTTCTGAGGGGCAAAAAAGTAAGATTAATGTGTTTGAGTTACTATCAGTTATTGTTTTCTTCCTAATATCCTCCAACTTTATGTTGCTTTAGCGTATGCACATTCAGAGTTTTGAACATTGTGGGAAAAGGTTTCAGTGGTATCCATTCTTGCCATTAAAGTGCTTCCCTTCTGAATATTGCCTGCCAAAGTATGCGGTATCCTGCAGAGCAAGAGGATGAGGACATAGATTGCAATGAAGCTGAACAGTTTGCACTTCCTAACAGTGACACCAGACATCAATCTTTTGTAAAGACAGCCCAAAATACAGGAGAAGGAGAGCTCTCACCCCACTCCCCCCCACACAAAGAAAAAAAAAAAAAACAAAAGGAGAATTATCTTCTCTTTTTTTTCCCCATTTCATTTCAGCAATTTCCTTCTAAGATCCTCCAAGATGAATATGTTCTCAAATTGCATAAGCTGACATTTCAGTGGCTGAGACTCTTTTGGGGAAAGAAAAAAAAATAAATGGAAAGAATTAAAAACTGTTTTTTAGGTTTTTTGAAGTAACTTTTTTTTTTCTTTTAAGATTTTATTTAATTTAGCCTCAGTTCTCTTTTTATCATCAGGCTAATGCATACAGGGCTAATTTTGTCACAGTTACTGCGTTTCACACGTTTATACCACAGCTTGACCTCAGTATTCAGTAACACTAAGTTATAATATACAGGTTGGCAAGTGCTCAGAACTAAAGACTGCTGGTGCTGTAATTGGCCATACTGGGAGAAGCCTGAGTCAAGTCTGCAGCTTGTATAAAGTGCTACAGACCTATAGAAGTTATTTTGAACCAGCTGCTGGGGATCTTTGTTACACAGAAATTTGTTATAGCTTTTGTTCTAATATATAAATGTAACTTCACCAACACGATGACTTAGAGTTGTGAAATTAATGAGCCGTATTCTCCTCTTTGTAGTAAAAAAGGTGCAGAAAGAGCAAAGTGCTACAAAAAGTTTCTACATCAATGAATTTCAGAAGTTAAAATATGGTGTGTCACTCAGGAGACTGTGAGATGTAAGGTGGATAAACCTTGCTATAACCAGGAGGAAATCTTACTAAAGAAAGGGTATTTGAAAAAACTTGAGGCCAATATTTGTGGGAAATGCTTATCAGGGCTTGGGACTGGGTTCATAAGGAGGATTTTATGCTATGGTCTGGTTATCCTTGAAGCTGCCATGGCACCATTTTATTTTAGTTTAGTTTATTTTTAACAAATCAGAGCTGTTTTAACACTTTCACACATAAATAATCTGTTACGAAATCCTTAACTGGAAAACAGAATAGCTGAATCAAGCCTTATACACATATGAAAGAGACAAGTGAAAGTGCAAGGTTGCTGCCATCATGGTTCCTGATGATCTGGAGACTCCGTCTTTGTTACAGAGATTGTCCAAAACTCAGGGAAACAAAGCTTTGACCAGCTGCAGAGCTGCTCCAGACAACTAGAGCACTTGAAAATTGGCTTCAGGATGGTGTGAGAAGCAGGCTGGTCAGGCAAATTGTTGTAGCAGAATTTTTGTGAGTGACCTACTGTGGACTTAAAGACTTGGCAAATGTTCCACTATTTTCAGAGTTAACTTATATACACAGTACTAATACTTCATCTCTTCAGTATTTTTCTTTATTTTTTTAATTTTTCCTATTTGTCTTTATGGAAGTGTCCAACTCCAACTATTGCATGCTAAAATTGCTTTGGATAATTTATCTTCTCAGTATCTTTTCTCACAAGGGAATGCATGTTCATTTGCTCTTAGAACTATGAGTGCAGTCAGAGATTGAGTCACTGTTCTTTATTCCTGAATCTTTCCTGATAACCTTTATTCCTTTGTGGCTTTCCATGGTGGATGTGGAAACAGACACTTCAGTTCCTGGAAGCTGTATGAAAAGCTCACAGGCCATGGGTTGACACTGTCCTAATGTAATAACTGAGATTACTCTGGTTTACATGGATATAGCAATGCTGCATGAAGTTTGACTCATGCAGCCTAGTTTCCAGGAGAACTGCTCCTACTAGAAGAGACTGAATCTTTGGGCATGCTGTGGCTTTTTCTAGCCTTGCCATTGATGTCCCGTGCTTATGAGGACGCCAGGAAATAACATAAGGTACATATGAGTTGAGAGGACCATGATTTTTGACCTGGCCAGCCTCTGCTTTCCTAACCACATGATCTCTTAAATATTTTACAGATTCAGAAGTGTATCTGAGTATAATTCATAGTCCCCTGGATTATTGCTAGAAGGGGATAGGATCTGGCCTGTTGTTTATTCTGGGTAGTATGTGTAATACTTTGGCTTATCTTGATTCTTCCCACGTTTCCCCAGACCATTCTGCATCTTAAGTTTTGCAGATCTTATTGTGGATTTTTTTGTGTGGGAGCAGATTTGTGTTTTCAACTGGTATGGCAGCAGATCAAGCAGGAGGTTTTGGCTTGTGCACACATTCTGGAGGCAGGTTTTGTAGAAGGTTGCTCCAGTTTTTGGCTTACAAACTGTGGGAGTGTATACCATGTATTACTTGATTACAAGTTAGCCCACTCACTAAATAGTTTTCTGGCCACATAGAGTAACATAAGAAGAAGGCTGAAAAACAGATAATCCTGACTAAAGCTCAGAAAGAGCACATCTCACATCACAGAAGGATCAGATGCTGAACACAAAGTGAAATGTACTAATTAAACTGCAGGATTGTGATTATACAGTGTGTCTCTTGGTAGCATCATTTTCTTCTGACGCTGGCTTTGGGACATGATGCATGATTGCCTATCCTGCAGTACCTGGCTAGCACAGTATGTATTTCATTGCAATAATAATAATCCTGAGGCTGAAAAGATGCTTCTGAGTTGTTCCCCTTCTCCTGACACACCAACTTGATGAACAATGGCTAATGTTTTAAACAGTGGTGGAACTCCTACTTCCTGAAGGCTGAGAACTGATCTGGGTCAGGTACATGCACCGCAGATAGGTGCTCCTCAAGCAAAATGAGAAGAAGAGAAAGGTTAAGAAAACTGTTTGAAGGTCTGTAGTAAATCAAGTCTAGTTCACCACTTGAACTCAGATCTCCTTATGGCCAGTCTTTTGATTTACAAATGTGATTCTTAAGATTACAAACTGCTGAAACTCACTTATTTTTCTTAAATCGTGGCCTAGGCCACGATTTAAGAAAAATGTGTCTTATTAGAAAAAAGCCCAACAAACAAAAAAAGTGTACATTTCCCTGTATACATGCTTCTTAGTGTGTGGTATATAACAGAGCCTTCCAGATAAATTCCTTGGATCTAGTCCTGTTCTCATTAAAGCCGCACAGCTCTGTGCTAACACTAACGTAACTGAGGAAAGAATTTTTCCTATAAGAATTATATTTCTAATAAGCAGGAAGCAGAGCCTTTTGGCAGATCACCTATCCTGCAACTCTGCCTGAACAACACTAAAACAAAAACCATAAAGCAAAATTGACTCAGAAGAGTCACAAAAGAGGGGCTACACCATAACAGACGGAGCAGGAGAGTTGCACACAGTTCATGTCTACTTCTTATTGTGGAGATGATAGCTAATCTGTTGGATTTCTGGCTTTATGCAAGGTGGATCCCAAATAGGTCCCAAAATACAGGGTTTTAGCCAACTTTTATTTTAAAAATTCTGGCAATTGTCCTTTCCAGTAACAAAATTTAAGTGCTACTATATCTCAGGGGTTTCTCATCCAGTGCAAGTGTAGAATCAAACAGGGAATGAGATTCTGTGAAAAAGTTCTGCATGAGAAAGGATTTATTTAAATTCTTAACATCAATAGTATACTAAATTAGGAAGAGCTGCTGATTCCCTTGAAAGCAGAGGCCCTGCAGAGAGACCTCATCAAATTAAAGGTCTGGGTGATCACCAGGTACAGGAAGTATAACAAAGACTAGTGCTGGATTCTGCACCTGGACCAGAACAACCCTGGATGTATGGACAGACTGAGGAATGAGAGGCAGGAGAGCAGTGGCAGGGAAAGGGGCCTGGGGGTCCTGGTTTGATGTCAGGTTGAACATGAGCCAGCAGTGCCCTGGCAGCCAGGAGAGCCAACCCTGCCCTGGGGGGCATCAGGCACAGCACTGATAGCCAGGCAAGGGAGGGGCTTGTCCTGCTCTGCTCTGCACTGGGGCGGCCTCACCTCAAGTGCTGGGGGCAGTTTTGGCTACCGCACCATAAAAAAAGACATTAAACTGTTAGAGAATGTCCAAAGGAGGGCAACAAAGATGGTGAAGGGTCTTGAGGGGAAGGCGTGTGAGGAGCAGCTGAAATCACTTGGTCTGTTCAGCCTGTAGAAGAGGAGACTGAGAGATCTCATTGCAGTTACAATTTCCTCATGAGGGGAAGAGGAGAAACAGACACTGATCTCTTCTTTTTGATGACCAGACATGAAGCTGCATCAGGGAAGGCTTAGGCTGGATATTAGGAAAAGGTTCTTCACCCCAGAGGGTGGCCAGGCACTGGAACAGACTCCCCAGGACAGTGGTCACAGCACCAGCCTGACAGAGTTAAAGAAGTGTTTCAGCAGTGATCTCAGACATGTGGAGTGATTGTTGGCGCTGTCCTGTGCCGGGGCAGGAGTTGGACTTGATAATCCTTGTGGGTCCCTTCCAATTCAGCATATTCTATGATTCTATGATTCTGTGAACAGATCAGTGAGAAGAAGGTAGAAAGGTAGTGAGTAATCAAGCAGTTGGAGTTTTTTTTGTGAATTAGAAAAGGTAATAATTTAGCAGATAAGTTATTTAAATACTATGTATTTTCCTCTCTTTTATCCTTGTAGGTGGGGTTGAAATGCATAGAAAAAGAGTGACTGACATTTCTACCTTCCAGGCCATTTTTCTTTCCTCAGTCATCCAGGGGTTTCTGCTAATTCTGACTAGAGAGAAGTAGACCCAGGAGATGATCCCTGATTTCTTGTAGGTGAATGCAGCACAGAGTACCTGCCTCCAAAGCCCTGTAGGTTACAGCTGCTTTAGGAACCAATTGATTGCACACTGGAGTCAGTTGGGACCATGCCACCTTCTAAAAAATGGCTAGCATAGCAAAACTGAAGGATCTGTTTAAATTTAAGTAGGTGCTGAAGGGAAACTTCCACCTGTTCTCCTAGTTACAGTCAGTGATGACTGTGAGAGAATGGAAACTTTACATGACTCATCATCTGTATTTTTTTCCATATTACTTAAGATCCAGGCCTTATAAAGCTTGTATGCATATTTTAATTAAAAGTTCATCTCTGATATTTCTTGTTTACTCAGGATTCAGCAAATCTTTACCATTTCACTGATTCTGAGGATTTCATAAAATGGATGTTTTCATTGAAATCACTACTTAAAATGACTGTAGGGGTTTTTTTGCAAACATGTTTTCTCCTGTTAATCAAAATGTGTTGGGCTATGGAAATCACTTAAAATTATGGAAATACACAACAAAAAAATCTCATTTTGACACCTTCTCAAGAGGAATCTTATGTGCACAATGAATGTTTCCTACTACTAAAAAAGAAATACTTCAGAAGTAGTGAAATATGGCCCAGACATTGGATCTGTCTTAGGGATTCATAGAAAGGAACTTGATTAGTAATGAAAAATTACTTTTAAATAAAAAAAATAAGCATAAGTAAAATCATTGGTTGTCTTACCAATATGATTTTGAAAGTGTGTGAAACATTACATTTTATGAATTAATTTGGAGGAAGAAGGAAGGAAGAAGTACAAAAGAAGAGTAACATCAATAGTCTTTCTTCATTTTGGAAAATTCAGAAAAGAAGATAAGTGGGATTGCTGAAAAAAGCCTGGCTCCTGCTTCTTGTTAGCCAGTATTTCATTGCTGTTACAATGCTGCTAGTAAAGCCTGTGCTTATCCAGGCCAGTTCCTTCAGCTTCTCATTTTCTTTCTTCTAATAACAGAATTTATACATTGAACTAATGCTGAAATGACAAATCTTCATTTTCTTTTGGAATAAGTTGTAGGATACAAATCTCTCAGCTTCTTGGAGCCCACTGATTTTAGCAAGTGCAGGTCTGATTCTGAGATGATGTCACAGAGACTTAAAGAGCTAGAATGAAAACTGAGGGCCAAATCATAACCTGTCCTTCATTCAGCAATTTCTGTGTAGTGCCAATTTTTTGTCATCACCTAGCTACATGGCCTCATTTATTCTGTGTTGGGATTATATGCAGATTCTTTAAATTGGGTGATGGATGGAAATATTAATTGATTCAGCAGATGGTGGTAATAATAGTAATAATAATAATAATAACAATAACAACAACAGCAACAGTAATACATTCAACAATGATTAACTCCAGTACCAAGATGCAGTTCCCCTGTTGTTCCCCAGAAGATAATAGCTCGTCAGGTCTCCATCCATTAGAAGGAAGTTGGGGAAAGCCATGACAGGAAAGGAGGCCCTTGCTGTGCTGGGTTATAACTTGTAAAACTTTCCTCACAACTACATGGAAAAGAAATGCTGTCTTTATCTTCACTTAGAGGTAGTTCTTCATAATAGCAGCAGATGCAGAGCTTTTCCGAGACCCAGCTGAGTCTCAGGAACTGAAAGCTGGTCCTGCTGTGAGCAGGAGGTTGGACTAGAGACCTTTGGTGGTTCTGTCCCACCTGAATTACCCTATGATTCCATGAGTTTCACTCTCTTCAATCAAAAATAGGGGGTATAAGCATATTGAAATTATCTATTTTTCAAATTGTATTTAACAGTCACGTTTAAATTATGAAACGTCAGAAATTCCATTAGAGCGTTGTCTCAGTGGCTTGTCCAATTCCATCACCTACCTTTTTCCTGTGGCTTCACAGTAGGATTTGATAATTTTATAAAATGCAGTAATACAGTAATACTTCCTGTTTTCTGCCTTTTTTGTTGTTGTTGTTTTTTTGTTTTGTTTTGTTTTGTTTTGTTTTGTTTTGTTTTGTTTTGTTTTGTTTTATCTGTGTTGGAATTGTCTCAGCCTTGCTTGCTTTATTGATCATTATGTAATAATACATATGAGAAAGTCCGTATGAGAGAGTCTTTTATCATTTTATCCTCATTCAAATAATTTTTCTCATTTTCTTTCAAGTTATCATCATTAGAAATGAAAAAGTGAAACACAAGTCTTCTGTAGACACATACAATTTTATTTCTCTTGTGGGCAGTTGGTGAGCAGTCAGCTTTATTCCATCAAGAATGCTTGGTCTGTTTCTTAGATTTGAGAGATGTCTTTTTGGAATTATGTTTGTAATATTTTTAATGTACTAATGCTTACAGACTGGGTTTCACCCATTCATGTTATTCTTCTGCTTCAAAAAAAAAAGTTCTTGATTATCAGTTTCTTCAGATTAATTTTCAGTACCATTTTTTTTCTGATTGAGTCTGCCTATTTCTCATAGGAATTTAATGTAGTCTGTGCCACTGGTGTCATCAATAATAGTATTAAGGAGCAGGATTTAATTTACTTACCTGTAACAGAAATAGCTGTAGCAGTTAAATTACTTGTGGAAGAATTGTTTGTTTATCTCCCCAATATTCCTGTGGTGCATTTTTGAATGATAGATCATTTAAGCTGGCTTACACATCTGAATAACTAACATTTTACCAATATTTGGTCACCTTATTCCATATACTTGTTAGTGTAAGAGGCAGTTTAACAGCAAAATGAATCCTAATAAAATGCCTTTTTAGTAATTCGTTTTGAAAACCATTTGACCTTAACTACAATGAAAGTAGACTGTAAAAATCATCATAGATTCCCTTCCTTGAACTTTTCATAATGCTGAAAAATGACTGAGGGAAAGAAGAAAGATCCAGTTACTGTACCCTGTTTGCACAGCTGTACTTCATTGAGTGGAGGCTTGTGTTACACACAGTTTGTGATAGGAAGTAAATGCTTTTAAAACAACTAAGGAGACAGGTCTTTAACCTCCACCTTTTCAGATGCTTTTTTTCACTCATTTAGCTTCTGTCGAGGTCTTGAGAAACATTTCAAACACGAATTATTATTGAATACTGAAGCTCACCTGAATAATTCATTTCCTAATGTGTTTATTAGGTATAATGTGTTTATCTCATACTGAGATGAGGTTGTTTGGTTGTTTTTTTTGGGGTTTTTTTTGTGAGATATCACTAATTATTGATATAGTGAACACTTGTTCCTTCAGGAACAAATGCATTTAAAAAAGAAAGAATTATTCGACTCAATTTAAGTGTTTCTTGATAGTCAAAATTACAGATTTATTTCAGCAATTTTAAGTATTTTGAAGGCCTTGGAGATAATTAAAAAATGATTTTGTGATGTTAATTACCAAACTGTCAAAATTAATTAGGTTTAAAAGTTCCTGTTGCTAGCGTACAAGACTGTTACCTCCTGCTACAAGACTGTCTAGTCCTCTAAATGGTAAAGGTACCTTCAGATTCATTAAGAGGATTTTTTTTGCCTTACCTTACATTGGAAGGTACATGTCAATCACAAGACCTAAACTGTTTGATGTAAACTTGGGTGCAAATAATTACAGGACTTTAGACAGCCATTATAGAATCATTTTCTAAATGTGATTCTAATATCTGCCAAAGGCACTTTTCTAATGGCTCCGGTGAAACAAGGTCAGTGGCAATGGGAGTGTGCAGCTGGCAGACAGCCAGTCAGCTTTTAATTTCTGTAATCAGCTGAGGCTTTGTGTATACTTTATCCCTTGAAAAACATGAGACCTTAAATTAAGGATTATGATAAATAGGCAGTATTTGGGCTGCATTGACCATGTGCTTTTTCCTTTTTTCCTGTAATTAAGGTGATCCTTATAGCTATATATCTGATGGCCATGAATATTTCTGTTTTAACATCCCACTTCACACTGGCCAGATGCAGTGCAGACAGGCTACTCAGGTCTGCACTTGAGTGAGAAAATGTCTTGAAATATAATCAGGATTTTGAAGTATTCTTCATTTCAGTGCATTAGAGGTGCCATGCCTTCGGAGGATGTGGCTGACATTGGTTTTGCCCTTATTCCAGCGTTTTTTTTTTAACTGTAACAATAGAGCCACTGCTCTCCTTTGGCTGTGTCAAGGCTTCCCAGCAAGCATCGGTTTGTTTTTCCATTTGTCACTAGTGGGTGGACAGTGCTGTGTTTTGTGGTCTGTGGCACAAGTGGGTTGAAGATTCACACATTTCAGAAGAATGTAAGCAGAAAAGCTGACACCAGATAAGTTGTTTGTTTAAATTTGATGCATGAGATTTTTGGAGCATTTTGTGTCCCCTTCTAGTCTTTAAATATATCAAGTGCAAGCATGAGAGCATCTTCAGTTTTTGTCCCTCTGAATGCCGTACAGATGTCCTACTGACTCATGTTACCAGAACTCAGATGAGGCTTTCTGGCTGTTTAATTCTCACCTCACACATCCGTCTGCTCTTCCAGCAATGATTTCAGTTCATGCTACAGTCTCGCCTTACTTCAGCATGAAATTTACACTGACTTACATGCACTGACAGACATGAGACCCCGCCTCACACAAACTCAACTTAGAGCATTAGGTTTTATTGTTTTATGTTAATGTAAAATAGCAAAGTGTAAATTGAAGGATTAGTTGCTTCTAGGTTAAGAAAAAAAGCCTTGGGAAACAAATGTTGCTTCTCTAGCGCAAACCTCATTATAAATTTTTTGTTTTGCAGAGGTTAATGTACTGTGGGCTGCACACCAAATACACCATAGTTCAGAAGATTACAACTTATTCACAGCCTTGAGACAATCTGTACTGCAGAAATACACTTCCTGGGTAAGTTGCACAAGATTTGATAAACAAGTTAATGTCAACAAGGTTCAGTAAAAGTGAAAATATAGTGTTTATTTCACTTCAAAGAAAAACATAGTTTTTTTAAAGATATTTGACATTGAAGGTGCAGAACATGAAACTGAAGAATTTGATAATCATAAGTTTTAAAATATATTCACTAATGTAGTACAGCAAACATGTTAAAGAAGGCTAACTACAAATGTTAAAGAAGGCTAACTCTATAACCCTGCATTTATATTTTCATAACTTTTTAAGTAGAATGGAAAATTTTCATTCAGTTATTCACACATGAGTATGGTAAAAGAGCAGAGTGTAATTCAGCTATTTCAGAATATGTCTGTCTAGCTAAAAGGAGGATTGAGAGAAATCATCATTAAAATTTGCTTTGGACATGCAAATGAATTTATTTGTCTCTGCTCATTCATGTCGTTTCGGTACCCTGGTAAGTAAGAGCAGTATATTACCTAGTGTTATTTCAGATAAAATTCATTTCAAATGGTGAGCTGTGTACATATTCAGTATTTATATACAGATTTTAATAAGTATATAAATGCATATAAAAGCATTCATAAATGTAATAACATTCAATAATATTTAGGGTTTAGTTCTGCACCCAGGGTAACTGCTGATTTCCTAAGCTGAGCCCTCATGTTACCTTTTGACTTGTTTTTTTAAATTGGTTTGTAGTTTGTCTGGTTATGTGTTATTCAAAATGAATAACTTCAAAATTTAATTTTCAGAATTAGAGTTCAAAAGGGATATTAAATGTATTTACATATATAAATACATATAATTATATATGTTCTCCATTGAGGTATTAATATGAGTGGAGAAGGAAACCCACAGTCCTTTAGCAATCGCTCTATCCGGCCTGTGAGCGAATGACTCAAAATCAAGAGAGTATGCTCACCCATGCAAGTCCAGTATAACTCCATTAACTTTGGTAAAGTGGATTTATGCTTATGTAACTAATCATGGACTTAGTCTCTAGTATGTAACTGGTTTTAGTGCATGACATTAAATTAGTTAAAGTCCTACATTCCAGGGAAATTTTCTTCTGAAAATCATGAAGCAGTACTGTTTCTTAGAACTTTTTCTTGATGTCTTCTATATAAATTCTTGTTGTTTATTTAATAAGAAAATAATCATCTGATGTTAGCAAGATTACCTAGAATTTAAATTGCTGTAATGAAGAATAGCGGAAGGGATGTCTGTCTGTGACAACTCTGCTTCCTCTGTAAATACTGCTGTGTTAAAGATTTAACCTTTGCCCATTTACCCATTGGGACCATATGTGCAAATGCTTAACAAAAACAGTAATTCAAAAAAGACAAAAAGCCTGTGTGTACATATGGGTGTGCATATGAGAACTTTGTCTGCTGGCATGATTTTGAGGATGATACCTCAGAGAACATAAAATACTTAGAAGACCAAGATGTCTGGCCACCTCGGATTCCAAAGACCATCCTCAGGACCACACTGGTATCACTTGGCACATAATATATGTGTATTTAAAATTCGTATGCTTTGTGCAAAGGGAAATGAATCTAGGAGTAAATGGTACTTTTGTGTGCCAGGTTTTTTTTCACCAAATATTTGATATTAGCCAAAACATATGGTTAATGTAAATACTGCTTTGCCTCCTCCCTGAACTTTTCAGACATACGCCAGTTTTCTTTCTGTGACGCCTTACTGTGCATGATCACAATTCTTGCTAATTCTTACAGAACTGCTATTTTTTTGGATTGACAGTCTTGTCCAGAACCATGGATGGATCTGCCTTGAAGCTGAAACTCAATGAAATCCTTAGTTAATCTCTGAGAGTAATCTGATCTTGTTGAGTGTGTACTGTTCTGTTCAATGAGTTTGACATCCAATTCTGTGGAGACTGTGAGAAACTTATGGTGGATGGCGTGGGATTATGTGACTGTTCTGCTGCCAGCTCTTGTTGTGTTTTAAGTTAAACATTGTAAGATAAATAAATCAGCATGTTAATCTATGATTGAAAAGATATGAAATGAAAGAGAATAGAAAAACAAGGTTGACAATCAGTGGTGTGAGATGTACTCCTGATTTTGGAACCAAATGTATGGTGCTTCATGTCGTTCGTATACACAGTGTTTCTGTTTCTCCACTGGAGGGGCCATAAAGAGGCAAATCAGCTGTGAAGACTGAGAGATACTGTTGAGGCCCATTTAGTTGAGGAAAAAGATGTCGAAACAAAAAGTATGTTCATTTTTAAGAAGAAAACAGCAAGATAAGGCAAGATAATGCTATATAAATGAATATATAAATGATGAATCAGTCAAAGTGCAGTTGTGAAAGATTTGCACATACACTTTGAAAAGCTATGATGTAATGCTTTGAGTACCATTCTCAACTTTCCTCTAAGGGTAAGATTTAATTGCAAACATTAAATCCTTAATAATTTGATAGCTTTAGACTGTACATTTATATAAGGTGTTGAACTATGCCTTGGTGTAAAAGCAGTAGAGACATCTACATACAAGTCTGGAAAGGGAATAGGTAACCGTTTTCAGCACAGTCAGTCACTTGTCTACTGAAGAGTCTGCCAGGTCTGGGATCTGTAAAAAAATGGGTTGGCTTTTTTTATTTTTTTTTTTATTATTTTATCCTTGTCTTTAACTCCTGCAGAGTCCTCACACGAGTTCCTGCCCACATGAACTTGCTGTCAGCAGCTGTCCTGCAGCCCCCCATGCCCCGCAGACCCTCTGTAGCCGCCTTGGGAGGTGGCCCCAGAGACACAGCACAGGCACTCAGCTCTCCTGCTAAACCTCAGGAGTTTCAATGCACTCCCTTTCTGTAGTGGAAGTGGTTATAAGCTTTTACCTTTTACAAATGGGAGGGAGAAAGGTAGAGGTGCCCACATGGGAGAGTTGGACAATGGACCTTCCAAAGAGGCGATGCCTTTGGCATGAGGGCAAACAGCTGCAGTGCAGCAGCCCCAGATGCAAATGTCTCTGCACTCCCTCTCTGGGTACTTTTCCCATCAGCTACTGTAGCACTTTCCCAATCTCTGCTGCTGAATCCACAAGTGAGAAAAGATCTGTCAGTGTGATAAAAGCTTTCCTGCAGTTTTGACCAGAAATTCCATTCTGGAGCCAGAAAGTTTTCCTCTACAAATTTGTTAAAGCTGGTACATTGCCATGAAATCTTTTGATTTGGTGAATTGGCATTTCCAGTAAAGAACTATTTAATGATTTTTTTTTTTTCTTGAGATTGCTCTTCTTGTTTCAGTAGAACCGCAAATAGGAAAAGTCAAGTCTTGGTATGGGAGAAGTTTTCATTTCTCCCTATGAGTTCCACTTCTGTAAATGATCTTTAAAATCCTTCCTGTGCAAAATAAAGCTTACATTGCAAGAAAACGTGAGGCAGTTAAAGCATTCTCTTTGACAGTTTCAAATTTACCTATAGATTTATATAAAATTTCCTTCATCCCACCACTTAGCAGGGAAATCCTAGTACTCTTGTGAAAAGTGAGTTAGGAAATAAATATGAAGATGATCCTTCTTTCCTCTTTGAGTCATCTGTAAATACCACCAAATTGCTTCTGATACTTTTAGGGGAAAAGCATATAATTTTTTAACCCTGCTTTCAATCCTGTAACTACTTCCATGAATAATCTGAAAACCATCTGGTTTGGTTTTTTGGGTTTTTTTTAATCAATTTCCTCTCCATTCCTTTTTTTAAAAAAATCCTGCTGTTATCATGCCATTAGACAGAAACTTAGTCCCCCTCTACTACCTTTTAATTCCTTTACTTTTTTGAAAGCAGCTTCCAAGACAGAAACAGAAACACCCCATAGGTAATTTGTGGGGCAGCTGTGATCCATGAAGCCTTTAAATGTAGATTTTGAAATCCCAGCTGTTCCAGCCCTACCAGGTGATACTGCAAGGGCTTCAGGGTTTTGTCCTAGTGTTTCAGACATTGTCTGGTGTTGAAGCCAGCAGATTAAGCTGATATTGCAAGGTCCTAGTCCTCCATTAGTTTGTCACAGTGTGATATGTCTGTGGTGACTTTCTTGAGAGCATCAGTCACATCACTGGGGTGGAAGTGCAGTTGTTTCACAGCCTCCATGTGACTTCTAATCTATTGGGCAGCCCTTTTGACTAAAACTGAGAGAATACTGATTTTGCATGCTATCTGCAGACCTACACTCAAGGAATTCCTGGTCCAGGATGCTTTTCATGGCTGTTGGACTGTCTTCTTGGATGTTAAAACATTCGATTTTTGTTGAAAGGACAGTAGGAATTTGGGAATGGATTTTTTCTACTTTTCCTGTGCTTCACAGGGAGCTCTTGTTGGCCAAACAGATATTCCATGAGTGCTAAAGAATTTAAAGTTTTGAAGATACCTCTGCTACTATTTGGTTTAGGAAAAATCTCTGTATTTTAGAGAAGTATTAACTTCAGTGAAGGTGATATAACACAATGTCAGGGAAAAGGGAAAAGAGAAAGATAAGCCTTTTTCTGAAGAAAGCAGACTGACTTTTAATATATGGAGATCTTAGAGGTTTTTGTTCTATTGCTCAGCCAGTTAAGCAATTAATTGTGAAATTCTTGGGACTTCATCTGTATCTAAGATACCAGGATTTCCCAAGTAAGCAGTTTTCTGATACTTTTTTTCATGCTAGCTTGTTTTTAGGACTCAGCAATATATTAGGACTTTATGGGAGATGCCATGAGAAAGTTTAGGTGAGAAGTATAATTAACTTGTAAAGCCAAGTAGCTTACCCTCATGGAGCTTGTGTAGGGAGTTTGGATTGAAAAGCTATAGTGTTATAAATTCACACCTTGCCTAATCTGTGATAATTCTTCCCTATATGGGAAGCCTTAGTGTCAAGGCTATGTTGCTGTCTGCTCTATATAGTGCACAACATAAGCATCTAATACCAGAATTTATGAATTCTTATGTTGAAATTTCTACTTGCTCAGTTTGTCCTGTGGGAAATCACTTTTGGATCAATTTATGCCTTGTTTGCTGTAGCACATCAAGTAGTAACATAATAATCACTATCTATTTATGCTATGTAATGTCTGCATTATGGATGTATTAGAAGAAGCAAGTATATTATGCAGTGCTTTGAGCTCCTGAGAGTACTTCATTATATCATCATGAGTTTAGAATTATGTATCTAATGTATGTTTTCTTTCTCATTTTTCAGATGTTCAACTTGCCCATGGCTCTTTTCATCCCCCCTTCGGTGTTTGCTGTTCATTTACAGTTTAATCTACTTTACCAGTTTTGGATACATACAGAGGTAAACCAGGTTTTTAAGCCATACCTAAACAGTTAGCCTGGAGCAGTGTCTTGGAAATCCACTAGCAGCTGATTTATTGTGTAAGAAAAATCTTTGTCTGACTTCTTTAAGGAGAAACATCTGTTCATTTTTATTCCTTTTTCTCAATATATATTGCTAAGTTTATAAGAAACAATGAGGCCAGTTGGTCCCAATTAGATTTAGAGAAAAAAAAGTAACTGTAAGGAATCAAAACTTTTTGCTATTTTAATACTGTATTTTCCTATCTTGCAGCTTATTAAATATTTTTGGCAGATACTGAAACTGATTTCATTTCTAAGATAAATATTTTAGGGAAAAATACCTAAAAGCCAATGCTTCTTAAAGATTATTTAGAGTTGCAACTAAATTCAGATATTATTTCTTTCTTAATGCAAGTACTTCTCAGATGAAAAATGCTCTGTGATTATCTGATGGCTATTTGTTTATGACTACACCACTTCATTTCTGTTTTGTGAGTGCATAGACCATAACTAGTTTACATACATATATAGTTAATAACACACTGTAATTAGCAAGATGTTTCCCACACATCTCAGGTAGTTCAATGGCCTTTGCCTTCTTCCTTGCATTACAATAGAAGTATTTAAAGGTACTTTATGTTATAAGTCAGTAGCATATTTCTCAGTAGCCCCAGGTGGGCTGTGGACTAATTATTTCTATGACACTTACTCCTTTGTTTATTCTGCCCGGACACATGCCTTTTCCTCTCTAACTTCATGGTGCAATATATAGGACAGTTCTTTGGGAAAGGAATTTTATTTTCTTCATCTGCTATTTAAGGTGGTTCTGTTGTTTAAATTGCAGATTTTTCTTTTATCTTTTCTGCACGTTTCATTAAAAAAATAATTTAAAAAATCATTAATAAAAGAAGATAGTTATAGTGGATAGTAAATTTTGATTGTTGACATTTTGTTTCTGTTGGACACATTTCTAAAATCATTAGCAAATGTCTGATGATCTAAACCACCGTGTAAATAGGGAAGGCTTAGACAAAATGTCACACACACCACCAGAAGTGGCATAAACTGAAGCAATACACATTTAAGCTTTTTAAAACATTTTGAAAACATTCAAGCACTTTTTGAAACTATACCAAATGAACACTAGGTTTCATATGGTAGCAAAGTTTCTTTGGCGTGCTTTAGGTTCTCCAAATTAGTTTTAGTGTGCTTTGCGACTAAAAAATTATGATATGGCTCATCTATATCTTCTCTGGTGTTTGAAGAAATCTTTTCCTTGGCTGAGAGGTTTCTAACATTCTGCTATGTAGCAATAACTCAATGAATCTCACTGCTGGTGCCACAGTGTGCGTCTAAAGTTTCTGAAGTGAATTTCAGAGGCTTATGAATTGCCTACATCCCTCTAAAGTGCTAAATCCTTCATAGGGCTTAAAAGGAATTTCCATAGCATATGTGCAATGTGCCAAGTTTATTCACTAGCCTAAACAAAAATGAATTTCAGTCTCAATGAAAAGATAAGCACTCCTTACTATTAAATTATTGTGCCTGTAGAAAAACAATGGACCTTTTGTATTAATCTGGTTGATCCACTCATAGAACTTCGCTTACAAGGGAAGTTATTCTTTATGTTGATATTGTTGATTTTATAGCACAGCTGAAATTGGTTGAAATATGTTGAAGTCATGCTCTGAGGTCAAAAATTATGTCAAAATAGAAATAGGGTTACACCATGTATTAGCGGATTTCCTGCTCTCATGGGCAAGGCATTGACAGAAAAAGTATGGAAAGGAAGGGAAATGGTATCAGCCATTCGGGTTTATGTTACCCTATATGTGGTGAAATTAATATGATGCTTCACCATTACATTGGGATTTCTTTGCAATAACCATTAAAATTTAACTGTTTAAAGCTATTGCTGCTATTTTTTTTTCCCTAACTATCCTTTTCTGAATTTTAATAATCCTAATTGTCTTACACAGATTATATTAATATGAAAATTCTTTCTTCAAGTCTCTGTTTCTGTCAGTTTACTAACATACAAAATTTGTTCAGGGCTGTAGCCTGGGGTTCTATAGCAAATAGCATCCAGTCTCAGTAAGTGCTGCTGGCCCTTGCTCTGAGAGCAGATATTTATCATCCCCCGGCACCTCTGGTGTCCTCTGGGAGCCCATGGAGGCTGCTGTTACATGTCATTAGGCGTCTAGGGGAGATACACTTCATTATTTCCATTCTGCCAGTGTAATGTTATAGTAATGTAATAGTTTGCTTCTAAAATGAAAGAGCAATTGATTTTTTTTCCCCCCCGATTTCTATTGCTTTTCATCAGCATCAATTTCCTGAGATACAGTTTGGCCCCATATTGACTAGTCAAAGATGTTTGGAAATTGTCACTTTGCAACTTTTGATTGCACATCTTTCTCTTTAAGAAAAATAAAATATAGTAAGATACGGGGGGGAAAGCTCTTTAATGGATGGTGTGTTTTTGTCAGGGTTTTTGGTTTTTTTTTTACATAGGAAAGGAGTGAAAAGGAAAGTACATGGAGAAGAAAAAAGGTCTATTTAAGTAATAGGAAAGAATTTAGGTACATGAAAGTTTCTGAGGGAAGATGTTTAGTTTTGAGAGTAATTTAAATTGAATTCAGTAATTACAAAAGAGTGATCATGCTGTGCTGAAACTTTCTATGCAATGTTTCAGCCTAGAGCAAAAGTTTACAGCCAAATACAATCCCTGATATTCCTATACTTAAATTTTACATGTGTCCAGTGTTGTTTTAAACAATATTAAGAGATGTTGCCTGTGTTATAACTTTGACCTGTCTCATTATTTGTTATATAAGTTTTTGTCCAGCTTTACTACCAGCAGATCAGACATGGCTTATTTTATTTTAACTCAAGTGACTCGTATATTCTTGTGACTACAGTATCATAAAGATCAAAAGTACACATTTGTTCTACCTCATTTAGACTTCTGTATTTCCTACACGCTTGGTATGCATTAGTTTTTGTCATTTTATATAGAATAGTACAGCATTTTAAGCACTATAAATCTTATATAAAATTATACTATTATTTTGGTTGGTGCTGGATTCTTTTACTATTGTTTATTATTAGAATGGACTATTGATACAGGAAAGGCATGCCTGAAATTAATAAAATTGTGCATGGTAGAGGGAAAATACAACTTTGTGACTTATGTCATGCATTTGTGTTCAACTAATTTTTTTTTCACTGCATCCTGAATCAATGTGCCAAGACCAGCGATAGGAGATTCAAAGCTGAGTGCCAGGACTTGCATTTTGATCACAACAATCCCATGGAGGGCTACAGGCTATGGGAGGAATGGCTGGAAAGCAGCCAAGCAGAGAAGGGCAGCTGGTTGACAGCAGCTGAACATGAGCCAGTGTGTGTGCCCAGGTGGCCAAGAAGACCAAGGACATCCTGGCCTGTTCCAGCAATAGGAACAGCCCTGCCAGCAAGACCAGGGCAGTGACTGTCCCCCTGTACTTGGCAGTGGTGAGGCCACACCTTGAAGCCTTTGTCCAGTTTTGGGCCCCTCACCACAAGACGTTGGGGTGATGGAGTGTGTCCAGAGAAGGACAGTGGGACTGGTGAAGGGTCTGGAGCACATCTTATGAGAGTGACTGAAGAAGCTGGGGGTGTTAAACCTGGCGAAGAGGAGGCTTGGGGGGGCCTTACCACTCTCTACAACTGCCTGAAAGGAAGCTGCAGCCACGTGGGGGCCATTTTCTTCTCCAGGGCAACCAGTGGTAGAACCAGAGGAAGTGGCCTCAAACTGTGCTAGAGGAGGTTCAGATTGAACATCATGAACAATTCATTAGTTGAAAGTGTGGTTAAGCTTTGGGATGGGCTTCCCAGGGAAGTGGTGGAGTCACCCTCCCTGGAAGTGGTCAAGAAATGACTGGACATGACACTTAGTGCTATTGTTCAGTGATATGGTAGTGTTTAGTCAAAGGTAGGAGTAGATGGCCTTGTAGGTCTTTTCCAACCTTAATGATTCTATGAATATTGCACCATGTACACGACAATCTGAAATTATATCAGGATTTTTTCAAGGATTTAAAATAAATCTCTAAGTAGCACCAAAGCATTGATATAAACTCCTAATAATTTATTTAAATGTAAAATTAAAAAAAAAGATCAACCCAAGAAAACCCCTGAGGAAAACATTTGACAGTCATGGGTTAACTATTGGACTTGATAATCTTAAAGTTCTTTTCCAATCTAAATGATTCTATGGTTCTGTGATCTCAATAAATCAAGACAAAAATAATTTTTTGTTCTATCCAATACTGTTCAGGTCAATTGAATGACTCAGATCTGCTCCTAAATAGTCTGGGAGAAATGCTTCTATGACCAGACAGACCATTCTCGTCTGGATCATAAGGGAAGTAAAAAAAATACTTCAGTCAAAGGGCACTAAAAAACTAATTTTTCAAAAGCCACAAAATGTTTCGGGACTGTTACTGACAGACAGAAATGCTCCACTTCAGTTTATTTTCGCAGGTGATTCAGAAGGTCTACGGCTTATATTAAACTATATCCTTCCATTATGCATTTATTACAACCAATAAGTTAGGTGTGTTTATAACCTGATAGACACCTGTGAAAAACAGAAATTAGTTTCTGTTGGTTTAGCTGTAATTTTTATGAGATGTCAAACTGTATTTAGAAAGTATCAACTGATCCAATCCCTGATGGTTGTAATTGCAGCAGCAGATTATTCCTTGCCTGTTTGATCTTTGACATGTATTGGTTTCTGTTTAGTTTTCTAATTTAAGGAAAGAATATGATCTGCCCTTTACCATACTTACAGAAGTTAGGTTTTTTTAAGGCATCTCTTTTCACTGTGTGTAAGTCTTTCTACCTCATCCAGATCTGGGAGCAGAAAAAGGTGAGCCTCAGTTTTAACCAGGAGTAACATGGGTGAAAACAGGTGACAAATGGGAATAATTTTGGCAACACCTCATGCAGACTGGAAAGAGAGGCATAAAATTGCTATAGGTATAGGGGAAAATACAATTGTTTTTATCAGAAAACACCCATTAGTAAAACTGAAACTTGCTGAGGAGGTGTATGGTATTTGTCAAAAGGATTTTTTTCACTTATGCATTCACAGTGCGTACTGGTCTAAGTTTTGTCTAAGTCTTTTTTTACCTTTGACTTCTGCTCAGTTTTCTTTAATGAAAAGCTTTGAAAGAGAGGTATTGGTAATTCTTCATGCTTTCATGCCCTGCACAGCCCATCTGGGCTCCCTGAGTTTAGGTGAGCTCTTGTGTCCCAGTCCTTAAATTCTTGCATCAATCAGTTCCTACCTAGGAAGTTGGCCAGATTCAGGAAAAAAACCTGTTTTGTTTTTCAGTAAGGAAATTAAACAAGCAGATTGAGGAACCAGGTAAAATTAAGGAGAATACATAAAAGTATACATAAGTTCCTCTAAGTAGGAGTACACCTGTGATTACCGGCGTATCAATAGCAGAAGCTATTCTTGAAACTCTAGAGGACATGTTTGTCTTTTTAAGCAGAAGCTGTTTGAGACAAAAGTCTATTGGATGGTGAAAGAATCATAATTAGGACATTGTGAAAAATAAGTGACAGCATGAAACAATAGATAAAATACTCAGCTATTAATTTCCAGGTCCTAACAATTGAGATTGGTCTATTTCTTTGCAAACTTTATTTTTCAATTTTCCTGGACCTATTTTCTCTGCATTGTATGCTGTAGTCTCATTTAAATAAGCAAAAAGGGATTTCAGGATTAAAAAAAGTGTTACAAAGTCTATTTTATCTAATTTCAAGTACTTGCAGCAGTTTTTTAATCCATTTCTCAAAACTGAAAAGTCAATTTGATCAAGAAATAAGACTTTTGAATTTAAAAAGCATTTTTAACAAAGCTTATTTGACTATTACAAAACTTACTTGACTGTTACATGTTATAGTGTTTGTATTGGAGAGAAGGTAGTTTTATTCTTTTTGTTGGTTTGTGGAGTTGAAGGAAGGTTTTGATAGAGCGGGAGTATTGAATAGTTTGCAGATGAATAAAGGAGATGCTTTGTTGGGAGGTAAAATATCTCTGGGCCTGGTTTACAAAGTCATATATTTATTCTTAGTTTACTGGACTGTGAATATTTCCTATAAGGTCAGTAAGATATGAGTCAAATTTAACACATGAAAGTGTTTGCAAAATCATGACATACAAGTGGTATTGCATGGATCACAGTGGAAACAGAATATGGACTGATCTGGTTTTCTGGCCAGGATAATAAACATTGTTTTGGCTTTTATTTCACTGCTGTATTTTAGTTTGTGTTTGTTGTTGTTGTTTTGGGGTATTTGTATTTTTATTTTTATTTTTATTTTTTTCTTAATCTGAAAAACATCATCAGTAAAAGGTAAAATCAGTAATAATCCAATGTCTTGAGTAGAATTGTGAAAGTGCAGTATGTCTTAAATTTGATTCTGGAAGATCACTTTGAATTCAAATACTATATGCCAAGAAAACCATTATTTTTCTGCATTCTAGTACATTGCTTCATTTAATAAATAAATTCATTATTTCCTTTGATTTGGCCACATTAGTCAAAAATAGACACAGCTCTGTCTGATGTTCCCTTTTAAATTAGAAACACACACATCTGTCCCTGTCAGGTTACAAGGAATCAGAAACTTACCATTCAGAAGACTTTTGCTAAAAGTCATCAAAGTGATGGTGATTAGATGTCATCAAAGGATGAAGGTGATTATTTGACAGCCATTCTCCTAGTCTGATGTTCGAGATTGTGTCAGTGAACATTCAATGACGTGATGATTTAACTGGAATTCCTAGAAACAGGTGGCATCATCCGACAGCCTATTGCATACTTTCTCACTGTAACAAAGATCCAAGAAATTATTTTAAAAACAGTAAAGCAAGAATTATTTGCTGATTTGCATAAAGACCCAAACTTTGGTTTACAAAAAAAAGTTCTTGCCCCATTCCTGATAGCTGATGATTTTATCATTCATAAATTCATTATTTGTCTGCTGCAAGCTCTCAAATCACTTGCTTACTCTGGAGGGATAGAGAACAAATTCAAAAAACACCAGGAAGATAAACATACTTTCTTTAGTGCAGACAGTGACTTTGTAGGTCCAGATAGGCTATATATGCAATACAGACATTAAAACTTAAGCACGATTCCAAGGAACAAAGAGATCTCACTGCTTCAATCCAGCCTGTCTGCCAAAAGGGCTTATTAGATTTTCTGACCAACCTGTAGGATCAAAGTCTTGTCATCACTGCACTTGCCAAAACGCAGAAAAGAGCAAAGCTGACAATGCTATCATTAAACACAAATACTTACAATAACTGTAAAATATGTTCCAGTTTTCCATGTTTCACTTGCCCCATGAGGGGAGAAAAGTATTGTCTTTCTAGATATATAAGGCATATAACTCTGCTTTTTGTTTTAAATAAAAAGAATAACAAAAGAGAGAGAAAATAAAACATTCATAAGAGGGCACACTGTTCCTGTCCTGCTAAGTGTAGGCTGCACTGGAGCACAGTATAATCAGGAAAAACATAGTGGGATGAAGTTTGGAGTTCCTTCCTTGGCACCTAAAAGCTCAGTGATGATTCAGAATGCCAGTGCTGCACTTTAGTAGTGTCAGGGTGAGCCTCCTTTTTTTAACTGTGTGTGAACTCCTGTTTTAACTGTGCTGTGCACCCAATAGCTCTGAATTCAACATGCAGCACGGAAGCCATGATCTTTTTCATTCAGGAGTGATTGCTCCATGATAATAGGGTTATGTTGATGGTTTGCATTTGATGGGCAGCAATCCAGACAGAAGAATCATCCCCTATCCCTGTTGAAGCTGGGTCACTAGTGAGGGCCAGAAAGAAAAAGTTTATGGGGCAAGAACATAATCAACTTATGACTTCAATTTGAATCCTAATAATTATGTCCTTGAGTATGAGTTTTGGCTTCTGTTCCTTGCACCGAAGACTTCTTACAAGCGACAGCTGCGAAATGTTTACTTCAGCAACAGTAGACCTGACTATTGTTAATCTACCTGCAGAAACCCTAAAACTAAGGATTGTACTTAAAGAATTTTGTTTAGGTCACTTCTGTCTATTATGTCCCTGGAGAATTATCAAGATAAAAGTGAAGTTAGCTGCTTAAAGATGTAACACAGTTCAGTACATTCTGCATCCTGGAAAAAGAATCTAAAGAACTCATTTACAAAATAAATTTAATGTAATAATGGAAGGATACCACATTAATAATATTAGAGATACTGTTCTTCATTAAAAAAAAAACAAAAAAAACCAAAAACCAACCTCTTTTTCCATCTTAACATATTACACATAATGCTTTTGAGTTTTTCTCATAGCTTGTACTCATTGTGAATCTATTTAAACTAGTTATAACTTCAAATAACATTTCAAATTTGAAAGATCCTTCTTTGTTAAAATCACAAACTATAGGCTGCTGACTATTTTTTGATCTGTTTAAAAAGGAAGATGAAGAGCCTCATTTGGCTGTATTTTAGTTTATTTCAGGACTGGCATACTGATTTATGACTTTTGGGTTTTTTTTCCTGCAATTGCCAGAATGTATTTGTCAGGCTGCTGAAAAATACTAAAATAGTATAGCAATTTTTCTCCTGGAGTTTGTTTAAAATGCTTAACTTGATATATTACTGGAAGTGTGACTTGCTCCGTGCTCTGCTATTTGTAATGCTGCAATTAAACCAGTTACTGTAAGCTTTTTTTCATTTTTGGAGGAAAAATTGATTGAAATTTCCTATGTGGGCTCACCTTTCCCACAAGGCTTAATTGGACCTATAAAGAAAACAAATAGGTTGCATCCACTTGTTGAAACAGTTAACTTTAAATATTCATGTAAGATGCCAATTTGATTCAAACCTTACCTCCTGGCTGAGGTGTAAAACAATGAAAAGTGACAACAGCCTGCCTTCAAGATAATTTATTATAGGCACATTTCTTAAGTCTGTGTGTTTATATATAAATATGCCCTTAAGCAGACTGTCCATTAAAACTAGGCTTTCACCTCCCATTCCTACAATCCAGATTTATCAGAAATTCACCCTCTGTGAAACTATTTATGATCCCAACAGGCCTGATTCCTCTCACTTGTTTTATTTCTAAACTATAAATATTGTTTTTTCACTCCTCAGTGTGGAAATTCAGCTATATCCATTTAACATGCTTACTGGAGTAGAAAACTGCCTAATCAGATAGGAAAACAGTTGGCGGTGTATAAATCCAAGTTTGCCAAGGATTTCAAAGTGTGAAACTGGCAGACGAGCACATATCTTAGGAGTTCTGCCTTCCCTCAGCTTCCCTGTAGAGATTTTACATGGCAAATCTGATCACCAGAGCCATCTGTATAAATACATGGGTGTGTTGTCCTGAATTAACACAGCAGCTCTACTGGGGAATGTAATTAAGGTCATATTTTAAAAATTTCCCCACCAGACTGTCTGAAATACAGATTTATACACCAAGAATAAGAGTCTTACCTTGATTTTGATGAGGAAGTGACTTGTAATATGTATTTTACTACCAACTAGTCTAACAGAAAGCCCAAAGTTAAGTTCGAAGTGCTCCTAAGTGATGCTCCAGGGATGAATTTACCCTCTCCTGTCCTGCAGATCAGTAACACTATGATATTGAAAGTAATGCTGTGCTACAAACAGCTTTCCTTATGCTCAAAGGAAAAAAATCAATGCAAAATACTTTTTTATATGCAAATGGTTTTAGTGTAGCCTGCTTTACTCAGTTGACATTCCTTCCTAACATTGACGTTGAAACAGAGCTAAGTAAAGATTCATGTGGTAGTGGTGACAGGAGGAGTTGTTACACAAGATGTAAAGTTTCCCTTGGATTTCATGTCACGATTTTTTCTCATTACTTAAACAAGAACTACATTGAAGTGGTGCAGGTACCAGGCAATAAAGATTTCCCTTGGTGCTGACAAACTCTGAGACCGCAAACGGAGATGCTTACATGCCACAAGAGATATTGCATAATGTTCTTTCCCTTTAGGCAAACGGTTGCTGTCACAAAGGAAACATCTTTATATAAGAATGACTATTGTAGAAGAAAAAACATTTAATTCTCATTATATTTGAAGATTTCAATTCCAGTAATGTATGAAAAGTATTTCTAAGCATACCTTATTTATTACACTGCTTTTGGAGTTGCTGCAATTATTGTCAGTAATTCTACTTTATTCTTTAGTGATAACTAACTATAACAGAGGAAATAAACACACTGACTTTTTTAAGAATAAAGAAAGAAGAAAACATGTTTTGTGGACAAAACTTTTATTGCCTATATAGATGAGATGCCTACATATTTGATTTGCAGGTAGTTTATTGAGTCCATTTGTAAGGATTTTGACAAGTGAAAAATTAATTTTGTGGCAATGGGATGTTAAAAAATAAAGGAAACAGGAAAAGAGTTTTGTTGGAATGTTGCAGTTCGTCTATGGGTCACTGGCATGGGAGTTTAGGTGCACGTGATGTGTTGAGAAAGGAAAAATTGGAGACAGGAGTTGATTTAGAACAGTAGGTGTCTGTATCAGGGAAAGAAGCACAAATGTAAACCCCAGTCATATCGGTCAAAATGCAGATAAGGATATTGTTGGACAACAGTTGGGGTATTTCAACTTTTAGGGGATCAGTAGGTATTTTTCTGTATTCTCCAAATCACTTTAAGGTGATGATATATAGAATAAGAATGTTTTATATTCACAAGCAGACTTTTTTTCTTTTGAGTAATATGAAATAAGGTTTGAAGTACTGATAGTAGGGTTATTGAACAATGACATTTCAACTATTGGTTTTTTACTTTTTAAAATACTTTCCAATAAAAAGGTCAGATACAAAAATTAGAGTATTAGTATATTAAATGAAAGTCCCAATTACAAGTATCAAAAACTAAGCTGATTTTCTTATCGCATTTATTTGGTGTTGTTTAAAAAGTTTATTTCTTTTCCTGATATATCGTGGAAAAATCATGAAAGCTCTTACTCTAAGAAACCAATTTGAATACAATGACATTGTAAGCTGAAAATGTTGTCCTGTCTGAATGGCTGAAACTTAGTGGTCTATGTGCTTTGGTGACTGGTTGCAACTGCAGTGTAAGGTAGGTTACTGCTACAAAGAATGCTTATGAGCTCCTTTGAAATTGACATTCTCCAAGGAAAATATCTGGACATAATAAAGACACAGAAAAGAGGATAGACTGACAGATGAAAGGTAGATGGGTAGGTGGAATGCCTGCTGCTGCCTTTCTTCTCTCTGGATATTCTTTTGAACTAGGGCTGTTGCTACACCACATTAAATTTTGTTATGAGTCAGTTCTTATGAAATTAATTTATTTCAATATGACTGCAGTAAGTCCCTGTCAGGTTGACATGACCATGTCAGAATCTTGTCTGGCAAAAATTGTCTTACTATCCTATCCAATTTACTCTGGTGAAGAATCTGCTTTTAGGAGTTTTGCCCTGGGTGAGATGGCAGAATATAGAAAAATTCTACAAATTTAAACAAGAGAGCTATGTTGTTTGCTATGTAAGTGCTGCAAGAGCCTTCAAAATTCAGCTTTTCAGTGATGATATATTTCTGTTTCTTGGAAAGACATATGGTTATATTTATAGCACTTATGCATTTATAATTTTTTTGGCACTGAATTTTTTCCTCTGACAGCAGTTTTTTTATGTTTATTTTTAGGAATGAGCTAAATATCTACACGTAAACTTACTGATGGCAAAGGAAGTTTCTAGAAATAGCATCCTGTACTATTTTGACTATCTGGTAGAAAAATATTTTTGTTGTGTTTCAGACAAAGCATTGATTTACGAATTGCTATAATGTCAACATTCTAGATTTTTGCTTCATCAGGTACAGAGCTCTGCACCCCCTCCGAGCTTTAAAGTCATGTGGTTATAATTGTTGTCTCAGATGATATTTTTGTCAGAGTGGGGCTAAAATGTCTTTGCAGTGGAGGTGACCTTGAGTGAGTGATGAATCAAAGTAGACTTGAGCATCAATCACTAATTATGCCATAGAGAAGATATTTCAGTAGATTTTTAAATGTCATCATTCAAAGACAGACTGTTTTAAAGGATGAGAGCGGTTTCATTATCCAAAGAAAGTACTTTCACTACTATTAGTCAGAAAATTTATTTGAAGTTTTACATATAAATTTATATAAAGTTTTACCCTGAGGTCCTTAGAGAGTCCCAAGACAAAAAGTTGTACTTTGGTATAAGGATGTACTATGTAGACTTTCAAAAAGATGAATTTTAGTTTTAAAATTTTAATTCAACCAGCTGGATATTGAGACCGGAAGGCATTCATTCTGAGGACATTTTGTTATAATCCACCTGCAGGATAAAGGTGAAGACTACTAATCCTTACTGATTCCCTGCTCTCCTAGTGCCCATTTGGTTTATTTTTACAAAAACTATTAAAATACTGAGCTAAAAATATATTAAAACCAACTGGATTAAAGTTAGTTGTGGTCTATTAGATAAATCAGTGCTCTCTCAGGTGCTGGGCTGCAGTTCAATTCAAAACATTTTTCTCAGATTAAATTAATTTAATGGTCACATCTCACATTATCTTTAAACAGTGGGATGTTCTGCTTGAGAAAGGCAGAAAATGGAACTAGCACGAACGATGGATCGTTTCTTACCTTTAGGTGGTCTTTTAAGAATTGAACTTATTTTGAGGAAGAGCTGATCCTGCTTATATTGTCCTTAGCTTCAGAGTTAAATGAAACAAAACAAACTTGTCTCAAGATTCTGTTTTCCCTGTCAAGTGTGAGCAGGATTTTGAGAAAGATGGTTCAAATATTACAGTTCTCTGTACATGAAGAATTTTTCATATTTCTATACTCCTTTAATTACAGGAATTCTCTACTTAACTAATTAAGTAGATGTTCTTTTTGCTGTTATTGAAGACAAAAAATGAAAAAAAGGGTGTTTTTTTCCTTTTATTATATTTACCTGATTCATAGCAATTTAAATACATCTGAGGAATATCCTAAGTATTCTTTTTGAATCTAAATCTACTTGCACTTGCAGAGCTGTAAATTAAAGCGACATGGAACTGCCATATTTCAGGACTTTGTTCTGTAAACCTTAAAGGAATGAAAATCCTTTTTAGATGAATGGACCTGCTCTCATGAGTAATGACTGCCCCTCTAATTTTTTTTTTGCCATTATTATCACTATTATTATATTACACATCACCCCTTTGGGCAGTATGAGTATTAAATTTACTAATTAAATTCTCTAAAAGGAAGAGAATTGTAGTTTCTTGGATTTGTGTTTTAAGGTCTAAGCATTTTTATCTCGCTGCTTTAATGTCCCCTGCTCTTTTCTAATAGCAAGACGTTATGGCCATAATCAGACATGGTGAATAGATACCATTTCAGAATATGCTGTGAATAGATGTCCTTTTTGGTCATCCAGTGATTGCATCAATTTGTGACAGATTGAATTGTGTTTGGAATTAAAGAATGGTTGCTCTGTTCGGGTGTCCACACACTGAGCTAACCAAAACACCAAATTTGAAGTCAGTGCTGGCTTTCCTCTGATTTCCTAGTAGCTGAGAGTACCTAATTTAGGAGAAACCCTGCTGACACAAACTTTATTCATCAGCTTTTGGGCTGTGGCTTTTGGCAGTAGATACTTCCTATCATTTTTGGTTTGGTACTAAAATGATCAAGGCTACTTTTCTGTACTGTTGAGTCATTGCCTTACATTGTAGCTCCATGATGCATCTTTGCTGATCTGCTGTCTTTTCATGCCTCCGACTCATGACAGTGTGTTTGTGACCATATGCTGGACCAAAATCAGGAACTGATCCAGTTAAACTAACTTAGAAAACCAAAACAAAAGCAATTTTGATTTGCTTCAGTTCCCCAATCAATTTTGTTATGTTAATGCATTTGTGCTGGGGTAAAAGAAGGTTACTGATAGAAGAAACAAGCAGTCAGATGTACTGAAGGGGGAAGGAGTACTTGTTTCTGGGCCAAAGCCAGCTATTTGCTGACATAAAGTGTTTGCATGACTGGGATCATAGTGTTTCAGGAATCCCAAGCAGTATCACTGGATATGGATAAGAAAAATGAGTGAAATAATTGGTATGGAATCACAGAATCATCAAGGTTGTAAGTGACCTTCAAGACCAGCGAGTCCAACTGTGAGCCCAGCACCATCATAATCATCCCTAAGCCATATCCCCCAAGTGCCACATCCAGATCCCTTTGGAAGTTTTCCAGAGACAGTGACTCCACCATCTCCCTTATTCCAATGCCTAAAATTTTTTCAGTGATTTTTTTTTCCTAATATCCAATGTGAACCTCCTCTGGCACAACTTAAAGCCATTCCTTCTTGTACTTTCATTTGGGACATGGCAGAAGAAACTGACCCACACCTCACTACAACCTCCTTTCAGGGAGTTAGAGAGCAGAGAAGTCCCTCCAAGTCTCCTTTTTCTCTGAGCTAAACAATCCCAACTCCCTCAGTTGTTCCTCACATGACACATTTTCTAGACCCTTCAGCAGCTTCATTGCCCTTCTCTGTATATGTTCCAACCCCTCAAGGTGCTTGAAGTGAGAGGCCCAAAACTGAACACAGGGTTCAAGGTGTGCACCACCAGCACTCACCAGTGCTTAGTCCACTGGGACAATCACTTCCCTGGTATTCATCTTATCAGTTCATGATTGCCAATTCCTTCAAAGGTTCTCATGGAACAATGATAAAAACAATAAGAAAAAAATTCACTCTAGATCAGAAGAAATTAGCTTCCGGATCAAAAAGAAATTTAATTTATAACTTGTATTTTAATATTTTTTATTGAAATTTTTTTCTGTTGTACAGTGAAATGGTTCAGAAGAAAAATATTGCACTTCTGTCTTTTTATGTAGTTCTTCAGAATATAAACATCCTCTCTTTAGCTTTTCCTCCTTTTCATTTCCCTACTTCTTCTTGGTCTTATACAGTATTTTCAAGTTCATTGAAATATTACATTTTTTAAGGTTATCACCAAACTTGGGCCTCTGGAATGGATACTTAATACTCCCAGTCATCACAGAGTTCATCATGGTAAGAGAAAAGTGGAACCTCTTACTCCTTCTTTTTTTTTTTCCCAGGGTTGCTATTTGTGTAATAATAGTAATATAGTAAAATTGTACTGTAAAATCAGTTTTACAGAAAGATTTTAATTTTGACCTCAATTTCAGAAGTGGTCCCTGTTCAGTTAGAAATTTTAGAGTTTTTTAAAATATGTATTCAGAACTTATGTTTCATTTAAACATTTTTATGTTTAAGATTAACTATTGAGCAGAATTTAAGTCTGGATAGCATGAAAGAGTTTGAAGACTTTGAGCAAAAAAAAATTCAATGCTTTTAAGTATGAAGAGTGATAGAAAAATATCTCATCCTTCCCTGACTATTGAATCATCAACAAACACACTTTTGCACTCAAATTCAAGCACTGTATATGTTAAAAACATGGCTAAGTTTTAGAAGAACTTTTAAGTATTTTAGTGGAATTTGATTTCAACTGTTTGAATTATTGGTAAATTTGACTTCACAGAAGTGCATGATGATTGATTGTTTTATCTGTATTTAGAGGCCTTCAAAATTGTACTGCATATGTAAATTGTATTAACTCCACTGCATAGTGAAAAATGTTATGGACATATCTGAGGAACAGAACTGGATTTCACAGATGTCCTTAGCTCATTCAGTGTGCAGAGATAGTAAGTTTTAAAAAAATTAGGGGAATGGAAGAACAATTTGAAACAGACTCAAATGGAGTTACATGTAAAGACAATGTTACTAATGTTTATCCTCACAATTACTGTATCCACAGTGGTGTTGCTGTAAGCGTCTAGTCCTTAAAATTTGCGCAACTACTGGTAATCTTCAGGGAGACACTCGGCTCGTATTTGCTCAGCTGTAAATCTGAATTAATGCTCTCATCCTGATTGGAGTTAAGCTGAATCATTATGGAGCTGATCAGGCTGTACAGTTGCTCCAGACTATCTCCATGAACTTAGGGATGTGTAACCAACGTTTCTTCACTCATAACTTTGAGAGGACTGCTTATATACAAATATATTCCCTAGAAAACATAGAAGGATCAGTTTTCCTCACACTGAAATTAATAGTGCGGGATCAGACATGTGACATAGAGGATAGAGACACCTGACAATTGTTAAGGAGATGACTACACATATATGTATTTAGCATATATTTTCTTAGGTATAAACGGGTGGAATAATTTTTGTTTGCTTTTTAATTTGTCGTGTATAAATATGTTTTGACCTGGTTTTACTCTCCAAATTGCACAGAAATATTGGACCAGACACATGACGTTTGTATGTTTGAATCTGAATAAAAAGAGAGCAATAAGGCTATTAAGGAAAAAATAAATATATATAGAAGTATGAGGAGTGGTGGGGTAGCTATCTTTGAATCTATTTTTAGATTTTAAAGTTATGCAAATGATGATTTTTCCTTCATAATTCAGTTCCTAGAATTCTTCTTTATCCTATTACTTGTCTCATAACTGATTTTTATTATAGGTAGAAATCCTTACTGCATTGACAAAAATTATGGTGGCACACTCATTATCTGGGACAGGATATTTGGTAAGTAACAGAAGGTATTCTCTGTCATGTTTAGTCAGTATGGCAAAAATATGTATACTTTTGAATTTGATTGTCATTCTTGTGTTTTCTTCTTCCATCAGGAACATTTGAAGCTGAAGATGAAAAAGTTGTATATGGCTTAACACATCCAGTAAATTCATTTGATCCCATTATGCTCCAGGTGCGATAGCTTTTATCACTGATTCTGATATCTTCAACATACAGTCGTATTCAAAAGAAACTCCTTTCTTAGGCATAGTTGAGACCATCCTTGCATTTCTGACCAGTCAATTACATTATCTGCAATTTCTTCAGTATTTCGTTATGAGACAGCCATTTCTACTCACTCCATTGACTATATGCAGAGCTTGTAGTATCATGAAAATATATAACAGTAAAATTAACAACTAATTAGAACAGTGATATATAAGGTGTTGGACTGAATGAGATGTGTTTTGCAGCGCAATACATAATGAAGCACAGACAAAAGTAAATAAAAAAAAAGAAAAAAGAAAACTTATTAGTGTGATTTATTGATCCAGGTTTCAGTTCAGCTAGGTAAAAAAGCTCTGCAAAAACATGAGAGGCAGTGGAGTCCATATTTGCTTTTCATGACTATTCGTCCAAGGAGGAAACTCAAAAATGAGAAATTTTACTGTCAGGGCTGAAAGTGGGAGGATGTGCAATTACATCCATTTCAGTCAGATACTAAGTAATTTAGTTATTGAGAGGATGGCATTTCAACCAAATCATACAGCATAAATATAGCTATACAATGTACCACTAAATACTCAGGAGTGATTACAGGAGACACAGATGGAAAACCAGATTTTCCTCTGAGCAGAAGTCATTATAATCCTCACCAAATTAACCAAGGGATTCATATTGCTTTTGCCTATTTCAGCCAGGTTTTCTGAACTGTCTTCATCTATATCTAATTTATTCTCTTTACAGAGTTTGAAAAAATCATTTATTTGAAAATTTAAAATTAATAAAATACAATGTTTTATTAGTCTTTATTTTGTGAACAAGGAAAAATTACTTACTCTTTTTTTTTTCCAGTTACGTCCCTTGGCTCATATTTGGAACACATTTTGGGCCACACCTGGATTCTGCAATAAGCTTTCTGTCATATTCAAAGGGCCAGGCTGGGGACCAGGCAAACCTAGACTTGGCCTTCCTGAGGAAATCCCAGTGGTAAATAGAACCTGCACAGGCTTTCAGTTGTGTGTAATTTACTTGGACCTCTTAATGCTACTGGATCAATGTTAAAAACTCTACACATGCTATTTTAAATTAGCAAATTAGCAGTCATAAAGCATGGGGGAAGATGAATTGGGAAAAGAAACTGAAGGAAATGAATGTTTTAGCTGTGGGGATTTTTTTCTTTTTATTTGAAGGGAAAAGAGTGTTTTTTAAGTTATTTTTCCATTATTCATTTCCTGAAGAGATTTTCAAAAATTTTTTTATGGAGTACAGTAATTTCTCTCTTTTTTTCAGCTGTGGACATGCACAAAAACACAAAAGTTAAACTCTGTCTCAAACTTGGTAGTACATAAGTTTGACAGTAGATTATTTTTCTTCAATTATCTGTCTCCCCTTTTGTGTTTGTAAGTGTAAAGAATATTAAGGAGCAACAGGCTGAAGCAGGTCACTTTTGAAGGCAAGTAACTGTTTTGCTTTATACAGATCACTGGAAAAGAAGTTCCCTTCAATCCATGTATACCAGCTTATCTTAATTGCTATGCAGTTGTGCATTTTGCTGTAATAGTGGACTTGTACACTGAACTTCATGCTTCTGTGACTGTAAGTAATTTATTCCTTTATGAAATAGTATCTCCTGCTAACAGCAATGACACACAACATGTTTAAATATAAAAGGATTGGGCAGTGGCTCTACAGCCAACTCATATCTTATTTGAACTATTAAAGTAATAACTAGTAAATAAACAGTTTTTAATAATCATATCAATTATTTACCTAATATAAATAATTTGCCTAGAAGACGTATGTGTCTGCTTCAGCTTTTAGAAGCTCATGAGGCTTGTAACTACGGAGTTTTAAGATGCTAAGGTTAGTCATACCATTAGATGCTCAGGCTTTAGAAGGAAGACTGCAATGGTCTTACAGTGCTTGCAGATGGGTAGGTTGGTGTCAGCATGAGTTCAGAGTTGGAGGAGCACAAAGTCAGGGCAAATCTTTCTTCCAATCTCCAACATACAACAGCATTGATAGAAGCACAGCAGCGAGAGGCACATATCTATCACCACAGGTTTGCCTGATGGGATCTCCGTGGTGACTGGTTCCTCTATGGATACCCAGCAGCCTGTGAAGGTGAACTAAAAGGCCATGTCCATCTAAAAGAAACAAGACATTAACTGCTTCCAAGGTTTCACATCCTTCCAAGCTACTTTTTTTTTTCTTCCTGTCTTTATAACTCTCCTTCGTGTACTAAATCTAAAATTTCATAGTTATGAAACAGGATTTAATGCATATAATATTCCCACAAATAAGTCAAAGACCTCTCAAAACCTACAAAAACACCACAAAACTCTATTTGTTTGATAAAATGCCTTTTGGTCTTCTTAAACTGTTTCTAAGACCCCCCTAGTTAAACAGCAGTGTTCTTACTGTGTTTGTGTCACCCACATTGCCGTAGGCAGGCTGCAAACACGCAAAGGGCCCCTTGGGTTCTTCAGCCTTGTTCTGGCATCCTCACCTGGCAATGTCCAAGCCTTGGCCAACAGTGGTCACTGTCCCCTGCCCACCTCATTGGACACTGCAGTATGTAGCATTCCTGCTATAATATAAAAGCTACCTCAGCCATACTCTTTGGATTAGTATGGAGTTATTCTTCATACCGTGTTTACCTCTGCAAAGGGTCACACTGCAATTGCAGGGGATTAGGAGATTACTAAATCATCTGAGGCTTAGTCTATTAAAAGGACAGGAAATTAAGCCAAAGGTATGAATAAATACCTCCAAAATACACAAGTCAAACACTACACATGGTTGGCAATGTTCCTATGTTAAGAACTTCTGCAAGATTTTCCAGATATACTTCTAGATTCCTACATTTGCATAGGAATCAAACTCTGTGTTTGAGTTTTTTTCATTTGTTTCATTATACTCTTGGGTTTCTTTTTATTTACTCTGTTGCTGTTGTTTTCAGCAGCCAGAATTAAGGAGTCTGATTTTTTTTCTATTTTATTCTTTTTTCTTTTGGCCTTTTTCTGGTCCTGGAAGGAAAAATGGATGGTCCACATTATTTCATCTGCTGGCAACTGCAGCTGTTTAAGAATAAGTAATAAAGAAAGTTGAAAAATGCACCCAAGCCCCAGATAATCACTAAATTATTTCTGTCATGGAGGAAACATCCTGAAGATGCACCATTTATGAACTTACTGTAGAAAAGCAACTAGAAAATTCTCTGCACACAACTGCAGGGTAATAAGGTAGTAAGGACAAGGAGAGCACAGGGGCCTGGAAGCACCTCATCTCAGGACATAAACTTTCAGCGTGGGTGTAGAAAGTGCTGGTCCCAAGGCAGAGTTCCAGCATTGCTCTGCAGTACAGTGGGGAAGCTGTCATGAGAAGGAAGCTTGTGTATGAATAACTTTACTTGGCAAAAATCTTTCTTCAATATCAGTTTTCCACTACACTGAGTTATGAAATGTCTATGGATACAACTGGAACGTTCTGTCTGGCTATGAATTATGTCATAATTGTGGCATAGCTCCATAAATGGAGAAAACTAACTGTTTTCCTCATCTTTAGGTATAAGTTCCATTTCATAACAGCCATAAGACCAGCACACAGCTATTACATTTCTCAAGTGATTACAGTTGCTCAGTGTTTGGTCTCACGCCCTGTAGAAGTGTTAAATTTCTCTATCCATAAAGAGCAACCATATACCTTCTGTCTGAATGACCTACATTTAACTTATGAAAAGAGCAAAACAGGAAAGAACAAATATATATTTTCCACAGGAGAGTGCATACAGTGTTTGTTTTCTATATAGTGGTCTGCACTACATCCAGCGAATAAAAATTGCTTTCTGAGCTCTGCACATCTAGATCTGATCCAAAGCTCCTTGAAGAAATGGGATTTGGATCAGTCCCAGAGAGAGTGCTAGGAGTGTAAAACTGCAGTACATTCAAAGCAAAAGTCTCATAGCTCCAGAACTTCAGATATCATATAAATCAAAGTGAAGTGCACCTTAAATACATTTTGAAGTGTCTTTTTTTTTATTATTAAGAGATACTATAACATTTACTATGCTTATAATTATATGAATATGTGAGCAATTTCAATTGGATGAAAATTAGTAAAATAGATCTCTAGAAAGTTAAGAACACAGTTAATGTATCCATTAAGTAGGGCATCACAAAGTACAGTGAATGTAATATTGGTAAGAATTAACATGTTTTTTCCTAAGAATTTTAAGTTAAAATAAATTCATGCAGCCAAAGACACCTAACAATAGAAAATTCATGGCATCATAATAGCATTCCTAATTTGAAAGTATATGATCTGATGTATGAGAGCAGGGCAACTGTTAACTTATGAAATCTGCTGGCATAATTCCTAGAAGTTCTTTTGAGCCACTGCACAAATCGGAATGAGAAAATGCATCCATGTTATTCTTCCAAAGGAATAAAAAACGTGGTTCTTTGCAACATAAAAGTCAATTTTGAATATTTCAATGCTCATCTAAATACAGATTTGGAATAACATTTCCTTTGTTTAAATTAATTCTTTTTTTTCATTACTGAAAAAAACCATAAAATAATAATGGTATGGCATTCTGTTGATTAAAAAGCCATGTAAACTTCTTACTAAATTCTATAGTTCCCTTCCCCCCCATTTTTTAAAGCTCAAAGATACTTTTAAAGCTTCAAATAAAATGAAAATCCAAGAGAAATGTTTTTGGTTTTTTTTTTCTGTTTGATTGCAGCCAATAACCACATTGCAAAGTTGTTGCTGACTTGTAATTGGGGAACCTGCTGTGGTCCCATGTGCTTCTTTGTTTATACAAATACTCCAGTATATAAATACTCATTTATTTTATATATAAATCCATGCAGACTATATTTAAGTGGAACAAGGATGCTAACACTAATGAAGGTGTAAAAGGCACATTCTTTTTGCACTGCTGCTTGCAGCGCATAGATTTAATATATGGTGTTAGTTTAGTGATATAACCCACTGACTATTTTGTTGATTTTGGTAGAGTAATGCCTAGAAAATGGATGCCTCAATTGCCAGCATCCACTTCATAGGGTGATACACGTTTGAAAGCAAATAAAAGAAGGCAGCATATTACTCTACCACTGGAACTGTAAGAGAAAGTTAGGGAAGCAAACTAACAGTGGTAAAAATTATGCTATATGGCTGGTTTTCTAAAAGCTGTTATTCCCAATGGCATCACAGTGTATTTCACTGAAAATTTTTTGGTAACCCTTGACTAGCAGTACGTGGTACATGCACCTACAGTGAAGGGTAACTTGCACTTTCTACCTTCATGATTCCTGGTAAGGCTTTCTGCCTCACTCTTCAGCACTCCGAAAGCTGATGTTTTGGGAAGTGGAAAGCTGTCTCACTGTGCTCAGGCATTACAGTGCCATGCTTTTGCATGAGTCTGGTGATAGGGCCAATTTGAAATTAACCAGGATCTGTAGGTTGTGCTTTAGAGCCCTCCAGTCCTTCACATTCTGGGCCACAGCATGTATTGACTGTAAGGAGTTTTACAAATAGCTAGTGTTCAAAATAGTATAGTTCAAGTAGGAGTGTGTCTGAAGAGAAATGGAAATTGGCCTGAAAAAACAAATCTGTAAAATATGATCACACCTGTTTCAGGTAGTTATTGTGCCAAAGAACCTCATAGAGCATTTTAGCCATTTAAAGATAAGGCTTGTTTACATTTGAGTTTGATTTTTTTAAAAAATCATAAGGTTGCTTCAATTCTTCTGATTTACCAACAGATTTTAATTTTTTTTTTTTTCTGGAACTCCCTGTTTAAAACTGATCTGAAATTTATTAATTTCTTTTCAAGTTCTTAGGCTGTGCCTTAATCTTCTGTGGTAGATAAATGTGGGGGATAATTTCAAATATTTTTCCTATTCTAGTAATGTAAATAAAATATATCTTTAAGCTAAGAAAAAAGTCCTTGATAGAAGGTATGAGTAAAACCATCACTAAAATATAACCCAAAATTGTCTGCTTTTGGGAAGAGTTTCCATCATCCACTCAAATCCAACTCTTAATGCAGTACCGAATTTAGTCTTTAGGCTTGCAGTCTAGCTAATGGCAATAAATGGATTTCCCAAAGTGCTTAGGTTATTCCCACATTCCCAGTGTTCTCTTTCCATGAGTTTTAGCAAAAGCTTAGGTTAATAACAGGTTTTAAGGCACTTCAGTGAACTTAATGGCAGATAGAATGAATCAGCGTTATTTTATCTGCTGATATCAGTTTATCAGCTGGAGTCACAAGGAAACCCAGATGCCTAGGACAAGCTAGCCAGCTTGGGAACAGTGAAAGGCAGAAAAGTTTGAAATCATGCAGCTCTTTAAAACTGGAAACTAGGGACACCCTTGCTTATTCATAGCATGTGCTTTTGAATCCTTCCTGAAGACAAGTATTAGCACTTGTATGAAAACCATTGCTGTTTCATTCATTTTCCACAAAGTGTGATTTTAGCCATATATTGCAACGTAGCAATTCCATGACTTGGTGGAAATCTGGATTTGATGTTTAGTTCTCTTTCTTGCCTAAGAAGATACAAAACCTTGCTTCTCTCTACCGCTGTGGGAGCATTTTTAAGGCAGTCTGCAGGCCCTGGTGCATCATAGTGGAAACAAAGAAAAATCAAACCCACCTGGCAAGAATGAGTAGATTTTAAAAAAGTGTAATTTTTCAACTTAAAAGTGGAGACATACTTTAAGGAGAAAAGTCTTGAATTTCAGTCTTTGTTCCCTGGAAAACACCTTTCTTAGGCAAGTAATAATCACTGAAAAACCTATCAAAGCATTTCTAACAATTTTATGGGTGAGTTCCCTTATGCCTGTGCCAAATCATATTTTTCTTTGCTCACTTTTTCAATTTTTGTATGACCTAGTTTGTACAGGAAGCTGAAGTGGAAGTTGAACTCAGTATGGCTATATGAGCAGTTAAAGTACTCCTCATTTAATTAAATTCAAATAGAGTCCGTGCCTGATTTTTACAAAAAAATTCTGTCCAAGCATTCTGTCACTTCAAAACAAATTTCTCCTATTGCTAATGATGAAAAGTTTATCACAAGGAGGAATGGAACAGATTGGAAATGCAGTAGTGAGTTTGATTCTCACCTGGTACAAATCTGTGCAATAGAGTGGCTTGACAGGTGTCATTTGTGAGAATTGTGTTCTGGCTTGTAAACTGGTGAGGCTGCTGTGTAGTTTGCTCATTGCTGGGATTGAGTTTTCTTTGTTCAATAACTGTTGAGGATATCTAAGTAGGTGTTTGTGATGCTTCAGTAAAACAACAGAAACCTGCCCAGACTGAGTGTGTGGTTTGATGTGTTTTGCAAACATGGGCATTCTAAGTTCACACAGCTGTAAAACTTGAGAATATCCTCCTGTGGCCTCCCATGCTCAAAGATACTTACCTTAGATCTCTTTGAGGGGTTGGGGCCACGACCGAAGGAAGTTGGGCATGTTACTGAATGGGATTTATTGAAATCAGGGCAGACATTTGTGGAGTTTTATTTTTCCAATGCCTGCAAATGAAGCACAAGATGCTGTTCATAAACTCTTTTGCTGCTGAAGCAAGAAAGGATTTCTATAACTCAGTCAGATCCACTACTTTTGTTTTTGTTTTGTTTTGTTTTAATAAAAAAGCCAAAAGCTTTTCAAAACTAATATTTGAAACAAAATCAGTGAGAGAAAAAGAAAACTGATTAAATATTTGATTTTCAAAGGCAGTTGTGTAGAATACAAAATAAATATTTAATAAATTTTAAAACTTCAAATTTTACAATCAAAATAATTTCTGTTTTTCTGAATATGTTTATGTCATTTTGATGTAAATTTTAAGGACAGAAGTCCTCATGGTGAGGTGCATCCAAGTACTCACTCATGCACATGGTAATGTTTAAAAGTGTTTTAAGTCTGATTGAAGTTAATGATATGAGCTAAAAAGTTTTGCTGACTTGGGAACAAAGTGTTCAGTTGTCATGAAGGAAAAATATTAGTTTTGTTTCTTTTTTCATATGATCATGTCATGTGAATTGCTATATGAGTACATTGGTTTTTGTATCCATTGGGATTCAAAGATGGCTATTGTCAAGACTTGGTAACATAATATGAAATTTAAAGAACAAGGGTGCTGGGCTTTTTATCTAGAAGTTTCTTCCCTCTTGAGTAGAGTCAAAAAGAAATCAAATAACTTTGGAAAAATAAAACACATAGGACAGAAGGTGATAATGTTAAACATTAGTTTGGAAATACAGAATTCAGGAGACAACTGTGGAGGTGGTCACTCCAGGTATGAGTGCTATCTGCAGCAGGTATTTTTATTCTAAAATTTTAAGTAGCAAATTACTTTAAAAGGGGACACTAGCTTCACTCAGTGAGTAAGTTGAAGCTACTGTTCCATAAAAACTCCATTTCTCTCCAGAAAATGACTCTAAATGAATTTTTTGTCTGCCTTTTAACAGATGCTATCGCAGGGAACAGTTCTCCTGAGAATTGGCTTTATCATTCTGTCCCTGGCATCTTTTGGACTACTTATGGAGAACAAGTAAGATACAAAATATGTGGGTTTCTTAATTCTTCCATTATGGATTATTTATAACTATATAAATCTCAGAGATTATATCAATAAAGAAATATAATTACCAAGACCCACATGTGGCTGTCTGTTGACTCAGATATAACACATGACTAGCCGGCACCTAAATCCAGGATTGTTCCCATAGCAAGTAGTGACTGCATCTGTATTGTCCCTTGGAGAAAAGTTTTGGGATGGGTTCGTCATGTGCTTGCATTTATTGGGTCTGCTCCTCTGGGTTTGGGATAATGGCAGGTGAGTGGGAGCTGCTGGCTGTCCGAGGCTGTTCAAGATCAGATTGTGTGAGCCTTGTGTAGCAAGCCATCAGGGCCAGATACAGTGATGGTATATGAAGAGCACAGAGGGTATATCAGTAGGCTCAAAATCATCTGAAAGATTGTGTAGACTTGAGACTAAACTTAATCAGTATGGCTTCAAATGAATTTGGATCTTGAATACACCAGGCCAGTGGTGTATTCAGTGGTGGACATTGTAGTAGTCCATATAGGCACTATGGCCCTAAAGAAGAGTAAGTAGCATCCACAGTTTCTTACAAAGAAGTTATTTGCCCTGACAGAGAAAAAATGTGGAATTGAAGTTTCCTTTGAGACTGAGGGGCCAGTACTGCTTTGCACCTGCTGTTCATTGTGTTTTCAGAAAGGAATGGCTTTCACTTTTAAGGACTGAACAGTTTAATTCAGGATAGGTAAAAATCTGTCAACATGCCAGACATGTGAATAACCTAGGGAGTTAATAAAGAGTAATTAGTAAAAATTTACATAAGTAGACCACTGAAAAGATTCTGAACTACTTATGTAGCAGTTTTCAGAATTTTGTTGTGGTAATTTTTGAGATCAAAGGACAGTAGCTAAATACACAGTTCTGTTTGTGTTAGTTCAAATATGTTTTGCAAGTACGTGTATTCTCTCCACCAGCAAATTCATGGTTTGTAAGGCCATGTAAGGTATATACCATAAAAACTTAACTATAAGTTTAAGAAAGATGACTTGATGTAAGTGCAGGACATCACAAACTAATTCCATTTTCTCTTTTTCACTGAACTTAGCAAAGAAGAAAAGATTGGAGGTTAATCTGAATCGATTCCCTTTTCTAGGTCCAAAGCAGGAATTTTGGAAATGATCCGCTGTTTGATCTTCGTAGGTGTTTACAAACTTGGCCTCTTTAGGAGTCAGTTTTCCTTCTTGGGCTATGCATATGAGGTAAGACATTTATTTTAAAATGTCTGTGCTGGTTATTCTAGATTTTTTATCTTCTTACAAAAAAACCCACTAAACATTTACATTTTGTTTTCTTATTTTTCATTGCGCTATTTGAATAGAGTATTATTCTTTCCTTATCTCATTATTTTTCACTTTTTATGATTATTTTGTAAGACAATTATTCAGGTTTGCTACTGAGATGCCTGTTTTCCTTGAAAAAAAGGTCATGAAAGAATGCATTTACTACTTCTTCCAAAAATAATTTACTTGTGGCCACATGCTTTGAAGTGAATAATAGTAATGCATTGCTGAATTTGAATTGTTTAATTCTCCTTTTAAGGGAGAAATCTGAAAATTCTTGGAGGCTGGAAGACTTAAATATAAAATATTTTGTTCTGTATTAATCCTGTGCCTCAGAAACAGACTTTTAGCCATTGACAAGGAGTGGATACAGGACTAAATAGACCTATGGTCTGATTATGTGTGGTTACTTTTTTACTTTTATCCTGACTTATCTTTTGCTTTTTATTATTTTCCTTTTCAGTACCGTTGGTATTTCATATCTTTTTTAATATTATCACAATAAAATAACAGTAGTCACTATTAGTATTCCTATCTGAACAACATTACCAAGATACCTACTGTTGGTTGCCAGAAAATAATGGTTGTTCATAACCAACAAGGTTATGAATGGGTGGCTGGATTAGTAGAACCTCATCAGAAAGTTACTCTTTGGCTTAAAATCAGAAAAAAATCAAAACAGTAGGAACTGAGACTCAAAGTTCAAAATGATTCCTTTGACTTCAAACATATGCAAAATTCATAGCACCTTTCCCAGCTGGAAGTTTCTGGTAGTGGTCTCGCTTCTCCTGCTTTTCTAAGGGAAAAGCAATTAGAAAAATTAAAAAAAAAAAAATCTACTGCTTCTGTGGGTCTGAGAGGTTTTTCTGGGTGTTTTTGGTTTTTTGTTTGTTTGTTTTTGTTGTTGTTGTTTTGTTTGTTTTGGTTTGGTTTTTGTTTTGGGGGGGTTTTTTTGTTTGTTTGTTTTTGTTTTTTTGTTTTTGGTTTTGGTTTTTGGGTGTTTTGTGCCTGGGTTGGAAAACAATAGCTATTAGATAATATTTAAAGCTAGATAAATGCCACTAATTGAGACTTAATTTCCCCCCTTCCCCCTTGTTACATTGTCAAAGCTTTGGTGTATTAACCCAATGGTTCTTGAATTCCTTTGATAGAAGTCGGCAAGAATGCAGCAGGTATTTTAGGAGGTTTACTTAAATATAATTTGGAAAATGTAAAATTTCCTGTGTAGCCCAACATAGTAGAAGGGCTTGAAGTAACAAATTCTAAAATTTTGGAACTACTTATCTTGAGACATAGCTTTCAGACTTGAATTATTTGGGTATTCTAAGTGAACTCTGGGAGAATTATGTCGTAATATATACCTCAGTACCTGCCCTGCTTTATTCTTATATAAAAGTGTCTTTTACTAAGAAATTAGTAGAAAATAATATTACATTATTATTCCTATTGTTTATAGGGAATTCTATAGCTTCCTTTTCTTTCACGAAGAAATGAAGTGGTTCTTGCTCTGTTCTTTATCTGTTTCTGTCATTAAAAGAAATTCTTTATTGTCCTATTGAGTTCTTCTCTACTGTACTTTCCTTTTCTTTATTCTTTTATCCTTTATATTACAGGGGTTTTTTTAGTCCTTGGTTTGACAGTGACTATGTAGTCTATTTTTAACAAGAGACAGGAGTGCCTTACTCACAATTTTTCTTCGAAAATACTGAAAAAATAGGTGTCTTTCACATAAATTGCTCTTGGGCAGACCAGAATAGATAATGTTTCTGAGTGATGCAAATATTTCCACACTTGTCACTTTATCACAAATCAACAATTTCATTATATGAATAGCTTTTGTACGCATAAAATCATAGAATAATAGAATAGTTTGGGTATGAAGTATAAAGATCCTCTAGTCCAATCCTCTGCAATTAGCAAAGACATCTTCAACTACATCAGGTTGCTCTAAGCCCCGATCAACCTGATCTTGAAAATTTCCAGGGATGAGGCAAGTACCACCTCACTGGACAATTTGTTCCAGTGCTTCACCATCTTCACAATAAAAAAAAAATGTTTTTCTTTTTTGTAGTCTGAAAATTTGTAATGCACTTCAAAGCATTCCCCATTTTAAAATAAATGACACACTTTTAAAATAAACGATCCACTTTTGCTCCCAATGCATTATACTGGTAGGCATGTTCTTGTGGGTCTAATGGAAATTATGTAAAAAAAAATCTGAGAGATTGCTGAATATTTGTCAATTCATGTTGAAAAGCCTTCAAACATTAATATTTTACCTCAATACTGACGTGATCATTCTAAAACAGCAGTACCTGAAAATATAAGAAATACATAAACAGATGGTTTCCCCAAAAGTTAGGTCTAAAATTTATCCTAAAAAATGTTTCTGTTCATCATTCCAAGCTGTTTATCCTTCATAATATATTAACATAGGTAATCTGCTTGATTTTAAAGTTCCATTGTTCTGTTTTACTTTCACATTCTCTTAAAAATTTAAGAGGTGTAAATTAAAACATTTATTTAATTATTTTGTTTTCCTCATCTAAATATCCCCTTATACGTGCAACTAGATTTAGCTTTGATCTTTTAAATCTATTATTTCTAGTAATCATAACCTGTAATATCCTCAAAAACGTTCTCTTTACATCTTCATCCTTATGTGTTACCAAATTAACTATTCTTTAGTAATCAAGAATGAAAGCACAACATCATGTAAAAGAGTTTTGTTGACTTTTTCTATAAATTATGCCTTCAAGGTCATAATTAGTTAAGGATGAGGAAGTGTTTCAAGAATTTAACAAACAATTCTTTCTCAGAATTCTTAAGTTAATGGTGCACATTGCAGCAGGTAAGTGCCAGACTGATATTACCAACAGCATGTTCAATCGTTAGTGAGAAAGTATGTTACTATTTTTGATATGTGGGGGGGATTTTCTGCTACTATGTTTCATATGTTCCTAATTATTAAGACTACTTCAGAACTAGTATATAAGATTTCTAAAAAACATACCCAATACTATTTGAAGGGTATTCTAAAGACCAAAAATAGGTGCTTTAAATTGAAAATGATTGTGTTTGGCTCATAAGAAAACTTGACAATTATCAGAATTACTGCACTAGAAGAACGTCTTCTGGGGGAAAACTAAATGGGAAGTAAAGAAGAAATAAGAGAAAACTAGGGGGTCAGTGAGAGAAGGGAGAAGAGCAGAGGAAACAAGGAGCAAGCCTTTCCCACTTTGCCGTTAGATTAGCTCAGGTGGTTATGATAAAAGCAGCTGAAGATGGTAATTTGAACAGAAGGAGAAGTCCTGCTCTTGGGCTCTATCCTCTTTCCCTCCTTGCTGCCCTGCTAACTGGCTTTGGTAGCTGGGCTGACTTAGCCAAAGATTTTTTTCAGGTAAGTAATGCAACTTGCTGTGAATCAGAAAAATTTCTTAATGCGAAGGCTCAGGGAAGGAGGAAGCAAGATGATGTTATAGGTATATAAGAAAGAAAGAAGGACAGACTTCTGCTTTTTCTAAAGCTGCAATCTTAATATGTTGTTTCCAGCAGTGAAGTAAAAACATCATTGGCTCCATCAATACTTTGAAGTAGTGTGTTACCAGATTTGGTTCCTGAAGAAAATGGTATTATTTTTCTGTTCATTTAAATATATTGTCCTCCCTGCTATTGTATTTGAATTCATTCTATGATATGCTCATGGGGATCTCTCCCAGTGTAATTTTCTTCTCCAAGAAAATAATTTGAAGTTATCATCGCTTCAAAAGCAACCACAGGAGGTGGAACAGTGTACATTCCTCAGCATGCATTTTCTGTTCCTTTTCCTGTATGTATTTCATATGGATGATTATGAATGTGGAGGGAGTGAACTTTTTTGTTGTTGTTTCTTTGTTTGAGGTTTTATGTTTAATTTGTTTATTTAAGAAAAAAATGGTGATATATATGGTGATATATCTTAAGAAAATTATTTCTTAAGGGTGGAGGTCAGTGAAGACCTCAGTGACAGGGAATATATTTGACTGATTTGAAGAGCTGGTGTGTTTCTTTTGAGAATCTGTGCTGCCACATCCTATACTAGTTAGCTTTCTTCAGGCTGATTACTTCATGCCTGCGTAATGTGATGATTGTGTGTATTACTAAAGCCAAATCATTTTCTGTCAGACTGGGCCTGGAGTCTCCTAACCACCTGGAGGTAGCAGAAAACATTGCTTGTGTGTTCAGTTATGTGATGGTTCAGCAGGCACGATATGTAAAAATAAATCTGTGATGATGGTCCACCTCTTTAAAGTGTTTCCATCCAACTGCTCTGGTTTGGCATCAGCCAGCATATTCCATGAGCTGAATTTGGTCAAGCACTGGCTGTTATTTGACAGTAGTACTAATGAGGAGCAAGTAAAAATGAGAGCCATTGACATGTTGTTGGAAGTCTTTTTTTAAAATATTTTCGCCAACTCTTATAGTAGCTGCAACTCAGACTCTTAAACTAAGAGGCTAGGAGCGAGGAAGAGGGAGCAGGAAATAGATGTCTGTTTGATGTATTTATCTTCTACCTTTGTTGTAGCTAAGGCATTGTATCTGAGAGTAAATCTTTTCATCCTGACGTCTGCATTGCAACTTAAGGAGCTGCCTGGCTATGCCACGTTGGCTGGCATGTATTAATTTACAGGTAGAAAGGACAAAAAATCCAGGGCAACTTTCATGGTGGAAAGGAGAGAAAAAAGGAGGCTTTATACATGTGTGATGTTTTAAATTAATAAGTTGTTTTCTTTTCTGTTTTATGTGGACATGTGGTACATTAGAAGTATAACCGGCTTTGGAAGATATACAGAATCTTGTGCTGCAGGGTGTAATTCAGTCCTTAACTAATGAAGGTAGAAGTTGCTTATTTACTCCTCCAGAGTTTCTAAACTTGGTAGCTGCAGCTGTTCCAAAAACCTTTGGGGACAGTGTTCTGTACCAAATTGGACTGCTTGTCTGATCTTTGATACAACTCTGGTATTTCTTATGGCATAGGATCTAATTGGTCTGGATAAAATATAAAATATCTCTTTATTCAAGAACTGATTTACACTGTATCCTGTGTTCCACAGAAGTCCCTCTTAATGTGATATATTATCACACTACTTATTTCTCCTTTCATCATACAAAGAGTTGCTGTTACCTCACTTGTTTCTTAGTATAATTTACCAGTGTTGGAATACTGACTTATGAGTACAGACATAAAACAAACATTTACTTGTAAGAACTTACTTCCACATCAACGATAGTTTTCTGCTCTTTCTTTCAAACATTTTTTCTTGGTCCCTCGTTAAGATCATCTGTGCCACATTTCAAAGAGCCGCGTATCCCATATTTGGTTTCCATTAAGGTGAAAGCTCCATGCCCTGTGCTGTGATTTATGACCTCAGCATTTATGCAGTCTCTGTGCCCTAACTAGATTGGCTGGTGTATTCCAAATATATTTTAGAAGTGAAACTGGGGATGGAAGGAAACTCTGCTGCCTATGATAAAAGACCTTGTCAACACACATGGAATTAAACAAACACGCGTTGTAATCAGTTTTTTCTATGTTAGCTTCATTCAGAAAAGTTTGCTGTGCCATGCAGTGTATCCCAGGGACTGGACTTCTAATATTCTTGACAACTGCCCTAAGGGGAATAATGTCCCTTAGAAAAAGTCACAGTAAAATCTGGCAGTAGATTAAGTTAGTTTCCACTTAGGTGTGACAGCAGAGTCATTACTGATTTTAGACTTAGCCAGTTTGAGAGTTGGCTTCACCACCATCAACTAAGGACTATGATGTATAGTTCCAGATGCTCTGGCCAATTGACCGTAAAATTGCTCTGCATTTCTGGCAGAGCAGTTGAGCTGGAGCTTTTAAAATCTCCACTCCCTGAGCTCAACACCCTTCCCCCTCTGCTTAAAAGCTGCTCATTATTCTTCTTCTGCCTGCTGATCTTAGCAAAAGAAAAACTTCTGGAATCAATTAGAAGTGTCTGCACTTGATGAGATTTGCACGTGAGTTCGGAATTGCGAGGCTTTGATAGTGTCAGCCAACAGCTGCAGTTTCAGGTGGTAAAATCGGGGAAGGAATTTTCCAGGGTTTATTTACAATCATAAAATAAAAATCAAGACAAGTTGGAAACCATCTAATGTATTGTTAAAATGAAGCCTGAAATGGATTATATATTTATTTTGTCTGGGAAAAAAAAAAAAGTAACCTGGTAGTTTATTATCAGGATCTTTTCAATTAGCTTGCAATTACTAGGCTGTATAGAGCAGCTGTAATAAACTGCAAGCTATGGTCTGCTTGCTGTAGTTTTACCTATGAAAGAAGCATCTGCTATTACTTTTGTCACTTTAATTGTTTGACAAGACAAGGAGGTGGTCATACTTAATAGAAATCAGAAGCATGAAGTCAAAGATAAAGCAAAGGTAGTACTCTGAACATAGAAAATACATGTTCACATATACTGATTGAAATTTTGTGTTTTCTTCTGTCAACACTTGCACTCATAGATATAAAGTTTATTTTCTAACCCTTATGCCATAGCAGTTAATGATTGACATGTAGCTGTATACAGTTTTTGCATTTTAAAGGTAACAGCCACACCACTGAGATTATTAATGTTCTGTTGTATATCTGAGGGTGTCTGCAAAAATGAAGCTCTGCTATTTCACACCTCTTGTTACTTATCTGATTTGGTTTGTAAGTCAAAGCATAGTTTTTCTACAAGCCAATAATGTTACGAACCCTGTCAAACTGCATTCTTTTCTACATCATAATAACACATGGATAATGATAGTGATCTCCATACTAGTGAGTTGCTTCACCAATATTAGTCCCTAGTGACAACTGACATATTCCACGTGGGTAAATGTTTGTCTGTGTAACTGTAGTTGCAGTACCAGAGGGTTGGGCTTGGTTTTTTTGGGGGGAGGGAGTGGAGTTAGGTTAGGTTGTTTTGTTTTGGTGTTTGTTTGTTTGTTGGGGTTTTTTTTTGTTAATGCACAAATACATAATTTTTTTCATGCCCAGTTTTTCCATAGACAGGGAGGATTCATGTTTCCTACTCCTGACAGAGCCATTGCTTATTGATCACTTTACACTCATAAATTTTACATACGAAGTTGAATTAAAGATGTCATGTAAAGCACATGTCTGAGAGTCAAAGGCAGGGTAAGATGGGCAGTTCATGAGTCCTGAATGAAAGACATTGGCTTACTTGCAGAGATTCCCCTTCCACACAGGTCGTGTGGGGAGGAGCAGAAGATGCAGTCTGAGGAATGCAGAAGGTATCTCCCAGTCATGAAGAACACCCCTGAGTGGGGAGCCTTCAGCATCACTGTGCGTGGCCAGTATGTGTGTGTTCTCTGAGCTGTCTTTAGCCCTTCAAGCTCACCCACGTGTATGTGCTTGTCAGCACAACCTGATATGCAAAATTAGTAAATTACTTTCCAAAACTAGATAGCTTACCTCCAAAGCTATTGTAACTGGCAGGTGGGAATTACCCTAAAGAGAGAAATGTGGTATCTGTGTTCCCAGGACCAGAAATACAAATTACTTAGTTTGAATTTTATCTTCAAACATGATGGGCCGAGGGATTGAATTAACTTTTAAGAGATAAAAGCTTTAATGAAACAGGCTGTTTCTTATGTGGAAAACATCTGGGTCTGGCACATACAAGGTGACCATGAAGAACCAACCTAGTATTTAAAATATTTTGGATATTTCTGTGTCATACAGTTAGAATAGAAAAACCCCAAATATTAAAAATACATGCAGTCCAGGGTTAGTCAATATTTCCATCTTGCAAGAAAAATGGTATAAGACTCTTCTTCCCATAAATGTCCCTTCCCACTTCTGTAACAGTGAGCAGAACGTGGTAGCTATGAAAATTTAACATTTCTGCAACAGAATGTCTGTGTAGGACACACAGATTTGAACTGTAATTTAGCCCATTGGAAATCTAACTCAATACATTTGTGTAGGAAAGCAGAAATTAATTCAAAATGTTCTATAATATGTTTTATTACTTTTTTAAAATCATAAATGCTGTCTTTTGCTCAGTCAATTTTTTTTCAGAAGCTTCTTGTGAACAACAAAGAAAGAAAAGCACAGTAAAAGTTGAGCCTCTGTTTTCCTACTAGCAGCACCTGAAATAACTACAGAGACTGAAAACTAGTTCATGACATCTGGGCAATTGCATGCTAAATTCTAACCAGCCAATGCCTTTTGTCTAAAGTGGGCAATAGATCAGTAAGATAAAATCAAGCCATTATCTGTGCTGTGATTTATTTCCTTTATTACTGCCTTGTTATATCATTCCCCTGTACAAGTTCTGTTTTCTATGATGTTTAGAGTCAGGGAATAAGGGAATATAAAGAAAGCAACAATGCTATATTTGATTTTATGTTTGGGTATAACACAGCACAAAGAGAATGTTTTAAAATTTCCTTCTCCTGCCAATGCCAAATAAAAATTGCCTGATGAAAGAAGATTAGCAAATGCTGTGTTTAACAACTGATTACCAAATGCAGAACACACAAAACACTTTGTATGTTTAAAAGTTGGAAATAGGTGTTATGAGAAAAAAGTAAATGTAAAGCTCTACTTATCACTTGAAACCAAGGCAAAATAATACGGCAACCCCCTATAGAGTCTGGGAGTGATCACATCTGTCCTGACAGAATTTGTTTGGTTTATCTTCATGTGGAAACCATGAAATGTTTGAATAGGTTGTTTATTTTGCTGATTGGAAGCTAATACAGTTGAAGATGCCTGGTTTCAGTTTGAACATTTTAGATTTTGTTTTATGGAGAAAGGGATGCTATATTTTGTCCTAGCTGTTACCTGAATTCATTGCATATCTACATATAACTATAACTCTCTAAATCTATTAATTTCTCCTTTTGACTTCATGTAGTTTGCCTACGAAGAATGGTCAGATATTAGGAAACAGCTGAAAGTGGTAGTGAAGCAGGATGCTAAGAGGCAGAGCCTGGCCATTAACTGCATTGTTTTATACCTACTTCATAGCTCTTCCGCTTTTTTTTGAGACCAACCTAGTTAGTTAATAACATTTTAGGGAAGATGCCTGTCAATGTGCATGCATAAAAGGTCCTGTCCCATTTCTGCTTGCTGTGTAAGCAGTGAATAGAGTTGCCATCATCATGGCTGAATTGCTGGTCAATTTTTTTTCCAGGCTTAGAAGTGAAACCTACTAGTGAAACAGTTGCCTTATTTAGAAAAGTCAGGGGGGTTTATGTGTATGTATTTTTTAAAGTTCTTTGTCATGTTCAGCTGAGAACATTCTAGCATAGGATGAGAAGTGTTCAGGAGTATAATTCTTACATCTTTTGGTGCTGTCTTTGCTTCTAATGAAAGTGTTGCCCTAAAGTGAATCCATTCCAAATGTAGCTTTCCATACTATGTGCACGGACGGGAATTAGTTCCTGGGGTTGTCTGAGGCTTACTGAACTGCATCCTCAGACCATAAAATGTGTAAAAAGCAAGAATTCCTCTGTCAGACTTGTGAATTGGACCTAAAAATGTGTTACCAAGATACCAACAACTGAGAAGAGCTTCTTGCTGGAAGCAACTTGCTAGAATTTGCATTGCCTTCTGGATAGCAGTCTAAAATGTGCAGTTCAATAAAAAACCATGGCATATGCTTTGGTATGTTTTAACAAGCACTGAAAAAAAGTTGAGACTTTTCTAAATAAAAGGATACAGAACTCCTTACTTCTTCTCTTCCCTTTTATTACTTCTGCTTTTTTTTTTTTTTTCTTCCCTATGTATGAGAAATTAAAAGATAGTAAAGGAAAGTGGAGGAAAGGAAAAGCTTTTTCTAATACTCTAACCAAATCGAAATATAATAAAACCTATAAAATATTTCAAGGTCCATGAAAATTGGAGATCACTTATTTTACAGAATGTTAAGGCAAGCACAAACAGGTGGGAGGTTAGAGGTGGGTAGTTAGAATGTTTCATCCTACTTGGGTTGATGCACTTCTATTTCACTCTGTTTTGTTGTTGTGTTTTTTTTTTTTTTTCACCCCAGTATTATAAAATAACAGTCAAATAGTAGAGCAAATTATTGCCTGAAACAAAAGCATCTCACTCAAACTTCTTGGTTTAAAATAGTCAAAAATCTTCAATTTGCTGTGAGTTCATTAATCTTGAAATAACACATTTCAAGAAAACAAAATTCTTTGTTTTAGTTGTCCCATCTCTACTTCTAAGAGCAGAGAAAGATAAGTGAGCATTTTGTCTAAGTGGCTGAGGATCTTGCTGTTGAAAGTAAGAAGCTTTTCGTTAACAGGGAAACTGGATATTTGAAAAAGCAAGCACTGTCTAGTTTTAACACACTTCTGAGTATTGGTAAAACATTAGCACTGTGGATTCAGGTCAGCTTTTTTTTTTGGTCATTTTACATTACTCAAGGGTAGCTCACTTGAAATAGATAATGAATCCTAGAGTACTCTGATTACGAATAGCGATAGAACCAATATTGTTATATAGTATTAATTTTTATATAAATTGGTGCAATCATAATATGATGTTTTCAGGTCTCTTATTGGACTATTTTTCACCTTCTAAATAATCGCTAATTTCTGCCAAGTTCTTATAAAAAGTCTCTCAATCCACTAAATGAATCAAATCTGCTCATTCCAGTGAACTCCTGACTAGTGGAGAGTTAAGAAGGAGGAAACAGGTTCTTTAGTGGATCCAGGTTTATTTTTTTGGCTTTGCAAGCTCTCTGACTTTCACAAGTTATTAGCATCAAATAAAAATCAAAAGCATCAGATTGCAATAGTACCAAAAATAATAGCTGTGAAAGCAGCGTGCAGGCAAAATTGGTCCATTTTTCCTCGACAGTCCAAATAAAACCTGCCCAACTGACTACTTTGAATCCTCTACTGTTTTATTTTGATCTTTTTGGAGACTAAATTGCATGATCTTCATGATTTTATTTTGCTTTGTGCAATAATCCATACTAATAAACTCTATACAGAAGCATATTTGGGCATATATGCCAGTAATTTCAGAGAATCCATAATAGATTCTGCTTTTCAGAACTGTTCATGTTTGGACAAATGTTTGCCTCTTGGCTTAGACAGTCTTTGGACTGTAAATCATCTTTGGAAAACTGTTGCTAAAAGGGAACACTGTTTTTAGCTTAATTGCTAAGAAACAAGCTAGGGTTGATACCCTTCAAAATTCTGCTGAATTCTACCTGTTTGAAGGAAAACTCAAAAAAACAGCTGTTGTGCCTTTAGTCCAAAGTGTGATCCTTTGGGAGAAGGGCGTGAAAATGTATGCCTATCAAGTATCTTATCAAATGGACAGGTTACAAGTATAGTGGAAAGAAAATGGCATGAGGGATGGCAGGCACTCACCCTCCCCAGTCCATGAAGGGCACACGTGGTCCAAAAGGTACCTGTAATGGTCTGGGAGAGAGGGTAAAGATGGAAATTCTCCCAAATTCTGTTATTACTTCATTCATTAAGGATCTGGACTATTAGAAGTTGCTTATATGGACCCACCTACAATACTGTAGAACTAATATTTTGCAAGGAGAGGGGGAAATGAGAGAAGAACCTTGGGTTTGTATGGCATTATCTGCAATTATTAATTATCTTCTTTTACATCTTTCTAGCCCAGATGCCCTGATTTCTAAAGTCTTCAGACAAGTCCTTGCAGGCAGATTATCTCTTTGTAGTTCGGTGACAAGGTCATGGAATCATGGTCAGATACACAGGCACGTGCTAACCTTATTTCATCAGTGGTCATTTGTTGCTGAATCAGTGATTTAAGCTAAATGTGGTGTTGGATTTTTCTGTCCTGAATTACAGATGAGACGTTGCTATTGTTAATATTCATTAGCATAAGTTTTCTTCTTTGAAATTTTTATGAAGTTGTTGAAATTGCAGGTTCAGTTAATGTTGTATTAATGCCAGGCAAGAATGCTGTATGACTGTTCTCCAGCATCATTTCCCTATTACAGCTAATGCAGTCCATCTCACTGAAACCAAAAAGCTATTGCCAGTACACCTCTTAAATTATTCTCAAGCTGCCAGCTGTGCCATTTGCCTTTGATCCTTTCTTTCATGGTAATTGTCACACTGAAAGGTAAAAGTAAAATATATTCTGTACCAAGAGCCACCTTTTCATACTTCTGGAGGATATCTGTCCTCCTGAGATTGCTGCAGATTTTACATACTAATAATAGTCTTCTCTATGTGCTATTGCTGCCATCAAGTGCAATTATATAATTATGCACGTGTAACTATTCATGTACAGTAATCTTTAACTAATGCCAGCTCTCTGGAGCTCCAGCATTTTCTTACTGCTTAATTTAAAAATAACACTTAGCATTACATGAAACACATGAAACACCTCATTGTTTTATTTTAATGGAAGCTAAAAATTGAAAAATTCTGGTTGAATATGCGCTTTGAAGTATGTTGCTGACCAGAAGAATAGATTGCCTTGTTAGTAGATGAAATTTGGTAGTTTAGTGAATTGCTTTCATGGTTTTATTTACTCTCCCTGATAAGATAATTGAAAAAAAAACTGTGGAGCCGTCAGTGTAAACAAATCTTTCCAGCAGGGAAAACAAATATATTTACTTTACATGTATTATTATATGCAAAGAGAAATACCTCCAAGATGTTCTTCTGACCAATGTGGTTTAAAAATGCTTTCCATATATGAATTTTTTTATTACTTCTGATTCATGATATTTAGCAAGGAAAATACTTTTCAATTGTTTATTTAGTGCTTTAGGAATCTTATTTAAAACATTTGTGTGGTTTTGATTTTTGCTGTACTAAGGAGGTCCTGAAGCATCATGCTGTCCATTGACTCTACAGTAGTAAATCAGGATTTTAATGCACTAATGAGAGGCTGGTCTGCAAGTAGCAAAGCACTTCATCACTACATTCTCTGCTTGCAATGTGCTACTTAAGAATAAATATTTTCTTTATTAACTCTGAAGTCAAACTAGTTGGCATCCAGGCATTCTAACAGTTGTACAAGTTTCTGTCAACTCCCACAACAAAGCAATGGTTCTGTTTCCAGGTATGTACAATGTAAACATGAGATGAAGGGCAGCATTTTAGATTTTAGACCAATAGACAAATATTACAACCTGTCAGAAAGCATTTGTCTAAAATTGACCATGGTCATAATGAAAGATACCAAAAGTGGCTCAGGGAAGAGAGTTGTGCTGAAAAGATCCTTCAAATGTTGAAAATGATCTTTTGAAAAGGGAACTAATGGAAGTATGCATAGAAAGTAATACTTATCCAAAGGGAGTCTAAGAGCCATTTATTTCAGTAGCAGTGTGGGTGGACATCAGTGAGGTGTAAAGGTTTTGGCAGAGAGGATTGCTGCATGGGAGATACGAGCAGACAAGGGCCCAGATGAGAATTCTAGATCCATGAATGAATATGACTGGTTATCTCTGGTGTGTTAGAAAAGAATCTGTGGATGTGGGTATGGAGAGTCTCAAGGCAGACAGGATTTGAAGATGACATATAAACAGTGATGATCTCTAGCATTACGGGAAAAGGAGAGGAGATTTATTTGAAAATAGATGAGATAAATAATTTACAGTATATTCAACCTAATCTAACATTCAAACACACAACAGTATTGGGATGGATGGAATTTCTGTGGTGGGGTGAGGGGGATGAGACTTGAATAAAAGAGTGGGATCTGCATAGAGATGATAGAATTTGTGCTGACTTTAATAATATCTAGAAAAGCACAGAACAAGGAAAAAGCTTGCACAAGAATGGTGTATCAGAGCTATACAAGTTGGCATAAAAATTTGATGTTATTGAGCCCTTCATAATGGCTTAAAATAAACTTTATAAAGATCTACAAAAAGATATTTTTGAATAAAAGCAAAAACTATAGAAATCTATTTAATTAAATAAAACTGTTCAGATACACAACAGAAGAATAGATTTATGCTTTTATTCATGGTGATGAAACTATTTTTTGTTTGGTTTTTTTTGCATACTTGGAAGTTAAATTTTCTTGATATTTGGGACCAAACATGTTCCCTGGTATGCAGCAGTAGAGTGCTCTAGCACCACAGACTTTACTATTGTCAGAGAGGATTCATCTGTGACATAGTGATTGTTCAGCCACCAATGTCTTCTGCAAGAGCAGAAATGGATTGTAGTGTTGAGAAATCAGTAAACAATGTTTATGACATATCAATAGCTAGGAGAATTAAAGATGAGAGTGCTAAATAAGATTTAAATATTTGGCATTAACTATCCTGTCTGGTGTATGCAAAAGCATTCTTCCCTTTAATTTCTCCAAAACTTTATTAGCTCTCTTCATATGGAAAAGGGCCCTCTGAAATAAACCTTAGTACACAAAAACATTTCCAGAAAGAAGGAAGTAATTAATTCCATAGAAAACCTGAAGTAATATATGAACAACAATAAAGAAGGATTTCAGAGGAGTACTTCAAATAACTGAAGTGCTAGTGAGACATGAGGACACTGAAAGAGTCTAGGAGGGGAAGAGTGATGATGTAATACAATGAAAGGAAGGAAAAGAGAAAGCAACATGGTTTATCAGGTAAATAAAAATGTTGTGGAAAAAAGATGATGATGATTATTATAATAAATGGTATTGTTATCACTTGTTTCTAGTAATCAAAAGTTAATATCCATTCACGATAAGGTTCTCATAATAGTTCTAAAAGGTGAAAACAGGGGTGAAATGAAAGTTAAATTTTGAGAAGTCTCATAACAAAGTTTGGTGCCTTCTTGAAAAAGTAAATAGCATCCTGAACTGAAATAATCTGAGTTGTTGGGCATCTTCTAAGAGAGAATGAAGATGTATAGTCAAGTATTTATGGTGAAAGTGATAAACACTCACTTTCAAAATATTTTTAATTTTTTAACAACTTTAACACTCTGTATGATTTGGGACTATCCTGGATGATCTACCACGCCTGAGGGAATGGCTCTAAAGTTTCACTGTGATTTTTTTCACTATGATTGCTACTATTTTGTTTTTGCTTTAATTTTTTAAATTTAATGTATGCATGCATTTTCAGGAGTAGAAGACATTTCACATTGATGTATATTTAAATAGATTATAGAACCAACAAGAAATTATTATCTTCTTGAAAACTAGTGCAATGGGGAAGGTCTTAGATAATTATAACATCTACTGTGAAGTTTTGTATTTGATATTGCTATTTAAAATAGCTATAGTACATACTTTGTGTGTGAGTGAAAAACAACTTGGAAATGTTTACATCTGACTGATCTATTTTAAGTAAAAGACATATATTGTTTAGGTGCTAGTGAGAAGTGTGAATATTGTGATTGGCTACTGCACAGAAACTTTCAGACAGGTAGTATGTGGAGAGCAAATGAATTGCTACTGTGTAAGTTTCAAACTGTAGATGCAAGAGCTAAAATAATATTTAACTATATGTGGTATAATGAATCTTTATTGGCAACTGGCATTCACAGACTATTTGAAAGGCGGTATTGGCCAGACACAAGTTATTTGGCAGAGATCTTGCCTAGTATATATTTGCAGAGCCTGTCTGCATAAGGATGCTGGCAGCTTTATCCTGATTTCTATTCCAGGTGACAAATTTCTATCCAAGCATATGAGTGATCAAATATTTTCCACTGGAATCTGGGCACTGTAAAATTTCTGAAGCTGAGTAGAAAAATTGAAGGATTTGCTTAAACTATAATAGTCTTTGCATACCACGGTGACGGCAAAATATTTCCACTTGGACAACATCAGGGTGAACAGTGCAGAATTGAGCTAAACATTTTTCTGGAATACTGATTGTGTTTTGTTGCCACTTCTCAGTGGCATCTTTTCCTAACCTAGAAGATCATTGTGCTCTTCAATTAATTTCTGCGTGAAAATTAAGCATGGGAAAGCACTAGTCCTCCAAGTGTCTACCAAAGCAAAGAATGCTGTTCAAACCAGATGAAAGCTATACCATATATCCCATTAGCTTATTTTTTTTTTTCTGATGCAAAGCCAATTAAAAAAAGAATAGTTTCCATTAGTTTATTTGTCTTTCCTGGAGCAATTACAATTGCTAAACTTTCCTAAACTATATAAATGTGGAGGCTCTCCTTGTGACAGGTTGTTTAAATTTATAACTAAAGCTAGCATTTCCATCTCCAATAAAAACCAAACAGACATTTAATTATGGTGCATGACATTTCTGACTAAAATAGAGCCAACAAATCCTGTCAGACAACCCTCATTGTTCATGGATTTTGAACAAATTGGAGATCTGTGAATTTATAGCCAGGTTTTTCTCTACTATTGTTTAAAATAGCACACATGGAAAACACGCCATGGGTGTGTTGTAATTCAGCTTTAATGATGTAACACTTGGTTTCAGTCAATCGTTGGAGGATTGCAGTAACACTGGTTTAGTGCTTCAGACGTTGCATGTTCCGTAGCAATTATAGTCCAGCTTTCAATAATGGCTGTTGGCGGGGTATCCACAAGTGAAGTCATAGCAATTTTGAGAAAGAGCTAATAAAAATACACCTGCCTTGTAGTGGAAAACGAGCCTTTAATATCTTTGCTTTGAAGTTGAATGAAGCCCACAGCATTAACTAAAAGATACCAGTGTTATGATGCAGTAATCCACTCCCCCAGGGGAAGTCAGGGGATTGAAATATGAAAGGCTACTATTTTCTAGTCACATATTTTTTAGTCACCATAACATCATGAAGGAAAAATGGAAATAACAAGGTGATAATAAAAACTGAAAGGGTTGTTAGCTCTAAAATTAGGAATATGCAAATCAATCGCACACCATAATTCAGGGATGCTACATCTTAAGTGATGCATAATGGTTCAGTTGTTAGTTTTAATGCAATTCCTTACTTAAATATATCAAAATATACTTTTCATTAAAACACTATATGGAATATTAAAACAGCATTTATGGAAAAGATTTTTTTACCATTTTCACACAAGTTCTCAGCTTTGCATTCTGGATGAGTTTAGCTTTTGACAAGATTTTCACTCAGCCACTGACTGTTTACAGCCGTTAATAATGCTCAGTTTGTTTTCTTGACCAAAAGATCTAGGGTGAATTCCTTTTTTCTTTTTGTTATGTTTTCTTTTATTTTCTACCCTGATATTCTTCATATATTTTGAATTCTTCATCATTTTAGGAAGCATTAGTGGTTACCTCCTTGTGGCATATACAGTCAAGCTATTGTGTCTTTCTAGGGCAGTCCATAATGCAGTAGTTACATGCACTTATAAACTTCTGCTTGGAAGAAGTGTAACAAAGTATATTTTCAATAAATTATGGGAAAAAATGCAACCTCCTTAACTGCTTCTAAAATGAGAATTGAAACTTGGAGGATCCTTTCCTGCCTATTGCTAAATTAGTGACTTCTTGGGCAAATGAAAGAATCTTTCTTTGTGTTGGTTTAACTGAGTGGAAAATGAATCCAAGAATGCCCACATTCTAATGCATGTATTATTTATTATTACTCTGGTAGCAAAGAGGTTCTAGAATTACCCTATCAAAGGGCCTTAAACAACTGGAAGTTACACTGTTGAAGGACACCGGTGCCTTGTGTCCTTGGTTTGTTATTTTTCTGCACAAAACTCTGTTGCCTATTGTCATGGAGATGGCTGTACTGGTATTACTGTGGTGAAGCCTAAAGAAACTTCAAGTCAGCCCTGTGTAATTAGACCTCAGCTTAGGCTGGCAGTTGTTCAGTGTGATATATTATGCAGCTATTTTGCAATCACTGTTGTTAAGATTAAAATCCAAACTGCAAAAAAAATTGTATGAGTATATAAACAAATGGGCCTCCTATTGCAGTAAGAGTGGCTAAGAAATGAAAATGATTGGTGTATTCTTAGCACAACAAGATTAATCAGGAGGTCAGCAGAGCTACTTCCATATTAATCACTAGATGTAATTTATGAAAAAAAATCTAGAACATTTTGTCAGGAATTTTTTTGCAACTTGGAGGGCAGCCCAGGAATTCACAGGATACAAATCCTACAAGCAGACCTCCAGTTTCAGCTGTGTTAGAGGTTCCTCTTAAAATAACCAGAATTTGTATACCTTCAGGGCTGGATGTTGCCTCTCATCCTCATCCTCACACTCACCAACAGTGTAGGGTCCTCTAAGTGGAGAACAGAAAGATAAAGGGCACTTAACCCCATGCTGGTCTGATCAAACACCATTCCCTGCTAACACAGGAAGAAACATTCATCAAAGGGATATCACTTGAGAATGATCCTACAAAAACATGCACACATGCTTAACTTCACGTTAATGGGACTATTTAGGTGCATAAAGTTAAGCATGTGTTTTAAATCTTTGCTGGATTGTAGTCTGTATTTCCCTTTCTACTAACCTGAGCCTTTGTGTAGTTACCTTACTGGTCTGAAATGCCAAAAATTCTCTCAGCCTATGAAGAAGATTTTATATGTCTGAATTCGGTTTTAGATCATCCCTAGTTGCCATAGGATTTTAATCTTGTTATGTCTGTGGTTTATATTTTTTGTTTAGGGAATAATAGTACATTTTTACAAATTCCAAGTAACTGGTATAGACTTGCTACTTTTTCATAGCAAGTATATATATAATTGCATTTCAAATAAAAACCCTAAATAATTGTTCTTTTTTATTAAAAATACTATCAATACTATCAACTTCTAACTTTTCTACTAGTTTCTACTCTTAAATGAGGCTTTAACTTTCTCTCAACATTGATATAAAAATAACTAAGGGAATTATCTGTTTTAATGATTTTTGTTTTATCATTTTGGGAGTGAATGAACCTGTGCTGTGACTGGAAGATTTCCTATTAAGTGTTCAATTTAGTAAAAAGAATGGAGAGAAATGCTGAATCAGAGCAAAATATTTAGGCTCTGGAACACAGTGAGCTTTTAAGTAAATACATTATTGAATCCTGGAGCTAAATTTAAATACACTCTTCAGTCAGTGCTAGTCACAAAAGTTTTGTTTTGCTGGGTAAACCACATATATCAGGAAGCTGAGCTGTTAAACTTCCTACAAACTTCATAATACTGTCACTATATATTTTCCTGCTGTTCTTTTCTTTGTAAAATTCAAGTGTGTAATTTGCATCACTACTCTGAAAGTAAATTGCTATTGAGTCTTGACACCTGCCAGCACTGGTATTCATTTCAAGCTGTAAAACACTACTTTGAAATAAATATTGGGAAACTCATTAAATGTTGTCAGCTGTGTCATCTGTGTTAACATAAAATAAGTATTTCTGGATTCTGTTTTCTACTAAAAAAATGAGCAAAACTCTTTGTGAATGCTTTTCTGTACTTAAATTTTTTTCTTGAGTTAATTGATTTTTATCAATTTTGCACACACACACACAGTTTTTTTCCATGTGTTTCTTTTAGAAGCATGTACAGTTTCTGGTTTTATACTTAGGAAATTCAATATCCAATTAAAGGGATTAAGTGGGCCAAGTCAGACAAGAACTCTGAAAGTGAAGTTCCCCTATCCTCCATTATTTCCAGACTCCGACAAAAACTAAATTTAAATGAACTTAAAGGCTGCACGGTGCTTAAACACCATAGAACCTAGGTTCTCATCCTAACTAGTTCTGGATAACTCTTATTTGTTTCAGATGAATGAATGGAGTGTAATATTCAGGGAAATAATTTTTATATGAGGAATTTCATTAATATGTATGGTCATTTCTCCTTTATGCTTTACTATAAGGAAACCTCCCTGCCTCGTGAAGTATATTTATCATGTTTATGTATGCTGTGTATAACCAACTTTGGTGGATGTGGACTGAGAATTGTCATAATCAAATAACCCCTACAAAAATAATGTATTAAGACAAAGACAATTGTAATCACACTTATTAAGCAGATATTTTCAGCTGGAAAATGTATAGAATTTACTGGTAATTTTTTGCTGTGTTGATAGGCTTATTTTTCAAAAGATGAAAGGGAGAATGTGAGAGGGAAAAAATGCTCTTGTCATTAGCTTGATGAGCCCTTCATACTTGTCATCCTACAAACCCAAATCCCCAATCCAGATTAAAAAAAATCCAATTTTTTTATTTTTCCTCAAAGGGAAGAAAATGCTAAATAATAATGCCTGACAGGTAACTTGTTATCATCCCACATTTTTCTTGAACTTTTGTCAACTCCAGTCCTAGTGAGTTCAAACTTCTTGTCTTAATCTTCAGATCTTCCATGCAAATTCCCACTCTCCTCCATGCTCCTGACTGCATAGAGTTGTCTCCCATCACCTCTATTTCATTGGGAAGGTCAATCTTGAGCCTGTGCCTATGGTTTAAATGTGTATCTTGTTGCTCCTCTCATTTGTGTAGCTGATTTAAGTTCTCATTTATTAATGTCTCCTTGAAATCCTCTCTCAGGATCTACTTATTTGAGGACTTCTGAAAGACAGGAGCCAGTGTGTTAGTGTTGGCCAAAAAAAACCTCTTTAGATGGCTGCTAGCTTAAGGCAGCATGGTACAAGCATCCCTCACAATTGTCTCTCTTATCTGTGAGCTCTTGTTTGTCATTATGTCATTATTATAAGCTCATAAGAAAAAAGACAGATGAAGGCTTGCTTGTAACCCTCCACTTACTGAAACTGTGATCCTGATTTCAGCTGCAGAAGCTGACTTTGTTGAAATAGTAAAATTACAATACTACCCTAAATGAATCGCTGAATTGCAGGCTAATAGGCACTGCTAGTGCTGTTAGTAGGCGATTTTCAGCCAAAGATACATCATTAATGTGACCTCTCTGAGGGCCCTGTCCTGGGCCATGCAGCAGGTGTGTTGTAGTGGCTGATGGAGAAACCCTGAAAGCAATTAGAAAGTATAGTTTGTCCTGGAAATCATCAAGGAATCCTTCAAATAGTATTAGAGAGCATTGTTATAGTGAAACCTGTGAATCTCTGTGCAAAACTAGAAATGGAAGCTAGCAGCTCAGAGAGAAGCATATGGCTGAATTTATGTTGGGAGGACAGAAAAGAGTTGTAGATAACAGCCCAGGGGCACAGAACTTTCATGCTCAGAATCATGGCCTCAAGCAGAGGTGTTAAATCAGTGTTTCCAGACTAAAAAATTTTACATCGCCACTGAGACAAATTCAAGCTTCCTGATGGAGCCATCTGATGGAAGATTTGAGCAGGGAGTTGGATTATGATCATATAAATTAGACCAGATTTTCTGAAGAGGAAATAATACAGCCGTATACACTTACTGAGTTGGGTTTTTTTAAGTGAAATGTCATGATGAAGTATATAGACAAGTTCTGCAAGTTCCTTTGAGGTATAATTTATAGCTACTGACACACTAAGGAGGGCAACTTTTATACTGAAAGTTGTGTAATTGATAGCCAATGACTAAGCATTAACCAGTTAGCCAAATAAGAATTTTGCTACTTTTGGTAAAGAAACATGCTTGCAATTTTATGTGTACAGCTGACTTCTAGCACAGAATGATAGCCACTGAACTTGAGCCTCTTGAGCATTTTCTTGGATCTGCCTAATAAACCCACTACCATTTATGTGTCCAAATCAGTTTAATCTAAGCATAAGTCCATGGGGAAAAAAGCACCCTCTCTTTTTGCATTTTCAGTCATAAATCAAATATATTTTCAGTTATTTACTTTAATGTTTTACATGTAAAGTGGCTTGAATCTCAATGTTGTAGCTTTCCTGTGTGTTTTGCCGATTACACCTGGCAGTTTGACAGAAAGCTGTCAAAGTAAATGACCAGAATTAATTACCATTCAGTAGAGTAAAAATTAGACAGGGATGTGGAACTCATAGGAGCTCCACAGAGTAATATACTGCTTTATATTCCTCTACGTTATGGTTCATTAGGTGTATAAATAAATCTTTTCAATACACTTTGGCAGTATGGAAGTAAATTGTCATTTTAAATTAAAATCTCATTAGCAAGATAGTATACACCTTTATATCAGAAATCTACTTATTCCTGTATTGATGGCATGTTATTGAATTAACTGTCAGTGTTCTCCAGTCACCTGAACTAGATAACAATCAAAAAAGATGTGAAATGGTTCTATTAACTTTGTATTGAACTTTCTTATACCTCTTCGCACTGCTGCATACCCAAGGGGAAAGAATTCCTTTATTAAGACTGAAGCCTAAAATTCCACTGCCTCAGCTCTTGAGAGAATTGTAGAAAATTAAGAACCCTGCCTACGAGAGGGGCTGAAAAGGGGAAAAATAGCCAGTTTACAGGCCTTGGGGGATTAATAAGTCTTCCCATATTCCTTGGAATCCCATTGAACTAAAGTTACAGTGAGGCCATGGAGACAAAGGTCTGGTGTCTTTTTCTCTCCTGATCAAAGTGGAAAATATATTTTTCCCCACTTATTTTATCTCTCAATCCCTATGCCAGCATTTATTTTATAGATTGGAAATACAAAACTTCAGGTTAGTAAATTAATTTACCAAATAAAAAATAATTGTAAAGGTTTTTACACTGTTAGGGTTAGGACATCCTACATATTAAAAGTAAAATCTCTGTGGTAGGAAGGCAAAATTTGTAAAATATTATTGTAATATGAAAGTACACTGTGTCCATGTTGGAAAAATCAAAATGGACTGTCAATCTGAAAAAGGTAGAATAAGAGAATTAAAGAATATGCACATTCTTATCTGAGAATTGACATGATAGTACTCCTGCAGTGTGCTTATTTGAAAAGAATTCATCCACTGAATGCAACAGAAGGGTTGGCCAAACTTTGTTAAACCTAGCTGTAAAGACAGAAAAGAGGGGAAGGTCAGTGGAGAGTGTATATTCAGGGCGAAAAAAGCCCCATGCATGTTTGGATAAAAGGAGCTACTTTCAAAAATATTTTGAAGGCTGACCACAATTAGGAGACAAATATGAAAGGGTGGGGAGCTGTGGAACAGCCCAGCAAAGGAAACAAGAAAAGAAAAAAGTGTCAAGACGTTCCAAAATATAATATTTATAGTTCAACAGGAAATTAACAATAAAGTCACAGTGCTTGTGAGTAGAGTTGAAAGGAAAAAGTGGACAGCACTGCAAGGCAAGCTAAGGTAATCCTTTCACTTTCCACAAGCAGCAGAATGCAGAGTGGTAAAGAAGTTGTGTTTCTGAACGTAAACCCGTAATGTGTGTAGCTGTGTGCCTATCTTACTTTGGTAATACTGCAGGAAAAATGGGTAAGTTGGGGGATTTTACCTCTAGAAATGGGGCCATCTGTGAAGATGCCATCCTCTATATAAGAATGGCTTATTAGTGCATTTGGAATGTGTTGCAGCCTTGTATTAGGCCCTACAAACTGGGAACAGAAGGCAAGCCTGAAAGAACATCATAGGTGTTAACTTTCATAGAACTCACATGTACTAGTACCTCATACTCTCTGATGGTCACCATGGTGGTTTGCTAGCACTCTTATCTGCCTGTGCTTGACTTGCACAGATAGAACTGACTAAACAAGAGACAAAATGGGAGAATGAACTTGTGAAAAGACTTTTTTGGTAAGAAAAGCAGGGAAGAGAGCAGAGAATGTAACACTTCTTCTGTATCAAAGAAATCGTACCAACTTTCACTTGTGAATTTGCCCATTCTATCAGGCCTCTTTGTGTTCTTTGCATACTAATACTGGTTTAACAATACCGAAAGGCTTAATCTTTTATTCTAGTAAAATATCACTTTCCTGTATTTATTTTTTTAATTAGCTAGCTTATAGAAAGATGAGAAATTTCAAATGCATCAATGCCAAAAGACATAATGGCAGATGTGGTTTCCGGTCAAAAAGGAAAAAAATGGCACAGATATCTCTGAGGGATTGTTGAGTATGGTTTGTTTGTTGTAGTGACATCTAATTTAAGGCATCAAAGTTTATTTTGGAGCTGGCCCCAAGTGACTTATATAAGTCTGTCTGTCATCTCCCATTAGCATGTGCTAGTTGCAAAAGGATGTGGGGAAAAAAAATGGATTAAATATTAAATGAAGCTTGGATCTAAAATAAAGGAAATGCTTCCAACTACCAAAAGGTCCTTCAAAAAAAAAAATGCAAGCCCCCCTCTTTCCCACTCCCAAAATATGTCTTTTAACTATTAGCTTATGTCATTATTGTAAACTTAATTTTTAAAAATATGATTTAGTGCATACAAGCTTAATGACACTTCTTTATAGATAGCCATTTCTGTCAATAACTGCTTCATGTTGTCATCACTATGAAGTTATTTGAATGTTGCAGCATAACATGTATTCCCTAACATTATCAGGAAACTCTGACACATTTTTGTATCCAAGCCTAACAAAATCCAATCCAGATTTAGGGACAAAATCTTGTCAGACTTACTTCATTATAAAATTTTCAAGGAAAATCCTATATGTCTTTTCAAAACCTTTTTAACCTTACTGTTAACTATTTCTGTTTGAAAACTGTATTCTTAGCAATATATTCTACCTATTCAATATTCAGGAGTAGTATTAAAAAAATAAGGAGACTACATGGTGCTAAATGTATTATTCCTACTCACAATTATAGTAAAAAACATCCATCAAGCCACTGACATCTTCTTCCTTTTCAGTTGAAGTGTGGTGAACCATTTGTTAAAGTGCCAAGAAAAATCTAAAAAATCAAAGGTAAAGACAAGAAGGTCATTCATGGCTATTTACTCCCCACTGAAATGAATATGAAAGAATGTTATTTGTCATGAAATTCCTCTTTTGTCCGTTTTTTAAAAGAGATAAATGGAGAAAACAAGAGATATCAGACATTAATTTAGAAATGGGATTAATATCTATGTGTTCATATATATATAAACAAAACTAAAATGCACATATATTTATTGAACACATGAAGTAATACACATGCACAAGCATCATCATTCATCCTTTTTCTTGTCTCTAGACTTTCTTCTGAAATATTTTGAGTTTGGTTTTGCTTATCAAAAATACAGTAACAGAGGTGGGGTCACAACTTGCTAGGACTTAGAGATGCAGTGATGTTTTTTGATATATTGTTTGATACTAAAGTGGGTTTTTTTCACCAATATTATGGTTGAGAAAGCAAAATCCTTGAAAAATAGTCCCTTAGTTTTAAATATTTGTTCAGGGTTTTGTAAAAGATATGTCCTGATCCCTTTTGTTAAAAAATACAAAAAAAAGAAAAAAAGTTGCTCGAAGTAAGCCTGAAATCACCAGCTGTTCTGTCCTATTTTTGTCCTCCAGGTAAACTAATATTGAATAATTTATGTGCAGATTTGGCTGGTCTATTTTGTCTCATGTTCAGGGTTTTTCTTGTTACTGCTCCTGTCTAATCCATAATTTGCTAGACATCACTCCTTTCTTAATGAATACCCACCAAGTGCTTACTCCACCATCCAGCACCATTATTTTATTGTTATGGATATATTGTTCTTGTATTAAGCTGTTCAAGAGGTAATATTCTTATATAGCAAAATTCCATTGCATTTTTGATTTGGCCGTTTTGATCCATACTTCTAGATTCTAAATTCACCTGTTAGTCCTGCAACACTGCTGTGTGCTGTAGCCATCAGCAGCAGTATGTTCAGCAAACACAGGAGAATTAATAAATTTAGCCAAGAATTAAGTTCGACCTTTATATATTAGGCTGGCTTCTTAAAAGCACCCTAGTAAACAGAGTATTGAAATACTGAGAGTCTCTGAATAGACCCTCAGTCATCTTTAATCAATCTGGTGACAGGTGCATAGAAGTACAGACTGAACCATGTGCTTGGGTTTGGTAATGGGACATAAAAACTGACAGAACTGAGAATGGTTCAGCCAGGAATGGTAATGCATAATAGCATACTTTTCTACTGGAGAATGCCCTTTACACTTCACAGATGCAAAATCTGAATAATTTTCAAATAAATAAATAAATAAAAAGAGGAAGCCCTGAAGTTATACTTGTAATTGATTATTTTATGCATTGTAATTGATAGTATTTTAAAAATAATTAGAAGATTACTCCCCCCTACTCCGCAGTCAAATTCTCAAACTTCATTTTAAAAGGTCCCTTTACAAACATACTGAGTTATAGCTGAGGAACATTTGTTAGCTCAATGTAGCAATGAGAAATATCTAGTTATGCAGTTTGTGCATGTTATCATTACCAGGTTTCACAATGGACCTCTGCTTCATTGATGCAGTTTGTAGTACACATGTTAATGGGAACACAAAGGAAAAGGTGCTAGACTGCTTACCATCAACTGAAGCTAATATGGCATGCAAAACAAAACAATAAAAAATATAGTTGATGACAAAATTTGGCTTTGGCCTTGAACTTCTCATGAGAATCATGTTGTAAAAACAAAAAGTTCACAAATTTTTAAGCAGGATTTTGTATAGAAATCATGACTTTGACAGCTTAAGATGTGATGTTAAATTTCATTTGATAATGAATATAATCATTATATAATATAAAGGGAGTAATATCTGATAATTATTTTTATACCAGCACACAAGTAAGATGCCTCTGTCAGCCTGGGTTTAGAGGACTGCAGTGTTCTTTTTATTTGAACTCTAAATATCAGCTTTCCCTGAAACTTGTCTGTTTTGATTTTATAGGCTTGTGGTCAAGAATGGCATGGTTAATTCCTCGTAATACCTGCTGGTAGTACACTGATTTGTATTCTGTGAAAAGTTCTGGTTTTCATTCAGTGATCAGGGATCACACTTAAAAAGAAAATGGAAATTACTCACTGATTCAGAAAAAAAAAAAAAAAGTAGCCTGATTTCTTTAGGGAGTTATTGTCTAATTGTCAAAGTAATAAAGGTCAACTTGCAAGCATGGACAGATTTAACCATTGTACATAAGCACCAAATGCATCACTGATTTTGGGTAGGAACTGTATGAGATTTTTACCTGAAAGACTTTTCAAATAGTGAGAAATAGTAAATAACTGAGAGAGACATAAAAACTTGCTACTGTCTTTTTCCTTTTGTATCCAAAGAGCCTACTTTTCAGAAGAAATGTGAATTTTCACATACTAGCATGTTTACAGTAAATTTTATGGTAGGTATGCAGGTGAATATAGATATATAAAGTAGTTCAGCTTTCAAATGCATATGTAACATATAAGAAGCTTTCATAATGGAGTAAGAAGCTGTGACATTGTAATTGGAAGGGTCTTTTAGATTATGAAGGTTTTTTCCTGAGGTCAACAATGACAGCCAGGTAAAAGAAACTTTTATGAGTTTGTACATACTTAAGTGTACTTATAGATACTGTAAGAGTGTTGCCAAGCTGCAAATGGTTTAGGAAGTAGTGAAAGTAATGATTCTGTGACTGTGTTCCAAGTCTTTATGTGGCTGATTGTCTTGAGATACTTTCCATAACCCTCAGAGAGATCAGAGTAAGGGAAGGTGAGGCAAGACAAGAAATTCTGCTAGTTTCCAGGGCCCTGCTGCTCCAGGGCTAGACAGTTTAAGCTTGGTAGTTTTATCACAGGGGGACTTGGCAGTTCCAGCCTTGGCTCTCTTCTTTGGCTAAAATGCACTAGAGCCACCACTGTGCACAGCAGATGAAAGGTAAGATAAGGCAAATGGAAGGAACTTTGAGATTACCCTCTAGTCTTGCTCTGTTACCTGCATGAATGAAGTAGTGGGGTGCTATTTTAGCAGCTGCACTCTTAAGGATTCAAGGACATCTGAACTTCATTGCAAACAGTAAGCAAAGTAAGAAACATTATTAAAAAGTGGGGTATTTTGTCTCTTCGTTACTTACTTGCCTTTTAGTAAGAGCCCCCACAGACCAAAAACCATCAGCTAAATATTGCTACGGTTTAAAATTCTTTTGCCTGGCAATCAGCTTTTTTTTATTACTATTATTTTTACTCCTTTTTTTCTTTTTTTTTTCCTGAAAAGTATTAACAACTAAGAAAAATCTCCAGGTACATGAAGCACAACAAGTTGCAAGGCTTGTTGTCTTGGTGGAATGTTATGGTAACGTGGCACAGTCAGTGCTACATCGGTTTGGTGCCTAAGCTAATATGCTTGAGTTTTCTCAGGCAGCTCATGGCCTTTGCTCTTGTGGGCAAGCTCTCTATCAAGAAGCATTTACCTCAGGAAAATAGTAGTTTTAAAACCCTTGACATATTTCATAGTTATTCCAGCAGAAATCCAACTTTTAATAAAGCCTTTTATCAGGTGTTTGAAAAGGAGGTCACTGCCACTGAACAAGGTGCATTGTCCTTTTGTGAGCGGTGACATTACGCCAGTGAATGCGTTTCCCTAGCATTTGTGTCTTCTTTACCCTTATACAAAGCACAGAAACTCAACTGCCTCATTTCCCCTCCCACTTGAAATTCTCTCCAGACCCTGACTATAGTAAACCTTCTCTTGTCTTCTGTCCAGTTTTTTCCCTAACATACCAACAGTGCTATCAGATACTGAGGAGATGGTCCAGTTTCACCCTTGATATAAATAATACTGAGACAAATATGATGGAGAGCCACAGGTTCATAGAACCAGGATAAGTGACATGATGGGTTGTGCACTGAAGGGCACAGAATACCACAGAAAACTGATGGAGTTAGTGACAATGGACACTGAACTGCACGGCTGAATGAATCACACATAAAAAGCCTCTTATCCTTCTCCCTTCCCCAGTCAGGGTCAGTAACACTTCCTAACAGCCCTTCTGGCAGATGGATTTCTAATCTATTACAGACACTTTGAACAGTGGTCATTCCCCAGGCAATATATTTCAGTAGCTAATTGTTCTTGCAATTAAAAAAAATTACTTAGCCTGAGTCATGCTTGCTATCTCTTGTCCTGTCCAATGTGGATATGTTTTTATTCAGTTTGTTTGCCATTCAATTATGTTAGTTTTTATGCTTTACACATGTATTTGTGAGGATATTTTTATACATATATCTCTGTTTAGTAATAGTTTATTTGACCTTTCGTTACAGCATGTTTCAAGTATTTACTGTGCATTCTATCTTGTCTTTGGAATCGGGAAAAATTCAAAATTTGGGGCAACTTATTACTCTTTCTTCATAATGATGGTTTTGCTTTGCTGTGTTTGTGTGATGAGGTTCTTTTTAGAATTTACCTCTTTTATATTGTTTTTTAAGGGTATTATGAACACTCCTTAATTCCTTTTCACCTTAGATAAGTTTTCCTTAAAAGCATGCAACCAACTATGTAAGTTAATTGAAAATTTCATTGCTGAAGTGAAATTCATTGGTTTCATTTCTTTCTGAGTCCTGCTTCCTATCCTAACCCTTCCAATATCTAAAGGTAATATTTCTTGCTCACTGGACCTCAGTTGTCAAATTATGGTTTGATATTCTTGTTGCATTACTCCTGAAAGTAAGAACCAAATACAAGGAGTCATTCCTTCTTACTGTTTTTATACTTTCTGTCTCAAGAAATCATATTTTAGTTAAAAAAGCTTAAAGGACAGGCTAGGTAGAGCTTAATTTTTTTTTTCCTGAACAAAATGTCATCATAGTTACATTTTTGCATTATTACCACAATTCATACTATGGATTTTTGCCAGTTGCTCACAGAAAACCTCATACTCAATAAAATAAATTATTAAAGCAGCTAAGATGTTGGATATGATCTTCAATAATATTAGCTTGGACTTGTCACATCTTGTCAAGTAAAACTGACTCAAAATTGAAATGCAGACTTTTATGAAGATTTGGTATCACAGTGAATATTTTTCTACTCTCCTTGAAAGGAGGTAGTAGATTTTCATATGTTCCAAACACTGGCAGGTTTTTTTTATTATTATTTTTAGCATTATCTATAAGTTAAATATATAGAGTAGACTAAATCAAATATTATTCAAAGAAGCTCTATTAACATGTGATTCTGAACTTAATTATGAATGGCATACTCTAAGCAGTAAGAACTATATCACATGAGAATCAATTAATTTGCATTATCAAGAAGTCTGTAAAAATAATTACTAAAACAGAAGTCTTTAGGATTCTGAAGCATTGCACTACCTGGAAGACAAGCAGCAGGCAGCAGAAATTCTATAAACCAGGAATTTTGCCAAACTTTCTCAGGCTGAAGTCCAAATGAAATTTTTTTAGCCCAGCCAGATTTTCCATACTGAACCAAGGAAATTGCAGCCCAGCAGAGTCCTAGGAGCCTTTGCCTACACTTCATTGCAAGTGAATGTCTGTCTTTTTTCTTTTAATAGTGTCTGTATTAGCTACCGACAAAAATGTGTGTTAACAGGCTGACAGAAAATAAGATGTGTAAATACTGGAAATAGTGCTTGCATAACACAATTTATGATGTGATGTGCATAATGTACAAATTGAGGTTCTGGTGCTGCAAAAGTTTACATACGTTATTAACATTATGTACGTGAGTAATTCCCAGAGGATTAGATTCTGCAAGTCTCACTCAAGTCACTGTTATTTGAACATGTTTATCACTGCAAGTCTCAGCTTGCTTATCAGAAGGAATGAAAGCACAATCAGTTTCAAAAATCTGTAACAACCACATTGCTGTTTGTTTATTAGAATGTTCTTATGGTCATTTGTTTACATAATGCCACAACGTTTCCCTTAATTTGACAGTCTCATCTCCACACACTTACACATTTGAGTCCATGGTTAAGACTTGCTTGTCGCTGGTATGCTTTAACCATTACGCTGAAAATCCAGCATAGTTCCTAATCCAAAGTCATTCTTTCTGTTAGCAGACTTAAAGTTGTCTCATAAAGTTGTCAAAATAAGGTAATTACAGTTCCTAGGTGTCTTGGTGATGAATGGGAAATCATGCAGGAGCAGAAAGAGAAAAAAAGGAAATGGAAAGCCTATGTGCAGCATCACCTTAGTAAGTAGATCATGATGGCTGAAAGATGTTGAGATGATAAATGGGCAAAGACTAACCTGTTCTGCCATGACTGCTGGGGCAGAGGTCATTCATACCCTAATGACTTGGAGAGTGCTATCCAACTGTAATGGGGAAAACAAAAGAATGAAAACCATTGCTAATGTGGTTGTAACCGTCCTGAAAGAAAAGGGAACCTAAATAACCACAGCTTTGATCACTTACTGCAACTGTTCTGGCTTTTTTTAAGCTTTTAATGTTTATTTATGTTACATTACAGACTGAAAAAGAAATTCTTTAAATGAAAACCAAATCTGATCCACCAAACATGAGCCAGGTTGTTCAGATACATAGTTGTTCCCTGTTGCAGATACTTCTGAAATAATTACCCTGAGAAAGAACAGAGATAGAATTTTACTATGACATGTAACTGGTGAGTGATGACTTACTTAAGTATAGAAGATGATTTGCAGTTTTGACTATAATAAATGGTACACATTTTATAAAAAGGGAAGCATTCATATGCCCAAGATAACCACCAATAAGCATGATTTAAATGAGGATTTTCTTATGTCTGAGAGGAGGGTGTATGAGTCTGTATATGTGTTCTTTTGAGGGCTTGAGCTGTACCAAATGATGAATACCACAGAAAAATATTTTTGTCAGAATAGTGTAATTTGCTGTCCACATGTTCTTGGTAAAAAATTGATTTCAAATACCTAAATTATGGAGACTTCTCACCCAGAATTACATTCCAATGGGTGTTGTGGATAAGGTGAAATAATTTAATTGCTGCTCTTTCAAGTAGGGGCAGTCATAGAGCATAGGAGAGCATCAGGAAGCAGGAAGTCTGTAAGATTCCTGGGAGGAAATCCTTCAGAAGGTGGAACCTGATCTTATGTTTCCTACCTATAACTAGTTTGAAATGTGTATCTTTACAGCATGATATCAAGGCAGCATAGCTTTTGCAAATACAGCTTTGGATAAGACAGCAGTCTCTTGCTCTCTCTGACTTTTTTCCTGAATTGTAAGAGTGGGTTGGTTGGTTTGTTCATTTTTTTTTTCTCTTTATTACATTGTAGTGACTTGTTAATGAATAAATTCATGGGCACACTGACACAATCTACATAACCCTCTTCAACTTGTGAACATTTCAGTGGTAAGTCACAGGCCCACCTTTAGTAGAAAAGAGTAATTGAGTCAATACACTCATTGCCTAACTACAATCACTCATTGCCTAAACAAGTATATGGGTTTAACTACTTTCACCAAAAAAGGCAGTTTGTTCATTTTCTCTTTTCTGGAGATCTTCTGGTGATCCTCTGTTAATTGTTGGAGGGTCAGAAGCACTGCCCAGCAGCACAGGCTGTACTCTTCCCTTGCACCAGCTGTGACAGGTCAATGTGAACGGTGCCTTTCCAGTAGTTCTGCCATGTCTCATTCAGGCAAAAACTGTTAGTTTGTGGGATTATATTTCTAGCTGAATTCCTTGAAAATACTTAAAACACATCTTTTAAAGATATTTGGAAATAGTCTGAAGAGCTTGTTAATCTCATTACCAACAGTTTCATAATGTTTAGGGTAACTCCACAGATTCGAGGGCTCAAAAGTGTGTGTGGCTGTGAAGAGCAAGAGGGGCAGATGCTCTGCTAGAGCTTCCAGTTCTGCTGCTGGCTTGGTGGCAGGTTGCAGGAAACCTGTGTGTGTACACAGTCTCACTCCTAGACTTAGCTATAGATGTTTTGGTGAGGCTTGAGTGCATTTTAACAGGCCCTTGGTCCATGTTACAGGCAAGTCCATCCTGTGTGAAAAGCAGCTTCAGAGTAGCTCTTGATTGTCACTGTGAGCCCTGGTAGGAACAGCATCTGTGCTGTCTGTGGGCAGCTCTGAGGCTCCTTGTCAGACCCACCTGCAGGCAGTGAGCCTTTCAGGAGGCTGTAAGTGAAGATATAATGCCCTGTGGTTTGGGGTACGCACCACAGACATTTTAGGCTTCAAGCAGTGCAACCACTGAAATAACAATTTTATTAAGGTATTAGTTTTTACTGAATGGATATAATTTAGCTGATGTATTGAGTAAGAGCTGTTACCTCTACCAATAGGCATTGTGCATAATCTTTTTTCAGATAAATCTTTCCCTTAATTTTGTGAATTGGAAATCACGGGAGACTGGGAGGGTGTTCTGGAAAGATACCATTGCATGCTTGCCCAGTACTAGCATTTTTTCTTAGGTATTTGGTTTTGGCCACTGTTGTGGATACTGAGATAAACAACGTTTTTGATTTTTCTAAGTATTTCCTTCATAATAATCTTAAGAAATGAACAGAACAATAAGAAAGCTGGATGGTTTCTTTTCAGGTAAATTCATTCCAAATATGCAAATATTTTTATATCATTTTACATACATTGCATGTTTCAGTGTGTTCTTTCATTCAGTCTACACAAATGCCTGAGGCAGTGCTACTACATCAGGCAGTACTACTGCATAAGGATAATGCCCCAAAGAAAATCACTTTGAAGTGCTTTTTTCTTCCAAGCTTTCTATTATGCTTGTCAAAGACTCTCAGATTTATTCTGAACTTATCTCTCTTCTGAAAAGAAATTCCGAATTCCTTCATTCCTAGTGTCTAAAGGTATGCTTGAATAAACCAAAAATTAATAAATAGAGTCTTTCACTTAAAACTTTATTAGACAGCCACACATTACTGTTTTGAGATTTTGGTTGTATTGTCAATTAATTATTATGACCGTCTGCTTTGAGTTATCCATGCCAACTTATCTAAGCTGTAGATGCACATCCTAGGTAAATACAGAGATGCTGAGATTGATGACTGCAACCTGTATTATTAGCCAAGCCTTGGCATTTCACAAACATGATTATATTTTTTCTACAGAGTTTTGGTCCAAGAGCAGGCTACCAGTTTTTGCTCAGCAAAAAGCATAAACCACTGAACCCGGTGAGATGTTGGCACAGTGAATCACACACGTGACCATCTGAGATCTCCCTGCTCGTGTCCCCAGTCACTGGAGCTGGGGGTCCCATGGCTTCCTGTAAGACTCCATAATGCTACTAATTCCAGGAACACTTGTTATTTGGACTGTTACCCTATTGTTTTACCAAGAGATGGCTCACATCTCAGTTTGTGCCTGTGTTGACAAACCTGTCTCTTCCCTAAATTCCATTTTTGGTGAACCACAGTCTCAAAGTACCATGCTCTCTGCAGAGAGCTGATCAAAAGAGTTTTTCTTTTTTTTTTTCTGGCTAAGGACAGACCAGGTTTCACCTGGACTGAGCTTGCCTGTCTTCTACTCCTCTGCATTTCTCTGTTCCAGATGGTACTCCAGATGGTCAGCATTATCATATATACCAGAAGGGTGACAGTGTTTGTGTTACTCCTCCGTTAGACAATTGGAGTGCTCTCTCAGAAATGTAAAGAAATTGGAATAAAAGGAAGAGACATAAATACATAAACAGAGGGATCAGGACAGAATGAAGCAATAATATGTGCTTAGGCATATTATTCAAAGTCACTTATGGTACAGAATTGAAGCTGTAATAATAATTGCCCTTCAGAACTTTTCTTAAAAAGTGTCATTATTGCAGAGTAGAACACAGGAGGTACAAGATTTTCTGGGTCAGCACTGGAGGAGAAACCATAGAGACAGTGAAAGACACTTAATCTACAGTCTTTTTTCTCAAATACAGGAGATTTGTGAGTTTGAGACTTCAAATGGAGCCCATAAACATGAAAGAGTTTTCCCCTAAACTTGAATGGAGGAAAGGTTTTTCTCATGGAATGCTTTTCTGATGTTTTGATATGGTAGGGAATTTCGGTGATGCTGTGTGTGATTTCTGTGCATGTGTCATTTCCTCAAGCTTAATGGCTTTCATTAATGGCATACATAATTCCTTCACTTTTTTATAAGTGTCCTCATGTTAAGAAGACATTTTCAGTTTGAAGCCATCATACTGGAGTAAAAACTGAACTTTATGCTGAAGGTCTGTTCTGAAACCTAAGGTTTTTGGTACACTTTTGTATAGATTTGAGTGTATAAAATTCCATATTTTAGATTTTTCAGTTTACTGTTGAAAGTTACTAGTTTGCAAGCTCTTGTAGTATTCAAGTTACTGTTTTTCATACTGATGCCAGTAGAAAACTTTGTGATATATGTAATTGTGAATGAAAACCAAACTTTATTCAGCTTGTAAACCCTATAGGACATCTCTTATCTACCATTGCTTGTACATACAACGTAAAATTACTATTAATGGGCTTAATAGTAGCTTGCCTTATATGTATTTTGTTGATAAATATGCCTTGAAAGTGATACATTTTGTTTAAATGGTGCAGGGTAATGTCAGACACAGATACTTCAGTGGATTTATTATTTATTTATGCCTACATTAACTAATAAACGAGACAACATCATCATATAAGTAGTTTTCCAGAAAACCAGTTCTAAAGTAAAAAGAGATATTTATCATTCTGAATGATGTCAAATGGAACATTCACTTTATTTTAATAACTTAATACTGTCATGTGCAAACCTCCTTAGATACCTTGGATAATAAAATAGCTGTCACTTTTGCTTGTGGAATTAGATATGTGGTGATTATATAAAAACGAATATTCTGCTTCTAAATGTGAAAAGCTGACCTTTTAAAAACACTTTAACAACTTTTAGTGTTATCGTAAATCTTACCAGTTCTTTAATGTTGCAGGTTTTTTCATTGCATATATTACACTAGTTCTGTGAGTCAACTTTTGTTACAGGGAAATTTGGGCCTGGGGCCAGGTAGAGCTTTGGAGAGCTTTTAAGTTTGAGAGCCTGTTTCACAGCTGGAAAGCTCCCCAAAGTGCAGTGATCCCAGAAGAATATGTTTCCCATTACCCAAATCTCTACCAAATCATGCCTTGTAGCTCTAAAATAATTAAGACTTTGGAAGCCCCAAGAGGTCTTTTTTGATCCATGAATGAAGCTACCCTAAGTTCAAATAACTAAAACCTGACTCCTTCTTAACCAATGAAACACAAAACCCCTCCATTTGTCAATGTAACATGAAGAGAATGCTCAAAAATGTCAGAGCCTTTACACTTTAATGGATTCAACCTCAGGACATGTCAAGAGTTTCGATTGCAGTTGTTGGAGATGAGGCTGAGGTGTCTGTGCAAGTCCCCAGGGCAGAAAAAATAATGTTGTATAAAATATGATGTAATAAGACATGTTGCTTTATACTGAAGTGTGAATGATGATGAAATTCATAAAATCAGAAGAAATCATTCAAGTCTCTGGCACTGCTACTAGTAATACTAGTAATACACTCCTTAGCAGAGTAAAAACACTGATTAATTGTAAGAAGTGGGCCACTGTTATTACTATAAGAATGAGATAGGATGTATCTATTTGTTGGAAAAGGTGGCATACCAAGATCTTACAAAGCCTTTTCTTTGTTTTAGATTCAATTAAAATGATACAGTGCTTTATTAGGACCTGCTTTGGGACTCTGAAAAACAATGTAGTCTGTAGTCTATGTCTGATGTCTGTGACATCAAAAAGGGGAAAATATTGCCACATGCTAACTGCTGAAAATTTGAAAATTTCCTGTGTGCTTGCTTAGTGATTTGTGGATAGAAAAAGAAAGTGGGATATGTGTTATGAGGGGAGAACTGATGTCACTTGCACATCTGAGAGTTCAAATGTACTCACAAATCAGCCATCCATTTAAATTTAATAATACTCATTTGTGATTGCTGATGAAATATACCCTCAATTATGGGTACCTACAAAATTTGAAGACTTAAATTATATTCCTTAAATTGATTTTTTTCTGAAACCAGTCTACTGACTAGAATTTCTGATGTCTAACAGGTGGCATTAATATAATTCTGTGTTTTAATGCAGCATAAACCCATAGTAGTTAAAGAATTCATTTAATCAGCAAAGCTGTAAGGAAATTCATCAAATACAATAGAAGTATTTACATACCTTCCCTTTAGTGTGTGCATATTTATGGTGGGATGATACTGGATGATGATACTGAAATAAATGAGGTTTAATAAACACTGTTAAGTTGGCCAGTGTGCCTCATTTTTGGCCAGATGAAAGTATTCCTTTATTCCACTGTTCACTGCTTAGACCCTGTTTGGGAAGAAGAGATGCAAGCTAATGAATATCTTTTGCAAATACAAGTGTGTTCATGCAATGCACTGCCAATGTTTCATCAACTGGCAGCAGCTCCAGACATGCTGATTTATAACTAGACTAATCTGGTAGCTGAAGGATTTGCAGCCTCAGGAGAGACTATTTGAAGCACTTAAACTTAAGATTGTCATTAAAAGTTCTTCCTTACACTAAAATTACCCAGACTTCAACTACTTTGCTCTCACAGCTAGAACTAAACAGCTGCTGCATCTTGAAGGGAGCTTGAACCTGCAAGTGCCATGACATTTTGTACCTTCCTGAGCAGTAACTAAATCAGCAGACTTTCCCATCCCTTGGAAGTGTTCAAGGTCAGGTTGGATGGCACTTTAAGTAACTTGATCTAGTGGGAGATGTCCCTGTCCCCTGGCAGTGGAATTGGAACTAGATGATCTCTAAGGTCCCTTCCAAACCAAACCAGTCCAGATTCTATTTGCTGACTGTCCTTTTTATGTGAAGCTTCATGTTGAAGCTGCATAAAAAGCAATAAAAGCATGGAGTAGAATTTAGAGTTCTCAAGTCAGTGATCTGTAGAATCATGCTTGTCTTTTTTTGTCGACATTTCTCTCAGTTCTTAAGTCTTTTATTAAATTCTTGGGTGTAATTTCGACAGAAGTGGAAACAAAAGTGTTTTCCCTTTTTCAGTATAGATTTTTAGTATGGCAGTTGGAGCATACAAAACAATGGATGTTGGTGTAAACTCCCTTGGACTAAGGAGAAAATTCTTGTAATCATCCTGAACAACTTCTCGAGTTACTTTATAATGATTTAATTTTGGAAGGGGTGGCAATGTTGTAAAAGGCTGGTGCAAATATCAGCATCCGTATCTCTGCCTACATTTTTGAAAAAAGGGATTCTTGTTCAGTTCTTTGAGGCACCCATTGTTTTGGATGTGTCAATTTAGGCTTAGAAACGTGACCCTGAAGATGGACTTGTACTAGAAATTATCAGTTAGATCCAGTAGTCTTCAATTGCACTATAAATTGGAGTGCTTATTGTCTGTTGAGAATAGGCATTTTTCTGTGAGTGCTCATTGGGGTTCTCTGTTTGTCGTCCTAATCCTCTTGGACATCATTTTTAAAATGTTTATTTTCCATGTACATTTTTAAAGTATCTAAATGTCTTTGTAGAGTGAGTGGAATCTGGATTACGATTTTGTAGCAGGTGTCTAAAGTTTAGGCATTGTACTGTGGGTCCTGCCCTTGAATTTGAGGCCTAGGTATGTAAAATTCCATGTTATATTTCCTGTGTTTTGACATCTATCCTTTGACATCTATCTCCATCGAACATATTCTTACTGTTGCTAAAAATGTACTGCACAATGACTGCTGACAGGTTAGGCTCTCTTTGTCCAATTCCTTCACATATTATCAAGACTTGTACATCATATCTGGCATTGTTACTCCTTTGTGCTTATATTCCAGGATTAAATTAGAGTGTTCCAAAATAAATAGCTGCAATAGAATTAGATTTATTGTTGCATTTTTTAATTTTTCTATTATTCACTTTTATAGTTGAAGGCCAAATTTTCAGATGGAGTGAATTCCTTTAATAAATTCCTTTCATTCCAGAGTTCCCTTAATAAATTATCCTTTTTCTTGAATGTGAAAAGAAATGCATTGATTTGTGCTTTGAGATTGCATGGATTAACTTTGACTTCAGCTTTTCATCTGTTGCACTGATCATATGTAACAAAAGACCTCCAGAGACAACATATTTATAAAGACTGGACGTTAAGTGGGCTGTTTCCTGAACTGTAGATAGCAGACATTGTCAGTAAACAGCCAATTGTATTTTATTTTACTTTAGTGTTGCCACATGGGAATTCTGACAGTTGAAATCTCTCATGTGCTCATTTTTCAGGAACAGTGTGTTGTATTTATACCAATATTAGAAATATTTACACATCCAGCTATTGGAAAATAGAAGTGTTTGCTTTTTTAAAGAAAGAGATGATGGGGTGGATGGTTTCTGGATGAGAACAATTAATCATGTTCTCCATGTGATGAGTTAAGAGTCCTAAATTTGTAATTTGAAGATTTATATAAATGATATAAAATACTGATGAATAGTATTCCCAAATAGAGTTGGATTAACATTTTTGTACTTTCTTAATCATATGGGACAATACTAGAGTTATTTATTGCTTTAAATTTTATAATTAGAAGTTCTAATATGTTTTTAAGCACAATATTGGTCTGTGGAGAATCAAGGAAATGGCATATTCTTTGATTTGTTTCTAGAATAGAAATGGCTTGGTTGTGAGTAAGTTTATTTAATTTTCTTCTTGCTTTTCTTCCGCTTCCTCCTCCATTTAGCCTTTCATACCTACCTGAACAAACACACTTTCACTTCCACAATCAATAATTCATTCTGACTTTCAGCATCATTCATTCATACTCCTTGCATTCCTTTTTAGCAATGCACACTTGCTCACTCTTATAACAAAAAACATGCATTGTGGTTAGGCACAGAGGTCAGCACTAGTGTTGTGTCACAGGTCAAACAAGATCACTTACATTCTTTATCAGGATCATTTCTTCTCCCTGGGTGGGATATGAACTTTTCTTTTTCTCAGAGAGGAAACACCACAGATGTTCACCACTCCTTGTTCAGGATTTCTGCTGCATGGTTTGCCATCATTTTTCATGTAAACTTCCAAAACAACAAGGCATGAATCACCCATAACTTATCCTACTTGTTATATTCGTTATTCAAACAGCAATGTAACTGCACACTGTATTTAAATACACTTGTGATGTATGTAAAAGTTAATTCAATATCTTTGAAGTTGCATTTTAAGATACCTCCAGTACTTACAGGAAATATTTATAAAATGCTCAAAGTGGTTATATCTGGATTTTCATAGAGACATGAACTTTTTTTTGTTGCCTATTATTTCATCTTTCTTAATGTAACTTGATTTAATATTATAAATGCTCTCTTTATTTCTTTCTTTTACAAGTCTTAAGCAAGATCATAACATTTAAATTAAATTATTCTGATTAAAAATGTTTGCAGTTTTTTGTGATGATTTTTTCTCTAGGTAAAGCTGTTTTGCCATTTTTTCAGCTGTGGAAATGCAGTCTTATTAGTATTTCTTATTATTCTTGCTTTTTATTGAACCTAAAAGAAAATAGGGTATTAATTATGCTTTCACCACCAAGTATTTATCTTTTGTGGAAGAATGAGCTAACACAGAAGAAATTCTCTTGGTAATCTTCCTATTTCACGACTGAATTTTTTGCCAGTACGTGTCAGCAACATCCCACTTCTAGGTAGTTTTACATCATAAGCATTTCCTAGAACGTATGTCATCCTTTATTCTCTTCACTCTATGCATGCAGGTTTCTTTTTTTTAAAAAAAAAGTTGGAATAAGAAACTAAAAAAAAAATCCCAGCCTACCAACGAAATCCACAACAAATCTTTTCTGAGAAGTTTCATCATTTCAGATGCTTTCTTCCACTTTTAAAAAGTGTTTGATTTTGTTGCATTTCAAAAACAATAGGTGTTCCTACCTCTTGTGTACCCTTGCTTTAGAAAGCAATATTTCTTACCTGTTTTGAGGCATCAGTACAACTACTGGGCCTTTCTAGTTCTCCCTTGAGTGCCCATGTGATACAGCTCTGGCTCCACCAAAAAGTTGCACAGCACAATGGAAGCTGATCTCTGGAGAGAAATGGTCAGTGCCAAGGACCTCAGCCTACACTGAGCATGTTTTACTTGGGCTGTTCTTCAGACTGAATGCCCAGCAGCAGCTGGAGAGCTTCAGGAGAGCTGCCAGAAGGCATCTTCCAGTTGTATTTCACTCCAAAGGAATCCAATTCTAACACTTCAGAGCTGCAATGTGAACCAAAGCTCAGGATGTGGGGATGACTAAATCAGGAGTTTTAGTTTTGAATTATTATCTCAAATAAAACATTGCGGTAAACATCCTTGCAACTTAGAATCTTCCTAGTCAAAACTTGGAATATATACTGAGAGCAGAGTTCATTTATGTTTTTCCCTTGTCAACATTCACCTCGTATTCTCATATGTTAAGCCTCCAGGTTGGTTTGTCCCTTCTTGCCATCAGGTGATGAGGAACTCAGTTTCTTATGCTCTTTTAAAGGTTATGTCAAACAAGTTGAGGGATTTGGTTTACATTTTTAGTGAGCCAGGATTTTATCCTTTAGCTGAGTATTCCCAGAGAAAGCAAGTGAAAAAGGAGAAAGATAAGGATTATGTGAGGCTGATGTCCCTTTTGCAAAAAAAACCCAGAACACTACAGCTAAGCCCACGTCTAAGAATTACTGACTCATATAATAATTAAAGTCAGTTCACTGACTTAACAGCACCACCTTATGTTATTATTGTTTGTCTTGCAGTAATACCTAGGTTTCTGTCAAGTTTCACCATTTCATCATGCTAGAGAGTCTGTTTTCCACAGTCCAGGGTCAGGACAGAATTTCATGAGTAGGTAAGACAGAAAAATAAAAAGGTCAACAAAAAAAAAAAAAAAACAAACCAAACAAACAAAAAAAAAAACCACTTACTTTTAGAAACTACACAGTAGTTATGTTACAACTCATTGGCAAAGTGTTGGAACAGGTTAGGCATTAGGGTGGTTGAAATGAATAGTACCAGGCAAGTAGTTTTTGCAGTATTTGCATGGATACATTCTGGAAGTTACTTTTTGTTCAAACCTGTGTTTCAAAGGTGTTCTATAGCAGAACAGCTGTCTTGCTGGAATTAGGGTTATCAACTTAGACATAGGTAATGGCTATTACTATTTAAGTGAACTATCAGCTGTTCATATATAACCTGTCACTTCATAAGACAGTGCAGATTTACCCTGTGTGATTTAATTATGATGTTCACACCACTGCTATATAGCATACTTACTTCACATACTTGCTTCCTGAACAAATACTGTGTATGACTTCCTTTATTGCTTAGCATTTTTCTAACTTGACACAAAAAGTTACAAAGGGGTCAAACTTGCCCAATAATGCCATTTTGCTTCAGCCCAGGTGTTGCACCTGAATGCCACATCTAAGTGTAAGCCATCAATTTGTATTTCAACTCTGAATATTCTAATTTTTTTTTTAATCACAAGGTTTAGGGTGTATATGAATATCATTTTTCTCTAGTTTTGAAGAGATAATGGTTCATAATATTTTTAATACTTTTTTTCATATAAATCAGAATTTATTGTGGAAATTTGTTAAATGATTAATGCTGGAGTAAATTGACAAATCATTTTGTTTGGTGAAAATCTAAGAATTTGTTGACTTCTTTAAATGGATTAACTTAGTGCAACCATTGAGTACAAATTATGAAATACACATATCTATAGGAGCAGAAGACTTGTCATCACTCTGCCCAACACTTGCATCACATTATAATACTGAAAAAGCTTACTGCCTTATTTCCATTAATTTTGGTAACTTATTTTGGCTGTTGTGTAGTCCAATCCTTGCAGGGTTCTGGTATTTAATTTTAAGATTTATGTGCTTTGAAAAATTGTATAAGGCAAGAAATATTCTTTCACTTTTTATGCTGTAGCTCAGATTTACATTTTTAGAGCTTCATCAGCTTTGGCAAAATGAAGATTAGCTTGATCCAACTTCTGAAGCTGGGAGCTAAGCCAAAACTCTGGTACTCAGAGATCTGCAAAAGCATATTGCTGCTCCATTACCTGACATTTCTGGGCCTATTTTCAAGGTTTTTATACACTCTTTTTATTTTCTTGTGTGTATAGGGCTCATATTTTCTTTTTCTCTGAGTCTGGAATCAGATCCTATTTTCGCTTATCATCTTTTGCCCATCAGTAAAGGCATTATGAAGCAGTTCCCTAAGCCTAGCTCTATTACTCTGTGTATACACAACAAGGGGTTAAGTTGGCATAACCATGGACATCTCCATCTCTTATTACTATTTCATCTTATATAATAAAGCAAGCCTAAATTTTTCCAGAATGCTGATGCTTACCAGAAGCCTTTGTTCCTCCCCAAAGTTTTCTCAGCACCTGAGCATTTATTCTGAATGGAAAAACATTTCATAAAATATGTAGATGTACAGTTGATCATTAATAACCCAGTTATAATCAATCAAGGAAGGAATGGTCCAATTATTCCACAGATATTATTTACTGAATCAGTGTGTGTGGATCAAGTTTGTCACAGTGTAAATAACTGCTGAAAATATAAATGCATTGTGAAAATAGATATGTTGTTAAGGGAAGCTTCTTATCTGCTTGTTTCTGTACTTGCTCTGCAAGCAATATTTAAATTAATTTATGAAAATACACATTTCAAATCCAAAATTTGCAGAGCTCTTATATACATATATTTTTGAGAATATCTTCTTCATTTTATATGTTATGAAGCATTTCAGAAATGGCTTTGAAGGCCATAGAAAGGCAATCTGTTAATGCAGATAGCTTAACCACAGAAGAATCTGTATTACCATTTCAGGTAGAGCTATCCACAGATATAATTATACAGACAAGGAAATAGATTGATTTTAAATCTTTTAGCTATGTGGGGTTTAGTTTTTGTTTACAATTGAGTGCCACAAAAAGTGTCACATGGTGAAATTTCATCTACAAGATAATATGTAACCTTTTCAAATTGGAGGTTATCAAGGTATTTTAGGGCTCTTTTGTCGCACAGAAAAAAAAAGCAAAATAGGAGAAGAGAATGGAAAAGTTGACAAATGGTTTTGTGGCAGTAATTGAAAAAATATACAGAAAAAAATAAAGTTCATCAAAAAACACACTGAATTAAAAATCATAGATTTATGCTACTCTAGTTCTTCTCTTTCAAATTAAATGGCATAAAAGGCAATGTTGCTAACTCTAAAGTATCATATTGTTCATTAAGTCAAAAAAACATGACAGAATTACTGGAAAAGTAGAATGCTATCACTTTGCTATCTGATGTAAGTTAATTTAACACCAGATATTTTAGAAGTAATTTTTCTACCAGTGGAATGTTTGGAATATTTGATATTTTTGAGACTTAGCGTTCTGCTAAAAGGGTGTTTTTTGTTTGGAGTGGGGGAGATTTTCCCCTTAGTGTTTAAATACGCTTTTCTACCTTTGGAAAAAAACACAGTCCCTTTTACTTTGTTGCTTTTGCATCACATTGCTATCAATGCTCGTTTTCAGGGGAAGAAAAAGGAAATTAAAGATGTGGAGTGTAGGAAATTTTTGTCACACTTTGCAACACAACAAGACATAAATTGAACTCAAATGACCAGCAATTTGTTGCAAATGTTTTCAACTAATCCTCCAAGGCTTTTCCCTTGACACCAGAAGAATTTTCCACCTTTTTAGGTTCATTCTGTTGTCAGTGGCCTACACATGCATGTGCTTCAGCTTGACAGGTCACAGAGAGTATAGACCAGCCATTCACCTCCAGCTGCCCCTCCACTCAACTTCCTCTGAGCAATATTGGCTTCTGCAACTAAAAACTGCTTTTTACATATAATGAAATTCACAAGTGCATTGGAGGAAATGTGATTTTTTTTTTTTCTGCCCCCACAATTTCAATAGCAGTTTATTCCTTTAAAAGGCAAACTGAAGAAGGGAATAACTTTGAAAGCAAACTGGAAATATAAAGACAGGAAATGAGTCTGTGACTGTATAACTGAGTTCATAAATGGGTCCTTTTTTGGTATGAAACTGGGCTTTTAAAGTAGAAAAATCACCTACTTAACAAAACCATTCGCTGTTTCAGCACTGCGGGAGCATGAAATAAATCCATGTTTCTTTCTAATATATCATTCAGTCTATCAAACTACTTCCAAATGACCCGAGTTCTAGCAGTGCAGCAGAAGGTTCCATGCCTCTGCTGGGACAGTGAGTTTTTTAATATAATCCTCTGAATTTCCTTGTTCATTTAGGTTTACAAAGATGCCTATAAATCGTCCCTTAATCTGAAGGTGAGGCAAGCATACTCTTTCTCGAATTACAAGCTACAGACACTCTAACTTCCCTCAGAAACCCCTTTCATTTCTTCTGCAGGGAGAATATCTGCATTTTAATGCATTCAAACCTAGTCTCCTGTATAAGTCTCAAGAACATCTGTACATGCTCCTTCTGCATCAACTGTTATTCAGAATCAACGGTATTGTCCCTAGTCACTGAATTACGGTGCTGTGAAGTCAAACAGCATTGATAGAACACCTAAATCACTTTACTAGCATTAAAAAAAAAAACCCAACCCTTGCCAAGACTGTTTAGGCCAGCATGCAACCATCATAGACTTCAAATTTTCCTCAAGCTCAACTCCATTTCCCGGGTGAAAAATAGAAGTAATCAGCTGGTTTGTGTCCCCCCCACCCACTCCCCCAAGTTGATAAGTAAAAGGTGTGTACACACAAGGCTTGCATATTGTCAAACAGTTTTGTAGGATTTAGATTTAATGCGCTAAAAAGAGCATTTCCTTCAAGATTTCCTAGTTTTTCTGCTTCTTGAGAAGTTTTTTTTGTTTTCCTTTTCTGAACTTTAAGAAATGTGCCAAAGTGTCTTTTCCTATGGGAACAACTTTTCTTCCACTTCAGAGGTTTGAGGGGAAATAAATATTACAAATTCTCTTTATGCTAAATGTAAAAAAAACTTGTGAACTTTTGCAGATTTGGGTTATCTCAAATTGTGTTGTGCATCAGAAGGTGAAATGCACTTTGCAAGCAAATGGAGAATAAAGGCCAAAATCATTGTGCACGTTAGATGAGTAGGGACGCTTTGTGGATATACAAAGTGTTTAAAAAAATAGATGTTGGTGAGTGAGGTGGAGATGATGTCGGTGTCCTGTCGAGTCCATGTGGCTGGGGCTAGCAGCTATGATGGATGACTGAGTTCTCTGCAGGTTCAGATATTCTGCTTTCAGTGGAACCAGACATAACCAGGGAACTTCAGAAATCTTCTCCTTTCCTTTATTTTTTTTCTCTCTCCTTAGAAGCACCCCTGTGATCTAAAAGACTGTTTTATTGCTGTAGTCTAAATGTATCATGATATTACCTTAAAGTATGTGAACTGTAGTGATCACCTTTAAGATGACTGACAAAACAAAAAGAACATCTTGTATGTCAGAAATTTTCATCTTGGTCTTACTTAGCCTAATCAGTTTTGTGTTTGTTTAGGGGTTTTTGTTTTAGTTTTGTTTGTTTGTTTGTTTGTTTTTGTAGTGTGTTTTTGTTGGTGGTGGTTTTTTGTTTGTTTGTTTGTTGTTTGGTTTGGTTTGTTTTTGGGGGGGTTGGGTATTTTTTGTTTGAGTTTTTTGTTGGTTTTTTGTGTGTGTGCCTTTTTTAATTTGGCAGGGAGATATGAAACAGGGAATAATAATTACATTTTCACTCTAGGCAGAGTAGCAAAATACACTGCTCTGTAAAATCATGATTTTATATATATAAAAAAGAAGCTATAGAAAAATATTGTGGGGGCGAGAGAGTGGAGGAGGGTGCTAATAGCAGGTGTTCACTGTATTTTTTTAAATAGTAAAGGTGTTACTCTGCTGAGTCATTCTGCTATATATCTCAAAATGACTGATTTGAAAACTGTTTCATTTGACATTTGTTGATGGTCAGCAAAACCTGTGAAGCTATCATGTTGCTTCCTCCTTTTAATTTTATTTTTAAAGACAATTTTGTCTGTCTGTCATGTTAGAATGTGAGGTTTTTTCCTTTCTTTTGATAGATTATATAGGAATGGTATTTTCATTATACTTGTGGAAGGGAACTTTGAGAAACAATTTAATTGTCTTCATTGACAGATGAATTATATTTTTTTAAGCAAAAAAAGAATGGACTGGATAACATCTTAAACTTGTTTAAATATAATTCTTTTTATGCTGTTTTAGAGAAGAAAACGTCGTCTTGAGTAAAACAGAATAGACTGAAAACATCTTAAACTTATTTAAATATGATATTCTTATGGAAAGAGTTTCTCTTTTAAATTCTGAGCCAAATTCCACCATGCTGCAGTCATACACTTTATATTATTTTTAATATTACTATATTGAATGCAAACTATACTATATTCTGCTTTTAAAAATAAGATATGCTACCTACCTCATAATTACCCATTAATTAATAGCATTTAAAATAGCATTACTCATAATTAATAGCATTTAAAATTTAATAGTTACTCTTCATCCAGTTAGACTTGTTAAAACGTACAGCTTTTGATTCATATCAGCAAAATCAAAGTTGATTTAAATATTTCCTTTCCATTACAAGTTCATTCATTATTTTCTTGAAATTTATTTTCAATATGTTCTTATGCTTAATCATGCATTTTGCTGAGTTTGTTTCCTGGACAATTCTCACTTAAGTGTGTTTGAAATAAATTAGTGTAGCTTGTATCCAGAGGAGCATGCATATATGGTAAGTTTTGGATGGTGGAATAATCCTTATTAGCAGTACTGCCTTCTAAATGACTGTTTTTCACTTAAAAGAAGATCACTTAGTGTACTGTCTTTCCACAAGATACTTTTGTCAGATGTCTAAGGGTATTCAAATTCATTCACGTGCAAACTATCCCTAGTAATAATTTCAAAGTTCAATAGGGATAGATACCTACTTGACTGCCCTTCATGCAACTATATCCAACTTCTTCATCATACCAAAGTTCTCCCTTTTTTCCTTCTGCTCTTCACTACACTTGATGCTGCAGAAAAGTTAGTCCCTAAAGCTCTGAGGTAGCCAACTGGGGAAATGCCTAAGCAACCAACATTTCGGCATCAAAGTACAGACCAGACAAGTTCAGATACAACTCGGCTGATCAGGCTGCACACAGTCTCACACCTGTTATTTCGCACTTATTTTACTGGGATATACTAATTTGGCAAGGTTCAGAGCACAGTTACCTAAACACTGCATCAAGGGTCATCATCAGTGAATTGATTTACAGCTCTCCTAATCTGGTCAGCATCAACTCTGCCCATTTCTTAGCTGTATCAGTGAAGTGAGCCTAGCTACTGCTGGTGTCACTGATTTAACCCATGAAACATAGCAAAAGGGTAGCAGCTTTGCCCTTCTTAAATCTTTCTGGGACGTGAAAGGAAGATTCGAGTTCACCATGCTTTTCTGCTGTTTGATTTTTCCTATGCTTTTAAAATTAGGGCCTCCAGTGGTAAGGAGAGGGCCAAGGTACCTTTTGGGGATGCTTGCATTCTAGCTAGCACTTTTGGTTGATGCTCTCAGTTTTGTACCAACATTTTCAACATTCTGTGAAGAAATTGAACTCAGTTGTGAGGGCTAAACTGAGTGATCAAGCCACAAAGTTGTACTTCTTGTCTTTCTGGTTCAGTACTGGTCATGCTGAACATACAGAAGGTACACAAGACTCTCCTCCAGTTTTTACTTTAAAATGAATAACATTTCCAGGCACTCAGATCCAAAGAAGAGGTGAAAATATTGAAGGATAGGAAAGAATTTCCTTCACTCCTACATCTTTGAGAGACAGGCCTAAGCCTCCTATTAAGTATCTTAGGTGGATGATTCCTCTATTTGCCTGTATTTATGAACTGGGGTTTTTGGTAATTTTAAAACTCTGTGTGTACTTCATGGAGCCTGCACATCTCAGGCAGAGTGTCTGAGGGTGCATTTGTCTTCAGGTGTTTGCCTGCAAAGGTTACCTTGACTAGCTGAAAAGTCAAAATAAGCTTCACAAGTTTTTTTTTTTGCTTGTTTATTTACCATTTTTTAAGTTCTCTCAGACATCAGAGAAGTGTTTAGTCTCATGACTTTATGTATGCCTAAAGTTCACTTCTTATCACTGAAGCATCATATTCTTGGCAGTACTGTACTTCTAACTTGATTAACAAAATTCCCCAAGCTAGCCTTAGTTCAAGCCCAGATCTCTTACATAAGTCTTCTTCAAGAATGCTATTCCACACCTCTTTGCCAACTGTTTCTTTCTGACCTTCCTGTTGAAGCCTTTATCCTCCCTCGAGAAAGCTTGCAGGTCTCTGGACATGCATTATCTCCCACATTCCAGGCTTTGTTCCCTCCTGTAACCATCCTGGTCCCCCATCCAGCAATGCTATGAACTCCTGGGGTTCAGGACACATTCTCTTTCCATCATTAACTTGAATCATTATCATTAACTTGAATTCTGGTTTACTCTTATTATTCAATGTTATTCTATGATACCTTTTGTTGTTATTATTTTCTTTAAAGTAAGAATCGTGATTATTACTAAGCCTAGTAAGGAAAAAAAAATTATTCAAATATTCTGGGCCTTGCTTATCATAATAGGTGCTGAATGAGTCCTGGAAGAAAATATCTATGTAGAGAGAAAAGGAAGATGATGAAATTCAATGTCCTATTCTATAATTAGGCTTTCATGATGGAATTAATGGAACAGATTACTGAACTTTAGCCTGATTTTCAGAGGATTTTCAGACCTTTTTCATCAACATCAACAAAAAGCAAACATAAGTGAACATTTTTGTATAAGTGAACATGATGTTGTTTCATCAACAAAAGCAAACATAAGTGAACATTTCCTTTAATCACAGGCTAATGATAAACGACTCAAGGCCATCTTCAAAACCTCCACACTGTTAATGAAGCTTTTCCCTTTAGAGAAGGGAATATGACCAGCATGTCTTGAACTATAATGTTTTTTAACTGACTGCACATACAACTGTGAGAGCAGTGTATAGCAGAATGATATTGCCGTGGCCCTGGATATTTCAGGAATCACTTTTCAGGGCTGGGTGGGAAGTCCAAAGGCTAATAATGAGTTGTGGTTCTTTCTGAATTCTTAAGTGGTGAAAAATACATGTATTCAGTCTGAGAACTTTGTTAGGGACAAGAAAAATCACACTAAGTACCTCTTTGTCCTAAAAAAAATATTCACAAAAAAATTATTTTTATCTCAAGAAATAGAAATGAGGGGATATGACCTGGGAATATCCTGATAATCAATTCAGGCAGGAATTGAATGTTTTAGATTAGGTAACTCTTCCTGCTGAAATATCTTGCACCAGTGTCTGTTAAGCAGATGAAGAAAAATTGCTGGAACTCATTTTACTAGCAGAATTTCTTTACATTTTTTCACTTTAATTGGTTACCTCAGTACACAATAACACAATATTGAGAATATTGTTCAGAAGCTGTAGTTTCCTGTGTTACCTCATTGAGCTGTCTCATTAAGGAGAAGATAGGAGTACAGACACAAGTCACCTCGGGATTTCACCATTGGAACATACTATTTTTCACAAGAGAGAAATGGAATTTTCTCTAGTTTGCTGGTCCTTCTGGTTACTCTCCTACACTCTAAATCTGTCATCTGCTTACAGTTTTGTGAGTGCTTATGCACATCTAGCTGAATCTTAAGAAATTGCAGATGTATGTGTATTTTTGAGAAAGGCATGCCTATCATTCCTCTTTAAGTTAAATGGTCTTTCAAAGATCCTTCAAATATATATTTTTCTTCATGGAAAGGCTTTCTGCTGCATGAGAGTATTTCTTCACTTAAGCTAGGTCATAGTTATTGTATTGATAATTCTTAGCTAAATAGTCTTAGAAATTTTGAGAGAAGTTCTGTATATGTGATGTGTTGGACACCCCGCTATGTGGAAAGAAAATAGATCACCTTGATCAAATATATTTTTTGTTTCATACACATTCAGTTCCCTGAATACATGCTATTGTGGTCTACACACAATTCTATTGGCTTGACTTTCTACTGGAAAGCATTCTTAGATAAATTCGAAATTCTGCTTTTGTTTTTTATGTTTGTCTCATTCTGTGCTTTGATTTGTTTTCCGCACTTCTGTCATGGCTGATTCTTAAGAGTAACACCATCAAAAAGATGTGTGGGGGAGGACAAAAGGAAATGAGGGAATGAAGCAGTCATGAGAAAGGAAAACTAAAACCTAAATATATCACCTGCTTAGATTTAACCCATTTTAACATGTTATAGAGACTTACGTGAAATTTGATAATAGCATTATTTTTTCCTATTTAGAGTTGAATGCACTCTCTAATCATTTTATGGTTTTATCTTTGGCAGCAAAAATGCAGTACCAATATCTGTAGGTATCAAGCTCTGAATTCAGAACTTATTGAAACATTAGGTTTGTATTATTTTACTCAGATTCATAAAGTAAAAATTGATGAAATTGAAAGAGGCTAACCATTAAGCTCTTCAGTCATTGAGGCAGGTTTAAGGAAGCTGAAAATTTGGCAACAAATATATTGTGGTTTGGTGTAGCTTCTCCAGTATTCAGCAGGTAGCTGGTATTTTGTATACTTTGTGTATTGTCTTTGTCCTCTACATCTTTTCAAGGTCTCTCAAATCTAATTACGAGTAAGAAACAAAAGAAAAACAAACAAAACAAGGAAGAGGTACTACTTCTGTGATCTTGTTTTCTTCTCAACCAAAACCTCTTTGCCTCTGTTCAGCCATCATCTTTCTATGGAATTTTATAGCATTTGCAGTTCTAAGCATCAGCAGCAAAGAAATGAGCATGTGTGCCTTATCCAAGGATATTGTCACATGCACTGGTGGCTGATTACTTTCTTTCTTGGTGTTTCCACTACTAGTGGTATGATCACTCTGCTCTCTATTTCCACCACTTTCAATCTGCAGATAAAGTGCACAGAAGTTGTGTCACTTAGTGCACAGAAGGAAACATTCACTGAGCAGAATTCCTCTGTGCATTATCACATTCCACATAAATCACTTCTGGTGTAGATGACGCATATTTTGATGTTATAGCAATGTTAAAATTTGATAATGAACACCCAAATTAAGCATTGTATTATTTATTTTTTCTACTGTGTTGCATTTTATTAAGAAGAGAAATACATCCAAAATTAGTAAAAATTAATATCACATAGAGGAAAAGTGATTTAAATTGCATTTTGTCTCCAGTAGTGAATTACCTGTTAGAGAAAACATGAAATACCTTTCTGCAAAACTGAAAAATTAAAGATTTCCATGAAATCTGCTATTCACAGCGGTCTGTATGACCTGGAAAATTCTGCTGCACTTCAACTTAATTCTGAAAAGCATTCCTATCATTCCTCTTTGACTTAAATGGTCTAATATGTATGAGGGAATTGTAGAAATGTTTAGGTTGGAAAGTACTCTAGAAATCCTCTAGTTCCAACCCCCCTGGCATGGGCAGGGATACTTTCACTAGATTGGATTACTCAGAGCCTGATTCGACCTGGTCTTGAACACTGCCAGGGGTGAGGCATCTACCCCTTCTTGGTGAAACCCTTAACTGAAAACCTGTTCCAGTGCCTCACCACTCTCATAGTAAAGAATTTCTTCCTTATACCTAATCTAAACCTACTCTCTTTCAGTTTAAAGCCATTACCGCTTGTCTAATCTCTATATGGCCTTGTAAAAGCTTTGTGGCCTCTCCAGCTTTCTTGTTGGCCCCCTTTTAGGTACTGGAAGTCTTCCCAGAGCCTTTTCTTCTCCAGGCAGAACAATCCCCAGCTCAACTGTCAATTACTTTTGATATCAGTTTGTTGAGCTGTTGAGTATAAGTTGTTAAATTTGAGTTTGTTTCCCAGCAAGTCAACAGAACACTGTTTCAATTGACAGAAAAGACATGACTCAATGGGAGAAAAATTACTTAAGTAAGTTAGTAGTAAACCCAGTGCATTTCTAGCTAGCCTTGTGTCTGTCCTTTTATGTGTTTTTTCAATCATTCCAGAACATGCTATTGTGTTAGACAGATTTTATAGCAGAGCTAATCACAATTTTAGCTTTTCAGCAATTTCTAAGTGTCAGTAAAACAAAAGCACCAGCAGATCTCTGCACAAAAATATAGACAGGATTTCTGAACCAAAGGTGACCCTTGATTTTTTTTCTTTCGGTTAATCCTGGTAACACACTGGGTGAGAGTGTGTGCTGTATGTGATGTGAGCACGTCACAGAACTGGCAGCTGGAAGTAGGGCAGCTGTAAGTCTTTGATAGCACTGACTGTGGTCTGCTCTGGGACCCGCACTGACAAGCCTGGCATGATTTAGAAAGTCTTGAAAGGCAGATTCATTCTGCCCTAGAGTAACTTATCTTTGTCTCCTTATGGGCAGGATCATGACCCAGTGTATCTGTGATGTCAGCAGATTGTCTTGATGTACATGGTAGTGGCCCAGCACTACCCTGCTTGATTCTTAGAAAAATAGTTTAGGAGTGTGTTTGTATGCATCTGTCCCTGTGAGACTGTTGCTGGTTTATGCTTTATCTTATTTTATACTCAGGATATAGCGTGGAGAAGAACCTGATCCTTTTTTCAGCATTTTAAATTTTATGTTTGCACATAGCAAAGTATACATGTGCTGAAGAGAAAAGCACAGAGTCATTCTGACAGGTTCTTATGGTATTCATTTGGTATCCTTATATTGTTTTGACTTATCTAAATTAAGGGAGTTAGCTTTAATATCAAATTATACTAGAGATGCATTTGCAAGCTACTGTCTTATTATTTAATAATGGTTAACTGATTAAATTCTGTCCCTAATCCACTTTGTGTCATTCACTAAAATTGTGAGGGAGGAAAAAATAGAATTTTGAAAAACTGAGTAGATGGAAAGTGCTAAAGCTCAGTTGTTGTTTTAGTACTAATGGGGTAGTGCATCACACCAAAGCAACTCATGGTGATTTTGAAGTGTGCTGGAAAAGATGATTGAAAGACATTCACACAAAACCACCAATTGCTATGGGCATCCAACTGTGCAAATCAGTGAATTGCTGCATAAATTCTGGCATTGTCAGTCCTTCTTGTTCAAAAGCATGACCACAAAAAGTGAAGTAATGGAACAGCAGAGGTCTACTGAATTAATATTTGGGGGACCTATGGTAAAGAAATGACTGGCCGATACTTGCTAACTTCATCTTTCCTTAGCAGAGCCTCAGGCAGCCAGCCTGTGTCACTCACCACATGAGTTCCAGGGCAGATTGTCCATTTCCTCTTTATTCCATTTTATTTTTTAAACATGAAAAAAATTACTTGAAGCAGATCCTAATCTCTTATCAATAGAAGAAATAATTGGCTTTGATTTCAACTTCTAGAAATAAGTATAATGTTATGATTTTCCTGTCAGCAAACACATTTTTAAAGGGGGAAATACTCTAAAACTAGGCGAGAGAGAAGATGAAATCAAGCGGAAATGCATTCCTCCCAGGAGATAGGCTAGTTTTTTTCTTCTTTTCTTTTTTCCTAAGCAGTCGTTAAAATCTGTTTCTAAAATCTTAACTTTATCAACTGCAGATAGGAGGATGGAAATATGTGTGGAGAAATTCTTGTTTGAATTAGTTCCATTTTCCCATAACTCCAGTTGGGATGCATGATAAAATTATCAATGAAATGTCCTAATTTGATCCTTAACCAAAGGGATGTTGTCCTATGAATCATCTGTGTTTGTGGGAGGCAACACCGAATCTAACAGAGCAGGAATGGGACCCAGATGTTTTCTGAGAAGCTGGTTGCACTGCAGGCTGTGTGTATTACCTAACGTAGGCGACCATATGGAAGAAAAGGTTGGAAACATCCCATTACAAGTCATATATCATTGAGCTGACAGCAAGAATTTCAGCTTATTTTTATTTAAATCATGAAAGCAGCTGCTCAGCTGTCCAGCTGTATTAAATTTAACCCTTTCTCTGTCAAATTAATTTTGCTTTATGAAATGGTAGCCAAACTGAAATGGTGCTCTTGCAGAAATAGCCAGGTTAGAGGGTGTTGTGATGACCCTTGTCCTCTCCAGCAGAACAGCACTAATGAGGGCAGAGTCTGCCACTGGGTGACAGTATAGCCACTCCATACACCTGGACTTCATGAAATACCAGCAAGCTTTTTTGCCTGCAGAGGTTGCAAAGGAAAGGGATATGTGCAATGTAACGGGAGTACCTGGAGATTTTCCCCCCCTTCTGTTGCACACCTTTAGAATGAGTAATTGCAATTTTTTTTTCATACTTGTTCCCTTCCTTTTTTGACTTTTCTTTTATTATTGATTTTTTCTTCCCTTAATTTTCCTCCTTTTTTTCTTTTTTCTTTATGTATGATGTTCATCAAATGCTGTCTCCTGTAGCCTCTCCTCTTAAATCTCTGCTTTTCCTTTTCCTGGCTTTGCTCTTTTTATTTTCTGATCTTCCCCATATTGTTTTTCTTTTATCAGTAGCACATACATCTGAGGGATTGTCCCTTCACTACTTCTCTGTCCCATTATATACACTGCATATTCTTCACTATGTTTTTTTTTTAAAGAATTTCCTTTTTCCATAGATTTGGCATTTATTTAAAAGAAACACTTAATTTACAGAAAGGCTTTTCCCATCAGTAGGAAGCAATCTTTGGCTTCCAAATCAATCCTTCATGACATGTTTCAAGCAGCTTATTGATTTGTTATATTTTAGCACGCTTTTGCTGAAGAGAGACTTTAACTGAAGCCTAACAGTTACAGTTAAGTAACAGCCATACAGTAAGTACAGACTTTAATTTCCTGTGTAGAAATCTGTAGAAGAAATAAATATAAGCAGTATCCAGCATAATACTAAACCAGATTAGTAGTTTTGGCATGCTAAAGCATGCTAAAGTAAGCTCTTACTGTTTTGGAGACTATATGCTTTATTTTGTGCTGTGTCTACCCTGCCCACCTCCATGTCAGAGTCGTCTGTTTTTCTGTCAGAGCATGGAGGTTTTCTTATTTTTCATCCTTTTTGTTTTATATTCTAGTCATAGGCCTTTAAGTCCACAGAATACTTTAAAAGGATTTCATTCACATCCATCAGTGTGAGGCTTTGGGATAATGAAATGGTATGCTTACGTTAGCATTTCTATTTGATACAAATATTTACATCCAGATTAATTCTCTTTTCTGTAAACACAGTAGAAACACAAGGAGCTTAGCAGCAATTTCTTCTAACCAGTGCTTTCAGTCAGTTACTGCAAGAGGTCGCCAATCTAGGCACTAAGATGCAACTCAGTAATACCATGCATCCCTATATAGCTTTAAAAAAGAGGTAAGATCAGGACCTGAGATCTTCCACTGAATAAGAGCAGAGGAAGCTGTTGTATCTGGCCACAGGAAAGGTCTTCATGCCCAGGTGCTCTGAAGGGCAGCCAAAACACTGCCCTCTTGCAGAAATAACTTCTGTAACAATGCTCTGTCAGTAATTCCGTGCAATTTCTCTAGTTCCTGAAAGTTCAGCTTTATTTTTATTAAAATGACTTTTTTGTTTCTCTCTTCTTCTGTTTCCGCTTCCATTTCTATCTCCTTAGGCTATTCTTGTGAGATGCACAGCTGTACCTAGGATATTATTTTCATACCCATAACAGTGTTTTCTGCCAAAACCTACCGTTCTGACTTTCCAAGATTTTCCTTCTTGTTTTATTTAGTTCACACTCACCCATTGTGTATAGGGTAAGTTTTGAATCTATTTCATTACAATTCCTTGCAAGTAGTAATCCAACCACTAGCTGTAGTTATCTACTGAGCTCATGCTGATCCCACATCTGCAGAAGCAGCCTTTCTTTGCTGGTGCAGCAGTGTCATCTCTGTGTGTGAGGTAGCATCCGCTCCTTTCATGAATACACCATGACTTGGACCTGTGGGAAGACTCTGATCTGCTCTGACTAGCATGTATCTGCTTGACCAGCTAGACTTGCAACCATAATTAGCCTGGAATATTATATTTCTTCAGGGGACATATGGAAAAGGTTTAATTTTTTTTTTTTCTGAAAAGTTTTGCTCTTGCAAATATGTCATTTTGGAGAAAACAGGTTTTTTTCTTGCTATCACATAATATTCTTACTTTCTACAAAGTTACTTTCTACAAAGTTACTTTCTACAAAGTGTTTGCATTATTTAAAACTAGTTTTCTGTCTTTGGTTGGGACTTGTCTTTACAGTCATTCATAGTAGCATAATCTTATTTTCCTTCCCAAATATGATACCATTTGCTCTATATTTAATCAATAGGGGTTTTTTTGGTTTGCCCTTTTTTTGGTTTGCCTTTTCTTGACTGACCTTCTTTTTTTTTTTTTTTCTAGTTATTTGCCGCAGTTTTAGGTAGTGCAACTGAACTGGAGAATTTAAATTTTTCATTTTGCTTTTGGCTTTCAAGGAGCTGTAGTCCCATTTCCTCAGCTTCTCATACGTGGTTTCTAACTGAGCCAGTGTCAGACCTTCATGATTAAGCCAACTAATTTAATCATTAGTATGTGTGCTAATGTAAAAGACAGTGTGGAGGGAAGGAGAAGTTAGGAAAGTCTATCTCCTATTTACCTTAATTACCAAACACCTGGTGAGGCTTCTAGAGATTTTCCAGGCCAACTCAGCACTGTCCAGGGCTGCCTCTTGTGGGGGCAGTGGGAAGTCACAGTGGGGTCTCCTCCTGCAGCAGGAGAGGCTTTTTTAACTCCTGGAGTCTTAACACCGAATCTCACCCGAGGAATTCAACCTGACTTTGCTGAGAGGCCCTCCAGGTGGCAATGCAGACAAACTAACAGGTCAGAGGGACAGCTTGGAAATACTGAACTGAGAAGATCTAAAGTTTAGATTACCAAAGTGGTCATTTTATTTGTGCTTAAGGTAAATTATTCATCATTTGGACAGGACTGATAATATCACTTAAATAACAAGTGGGCACAAAACAAATAGGGTAAATTTGGTCTATGTAATTCCATTAACATTGTTAGTTACTAAGATTAGAAGATTCAGATATAAATGTTTAAAAAAATTAACACACAACATTTAAAGACACTAAAATTAGTCACTTTGATTTTTACTATTGGTGCTTCATTCTCTGGAGTCATGCATATTGGTAGCCACTTTTTCCTTGAGGAATGAATAGAAAATATTACTGTTTATGATTTCATGTTATTTATACCAATTTTGTAAAGTTTAAAATATGTTTATAGTTATAACAGATGGAGATAGAACTTCTAGGTGATTTAAAAATATTAAACATCAGGAAATAAAAGGCAGCTAATATGTTTAAAACTTGAGATTTTCAGACAACAAATTTCAGTGTGTATATATATTGCCAATTATTTATTTATCAAAAGGGTCTAACTGGTAATGTTTCATGTCCAAATTTATAATCTTTAACTTGCAAGAAAGCCAAAAACAAAGTCTTAGTAAGAAAACAAAAAAATCAACCCTAAATTACACAAAAGCTTTGAATAAGATTTTTCTCTATACTTGCTACAGAGATGTTGCAACAACAAACAAAATTAAAAACAAACTCCTGGTGCCAACCTACAGGAATTGATTACTTAAATTACTGTTATTTTTGTGATTATGTGCAGAAGTGATTAACTTTTGCAACATGTCTCTATGTCCATTCCTTAGCACATCAACCTGGTAAGATTGCTTTGTCAGGGAAAAGAAATTTAAAGGGGTTTAATCATCTCAATGAGACTTATTTGCCTGGTGCACTGATTTTTCTCGGAAAGAAAGAATCTTCGGGAGCTTTATGAATGCATATCTGATTTCTTAAAGAATATTTTTTTAACCTGATCTACTATCTGCTTGAACTGCAGTACTGAGTTCTTGCATGAAAGGAACAAATACCTGAGTGGCCAGTTTGAATTGGCCACCCAGATGGTTAATATTGATAAACTTCCACACCACTTTTCTGATTTGGAGATAGGTTGGGGTTTTTTCCTGCTAAGGTACAAAATCTAGGATTTATAGCTGAAGTTTACTACATGCATTTCATTTTTCTTGATATATTGTACTTGTTTATGTCAGTTCATTTGTTTGTATTTCACTTTTATTTGTAGTTCCTTGCCACACTGTTTTTCTATCTATGCAGAAAACCTTTAAAGGAAATGTTGTTGACGTATATGTTTTGTTTTCTTTTTCTTTCAGCACTCATTTATTTGAGGGCTGCTTCAGATAAGCATTCCATGAACAAATATGCACAATAAATCTTTTGAGACGTATTACCAGGCCTCACAATTACTTACAGAAAGCACACAGATGCTCTAAGGAGTAGTTAATTTATGCAAATTAAAAAAAAAAAAGTCAACTATAATGCTGTGTAATTTAGAATATATTCCTTCTAGAAAATTCCAAGGCACTACATTAGTCACTTCAGAAACTCTGATATGGAAAATATATTTCTATTTAGCAGTATTTTATTAGACTACAGCAAGAACATAAAGAGAGAAGCTGGTTTATACACCCATGAATTTTAGGCACTGTAATCCCATTGTATGTGTACTTCTTTGAGTGTCACCATGGCTTCCCTGATCTTTCTGTTGTATATAGGTGTTGTAGATTTTGTGATTTTATTACAGACTGTACCTTAGCACGACACTTGAGGAAATATTTTAGCTTCTGTTGTGTTCTGTAGGGTTTTCTGGATAAAATATTTATGTGTTTTCTTATCACTGTAGGAACCGAACTTATTTCAAAAAGTTCTTCCAATCATGTTTCTAATACCCTTATCTCATGAAACTCCTGTACATTTGTGTTTCTTATTGTGGAATTGATATAGGTTATGGATTTCTAGAGTGTGTGTGTGTGTCTGTGTAAGGTTCTCATCACTGCAAAAACTGAGAAGGATAACAATCCAAGTTTCAAACTGATCCATCATGTTCCCTTCATATACAGGGGACTTGTAATACTCGTATTTCTCCTTTAATGCCCTAGTTAGAGAAAACTTCACCCTACCTGCAAGCTCCTCATTTGCAATTCATTCTCTGTCCAGGATTTTATTTTGATTTGGTTTGGTTTGGGCCTTTGTCTTTTGACACAATCTGAGTTTTCAGTCACAGTTTTCTGCCAGGCTTTCGATGGCATACCAATATGAAGTAAAGGTATCATTTTTTTCCCTATTAAAGGACAACATATCACTTACAAAGTAGTTTAATGATATGAGTATATAAATCCTTAATACTGTTTTCATGGGCTAAAATTCTTTCTGACCTTTTTGCCCCATAATTAATTCTGGTGTGTTACCACTATACTTATAGGTTTGGTCCAATGTGAGCTGTGCAAGACAGTAACTGGGTATTTGAGGGGTAAGAGTCTCATACAAGATATGTACATGCATGTAGTTTCTACAACAGGTGGAATGCCAGGCCAGGCATTAGTACACAGGTACCAGCAGAGACTGAGTGATAAGGTAAAGTCATTGAAGAGGGAAAGAAGTAAAACCAGCAGGGGGTTATTGGTTATTTTAAGGCTATTGATGGTGCAATTTTAGGTGCAAGAGCAAGATGTCAAGTGTAACAATGAAAAAAAAAATAAAGAGAGAGAACTATGGAGGGAGTCATAACCATCAGTGTTTGAGGACCATTTTCCTTGGGAGAGCAGCAAAAATTATGTTATGAGAGTTCTACTGCTGTTCTGGGGAAGAGGCAAGTGGGCTTTATATGTTTATTTGTCACGTGTCCCAAGAGCCTATCTTTTTAACTTTGGTAAGCTTAACAGGGGTTTTATACCAACATACAGATATATCTGACCTGTTAGTTTTTGTTATCTCTTTAAGAAGATATTACTGGCTCAATATGAGTAAGTAAGCTTCCTTGTGCTGCTCTTCATCTGTGAGACAAGAGTTGATTCTTTCTGAATGGTGCTTCTCCCACCATATGTTGGCCCTGGCAATGGCAGGTGGCAGGTCTTCTCTTTCCTCTGCATGGCAACCTAACATTCCTCGAATTCAGAGCTATATTTGACAGAGTACTAGTAGAGTGGTTTTCCAGCTTGCTATTTCTTGAGAAATAGGAATTTAGTCTCAGTCCATAAAATCATAGAATCAGTTAGGTTGGAGAAAATGTCCAGGGTCATGGATGCCAACTGTTAATACAGCACTGCTAAGTGCAACACTAAACCCCATTCTGTAAGCATCACATCCGCGTATCTTCTAAATACCTCCATGGATGGTGATTCCACCACTTTTTTGGGCAGGCTCTTCCAGTGCCTGACAACCCTTTTGGTGAAGACATTTTTCCAAATAACCAATCTAAACGTCCTCTGGCACAACTTGAGGCCATTTCCTCTTGTCTTACTGCATATTTCTTGGGAGAAGAGACTGATCCCATGTCTTACTACATCCTCCTTTCAGCTGTAGAGAGCGATAAGGTCCCCCCTGAGCCTCTTCTTCCTCTAGACCAAAACAACGTCGACTCCCTCAGCTGCTTCTCTTAGGACTTGGGCTCCAGACCCTTCACCAGCTCTCTTGCCCTTCTCTGGACTCACTCCAACACCTCAATGTCTTTCATGTAGAGAGGAGCCCAAAGCTGGACACAGGATTCAAGGTGAGGCCTCACCAGTGCTGAGTACAGAGGAGCAGTCGCTGCCCTGGTCCTGCTGGCCACACTGTTGCTGATACATACCAGGATGCCATTGGTCTTCTTGGTTGCCTGGACACACTGACAGCTCATGTTCAGCCAGCTGTTGAGCAACATTCCCAGGTCCTTTTCCACTGGGCAGCTGTCCATGCCCTCAGCCCATAGCGCTTCCTGGAGTTGTTGTGACTCAGGTGCAGGATCTGGCACTTTGCTTTTTTGAAGATTCACTCATACAGTTGGTCTCATCCCATCAATCAAGCATGTCCAGATCCTTCTGCAGAGCCTTCCTGCCTTCAAACAGATCAAACATTGCCTTTGATCTTGGTACCATCTGCAAAGCGACAGAGGGTACACTTGATCCCCTCACCCAGATAAAGATATGGGACAAAATTGACCCTAAGAATGAGCCCTGAGGAACACCACTTGTGACTGTCTATCAGCTGGATATAACTCCATACTCCACCTTTTTTTTTTTTTTTTTGCCAGTAATTCAGACGCGTGTTTTTACCAAAAAAAGACTGTGTCTCTCTAAGTCATGAGCAGACAGTTTTTCTAAGAGAATTCAATATTTATGCCAAAGAATGTTCCCAGTCAACAAAGCTGTAAATTTCCATCTGATTATATCAGATGGAGAATCAGCATGGTTGGGTTAAACCTGTCTATGGTTTTGCCTAGTGGCCAGTATATAAAAAGTGTTGTATCAGACTTGATAGATCAGATGAGTTCAACTGGACTCAAGAGAGGAGAGGCTGTTCTTGGACGCTTCCCAGGCACTGCCTTCCCAAAAGATGTCAGGTTTTTACAGGGTAGATGTCTGGAATACAATAGGATGTCTTCATACAAGGTTAGATGTGTGTTTAACTAGGGTAAAATCAAGTCAATAGTATGATGCAGGCAAATCAAGGATTTGTAATAAGACGTGATCTGCAGGAAAAGCGGAATCCATACAGAAATAGCCAAATAATTTTGATTAATAAATCTATTACCTGAGATTTTTGTATAGCAGAAGGGATGAAATGTATTGAATGGATTTTTGTAAATTTAAACATATCTTACATGAACATAGCAAAGCTTTTTATGGAGATGAATAATTTTCAACTTTTTTTTTTATGCTAAAACACCCAAGAAAGCGTACTCAAATCCAGAGTTAGATCTTTTATGTTGCTAAGTTCCTCTCCTCAATTCAATAAGAGGCTTCAGTTGTATCAATGCCACATGAGTCTCAGTGCATTTTGACAGAATAATGATTGATATATGTCTTTACCATTATTTCCTAATTCCAGATATATGTGTCATACTACAAATTTTATTTCAGTTTTAATTAACCACACATTTTGCACAATTCCCTGGTTAAGGATTTACACCATCAGAATGGAACTCTTATTTGATTTGGTTTTTAAATTATGTTCCAGTACAGTGCTTCATAAAGAGAGTATGGTGTTATGCAGATAAAATCATTAATATAGGTCTAATTGTTTTTGCATATGTCTTTTTACTCTAAAATTGGTCAGCTATATTAAAGATATATAAATAAATGCTACTTCTTTCTATCTCACATTTTCCAGACAATTATATTTCAGTACTGAGTATAAATTCACATAGGAATCAACAGACTTGGAATTCATAAAACTGACAAACCACTGGGCAAAATTACAATACTACAAAGAATAAATTTTTTGCCTTTCAATTATTACATGTTCTTGTTATGAATGTGTGTGTGAGAACAACTTAACAAGAATCCCATTCAAAGCCTGTTGTGGAAACCAAATACCATCAGAGAGTGGTCTTTACCATTGTTGTGGCCTTTTGGAAGATACTAGGTCCAGCTCACCCTGTATAGATGAAGAGAACGTTTAGGAGTCATCCTCATGCTCCAGTTGCTCAGTATTTTAGCACAGCTCATAGCCTGATGAGCATAGTAAAGCAAATTGATCCAGTTCCTCATCTGTGGATAAGAATCATCCCTGTGTGAGAGTCCCACAGAAAGCTGCTAGCTACAGATAGAACGAACCTATGCATCTAAATTAGATAATTGTGTGGGTTTACTTAATGAAAAACTTGTGGTTGTCTATTCCAAAATACAATGTCTGTGTTCAGACTTGTTTGGTTCTTCTTCACTTTTGTCTCTGTTCCTAAATGCATTTACATAGCCCTGTAGACTGCAATAAGCTTTTTTTAATCTATAGGTAGCTCGTTCATTTCTTTTTCTCCAGTTAGCATCAGGTAGAGGTGCTTTTAAGTAATTTTTTTAACCACTTAGCTTCTCCTTTATTCAAAAATGAAGGAGCTGTTCTCTGATGGTGTCATTATTATATCAGTAGTAAATTCCTTAGATAGCCTAATCTTGTGGTATCTGACAGTATTTTCTTTAACAATCACAAGACTCAATGCCATATTCCAAGTTGTCTATAATAGCCTCTCATTAGATTCTATTATCTGTCATCACTACGGATGTGACTATGATTATTCTATAAGATTATCTTGTTACTGAGACATTTTACTCCTTTGGGCATCATTTTTTTTGTGATGCAATATTTGTTCTCATTGCCGAAAAAAAAAAGTGGATTTCTTTCAGGTTTTCATACATAATGCTGTATTTTTAATGTGTGTCCTCCTATAGACTTCTGTAAGATTACTTTGTGAGTAAGGGTTGTAAGATTAGTTCTTATATCACATATATGTGTTATATATTTATGAATTTCTCAGAACTGTGTCTACACTTCTTTAATCCTGTTTCCTTCCATTCTGTTGCTCTAATGATTATAATGATAACACACTTGTTTTCCATATTTCTGTGTGATTCAGTATTTAAGTGTGCAGGCTTACACAAAATAGAAAAAAGTAGTGTGTTTTTATAGTACTGCTGAAAGAATGATACGTAACTGCAAAAAGCTTCTGTTCTGAGACAGCCTGAAGGATGTAAAAAGGGGGATAATTTCAGTAAATATGAAAGGATTCATTATGAATGAGTTTAAGAGTAGAAAAAAATTAAAAGAGCTTGCACAGTAAAATATTTCAAATAATTAAACTAAAACTGGAGATAAACATCCTATTACCTAGATTAATTAGTCCTCAGAAAAATTTGAATCTTAATGAACAATTGAAAATGGTTTCATTCTTACATTTAAATAGGTAGTTAGGGATTGATTCTTATTGTCGCAAAGGGACGCTTTATCTTGGGCAGACACCTGACATTTTTTAAAACCTCTGTCAATTAGTTTGGAGAAAAAAAGGGAGGATTGCTCACTTTTTAGCTGCTAGAGTATTCGTTTTTATTTTAAAAATAATGGGACAAGAAAGCAGAAAGGTCAGGCACTGATGCTTTTGGAAGTGCAATACGAACATGGGGCATGGTAGAATCAAACTCCAGTGTATAATACAGGCAGCAAAATTCCCACCACACCTTTCCCTGTTTGAAGAGTTTTAGGCCAGGTGCGGCTTAGATACAGTAATTATTTTTCTGAATTTGTAACTTTCTTAAAAGCTCAGGCTTGTTGACTTCTCATGGCTTGGTCAAATGAAACCACTTTCTTCCTCTTTCTTCCTTCTTTCCTAGAAGGATTCGTATGTGGTCCATCTTGCTGGTGGTTTCTATCTCTAAGAGGGGAACAGAAGCCTACATGGCTAAGCTGTGAGATCACCACCTAGAGAAGATCTAACTTTTTATCCTTATGCTTTAGAAATATTTTGTCTTCCATGCTGGATTTGGCTTCACCAGCTTTAAAGCTTCTTTGATTTCAAGAAGCGCTCAGACACTCAACAACAGTACCTTTGTGGAAACTTTCAAGCCAAAGCTATTGCTCTGTACTGGCTAGGAGAGCAGCTTGTCTTTGCAAGAAGATTGCAATTTATTTTGATCCCTGAGCTGATGTAGAAAAAGGTGTCTAGGTAGCAATCAAGACGTAAAACCCCAAAAACTGGGGGGACTGAATGTAAGTGAAAGGTCTTGATGAGCAATGGGATGGAGAGGGATTGCTCTGAGGAAGAGTGGTCTGGGGGCTGTTCAAGCAGCCTGATGTGTCTTGAAGTGAACATCATTCAGATGTCTTGTGGAGAGAATGCCCTTTTGATTTTCTGTTGGGAAAATTAGCACTTCTATAGAACTACTCTTTCCCAAAGCACTTTCCCAAAGATTTTGCAGACATCAATGTTCATCTGCCTACTTCCCTTGTTGATAGACAGATGTTTTTCCATTTCGTAACAAAAAAAGCTGTAACAGGAGGTGCAGGTAGTGACTGCAGGTAGCAAACGTGCAGCTATGAATGAGACAGACAGAGCTGTCCTTAAAATAAACAAATAAACTGCTGAGTTGTAAGCTTAACTCAGAGTGCGTCTGCTGATTAACTGAGCAATGAATAACCATTAAATCCAGGGGGGTTGCAGTCTTATATATGTGCTGTTCTGCTCTTTACTTATCAGCTATAGCTATCTGCTATTCACTTTCCACTTACATTCATTTACTGTGTTTTAACTGGACTAATTAATCCCATTTAAGAAATACTTACATAATACTTGAAAAGGTAGAACTGGAGAAAATGTTGAACAGTGGAAGTTTAGAGGTTTCAAACCAGCTATGTAACCTGTCCAGAACAGAAATATAAACTTTTGATCAAGTGTATCTGTGAAAGGATCTTTTGACATCAATATGTGTAGGCAAAAAAAATGGCAGGTATGAATAATTTCTAAACAGTATTATAAGCCTCATCCTAATGTAATTTAACTTCAAAGAAATTTTTGAGGTAGCTGATGTAAATACAATTCTGGGTCAAATAAATTTATAATATAACTTTGCATAAGTGTTTTCTTTGATTTCAGAGTTACACTGGGGATAACTATGGCCCCACAATGCAAAATCAAATCCATATTGTGACAATCAGCCTACTGTCTGATGGAAGAAACAAATCTTTCTAGAAAGTGCATGGGATATATGTATTTTGTATAGTCTCTTGAATGTCTATGTGTGTATAGATTTATGTACACTTCTGTGAGTGATATCTTTTCCACAGTTAAAAATTCTCTGCTTTCATATTTAGGGTACTAATCCTGATAACTAAATATCTGTTCAAAATGGGAAGATGAGCAATAGTACGTGCTTTCACCTTTTCATAGTTTGAAATCCAGAAAAAAAAAAAGGGTTTTGAACACTTTTAGTGTTTAGGTATTCACTACCTGTGCTGCCAAGGTTTATTGAAAGCAGCTGGATGCCTGCCTCTGTCCTCCCCCTTTCTTGGAACCGCTGCCAGAACAGGTAGTCAGAAATGGAAAGTAGGGCATCTGTGCTCTCTCTCTCTCTCTCTCTCTCAGGAAAACATCTGTGGCTTCCATAGGAAGCACTCATTTTTTCCCATCAGCAAAGACTCTGGATACCCTTGGGTCCAGTTTTGGCACAGCAAGCCAAGTAGGATGCAGTTTATGGCTTAAAACTTATGAGAGAAATCATTCAGGCAGTCCCATCCCTGGCAGAACACTGAGAGAAATTCCCCAGGCTGCAAGCCACATGTGGGTCTCTGACCTTCTGTTAGCTCACCATGGGAGAGGTTAACAATTGTTGAGACTTCAGTCCTCCCTTTGACATACAAATACAACAATACCAGAAAGCCTTTCCAAGACGAGCATATTCAGGGCACAACATGTTTTTTAATGCAGGGTACAGCGTACGGGGGAGAAACCCCAAAACAAAAATCTGGTCCAAAAACTTAAAATTAGAAAAGTATATGTTGCTATAAAGCTGAAGCCTGGAGTAGTATTTTTTCCAACATTCTGCCGTTGTTCGTATTACTGTGATTTGTGAGTTTTTAAAACCAATATAATCATGAGACAGAGACAAATTCTCACACCATTTTTAGCTCTTCATGTGGTCAGTGCCATGATTTATGGAACTAAGATTGCTCAATAGCTAGAATGACATAAGAAATGCATGCAATTATCTGATTTTTAAGGATGTCTGTTGTATTTATCCAAGTACATTGTTGTTGAGATTAACAAAACCAAAAAAGGATTAATAATTATTGATATGAGGGTTGTCAGAAAAAAAAAAAACACAGAAGGCCAAATCCCTGTCTTTTTGAAATGTCTTTGTCTTCTCAGAAATTACTGTAGTAAATGAAACTGTCATGGATTTTAGTAATGCAGAGATTGGAAAATAACTCTTTTTGGGAGAAACAGAGTCATTGGTTTTTTTGCAGCTAAGAAACTACAAAGACTGAATGTCTTTCTCTGTGCTGCATAACCTATGGCAAAGTATGCAGATTGAATAGCCCAGCATTCCAGGCTTTTACCATAACTACTTGATTACTCTTTCAGTCTTAGAGGCAAATGATTTTTTACTGTGCAGTCCTGTGGCTTTACTGTAGAGTATGCTGAGTGTAAAACAGGAGTGAATTAGCTCATGCTTCTGCCATCCGCCTTTGCAGCTATTGTCTTAGGAGGCAATGCAAACTGATCTCTGAATGTAATAGTCTTGTGACTTCTCTGATGGGGAAGCAGGTTCAGCTACATTCAATGCCAGAAACTGGGGGGAGGAAGAAGCATCATACTTTTCATACTTTTGCTATGGTGACAACCACATCTGAGACTGAAATTGGTGAAGTCTTGCACAAGGTTAGTTATTGCAAAAAAATATTTGCTAAGTCATGGTTGCTTCCTGTGCTAAGCAGACATCTTTATTAACCACTGTTGGCAAAGTAGATCTAAGAAAAAATTATTTAGAGTTGGAGAGTGCTTTTGTATTCATTGTGAATAAACAGAAATACCAGACTGGCAGAGATCCTGCACTGGAGAAAGAGCAAGTATAGTGACATGATAAACACGTCTGTCTAACCATTTACAGACCAACTTCCATACCTAGTTGATTCCAATGCTTATACCATCCATAAACTGTCCATTAACTAATGAAAATTTTAGTTAGAAAAGTCTTGGGTTTTGTTTCCATTACCCTGAGCACTAGCTTATCATCTTTTCTTTTTGTACAAGTCTTCTACATGTCTAAAGATTGATCTTACTCCCCTGCTGAGTATTTTTGTTTGTTTTCTCAAGAACACACAGCAGAATTGCTTCAACCTTTCCTACACATCCATCTTTCTAAACCTTTCTATAATTCTTGTAGTCCAGTTCATTACTATATCCAGCTTATCTAAGTTTTCCTTAAAGACTTTGCCACCTTTCAGTAGGCTGGATCAATATATTAAGTGCTTCTTTTATATAATTCATATATAAAGCACAATATAACATAATAATAAATATATGTTATATAATAGTTATATCTAAATGCTTCAGTTAATATCTTTCACATTGATACTGACATATTTTTGTATCAGCAGTGTTAGTTTGAGACATGTTTTGTTTGTGAACTACTTTAACTCCAATTTTTTTCTGATGCATTCATCCTTAATGATTTTTCCTCACAGGGTATTTGTGTATTTGGTTTCTCTCTAGTATCTTCCATCTCTACTCAATTAAATGTTTTCTTAAGCATCTCTGGAGTTTTAAAAAACTATTATGAATCTCATATATTCTAGAAAAAGAGAGATATTTAGGTTTTTGTTTGTTTGTATTTATATTTTAGAAATGTTACAAGTGCCTGCTTTTTCATCAAAACTCTGATTTCTCTTTCATCTTGTGATATAATCTTTGATTCTTCCTTTCTGGGTGTTTCTTCTCCAACTCAGTTCTGTACCTTCCATACAGAAGTTTCATTTGGACCATAGTCCCCTAGTTTTCCTAGTAAAAAGTCACATAGATTACTTCCATCAAGTTTTTTTCTCTAACCTAATTAAAAAATACAACTATATTGGCTTGACATAATAAGTGGGAATATGAACGATTTCGTTCATTTGAATACATCTGTGGTTAATGTCAATAACAACTTCTTTTATATAATTGAAAGATGATGAGCTTTTGGAATAAATGAGAGTTTCTCCTGGCAAGAATAGAAGCAACAAACCACACCACAGGAAGAGTCTTGAGAGCAGGGAAGAGAAACACCAACAGCCAGGGCATCTACTTTTCTATGTAAAGGAATGGACAGAGGGCTGGATTGACCTCAGCATATTTTTCTTCTCCTTGAATTTAAAAACTTAAAACCAGCCACAGTTTACTGCCTTTGGCCTCAAAAGACGCCTGGCCAGCAGGATGGCTGTGTTCCATCTTTAACATGGATATGCATCTTCCTTCATGGCAAGTTTTTTTCTTTATGGTATCAATGAATATTGACCCATTTCCCTCATTCAAAAATTGGTTGATTTGGTTTGATTTTTTTTAATGCTGAGAACAGCCTTCTGTGTTCTCCATTTTTCAATTAAAGGATTAATTTCTCCTTATGACATGTTGGCTTTAAGAGCAATCTTCATCTAGAGTGACTTTTAGCCTTGATCTTCCCCTGTCTGTCTTGAATACTTCTCTGGTGTTTGTTCACTGTATTGGAAATCCCTTCTGCTTGTCATTCAATTGTTTTATCCCTCTCTGCACATTCTTAATCTCTTCATTCACGTTTGCCATTAGTCACAGCAGCCAGCTTTTCCCCATCACGTCTTTTCAACATCTGCAGCAAAGTTTTTCCCATCAGTGATCTAATGTCTGTGGGTTATACTTAAAGACTGGGATTACTTTTTTAATATTTTTCCCCACATACAATGGAAAAATTTCCATTTTGGAGCTCATAGCTAGTCAGCCTTCTCTCAAGAGGATATTTAGTATACCAGTGAGTGGAGATCACTTTGCAGCACCTTTGTCAGAGCTCTTCAGGCTGACAGAGCACTCTTGGTTCTCTTCACCACCTGCCAGGGTGGTTATGCACTACAGCTACACTCTGAAATGAAGCCATCCATATAGAAACAAAGAGTATTTTATGCCTGCTAATGATGGAGAGATTGGACACTGAGTTGCTTCCATATAGTATTGTATTAAACTGAAATAAAAATGAAAGGATTGAAGAAGTTGAAATATGTTTGTGGATGCCTCTTTAGAAAATATTACAGCCAGGTACTATTATGTCCAAATTCTGAAATGTTATTTTCAGCAATTTTTCTTCCATGTTCAAACTGGTTTTTTTTCCCTGTAGCTGTAATTTTCCTGTATTTTCAAGCAAGGATGAAGGCATAAAAGAGAACTCCCTTCTGCATTGCTCCTTTAAATTAATTTGTTCCATCTTTTAAGTAAAGCTTTCTTCAAAGCAGGATTAAGCAGTATGTACCTAAACATTTCTTACAGCTGTGGCCATAGAAAAAACATACCCTTACTCATATATGTTCTAAGTGAGCCTTTCTCACTTAGAATACTGAATTTAAAAACATTCAATTCTTTAAGCCTCAGACAACAGTATAAATTTGATAAAATATAAGATCTGTGCAGTAATCTATCAGTAAAATTAAAATGAGCTTCATTTTTTTAATAAGGAAGATTAAACTGTTCTTTACATATAAATTAAATAATATCTTGTGAAGTGAAAATGCTTCTTTGTAGATGTCTGTTTAACCCTCCAAGTTGTGTTTGAGCTAGAATTGATGCAGTGGGGTGTATGCAATTATGCTACAGCTGCTGACAGGTGTAAAAGTAAATGAGACGTTTCATCTCAATGGATAAAATTCCTGTTTAAATTTTTAAGATAATAAACTCAACAACTTTAGTCAAACTGAGACACAGCTATCTCAAATATTTCATTTCTGCAATGAATGATTCTTAATAGCTCTCTCAATCTCATTTGGCCTGTTAGCCTGCAGCAGATTAAACTGGTATGTTTACTGGCTGACTAAGTTTTTCATTTTGTTTTACCATCAGTTTTGTTAACTTTTCTGAAAGCCTTATTTTTAATTGTTGATTTATCATATCATAATTGAGAAAATTTCCATGGCTCTTGTTTCTCAAATTTGGAGTTAAATTGAGGCTGAAAGAATTCGTAACATTTAAGATACAAAAGGTGACATTCAGAATTAAGATCTTCTGAAACTGTTGATCTTTGAACTTGTTTTTCAGAATTGTTTTGTCAGAAATAAAACTAAAGCAGTATGAAAGAAATGCTAAAATATTGTTGTGCTCTAGAATTGCATATTGTAAATTCTAAATTTTGTTCACAGGTTTTATGAAATTTTTAAGCTCAGATGATGATAGATATATTCTAAACACTAATTCATTTTTTTAAAATTAATTGCAGAACTATGAAACAGGCTTGGTTCTGAAGTTATTTTTAAATGTTTTTAAATGATAAAAAGGATTTTTCTCTTTAACATAGTTTTGCTTGAGGTCAATTTGAAATAGATAAACATTTTAGGATGATCTAGAAATTTATAAATGGAATTAGGTAACACTGGAAAGTATTCTCAGATGTTTCAGTAAAACAGTATAAGACAAATTTTATACTGAAGAGATACAGGGTTTATATATATACATGTTAATGAATATGATGTTGATACTGACTCCAACTTGCATTAGCTCATAACAAGGTGAAGTTTGAATAATTATTAACATATTTAGGAATTCCTATTCATATGACTGACAGGAAAGCTTCTCACTTAGGTAACTATTTTTGTCTTTTGGGGAATGAGGTAAAATCTTCCTAATCCTAGTGATTAAGTTGTGAATGATTCTTTGACTCAAGGGAAGAAGGTATTTCGTAGGTAACAGTTCAATAGGATACATTTATCTACACTAGTGATTTGAGAGGCAGTGGACTGGCTTCTCCCAGGTGAAGGACGTGATGCCAGATAACATGCTGCTTGCACATAAGCCATTTTAGGTCTAAATATAACTGCAATAGCACTGCCTGTGTAAAAATCCCCACGTATTTAACTGAGGAATGTGACTTACTAGCTTGTGTGCAGTGCCAGGAAAGACAGAGTCAAGCTGGTGCTGTGCTGAGATTTAGCAGCTTATGTGCTTGCTAGCTCAGGCATCTCTGCAGTGCACTTGATTTCGTACTGGGGATGTGTCCAGCTGTGAAAGCAACTGAGAAATAGATATTCTTTCTCCAGATCTTTCTTTGTCTTTCCTGGGTAGGTAATATAAGCCTTTTAAGGTATTTGGGCTTTTGCAGCCTATGTTTTCATGCATTATCTAGCTTTAGAGTCTCAGACCATATTTTAATAAAAGAAGGAATGTTTAAAACATTTAACAGAATAAAAAGGAGGTGTATATATCTCTTCCCAATTGTTTTCTCATTATTTGTTAATAGTGAAGTATAAAACCAAAGATATATCATAAAAAAAGAAACCACTGTGAGTGAACTATCAATATGCTTTGAGGGTGTTGAAGATACTTGGCTAAATTCTCTCTGTGCGAACAGAGTCTTAATCATAGAGTCATAGAGTAGTTAGGCTTGGAAGGGACCTCCAGAGATAGTCTGGTTCCACCTTCCCTGCAGCGAGCAGAGACATCAGATAAGCACCTTGTTCTAGGGTCAGGGGCGTGGCTGGATCTGTGAGACCTGCTGCACCAGTAGTCTGAAGGTCTGTCATAAATTCTTATGGAGAATTTCCAAACATCTGCTACTTTTACAGAAATCTTGAATAAAAGCTGCGAAGCCACTATTACTGTAGCTGTCCCTGTTCCCTTGTATCCACAGTTCCTTCACCAAAAAAGAGAAAAATTGCCTTCTTCTGCATATGTTTCCAAGTATAAGGGAGTCATCACACAGAGGAGGAACCTTCCTGTTTCCTAGCTTCTCTTTCCATCTATTATTATTGCAACTTTTTGTAGAGTGCAATCTTGGTCTGTGCACTGTACAAGTTTAGTGATTTCTGGATTTGCTGCTAATGTTATGGCATTTCTCTCTTAGCCTCAGACTGCTTGTCTCCAAACATTGTACTGAGAATGAAGATCCATGCATTTGTTATCCAAATCCTGACTTCCAGAAATAGTAATCCTCTTCCCCCATATACGAGACATAAATTTTCTATCTCCTCTGTCTATTTCAGCACCTGTAACAGTCATCTGCAGAGAAATGGGGGGAAAAAAAGGTATTGGTGAAAAATGCATCATTTGGGTACTTGTGAAATCTGGAGAAGTTTGTTCAATCATTTTGTTATTAATATTAGCACGTTTTCAGCCTTTGTATCAGTTTATGATCTCCATCTTTAGTTGGAAAGGACAGTGACATTACCCAGACACAGCCTTCTCAGACAAAGTCTAAAAATTACACTATCATTACTATTGATGGTATGAAGTTATGTCTCGTACCTGTGAAGAAGCCATGTCCAAATTTGTATATAAAGAACATTAAAAAAGCCTTAATCATATTTGGGTTGTAGTATCAGTTAAACTACTCTAGCATCACATTGACAATGCTCAGCATCACATTGAGAGGAGAGGACCAATTGTTTATCATATTTGCCAGCACCAGGTCCACTTTATGACGTGAACAGCAAACTTAGTGAAGTATATGGATATGCTGATCTTCCTGTTCCCTGTAAGAATACATTATCCAGCACAGAGGTGTCCAGAGAATTCAATATAATAAGCATGCCCATTCATATGATGTTGTACCCCAGAAGTTGTGAATAACAGTTGCAGATTGTCTCTGCAGCAAAACTTGGAGTGAACATGTCTGGGCAGAATCTGAGAAATGTCAGAGAATCATTGAACAATTTAGGTTAGAAAGGATCTGAGGTGGTGTGGTTTGAGATGGTCCCCCTCCTTAAAGCAGAACTATCTTTGGGCATTTGTCTACATTTTTAGACCAATGTCTAAAGCCTTCTAATTCTATCCAGACAAAATCTACAGGAGAAAAGAAAGACATCATGTCTAGGCATCTCAGATATACAAAGACATTACAAAAGAGAAAATGGCAGAAAACAACATTAGTGTTTAGCAACAAAGCTAATTATGCAGAAGTGGGTGCCTGAATTTAGCTAATGATTTTAAAGTACTTTACAGCCTAATAAACTTCGATTGCTCCAGTGGGAATTTCCTGTGAAGAGCAGACTCAGTCCTGCAGTCAATCCATTAGTTAAGCCATCTTTGTTCTTGTGAATAATGTTATTTGCATTTCTGCAATTCAGCGAGACAATATGGGCTGTATGGAAATAGACTATATGAAAGGAGGTAATGTAAATATTTGTACTCTTCCAGCAGTCTAAAGTACAGCCTATAATTAATCTGTAGTTACTTGAACAGGTAAATGTAACAAGTGTTTATATTAAGGTGGCAAAAAGTTTGCATTTAACTTGGCTAAATATAGGGTTGTGAGAAATCCTGCTTTTAGACTTCCATATATGACTACTGTCCACAGGAATTTTTCATTTTAAGACAGAAGTTAAACTATTGTTCTTATGTCATGTTTTTGGTGGGGGAACTTTGTTCAGTGTAAAAAAAGAAAAAGGTATAATACTAAACTCTCTTTTTATTTCACAACCAGCTGAATTATGAAACCAATATGTGAATATTTTTATCAAAGGATGGATATTAGTGGGTTTGGACAATATAAGAAGGAATGAGAATTTCTGTGAAAATAATTTAGAAAGTGAAATAACCCAAAGCCAAAGAACCAAGAAAAAACCCTAACCCTTTAGCATGAGAGAGTGTTGAGTAGGAAATACAAAATATCTACACATAAGATTCAGGAATTATGTTTTCCCAAGGGCATTAGAAAAATACTGGTCAACTATAGTTCAGCTTGCCTGGTGGAATGTTCTTTTGCTGCTTCCTGCTGCCCACACTATTGTCTGCTCAGAGTTCTGGCACGTATCGTCTCAGCTTTCCATTCCTGACATCACCTGATTGCAGCATTCATTCAAGTGGGTCAAGCCTTGTAACTCCAAAATATGTAGCAGCAATCAAAAGAAACTAAACTCCAACCTACACAGCAAGTTTCTGCTTGGTAGCCCCATACAGCTGGCTCTGTTCAGGGCAGGTCAGCATTACAGCAGTAGAGACAGCCAGAATTGCTTTCATGCAAGCGAGGATGTGGCCCCTTAATTTTTTATCCTGATGTTTGGGTTTTTCTTAGCCCCTCCACCTCCCAGAACCTTGCGGCATTATTGTTTCCTGAATGCGTTATTTCCATCAAGTACTGGCAGTCCTGACATTGATAGGCAGTGAATCAATACTTTTATAGAATTGTGAAGCCAAACTAGTTTTGCAGATCCACAGTATGCAGTGTGTGATTTTCCATTCTGGATATAATAACTGCAATTTGAAATACTCCCCCACAAGGATTGATTGCATGCTTTAGGAAATTCACAGTAAAAAATTTAATTAAGAAAGAAGAAACTGCATCACTTCATTTAAAAAAGGGAAATTCACCCAAGATATTTTGTTCATTTTCAGACTATAATAGCAATAACCATCTTTAGCTGAGGACATTTCCTGGGGCTTAATGGCCCATGGCTGTGCTTCTTCAGGTGATCATCATCATCTCCCAACAGTCATTAATCCCCTACGAATGCCCTGCACCTCAGTCATTAAATGTGCTTAAATGTGCCTCTCTGAAAATGAAATAGTTCTATATTTAATGCATCTTCCAGGAATAGGAGTGATCTTTCTGAGGTGAGGAATGAAAGAAGTTTATTAATGTGTCAAAGAAGTACTAATTATGACAAGTGGATAAGTTCTGTTTCTGGAGATAGCATGACAAAGAATTTTTCCACAGTGAGAGCATGTTGTATATAAGTCATCATTTTATGTACATCACGATTTACACTCATCTCAGTTGCATAACAGCCAGATCAGAAATACAGATAATTGTTTGTAGTTAGATTTTTTCTGCAGAGCATCTCAGCACAGAAAAATCTCACAAAACATGTAGTGTGTGAATGCAGTACTGCTTAAAAAGACTTTCCATAGCTGTAAAAATAGAGCTATACAGCTTTACAAGGTGTTTCTGATAATGCAAGAAAATAAAAAGAAGTTAAATCTTTCATACCTGAAGTCTGAAACTCTTAAAAAAATCTTTTGGTGAGCACTTTGAGTCTTTCCTACAAATAGGAGCACAAGTACAGCACCAACAGCATCATCAGAGTAGACAGCCTACCCCTGTTCAAGTAGAATTAAAGCCTTCAATGAAAATAATTGAAATTCATAAAAATTGAATGAGAATTTAGGGATTTTAATTTAATTGTATTTGAATTTTACTTACTCCTATGTTGTGCTATTTTCATCTTGTGCTACTAAGCACAAGATGCATAGTGTACATGCATAGTGTATACCTAACATATACACTGCATGAAGCCTGTACCTGTCCCAAAAAGATTCTGAGAGGGATCAGAGCAGACGCTGCCTTCACTGAGTGAAAAATTAGTACCTTTTGGATATTATTGTAATTTATTATTTATGTTGGACATTCTGATCCCATGTGCTTCAGTGAGTGACTGTGTAGATAAAGACAGAAGTAGACCTTTGGGCCATGCATTATTAAATGCTAAATGTTAAATTATGTTAATGTTAAAATTAGAGCTCTCCTATTCAGCACCTTTAGATTACAGATTGACCTGAAAAAAGAATTATTACAACTTGCCTCAAAAGTTTGTCAAAATTTTCTATTTCTTCTAACAAGCAAAAAACGACATTATTAAAATACCTTTCAGTATAAAGAAATTTTGTTTTACTCACAGAAAAAAAATTCACTTACTTCAGTAACCAGTAACAACTGCCTTAATTTTGCAGTTTTCCAAGTTAGAGAATTTTTTCTGTGTGAAAGACAAAGGTTTCTTTCAGAAAATTTTAAATGTAAAATATCACATGTGCACATGTGCATACACATTTTATCTTGCTCTATTGTGGGTTCTAGAAAGAACTATTACCTAATTTAGACTTTACTCTGAAATCTTTTCTACTCATCATAATGCAGTTTTCAGCAAATAAACTTTTGAAAAAAAAAATTATTAGATCTCTCAATAAATTCACCAAATTAAAAAAAAAAAGTTGCAAAGAACTAAGGACAAGATAAACAGTATTGCACTTTGAAGGTTTTTTCGATCTACCTTATATCTCATCCTAAACAGCGGGTTGGGGAATAAGTACTTATGCATTGTATTGCAGTTAGAACACTTCTTTTGCTATAGATCCTGTTTAAGGTTATTCTTACCCTGTCATGCAACTTACAGTTGCATTCTTCAGCATTCTTCAGATCAGTTGCCAAAATTCAACAGGAATGTTCACGATAAAGAGTACTAGAAAAAAGAAATCATATTTTTCTAAAGTGAATTTACCAGTATGCCTAGAATTCTTGGGGTTTTTTTCTCAAGATCTCTCTTTTCACCCATTCATTATGTTTGCAGATCAAAAGAACTAAAAAAAACAAAAACAAACCAACCTCATATAATGTTTCTCATTCTCATTGTAAATTTTGTGTTGTAGGTCTTGTTTTCCCTCTGTGCTGCATTCTGGGGAATCCAAATTATGAAGCGGATCACTGCATTCAAAGATAAACACCACTGAAAGAGCAGATCTAACATCACCTTAAATACGGAAACAGCACTTTAGAATAACCTTCTAAGTTCCTTGGAATTAATCAACCATAAATCATGCTGAATTGCAATCAGTTCACTTATGATACGAGAGATTTGTAATTTTTGTTTGATGGTTTGAGAGATTCCTAAGGGAGTATATCCTTTTTTTTTTGCTTTTTAAAAAAATATTTAATTTCTTCCCAATTTAAATCAAGTGTTCATTCACAGCATAGATTTTTACATTCATAGCATTACAAATTCTTAGAAACTGTGTAAAACTAATTTCATTTTTGCAATGATTTTGTTAGTAATAATATGTGAAAAGTGTTTTCCACAAGAGGAATAATTAAAATTATATCTGATGTAACCTGATATAAAGTGATTGACTGTCTTCTTATTGAGGCTAAGCATAAACATATGTGAATGTCATTTTTTCTGTAATGATTGAATTACACCAGAATCTCCATGTCATGCCCAATTCAGTGTTCATAACATACAGCTACATGAGGATGAGTAGTTGAGGCAAGAAAATGATTAAAAACAACATGATAAAATAACTCAGCCTAGTATGAGTTGAAACATCTTCAGTAAAATTGGCTGATGTATGCGTTGCATAATGCAGGCATGCAGTTTAGGCTGTTATTTACGGAATACACCTGCATTGCCAACTTTCGATAGTGATCAAACCAGGATTTACACGTGGGTATCCCAGTGACACTCAAGTGACAAAATATTTGCAAGGCCGAGCCCTTTATTTCTGGTAATTTCCTGCTGGGTGATGTCAGGGGAGATGCACGTCTTGTCTTTCAGAAGCTGTTGGAAAGATGGTGTGTACTAGGATAGGCAAATTAAATACAAATGGTAGAGGGAGTCTCCAAACAGCAGGACTGGCAAAAATACTGGATCTAGGTTGTTTTTCTTTCCTCACACTCATCCAACTTTTCTTTTGGCTCCAAGCCTTTTAGAAGTGATTAAAGTCAAGTAGCTAAAAAATGGAGTCTGTCTTAGATGCTTCAAACTAGTAATAATACCTGGATTTAAAAATTAGTTTGTGTTCTGGTTTTTTACCCATTTCATTTTCCTTTAAGATGTTAATGAGAGTCTAACAAACATCTCAGATTTAGATAGCCTACTTTTAATTAATCCATATTTTCAGTCTCTAGCTGTAACAGATGCCACTGACTATGGAACGGGATGTTTCCAATAAATTTTCAGAAACACAGTAATGTTATTTATATAAAATTGTTGCAATGTCTAGTGGTAGTATCATCTTAATTGTAAAATAGAATTATGTAAATTCTTGGATTGCAAGGAACCTTAATGATAGATTATTTAATATATCATTTTAAAAATAACAGAATCTGATTCCAGAAGTACAGACTTCTTATGTGCCCCTGTGAGTTAGTTCACCTGTATTTTCCAAATTGGTAATGGTGACATGGTCAGTTTAATATGACATAATGAAGAATCATATTGAAAGTCAGTTTCCCTATCAAAATACATCTCCCCATATACATACAGGAACAGGACAAAAATTTAACATTTTCTGCATTTGAAAACTGGCAGTTTTGGAGGGGCAACAATGAAGATTAAGTGAAATTAAATGAATTTTAAAACTGTCCTAATGAATGTCATATGTTTACAAGAGGAAATGAATGTGATTTCAAGGGCAAGTATAAAATATGTCTGATGAGGACAACCTAGTCTTTAAAGCAGAGGCCGAATAAATATCTGCTTTTCCAAAGGTTTTTAGATTTTCTGCTTCCAGGGACTTGCCATTGTGTGTATGTTGTTTGAAAGCAAGGTGCAGGAGAGGAACAACATTCTACCATTGCATACTGATCAGTAGGGTCTGAGAACAGCTCCTTTGACTGAAGGCTTGAACAGACTCATGGTGGTGTCCCAGACTCATGTGCTTTATAATAGCATCACCTGGGTATGTACAAGCAATCCTTTGGCTACAAAACTGAAAGCTAGGATTTGGCATTCTTGGAGAAGAGAGTTTCAGGGACAAGCTCTTAGAAACACCTTTGCACCATTCTTTCAGCAGCTACGTGGTAAGTAACTATATCCCTTTCAATTTGCTTGTCACAAATTTTTTAAAATATAAATAATTTCATATTTTTGGCACCCAACACCACTACTGGATCTAGTTTATGCTGTCTTTATATCCACTGCAAAGAGTGAAATAATCATACCAAAGCTGTCTGGGTGGGAGTGAGCAGGAAACTTTGGAGACTAGTTGGCCACCAAATTGAATTATGTGCAGTTAATATATATCATGCAGGTAACTCAATTTAATGCAAACTGCAAGTAATGGTCATTGCTAGCATGATATTTTGATAAGCCAGCCTTCTCCCCTCACTTTTTAAATATTCCATTACTTACTTCTTTAGAATTTGACCATGTTGTGTGGTTTGAACAATCGTATGGGATCAAGTGAAATAAGGTGAATTGTGTGAGGACGGTAGTGAACCAAATATTGATGCAGAACAAATAGATATTATGTGAGCAGCTATCTTTCTTTTGGTAAGCCACTCTTTTAAGTCTCTAGAACGAAGAATGTTCTAGAGACTAACAGCCTAGCATCACATGTCCAAGTGTGAAACTTTGTAAATAACATTTGTAATTTGCACTATTGCGTAAGACTTCCTTTTGGTATTTTTGTTATTAAACTCCCCAGTGATACACCTTAGGAGAAAAATGTGGATAAACAGAACTTTTTTTTCATCAAGACTATTAAAAAGCGACTCCCCTGCTCCTACCAGCTGTTGTAATGTCACATCCCTACACATGGCCTTTCCTGGACCGTGTACACAGCAATATCAAGTTACTGAAAAGCCAGAAGTAAGCAGCTGAATCCTGTGTCACTTGAGACCTGACCCTGCACCATTCAAGTCACCAAAAAGCTTCCTGACCTCAGGATCAGGGCAGAGCATTCCCTGTATGAAAACAAAAATGATGCAATATTTACTGCCACTCAAGCTTTGGTGAGGTGCATTGATTAAAAGTAACAGAGTTGCACAATTGCTTATTCCTGAGAGTGGCTAACATTGTATCCTTTCTGGTATAATAAAATCAAAGTACTTTGTTGGATAAATGCTGACAGTTAAAGCTGTAACCTATACTTACCAGATATAAAGGACTCAGGGCACTTTCTCTTGTCTTTGTTGTCTTCAGTTTTCTCTCAGATTTGTGGGATTAAGGACATCATTACTTAAACTGTTACCTAAAGGAAGTAGTTGATCAGATATTTTAAAGCTTTTTACAGCCAAATGTCTGTGAGTTTTCAGGAATTTATGCAGTATGATAAGAAGCTACTAAACTGCATGGCACTAAAGGTAAGAATTGTTTAGATTTTTTCTTATTTTTCTTATTTTTTCTTATTTGCTCTTTGATTTGTGACAAAAAAGCCAAGACTTACAATGCAGTTCATCAAGCAACTCTCAGAGAATACTCAAAGCATAGCCTATTATGTAAACTGTGTTGCCCTTAGTTGAAGTTTTTCTTAAAACTCAGGCTCCTGAAATTGTGTGAATAAGGAAGTATTTTTGCCTGCTGAAAACAAGACCTATAGAAAGTTCAAAATCTAAAAGGCAAACAAGATTTTAATGGGTAATATTTTAAAGCATTTTCCCTTTTAAAACACCCTAGCGATTATATGAGGCTTGACTCACGGTTTGTAAGCACTTGGGATTGCTAATGCTGAATGGGAAAAAACTATTCTTGGTCTACCCTTTTTCCATAAAACCTCTGTTTCCAGCACAGGCATGCACAGTGCCTATGAGGCAGAATTTTGCTGGGTTTCCTGGTTCCCTGCTGGTGCGTGACCAGCAATTCAGTTTGGAATTCAAACAAAGCAATCCACAGGCCGGCTCTCTGAGGGGCCCTGACCCTCAGTAACTCTCAGCACACGCAGATCTCACCCTGCTGCCCTGTTGCCTTCCAGCCCCAGCAGATAGGGCAAAGCAAACAAGAGACGTATTGTGGACTTCAGGATTTTCTCTTTCTACAGAGAAAGCAAGTATTAAAATGCCCCATTTGAAACTCAGGTACAAACCATGACATAAAATAAAAATGAGATGTCTCACATGCTGGAGAAGCACTTCCATATTAATATCAAGGCCAATGGAAAGCTTGGCTCCGTTCTTTGTCTTTTTTGCCCCACCTATGGAAAACAGCAGAAAGATGTGGAAACATTGAGTAAGAATGAACTGCTGAGTGTCCTTGTGTTTATGGTTTGGCACAGAAAAGTGATACAAAATGAATTCTCTCCACCCCACCCCTTGCTATATTTTTACGCTTCCTCCTTTATTCTTTCTCCCCATTTTTCTCTTTCTCTCTCTAGTGCTTATTCATCTTTGTAAAATATCCTCTCCTTTCTTGCCTTAGCTTTGTTATGTGTGGAGGTACATAGTGGTATATTCCATATCCACAAATATTTTACTTTATTATTTTGTTTTAGTTTATATTTTTTATTGTTTTTTTATTTGATGAGAGCCAATACTTACGTAAAGGTGCCTACTCTCTTTACTGTTCCTATCAGTCAACAGGCTGATATCTTCTAATATTCCAAAACCACAATACACTGCTCGTGCAGTGTTACTGTTACATTTATTTCACTTGTATTTGCCTGGTTTCCTCTAATGATTCATTTTCTATTTGCATTCCAGTATCATGGCACTGTCCTTTTCCCAGTTTCTACTCCCTCTCCTGCTTCCTTGTTATTAATTCCTTGTAGTTACTTTTTGTCCCTTTAGCACCATGCTTTAGCTGTCACTCTTTGCTCCAGGATGTACCACTACAGTTTTTGTGGATCATTTTGTAACCTGCTGATTTTAATGTGGCAGAGACGGACAGCCCAGTAATAGCAATGTTTGATTAAAAAGAGATTAAATTAATAAGGAAAATCATGGAACATTTTAAACACTATGGAATTTATGGTGTTTTCTGCTACTTACATTTTTTCCACAAACCTTGAATGTAAGTACTTACCAGCACATAAATTACAATTATAGATGTTTTCCAGAAAAGAAAAATATGGTAAGACAGTTGAACTACAATTTTTAGATCAAAGAATAGCTTATTAACTTACTGAGTGTGATCATGTTTTTTGCTGCTGTCTGTCTGCATTGAGGTCATGAGCCTATTATTTGAAGATAATGGCATTACTCTTTTGCCTCACGTAGCAGCATTTGTGATTTCAGATCCAACAGCCCTTTACCTTCTCTCTGCTCATGACTCATGGCTGACTCACTACCTTTAATCATTCTGAAAGCAAAGATTTTATTTTTGCTCTTCTTTTAATCACAGTGCAAAAAAAACCCAAAAAACTTTGAGGGAAGGTAAAGTGTTATATACTGCAGCAGTGAAGGTATGTACCAATGTACTTATTTTTGTAAAACCTCAAGTATTCCCAGTTTTCTCTCTATGACCATAACTTAGATTTCACAGTGATATCTAACAGAGGAAAGCCTGATGATCAGGGATTGGTGAAAGAAATTAAAGGCAATTAAACACAAGTTTCTGAGATTCTGAGAACAAAGTCTGTCATTGAAGGTCAGGTCACCTTTGGTTTTATTTTATATATTAATTATTTTATCTGAAATATAGCTGTAAGAGAAAAGTAATGTCTTCATGACTTCATGGCCAATAATAAGATATGTACTTGAATACATTTTTTTCTTTGCTAACAATATTCCTGTTATTCATGAGAAAATCTGTGAGTGTCTCATGCCTATAGTTTATTATGGTTAGTTATGCCTGATAATTGGACTGTAGTATGTGTGTAAATGGCCTTATTAATGAAGAACAATTATCAATGATTAGTGCTACAGGAGAAGAATTATTCTTCAGTATTGTTTTCCCCAGGTTTTCTCTTTGCAAGAAAACCCAGTGGTAGAGTTGGAATTTGACTAACAGTCCTGGGTATTATAGGATCATGGAAACTTGCTGTATTCTACTAATGTCTTCCTCCTTGCACCTCTTCATGGAAACCTGTGGTATTTTTCCCAACGACTCAACCAGCTCTTAAGATGCTACCTGCAATAACTCATCTCTGAGTATGGCTGAGAGACATCTGAGCATTTGCAGAGGGCATTGCACTGTGTCAAGCAGCCTAATCAAGGTGAGGTGAGCAGTCTCCTTTCCTCAGCATTTCCAGGCAGGGAAACATAGATGGACTTGGGCAGCAAAAGTTGCAGAGCAAGAAAAGAGTACAGGTTATAGCAGCCTCTGCTGGGGTGGCCAGGGGGCTGTGCCCTGGCACAGGGACAGTTACAAGCCTATCACAATTACAAGCCTGTCAGGGACAGGAGTGAACAGCTCAAAGTCACTGTCATTCAAAATGGAAACTTAATAAGAACATGTAGGACAGAGGAGATGGTCCACAAAGAGTTGCTGTGGCCTGTTTGTGGTGATGGTTATTGTTATTATTCTTTGTTTGGGCTTTTCCTGTTTAGGAATTTCTCTGTTATACTGTGCCTTGGATAAGTGCAAAGGAAATGGGTCTTCTCCTACATATCAGGGATTTTTCTAACAATATTTGAATAAAGAGCGTTAAATGGTGTGGTGGTGCATTTGAGGACTTGACATATATTCACAATACAAGTCTTTATGGTCCTGTCAGATTCTATTGCACTTATATGCAAGATAATGAAATTAAGCACAATAGGCCACTAGACTTTTTAGCTGTGATAAATACATCCACTAAAGAGGGTAATTTAGTACATTTCCTACTGTTAATATTCTCTTCTAGTAGCATGAATGTACAGTGTTGTATACAATGATTGTGAATCGCCATCAGAAACCACTTTTGCTTAGTGGATGCTGAAGTCCAGTATTTTAAAAAAAAATTCTTTCTTTTGAATTTTTAGAATGAAAAAAGTTCAGGTAATATTTCCTCTAGATAGTATATCACAAACAATAAAGTTATAGGCAGTGTAGCACAGAGTAGTAGCTATGAAGTTAATTTTTGTAAGTACGTTGAAGAAATTATCAGAGATGTCTTCTAGTCAGATTTTAGAGGGAAACAGCAGTGATGATTGGTAAGTGCTAAAAAGGGTTATAAAACATTAATCAGTATACTATTAATATATGTAAAAGTAATTCAGCTTTTTAAGTTCTGTTGCAGTCTGAGCTCAGTCAGTCAAATTTGCCTAAAAATGTGCACTGGGATGTTTTTGTTTTTTCTGGAAGAATTTCTGGAACTTACGGAAAATGTAGTTATGTAGTCTAAATATACTCTGTGGAAAATATTCAACTATAAGGTCCATTTTCCTGTTGAGAAGATCTCAGGGAAACAGAATTAATAGTGCCTGAGTCCTTGAGCTTGTCTGGTTAGCAGATATGCATTTGGTTTATAAGATGTAGGGATTTATGTCTGAATTCTGACAGAATGGGATATGTAGATGAAGATTTGTGTTTTCCAGAAGGTAACTTCTGCAGTAATTTCTGGATATCTGCAGTCATAACCTCCATGTTTTTACTAGCTATTCAGCAGACAGTAAGGTTAAAAAGGTGCAAAATAATAACACTACATGGCTTTGTTTTTACATTTGGTTCGCTTAGGAAACAGCTTCTTAGGAGAAGTGAGCTAAAATTATGTTGAAAAATATTGTTTTTTCAAGGTATCCGTTACTTACTTGCTTGTCTGGAGAAGATATGTTAATTTTTTTAACTGTGCATTAAAAATCCTGCTAAAATTTTCAGCCTTTCATGGCTGTGATCATTGTGAACTTGACATTTTATTTTCTTTATTTTTATAGCAAGTATGGAATAACAGACACACAGAATATGCTCAATTGGAAGGGATCCACAAGGATCATCAGAGTCAGCTCCTGGCCCTGCAGTCACACCATTTGCCCAAGGGTATTGTCCAAACGCTTCTGGAGCTCTGTCAGGCTGGTGCTGTGACCACTTCCCTGGGGAGGCTGTTCCAGTGCCCAGCCACCTTCTGGGCAAAGAAACTTTTTCTTACATACAAACCACACCTTCCCTGACAAAGCTTCAGGCCATTCCCTCGGGGCCTGTCCCTGGTCAGCAAACAGAAGAGATCAGTGCCTGCCCCTCGTCTTCCCCTCACAAGGAAGTTGTAACTGCAGTGAGGTCTCCTCTCAGTCTCCTCCAGGCTGAACAGACCAATTGCTTCAGCTGCTCCTCATACAGCTTCCCCTCAAGGCCCTTCACCACTATAGGCTCAGTAAAATCCTGTACTCCAGATATTTGAGAAATTCTGATTATTAAAATCCTGTTAATGATTTTCTGTCCTATGACAATTGCTATTGGAGAATGCTGCTTTTGGCTTTGCTTCACCTGAATTCTTTGAAAGGTCTCAGTACCTTTCTTACACCTCCTACAGGGCAGGCACACTAATGGGGAAAGCCAGCTAGGCTGAGGACCCTAGTACTATCCCTATGAATGTGTTACCTATGGAAGGAAGATTGTTTTAAGAGTCAAGAGGGATGCTGTATAGTTTAAACCTGCTTTCTCTCTTCCAATTTTACAGAATCTCTGGAGGTGGTCACTCAAATAAACTGTTTAGACACCATGTGTGAGTGCCTGGAATCTACTTTTCTCTAATGAACTGAGTATAACATGAAGAGAGTCTCACAGATAAATTTCCTGCTGTCAGTAGCACATCAGAGAAGATTAATAAGAGGTGAAAGAATAATTCCTTCTCACGAGGAACAGCAGGTAAAAAGCAAATGGAAAAGGCACTTGCTGTGTTCCCTAAGAGCTAATTTTAGATTATGTGTACTCAGGTCATGTCATTTCTGGTGGGAAGAAACCTTGCAACCCATAGAGTGTGCACTCATACTTGGTGCATACTTGGTGGTCTCCAGCATAACCCAATGCTTGCACCTTTTGGAGGTTCCCATCATCCCAAATCAAAGCTGATCTTGGATTAAAAAAATATGAAAATAGGCAGATGAGAGAGAAGCAGTAGATTGGTCTTATCCCTACAGTGTTTCACTAAAAAGAGCCTGATCTTTGGCTGAGATAAATTGGGTAGTTGTGCTGACCTTTGTGTTTGGTTGTTTTTTCTTTTTGTCTCATTGAATTCTCTCACATCCTAAACTCATTAACCTGTGGCTCAGCCAAATTGTTTTAAAACATGGTTCAAAAGGTAAGTGCAGTAGCATATTGCAAATTCTGTAGCTTCAGGCATAATTTTTTTACAAAGACATTTGCATTCTAACACAAAGGTTCTCTAGACTGTAGCCACAGACCCCTCTTTAGCAGAACTGTTCAGGTGTCTGCATCTTCAAATTAATGCGCAGGGCTGGGGTTCTAGACAAAGCAAGAAGACTTCCTATACAAACAGTGGGGATCTAGGCTGGACAGGTCATCCTGCACCAAATTATTCAATTCTTCTCTGTCATCTTTCAGCTGTTTGCTTGTAAATAGACTAGAAACTTTTTGGGCATATTTGTTGCTCAAAATAACTTCAAACTGGAATAAGGTTCACAAGCAAATCATGTGGAGCCACCAATACTGGAATTGTTTGCACTGACATCTTGTGGTATGTTTTAGTTTGGGGATGGGTCCTGATGCAAGGACAAACTTGACAAACTTGCACCAGTGAAAATACTTTACTATTTGTTCAAAATGGCATTCACCACACAGGCTTGCAGAGATTTATAGAAAAAGCCACAAGGTTTTTTAAAGATGAAGGCTTCCTATTCCCAGGCGTGTTCCCAAGAATTAGGGGTTACACATTTTTTATTTATTTAAAAATAAATAAATAATCTGTTTTAATTTTTAAAGGAGATAGTTTTCCAAGGCAGGAGAGCTAGTAGACCCATCTCAACGTCATATAGTAGAGGTATAGAGTTTACTTCCTCTTTCAAGCAGTAAAATAAAATAGAGATTGTTCAGAACAACAGAAGATTCCAATATTCATACAGAAAGCATGTGGGGGGTTTTTCCCAAAGACTTAATGGTTAGATAAAAGAGCAAAGTAACTTCTTGGTCAGTACAAAAGCTTAGATTTCTGTAGTATGGGCAAATAGCTCTGAAATCATTTTACTTATAAGCTTTACTTATCCATTTCAAGCAGTGCTGTCATGTTTTGACATGTCATTCCAAAAGCAGTAGTAAAGCTTCATAGCAGACTTACTCCAGATGTGATCCAAACCAACAGGAAAAATGAGCATTTGTAAAACACAGCACAGTAATGTGCAAAGTGGGGTAAAGAAAGGATAGGTCATTTTTTTGAAGTTGAATGGGCAGAGAGAAAAACCTAACAGGAAACTGCTTATTAGCCCAAACACCCAGTAGGTTCAGTGTTACTTTCATGTTCAGTGAAACTATTAGATATTTTTGATCTAACGGTGAGGGTTTAAAGAATGAAAAGACATGCACTCTATGGCTGGCAGCTGCTCTCTTCGATGTCTAGCTTAATGAGTTGTGCTCTCATGCCGGGATTTGAAACAGTCCAGCAAGTGAGGGTTCCCTGCTGTTTCTCTTTGACTGCATTACAGAACCAGCTCTCTTTTATATTTTGATAGTGACATCTATTGGAGCTTTGAAGAATAATATTTGGGGAAAAAAAATCCAAATGTATATTAGTAAAAGCAAAATAAAATTTTCATTTCAAACAAAAGCAGATATATATCTGTATCAAAACATACACAAGAATGAAAATACTGATTAAAAAAAAAAAGAGTAGCAGCAGTTCAAATCAGATTCAGGAAGAAAAATGTGCCTTTTTCTTTTTTGATGATGGGTGAACTTAGATACTTCCTCAGCTGTCTGAAGTTTGTTTAGAATGAACCCATCAACTAAAACTGTAACCTCAAAGTGAAACAAATGCAATATTTGATTGAATTCTCTGTAGATACAGACAAGGCTTTGACAAGTATTAACAGAACCAAATCTAACAGAGTAGGTACAGTAGCAGAGACCTGGCAAGCCTTCCTCATGAGCAATGGTCTCTGCTGTCAAAGGGGCACAGCCATCCAGAGTATTTGGAATGAAATTAAATCTGCTTTGAATAAGAAAGCCATCTTCATGGATTATACTGAGAATATGGCTTGTGTCTGTTTAGAGCTTACAACAAGGGTCCTAGACTTTTCCAGAAGTGTAGGGCTGATAAACAATTAGTAAGTGTGGCCAGTGGATTTACGTTGCACTAAATTACGCAATGTATTTACATTTTTTCAAATATATATGCACTGTGAAATAGCTCTAGCAATCAGTCCCTGGTGTCAAGAGTAAGCAGTGTTGAGTAATGCTACCTCACAAAATCTCTAAGAGAAATTAGGAGATATGAAATGTGCAAAGAGATTGTGCTGTGGCAAGTCCTCAGGACATTTTCAGGACCTTTCCTTATATATATTCTTTATTCTCCTGAGAACTCTCAGAGTCTCTTAATGCATACTGGGGAAATGCAAATTTTCCTCAAGCCACCTCTCTTCATCATGACCACATCTGGGTCATGATGAATATCTTTATGTGCAAGTTTCATTTTTATTTGCTAGAAGTTGTGACTTTGGGGCTTTTTCATGCCTTCTTCTTTTCTACAAAAATATGATAAAGAATTCCCTGTAAAAGAATCATCAGTAGGTTTCCTCCTTACCTCAGGTTATAGATTTTGTAGGATTTCAGTTAATTCTGATTTTTAAAGAAAACTTATTTTCTCAGGAAACCAAAATGTTTAAATGGGACTGTGCTTCTCGATACTGTTTCATGTATATTAAAATTTGGTTTTGCTTGTATTTATTCTGGTATGTCTTCCCCAGTAGCAACACAGCTATATCCTGTTAACTCTGTTATGGTAAAAAAGCCACACATCAGTCGGAGAACTAGTCAGACAAGGGACTTACTATGAAATGAAAAGATGAAGTATGATCATAGAATAGCAAACAACAATCTTAGTGCAAAAGTACTTGACAAAGCCTCAAATTACTTTACTGTTTTCTGAACTGCTTGATTTGCAGATTTCTATGCATAAACCCCAGAGTATACCACATAAAATAAATTATAATGCAGTTATTCTTTTCATATAAATCACATACCCATTTCTCCTGCTACTGAGTGAGAAATGTTCAATTTTTACAGCCAGTGGTATGTTCTCGATTCTTATTCAGCCTTTACAGAGCCTGTGGGAGAAATGAAATGTTAATGATGTTGTAAAGACACTTTTTATAATGAAAATATATCCAAATTAATCACACCTTTTATTTATTCAAGAGGAATTCTATCATACGCTTTGGTAGTTCCAGATTGTCTGTAAAAGAATAAAATAGGAAGTCATTAAGTAGTTTAGTTAGCATATTGTGACTTTCCTGTGCAAATATTGCTACATAAAAATAATCCTGGTTTGGTACTGTGTCCGTTTCACTTTTATGGACAATTTTCATGACGTAGTTCAGGTGAGCAAGCACTGCAGAGTAACTTCTCTGCTGAACAGTGCTTTCAAGATGATTAGTTGCAGAAATGAATATGAGTGAATACTTGAAGCATAAAGTTTCATTTTCTAAGTTTGAAGATAGATATTCTAGGAGAAATTGATTTAGTTTAAATGAGTAAAACTCACATCTCTGCTGAGTAGTTAGCAGGTAAGATCACAATAAACAGAAGGATAGGGATATCACAAGGGAGTTTTATATCTGTATCTGTATCTGTATCTGTATCTGTTTTCTGGTATGGCCAGGAGCTTCTAATATAGCTGACTGTTCCCAACCAGACTCTGAAAAGTATTTAGACCTCTGCTCTTCTATCATGCAATTGGGTCCATTAAGCTCAGAAAGGCTCCAGCCTGATTTGCACAGTGCTGTGCTGATAAGCTCCTTGGAACATTGTGTCCTGAGAACACAGAACAGAGACATCCTGGCTAAGCCTGTCCTGTCTTATTAAAATCCACCTTCATCTCAGCTGTGACAGAGCACAGCTCTGTGCAGAGCCACTTGGGTGCCTGCTACATCACTTTCCCCACTGTTCAGCCTGTAGGGGTAGCATGCTAGTTCAGGTACATCACTAGATCCATGGTGATGCAAGCTAGTAGAAAGACACTGCTTTGAAGGAATGATCCTCCCAATGACACCTAAACAGCTTGTACAAAGATAAAGCAAATTATTATTAATATAAAAAGAATAAAGAACATAAATACGCTGGGAAAACTCTCAACGTAACTAAATGAATAGTTGTGTTATAAATATACTAGGAGTAAATCTGAAAGAAGTGAAAAAAAGAACTCATCAGCAAGGAAGACTTTACCTAGTTCCAAAGGAAGCTTTACACTAGTAAAGATCAATTGAGAGCTCCAAAACATTGAGCTTAGAAGCTGTAAAAGGAATGGAAAAATAAATTCAAGAAGTATGTCTACATATCCAAATGAATGCCCTGTTTCAGTTCTAAATTAGGAGGAAGACATAGAACATGAATGCAAAATGAGGACTATTCATGAGTTTGAATATATAAAAAGAAAATAACTCTTGGAAACAAAACTAGGAAAGCGTAATGAGTTCAGCTTTGGGCACCCATTATTTAGTGTTCCAAAATAATGAAATAATAAGGATGCTTTCATCCCTGGAGAACAACAGATACTGCACTTCTATTAGATAAAAAGAGAAAATAATTAAAGTAATTTGATGCTCATTAATCTGACCTTAGTAGAATTCAAAAGTGTTTAAGAAGAGAAGAAAACTTTTAAGTGCTCAGGTAAATAGGAAAAACAATAAAATGCAGCATGGTTAACAAAAGCGAGTTAATTTTGGCTTAAATTGCTGCCATTTCTCTGTGGGTAAGTGATTCTTTTTAGACAAGAACAGTATACTATATTATTTTTCATTAATTTAACAATTATTGCAAAGCTTGAGAGAGATTGTGATAAATGCAGTAATATTAAAGTACGTGAAGAGACAGAAAAAATGGATGACTAAATACAATTGGTCTTTTTGCCCTCAAGAAAAGGAATATGATTGTGTTTTATAAAATGAAAAGTAGAAAGGGATGCTCATTAACTTCCTTTAATATTGAAAAATTTACTAACATCAAATGAAATTATAGGATGTTAGGTTCAAAAGAAAATGGAGTTCACCTACCACTACCATAATTAAATGGTAGGTTCACCTACCATAATTAAACTGTGAACTTTACAGCTGTAGAATATTATTACTGAAAAAAAATTATTTTGGAGTTCAAAAAGACTTGAATTTATGGAATAATTTTTAAAAAATCTTTCATGGGCTATTCAACACAAAAATCATATACTTTCCCTAAGTAATTAGGTAAATGGGAATTTCTGGACTCATGCAGTTCACCTGTTCTAATTTTCCTGGACAAAGCTGATAAAAAACACTGTGGGAGTTAATATTAGACTCTTATAGACTCAGTCTTGGGGTTATTATTATTTAACTTTTCTCTAATTACCTTGGCACAGAATGTTTGAGTGCAGAAATGAAAACTAGCTGATAAAGCTGAAAGACATTGGGACAGACAGATCTGGATATAGTATAATCTTAAATAAATAGTATAATCTTAAATAAATAGAATAACAGAAATTTAATGAACTCTAGTAATGTGAACAGCAATGTCATTCACTGAAAGGCTAATGACAAAAACCTGCTGCTAACTCAAAGCACAAGTGACTAAGTGTAATTGAGAAGGAATAGCTGGGTTTGCCAGTCAGTTCCTGGGGTCTCTAAAGGATTGAGAAAGGAGGTGGTGTGCAATGAGAGATTCCTTTTTAAGAGGGGAAAGGCTTAATGCTGTTTTTGCAAGATGCTGATGAGACCTTTTCCATATTACCACAATATTAGATACAGTTTCAGTCACTTATGTGTGGAATCAGGTGGAAAAGGCTATTAAAGATGACTGTAAAAGGAGTCATATTTATAAGAAATGAACCAAGAGCTAAGAGGCATTAATATTGCTTTTCCCAGGCTGTCTGTAGATTGCATGGTAGCTGGAATTAACAGGGAATTCCTCTTGTTCAGATGGAGGACAAAATACTGCTTTCAGACTGGCATAATCACCTGTCATAGTGAGGGAAGGAGTGGAAAGTTCTTCCCAGCAGGTAGTCAAAACACAACTGGGATTCACAACAGAACCTGAGAGAATATAAGGTCAATTTTCGTATAACCTTTGAATCCTCAGGGGTTACCAACAGAAGCTGGTAACTAATTGGCAAGGAAGCCTTAAGATACAATGGGAAAAATAATTATCAATAAATATAGAATAAAAATTTGAAAGTAGATGTTTTGGATTTGCATCCTAACATGGCTGGTAGGGGTATCAGTAGCAGATTGTCGTATCAGAGTTCCTTGCCCTTCCTGTCCTAAACAGAGTAATACATGCATTCTTATGGTATAAAGTGAGAGAAAGAAGTGAAGTAGACACTTCCTTTCTTGTCATCTCTTGCAAACAGAAAAGCAGAATTATTCAACTAAGTAAAAACTCACTGAGACTGGGTATCATTTAGTGCAGACACCTTGAAGGCCCGACCGTGTCGGTGAGTGACTTGATGGGGTGAAGGAGACTGCTAGAGGAGCCAAAAATCCAAATGTAGAGGGGAATAAAGATTGCAGCTTTTGGGTGTCTTCCACCTTCTGTAGTAACTGAATCACAGATGAGTTGCAGAATATTCTGAGTTAGAAGTGACCCACAAGGATTGTGGAGTCCAGCTCTTGAATATGAATGGCCCATAGAGGGATTGAACCCACAATGTTGGCATTTGCTATTAAGAAGTACTTCCATATATTTGTTATTGTATTTGAGGCATTACAGGGTTTTGCATAGGAAATATTATTGCCAAATTAGAATTTTATTGTCATCACTTGTATATATTCTTATTTATGATGAATATCTGATATTTAACAGCAGATGTGTTCAAGATAAAATATTTTGCAGATGTAATTTGGTGCTTGCAGCAAGGAAATGTGACTAACAGAAGATGCACTCATATTTAGAGAGTGTGATTCCATCATCCTGACACGTAGCATGCTCTTCAATCACAATGGGTTTGATATCCAGTAAGTTTATATTTAAATGAGGTTTTATCTTTACTAATCAGAATTTGTTGTATTTTAACAGATTTTATTCTACTTATATCACAGACTGTGCCCTTTATTTGTGTGGAGCAATGTTTCCTCACACAGTGTATTTTTTATATATCCTCTGACTTGATTGATATAGATACACTTACTGTAATTCTTTCACAAACTTATCAAACTATGTTTTCTAAACTTAAATCAGAGAAATAGAGTGCTTGCTTACGGGTATGAGTCACTGGTTTTTGGGGGTTTTTTTTACCCTGCAGTGTATCCTAGATGAATTATTTTGTTTTCTGGGAATCTTAAATAGTACTTCATTATGTCCTGTAACTGTTCTACTTTTTGTTTAAATATTTTAGGATAACATTATTTATAAAAATCAGACTTCTTGTCCTTTATTTAGGAAAGACACCAAAATATTTCATTAAAGAAAGAACAGAAATTTATTTCAGTTCTTTTTAACTGAGGTAAAGATAGCATCTTTTCCCCTCCTGTTGTTTATATTGTAAGATATGGGTCCTTTGCAATTCGTTCAGTCTTTCATACTGGTAAACACTGAACACCCTTATTTCATTCTTGTCACTGCATTTCATTTTGTTTACTACTTTGATCTCCTTCAAGATGTTGCTTGATGCTGTGTTAATCCATTGGCTTATTGCTATTACAGTATTTCACAGCTCTCCTTTGTTGCTAAGCTCCTACATAAATGAGTCAAATGACCTTGGCAGTTTCCCTCTGTTAACACTGCTGTTACTTTTCCTTGAAATTTTGCTCTTCAAATTGTAACAAACAATAGGTCTGACTAAGTCTCTACATGTTTGTAGATGCTTTTAGTTAATTGGGGCTGTTAATAGACCAGGCGGGGAAATTTGGCTAAACCAAGTACAGCAGGGGACCCTGCTGCCCTTAATTTAGATAGTCCAGTGGGGAAATTGTGATGAGGAGTTTTTTCAATCTTCATCAGACTTTTCACTAGTATAATGAAAAAGGGTATTCCATTCTGGAGGTATGTGTTATGACAAGCTGTTATAGTAGTATTAATAAAGGACAACTTCGGCTTTTACAGTCTTTTTGCTATATTATTAAAAAGTATTTTGCTGCTTCTTGTGATGTTTTTGGGGTTGCTTTTTTTCTGGTGGGACTAAGGCAAAGGATCTTTGTCTTCAGCTTGCCTGCAGGTTTGTTTTATTATATTCTTGATTTCAGGTTTTTTTCATTTTTTGCCCTTTCGTCTGCATCTTGCTCCCTTTCTGCTTGTTTTATTCTCAGACCTTTTTCCTTCAGCAACCTTAAGAGAGAGTTAAAGGCCTACTTTTAGCGGCTGGGATTTTGGGATTTTTTTTTTTGTTTGCCAGCTGGGGTGTTTTTGCTCCTCTTAGAAACAGGCATTTAATTTTCTTGACTGTTATTCATATAAAAGGTAATACAGCATTTCTATTTTCATACCTGAGTACTCTTTTCTTAAAATGTTTTGTGTAGCTTTGACATAGCCTCTAGTCAGACATAAATTTGTAGAGAAGAAAATCACAAAAGTCAAATGGGGTGATGGTCACCACAGTCTCTCTTCTGAGCCATCTTAGTGACTAGCAGGTTCAGAGGCCTCTCCTCTTTTCTAGGCTGTGCTGGCAGACACTCTTTCTGACTGTATTAAATGACAGCGTGTTATTTTGTCTGTGCCAATCTGTTATCTCTTTAGGACAGGGGTCATGTCTTCTTAGAATTTAAAGCTATGAATGGCAATGCAAGAATAGCTCATAACTTTCTCTCTCTTTACATATTAATTACCTTAGTATAATTTAAGTTGTGTCTCAGTATGTGTCCTGAACATTATTTTTACTGAAGTGTGTCAATTTTCATTACATTAAATTTATACTTATTTAATTTCCTATCTCACCTCTGAGCCCATTTTGTTAATGCCAGGATTATTCTTGCATCCCTCTGAGTCTTGAATATTCTGCTTATTTTAGTATCATCTGCAAATTTAATGATCTGACTTAGTACAGCTTTAGGTAGACCATTGAATAAAATATGAAAATCTGCTGGTATTAATCTACAATCCTGTGAGACTTCTCAGCGGCTGTCTTTCCGTTTTCCATCCAATCCCCTATTTTCCTGGGTAGCAAATGATACCTTGGTACTGCTCAAACCTGAAGGCAGGCAACTGCATCAGATCTGGAGTCAACTGAACTTATCACAGTCTTAGAGGAAGAGCAGATGCCCTAAAAAAACCCAAACCCATCAAGGATGGGAAAGAGTCAGACTTCAGGATACAGACTTTCAGATGAATGCTGGGTCACAAGTGCTTGATATTGGGAGAAAAGTTTTAAGAAAGATTTACTCCATCTACAACAAAGCTTTCTTAATGATAACAATGATCCATCATTTTGACTTTCCTCTGAACCTTTTTAAGACCCCAGCTAAGTCAGGACTCTTGGTTTATCTAGGCTAATAACATTTTTCATTTTTAAAAGTAACCAGATTTCTTTAACATGATTTACTCTTTCCATATCCACAATGACTCATAATTATTAAATTGTGCTTACATAATTATATCCTCTAAAATGATCTATAAATGTAACATCTCTTTCTTAAAGATCAGACTCTGAGGAATAGAACTTCCTTGATTTATCTCTGGAGATAAAATGCTAAAGGTGTTCACGGCAGGATTAGGCAGGAGACTGACAGTTCTGGAAAAAAGGTTTGAAACTTGGTACTGGAAGGGACTTCCATTATTGTTTGAGTAGTAAGGGATACAACAGTTGTAGATTCAGGAGCAGAAGAGCTGAGAGTCAGCTTGATTTGTGAGTGTACAAACAAACTGTGAGAAGAAACTGTGAAGTATTTTTATGTGAAGGTTGGAGACGTGTAATCACGGGCAAATAAAAAGACAACAGGCCTTGGAGCTTGAGGCTGGGGGAACTGTACTGGCCACCAGTTTTGTGAGCTAGAGCTAGGGAAGCCTAGGTGTTCATGTAAATAAACTGTATTATCACGACAAGAAAGAGGGAAGTTGAAAGGTTGAATGTGAGTAAATTAATATAAAAGTGTGGGGATTTTCATTTTTCCCCTGAAATGTTCCCTGAAATGTATAAGCCTTAAAGTCAGGGCTTAAAACTTGCCTTCATTTTTGGAGTCAATAATGAAATATTGTGAAATATGACCGCTGTAGGTTCAATTGTAAATCTGACTAGTTGATGTGATAAATCATATTGTTCCTAATATCTAGAACAGTAGTGCACGAAGGCATGCATAATTTCTAAAATGTCATGCATTCTGGTCTGGATGTGGTGGGGCTTCTGAGGATGCTTTATTGTCTATTTCGGGATTTCTAGGGAGCTGAAGTGTTCAATCAAGTGATTGAGGGGAAGAAGACAACTTGGAGAGGAGACTTAACAGTGATGCATTTGTAGCACACAGGCTGTGAGCAGAAAATTGCTGCCATATTACTTCATTGTGGAGAGAGAAGGAGCAAAAAATCAGCAGCAAAAATTAACAAGTAGCCATTACATAGTCAGAGCCAGGTTCAAAACAATACAACAGAGGTGTTCCTTCACATATGTAGCTGATCAGTAGAACCTCTAGTCAAAGAATGCACTATGTGCTAAAAACTCATATTAGGCAAATGATGAATATCTCCTCCATGAGCTTGTTGGTATCTAAAAGAAAGGAAGGAAGTGTGTCTTGGGAGAGGCTTAAAAGGAAGAGGTTGGAGGCTGGTGGGAAGCTAAGTTCCCTGTTCTTATATTTCCTACTTTATCATTGACCTTTTCCCCCCCTTAGCTGAAGTTTTGTGTTGTGTTCTGCTGCAAAAAACCACAGCATACCTGTTTTCTTGGCTGTGGAGAGGACAGAGATCTGGTGACTTCATATATTGATCTGTTACTTTCTTGTTTAACATGACCTGTAAGATATGCATTAAGGTTGTGAAAGTGAATATTTTGTACTGCTGGTGTTGGAAATTGCCAATATTAGATGAGGTTCATTAGTTGTAATCTTCTAAATTCTTCTCTAGTGAGGTTGGTAAGTAGAAACCCTTTAAAGGGAGAAGGAACTAGAACTGCATACATCTCAAATAGTTGCAGCTGTTATCCTAGGTTTCCCTGTAGGTCTTTCCTAGTCTTTCTCTGTACTAGTCTTTTACCTCAAGTACCAGTGTGCAGTTCTAGGCACCACAATATAAGAAGGTTATAAAGACTAGAGAGCATCCATAGGAGGGCAACACAGATGGCAAAGGGTCTGGAGGGGAAGTTGTATTAGAAGTGGCTGGGGTCACTCGGTCTGTTTCAGCCTGGAGGCAACTGAGATCTCATTGTAGTTACAACTTTCTCATGAGGGGAAGAGGAGGGATCTCTCAGGCACTGATCTCTCTGGTGACAAGTGATAAGATCCAAGAGAATGGCATGAAGTTGTATCGGAGGGGTGAGCATGGATATTAAGAAAGGTTCTTCATGGAGAGGGTGGTTGGGCACTGGCACAGGCTCTTCAAGGAAGTGGGCCCAGCACAAGCTTGACAGAGTTCAAAAAGCATTTGGACAACACTCTTGGACACATGATATAATTCTTGGGATTGCCCTATGCCAGGCCAGGAGTTGGACTTTATGATCTTTTTGGTCCCTTCCAGCTCAGGATATTCCATGATTCTTTCACAAATGCAACTCGATAGAAAAGACACAGAAAAGGAAAAACACAGGTAATGTTGAGGGTGATGCTAAAAATGTGATCCAGGCATTTCCCAGCCTTTTTAGGCAGCTAGTAGCTGCAGAGTTTGCTGCTTTTCAGGAATCACCACCACACCACCCACCCTTTCTTTTGTATCTTCTGTCTTGGAGGATGATGGCATGCAAAGAAAGTGGGCATTAAATCCCTGTTTTTATATCTTGCACCTTGCATCTTCGGATCTTACAAGTTTTGTCCAGATTTATGCCTTTGCCTGAGTGAACTCTAAGGAGAGGGTGTGGGGGAGCAATTTTACAAGGCTGGAAAACTACTGTTCAATAGCCTTTAGTCATCTGCAGGACCTTTTGCCAGCTGATATACCTTATTATCAGCAAAGGCTAGGTATTTATAGAGCCACTCCATCCAGAGATTCTTTCATAGACAAGCTGTTCATACTCTGCAGGACCACATTACTTGGCGTAGGAGGTTGAGCAATCTTTATTGAAGCAGCAGTGTGACCTCATACCCTGCTGCTAACAGAGGCAGAACAGCAATGGAAGATTAATTTTCTATTTCTTTCCCCCAAGGGTGTGAAAGTGTATCTTTTTTAGGTTCAGTCTCAAATCAAAGAATGAGGTGGAAAAATTCAACTCTACTTTCATGGTTCCCCAATTATTAGGTAGAGAAACAATTCCATTAAGTTAGATGATACACAGATGATTAATCTTATATTTTTATCAACACAACAACATTTTTAAGTCACCATGGAGGAAAAAAATCCTAAAAAAGAGGAGAAAAATAAGTTCTAAGATTTCATTTCTTGTACATTCACACTTGATATTAACACCTCCTGGTTAGAAAATGCTTATATTTTTTTCATAATGCCCTTTTCCAGTCTTGAGATGGACCATTGATAAAAATCACGCACTCTAGATAAAAGGACCGTGAAATACACTTCTTGCACTTAATTTAACGTATACTTACTTAGCAGACTCATAGACTTATCTGTAGCCAACAAAAACAGCAGGAACAGCAGAGCACATCCAAGTGCAGTATTTTAAAAGTGCATTGGTACAATCAAAATCTGGGTTCATAATAGCAGAAAGTAGGAACTGATATTTGAGAAGAATAATAGTAACACAGACAATGAACCATCTACTGTAGCACTCAAAGATCAGTCCATACACGATGCTGTGGAACCTGATAGCTTAAATTTTTACTCTGAAAAACAACAATGCAATACTACTAATTTGTCTCATTTTAGTTATGTTAGTTAATGTGCAATTTGTTTTGTGCTGGAAAAGGATAGAAATACAGAAATTTCTAGAAGGAGCTTCTTAATGAAGAGGAGAAAAATTGTAAGCTTGATACTGTTTGTTTTTCATGGGAGAAATACAGTGATTCATTACATTGTGGACCTCTGAAGCACTACAGTATCAGCCACAGCACTGAAAAAACAGCCATGTATCTAAACCTTTGAGCCATTCAGAAAAATTCTGACAAATACTGAAAGATATTGCCAAACCTCTTCAAGCAACTAGAAAACGAAATGCTTAGTCAGAAAACTGATTATTTTGGGCTTCTGGTCTACTTAGCTCTTCGGAACTCTGAGGCAGAAGCTGATTGTAATTCTCTGCTACTGAAATCCAAGTTCTTTTCTGGTGAAAGAAGTAACAAAAATTTGGAGACTGTTTTGCTTATTTGATTCATTCCTTGGAAAACCGGTACAGATTTGCAAAATAAGCAATCACAGCTATGAAGTGCCTTCTTTATATTTTTGGGGTGTTAACATAAACGGAGGGTTAGTTCTCTTGTGATGGTTCTGTGAGGAATAGGTCATCATTCAAGATGACATTCTTGAAGATTTCTGTTAAAACCACTTTTCACCATCAAAGAATAGTTCTTCAGTTCCTTCTCTACTCTCTCTGGTAAAATTGCAAAGCAATATTTTTGCTGACTGCTTTTAGAAATGCAGTGATTGAGGTGGTATTCTTATTTTTATTCTTATTATTCTCATTATTATAAAAATTCTTTAGGTACTTTTAATAAATATTCAAAAAGGGAATCTTTTTATCTAATTGTACCTAGAAGCTGAAAGTGCCAACCATCCTGGACTCCCAATTTTCTCCATGCCTCTCACAATAACGATTTTGTCAGGAAAGAATATTCTGCTATGAACTAGTGTGGAAGTAGCTATTGTTCTATAATGAGTGGTCATTAAATGGGGCTATCTTTAACTCTCATTCTTCACATCCTCCTTACTTAATGGGAATTGCACCCCTTGGGGTAATTCCGTCAGCAAAATACAGGTCATTAAGGTGATGCAAAGTGTTCTGATGAGGATGATGGGGTGACTTTGTTTTAGTTGGTGGGAGCAGCATATTTACAACTGTTCTTTTTCCAAGTGGAGGTAATTCTTAGTCAGCAGTTGACATCAACCAATTGTGTCTGACCTGAGGTTCCATGTAATGTAATGTAATAACGATGATTCTTGTGATCAGCTCCCCAAATAGCTGGTGCTAAACCTTGGCATTTTGGAAAAAAACAGGTTGTTAAAAAAAAAAAACAAAAACGAAAATAAAAACAACAACATGGTTATCTTAGTTTATCCCTTTAACATTAAATGTAAATGCGTTTTACATTTATATAAGCTATGTATGCTATATCTGCTTTCTTCTGTCATGCAGCATAGAGAGCACAATGCCTGCAAATAAACCATTTGCTTCAACCTGAGAAAACATTTCTCTTCAGGAAAAAAATTAAAATTGTAACCTGTCTTTTGCTTGAAGGAGGACATTTACAAGGAGGTTTTTTTCTAGTCTAAAATTATTGGTCAGATCCCTCTTGAAACCCTGGTGACAAAGTTGAAAATAAATTCCAGTGTCTCAGAAATGTCCAAAAGGAGAACTTAATTTGTTGGAGGTCTTTGCTTGAAGTGTGATAATTTGTGCAGGCACTGGCCTTATGCAAGAGATATTTCTATTTCATATGATAAAAGTAATAATATTATTATATTTTAGTCTATTTGCCTTTTCTCATGTGGTTATCTTAAAAATGTGCTTTATTTTCTTTAGTTAGAAAAAGTTTTTCAAGTTCTTGGAGCAAGTTTTTTAGAAAGGGTAGATTAAAACACTGTAGTTTGAGAGAGTTGCACAACTACAGCAGATACTCTCTGAAATAATGGTTCAGAGAGGAACTGATAAGAAGTTGGATAGTAGACCAGCAAACAGGATGTCTGTAGTCCATCAAGGACTAAATGAGATCTATATAAAGCAACAGTGTAATTGTAAAATCAAGACAGTTAGACTGGAAAAGATCCAAAAATAACATTTGAAGATATGTCATAAACAGACCATGTGCTTCTGATAAAAGACTAGAATGACACTGTATTTAGCACATAGGTAAAGCAGAGAAGTCATTTCTAAAGTCTTAATAGTTGCCCGATTATATTCAGTAAAAAAGCAGTCAGCATGATTCACTGTTTATGAAATAGAGTCGTGGTTTTGATATTTTTTATTCAAGCTGCAGGAGAGGCAGTTCCTTGTGGTGTTTGGACCAGTGGATAAGGCTATTCTTATTCTTTGTCATGTTGTCTGAAGAAGGAACCCACCGGCTAAAGGCAGAACCTTGAGTATAGCTGAACAGACATGGTCTCTAGTTGGTCCAGGAACAGGTTTTCCTTAATTCAATCACTGTAGTGAATTGATAGTGGTTGAATTGTTGACATGTTTGCTGAAGACATTGGAAAAACCAGACCCAAGAGGCAAGAATTAATTAAAATGGAGCATCCTTTCCAAGAACTGCATGTTCCAGGTGTGGCTTCATCAACAGCTTTGACAGATTAATTACTCCATATTTAGGTGTCAAACTCTGCCTCAGGAAACATTTGGAAGCCGCCAGACAAAATTTCAGATGACCGCCATGAATTAATACCTTTTTGGGCTCTGGTGTTTCTGATCCACAAACTTACCTGTCTCACTGTGGTGAGGATTATATCTCCAGACACAACAGTTCCTCAACATGTAGTTGTCTTCAAATGTCTTGAACCTGTCATCTTAGGCTTACAGCTACCAAAGGGCAGGTAGAAGGCTTCTATATATGTTAGAAATCCAGAAAGTATGGGTTTAAGATAAAGACAAACCACAAACTCTCAAAATCAAACAAAACCAAACCAAACCATCTAATCATCTGAGCTCCTGTCTGAAGCTGCAGAGAGAGAAATAGATTCTGCATTGTATAAACAGCAAGTACAGACAAAATAGATCTATTTGAGTATTGTTTGTTCTTCAGACTTTTGAATGAAGGAGTCTGTCCTTTTAGCTAACCTTAGTAATAACTACTGCTCTGAGTGACTCATTCTTTAAATTAAAAAAATACGGAAAATGATGCATGAAATTTCTAATTTCAGAGGTTTTTGTAATTTTAGGGACCATATTTGATCCATATTACAGCTCATTAATATTACAGCTCATTCAGCATTCCGGCCCCTACCAAAGAAGTGGCAAGATATTTTGAAGGATGGAATTGAAGGTTTACACAAGTCTTAACTGAAGCCTCAGTTCTGACTTAAAGCATGACAAAAGCTATATCCACTTAATAAGATACAGCAAATACTTTCAGGATTATCATTCTATCCAGCTACAAGCTTTGTTAGGGGTAGCTTCACATGACTCCTGGGAGAGGAGAGGCCTCTTGCCTGCTAACTGCCTTGAGAAGGAATCAAAAAGGGATTAAAATTCATAAGTATCCTTTGAATTACTATTTTTAGGGTGTGTAATCTGTATTGTAACTTTTTTAGCAAAGAGCACTTGAGAAGGTCAAGATCTATTCAGGAAGCATCAGAGCTACATTTCCCATGGGACAAAACACAGCAATTCTTCCAAAAATAAACCAAATTACAAGAAGAAACTCTTTAAAATTATTGTTATTTCAGACTTTCTGAGCCCATCTATTAAATTAAAATCTGGTATGCTCTCCGTTTTCCAAAAGCTAAAAAAATTTTCATGGAATGCAGAGTCTCTCTAATTGACTACTTAAATTTTGTTTTGTGTTTGAGGTCTGTTATAAGTACAATGACTTCCCATTAACTTCAGAATGTTGATATATAGCTTAAAACAAATATTTTGTGATCCCGTCTACCCAAATCCCAGTTGGGCACTACGAATAATTGCAAGTATAAAACATAAATACCAAGCAAACATCCAGATAGTTAATCTTTTTTATATAAAGTCATTAGGCACTAGAAAGTGTGCAAATTCCTCAGGTATTCAACTTCAGCTGTTTTGGGACTTTTTTTCTTTTGTTTGGGTTTTGGGGTGAGGTTTTTTAATGCCTTTTTAGAGAGAGAGACATGTACAGCCTGTTCTTACCCAAAGTTGAGCAGAAAAATATTGTTAATACATTTAAATTTCTTAGAAAACATCAACATCAGTTGGTCATTGAAAAGAAGATGGTGATCTTCCTCCTGCTAATCTAATTCTGATGGGAATGCAAAAACTAGATTAGAGGGCACTGTTGGAAACAGGAAGTACTTGTCTTTCATCTAACTAATGTCAATGTTTGAAACAAGCAGTTACATCTCTTTTACCCTCATCTTAGACCAACCACAATGTTGCTGCCTGTTGGAGGAGCCTGAGGGAGTAGCTATGTTACGTTCAGTGAGCCACACAGATGTACCTGAGCCCCAGAGTGATTTACAGCAAACTGCCTGGCAAGGTTCAATTCTGTGCCCATCAGTGGGGAAGAGACACACCTAATTTACTCATACAGGACTTTGCTTCAAAGGTTTTCAATGACATTTAACTCTCAGTGACTGCATATAAAACATTAGGTGTACCAGACAGGCCTGTTACCTTGATCCCAGAAGGCACTTTTGCATTTCTCCTCCCTTAATATTCAACTTCCAGGATTTCCAGTGTTGCTGAGCACTGAGAAAATGTAAGCCATTTACTTTTGGTAATGCAGCATATGTGGAATATTTTTGTGTATGATAGTTTAAAAGACAATGGAGAACCGTTGATTATTTTTTTTTTTTGTGGCAAAAGTTGCTATATAAAGGAGTATGATACAATAAGAAGCTTATGTAACTGTCTAAAATATATAAAATTATTATTATATGAGTGGGGTATAAAAAATACTTGATGTGTCACCAGTTAAACTTGAGGATATGTAGTCACTCTTGCTAAATTTAATTGAATTGGCCTAATATTTGTCAAAGAATATGGATCAAATAATTTAGTACCAATACAGAATGCCAAAATTAGTTGAATCTAGTGTGATGGAAGAAAAAATATTTCAAATAATCTTATTTAAAAATGGCAGTCAATATACTTCTGAGGCAAAAAGTTACTAATAGCTACACAGAGAGTAGTTCTAAAATACATTTTATTAATTCCTAACACCTAGCTCTCTACAGAGAAATTACACTAAAATAATTCCTAGAAAGCATGTTGTTTTGTTTTGGTTTGTTTTGGTTTGTTTTGTTTTGTTTTCCCTAGTAGTTCATAGATGAATAATTGATCAGCCAGTACCCAAAATAAGGAGCAGTATTTATAATGTATCTGTCTCTCTCACAGTAGCTCCCATTTAGGACGAGCTTAAAACTTGAAAAGGTGCAATAAAACTCCCTTTTCTCTCCCCTTTTCCCCATATAATGACAATGAAAATGTTTTCTGAAGGAGCTTCTAGAAACACTTCTAAGAGAAGCAATTGCCAAAAGCATATTAAATGTTTGTAGGAGTTTAAAAAAGGGGTGTGTGAACACCAAACTTCACTTTAAGCACAAATCTGACTGTATCAGTCCCTTTATATAACTTAACAGCATGAGCTTGTCATAAAAAACAGTTACTCATCAATCAAAAAAAAAGGGAAAGGAAGATAAAGACTTTTGTCTTAGAAATCTGTGCTATGTTATCTACATTTCATCTAGTATTTTCCAGGCAAAAAAATGTAGCAGTGGATCACTATTCAGTGATTTAAAGCAGAAATATTTCACAATCCTAGTGGGTCATAATGTTGAAATATTAATGTCTTCTTCCTTTCTGCCTTCTCTTTTCAGTTTTTTGTTTTGTTTTGTTTTTGAATTGTATGATAAGTTAGACACACAAGTCTTTCACATTTAGGAAAACCAAGGGATCCAGTAAGACACCTGACTAAACACAGACAATATGAATTTATTTTTTGTGGTTCACTCCCACCCATGTGAGTTAATGCATCTGCATTTTGTCTTTGTTGCTCTGTCCCTATTTAACTCTTGACCCAGTCATGTACCAACAACCAACTTTGTATTCAAAGATAGGCATTGAGCTGACTTCATAACTCTACGAAAATACAAAAGCCAAGTGTGCTTACATCAAGAGAGACAGTGGTGGAGTCTTGTAACAACTCAGGCACAAAACCAACTAGGTGAGAAACTGTCCAATACTTTTTGTAGATTTCAAGAGGGAAGAGGGAGGAAGGAAAGAGCAGAGCCATGTGAAACTGATGCAGCAACCAGGGCCTGCAGCTGTGTCAACATCATGTTCTAACTGCCAAATGTCTCTGTGACTGCAGAGAGCAGCTCTTATTCCATCTGGGAATAAGGAGCTATTTTTCACAAACATTGCCGCTCTTTTATTATATGAGATATTCTAGGATCTGTTTTAATGGTCTAATGGACTTATAATTTGGCTGCAAAGATTATTTTTGATCCTGTTTTGAAGTCTGCTGGGGCCAATGCAGACACATTGCACATGTGAGTGAAATGGCACTTCAGAGCAATGAAGCATCTGCAGAAGACATCACTGTCACTGTATTTATTTTATGCCTTCTCTACACATCTCATGGGTATAGATAGTTACCAAAGTTAAATAACATGCAGCAAAGAAACTTCTATCAAATTTTGTACCAGATCCCTTGCTAACACGAACATAGAATCATTTAACAGCCCAGATTGGAAGGGACCTTGAAAGATCACTTGGTCCAACCTGTCATAGGAAGGAGACTGTAAATGAGATGATGTAGCACCCTGTCCAAATGCACCTTGAAAACCTCCAGTGACAGGGACTCAATCACAACCCTGAGCAGCTTCTTCTAGTTATGGATTGTTCTCACTGTTAAAAAAAAAATCTTATTTATGTCAAGATGAATTATGTGGACTTCATCCTAATTTGTATAGCTGCTTTAACAGATGAATCAGGAAGAAACTAGGCTCAATGGACACTACTATTCTTGAGTTGTAGAATCAAGAATAACCTAATAATCTAGACCTCTGTCCCTGTAATGTCCACTCCCACAATGTTTAACAACAGGTATCAGATAATTAGGGATACAAGGAACATAAGGCATTCAAGTTTTAGACAAATCTTTATTGAGACCACTTTACTTTCTAAGAGAAGTAAAATGCTTCCCTTAAATCAGCTTTCCTATCAGAAAGAGCCCTAGTAATATGTATTAATTTCTTGAGCTGTCAGTGAAACTTTTGTTTACTAGACTCACATTCCCTGATCAAAAGATCAACCCTTTGTGATATTAAGCCAATATTTAGTTAACTGTCTTTAGACAATTGGCAATAGAAAGCTTCAACCTACTTATTTTTACTAAATGCTTCACTAGAAGAATACCTGCCATTCCAAATAGTTTATTGATTGCTAACAATCTTTAATGGTAGCAGAACATGTGATAGGGAGTCTTGAATTCAACATCTTTTGAATTATGAGTTTTCTGACTATAAATATAAAAGAACTTAAGTGAGGCTGCTATTTATGTTTAAGTTGGGTGGAGTTTTGTGTCTTAAAGTTAGGGGAGATCTGTAATGTAGTCTATGCTTCCCTACAGTCTTCTGTGGCATTTTGTGGACACTGTGTAGCCTTAATCATTTGTCAGAATAAGATAGTGCTTATGTTTATGAGTTTTCCCCCAAAAATAAACAGACAACATATGAAATAAATTTCGTGTGTCTTGGTGAGAACCTAGTTTGGTTTTTTTGGTTTGGTTTTGTTGAGTTTTCTGTTTCTCATAGAAAGCTATTTGTACAATAGTGTAATTGGATCATACAAGAAATTTCTCTTTTCATCCATCACATTCATGCAAGGAAGGAGGCACAATCCAGCATGATATCCTTTTTTTAATTTGGGGTGTCAATTCTTTGACTGCTAACAAGTGGTCCACTCATTGTCTCCTTCCCTTAGAGAGAAGATGGCAGCCCAAATAGAACCACTTCGACATAGCTTTCATCCCACTGCTGGTGTCCGGTCTTGGAGAGCCCAAATATAGCCAATGTTTCCAGGCTTTTTGGTGAGATACCCAGGGAGAAATGAAAGGACCTGCACTACAAGCTGCATTTGGAGCACAAGCCCTCAGAGTAAAAGGGCAAGGTTTGAGCAGTGGTTAGTACTACAAAGGCAGCTCACTTCTTATTGCTTTAGAAATCTAGTTCAGAGAATTCTACTTTGAGAATCACTGATATAATCATGGAACTATAGCCATAGAAAATGTGGAACTGTTTTTATATCTTTCTGTGGAACTGTTTGTATGTATTTATATGTAAAAGCTTTTTTAAATAATATTTTAAGAAAAGAAACTCTTTAAAGTTTTGTTTGCCTTGTTTTTTAAATGAGTATTTGATATCAGTTTAGAAGGGATTGAGTAGAAGGTATAGAGAATAGAGATTTTTATTTTGCTGAAGACTTGGTCTTTGAATTGCAAGGGAAGGATTTTGGAGGAAATGCTAAAATGGTTGCATCCTGAAGACCACAATGGAAATTTTTTTTTAAAGTGATATAGATGTTTTCAAGGGTAAAAACTAGATACACTCAATTAAAAATTGAGTTTTTCTTTCTTTAAAACAAAACCAACAAAAAGCCATCAAAAAGCAACCTCAGAAACCCTCAACCGATAACCTCTTTCATGAGGTTCTTATTGCCCTTAAACATATATTGATACAACTTTTTTTAAGAAGCACATACTTTAATTTTTAAAAAATGCTCTCTTCAATTTAGAAAGCATGCAACTATATTGACTCAGAATACCTAATAACAACAGATCAGCTTTGCACAATAATAACTTTGAAAAACTCTCAGAATTAGTGTTCTTGATTTTATCTTTCACTTGTAATATTCTGAAATCTATTTATACATTACTGAATATTAAAATACCTAAATCAGCAAGTCAGAAATTTGGCTTTAACAATGGGCTCAATTTCCTGTGTTATATCCAGCAAAGAATTGGTAATGAAGCACAGAATGTTTCACAAATACATACATACTTCATAGGATTGTCTGTCAGTGCATGTGGAAAAGATAAAAGTATTCTGGAAGAAGTTCAAAGGAAATACCCTAGTAACTATGGAAACAAAAGCCCTTCTGCCCTATGTTGAGAAGAAAAAAAGATTAAGTTAGACTAGATGAACATCTTCTTTTTAGTGCCAGTTTGGCTGAGACAGATTTGTCCTGCAGAGTTGATGAGGCTTTGAAAGAGATAATGATGAGATATCTCCATAAAACTCCAAATGCTTTTCTTATGACCTGGGGACAGCCTTGAAACAAGCACCTTACCACATCATTCACTCACATATGATTGAAATCAAGCTCCATTTCCAGAAAAGCTCTTCCTTACATTTGGCTGGAGTTCCAGATTTTGTGCCAAATATGGGAATTGGTTATTTTGGTTTTAGTATGGCTCAGGCTCTGGGCTTTTTATTAATAAATAAATGAATTTCATAAGTTCAGTATTGCAGAAAGTACAACTCTGAGTCAACAAATGAGAAACATGAGCATCTGTATTCCAGTCCTTGCATAAACCTTTGGATAACATTTTATTACATTAAACATAACCTAATAATAGTTACATAAAGAGGATAATATAGGAAAGTCTTACAAAAGAACTGGAGTCATTCAGTGTGAGAATTATATGAGAATTCTGGTCCATCTTATGTTCTTCAACCATTTAACCACTCTATTAGCAATGGGCAACCAAAGTAGTACAATATTAATAGTACAGCATATATGTGTCCCATGTTACTCTGAAACATCTTTTTTATTAGTATTTGTTAAATACAAAAATTTGAAATTTCCTTATAGTTTTAACTTGAATATCTCTTCTAGGTTCATTGATTTATATATTTCTCTTCTATTCAGAAAACGTGTGTGTGTGGGGGAAACCTTGTTCACTTTTGTTTGAGTTATGCAGTGTCAGGCTTGGGCAACTGGAAAATATTATTTGTCAAATATCTTCTGTAAAATTGTAGGTATATTTTTTAAATTTTGTTGTTAATTCCCTGAAGACAGCTCTTGAAATGCAACTGTCCTTTCCTCTGACTTCTCTCATTTCCTGGAAGTCTTATTTCCCCATGTGTGAATTTTTATCATTTAGCTTAATCTTTCTTAACTTTGTGTTTCCATTAGGTTACCAGCTGAGGTTTTATGTCATGAATTGGATTAATTGCTTTTGCATCTACACTACATAAATAATTTGAGGTACTGAATAGGAATTTTGCTCTGTATTAATAGTTGTATAAAAATGTATACTGTACTTAATATGAATTGCAGTATATTTCTGTAGACTCAGCTATACTTCATTTGAAAACTACACTAACTGTTTTTTAAACTTGAAGATTCACTGCAAATTTTGAGCATTTTCTTCCTATGCTAATGAGCTAGCAAGTATTATTAAAAAGTTCTTTACAGGTTACATTTTACCTGCAAGTTTTATAGAGATTTTTCTTCTCTGCTGTCTCTAGGATTCTTACAAAGCCCATAAGGTTTTAAAGCTCTATTAAGATTGAAATGATTGCAGAGAAGTGATGTTACTCATTCTAAAAACCTCATCTGAGGCAGTTCAGGACACAGTTTTGCAAGAGATGTCTCTGCAAGTCCCATTTGCATTTTTTGATTCTGCATAATGAGTTTACAACATGCCAGCTGTAATCTCACTCATAATGAATGGAGTTTACTGTAGAAAATACATAACAGTAGGATTTACTTAAATTTATCAGAAAGGCTTTTAATTTAGCTAGCAACAATGTTTTGCCAAGGAAAGTTCCTCAAAGCACTTCACTAAGATTTCAGTAGATAACTAATGAGGCTTGGTTACCATTTTTTCTGTGTGTCAAGAACTTAAGATAGCAATGAAATTGTTAGACTGCTGCATTTAAAAATACACTCAAAGGAATTATTATATTCTGTTTTATTCACGTGTAGTTAATTATAAATACATGCCCCAATTATACCAATTATAACCTGATTATAAACCATGCTCACAAAAAACTAAGAAAAGCAAAAAACCTACCACAACATATCTTTCTGGTCTTATTCTCTGTCCTTATGTCTCCCTACATAAAATGAGACTTGTTGTGATTACCAACCTTCTGCAGAAGACTTGGCAATTGATAACTCAGAAGACGTAATGAATTGCTTTTTCCAATTTGGGTCCATGCCCTAGGCAGAGATAAAGCTCTAAGATCATACCATTCTCCTTTTCTACTACATAATTATTTCTGCTACAGCAGCACCTTGGAGCCATAATCAAGCCTGAGATTCCTTGATGCTACAGAGCATACAATTACAGAATAAAAAGGGTCTCTGCCTGACTGCACTTTCTTTCTCAAGAAAGACATGAGATGGATAGAGACTGATGCAGGAACAGAATGAAAAGAGAAGCGATACTAGACATGACAGTCAGAGCTCTCTTGGTGCACATGTTTGGGTTTTTTACATCAGAGGTTAAGTTTTGCAGGCTGGCTTGCAGAAGTAGAGAGAAGGGACTTTTCAAACCTTTGTGGGGAGTTCTTCTCCAGTGCCTGTATATGCCAAGGCCATGATTACACTTGCAGCTCTTCAGCAGAGCAAAGCACTTCTAGCTGTTCCAACATCCTCAGCCCTGATGCTTTGATGCTTGGTTTCCTTAGCAAAGGGTGCTTAAAAAGCAGAGTTATTTGTAATGTATTTCCTGCATTGCAGGACTTGAAGAAAGAAATCTCTCAATTTAAAATTTACTTTATGTTTAAAAAGCTTATTTATTACATTTTTGAACTGTCCTTAAACAGCTTAATATCATAACACAAACAGGGTGTGCCAGTTCTGTTACACACAAGATGGTGCCTAAAGACACAAGCAATGCATTTCAAACTCAGTCAAAACTAATTGCCAGGATGAAATTCTGCTTCCTTGTATGTCTCTACATACTTTGAGGTCTTGTGAATACTATTCTGTACATAATTATTCTTCCATGCAATTTCTCAATTACAGGTGAACCTCTTAAAAGATAACTAAATTTATAAATTAGTAAAAGAGCCCCTCTGACAAAATTAAAGTTATTTGAATATATAACAGGATCACAATACTTCTTGTGGGGTTTTAAAGGCAAATGGACTGAGGAAGATGAGAAAGATTGTTTTGATATCGCTACTGTGCTTTCAGAGAATCCACAGGGTGTCCCTGTCCATACTATGTCATGAATCTTTGCTTTAGTCTGAGTAATCTCAATTACCCAGCAGTGGTGCACTAGGGAAGGCAGTGAACTTGTCTTCAATATCTAAACAGAGGATAAAAATAATCTCTGCTTTTTCTAGAGCTATTTCTTGACCTTTATTGCAGCTGACTGCTTCTGTCTTTACTTAAAACCTTAGTGTCAGTTGTGCTATTTCTGTGAGAAGAAATAGCCATTGGAAACTAGACTTGATCTTTACACTTTTTAGAAAGGTATCTAATAGTATTTACTATATCTTTCAAGTTATATTCTAAGCCGTAGTACAGGAAAATTCTATTATAAAACCTGGTGACATAGCTCTAACTTGGAATACTTTTTCTGCACCATGTTCTTCCACTAGTGTATTTTCTTTATGTTATTCTGGACTCTGTTATAATGATGATAACATCTGGGTGCTAGGTAGCATAGCCTTCTATCCCTTTCAAGTAAGTATCAATTTAGAAAAAGGTTTTATCACTTTTCAACTTATTTGCCAACCAGTCTGATGCACTATGCTGTTTCAAATTAAACTTAATTTTATGTTCCAGTGAGAGAGTTAGCACTTAGGGTGAATTTAAACAAGATGATGTCAGTGAATACATTATTTCAGACAGTGTCTTCCTTAATACCTCTTCTTGTTTGAGGAGCTTCCAAGTAAGTTAGGGAAACATGCCTTATGGTGGGTGCAAAGCTGATGGGGTAACTGTATCAAGAGTAGGAATTAATTCTATCTGTCCTACTGAAAGGATCTGTTCATTGAAGATTTTTATTGATCTTTGATTCTGGTACTGTTCAACAAGGACAATTTGAATAAATTATATGTTCACTGAACTTTTCAGCAGGAGGAAGAGAATAGTAGCTACATACAACACTTTTTCAGAAGATAGATTTGTAAATTTAAAGTATCTTAGTAAATTGGAGAAACAATAATAGTTGGTATTAGTAGTAGTAGTAGTAGTAGTAGTACCGGTATTATTAATACTGTTGTTGAAATTTCTGGGTTTTTTTTGTCTTTTAAATATATGCAAACGCTCTGTCCTTGGCAGAAATCATCAAATGTGGAAATAAAGGTTGGGGAATTACTCCTAAATAGTACCAGTTCCTGAGAAAAGGATCCTGCTTACTGTGAATTCTAACTGAATGTGAACCAAAAATTTGAGACTGCTGATAAACCAAACATTTTAGGAACTGGATAAGTAGCACATTCAGTGTAACCTGTTTATTCTACCTAGTACTACAGCATTAGTAGTGTTGGAGTGTTTTGTCCCCTTTTGGTTATCATACTGAAAAAATGCCTTTGGAAATTTTATGGAAGAGAACAGCGAAATGTGTTGGAAACTTTGAAAACATGACCTTATATGAAAAGTTGAAAGAAATGTTTGGTCAGTTTGGAGAGTAAAAAACTATGGAGTGACAGAAGTCACATCATAGTGTTATCTACAACTAGGAAAGGACCACAACATTTTCTCTCAATTCTAGTTCTGAGGAAGAATAAACAATGCTTAAAATAAAGAAGATTGAAGCAGTTTAGATAACTATCAAATATAAATGTAAGGACAGTGAAGAATGGGAAGAACTCAAAAGTTTAACTGGTAGTTTAAACTAATTGGTCAAACATACTGTGAAGTGTTTACAAATAATAATTCTGTCCCATACCAGGAGGTTGGACTGCATAAACTTCTAGGGTGCTTTTCACTGGGGGGTGTTTTGTTTGTTTTCAATTTTTTTTCAAAAATTAATGTGACCATTTAGGATAAGAAGAAGAGAGAAAAAGGTGAGCTTTAGGAGAAGGTAACTTTTTTTTTTTTTAAACTGCAAGTATAGTTTGAGGAAAATCTTCTTTATCAGAAAGTAATTATGAAATGTGATATAATTGAGAATTTTCAGTGTAATGGAAGAAAAAATGTATATACACAACTGTTGTAGTGCAGCTAACATTTGTTTGCTTGGTATGTGAAGGCTAATTCTAATTTTTTGCTTTGACAAAAACACAGAGTGATTTTTTGCAGTTTGATATTTCTAAGAACATTATAATTGCAACTAAATCCAACATATAAAACCACCTGCCAAAGTCTTATATATGCTGTAACAGTTTTTAACAGTTTGGTTCCAGTCTTTTTCAGTTCAAACTCCTAAATTAATATAAATATATGGTACAGCTTCAGTTTTTAAGAAATGGAGTAAAATGACATGGTTTCCCTACAAAAATTGAAAAATGGGGAATTTACACTAGCAATGTAGGAAGTCAGTACAGAGTAGTTGTTTCATGCTAAAAGTAGGTTAGCTAGCTTTCTCCACCTGCAAAAATGTGTTCAGAGTGTCATTGTACTGTATAGGTATAATGTAAGGTTTGGTCCACGTTGCTGCACAACTCTTCAGGGATAAAGTTAAGAAAAAAAGTGCTTAAAATTGGAAACTAACTAGCAGAAGAGGGAAAAACCCATAGAATTAAGTCAAATATGTCAATGAAAATTCACAGAAAATTCAGTGAAAAAAATTATATTGCAATGTCTTTGTCCTAAAAACATATGATACTAAGGCATTAAAAAAATAGCCTGTACATGCTTACCAACCAGAAGTGAAATCTGTTTTCTAACCCTTGACTTGCTCATGCAGTGCCATATTTCATCCTTTCTTCCCTAGCTGCTGATATATGGGTGTGTCAGTGAGCTAATGATGTTTTTTAGAAGAAGCAGAAGGTTTTCTCTTTTAATGGGACATATAAATAAAACAAATTCAGCTGCAAACACTACACTAACCTTAAAATTATTACAGAATCAAAATTTATTTTCAGTTATTATTTTGACTGGACTTTAAAACATTTGTAAAAATGAGCAATTATCCTCTAAAGCCCAAGCGGACGTAGGCAACCCGGCACACACATGGGCAGAATCCATCCTTGTAAATCCCCAGCTGAGGTTTGTGAATGTTCAGGAGGAAACCATACATCACTTCAGCAATACTCAGTGAGGAAAAAGGGGAAAACACACTAGCTTTAAACCAATTTGTACAAATGATCCTTTGGTTCCTCTGGAGAGCCGAAGAAAGAGAGCGCCCTTTTCCAGTTTGTTTATTGACAGTAGAACTCCTCAGTGGCTTTCCATCAACACATTCCCAGTTTGCATCTTCTACAGAAGTTTCACACAAACATCTACCCTAGATGGTGGCTTTAAAAAGGGGGTGGTAAGAAGGGGGAAAAAAAATAAACTCTTGAGGAATAGTGGGCCGCTGTCCAATTTTGTTTCTGTGTAGGGTCTTACTGAGTTTTTTATGCCCTTTCAGTTCCTTTGCTGCAGGAATAGATAAAATCACTTGACACTCATCTGCTGATGCTTGAATATATCAAATTAGAAATATTAGAATTTTGTTTTTATATTGGGGATTTTATTAGCATTTATTTCATGCTGCTCTTTATTTCCTAGGGAGTTGCAGTTAGAAGCTTGCAGTTCCAGTGGTTATCCTGAAGGAGGAAAATCTCTATGGTAAGATCAGTGAGTCAGGAAATTTTACTCAAATGGAAATAATTGCATTCAAAGAAGACATACCTGTGTTCTTAGAGAATGGGATGTGTTTTCAGTCTTGAAGTATCAAGTAGAATTTATGAAGGCAATATACAAGGGAGGGAAAATGTTAAAAGGGAAAGAGTTACTTACTTTTTTTTTCCTTTAGAGCCTGCCTAGCTTCAGATTTCCTTGGATGGTTGATTTGCTCTCAGGGTAACAGACAATCCTAGAAGGTGAAAGAGTCCTCTACAGTATTTCTTCTCCATAAAATGACCTGATACTAACCCTATCTCTTATTCAGGAGATCAGGTCCATGTGGCTTTAGCTGAATCTGCTCCCTTTCAGCAGTAAGGTCACCAAAGTAACATCTGTCCTGAACATTACATTTTCACATGCATTACCAATGGAATTGCAAGAGATAATTTGCTATGGTGATATTTACAGGAAAGACAACAATACTTTATTAGGGACACTAGAATAGAATGAAATAACAAGGGGATTCTAGTATGCTAGATAAGGATTTCTTTTCTGTTCTTCTTGTTAATACAAAAGAAGAAACTGCCTATCTTGTGGTTTAAACTGTAAAATTTGGTTGTTATTATAAATGCACTTATTATACTTATTGCTAAAAGTTGGTAAGAAATCAAATGAAAGAAAACACAGAAATAGTTTAAAGAGTCTATTATTCTCACCTGATCCATAAGTGGTAAGGTAATATTTTAAAAGCTCAATCTATAATTTAAAAAAATTAATTATCCTCTTGGTAAAACTGTTGAAAAGTATAAGTTTCAGCCTTTGGGTTTTGTATTTTTTTCTGGTCTTTGTAGCCCATTTTACTGTCAATAATTCAGTTTCTTTCTTAATCCAGGAGAAACTAAACATTTCTCTTGAACCATTTTTATCTGCTTAATTTCAATGTATTGTCAATATAATAGTAATAGATATATTGGAGGGCAGGGGGGGTTCCCTTGCATATTCTTGAGAACATATTTACCAGACTGTTCTCAGGCTTCTGGAATATTATTCAAATATCTAAAGCTAATGCAAATGACTTTTTGATGGCTGGACTCTGTGGAACATGAGGATTTTCAGAGATCATGTTGGTGGAACTTGTACACTTAATCACAAATGATCTGACACGTAGTTAGTTAATTGTAAAAATTAAAAATTGTGGTGTGAAGTAATATTTTCAAATAGAGGATGGCTGAATGTTGTCTAAAAATTTATAAAGAAAATATTTCTAATTTTTTTTTTTCTCTGCTGATTTCTCTCTCAATTTTCAACTAAATGCAACATGACCAGTGGTTTTAAAACTGTGTGGCAACAAGGCACTAAGAAAATTACTCAAAAATTAAGGGACATTAAACAATGAAAAACACTATGATAGTATTCTGGTATTCTGATCAGAGAGAAAGTACCAGAATATGTGAAATAAGTACATAACAAATAATGTCACCAAGGTAGTAATGTATGTGTTATAAGTCTCTTACTTCCTAGAAACAAGGGACCCTTTCTTTTCTCCTGTGTAGTCATTTATGCTTATATCGAGCCAGAATGGTGGCACAAAAGTAGAGACAGAAATTCCAGAGTTGTCTAAAATGATACCAAGAAGTGCAATCCCAAAGTTATGATGACTGTCCTCCCTGTGTCAGAACTGTGCATGAAGGAACTGGGAGGGAACCCTGCTAAGGGCAGTAGGCTTAGGGCAGGGTAAGGCTGCTGCTCAGGGCTCTGTGGCAACAGGAGTGGAGTTGGTGGCAGTGTGGCACTTCCACCCCCTGTAATTGTATACTTTACACTGGGAACCCATCTGGACTTTTTCAGGAAGAGGGAGGAAGGGAAGGGAAGGGAAGGGAAGGGAAGGGAAGGGAAGGGAAGGGAAGGGAAGGGAAGGGAAGGGAAGGGAAGGGAAGGGAAGGGAAGGGAAGGGAAGGGAAGGGAAGGGAAGGGAAGGGAAGGGAAGGGAGGGGAAGGGGAAAGGGAAGGGGAAGCCGTCCTGTTGCTCCCCACTGTCTTGGGAACCATGTCCTGCCCAGCTCTCTGGACCACGGGTGATATTACCAGTGTATACATCTTCCTCATTATTGTCCTAACCTAGAAAGCCACCAAATTAGTCCCTTACTGCACTGTGATATAATGTATAAAAATTATTAAGATGTCATTCAAATGTAATTAAGTGTGAAACAAAATTACATTAGAGACAAATTAAAAAATCTTGGTAGTAAACTAGTTTCTCTAAGTCTTGTTTGCTAATACATAGGTGGATAAGGAGAAAAACTGCACAGAGAAAGGATGCCTGAAATGGTAGCATTGGCATACTTGTCAGTGGAATTTCTTTCTTCCTGTTTAATAAATATGCCCTTAGGATCAAAAAAGATACTGGTTTTTACTGAGAAATATAGGGTTATAAACAATTAGGAGTGATAGATAAAAGTATTTATTCAAGAAATGTCTCAAGAAATTTAGATGCAGACAGAGATACATGAAGATGGCTGGACATGAGAGTTAAGGAGTGAATATAATGCTGTACAAGTATTAAAGTCAGTATTTATTAATTTTTTTTCTGAGAGTTTCTTGTTTTGAAATACATAATTGATAAATGACTATAAGGAGTAATAACTTTTAGAAAAAATAATTACTTGGACCCAGTATTTATTGTAATAGAGATCTGTACCTATGTTTGTAGAACAAATAGTCAGTTTTACTAGCTAGGTAAGCAGTTTAACTCTTTGAAGCCCTTCATGTTCTAGAAATGCAAATAAGTGATGGAGAACATAGTAATTCAGTGCCCTATTCCATTTAATGGTATGCAAGAACTATGAAGCCCTAAGGTACTAAGCAATAATTACTATTTGAAAAGCAATTCAAAGACAAACAGTATCTATGATTGTCAAATGAAATAGTCCAAATTTAATGGGATTTTTGTAAGTAAAGGGCTGAATGCCTAAGGGTGCCCTGTGTTTGCTTTCTTGAACAGCAGAAAACATCTGGACTTTACTTGTCTGGAATATTAGAAGAAAAAATGCTGGATGAAAGAGAAAATCAGAGACCAGAAGTTCCAGGCATGTAGCCAATTTTGTATTACAAAGATTGTGTAGCTGATTCAAGGATTAGTGTGCCTCCAGGATATTTTTCCAAACAGAGACACTGGGGAAATTAGGAAGAATTAGCTGAAGGTGTGAAGTTAGACTGCAGTGTATTACATCTGAATGGACATTCCTTTTCAGAAGCATGGCCTTGAGTTATTTTAGTCAAGTAAACCTTTGTGTGAAATAAACAGCAGTGCAACAATTGGATGATGCATCTCATTTCACACCTTCAATTAGTTCATTTTAACTTTACTAAATGTCCTTTTGCAGATGGGTCCAAATTTTTGGTCAGTGATATCATAATGTCATGCAGGAGAGCAAAGGAGAAAAGGCAACAAACCCAGTTGAAGTATTCAAAGTTTAGTGGGGAAAAACGTGAAGTCTCTAAAGGTGTTGAAAGTTTGACAATATAAGTGGGTTTCCCCACATTTTACATGAAAAATAATAATAAAAAAAATCTGCAAAACCCCATGTAATTACTAAGTCTATAAGAATTTATTGCCTCTCAGGGCTTTAGTGCCCTTTGCTAAAGAAACTGGAGCACAATATCACAAAACAAGTCCTAAGTCATTGACTGAAGTGTGGTGTACTCCTGTTGTTTCTTCTGGAGTGCTGGATTTACATCCTTATGTCTCTTAATGTCTCCCATTTCGTATATTTGTAAGTGTCAGATTCTCTTATCTGTAGCAGTCAGTTCATAGAGCTCAGTTAATTTAATTCTGAAGAAGTGACTACAATCACCCCTTCACTGAGCATGAAAATTTCAAATATATAATAACTTGTTTTCAAGAAAAGATATGTTTTCTGCTGCCTAATCTCCTTAACCTCTGTCCTCTTTTTATATAGTTACTGTAGAGCCATTTATTTTGAATTATATTTTTTTTTACACCAGGAAAAATAAACCATTTGCAACAGTAGACTTATAACAGTGTTTGAGTTTTGCATTTTCAAGAACATGCTATCACATACTGTGGAAACATGAGCCAATTAGGCAAAAGCCATGTCTTCATTTGTTTTTCATTGATTTCCTCTGTTGTCAGCTGACCTTAACAATAGGGTTCAACATGTTCATTAAACATCCAGGATTTATAATGATTTCACCTGTTAAAAATTGTAACTGAATGCAAGAACAGTGTTGAATAGATGTACAGGAAATGTCTAGAAAAGAAAGTGAATGGAATTAAAGTAGCTTTATGGAAATCTTTTCTGTAACCCTTTCTTAAGGGAATTTAGAGCTGCTAAATAGCAGTTTCACTCTGAAAATCAGTACAATCAGACAAGAAATGTTGAAGTCAGTCATGTCTCCGTCAAAAAATATACTCAAGACATCTAAAAGTAATCAGCAAAATGCCTATTCCATATATTAAAATACCTGTCAATACCTGGTATTTTGGTGTTGAGATGTTAGGATGTTTAGGACCCATTTTATTTTTTAGTTTCTAATGATGGAAGTTAAAATTCTATTTGAAAAAAAAGGAGCAAAAGCAAAACAGAGATTCTAAATAAATTGACATGATCCATGTTTGTAAAAGCTAGTTAATTACTCTTCTTTTACTGAATTTGCACTCTGGCTATGGAAAATACAGTATTTCTGAGACATCTAACCATTGCATTCATATGAACAGGGGCTGAGTCAACGGCTAGTAGCCCAAAACAAGACATTTGATTTAATATGTTTCTCTTCACCAGATTTATTCTTCAGGTGGGAAACTAACAAGACCTTTACAAATCCCGTCCCAGATTATTGAATACATATTATTGCTGAGAAATACTGTGCTTCAGTGTCTGCTTGGGGATATGGTTTTTTCAGGTTTCCTAACTCCAGTATGTGAGAGGAGATCCCTTATCTTTCCTGGCTGATGCAGTAATATTAGTTGGAAGAGAGCTGTTGGTATTCCCATTTTCCAGCTGCAGAAGTTTTCTCTCTTGTCCTTTTTGTAAGGAGCTTAAGATCAGATTGTTTATGTATTAATGCATTTTCTTTAACATAATCTTCACACTGTTATATTTTCCCCTGGAAGTGGTGAACCACTCGTTTTCTTTAGTGAGTCATTTGTTCTATACATAAATAATATTTCATAGGATGAATTCAACATTACGAAAAAACAACAAAAACGATAACAAATTTCTTTCAAAATAATTAAATAGGCAGTAATTTTCTAAATTGCTCTAAGGTGTTAGCGCAGTCCTCATCATGGAAAATTTATTGTATCCCTTAGAAACAGATATTTAAAACTGCTTTGCTCTTTCCTACACGGATTCCAGCTGTTCTAAGTTTCCCTAAATCTGTCCCTATATTCAAGCTTTTATAAACCCACTCATAGAGGTTTTTAGGACCTTTTGGTTTTTCAGCTGGATATCAGACAGTAATAGGGCACACTTTGTTCTTAATAATCATACTTCTAGAAATTCTTTGGGTTTGGGGTTTTTTTTGATTGTTATTTTGGTGCTTGTAATTTTTTTTTTTTTAATTCTTCCATCATATTTGAAAGGTATTGTTCCTTTCACATTGCAAAATGAGATTCCAGCTCTGCAGGGAGACAAAACTGAGAGAAAATGAGAAGGATGAATACAACAAAGTGAACACACTCTCTCTACCTTCACTGGTGCTATTATAAACATTTCAGAGAAACATCCAGATATTTTTTTTAACAGATAGATGATTCCTTGTTTTATATGTGGCTGTGTCCCACCAGTCCCTACCTTGGTATTTCAGCCTAGTTCAGATAGTGGGGGCATGATCATACCACTGCCAGATAATAGTCCCTAGAGAAACTGAAAGGAAGATCTATTCAAATAATAGCTGTTTTGGTTCAGTGGCTGGTCCAGAAATGTTTCAGGGTGAAGAAGGAAAAGGTTATAGTTGTAGCTGGGTATCTTTTTCAGATAGAGTGGGAATATTTGCTTTTATTTGGATAGTTTCTAATATATTTCAGAAGTTAAAAGCAATTGAGAAATAAAAACTTGCTTAAGTTGAAATACTTCTTTTTGAAAATGTCACATTAAAAAAAAATTATTTTAAACTCACCTACCTACTTGGCTTGGGTTTTTTTGTTTGTTTGGTTTTTTTTTGGGTTTTTTTGGGGTTTTTTTGTTTTGTTTTGGTTTGGTTTGGGTTTTTTTTTTTTTTTGTTTTGTTTGGTTTTTTTGGTGTGTTTTTTGTTTTGTTTTGTTTTGGTTTTGTTTTCCTTTCCCTTCCTCTTTTTTTAACTTTGAATTTGCTGAAACTATACCCAAATTCAGGATATCACTTTTCTTAGAGAAGTTATAAATTCCAACTGGTTTTGCTTGTAGTTTTGGAAGGTAGTTGGTTGAATCATCCACAGACTAAATGATGAAAGTGACTCTATTTCCTCCATTATGTTGTCAAAGACATTGTAGATTAATTTAGTGACATACGTAATATCCTGTACTACTGAAATGGATATACAGTGATGTACTCCTAAATATCCTAATTCTAACATTATCCCATTTTGCAACATGCACTTTTTTTCCTACATTTGCACTCTCATTTTCTGTAGTCAAGAATGATAAGTCAAACTGTTTTTCCCAAGTTCAGACTGTGATTTTTATCATCCACTCTCTCTTACAGCTATGAAATGCCTATGAGTAAGTGCTAAATGTTCAGCATTTCAGAAGGAAAATATTTTCGTTGAAGCAGATGCTTCTCAGATTCTTCAGGACCCTAAAACATTTCCTGTAAGTGTTGCTACTCCCCACAGGGTAAGTAAAGACTTTACAAAATCAACTATTTCTTTGAAATGGATATTACTACCAGTTTTATTTTCTGTTCAACACAGTAAAATAAAATTACCTTTTATATAAAATGAGTAATTAGTGTACAGAATACATTTATTCCTTCAAACTAAATGTTCTGTTACAATCATAAAAATGGCTCTGATGTTCATTAGCTTGTTTATGTGAACATCTGATTAATTGCTTCCATCACATCAACCTTCATACTATGGCTTTGATATTTACTAATGATTTGGGTTTTTTTAATTTCATAAATGTCTGAGGAAGTACAAGAATATGAGACCCTATCAGTAATATTTGGAGAATTTCATTGAAATGAAACTTATTAACTAATTATTCAGCATTAATCATAATCACATTTTTGTGCCATGTAACTGTGATTGATCTCAATATGGGTACTAGGTACTTATGAGTTGCAACCCATTGAAACAACGTGTCTTTCCCACAATGATATAATATTTAATTAACTGAAAAATAAATGTGTTTTTTACAGAATTCAACATAAGTGACATAGAACATTACAAAAAAGAAATAAACAGAAGCTCAAATGATGAAGTAAAGAGCCAAAACACATTATTATGTAAAGAGGCTTAGAATATAAAAGCAATAAGGAAATAGTATAATAAGTTTTGTCACTGTTCACTGTGGTAGTTTTACTGAAGCTGTTGCCTGCAATATTAGCTAGTGATCCTCTCTTATACACTGCATTAGTTACCTTTTTCAACCCCTCAAATATACGTGTAGTAAACATGTTAAAGTACCAGAAACAACTCTCTTACAAACTGATATATTTTTACTATCATCACTGTAATTCAGTCACTAGATTGAGACACTTCCTTTCTTTTTAGACAGTTTAATTGAGAAAGGTTTCAGACCCATAAAGCCAACAGCCTTGAACTGTGAATGAAAACTATGTTTGTATCTACTGGCATTGCCCTGCTGAATATTATGATTCTGTTATATTAGAGATCGACAATTAACAGCTTATACAGAGGCTTGAGTATAAGCTTCTGGTTTACCCTCAAAAACCTGTAGATGTCTTCCTCCTTTCCTTTCCTTTCCTTTCCTTTCCTTTCCTTTCCTTTCCTTTCCTTTCCTTTCCTTTCCTTTCCTTTCCTTTCCTTTCCTTTCCTTTCCTTTCCTTTCCTTTCCTTTCCTTTCCTCTCCTCTCCTCTCCTCTCCTCTCCTCTCCTCTCCTCTCCTCTCCTCTCCTCTCCTCTCCTCTCCTCTCCTCTCCTCTCCTCTCCTCTCCTCTCCTCTCCTCTCCTCTCCTCTCCTCTCCTCTCCTCTCCTCTCCTCTCCTCTCCTCTCCTCTCCTCTCCTCTCTCTCTCTCTCTCCTCTCCTCTCCTCTCCTCTCCTCTCCTCTTCTCTCCTCTCCTCTTCTCTTCCCTTTTTAATTTGTATCTTCTCAAAGTTACTAGCAAAAGATGCTAAATTCTAACAGCAAAGGAGGAATTTTATGCCTGGACTGCTCCAGGGCCAGTGTAGATGAATTAATTGCATTAATTGTAAGTTGAAAATCCTAGTCCTTAGCCGTCTGGGGCCTTATCCAAGGCTCACTGACGTCAATGGGAACGTTTCCACTGCCTCCATTTTGGCTCAGGTCCTAAATTTCTGTGGCAAAATATAATGCTGTGAACTAAGCTGTCACAAAAAAATAAAAACGTACTGCAACTCTTCGAATCTCAAAATAGCAGAGTGTATACAAAATTCACAGTAAGAATTGTATTGCTGTTCTGAAATGCTTAAGCAGAGAGAATACTGCTTTTACGTCCAAATCACTGGCTTTCTTCTATAAAATAAAATAACCTATCTCAGTCACGTATGTGCTGTATAGGGAGAACAAAATCACTTTAAAACTGTTCCATGATGCAGCTTCTTAGGCAATTCTAATGAGATTAAGAACATTGAAAGGGTGATGAAATAACTCTTGTGCTTCTCAATAGTAAATTCAGTAGAAGAATTAACACAAATACTTCTCTGCTCAGTTGCCATAGAGCCATTTCACAAAAGTGAAGTACAATTTTTCCCTTGCTGTTTCTGAGTAAAATGATTCATGCAGTCAGAGAACTTGAGGATAACATCGATTATTAGTAGTGTAGCTTCCTGAGTACTATACTGTTCTACATAGAAATTCCTGCTTATTGCCTTTTTTATTCATTGGAACTTTTTAATGACTCATCTGGATCTGTGCTTAAAGTAACAAGACTCCTTGCATTGATACTTGCAATCTAACATAGCTTGCCTGTTGCATCAGCAACCATTAATTAACAGTAATTGTTCTGTATTAAAAGATGTAACAGGAATACACTGAAAAGGTCATAAAAGATAATTACATCTCAGATAATATATAATGATAGCTTGTTAATGTTTTACCATGAAGCTTACAAAATGTAACCTTTTCAGCTCACTCTATGAATACACTTGTATATTGTACATATCTGGCTTTCAGTAAAGGCAGAACAGATATTCATTTGGAAATGAGGCATCTTGGGATGAAAAAGTTTTAGGTGAGACATTTTTGTCTGACATTATGATAGCTTTGAAAGACATGTACTAAAATTGGACCTGCCAATAAGTATGGGGTTTGTCACATTTCTTTCCACTTTGGAACTGCAGTTTTTTGGAGTCAGTGAGTAAAACATGACACTTATCATAGTTAAAAAACTTGCTATCCTCTGGACTAGTAAAGAATGGTTTAAAAAACTTCAAGCATTGTTTCATCCACAGGAATGTTATTTGACATAATTTAGCAAATTGGGGATGATAGCACCAAAAATGGGCAATATTGCACAATGGATTTGGGGGAGAAAAAGAAAATTTCTGCATGATTTGGGAATCTGGCATAAGGCTCACTTTTTTTACAAATGGAGACAAATGGAGTTCAAGAGCTGAACAGTGCACATGATGACTTAGCATCATATTACGCACAAGCTGTGACTCATGAGGTGCTATATGAACCATTTTTAATTAAAGTTAATTATTCTCCACTCACAGTATATGAAACTTTACGGCTTCAGAGCATGATTCACTCACTTTCTTGAGTACAGTAAACCAAAAATGTAAGGTTTCATTAAAAGATCAATAATAGCAAATAAGGACACACAGTTCCCCCGAGAAAAGGTAAAAGAACTCCTCAGATATTTTCTGTGAATATATATATATATATATATTTTTCCATTTTAGGGAGTGGGGTTTTTGCAAGATTGTTCATTCACAGGCTGTGCAAGCTATATATAGCGATTTTACTGCTGCAATAACACCTCAGCAAACACTTTTTTCTTTGCATATCTAAGCCCGTCTGGCCAATTTTAGACTACAAATAACTGCTGTAGCTGTTGAACGTGACCAGTTTGTCTCCCACGTACTCTTGTCTCAGAATTGCAAATTCCTCTTTTTCTTCAGAATTTCCCTGAGAAAAAGGCATCAGTGCATTTGAAATAGGGATACAGTGTCCCAGAGAGGGATGCCATGGATAAAGTAGAAAAGGGTTATGGATATAAGCCTTTGTTTCCGTGAAATACCTCGACATAGTATTATTTCATGTGTCTAGTTGCTAATAGGAACAATGTAAGTGCAGATTCATGGTTTTCAGCCATGGTCCAGGAACATTTAAGCATCTGTGGATTTAGAGTAGATCCTCAGAAGAAGCTGGTTTTCAGAAATATGTGTCAGTGTGTTTTCTTCTATGAGTAAGAATTTGTAAGGGTCTGATCTGGTGCAATAAAAAAGCAAAAATCAAATCCGTTACAGAAGTGCTTCTTTACATAAGGTTGTTGATCCTTTTGTCAAACAAACAAACAAATACCCCTCAGAAAACCACTAAAAATAAGAATAATAGCTTACAGGGCAGGAATTTGTTTGGGTCAATTAAATCAGAAGACTATATATCTGCTTTGGTTGGGTTTTTTCCACTTGTTCTCAAAGCTATGTGAGAACACTGAGCTCTAAAACTAAGCTTTGAAACTATGTCTTTTCAAATTGAAATGGAAAAGTGCTTTTTAAATGATGGCTTAATGTTACTGAAAACTCCTAGGCATTAAAGATGTCCTTTTCCCCTAGGAGAAGATAAACTCAAATTCATGCTGAGTTCACTCTGTTTCTAACCAGCACAAGTGTATTGGCTTCTGGTTTTTTAATCCTGATTTAGGTGGTTATATCCAAGATTATGGTCATATCCTTAACAAATAGAGGTAAATCTAAAACTTTCATTTGACAAGTAAACACTAAAAATTCAAAGCACAGATATAGCAATTATAGATTCTGTAGCTGTGGGGTAATGGTCTGCAAATCTATAGACAATCAAATATGACAAGCCTCAAATTTTAGAGTAAAATATGCAGTGTTGAAGATACACTATATTGATTTGCATTTGCAGGCTGTGTAATTCAAACTACAGGAAAATCACTGCTGATTGTTTAAAGGCTTTTTGTTTTCAAGCTAGCTGCTGGCATACAAAATCAACTCTTGATTGCTCCTCTTGATGTTCCACTTGTACTTAATCTTTCAATGAACAGCAGTATACACGCAAAGTAATGTGGGGAAAACACTTCAGTGATTTGTCCTGTGTTCTGAAATGTGAGATTAAAAAAGAGTTACGGAAAACATTTGCTTGTTTTGTGGGATGACACAGTGATTTTAAAATCACAAGTCTTTTGGAGAAGATAGCAATATTGTATGTGTCGGTGTTGCTTTTATTCCCAAAGAGCTAAATATAAGAATATTATTTTCACTGTAATGAGTTTTTGTCTTTATATGAACTCAATTTATAAACAGTAATATAAGTCTTCGCTAAAAATTCTTCAAGGGTAAGATAGAAGAACCTTGAACATTTGTTTTATGATGTAGGTTGAACTGATGGAATAAAACTCAGGTAGCTTCATTTTATAATGTGAGATTCTGAACTGGCAGCTTTAAAACTGTCTAATAGTCTGACTGAGTTATCAAAGCCAATGCATTGGAGAGGGTCTTTTGCATTTGCCTCCAAAAACAGTAGCACAGATAGAAATGCATTTTGGATATGTGATTGGAATGTCATTTTGATGTCATTTTGAGCATTCCACACAAAATCCCTCTGTGATTTTTAAACAAATTTAATTTTAAACAAATTTCTTCCATCTTGTAAATTTCCTTTTAAAATGTATTCTGAAGTCTTGTTTCACAATTGAATTATTGTTCAAGGTCTGAAAGGATGATGTTTTAAGAAACCTCTTTTACCTGATTGAAAACTGTTAGGAAAGCTCAGGTTTCTGTAAAACAAAGTAATTCTCATATAGGAACATTTTCCTAGTGAAATCTGAGGTTCACCAAGGGATATGAGACTAATGTGAGCTGAAAATAACTGGAAATATTTTAGAGGGGACTTGAAGAGTTAGTGCGAGAAGGAAAAAAAATACCACATTTTTACAAGCAGAAGGTAAACCTGATCCAGGAATAAATTTAAAATACTCTTCTGGTGCAAATCAAATGTTTCATATATTACATGCTGGAGGATAGACCATGATGGAAGTGAAAGGCTCAGTATGTCTTGAGTCATCCAGGCTCCTGTCAAGAGCTTGAAGTGATGAAATGTGGCCACAGCTGAACTTTGGCACAGGAGCTTGTTTGTCACTGTCCATGGTGCTGTTGGACAGCGCCTGAACACGTTGTCAACCAGGATGGTAATCATCACTGTTAAGAACAGTCATTCTTATTTTCATTAATATATTATGACTACAGTCTTCAAATAAATAATATATTCCCATCACAATATGTCACTCCCTTCCTTTTAAATCTTTTTGTGTCAAACATACTGCCAAACACAGCTTTGATTTCTGTATATTCAAAACACCGATTCTTTATGAAAATGTCTAAGTTTTCAACTCAAATGTTTTTAAGGGTAACTATTAAACACAAATTTAAGAATCTAATTAAATGTCTTTTTAGACATTTAATGTCTGTAATTTCCTTTAGAAAATGTATTTCATCTTTCCTGAGCAAGGAGAAGGTGAAAAGAGGTGGAACCATGGGTGTTTGGAAGGGAGTTAAGTAAATAGAGACTGAAAGGAGAGAGGTACACATGAGAGAAAGTGTAAAGATGAGAGGAAAAGGAAACAGAAGCTAAAATCAAGAGATGGCAACAGAGTAATGAAATGCTAGAAAATAAAGAAAACAAGAAGAGTGAACTCCTCTGCCTAAGTACCAGATTCTGCTAGTGTTTTTTTCTATTTTATTTTTTTAGTAGCACCAGTCTCAATATCTCTTCACTCCTATCACCTGTCAGCGCTACCTCTCTGTGCCATATTTTACTTGATGCTTCTGTCCTTTTTAATTTTCTTCCTAGTCCTTTCTACCATCTATTTCCCTAAGACAGGTTAACTCTTTGTCAGAACATCTTGCTATGTGACAGAGGTGGAGACGTATGCAAACAGTAGTATTTCACTGAGTTTGGGCATGTTAGTTATATCCACCAGTCACCAAGTTCACATTGATGAAACAGATGAGAGGTCGTGTTCAGAAAACCCCAGAGTGAAATGGATGTGCTGTCCAGAGAGCCTGGTATATAGTGCTCTTGGGAATGATTTCTTGCTGCCCATCTGTTTTGTTTCCACATGGCAATTACAGTAAGTTTCTTTTGAATGTCTGAATTTCTTCTAACTCTGAGAAAGAGACCAAACCTTTTAGCTCAAGGACTTTCCCAAATTCAATCAGATAATGAGATTTCAGTACAAGCTTGTGCTGGTTTTTCCAGCCTACAGACAAGTTCAGTTGGACATTACTGTTGGAGATTACTCATGTGTACATTTCTCTTTCTAAAATATATCATTATTTCACTTTGAAATCTTTAAATACATCTTACTGATTTGGTGGCTGAAAGCCAGTTTTATACCCTTAGTGATCCTCACTGTCTTATATTAATGAGCACTATCAATAACAGCTTATTTCTTTTCCCGCTAGCCTAATTTTATGGTTTATGTCTTTTAGATGCAAATCTTGATGGCATTATGTTCTCTTTTAGGTTTTTAAAAGCAAGCAATTCAGCATGTGAAACATTTAGAGGCTTAAGGTTAGGTACATGACATATTTGTAAGATCTCCTTTTCCTTTGAAACAGCTCAATTTTTATTAGATTTCATGAGGCACTTGAAGCCATTTGAGCCCTACATAACACAGCTGGATAGTACCTATAAAATCAGAAGATAAATGGAACGAGTTCCAAATATTTCAAAATACATTCTGATATAAAATTGATCTCTCTAAAATTAAATTATTAAAATCTTGTAACCTTTCAAATGTCTACAAGGACATGTAGAACAATAGCCTGTTTGATAACCATGTATTATTAAAAAATATATTTCCACCACTCCTTACTGGAAACCAGAGTTAAAGTCATCCTGGAAAATCACACCAGTAATAAATTTAGGGTTCTTTTTGAATGTTTCTATATATTACTGATTTGAATATTTGTAAACTGCAAGGAAATTTATAGTTTGTATTTTGTGAGAGCAGAATATTTCAGAATTTGTGGACACTTTATGCTCCATTGGACTGAATTGCATTATATGCTGTGTAATTGTGACATGAATCAAGCCTTGAAGTGTGGCAGTCATAAAAATTTGTTACTGTATTGTCCATTTTGTATTGCAGTATTCAGTCTCAGAGGTTCTCATTATAGAAACTAAAGCTCTGTTTTGCCTGCCATTTAGCCTTCCAAAATTCTTAATTTTAAAAAAAAAAGGCTGCTAAAAAATAGACAAGTTTTTTTTTGAGGTTAGGTAGCTCAGATGGTAGCTAGTTCTGAGTTATGGCCATTTTCCTAAGTCTCAAAGTCAAGGCTTGAAGCACAAAAAGAAAGCTGTTAAGCATTTTACAGTCTTTTGAGACATTCAAAAGACAGACACATCTAACACATTTGCCAGCATCAGGGGAAGTGGAAAATGTGATGAAAAAAGGTGTCTGAGAAAGCAAAGAGACATTGTGGACTTCACCTCCATTCTTCACAAGAAAACATAATTTGGGAGCATTTTGTATACATGCTAAAGAAATGCCAGATTTTGCCTTACTATTTTCTTCTCAGAACATTTCTTTATCTACAAGGACATAAAGTAAGCTGCAACTCAGCAAAATGGCTGTATTATTAAGGACCAAGTTCTCACACCTTTTTCTTTCCCAAGGTTATTTGTTGATTTAGTGGAAATAACTGCATTTTTTTCACTATCCAGAATTCAACCCACAGAGAGGTTAGCTGTCACTCACCAAATGTTTCCAGAGGACATAACTGCAGTACTGTTTTGATTCTGTCTCTGACAGTGAGAAGGATGGGTTAAGAGGTGATGAGCAAAACTGTGAAGAACATCAAAAATGATAAAAGAATAAATATAAATGCTGTTTGAATCTGGACAAAGTAGCCTGGAGTAAGATTGAAATCATCAGATTCCTAGTTATCTTGCCTGATGAAGCTGTCCTTGCCAACACATATAAAGGTGCTTGCAGACTAGCCAGGGATTTCAGTGTAGAGAGGAATATCATGGAAAAAGTGAATATGACCAGCCCACATCTGGGTACCATCAGGTAAGATAAGAAGAAAAATATGGGAAGAAAAGGGAGAGGGGAAATTGCTGGGAAAAAAAAAAAAAAAAAAAAAAAAGACTAGAAATCTGACTGGTTTGTAATTCATGGCTATTCTAAAAGAACATTAGTGTTAATAATAATTGTCAGAAGCCTTTTGTGTACCTATGTAGTTCAAATCTGAAATTATAACTGAAGATGAGGAAAAACTGAATGTGGCTTGAGTGCATGTTTCAAGAGGAATATTTTCTCCAGTTGCTATTGCAGTTACGATGCAGTTAAGTTTGACCACCTTAGCTCTAGCTCCTTAACATGAAATACATGGATTTTTTTATTCTCAGATACTTGACAGCTCTTCTGTGAGGAAAAAAAAAATACATTTTCAAGTGAAACCTCTTCACACTAAAGGCACCAGTAGTTTTACATTTAATTCAGTGCAGCCAGATGTCAATTGATCCTTTTTCCTAGTTGCTGCAAAGGGAAGCAAAACTAGGGTTTTGTGCATATAAAGAAAAAATCACTGGTTCATGTAACTTACATGAAGAATTCCAGGTACTTTTGTGAATACTAGGAGATTGAATATAAAAGAAATTTAATGTAAAGTTTGATAGCGTCATTATCCCATTCCTATATTCCTTTCCATGGGAATTGGTAGTTGCTGACCATTAAAAATTGTTGATTTTACATGATCTGATTGTACAACTGAAGACTCTTTGTCTTCTTTCCAGTGTATTATCCTGTTTTATCCAGAGTGAAGTTGTGTTCTGCAGTGCTTTAACATTGCCTCCCATAGCAGCACATGGGCAGATACACAGTTTCTGTCAGTCCTACCTTGCATTTCAATCATAATTTAACATAATTAAGAAAGTTCTGCTTTAAATGTGAATTGCTCCATGTTCAGAATTAAAGGATCAGAAAATTTTATTATTCCTCAAATATCAAGTGTTAGTGCAGGATTATGAAGATGCTTCCTACAAAGTGTCTCTTTAATTGAATGATCAATAAGCTTTATTACTTACTGATTTATATTTTCATGTGTGTCTTGGTTTTAGGATTTCTGGGAAGCAATGAGAGTTTCATGTATGTTTTAAGGTGCAAGAGACATCTGAATTCTAGACAGAAAATATGCTTAATCATTTATTCGATTTACCATATTCATACTACAGGCCCAGATGTCTGTCTTTGACAAGAAAAATGTACTCCTGCTTGGCAATAAAACACAATAGATTAATTTGGATACTTCATGGCATTTTTCTTAAGCTTAAAAAAATACAGTCTTTTTTCTAGCTGAGCAGATGTCCTGTGCATGCAGTATGAAACAGAGAAGACAAATACATATTGTCTTGTTTGACTTAATAATTGTTTCTTCTGTGGAGATTAAGTTTGATCCAAGCTCAAAACCAAAGGTGACCTAGCCATCCTTCATTATTTTCTTGAACACACCACAAAATAGTTAGATCTTCAGTTTCTAGTGAAGCAAAATTTTGGAAACATAACTAGATATAAGTGAACAACTGAAGACCTGTAAATTTATTTCAGTCAGGAACTAATTTCAGCCTTCTGCTACCAAAGCAACAATGTGGGGAGGAGAAAAGTACTTATGAAATAATAATAATATATTTATATGTAAATAATATGCTTTTATTGTCTCCCGTTCCCGTGTTAGGAAGCACGGTCATCAGAATGTTATCAAACTGATGATGCTTCATTAACAAAATGGAATTGTAGGAAAAGCTTCAAACACTCTCTCTGCCTTATCTTCCCACTGTGAAAGGGCTCAGAAGTTGGCTAATTTCCAAGAGACACTTAAGCAAAGTGTACATTAGTAAGCAATTACTGAGCAAGTAACTTCTCCTGAACTGTGCTGCTTTGAGTGGGAGAAGTACCCTTGTTACAGCAGGAGACAGAAAAGGTCTGTTATGCAGAACTCTGAAAAATCTGTCTGTGGCATCATATTCATGGCAAACTTTACAATGCATGGGTAAATGATCAACCTAATTACATTTCTTATATCCATCATAGAAGTCTCATTACTTCCTTCTCTTCCCCCATCTGTCTCTGCCCATCTGTTTTCTCTCATGGTTGGCCTGTAAGGTCTTTGCAGCAGGGGTTGTTTTTATATGTGTACAGTATCTAAGGGGATCCTGCTTTACAACTAGGAATTACAAGCAAAGTGATACAATAAATATTTCATAACCAAACTTGCATATGTAAGAAACTGAGCTATCAGTAAACTTGAAGCCCTGAAAATGTCAGATTTCAAGAGAATCAAGGGATCCTCTTTAGCATATAGATAACTTCTGACTCTGTTTAACCTGTCTTAATAACCTATGTATTTTCCTTATGTCAGAAGTGCACAATTCAGAACATAAATGTTCTATCTGCAAGCCTATCAGAGTTAAGATTGTCACAGAAGTGTAGGATTGTTGTCATCAAGCATTGATGCTTCAGAAAACATGGAATGAACAGAAAGCATGGAATGCTCCTTTGGGATTTCTACCTAGTCTCCTGGCCTTGCCTGTTTGCAGCATTCTGGGTAGGGTATATTTCCAGTGACACACAGCCTGCTTTGGTTTTTTTCATGAAGACATGTAGATTCTACTCCCTGTCTCAGCAGGTCAGGATTCTGCCTTAAGTCTGGAAGAGTTTCTCTCTCCTAATTTGAGATTATTGAGGTTTCACTGTGACACAAAGGTGTTAGAACAATCCAAGCAACAACGTCCTATTTTCCCCTAGAATATGCTTATTTAAAGAAATAGTGATGTGGAATTCTTAGAGCAGCACAGATATTATAAATAAAATACCTGTGGAATAGAATTGTGAAAAATGGTAAAAATACTGAGTTGCAACTGTGTTGATGAAGACAACAGAATGCTGTTTTTTACACATGTATCTATTTTTCATAATTAAGTTATTGATGTAATAGGTGTAATCTGGGTATTTAGGATTAAGCTATGCTCTCTTATAGTTCATCCTTTGTTGATTTTTTTGTGTGCATGTGATTTCATAAGATAAAAAAATTATCTAGGTGACACATAGAATTCTTGATTTTAGGATTTGCATCATCTGTGCCACCTGCCTCTGTATGTATACTTTTTTGTAAGTACTATAGCAACACTCCTCATTTGTCTGGTTAGAAACTCACATTTCCCCTTACCTGAATTTGACATAAATTTTCTTTAAAATTTCAGCAATATAAAAGGTGCCAGAGGAAAAGTTTAAGGGTTCATAACAGAAGCAAGAACAATTGGAGTTGTGAGTTTATAACAAAGGCAAACTTGTAGAAGGTATCTAGCCTGACTAATAAAAAAACAGATTGTGGAACAGTAAACAAGAAACCTAGGTCCACAGCAAGGTACTTTTGCTTAGTTTACCCTTTGGTGCAATATATTTATAACAAGCCAAATTACCTCTCTTTTGCTTAAAGTTGAGCATGTCTATAGGAACTCTTTCCATGTCTTTTTCAATAATCAAAATACATTGAATGCCTAAGCCCCTGCTCTCTAATGCTATTTACATTTAGTGACTACAAATGATAATTCTCTGGTTGTAGCAATTGCAAGTATTTTTATAACTTTGTCATTTATCTGAGAACAACAGTATAATTTCTTTATTACATAGAAATTCTGTGAAAACTCCAGGTCAAAATGTGCTTTGTTGAATCTCTGGAAAGATCAAATATATATTTCTAATCTTAAATGTATGAGGTTTTTTTCCTATAAGAAGCACAGGAGAGGTTTCTCTCAAGTGCTTTCTCAAGTGGAGTGATGTACATTAGAGTCCTGATCCCCTGGCACTGCAATATACAGAACATGCCCTCTTGTATTTTCCTTTCCACTCTGGTTTTCCTCACAGTGAAAAGCAGCATGCACTCAGCAGTGCTTCACACCCACCGTTGCTTCAATAAGCAGGGAAGACAAGGCAACAATTCAGACAGCAGGGATTCAACTCAGAGGGATTCCTTAACACTTAGTACATGGTGAGAGGTTCTGCCGTTCCCACTTCTGCCTTGGAAGCCTTTAAGTGCTTTAAGTTATATAAAATTTAAAACCTACTCTAACCAAGGAAGGACTCTAGCCAGACATTGCTTTAAACATGCAACATAAAATATTTCCAGGCAGTGCCCAAAAAAGACAGTTGTAGCTCCTAAAGGAGACAAGAAAATATTTTGTTAACATCCCTTAAAATTATAAGGAGCAATAACATAGTATAGTCAGAAAAAAATATTAAATAATTTCTAGGAAATTTTCATCTGAGAATATTTAGGGTCAAAAAAGGGGATTTTAGCCATTCCTAGTTTGGTATACATGAATAAAGTAAATAAGTGAAAATGGGGGTACAACAAAAGGCCATTTTTGGTGTATGTGTGGAAGGAACAGATCATTGTATTGAAGAGAACCTTGTTAGTAATATAAAACAGGGCAAATAGATTCACAGTTTTTGATACATAAATTTCACTGTCCCCAAACTCATAATATTTTTTGATATTTTCATATCAGAAAATATATTTATTATATATTTAAAACAAAAAAAAAAACCAAAACTATTAACCTGAGGTATTTCTTTTCCTTTTTACTCTGGTCACACTGGTTCGGTGGGTCTTTATAGCACATCTGGGATTCTATTTTCTTGTATAATCCACCTGCTTTTCTGTAAGTATGTAGGAAGTAAATTATAATGGACATATTTTGTGGAGAAAAAAACAAAAGCAAACAAAAACAACCCCCAACCCCCCAAACGAAACAGTAGGATAGCTGAGTTTTAATATAATTAGAAAAAAATTATACTTTATTCTATTTATATTTTATTCCATTTTCTCCTTTATATTCCCTGTAAATGCAAGACATCAACTGGTGAGCTGTACTTTTCAGAAAGAAAAATACAGCTATATTTAGGCATGTGTATTTTTTGCTTAGATGCTTGTAAAGAAAACCCTCAAACATAGTTTTAGTTCTTCTTTAAGAAAGAGAAGCAGAACTAAAAACTGTAATTTCCTACAATAATTTTATGGTTTTTACTTGTTTTAATTTTAGAATGGGAAATTGTTCCTACCATTCTCATAGAGGTGAATTTTCAGCTTATAAATAATGATATATAAGTGATTAAAGATAAAATAAGCAACTTAAAATTATTCTTTCTGCATCTTGCTCTCTGGAACTCTGTGATTTGTGTCACAATGCATGCAATCCTTGTTAATCATGATGGAGGCTAACCAGAGTGACTCAAAAGGAATCAAACCTGTAATAATTAATGCAAGATGCTGAAGAAATAAACTATTTGTGAATAGTTCATTTCACTTCAGTTCATGATTTGTTGATGAATAATCATGAATTATCTGGAATTAATTAGCTAATGAATGTTTATTAATAACTATTGCCTTTGTATGTTTCATGGTTTCATGTTTGTTTAGACTACTTCAGAGAAAGAAAAAAGACATGAACATGTGAAGAGGAATGCTGAAGAAAGATGGATCACAAAGATTTGTGATTACTTCCAGAATGTTATTTCAGAAGTGACAAAAGATTAGCAGTCTATCAGTTCATTTCTCTGAGGTGATTATGTGAAAAGAAACATAAAAAATAGGCCACAGTAAAGCAATTTACAGCTACAGAAAAACCCAGCTTAATGCTCTGAATGTTAATGTATTTGTACCTTTACAAATTTTAATTGGATAATCTATCATCAAAACTTTATTGTGTGTATGGCAGCAACCATAAAATTAAAGGTAAAGGTTTCAAGGATAAGAAACTGAATTTCTAGAAGACAAACTACTTTTGATGCAAGGTATTTCTATGTGTCATTTTGTTGCTTAAAGCATTGTCATTCATATCATGGAAATACTATTTGTTTGAAGTTACACTAAACAATTCACATCTTTTCATGTCATGTACTTGTAAATAATTTTAAACGTTTTTAAAAAAATCTGCAATTTTTTCCATTGCATAAATGTTTTCTTTAATTACATAGAAATATGTAAATCCCTTTAACAGCAGTTAAGGGCACAAAATCTGTTTACATTTCATAGGTTATCTGGCTGCACATGCTCTAAGAAAATGGAAACAAAGTCTAATCCCCCAACAATTGAAAGAATTATTTTGTGGTGTCACAAAATGTTTATTCAGGAGATGAAACATTAAATCACTCTGATGGAAGCTTAAATTAACTTTAAGAAAATATTTTTCACATGAACCCAGGAGAAATTAAGTTTGATACCTCAGGATCTGCAAAAAGCTGTATATTGTGTTCCTAGGCCATTGGAGTCTTTCTTTCAGAAGGACAGGATAGCAGGATTGATGAAGAGCTTAATGATCTCCTGCTGTGATGAAGAGTCCAGGAAGTAGCTGCTGTAAAAGGAGGTGTTCTGGTGCCAGCTGAGGAGCATTTGTGGAGGAATCATGGAAGGTATTTTTGCAGGGCAGGCAGTTGATTTAGGAAGGTCATAGAGAAGAGGAAAGAGTGGTTGCTAATGTCTAATTCAGATTTTCGTCTTCTTTTCAGAGAGTGGAGGTGTTTCAGCTGATTCAGGTTGCTTCTAAAGGCAAGCAGTGGCAAGGATGCCAGGACTCAAGGCATCCTAGGTTTCTGTATAACCCAGAGTTATCAGTAATTTCCTGCCTGTCTGGGACAGAAGAATTATTCAAAGCAGAATGCCAGTGGTGGCCTAGGGCCTGCTCTGTCTCCTTCAGATACTGATATTCCCAGATGTTCCTCAAACCAAGGTACAGTCTCCTAATGATGGAATTATGGACTTATACCTATCTGATGTTTTTGGATGTGATCAAGAGCTGCAAATCTCAAGGAGATATTATGGTGCATATTTGCATAGATCAGATACTGTTGCTGCATTTTAACCATGATAAATAAAAAGATCAGCTGACGTGAACTGAGCAGTTTAGGAGTGCTGTGAGCACTGTCTTTTTCTGGCTACACACCAGAGCTGGAAGAGCTTTTTCACAGCTTACTACTGTCTAAATTTCCTTTTTTTTTTTAAACATAGTGAAAAAGAAAAAAATATATAACCCATCCAACTTAAACTTCAGTATCTAAAAATCCATAATGTCTCACTAAAATAGTTGAAACTAAATTCCTATTTATGTTGCTCTAATAAATACTTCAGTATACTTAGTATATCTTGAGTACATATTAACTTATCTTTTATTGATGTCTTAAGTTAGTTTCAAAGCTGTCTTGAAGACAGTTGAAGTTTAAAGACTTACATATGGATATATTGTATAATCTGTAGAGCATTGCTTTAGTGTTAGGTTTCTCATAGGTAAAATTAGTTCTCATTTTATAGCTAAAAGTCATAAAGAAAAATTGAGACAAATTTTGAGCTTAGACAATGAGGGCAATAGAATCTGTGCATGAAGGACCATCCAGTCATTTGATGACTAAATATCACTTTAGGTAATTTAGTCCAACTCAAGTTTAATTCAAGTTAAATTCTGTTCCTGGGCCAGAATTTAAAGGACTGGAACACTTCAGGTTGTAGTTAGAGGCTTATCAGTGCTTCAGAATCCTGCTAGACTCTTATTTGCAGTTATCTGCAAAAACTCCATCGAGCAGAATAAACTGCACCAAAGTGTTTGCATTGTTTAGCCAAACCCCTGAGGAAAACCCCTTTGAAGAGAGGATGGCTACAGGAGGACTAAAAGAAGGCTTAGGAGGAGAGCTTCAAGGGAGCTTTTCTTTTCCACTGTAACAGTACTTTTGAAGTAATGAAGTTATGTGCTAGCAGAAAAGTAGGCATATGCTGTGAAAATTGCTTATTGCTCTGTTTGTACCTGCTTTTTTTCTACTCTTGGCACTTTTCTTATACCTTTTCTTTGTCAAATATTTCTTTCTCTTATCCTGAGGTTGCAAACTCTGTGTCACAGAATGGTCTCTTTATAGTTCTATGCTGCAAATTTAATAAGATTTGAATCATACTCTAGAGGTCAGTTCAAACATATTTTAGATAAAAGCTGTCAAAAGTTGTTTTTTCCCCTTCCTGAAACTCAGCTTTCTGGAAGATTGATTTCAATGTAGTTATTCTTGAGTACATTTGTCACATAAGAATTTGCTTTTTTCTTAATTAGTGCCTCCTGGTAAGTGGTGCATGTATAACTGATCAGTCACCTGTCATGACTTTCCACTGTTGTTTGGGATTTCTTCATTAGCTATTTTTGGTTGGTTTCGTTTTGGTGTTTGTTTTGGGTTTTGGTGTTTGTTTTGGGGTTTTCGTTTGGTTTGGGGGGTTTTATTTTTGTTTTCTTTTGTTTTTTCTAATCAGGGAATTGATGTGAATTGAGACCAAGTGGGTGGAGATCTCAGGTGAAATGTGGGCAGTTGAAGCCTTGTTGGTGCACTCAACGCCTTGGCACAAGGTTCAAATGAATATTCATGATAGCAATTGCAGTAACACTGAAGTGCTGCAAGTATCCCTCCACAGTCATTTACTGGTCAAGGCTTCCATGTTATTTTTGGTCTGTAGTGTAGGCCATAGCTCATCCACTGGTGAGAAGACACAGAGGGAAAATGTACTGTCATGTGCTAAGCAATGTCTTTACTGAGGTAGTTACAACAGCCTGTTGAGGACACAAATGTTGTTTGTGCATTTGGCTCAACAAATAATAAGTATTTTAGCCCAGGTGTCTGTGATCTCCAGATGGTAAACAGGGGAAAAAAACCAAAAACAGGACAGAAAAAAAAAAAAAAGCAGGGAAAAAAAAATGAATTGAAGAAACTTCCAGATATGGCTTCAATAGAAGTGTTTTTAATGAGATAAGCATGAAAAATGAAGGAATATACATACAGGGAACATATGTGAGGAGTATAGCTTGTGTGTCACAAATATAGTTATCACAAACAGAACAATATTCTCTCTGAGTATTTTGCCTATTTAAACTATTTAGGGCTGTCAAAGGGCACAAGTCTATGTCTCTAGTGCAAAAAACAGCATTCTAGTAATTTTCTCCTGACTTGACACCACCACTCCCATGCCCCCAAGAGTCAATAACACAGTGTCCAGCGGAGAGGGAATATTACTTCTGTCTGAGGCTCAGACTTGTCTTTATCTCCTTTAGATAAATTAATATCTTGTCTCATTTCTTTCTGTAGCTGCAGAGTCCAACTGGAATTCAACACAAACTTACTGTGAGGGTGCTGCTGATTGTTACAGGTTTCTCATGTTTCCAGCCTGAGGGGAAGGATATGGGAAAGACATTCTCTTACTCAAATTAAGACCTTATCTCTGTCACCTTGCTTGTCAGCAGCTGAACTTTCTTGTGAAACAGGGAAGTGTATCCTTCTGTTAGTTTAAACTGGTACATATGTCTGCCTGCTTTTTAAAAGGAATTTCACGCTGAGAATACAAGCTGAAAATGCTCATAGAAGCATAGAAGCTTCCTGGGCAGGGTGAAGATGTTAAATTTAACTTGAAATTTTCGATACTTTGGCACTCCAGAATGTTAGACAGCATAATGTACTCTGTTAATGTACAGTTAAGGACTGTTAGGACAGCTAATATTTTGTATTGTGTGGCTTCTTTATATATCTATATAACTATATATATATCTATATAACTTTATATATCTATATAACTTTAACTTCCTGTGAAATTTATGGCTAGTTCCTCAGGGTGAGACCTACAGAATGTTTCTAAGCTACCAGTGATCTTCAGCATTGTGCACATATGTAGTTAGAAAGACTTAATGTTGATTGTTGACTTTTTTCTGTAAGTCTCCTCCTCTGAGGAAATGTCTTTTGTAGTGCACAGCATTCCAAGTTGTGAATGTTAGGGTGGAAGGCAGATTTTGATGCAAAACTAATGAAATCAAATGAATCCTATTGAAACACACGAGAAGTTGGCTAATTTTATAATCTAACAGTTTGAGACTCTGTTAGGGGTCACCAAGATTCTTAACAATACACTAGAATTCTAAGTTTGTGAATTTAAATTCTACTGGAATTATATAAAATGCTTTAAAAGTAAAGTCTTAAACATAGAGATGAGTATTTTCTCCAGGGATTTCTCAAAGGAGATTAATGATTGAATCTATTCCACTCCTTGTTTTACAGGATACTTGATCACCTGCTGATAACTAAAACTTCACTTACTTTGTAAAGGCCTAGAGAAATGCTTGATTTTAGGTGTGGTTCAGGTTTGGCTCTTCTTTGATAGGCGTTTATGACTGATTTTCCATTATTGGCAACTCCTTTTCTCTTAAGTATCCAAGGAAATTGGCTAAAAGGAAAATAAGCAGAGTATGATGACAAAGGAAGAGATTGTGAGCTATAGGGTAAAGCACGGAGTATTTTTCCCTGTTTAAGGACTGTAAATTATTAAATGTTTGGGGTTTTTTTAATGCACCAAATACTAGAAACACTGAAATTTTTTAAGTACATCAGATGAAATGCTGACAACAGAAAAGATTCTCTTGTTTGGCTGGGTATATATGATAGAGAAATGCAAAAAATAAAAGTGTATAAATAAAGTTTAGCAGGGAGCAGAAATTGTTAAAGAAACATAAAAGTGATATTTTTACAAAGACAGTGACTTGCCTACTAGTTTTGTCATAGGCTCTAAATATTAACCTCTCACCAACTATGCAGTCGACAGACATAATTAATAAACATGAGGATACCTCAGAGAGGCTTCACTGAAGCTATAAAAGAAGTTGCATGGGTCATACTTGCACAATAAAAAAGATAATTTTTAGGTTTTGTTCATTTCAATGAGTATTTAAACAAATGGAATGTTAGAGTTTTATGGGGAGTTTGGTTTTTTGGGTTCTTTAGTGTGTTTTTTGATTCCCCCCCCAAGTTCTCCTCTCTCAGGAAACAGGTCATAACAAGAAAAGCAGAGTCAGTGTTGAACTTGATGGGAAAGAGTGATAGATGTGGCAACAAAACCTTGAAAGAAGCCTGAACATTATTTTAGTATTTTTAAATAGGAATAGCACCTTGGGAATAAGTTCTTTACTAAGGTGATTGATGTTCAGGTACACTATCTTGACCCTAGAAATCTTCTTTTCCAGATCATTTTGTCCCTGTAAAAAGCTTCAAGTGAGTGCAGGTAGGCTGCTAATAAGAATTTATGATCCTTTGTCTGGTGAAACTGCTATAAACATAATTTCCTAAAGTGCAAACCTCTATTTGCACTACAGCAAAATACTTGTAGCAGAAGCTCTAACAATTTTTGTGCCCTTTCCCAGCCCTTACTGAGAATTGCTTATTTCTAAAGGAGTAGATTTGCAAGGGTTTTTATGTTTCTGTTTATGTTTTTGCTATGGAAAAGCAATTACTTTTTTTTTCCTTATGGCTCTATTTTGAGGTTAACGTAAAGTTGTATTTGAGTTGGAAAATGAGGTCAACTTGTCACAAGCAAATCTCGTTTCTTAATTTTTGTTGCCAAAATCTTTCACTAGAAAAGTTCCAGTTTGTTTTCTAAAATTATCTTCATGCCACCTCCTCAAACTCCTACTCCCTAACCCTCACTTCTGGAGTGTAATGAAATTAACCACTTTAAAGAGGAAAGTAGTGGAAAGCACAGCAAAATGACAACAGTCTTGATGAAGCAAAATCATATGGTGTGCCCAGACAGTGTTTAGCTTGATGGAAGATTACACAATAAACCCTTTGCCCTCTAGTTTTAAACTTGCTGTTTTGATGTCAATGTAGTGTCTGCTTTCTGGAAAGCATAAAGCAGAGTTTTTTATTAATTTGTCTTTACTGGGGTTGCTGATAGAGGCTGTCATTCTGCAGAACCTAAATTGCACGTGTGGCTGCAGAATAATAAAATTATTTTAATTCGTTAGATTACAAATCTCTCAGAAGAATTAGCACTGGTATTTTCCAGCATCCGCAGGTCAAATAATGCTTAGTTTTTACTGATCCAATAATACAGCTTTAGCTTGAGGCTTGATTTCTGCTGGGTGCACTCAGCTGATTGAACAAAATAGGAGAATTAAGAATTTGTTATCCTTAATATACATGACCAATGACTCTTCTGAGAGGAAACGTAGTGGGAAGGGAGAATTCTATGTGGCAGACATTACTAGTGCAAGGAAGAATGAAAAATAAATACTACTTATGTTAAATTTGGTTTACTTAAATACTTGGTTTGCAAAACTGTGAAACATTCAAAGCACTTTGAGTGCCAGGGGGTCCATGAAGATGAATTTTAAAATAGACTGTAGGCAAGCAGAGCCTGCCTGAACTGACTTTATCAGTTTAAACTGGGAATGTTTTTATGCTGTTAAATAGGTCATAATTACAGTTAATAAGAGATGAAGCAGGCATTTGTTTTGTATTCCAGAGATTTTAAAGAGACTCTGTATGTCTAAATATGCACTAAATTACCTAAAAGGAGAAGAGGAGGCTATCCTAATGTGCTTTATTTTTTCTTCTCCTTCTGCCTGAAGTAACAGCAGGAGTTACACCTGAACTTCCATTAATGCCTTGGCCAGTGGACTGCATGATACAGCTTGTCTCTCAGCTACTGTGGATGCTGGAAATTCTTTCCAAGACTACATTAGAAAACAACAAAAAATCCGTAAAAAAGAAGTTTTAATTATTTCAATAAGAAAGTGTTGCTAAATACAAACATCTTTTCCTCAGGGTGTTTCTGAATACCAAATAACTGCAGACTGACAGAGTTATTTAGAAAGTTTTGCTATATAAGCAGTATGCTCATGTAAGCAATTGTAATACAGGGCAATTATCTTACTGTGCTGAAGCAGGATGTTGAAATAATTAATGCTGAAAACAGGCTACTTCCTCCTAGAAAGAATAGAGGATGTGAAAGAATTATGATTCAACAAGTGAAAAGACTCAATTCTCCTTTATAAATACAATCTTTCATAGCTTTCAGGTAGTTCATTGTACAGTTGTTACAGAGTTCAAATCAATCAGACACACTGTAACTGGGTTAAATTCAATATATACAAATATATAAACAATATATAAAAAATTCCTTCACTGTAAAACTTTGTGGCATCAGGTGAAGATAACAAATTAACTTTAATCCAATTACTTCCTTGATTATTTTCACAAAATATTGCCATTAGGCTCACCAGAAGAGAGCTCTATTCCTTGATGGCGGGCCTGGAGAGTTAATTGGAAGTGCCTTTTTACAGACAAGTTAGTGTGTCATCTTTAATGTTACTTTGAAAACCCTATGGTATCACAGAAGACCAGAATAAAATTCTGGTTGTGATGTGGGAAATTAGCTTTTTTGTATTTTCTTATAATGAGCAATAAAGGCATGAGGAATTCTGGACTGCAGTATGTGGCAGCAACTACCTTGGCCTTTGCTGAAACTAAAAGAAAGGCCTGTGACTTTCCCACATGTGCACACACCAGGCTAACCACAGCTGCTTTCTAATGTCCATATATGGGGATAAGTCTTTATGAAAAGAGCTCTTACCTTCAGTGAGAATTTATATGGCAGAATCTGACGGGAAAAAACCCCAACAATGTAATTGGCACTGCAAAGCTACACAGGCTCTCTTACTTGGATAGTTTATCTGAGGTTTACTGATCCTGCTTGCCAAGTGTGCGAAGGCACAGTCCAAAGGAACCATGGTTGAATTTCAGGGGGGTATGCCATTTGAGATGCCTTCCCAGCACCGTGAGCATGATCATTTTTCATCTTGAGTTGCTACTGATAGATCCACTGCACACTTCTTGTGTGCTGAAGTCTGTATTTCATGTAGAAATACACAACTTTAAAATTCACAGTAATTCGTTGTATAAGGTATCCGTAGTTGCTATGGAATCCCAATGAAGAGAAACCTTGCTGACAATTTTTGCTCCCCTTAGTTGCCTGTTCTTTTGTTTAATTCAGGTTTGATTGTTTCCATATCCTTTAATGGAGGGAAATGACCATTAAAAAATAATTCTTCTTGTGATGTTATCCAGCTTATTATGCAGCATGATTGTAGAAAGTTCCGATCTGAAAATGGAAAAAGAACACATAAAAAGTAAGGTATTTGGGGTATTTTTTTTTTTTATTTTTTCAGTGTTAACACAGGCTAAATATATCTTCTTTCATCAGTGGTGTAGCTATTGTTAAAAAAAATGTAAGCAACTGGCATTCTTTTTTGGTGAAGAAGGAATAATATTTACTGGGAAAAAATACTACTTAAATTTAGTAATTTATTGCTTCATCTTTGGATTTACTGACATTTCCACTTATACAGTGTGGAGAATCCTACTATTTGGGCCATGTGGGATACATAATTTGATAAGTAGTTTCCACTGACTGTTGTAGGAATTCTGCTTTTTGACTGCTGGGATATTTTTCTTAGCCAACAGTGATGGATACTATTACATATCTTAAATGTTATATTAGGTCACAGCTTCTTGTGAAGTATAACCTTCAAAAGCATCATTTATTCATATGTGCACATAGTCATGTGTTCTTTAAGATTCCCTATAATCTAAAAATAATGGTGGCTCATACACTAAAGCAATAAATAATAAAATGGCAAGGATGTTTTCCTATGATATATCTGTAAGGGAGTCTTGGCTCCCATAAAAATGAGAGCAGACTAAGATTTTTTTCTTTCTACTGTTTCATGACCTGCCAAAGACTCAGGATAACTCCTTACTAAAAATTCTCCATCATAAAAATTAAATTATTTCACTTGACTGGAAATCTATGTATCAAGCCCAAACCAAAGTGCAGCCAGACAAATTCCTTCGCTTTTTTTTTTTTTTGTCTTTGATGCCTTTTGTTTCTGATGCAGCCAAAATAGAATAATTTTAATGTATTAAAGTTGCTAAAACAACTGATAAATGGGTTTTTTTACTTAGAAGAAAAGAGACAAGGGTTATATTTTTAGACTTTAGGCATGGGAGAATTAAATTCTGTGGGGTTCTTTTCCATTTAGAATTACTTGCTTCTTTGGCAATAAAGCTCACTTTTCTATAAGAGTGGTTACAAAACTGCTCTTCCAAAGGCTACTCTTAATTCAGTTTTCAAATTTTCTCAGTAGGCTCTAACCAACAACCAAAACAAATTGTTGCTCCTGCTGCAGCCAGTCCACCTTCACTGTCATTTGATTATCAATGTTTCAGTGGCAGTACTGTCTAAATATTTCTCTAATTCTGTTCCCAAAAGGGGAGACTAACTCTAATGCTGCAGGGAACCACTTATTAGTCTTGTTAGTATACAGGTAATGCTCTTTTCAGAGAAAGGGAACTTTCTCTGTCCTGAAAACTTGAATTCAAATTAGTTAGTATTTGTTTTTTAAAGTGAAGAGTAGGAATCCATGTATTAAAAAACACTGCCACATCTTGATTTATCTTTCCAGTTGAACAACAATTTGGCTTATCGGTTCCCTAATGTTAATTGGTTAATACGTTAACACGTAATTAACTGTTTGTTTAAACATTTTTTGTTGGTTTTGGCTATATATTTTATTCTTCATTGAAATTGTCTACCAGTTTCAGGATCTATCTACCTATTTGTCATCAAGGATGTATCTCCTGACTAAATAATAATTTTGTTGCAGTTCCCAAATATAAGGTTCCGTCTTCCTCTGGCTTCTTTATTTATGTTACTCCTGGAAGACAATATGTCTTTGCAGTTAATAAAGCATATATGATCCAAAGAGGCTATAGGATATTGTGTGCAATTTTCCTCAGTATTTCTTACTGGCTATCTTTAAATACCTCTTGGAAATCACTTATTTACAAGCTAGTAAACCTCCACCCAAGGTGGAGGTTTAGGGTTCCAGTTTAGCAACCAGCATTAAAAAAACCCCAAAAAACAAAAACAAACTAGAAGCTCTTAAATGCTAAAATGCTGTAATAACATATTCTTAATACATTTATTATTTCTTATGTCCATTCCCATGAAAAAAGTAGCTTTTCCCTCCATGAATACCACCATAAAGGGTGTATGGCATGCCATTATCTAGGGTTTTAGGAAGGTGGTAACATGTCAGAAAATGTGAATTTATATCAGAAATAAAAGTCTGTACATTTACAATTTTTATGGCAATCTTCAATAGTCTCTCAGACTGCCTATGTGACTTTTTGTGGTTTCCTAGTTTCCTTCAGCTACTGGGACACCTGTGAACTGCAGTACCAGATGTTTCTGGAGAATTCAGTACAGAGAAAGATATTAGTCAAGCTGACCAGCAGGTTCTCAACTTCCCAAAACTTTCTAGGTAGTGGAGAAAAGGTATACAGAATTTCCTCTGCAAATACTGAATATTAAGAAACTGTTCAAGCAACTGCATGCTGACCACTTTTTAAAATAGATGCAAGTAATATTACTTCATTCAAGATAGGACGGTGTAAATCTTTCTCACTGAATCGGACTTTTTGTGTTGTTGCTCTATGAATTATTCTTTTTATTCATGGGTGGCTAATTGTGTTATAGTCCCATGTGGGACCATTTTCCAGGGCAGTAATGAAATGTAAGTATTGTTAAATTTTTTGTTTTGAATCTCTTATTTGAATCTCTGCGCTTCAGTGTTATGGTTTTGATTTGGGGCTAAGCCTGTCCTAAAAACCACTTGACTTAACTATAGCTGTTTTACTGTTTAAAAGAAACTTAACATTTATTCAAGATTTATTCCATAACAACCACAGAAATTTCATTTTTAAATTTTTTTTAAAACATTTCGTTAATATATAGTCTTCAACATTAGCTTTAGGTTTAATATTAAATTTACAAGCCAGAAGACCACAATCTGGGAAGTGCTAGATGTTCTGTTTTCATTTATTTCAGAGAGAGATCAATGATGCAAGATAACATGGGGAGGATTAATCTGTCTGTTGAGAACTATGAATATTCAGAGTGAGCCTAATGATAAGGAGAAAATAAAGCAGGTGGCTCAGTGCTTCTAATATGTTTTGGCACTGAAGCCTCAAATTAAAATGCATGAAAGAAGAGACAACTATTCTTTGGCAAATTCAGTGGGGTTTTTTTGTTACTCTATCTTCAATAATTGTTTTAGCTATTAAATTTTTAATCTTGAGTGACTACTGATGCAATTAGTATGTTAAAATAGCCATGACTGACAAACACCTCTGCTGTATTTTTAACCAAAGTGAGCAAACGTGCATACCAAACCACCTCAGTGTAGTCAATTGCCTTGCTTCAGTCAGGATTCAGTTAAGAAGGGTAATTTTGAGCCCAGAGGTGCAGGTGGGTAGATGATTTTGCGTGAGGTTGGGGTCATAGAACCTAGAAGACCCAGGACCTGATCTGTTCATCTGGCTCCCTCACTTGAAGATCTCTCCAGAATGTAGAAGAAAGTAGTATATGGAGTAATTTAAGAACTGAAATGTATAAATAAACAGATTTTCCAGAGAGATTGTAGAATCTCCCTAACTGGAGATATTCAAGACCAGTCTGGATGTAATCCTGTGCCATGTGCTCTAGGATAACCCTGCTTGAGCAGGGAGGTTGGAACAGATGACCAATTGTGATCCCTTCCAACCTAACCTAACCCTTTCTGTGATCTGTAATCCATTAATTTCAGAAATCCAAAAATGCTACCCACACATGTTTACCAATCTGACTTAACACTAAGAATATTCAGGGAACAAACTTGGAAAGAAAGAAAAACAGATCAAATAAATGTAATCTAGAAACGGATGGATAGTGCCTTTTGGCCAAAGTGAGGTGTGTCCAATTCATCTAATGGGCTTCCCTGATTGTTTGGGCAAAGGAAATGTTGCAGATTTAACAGCAGTCATTCTTACAGCTGAGCAAGGATTAAGTAGATTGAATAGCCTGGTAGACTGTGAACTGAAATTAAGGAAATAGATTCATCGTGGAGTAATGAAGAAAGGTGTTCAAATGACAAAAATAGGTTTCCATGGTCCTGTTACCTAAAAACAACAACAAAAACATCCCCATTCCCACCACCCCCCCCCCAAAGGAAAAAACCCCAAACACACACAAAAAAAGAACAAAAGAATAATAACAAAAAAAAGAATAACCAGCAAAACAACTGCTGGAAAATTACTTTGGGCCTCCAGGAGGAGAAGCATGCGTAGCCATCTTGTAGAGAACAGCAGTTGCAAACAGGTGGGTATCTCTTGAAGCTTCCTTTTTAAAACCTCCTTGCCCTAGTTCAAAGAGGGAGCTATCATCTGAAAATTAAACCAAGGAGGAAATACTTGCTGCTTTTTATGCAGTAACCTTGGATTGTGACATTCAAGAAACAAGGGCTACCCTTCTACCTGTCCTTCTCCTCAAGGGCCATGAACCTAGAGATCCTGTAGCAAAAGACCTACCCTAATTATGAGGCAAGGTTAGGTGAAGTTCTTTCCTTTGCTCCTGTTGCAGCTAAAAGGCAGTCCAGCAATGCATACGGATTTATTTGGCTTAGAGATAAAGCAGGCAATTTCCTGCCTAATCCAGTGTTCCTCACTGAACTATTATTTCAGCTCAATAGTCCTTGTGGTTTGTGATATTTGTGGGTAGTTTATCGACTGTTTTTTCCTCCTCCCCTTTCCTGACTCTAAAGTAAAAGGCAAAAACATTTTGCACTTCAGCATGATCAGAAGGCAAAAACATTTTGCACTTCAGCGTGATCAGAAATCAAAAGTGTGTTAGAAACAAACTTGCTTTGCCCTTTGTATTCTTAGAGAACAGAGGCTCAGCTTGGACTGAAAAAAGAAAAAAAGGTTGTTTTATTCATAATATGTCAAAGCCCGAATAACAAAAAACTCTAGGCTGAGAAAAATATGGGTTTAAATCTTCAACTACAGATTAGAATTCAAGACTACTTCTCTTGAAAGTCTCTAGCCTCTAGGCCTGTGCATTCAAAATATGTATTGAGACTGTTTGGTGGTGTTTTGATGCAGGCTGGGATTTTTTCTCTTACAAATACCAGAAGAAACAGGACCTAAGGTTCCATTATCATAACTTATCACAATTATCAAATACTTACCAGCAATGTATTCTATGTCTGAGACAGATGAGTGAGTCGCCTTTGATTCACTTGAAAGTTTAGGTGAATAAGGCTGGTTCTCCACTGGCCAGTGATGATGTGAAAGGAAATTCCACGTCCAAACTTCCTTTATGATTTTCTCTTCCTAACATGATGATGGAATTACTTACTTTCTTTTTAGAGCGTCTGTGTATTACACACATTTGGGTAAAAATAACAGCAATTGAAGGCACACACACGTGGAAGACTAAAGTGGATCTTCTCATGCCAAGCATTAGCCTAATGTGACCACTCAGTTATAGCTCAGCCAGTATATATGTGATATTTTTAAGCAGAAGTCTCTGAGCCTTTAAGCAGAATTCTCTGTCCACTCCTTTAATCTCTGTTGTGAATGGAAGCTAATGGTATCATTCTCACCTTTAACCCCTCTTCTGAATGCAGACAGAGGTTATCAGGTGTGTTAAGCAGGTGTTGATTAACGCTTATGGAAATCTTTTGTATTTTATGTCCTGCCTGGCAGTTGTTTGCGAATATGTGTCTCTGAGCTGCAGATATTTCCTTTGGCACTCAGCTTTGGGTTGTGCTCATCCTGAGCTGAACTTTGCTTGAAACTGAAAAGGGGCTACCTCCCCAAATGATCACCAGAGACCCCCAAAGGTGCAGTGACGAGTATTATATAAGACTGCAGAAGCTTAACAATTGTGCAATAAGTAAGTGGTAGATGTATTAGATAGGCAGGTTTATGTAGATTTCAGTGTATAAATCATTTGCTTTTTATTCCTTGGTGTGATTGATTTGTGGACAATTTCCACCTTGAACCCTGTGCAGAGTAAAAAATATCTCCTTTCTAAAAGTGACTCTTTGTTTGTGTTTAGAGATTTTCAAAATTTATCAATTTATGATGTATTGAGAGGGTCAGCATCTGCACACATTGAAAACATTTTAGACAAAAATATACTCAAATGAATTTGGGAATTTCTAAGTTCTTATTTCAAATGCCAGATACTTTAGGCATTTGCTAATGGATTTTTGTATGTTTGTATAGACACGTATATTAAGTGTTCTATTTCCCTGACATTTTTTCCTTTTCTGTCCCCTTTTGCCATTTTTTTCTTTTTCCTTCATTGCTATAGCTTATTTAGCTTTCTTTTCCTTTTTCTTCCTGCTTTATATTGCTTTTCCTCCTGCTACCTGAACCAGTATGAATTTACAGATCTATTCAGGGTAAGTAATACTAACTACATGCTGTTGGAGTCATAATATAGTCAGAGATTTCTTTTGTATTTCAGTACTGAGTATAAGTAATTTCTATCAGTTAATTTAAAAATCTGAAGAACTCTGTACCATATTGATATTTGCACTTGTACAGCAATATGTTCAGACATCTGCACACGCAAATGCTTCATAAACTCTAAAGTACTAAAATATATATATATATTAAAGTGACTCACACCTAGTCAGATAAATAAAGAGCCAACCACAAAAACATGAGGAAAACAAGACGTACACAGAAATAGAATTTCAAGGTGAAACTTACAGTATGCATTGGAATCACTTACATAGTGAATTTAATGAGATTAAAATTGAATCCCTATTCTTTTTGGAAATGGAATACATTGATATACATGATGACAAAGTCAGTTAAAAAAGGTGTCTTGAATAGAGCACCAAAAAAATACTGGTTTTGGACAATTAAGAATTAACCTAAATAAAATAGCATTGAGATATTTTCTAGTTCACTTTTAAATTCCTTTTGAAACAACATTTTAAAGACTTTAGAATCTGACCAAATTGTAGCAAGAGTTATTGAAAGTGTTGGAATGCATTAGGTAGCAGCAGCATTTTGTTTACCAGTTCAGACACATTTTTTGGACTACAGAAGTCATTTGAAGTACGTGCAAATCTTCAAGTGCAAACTGTTACAAAAGTAGAATGCTACTTATTAAATCCCCTCCAGTTAACTGAATTTCTGAACTTTTCTGGAAGATCATTTTTTTTACATATTTTTGGTTAGACTCTAAGGTCAGATCCAACAAGTATGCAAGAAAGAAGAATATGTCAGCAAGAAATAGTAACACTGAGGCTTTTATAGCTAATTTAATAAAGAAGGTTTTATTAATTTTACTTTCACTTTCATAGCCTCAAAAGAGTACCAAATGTTTTTCATCATATTGTTTTCTAAAGTGAAGCAAGTAATTTTGAATTGCAGTTGGCTAAGTTTTCTTTGCTTGTTTTTGTCTTCCTATTTCCATTCACCAAAGTTCTTTCATTTAACTTTCTCTTTCCTCTTGAGTGATTCTTGCCCTGAAATTTGATTTCAAAGAGCTGCATAAGAAAGGATGAAGCATTTGCTTTGTGAGAACAATGTTTGTCAGAAAGCCTGAGATATGCTGAAGTGCCCTTCAGTGTGACAGAAGCATTTTTCAGCGCTGGGTGACACAGCACAGAGACGTCAACAGGAGTTCTGTTGGCAGCAAAATGAATTAAGCATGGTTTCATAAAAACCTGTCTCTTGGTTGAATTATCTCACACTTAATATACTGAAAACTGTCATTAAAGGGTGACTGTCTCTGTTCCTCCCCCTGCCCCATGGTTGGACTTTTCATATTCTTTCTTTCTGTTTTCTAATGGGAGTTGAGCTCAGTGGGAGACATTAGAGAGTGTTTCCTCTAATTAACCATGAATTAAACAAACCTTTTATGGATACAATATTACTAGAGTTTGTAGGGGTTTTTTGTATAAATCAACCCATATATTCAGCTGTGAGGAAAAGAAAAACGTACGTGTATTTATGTGTTACTGTACAAGCCTAATTTCTTGGAAACCTGGCCTAAAATTCTTTTTGTCAGGGTATTTTGATGCTAAAATTTCTGCACTGTAGAGGTCAGGCAACAACATGCTGTCAACAGCAAGCTGTGGACTGAGCTGTAGACAAAACGAATGAAGTGAATAGAGGCCACAGCTTTAATTTAAGATCCTCAGCTACATTCTTCTGCTTGCAGGCAGCTATAGCCATTCTTCCCCTATTGACAAATTGTCTGACACTTTTCAGATATAAACTGGTTCTGCTTTGAGGTTACTGTCATATACTCCTCAGGCCTAGTAAGGAGTCCAGCTGAGGGTTTTTTCCAGTTCTGTAATATCCCCCTATTTTATCAGTGCTTTATTGGAATTAACTTACTGAAAGCAAAGATATTTCACTACTATTGGCAGCATTGCGGGGATGAGGAGGAAAAGAAAAGGGTTCAGCATGCAGGCAAGATTCTAGGATAGAACATTGGATAGAGCACAAAGGAAGGTTTCAAGCCCCCCAGCTCTCTTTCTGTAGCTGCTCATGAGATTTTAACATTTCAACCAGATTAACACCATGCAGCCTTGCTGAGTATATACATACAAGCAGCTCCTGGACTAAGCTTATAGAAGGCAGACAGATGAAATAAACTCTTTGCCCTAATTTCTCTTAAGGCTTTGGAGTCTGAGCAACTGCAGTTAAGGAATGACTTCTCATCCTTTTCAAAAAAATACATTATTTATCTTCCACTTTTTATGGCCAGAAACAGGGTATTGAAGTTTTTAGCTAGGAAGCTAAGTGCCTGGAAAATCTTCAGCAGGTGATCTAGGCTTCAAACCAGTTCACTGCCAGTGCTTCAGGAGTGCAAGCAAATAAACATCATAAGTATTTTGGACACGTAGTTAATAGAATGTTGGAGCTGGAGAAATCTAGTTACCGCAGTCAGAGAAGGGCAGAGAGACCGATGAAAACAAAGTGCATGATGACAGTGGAAAACAGGCATGAAGAGAAAAAGCTGACAGAAAACATTTGTAAGTTGTGCTGACATTGAGGAAAATAGGATGGGAAGGGAGCATAAACCAGGCCTGTTTTATTCTGTGTCATTTTAATAAGCTCTAAAATCCTAGCTCTTTTGAATAAAAGGGCTGAAAATGAGGCTTTTTACATGATAGTTTTCAGAATTGTTATAACTGCCATGAATAATGCTGTTACCTCTTTTGTCTATGTAGATTATCAGTATATTTTGATGTGAAAAGAATGATTTTCATAGTGTGAGTTTGAATACCTCTGTGCTTCACTTGCTAATGAAAAAGCTGGGAGGGGGGATGGGGGGTGGTATCTAGTTGTAGCACCCAGTCTGGAGTCTGGTCTTTGAGAAGCAAAGACTGTGTCTTATTCTCTGTGGGTAAGTCATTAACAAGTCCTTAAAGCAATTTAGGTGTTTAAAGCCTACACCCATAACAACTAGTTTGACTCCAAGGGTCTTTATCTAGGCTTAGATACCACTGAATTGAGCATTTCAATTACAATTTCTAACACACACGCATTTCTGTATGTGCATCACAAATAAAGCAAACAAAAATCACTAGTCGCTAACAGCTGCAGATTTTTTTGTACTCAAAATAGAAGCCATTTAAGTTCATACTCTCTGACTTTGAAGCCTTATTCATGGGGGTAATTTTTGGTCTTCCTGTAAATTTCTTTGAGGGTGTTCAGATTCTATAATATAGAGTTTTCACTACTTTGGTATGCAACTAGACCTTAGCATTTCAGGTCTTAGCTGGGAAAAGCTTTAGTATGTCTAGGTTTTACACACTGTGTCTTGCTGTGATTTTTGAGTGATGTATAAAATATTGTGACTTACATCAAGTCTTGTGAGCCTTTGTTTTCCATTCATCTCCTCTATATTTCAGCTTTCTACACTTCTAATAGATGCCTTCTATTGTTAGCAGAATTACATGGCTTTGAATGGAATATTTGTTCAACAGAAGATACAGAAGATACTGTTTATGAAAAAAAAATCTGGTGTATATTTTTGAAGAATGTCAGAATCGTGCTAGTTTCTGTTAACTTTATATTCCACTATATGACCAAAAATAACTAATACTTTCTTTCAGCCTCTAGGTGATTCAGTTCCCCTAAAGAAAAGATGCATTTGGCATTGCTCATTTGTTTTCTTACCTGGGGATTCCAGCATAAAATAGTATAGTAGAAGTTCAACAGGACTAAGTGCCTCAATTCATTTAGCCATATCTGGGCTAAAAAATAGTTAGCAAAACTGATTACATAGGATGATAATTTAAAAATAAACAGATCTGAAAACCTTACCTGTCCTTTGTCCTTACAGCCTGGGAAAGAAAAAAAAAAAAAAAAAAAAAAAAGGCAGCAAACTGTTGTAGTGGTCTTAAGGTTGCAAACCCACAATTATGTTAGGCAGATTAGATAGCAGCTATTTCTTTTCCTATGCTAGTATGCTCAGCCTACTGGTTCAGTAGTTTTGGAGGTGTGGGTAGGCTGGCGCTAAGGGCTGCAAGGAGAAGGCGGGGCAAATACTTCCTTTTGGGAGTTTACCAGTTCACATATATTTCTTTTTCCAAAAAAATGGGGTTTGATAATTTCAATTATATTACTTAATTAATATTTAAGTATATTACTATCTTAGAAGCAATTATTTTTTCCAGTTCAGATCCCCTTGGAGACTGCACTGGAACGCAACTATTACTCAAACTCCAAAAGTGAGTTCTACTTTTATTATAAGAAATCCCCTAACATTTATAAATTTGTAGTTTCTTTTAAATACATTTATGAGTTTATTATTGTAACTTAAACCTGTAAGATGTGGACTCCTTTTAATGAATCTGGTAGCATTTATAATTCCTGCAGGGAAAATGGAAGTTTTTATCAGGAGAAGGGGGAAAAAAACTAACAGTTGCTGAGCAAGACTAGAAAGAGTTTCTGAAAGAGGAGACTAATAGGACTTAGCCTGTACTGAACATCCTGTAGAGACCTATGGCAGATAGGAGAGAGACACTATCAAAAGAATATTTGGAATTTCTAGGAAAGATGAGAGAAAATTCTGTTAAATTGAAAATGAAAAATGTTTCAGCACTTTTTTCTAGTTGGTCTTGAGACTAAAGATTTTGACATTTCCAGTTCCATTAACTGTGCATTCTTGGGCAATTCTACTGCAATATTACAATACCATAGAGACACAAGTCTTTCATGGACAATGCCCATAGACATGCCATTTGTACTTTGAATAAGTCAACAGTAGTCTTAGGTCATAGAGATTGTGTTTCTTTCCTGTGTAGCTTCAAGTTTAAACTTGCAGATCTACATGAATGAAAATCAGAAATCTTGCAAGAAAGTAAAAAATTATATCTGTGCAATACCGACATGTCCATCTCTGCCACATGCAAATTTTCCAGCCTAGACTTGCTTCCTCTATGAGATTGGATAAGACTGTGGTTTGGTTACAGACTGAGACTTGCATGCAGAGACACACAAAGAAATCTGAAAATTAGCAAAAAATTCAAGTAGCACAGACATATAACCACTCTTTCTGCAGCAGGTCAGAAATATCACAGATACAACCTTCCCCACTACAGCTTTGTAAAGCACAAACAGTCAGAGCAACTGCTGTGGGATATAAATTAGGAAAGCCTCAGGGAAAAAAAAAATTACCTTCACAGTGTCTGAGGGATTTGATATTCTGTAGCAGACCAGCCAAATAATAGTCTTATAAGCTACTTGATTAGAAAGGGTTTTGATTTAAATGCTCTCTCATTTACAATTAGAGGTGTTAATTCCATGGCTAAAGGTCAGGAATTACTCACTGCTAGCACTGCATCTCAGAACCATATCCGGGAAATGGTCATCAGCTCAAATCAGAGGTGTTAATATGCAATTAAAGGTCACAGTGGCTTTTGCTGAATAAAATTAGCTGTTCTCTAGATTAACTTTTTCTGAAGGGATGGCTGCTTAGTTGAGGCAAGTATGCTTTCACAGGAACATTCCAGTGAAGCATCTGCTTTTCAGAGGAGCCAAAGGCTTTGATGAGACAATTTTATACTGCTAGGGATAGTTTCAACGTTTCTTCCATTATCTGGCTAGAGATTAATTTAAAAAAGAAAAAGTGAGAAAATTCATTGTAGTGAATGTTTCTGAGTGTAGATGAAAGAAGATAAACTTCATATAAATCAAAATTAAATGTGAACAAAGGTAAGCATACTTACCTGGAGCTGTAGCTTGTAAGTCTACTGCTAGAGTATTTCACATTAGTGCTCTGTAAATTACTTTTTGTTAGTTAATGCCCCTGTTTTAACTTGCCGGTACCACAGCTGTTAAAAATACACAGAATTACCTTATCAGTTGTTTCTTTGACCTGGGCAGAAATATATGCCTGCAGAGTCTTAAGCTGATTATGTTCTTTTAGACAGCTTGTTCAGGTTTCTTTGTGACTCTTTTTCTGTCTTAAAATCATTCTACAGCAAGTCTTAGGCTTCTCCTAGCATGGTGTTTTATGCAGAGAAAAGGGACTTTTCTACTCTGGTGACCAAAACATTGAGTGTTGCCAACATTCTTGTCACTACTGAATATTGTCTGTAAAAATATTGAGCAGAATTAAAGTCAGGACATATCTGTAAGAAATTTGATTCAACAAAGCTGTTCAGATTAAAAATGAATCTGATAGCTACCAGGGTTAGTTTCCCAACCAGCTGTTATAAATTAAATTCATCCAGACTACATGATATATTCCTAAATACATAGATACATCTTCAAAACAGAGATTATAACAAATATAAATACACAATGAGCAATTGAGAGGAAATTGCTCAGGAATCTCAATGATTAAGCACAGCTTATTAAATAGACTACTAATTGAGCTGTAGTAATTTGTTATGTATATAGGCTATGAGCCTGTCATCTCCTGCTGTAAATGACTTATTTTATTTTCAGTTTGATAAAGGCAGTGTAGCACATGTAGGCAGTCAGAAATTTTGTTTTCTGAACCTTCAGTTCTATGAATTTTTTTGAATGGTGTTATGTTCAGCCCTATTTGATTTTACTCTTATCTCCTAGTTAGCAAGCACAGTTGAAAAACATTTGCAAGTTCACTCATTTTAAAGGGCACTTACATGACAGAAATGTTTGTGTTGGTGTTGCAGCTGCTCATAAACTACATGTCTGACTTCCACTAATATAGTGAAAACTCTATTTTTTTCTTCTCGAGTTTGCCAAGGTCGTAATCTCTGCATGAACATGCGTGCTGTCATCAGAAATGTTACTTTGATATCAAGAACAGTCTTCAGGGATGACACTTAATTACAATTTTTTCTTCCTCAAAATGCTTGTCCTTCCATATAGTCGTTTTGCATCTAAAAATGTCCTAAACTATTAAGTTGTTCCACACACAAGAAAGCACACAAAGGTGTTTACAGTTGTTGACTTTTATTAAACTTTACAGGATCTTGGGGTAGCTACCTCCAGCAGAACAGAGTTAGACTGTTCTGGCCATCTGCTCCATTCCACCAGCATCCTTCAGCGCTCACTAGATGGCTGTGTATCCTTATGAATGCTTCCTTATGAAGTTTCTAGGAGTCGCAGTAATCCACTCACCATTTGACGGTTTGCAGGAGTGGTGTGTTCCAGTATGTGGCTTGCTTACTTTCCCATCTAGGTCATCTTTCTTTAACTTTGGCTAAAGTGACCCTTGAGTTAAACTCGATTCTTCAGCTGTAAAACCCCATTTCTCTCTCTCTACCGAGTTTTGCAATGCTTCCTCAACCACCCTCAAATATCCTCCATCAAACAGAATTGAGTATGCTGGCTTCTCAGCAGGAGTATTCTCTTTGCATATTCATTGTTTGGGGGAAAAATAGCTAATTATAGCTCTTTATGCTCTAATAATGTGGTTTTATCAGTGTGGGGAAGAACACAAAATGAGGCAGTCTTCAAACAAACATGTAACCTCTTGAAAGCAAACTGATAACCTGAGTTTATAAACTGTATTCTGAGAGAGTCCGTAGTTAAATACCTATGTCTGGATTGTGCTCTCATTGAGTTAGTGCAACCTAATACAATTTGTAACTCTGCTTGTTAACTGAGCAGCTAAAGTAGTTGAAGCCTTGTCATACTTTAGAAGTCCAAAGACAAATCCATTTCATTATTGGCTGTACTGGCTACTTAAAAAGCAGCCACATGATACTCCAAAATAGAAAATTGCCTCAAGTAACTAACAATTGAAACATGGCACTTCAGTTTCCTTCTAAATTTTTAAATAGTAATTTTCTTATTGTATTTATCAACCTCTTTTCTTTCTTTTTTTCTATCGTAAGTTCTTCCCTGAAGTAATGCAATGAATTCACTTACAAATTTAGGTGAAGGGGAATGAGAATTTCTCCTTTTTGTTCTTTTAAGCATATATTTCTGTTTTATACAAGAGTAAAATACAGCTTTCAATCTTTCTACATTTTTATGTATCTTCTATTCTGTTTTGCCTTGTCTTTCTACAGTAAAGTCCAGATATACTTAGCACTCTCCTGATGTGAAAATATTTTCCTACTTTTATTGAATAATTTTATTCTAAATGGAATATGTGTTTTGTGTAGTAGTTTGAAGTTAGCCATATAAACATGTTAAACAGGTGGACTGAATATTATACCATTGATTAACATAATATTAATCTCAGTTTTATTTACTATTCCTCATTTTACATCTTAATATCTAGCTTGTTGTCACATTCTCAGTAAATTATTGAGTTTTCAGTCTAAATGGCTACAGCATTCACAGTTGTAGAGTTGTTTAAGATATTTAGTCCTGGTCTTGCATACTTGACTTCAAAGAAGACTGGGCAATCACCAACTGTATTAAGTTCAACAGGGAAAAATGCCAGATTCTGCATCTAGCATGGGGCAGCCCTGGATGTACAGACAGACTGGGGAATGAGAGGCAGGAGAGCAGTGCCAGGGAAAGGGACATGGAGGTCCTGGTTGATGTCAGGTCGAACATGAGTCAGCAGTGCCCTGGCACCCAGGAGGGCCAAGCCTGTCCTGGGGGCATCAGGCACAGCATGGCCAGGCAGGCAAGGGAGGGGATTGTCCTGCTCTGCTCTGCACTGGCCTCACCTCAAGTTCTTGGGGCAGTTTTGGGTGCCACAATATAAGAAAGACATTAAACTGTTAGAGAGTGTCCAAAGGAGGGCAACAAAGATGGTGAAGGGCCTTGAGGGGAAGCTGTATGAGGAGTGCCTGAGGTCACTTGGTCTGTTCAGCCTGGAGGGGATTGAGGGGAGACCTCATTGCAGTTACAACTTTGTCATGAGAGGAAGCAGAGAGACAGACACTGATCTCTTCTCTGTGATGACCAGTGACAAAAACTGAGGGAATAGCTGATACTGTGTCAGGAGAGTTTTGGGCTGGATATAAGGAAGAGGCTCCTCACCTAGAGAGTGGTTGAGCACTGGCACAGGCTCCCCAGAGAAGTGGTCGCAGCACCAGCCTGACAGAGTTGAAGATGCATTTGCACAACACTCTCAGGCTCATGGTGTGACTCTTGGGAATGGTCCTGTTGCTAGGCCAGGAGTTGGGCTCAGTGATCCTTGAAGGTCCCTTCCAACTCATATGATTCTGTGAATATACTGCCCCAAAAGCTATTTACTATCATTCTGTCTGATTACCTAGTTAGGCTAAGGGTGTCTACAGCTTCTTGATTTTATTTGGGTTTTTAATTGGCTATTTGTTTTTCTGTTGGCTTATAGTGTAACTGTATAGTGATTAGATGAATTTCCTAATGCTCGTATATTTCTGCATTCTGAAACTTCTAATTAATTAGAAGAGAAAAAAAAACCTGTGTCCTTGAGACAAATAGGACACCTTAGCTCTTCTAATTATATTAATATAGAATATTATTATATGATGACTCACTGTTAATTTACACAGCCAAAACTTCTGTCTCTGATTGTAGCAGTGGGTAGGATTACTTTTAAGATGAGCCACTTTCACCAGTTCATTTATATTCTACTTCCCCAACTTCCATATTGTCTGAAATACCACTTTTGTCCCTGCCACTAGTAGGCCTAAAGAGGATGAAAGTTGTCTTGTGAAATGCATTGAAAGGAAAAGAGAAATCATAACTTAAATGTCTTTTCATATGAACATAAATAAGACAAGCACTGTGAATGGAAGCCTTAAAAGGAGAAAAAAAATTAAATCCAAATGTCAGATTTGAGTTTATTAAAATAAATAAGTAAGCTTCTACATAATAACATAGCAAAGAAAACATCTCATGAGATACCCGAAATCATAAAAGGTCATCAGAAAATAAAAAAGGACCAGACTTGAAATTTAGTTCAACTTTTTTGGTAGTGTGTGCATCACAATGAGAGTGGTTAAATCTGGAGTTGGAAGTGAAGCTGTCATGTGTGATGCACTAGAGGATAATTGAGTGGTGGGTTAGAATCGGTGGTTACAGCAGGAGAAGCAGTCAGCTGTCTGATGTGTGCTTGTGTTCATACTTCAAGCTTTAATAAAACAGTAGGGAAACACCATAGGTGTTCTCAAGTATGCTGCATACAAATTTTCAATAGAAATATATGCTTGATTGTCACTCAATGCTAGCAGAGAAGACTGAACAAAAGGATCTGGCTTTCAGCCCTCCGTTTTGAAGATGATTCTTTAGGTTACTATCTTGTCATACGCTGCTTGTCAGTTCTGTCTCTTTCCAGTTTCTCAACCTTCCCCCACACTGTGTGTTTTGTGAGAATGAGCTGCTGTTAGGCTGATCTTTGTAGTCTGAGATACCTGTCCTGAACTCTTGTGTTGCCTTGCAGGCATTCTTGGCAGTGTATCCATTGATTCATGAGGGATGGAACCATCATCATGGTTAAAGAACTGGTCCCAGACTCGAAAACAGTTTGTCTGCATGTACTTAGTTACTCAGGTCTTACATTTGACCTAGAAGTTAGAATATTTCTTAAGCTATAGGTCATTTCTAGGTCTAGAAATGGTAAAGATAGTGAGCACTAAAGGCAGTCAGTGTAGCACAAATAAAACCAGCCTAAATGTACTAGGACTGCAAGGAACAAGTGTTTGTCAGTGTTGTTTTCTTGCATCCCAGCAACAAAAACCTGACAAGCTTCATCATGTTATGTCTGGATTATCATTTAAATTGAATCACAACTGAAAATATGTTATTTTAGAATAAATTCCTCTCTTCAGACTAAAATAAACATATACAGTGAAAAAAGTCTGCTAATCCTGTTACTAAGCAGCATCAGTAATGGAAATAGTCTAGTGGATACACAAGAATATTTAGTCATTTTAAGAGACTTGGAAGAGTCTGTTTTAAACCTATAGTTACCAGAAGCAGCTGGATCTACCTTGATGTAATATTCCTATAAATTCATCTTTGCCCTATGAGTTCTTTATCTACTGTCTATTTTCTCTGTAGTTATCTCTAGTCCAACATCTGACTAGAGAATTCCCTCTTATCGTGTACAAACTCAGATGTACAGGACAGAGGTTGCATGCAAGTACAAGTTAGCTGGCTGGTGTCACAGGCCTCTGGAACATAAGGCAGGGATTTGAAGACACCTGTGAATCTTCGCTGAGCTTGAGGAGGAAATAATGTAAGTCGTTCATACCTATGAATCAGTGTTGTAAATAGAAATTTTCTGCAAGGAACAGTCTAAATCAGTCTAAATCTAAGTACATTACTTTATATATGTAACAAATAAAAACAGTAGTTCATTAGCTGTGAATTTTAAAGAAGCTACATGGACCCTGTCCATTTGCTATGGTGTGGTATCTTGAACAATTTCAGGGAGATGCTGTTCAGCACCCTTATCAACAATACTTGTGCACACTGTCATATTCACATATGCCAATGGACTAGTAAGGAATTTCTCTAAAATAAATTAATTCTGGCTGTCATGTCTATGTGCCCTGATTTTTGAAATAAACCATGGTACGGTAAGCATTTTATTTCTCTATTGAGATGTTTTGCAGTGAGCAAGATGGCAAGAGCAATTTCACCTTTTGAAAACTAGCAATCTGGCCTCTGATAGCTATTATAAACCCCAAGCAGATAGATTCTCTTCTTGAGTACACTGACCACAGTGTAGCACAGTGAGTTTAGAACTATTGTATAAGATAATACAAATAAAAAAAAGTTGTATTTAAGGTCTAGGGATTCATATTGATGTGCAGTACCAGTTACCAATACTGGATGTCTATAAATTCACTGACTTCCTTAGGGATCAGTGATATACAATGATGTGAGATCAATGGGGAATTTTTATTGAAACACAACAGACTTTTACTGTAATTTCTTCATTTGTTTTCCTATGCCATTTACTTCTGCCCAATGAGATTTCTTAACTGGACTTGTTTTGATTATTTTAGACTTACAATCTTTAATAATATCAGCTTTTTTTGTAAGAGGTTCTTATATGATGTTTTATTACTACAATTTCATAAAAATTACAAGGTCATGAAGGGGTTATGACTCAATAAAAGGCCATGAGGAAAAAGCTTCATATTCTGTGTCAGTTCTTTAAGTATAGAGATTATGAATATCTAGGAGAGCAGGTACCTTCTCTGCTCTGATTCATTATTCCATATTGCAAAATCTATTACTTAAGTTCTTTATATATATATGTATATAGCTTAAGAAATATTCTAACTTTATTATTTGAAAATAGACATTTTTATATAACCAAAATATATACCCATTCACAAATGTCTGCTTGCAAAACTGTGGATGAAAAGCTTACTTGAGTTAAGAAAGGAAAAAGAAAATAGATCTTCACATTAAAAAATGCATTAAAGTTTCTTTTGTGTTATAAAAAGATATATATGATCATTCCACATTTGTTTCTTGCAAAATTGCAGTACAATAATGATCCTCAAGGGTTTTGTTGTTTTTTTGTAGTTTTGTTTGTTGGGGTTTTTTTCAGATATTACTAATGGTTTATAGAGTTCTTGAACCTGCAGTAAATACTCTTTTTTCCCAAAAGATTATTCCAAAACAGGACTGGTAGAAGGACTGCTCTATTATTAAATTGAGAACAGAATGTCTGTTCCATCACACTTAGTTTTGTATTAAAACTAGATAATGATCTTCATTTACAGTACTGATACCCAAACTAACCATATGGACAGGAAGAGATGAAACACACCCTGTGAAGAAAACTTAGGCACTTCTGGTTTAATTATAATAAAAGATGCCACAACTATTTCTGAGCTGCTGCATTTTGTTGCTTTAGCTCCTTGTTTAACTAACCTGAATGCTAGGCTAAGTTGTAACAGTTGTTTATAAACTCTTGGGTTTTTTCCTACATCGGTCAGCTAGGAGGCTTGCTGTCTGATACTTCTTTATACTCTTGAAATAAACTTGACTTGTGTTTTCACTAATGTGATTTATGCTGAACAAGTCCATTTAGATGCGTTTGTTACATAGAAAGTAAGTGGTTTCAGTAAGGAAGACATGCTCAAGATTTAAGTTTAAAGTATCAGGGAAAACTCAGGGAACTTATGGCTTAGGTTGTCCTGTATATTTAGGTTTCCTCTTATTTTCCCAGTTGTTCTAGTTACTTTGAAGAAAAAGTGTTTCTAATATCACCATGGTATTTAAACAAGATGTTTGACTTTTAAAGCAGTCAGTCAGAGAATAATTTCAGGTCAGTACTGAGTCTCTGTCTTGTATTGTTCTGTAAAGGAATGGCATGTTATATAATGATAACAATGAAGAGCTCAGTGTCAGATGATTAAGAGGAGCAGCTGGTAGACGTCTCTCTGTTGGCCTTCTGTATGAGTAATCGACAAAGAAAGGTATCAGCTTTGAAGAACAACTTTAAAAATAACTACTAAAATAGTCCAACATTTATAATGCTATCTACAATATTTTTCAATTTAGAAATTTTAAAAAAATTAAATAGTTTTTTTTTCTCCTGTGTTCACAATTTGCATGGTTAAATCAGTACAGCTGGTTTTTTACTTAAATATATGAATATTATGATATAAATACACCTGACTTTGTGTCAAGTACCAACTCACAGGACAAGACTCGGATCTATTGCTCATCCTTTACAATATAGTTCTGGTCAAATTTTTCAAAGCCTATAATATACTCATTTAGGGATAGTCATAAAATGCCTGAGGCAGTCAGGCCTCCCATTAACTGCTGCTGCTGATAGCAAAGAGCCTAAGTCATGTTTATCAGGTAGTGCAGTAATTGCATTTCAGAATAAAAGGTAGCCTTTCTGCTGAGTGTAACCTTAAAATTAAATGTGGCAACCTAAGCACTGAAACTCAAATTGTTCTGTGTGTCTTTGTTTAGGAACATCCTGAGAAAAAGGCTGAGAGTAGCTATTGAAGAAAGTATTGAGAGTAGCTATTGTTCCTTTGTGAACATCTATATTCTGTTTTAAAAGCATTTGTTATTGCTTATGAAGTCTTTGATTACAGGTATTTGGCTAATTATAGATAGTAATAACTTTTCTCCTCTAAATCTACTACCTGAACATTTGACTGGGTGTGGTATATATTAATCCATATTTATTTATGACAGGATGAGCTTTTTAAGAGACCCGGGCTAAACAACTTGTCTGTTTGAGATAACTATAGGTTATGGCAGAAATAACTAATGTGGATGGTAGTTAATGGGTAGAGAGAGGCATCTTTGGAGGATGAGTTAACAAAGATGTTCATATGGCAGAGTGAATTGCCTTTTTAGGCTGTGTGCAGTACAGTTGACTAACCTGAACTACAGACCTAGTGTAGGCTGATATTAAGGGATAGAACATGTAGCTTTTATCCCAGTTTTCTGTTTCTCTTTTTTCAGTTGTGGCTTTTATTTCAATGTTTACACATACAAATAAATCAAATGTTTAAGATATGGGAATATACTGGATTTATTTAGTAGTCAAATGTTATTTCCTTTTTGTTTAGAAACTGGAGAGATGTATGGAATTCCCACTTAACGTGTTGAATAAAAAGGGAAAAAAACCCAGGTGGTTCAGGATTCAAGCTATTGTTTGTGAGTGTTAACATTAGAAAACATTTATTTTTACAGTCATGCCACTTCAAGAAAAAATTTGAAACTAACAGCAAAGGTTATCATTTGTTGCCTGAGAATTATTTATATTACCAACAGAGAGAACACAACAATTAGCACTAATGTTTTGCTTTGGCAGATTAGATTGATAAGAGGTGAACTGCAACTTTTTCTTACTTTCAGTGAAAAAAATGTGGAATATACACTTCATGACTTGGGAACTTATATGATTGTATGTCATGTAGCAATTACTGACAGAAAATGTGAAAAGTTTCAGGAAGGTGACGAGTTGTGGGTTGAAAATGGATTCTATAATGATGTGAAGAATGATCATGAAACAGCAAGATTTTAGTGGTCATACAGTATTTTCCCAGAAAAATACACTTGAGACTGAGAATATATCACCTTTTTTGAGGCGACCATTTTCTTCTTTTGCTGTATGTATAGTCCCTTATACTGTAAATAACCTTTATTTGAAAAAAAAATAGTATAGAGTCACAGAATGAGAGCTAGGAGATCTCTCTGTTATAACAAATAATAGAGACTTTAATTTGTACAAAGAAATTTTGTGGTCAAACTTTTTTGTTTTGTGTTCTTTTAGTTTCTTAATATCATAATTTCAGTATTTTTTGTTTGTTTCCCTTTTTTAACCAGGCCAATTACAACCAAAATAATTAGTGCAGTCACATTTGGATTAAAGAATAGTGCAAAAATTAATTATCTAATGAGACTTGAAAAGGAAGTCAATACAAAATACACTCAGGAATCAACGCTGGTGTTGTCTCCAGAAAAATTGCTGTACTGATTGTCATGAAATATATTGATGTCACTGTCACTATGACAACATTGTGACAAGAACTAGACACTCTAGGCTACCTTGTAAAAAGGATCTGTCATCTATATTTTTTTTGTATAAAAAGTAATAGAAATGAGAACCTCTCCCCCAGCACAGGGTTTCATTTAAGGTTAGATGAATTGTTACAGGCATGGGATCAAGGTATTCCTGAACAAGCGACAAGCCAGCTTTTCAAGACAGGTAAGAACAACATATTCAAATATAATATGCTTTTACTTTTCAACTAGTAAAAACAAGAAAAAAATGTTATTCTCTCAAATAGAAAAATTTGTATGCAGAAAAATAATGTTTTGTTATACTTCTCAAAAGTATGGCATGATTTTATATCCAAGGATGTAAGATACATTTGGAAGTAGTATGTGTGTAATGTAACTTATAAAGAGGATGGTTTGTTGTTTTTTGTTTGGTTTTTTTTCCCCATATGTGATTCTTTCTGCTCTTTTACTTTAAAACAATCTTTCCAACTTTATGTAATTCTGGTTCTGTGTTACGTTAATGAAGCCACAGAATCTGTGATGTACTGCACTTTTCTTTCCTTTTTTTAAACTATATTTTATCATGCACAGATCTAGTTTATTTTCTCATTGTGATCTGTGTGATCTCTACTGTCTCATTGATTTTAATATTTGTGTTTTCTCACACCAGAAGTACTACTTGGTGTCAGCATAACAGCTTGAGAAAATTGCACTCTCTGGAAATACTACAATATTAACAATATTTCCTGTCCTAACCTACATGCTACTTTTTTTGCAAATATGTCCATCAACTATAGTGCTTTTTTATATATTTATTTTATATTAGCAGTTTAAACCAACATGATATCAACATGGAAAAACATCTAGATAAATTTTTCCCAGAAGTATTTGAATTTCTAGTAATTCCTAAGCAGATCATAAACTCCTATGGGAAGTTTTCATGTTTGCTTTGCTGTCATTTAACTATGCAAGCCTAAGTGAGAAAATTGATTAAGGTCTGGCTCTCTTGATTTCAGTTGAAACAATTAGCTAGTGTTGATTTCTAAACAACATTTATATAAAGGTACCATTTAAGACAAACATATCTTAAAATAGTTATTACTTCAAAATAAAATTTTAGTCATTTATCAAATACAGCATTCAGATATTAATAAGAACAATGATGACTTTGTAAGTTTCCTTCTTGCATTAATAATTATTCTGTTCTTCAATTTTTCACCAAGTGAGACTGATTTAATTGGAAAAATGGATAAACAAAAAAGTTATTATTTAGCTAATATATATTCCTGGGACATAACTAAAAAATCCAATGTTGAGGCAAGATTTTGTATATAAATTTTGAACACAGGCATATGTATTCAGGCATTGAAAAGCAATCCCATGTGAGGGGAAAAGCTATCAGATTAACAGCAGTAGTCATTACACTCTCACTGCTTATTATACTGAGATCAAAAAATCAGAATGAGTTCTATCTCCTCTAAATACAGGCTTGAAATTTTTCTGTAATGTTGTGGAGCCCAATGCACATTATCTTCAAAAAACAAACAAAACCAAACAAACAAAAACTTCGCTCCTCTACAGCCATCAAAAAGGGAATAGGTTTTAAAATAATTATCCTGAGATCTTTAAGAAGTTAGCTGCTCTCTTCCAAGTCATATAAATTCATTTAGGTTTTCTTAATTGTAATGTGTTAGATTACTTACTCTAAAAGCATTTTAAGCTTGGGTGAAATTTCTCTTGAAAAATGCATGATGAAGAGCTGTGAATTTTCAGTGAACAGTGCAGTGCACTGAAGTCATATGAACATACACCCTTTGCATAAAGGGATCAAGTAGCAACCCACAAGGGAGATGGTGTGGTCCTTTGGCTCTCTTTCACTCTGTACCATGACAGATAACTCTAAAATGTCTTATGTCTATCTAGAAGTGAGTTATAAGAAAACTTCTCTTCCTAAATGCACTTAAGCCTTGGCTTTAGCTGGAAGATCTTATCCTAGTACAATAAGAGCAGAAGATGGGTATTTACTCTGTGGTTGGATTCTAGGCACAAGTGGAGGTAGGAGGGCACCAGGGCACTAGACTGCAGAAGCTGGCTTTTCCCATTAATAACCTGAGTTAAAAGCAGGCTGGATGGCAGGGCCCAGAGAGTGGTGGAGAATAGTTCCACATGCAGTTGGCAGATGGTCTCCAGTGCACTTCCCTAGGGCTCAGTATTGGGCCTAGTCCCAATAAATAGCTCTATTGATGATCTGGAGAAGGGGATTGAGTGCACCCTTAGTAAGTTTGTGAATGACACTGAGTTGGGTGGGAGTGTTTGTTGATCTGCTGGAGGACAGGAAGGCTCTGCAGAGGGGTGTGAACAGGCTGGATTGATGGGTTGAGGCTGATTGTATGAGGTTCAGGAAGACCAAGTGCCAGGTCCTGCACTTGGGTCACAACAACCCCAGGAAGTCCAGCTTGGGGAAGAGTGAAAGTATTCCAGATATTAGTAGAAAATGACATGGGGTTACTGGTGGGCAGCCAGCTGAACATGAGCTCTCAGTGTTCCCAGGTGGCCAAGAAGGCCAATGGCAGCCTAGCTTGTATCAAAAGTAGTGTGGCCAGCAGAAACAGGACACACTGTAATGAGCATTGGTGAGGCCACACCTTGAGTCCTCTGTCCAGTTCTGGGCCCTTCACTTCAAGAAAAATATTGAGGTGCTGGAGAATGTCCAGAGAAGGCAGTGGAGCTGGTGAAGGATCTGGAGCACAAGCCCTGTGAGGAGTGGCTGAGGGAGCTGGGGGTGTTTAGCCTGGAGAAAAGGAGGCTCAGGAGACCTTATCACTCTGTACAACTCCCTGAAAGGAGGATGTAGCCAGGTGGGGGTTGTTTTCTTCTCCCAGGCAAGCAGGGACAGGATATGAGGACACAGCCTCAAGCTGCACAGAGGAGGTTCAGGTTGAGTTTCAGGAAGAATTTCTTCATGCAAAGGATTGTTAAACATTGGAATGGGCTTCCCAGGGAGGAGGTGGAGCTACCATCCATAGAAGTGCTCAAGAAACTTTGTGCCACAGTCCAGCTGACAAGATGGTGATTGGTCACAGGTTGGACTCAATGATCTCAGAAGCCTTTTCCAACATAAGTATTTCTATGCTTCTGTAAAGAACCATTCTGCAGCCAGCAGAGGCTGGGGGGTACATTGGCAGGGGCAGAGAGACTGTTCCCTCTGAAAGGACAAGTTGCCATTTTCTATTGCTGGCTTCAGAAGTTTCCTAGTCCAATTTCTTTAGGCTCCATCCTAGCTGAAGAGTGTTCCTTTTCAGCTGTTTTCAAGCCTTGTGTCCTTTGGACAAGGAAATTTAGTTTTGACCATATTGTTGAAAAACCCAGAACTGGTTCTATCACTCCATGATTTTACTTCTGAGAGAGGTTAGTTTAACTCTGATGATGCTTTGTGATATAAAGTTTGACAAATCATATCTGGTGCTACTGACAGGCAATGGGATTGGGGCCTTATTAAAATTTAAAGCTTGCTTTGTTATCTGACCACTAAAAAGATCATTTATTAGCTTTTTCATGAGCAGTATAAATGAGAAAATAATGTACTTCATGTGCAAGTATAAATTTTGATTTTTGAGAAATAGTTACATTAATGGAATGACTGCGTTATACAACTGTGAGATCTCAGATTCTGTTCGTGTTTTGAATTCTGTTAGCACTTTCATGACTTTGATATTGGAACCTTCAGTGCTTTAGAAAAGAACAAATATTTGTAAAAAATATAGAAAAGCCCAGCATTTTTAGACCCAGATTTAAGTAACTATATCTATCAATTTATAGTAGTGGAAGCAGTAACCTGTTTTGGAAAATATAAAGAGCAAGTTGTAGTCAGCACTGACTCTGATGTTTTTATGATTGGGTTATATTGTATATTCTGTTAATGAAAAATATTTTGTAAACAATGCAGAAAGGATTAATATTCAGATGAATTAATAATAACTATGTGCTTTTAGAATATAACAAATGTGAAGCTAATTCCTTCCTTAGTGTTTCAAAATAAGCTGATTTTGCATTGTTTTGAATAAAGTTATTCTCCGTTTCCTCAACTGCATATTTTCAAGATCATATTAATAGGTGTAAATCTGTAAAACAGCATAATTCTGAACAGAACCACTGTAAGACTGGTGCCTTTTTAGTAAGCATTTTCACCTGCTGAATATACTCTCAATGGTAGTTTGTGTTCCTCTCAGAAAAGATGATTTACTGCTTTTAATCATGTAAGTGAACGCACATGAGGGAGTGAAGCTGATTCTGTTATTTCTTTAACTCTTCAGGGGAATTAGTGAATCTCTAAATATATGCAAAACCCCTAAATAGCAAAGTTTTAAGCAAAAGCATCATACAAATTCTGTAGATACAGCTGCAAGCTGTGATATGCAGTTTATGAAGAAATCAGTCTGAGGCTCAGTTACCTATAGGTAAACATTGTGCATAATAATAAAAAAATTAGAAATACCCCAAACAAAAAACAAACAAGCAAACAAAAACACCAATAAAACCCCAAAACAAGCAAAGAGGAGGAACCCTAATAAATGAATTACACAAATAAAAACCTTCGTTCGATAGCTATAAAGATGGAATAAGAACAGACATTTTTCTTCATTTAGAATTGTGCGTCTATACAGCCAGCCAGATTATTCACATGAATGAGAACTTATTCTGTGAGCCTTCTCTTTTTATGAATAGTTAATAAGTGGGGGTTGATTTTGTATTGTGTTTTTTTTGGTGTTTGTGGGGTTTTGTTTTTGTTTTTTTCTTTTTAGATGCTGGTTGTTTTTGATTCTTTTTTACTGTTTTTTGTCAAGGAGTTTAGAAGATTTAAACTTTCATGTCATATGTCTTGCTGATTTTGAATGATTTATTTATGTATTTTGTTATTTTTATACTTTTTGCTGCTGAGGAATTTTTGGAATAACAGTTTTATTTGGAATTTAATTTTTTTACAGTGGCAACTTCAATTTTAAATTTTTCACATCTTGGCATTCGCTCAGATCAATCCTCACATAACAATCATCCATAAAGGGGAAATTGCAAGTTCTCTTTCAGATTGCTTTTAATACTCTCCCATGATTGCCTCTTCAAAAATAAATGGGAAGATGATCCTCTGTTTCAATTTCCCACTCAGCCCTGGAGTAGATTCTTTTAACATGGTGGATACTCCACACAAATCTGCAGTTTTTCAGAGAAGTAGTTGAGAAAGGCATGTCTCCACATTTCTTTTACAGATGGCAGATTTGCTTCTGGTGTTCTTATCTTCTGAAATAACTGAGTAGCTAAAAGAGAAAGTATTTATCCTTGTGTTATTATATTCTTTCTTGATCTGATATCTCCTCCATGATGAGATAGAGGCAAGCAAAACTGAGCATTTATAAAACATGTGCAATGTGTAATGGAAAATTTGAAAAATCAGCAATAATGGATAAATTATCTGTTTATCTGGTTACCAACAAAGGCTTTTGTGACACAAATGTTGTATGATTTGTATGCTGCTTACTGAGACTGTTGCTGCATGCTGGGAAGTATGTGCAGATGAGATCAGATCAAAGATCCCAGTGAACTTTGCACTTAACCAGAATGTGGATACGTAGTATTGTAAGACAGTTTTTCATTAGAAGGGAAGAACAGTTATTCTAGGTATTGGTGGGTGAGTAATTATGGGAAAGTCAGAGCAAATGGGCAGTAGCTACACTGGTAAACTGCTGCTTCTCTGCTTTGTACAGTCCCTTCTTTCATTGCTCCTGTCTCAAAGCCTATGAAGCTTGTATTGTCTTGAAATGTCATTGCAAGTAGTTAAGGTTTGAGATAATGCTGAACACTCTCACTCTGCCTCTGTTCCTCAGCCCTTTGGTGTGGCAGTGTGTACCTGTATACAGCCCTCATCCAGAATACGGGTCCCTTGATGGTTTCTCTTGCCAGCACTGCTTGTGAAGAGTGTGAAAAGGTTTCTCAGTCAGATTTGAATAATTATTTCTGCTGCACAGTTATTTTGTGGTATAAATCACATCACAGACTCTCCCTTTCCCCAGAGAAAATATCCAGGTAGTATCAGTAATACTGACAGTAGATATAAAGGCATTCATTAAAAAAACCCAAAGAAAATAAATAAGTCCTTTTACTTCTAGAATAATTTCCTGATTCCTCTTGTCTCAGTGCATATAAGCAGCAGTTTTTCCCAAATATTTATGTCTCCCCCAAATCTGAAAACTAATGATTGATGTAAGCGATATTGCTGCTGATGAATCAGTGCAAAACCTGCCACATGACAGAGGTCATAAAGAGCCTTCCCATAACTCAGTCCTGCCAACACTGGCCTCTTGATATTGTTGCCTTTTTTAGAGATATGTACTTATTAATATTACTTAAATCCAGTATATATCCCACTTTAAAAAACGTTAAGATGAATATAATTTTTAAATAATAGCTATGGAAAATGTATTTTGAAGTAATTGTGTTTTGAAAATCTCTGATAACTTAAAATTTATATGGTGCCTTACATGTTTAAAGCTCTGTGTAAGTACTAATTAGTTTTTCACTTCTAGCTTGTAGCTAAACAATACACCAATTTTATGATATGGAAAAGTGGGAGAGCAAAAATTAACAATGTAGTGAAACATTCCAGATAAGATTTTAGGAAATGTGTTCCCAAAGTTATCACCAGCCATACAGGATGCACTGATTCTTAGATTACAATTTTGACTATAGTCTTGCTATAAAGGAACTAAAGCAGAAATGGTATAAAATATTTAGCATTCCTAATAGAAACTGTTAGTTGTAAGGGAACACTTAAAAGGTATTCTGTGTTGTGAGTGATGTGGGTTGTTTATTTGTGTGGTTTGGGTTTTTTGAGAATTTTTTTTCTGATTATTGCAATTATATAATTTCATCAGTTTAATCAATGATGTAATTTGATAACAAATAATAAAAATGACTGTGTTTGGTGTATTATCTTTCAGGGTTTCTTTACAAGTAGATACAAAGGCCTTTGGATGGTCTAATTGCTGTATATGTGAGTTAAATTTCTGATTGATTTAATGAATAAACTTCTAGGAATTTCTGTTTAAATATGAGCTTGTTAGCCAGGCAGGCTGCTAGATCTTTTTCCATGTTCTGTCAACTTTATCAGTTTCTGTGAATTGTTAAGGAGACTTTTTCATAACTTTAGCTACATGAAATTTTTTAATCTGTGTGTCATAGGCTAGGAAAAGCCTGATTTTGTTCCAATCGGGGTCAGCTTTTTTGATTGACAAGCAATTTATCCAGTAGAAGACAAGCTGCGACTTTTGGCGAAATGCTTAAAAAGGCTGGGTGGGGGGAGGAGCGGTCTCTTTGTCTTCCGGTGTGGCAGGCCGGGGACAGGGAGCGGCCGGGCCGGCCGGCCTCGGTGCCCCCCCACCCCGGGCGGCTGCGGCGGGCCGGGCCGGGCCCCGATGCTGCTGGGGCCGGGCCGGGCTGGAGCTTTAGGAGCTGCTGTCTCGCAGAGAAGCAAACAGCATGGAGAGGAGAGAGAGCTCGGACGGAGTGCCCCTTCGCCCTTGCTCTTCTTTTCAAGCCGAAGAAACCAGCGCACGGCTTCTAAACGACTCAGTTTCCCGCCGCAGAGCCACGTGGGCAGCCCGACAGCCCGAAAAGTTTAACCCTTTGTTGTTAGCAGATGGACTTTCCTAAACATCATCTTTCTCCGGAAGAAGAACAAATATAGCGAATAGAAAGACACAGCATGGAGCTACAGTCGGTAAAGGGAGAGTGAAAAGGACTTTAAGGCAAAAGGACGAGGAGTGGCCTAATTTTGGCTGGACATTTCTGGTAAACTATAGAGACTGAACTAGTTTTTCCTGTAACATATAAATGCTTTTGGGGGGATGTAAGGTTCTAGTTAAAAGTGATATGAAGCTTTTTGCTCCTAAAGAAAGAGGAGATTTGTTTTTTGGGTCTTGAGATGATTTTGGAAATAGAAGAAGAGAATCTTTGTGTCATACTAGAGGAGGCATCCTTAAACAGTACCCCGATAAGCAAATATGGCCCATGTGCAGTGTTGAGAGAGCTGCTAATGGGTAGGATTTCGCAGTTTGCAGGAGTTCCTTTAAAATCCTCGCAGATGCAGAGCATGGGATGTCTATATAGAACTCAGAGAGACTCCTTTCCTAAAAGAACTGATAAAAGGTTATTTTTAAAATGGTAAAACTGGCTGAAGTTGCAAGTCATGTCTTTTTATGTTGAGTGAAGAAAGGTAAAAAACTTAGAAAGAGAAAGAAAGATGTTTTAGAAGTTTCATTTGTTGTTGTTGTTGTTTTTCCCTTTTTTTTTGTTGTTTTTGTGTGTATTAATAAACTATCTTTGTAATTTAAAGATGGGCCTGTTTTGCTTTATATTCTTCCAGTCAAATGAGATATAGAACGTGATAAAACCATCACACTGTGAAAATATTTTCACAGAGTTGTTGCAGAAATAAGCCATAATTTAACTGATATTTTTCCAAAGGAAAGCCTCTTTCAGCTTGAATTTCCTTTTCTGTGGGTCCTTTTTTTTTTTTGTTTGCTTGTTTGTTTATTCTCTGAAATTTTACTACGTAAGATACGTTTCTACTGCACTGTATTTCAGCTTGGTTGTCTAAAATCAAGAATGTGGAAATTACTGAACGGTGTACAAGTAAATTATTGAATTATTCACTGCAGATTAATTGTGAACATTTTTTTTTGCTTTCTGTATTAAAAAAAACCCCCACCCTGTATCAGTAACTAGGGATATCCACACTGGGGTCAACCCAGTTTGTGATCCATCAAGTTGCAACATGCACTGCCTGTGCTCCTGTCCTGTCCCTCTCACAGAATGTTACTACAGTCTTTCCCACCCATATCACAGCTACATGGTGGGAGCTGTTATAAGTCCCTTAACTATCTAGCTATACAAATATTTTCTATAGTTTATACTGTTTATATATACATGTGAAAATAATGTTATAATACATTCAGTTATCTTACACATTTAAGTACATTAATTTAATGTTAGTATATTTTAAGTCTGATGTTAAATAAACACCTTAAATTCTTAATGCAGGTGTCTAGGAATTACATGCTCAATGTTTCCAGTTTTTCCTGTGTTTAGTTACAGTTGGTGAATGAAATTACTAAGTTAAATTTTGCCATTTTCCCTTAAGACTTGCATTATGTCATGGGCCAGACTGTTCATTTTAACAAAGTCATTCATCACAGCAACTCCTATGACAGAATGGTGCCGTTTTATCCTGTGTATAATCTGTGGACAAAGAAGTTATAAAATGTAGTGAAGCACATTAAAGTCTTTATTTGAAACAGGTAAATACTGGTAACTTCTGATGCAGGGTACTGCATCCCTCCTGCTTCCCATGGAGATTATTGCTGGAAGGTTTCCCAATCCTGTGAGCTGGTGTCACAGAGTAATCTCCTTGGAGAACTGTAATTTGTTAAGGAAGCACCCAGTCATTGCAGTTTTTAGCTGTGTTGCCCTCGTATGCTGGCTGAAGCAAGGGCTGTAGCAGCTCCAGTGATTGCTGCATTGGAGTGGCTTTGTGGCACTTAATGGATGCACATGCAGAGCTTCTTCCAAGCAGACCTTTGTAAAATAAGGATCTTGGAAATTACAAGATTATGGGATTACAGTGCTCTCTTTATCTTGCTGTCTTTTGACAACATTATTTCATGAAATTTCAGTGAAATCCAAAAATAAATTTGTAGGAAAACCTGTTTTGAGATGGGAGTTTTGATTGGAGTATGACTTATGTGAACTGACAGGTGTCTTTCAGAGGGTTCTGAGCTTCCCTCTTCTGCTACAAAAGCAGAGAGAATAATAGTGGGTTGAATGTGTATTAATGTGGCATGTAATGTATTCCTTGTGACAGAAGAATGTCAATGATTAGAGATTAAATAAAATACTAAAAATTGGGTGAAGGGATGCAGCTGGATTAAGTAAAGTAATTAGGGAAAAACCTCTGGTCAGTAAATAAAATACTTTTCTCCTTTGAAAAAGAAAAATACACTGCAGAAGCACCAAATACATAATCTTGACTTCAAATTGAAAGGCTTTAAAGTATCTCAAAAATATCATGTAGTCCATAAAAACTTGATGGGAGTTTTAAAGTAGAAATTATTCTTGTATATGCATGACTAAATATCCTTTCAGTTAGAAAATGGAAAACTAAATCTCATGAAGGTTTGCGCTACCATGACATGGTCAATATATCTTCCCTAAAACTGTTGTGAGAGTTCTGCTATATTAGACAAAAGTCCCAGCAACAAAGTGAAAATAAAAGTGGAAGATTTGAACCACAACTCATACAGAAAGAAACCGACTTTGTCGTTGCAGATTATAAGAACCGACAAAGATAAGGTACAGAATAAGATGCGACGCACATGATCACTTTGATGTTGCTTTCATTTTTCCTTCATAAAAGTAAGACTTAAGGCTTGCCTGATGTTCTGAGATGCAAGAACTTAATGGTGTTTCTTTTTGAAGGCTCATAAATGAAGGCTAAAGAAAATTGAGGCAATTGTATACAATTTTCCGTTGTGCTGTTTCTTTCGGCAATTTCTTGCTCACAAGAAACAGATAAACTTCAAAACGTCTTAGTTAGAGGAAAATAAAAGGGTAACAGTAGTATCAGATGGAAGAACATAAAAGAAAAAAGGTAAAAAATATCACTCAGAAATACACTTATTCAGATATTTAAGAATGAGAATGATGAGGTTGCATTGACCCTGATATTAAAAAGAAAAGAATTTTGTGCGGTTTAATTAGACATAATTTAAATATGGACTATAAAATCTGTGCAATACATAGAGCCTTTAATTTGATGAATTCTGGTTGTAAAGTATATGCACAAAATTACAATAGCTTGACATAATACATGGACTCTTAAATAAACATAGGATCTTAAAGACAATGATAAAACCGCAACATTGTCAAAATGTCAGCCATCTACAAAGTAAAGTAAAATAAATCTGATTGATATTCATTAGATTATTTTCTAACAATGGCTAAAGTTTTGAAGGGTTTTTTAGTTCATAAAATTTATAAAAGGAAGAGCAGATTTGCTTCATTTTACTTTGGAGTTTATATTGATAAAATAGCCATTGAGATGAAAAATAGTAGGAAAAATAAACCTAAAAAATCCCTGTCAATTCACAGAGAAAGAAAAACATATAACATCCTCCTTCACAGTTGGTTTTGGAATATCTTCAGGCATTGCTGTCTGCCAACATGAATACTTAACATCTTGACAGCCTAAACCATGAAGCACAGAAAAATTAAAGTAAGCAAAACTTGAGTGAACTTGAGAAAACAGTGTTTACCATAGGTGCTGTTGTCAGATCCAGTCAGTTGCTTTCCCTCATATGCTTTGCATTGATATTCATTTCATTATGACAAAATATGTGGATTGATGTGAATAGCCTGGATTTTGCACTGTGTTCAGTTTGTAAACTTGCTGATGCTCTAGACCTGATAGTTAGAAGCTCAACCAGTATGCAACCTGGATATAATAGTACATGTCCAGCAGTACAAAATGTAAAAAAAGAAACGCACACGCACCCATCCCCCCCAAGTTTTAAGCAAGGATAAGTGTGAATACATGTGGTGATGCTCCCTGCATCTGATGGTTGCAAAGGAATTGAAAATAATTAAATACTTACTTCGGTGGCACTGTGATCCAGTTCCAAGCAAGGAAAAAGTGGATTTTTGCACAGAATAGGGTGTCATTGTGGAAAGACTGTCTTGAGCCTAGGTGGTTATAGGAAGGTTAGTTCTCTTAATGCTGAGCTGCCGTGAAAGATTGAAGGTAAACCCTCCTTTTGTATTTTCTTAGCTGAGTGTTGTAAAGTAACTTCACCAAGGCCAGACCATGCTGGGTACATCTGTAAGGGGCTAAACTCATAGAACCACAGAATCACAGAATTTCTAGGCTGGAAGAGACTTTCAAGATCATCAAACTCAATAGTGTTTAGATCCTAAACAGTTTTAGGCTGATTCCAATGGAGATAAAAAGCTCAAAAAAAGCAATGATATGACTTGAAGTGCTTAGGGACAAGACCCTCCTACATCAAGGTGCAATGGACACAACTGAAATAGCAGAAATTCTGTTTAAGATTCTTTCCTCTGAGGGTTGTAAAATATTGCTATAGCTTGACCAGGGAGTTTGTGGAATCTCCATCTTCAGAGACTGCCAAAACCCCACTGGACACAGCCTTCAGTAACCTGTCATATCTTCAGCAATCCTGTTTGAGCAGGAGGTTGGGCTAGATGATCTCCAGGGGTGCCTTCTTGTCTCAGCCACCCCGCACTTCTGGGTTTTGTGTTATGCTCCTAGAGTAGACAAAATTTAACCATGTACAGAGGAAAGAGTAAGAAACAATTTTTGACAATTTCAGGTTTCACACAATGCAATGAAAGGTGGCATTAAAGGTGAATCAATCACATACTTGAGACATTTTAATCAAGATATTTCTTCAGAGAGAAATTGTCTAAATTAGAGAAGAGAAAAAAAAAGGTACAAGAAAGACCATAGAACCTTACTAATATTTAGAGGTAACTTTAAATGTTTTATTCTTTTTCAAGGTGCAGAGGTAATGTTACCTTACAACATTTAATCCAAAACATTATCTATAAAAGTTTTGTACAGGATTTCAATTTAACAAACGTCTGTAAACATACTGAAAATTTATCCTCAAAAACTACAGGATGCAGTAACGTTATTTTAGAAGTGTCATAGGCTAGGAAAAGCCTGATTTTGTTCCAATCGGGGTCAGTTTTTGTGATTGACAGGTAATTTATCCAGTAAAAGACAAGCTGCGACTTTCGGCGAAATGCTTAAAAAGGCTGGGTGGGGGGAGGAGCGATCTCTTGGTCTCCCGGTGTGGCAGGCCGGGGGACAGGAAGCCGCCGGGGCCGGCCGGCCTCGGTGCCCCCCCACCCCGGGGCGGCTGCGGCGGGCCGGGCGGGCCGGGCCGGGCCCCGATGCTGCCGGAGCCGGGGCAGGCCGGGTCGGAGCTTTAGGAGCCGCTGTCTCGCCGAGAAGCAGGCAGCATGGAGAAGAAGGAGAGCTCGGACGGAGTGCCCCTTCGCCCTTGCTCTTCTTTTCAAGCCGAAGAAACCAGCGCACGGCTTCTAAACGACTCAGTTTCCCGCCGCAGAGCCACGTGGGCAGCCCGGCAGCCCGAAAAGTTTAACCTTTTGTTGTGAGCAGATGGACTTTCCTAAACATCATCTTTCTCCGGAAGAAGAACAAATATAGCGAATAGAAAGACACAGCATGGAGCTACAGTCGGTAAAGGGAGAGTGAAAAGGACTTTAAGGCAAAAGGACAAGGAGTGGCCTAATTTTGGCTGGACATTTCTGGTAAACTATAGAGACAACTAGTTTTTCCTGTAACATATAAATGCTTTTGGGGGGATGTAAAGTTCTAGTTAAAAGTGATATGAAGCTTTTTGCTCCTAAAGAAAGAGGAGATTTGTTTTTTGGGTCTTGAGATGATTTTAGAAATAGAAGAAGAGAATCTTTGTGTCATACTAGAGGAGGCATCCTTAAACAGTACCCCAATAAGCAAATATGGCCTATGTGCAGTGTTGAGAGAACTGCTAATGGGTAGGATTTCGCAGTTTGCAGGAGTTCCTTTAAAATCCTCGCAGATGTAGAGCATGAGATGTCTATATAGAACCCAGAGAGACTCCTTTCCTAAAAGAACTGATAAAAGGTTATTTTTAAAATGGTAAAACTGGCTGAAGTTGCAAGTCATGTCTTTTTATGTTGAGTGAAGAAAGGTAAAAAACTTAGAAAGAGAAAGAAAGATGTTTTAGAAGTTTCATTTGTTGTTGTTGTTGTTTTTTTTTCCCTTTTCTTGTTGTTTTTGTGTGTATTAATAAACTATCTTTGTAATTTAAAGATGGGCCTGGTTTGCTTTATATTCTTCCAGTCAAATGAAATATAGAACGTGATTAAACCATCACAAGAAGTTATATTCTGTTTATTCCAGAATGGATGGTGTTGAAGAATTGGAACAAGTTCAATATTTTTTATAGAACATTCATACCTAGGCCAGGTAAATATACAAGAATCTTGAATATTCCCTTATGTTTTAGGGGTTTTTTTTCACAAACGGAGCAAACAAAAGAGATAGATTTTCAATAGTGTTTGTGCATCAGTAGCTTTAACAAGTGAATTATTTCATTAAACACAGAGAGCTCTGAAAAACAAACTGAAATTAGATTCTCTATTTGTCATTGCATAGAACTGCAATCCACTTTTCTCCAAATAGTGATGAGAGAAAATTAAAGGGCTCTAAATCTAAATATTTTGTGTTAGCCACAGTAATATGCAGCCCCATAGTCCTGTACTCCATGTGCATCTGAGGGATAAAAAGGTATAATGACTGAACAGGATTTTCTGCCCTGCTATTCCCAGGCAGCAATTGATTGCCCTGAACATGTCTGTGACTTTTTAAAGTTATGCATTTATGTGGATACTACAAATAAACAAAGATGACATCAGTGTTTCTGACACAGAGAGGAGCCTGGATGTAGTCAGCACTAAACAGATACTGTAAAGTAAAAAATGTTTCTGTTCTTTTAGACTAAAATATGCTATTTAACAGGAAAAATGAAGACTTAGAGTCTAAGTCTATGGAATTTAAGACGTCTCTTGCCGATTGCATTATGATATTTTTCTAGTTCTGCACTTTGGTATAGTGCCTAATTCTCTGAATCAAAGGAAGAACTCCCTGAAAAATGTTAAACATTCCAAAGAAGTATTCCTTAAAAGTGAAGAAAATCTAAATCAGTCTTGCAGTAAAGAAAATCTTCACATTTAATTTTTTTTTATTTTAGAAACTGATTACTCAAAATAATTTATCTGTTTATAACAGCTATGTGTCCCTGCAAGTATAAGCAAAGTCCAGCAAAGAGACTTCCTCAAAAGTTTTGTGTCAAAAAAGAAAAAAATGAAGATGTACTGTTCATCCCACTTTTTGTACTACACAGATGTTTCAGATGTAGAGTAGAGGATTGCTACTCACCAAACAGGGCTGCTTTTCAGGTAAGTTTATCATGTTTCTCCACAAAAGACTACCTCTGCATACCAAGGATCATTTCAGGAGGATTATATCAGCCAGTTGGTACTTCAAACAGCAGGCAGGAGGATAAACTTCTTTTTTCCAGATCTTGGCACCAACTGGGCAGATGGACACAGTGAACACACTCACTTCAGTATTGATGCTGCTGGCATTGGAAAATAAGACTCCTGGACCCTACTACAAGGAGAAACAGAGGGAAAAGTTGTAAATTTTACTGGTTTTGTGGAAAGGAGGAAATGTTCAAAAGAAGTGTAGCATTATGTTTTCTTCAATCAGCCTGTTTTCTTCAGCTGGCTCTTGCCTCTGGGCCTCAGAATACAGAAACAGTTGATCTCTATAACATATTGCTTTATGCTTTAAGAGCTTTAATCTTCTTGCTGATACTGTGTATTTTATCATCACTGTTAACTTCAGTGTGAGAAATACTAATGGCTAACATGTGGGGCAAAAGGGATTAGAAAACTGGAGAGACAGCAAAAAGAGGAACAAAGCACAGAGCTCAAAGGCCAAAAGAAGAGGATCACAGCACCTTGGTTTTATTGTTGTCAGATTCTCTGTCTTAGACTATGCTCTCCCAGTAAGAAATGTATATTTTTATTCAAGATGTATACTGGGTAAAAGAAAAGGCTGAATTGTATGTTCTGAATAGCACAAACAGCAAGTTATATAATGAATTCTGTTTAAAATTTTAGATGTATAAAACCACTTCAGTCAAAGTGAGAAAATAAGGCCCTTGTATAATAAAAAAGTCAATTTTTGATGATTCCTGTCACTGGAGTTGCTTTTCAGAGTTGACAGGTCTGAGAGACAGTATTCTGTCTGCAACATTGTCAGACAAAACCACTGAAATGGAGGAAAACACTATCAAAGGAATGCTAATGTTTTCTTTGCCTAAATGAAGTTCATGTTTCCTTAATAGTTGTGAAATTGTGTGGCAATTTGCTATTCAGTGTCCAGTAGCATTCGTATCACCAACTAAATATTTCTCTTTTCTAATCCAACTGAAGGATGTTAGACCTTTTTTCAAATAGATTGATTGTGATTGATAGCATCAAAAACATCTTCACAGATGCTTTTGAAATCTTCCAAAGCTGCTTCTGCTTTTGTGTCAAAATGTTGTTCCAAAGAGCTAACAAGAATTCATTTGGTAGCGTCTCCTAGTTAAAAAATGTTTTGATGCTCTTGTAGAAAAAATGGGTTGAATGTTAGCTGTTTATAAACTTCACCAAGGATTGGCAGACATAAGAAACAAGATTATTTCAGTCCTGAAGAACCTTAATTGAGGTATTCAATTGTGGTACTTAATTGCTTCACCTTTCAAAAGCTGATATTTTGAGAATTATAAGATCTTGATGCATTTCTTTATTTATCCTTGCTTTAGAGAAAGCTTTTTTTTTTTTTTTTAGTTACTGCACAAGCTATTCTTCCCAGTGTTTTTTACAGTATTGTGTAGACTATTTTCCATCAGCACTGTAACGACAGTGTGTGTAGAGAAACACAAAATTATAGGAGGGAGGAAAATAAATTATGTGTCAATACTACACTAACTTTGGCTCCACTTATTTTGGAAACTTCTGCACATCCATTTTATTAAATATACAGCTATGCCTATTATTTGTTAAGTACCAGTGAAGGCTAGAAACTCTACAAGGTGAAAAATGAATGCCAGTTTTGTTCTGTCTGACAAACAGTATAGTCAGATTGGTTGTTGAGTGCAATTATAGAAGCATTCTTTCTACATGGTTTCTTTCTTTCTGTCAAAATTATAGAGGCTTTTAACAGGAGTTTGACTGAGAGTATTATGTGAAGTATGGATGTCATCTCATGGTATAGATGTAATTTGTAAATGAGATTTCAAGAAAGAACAGTGGAGAAGACTCCAGTGAGTTATCTCTCATTAAATATTTTGGATTAATTGCTTCTCTGATCTTTATTTTGATTGTTATTGTTAACCAACATTACAGCAGTGATTGCAAAAAAAATTTACTGAGAGTTTGATAGTTGCTGGAATATATACTTATATATAAGCATTTACTCACATTGAGTATATATTTTAAATTAAACTAAAGGACATATTCATATTCTAATTTATTTATATTTTTAATGATAATGGGTTATTGAAATTGATTTCAGCATATTTACTATCAGATCCCATATAATTAAAGAAACAATTGTCTATAAATAATTGCATAGTATATGACTCATCAAATTAATCCTGCCATATAGATACTTTCCACTACTGCAAGGAGATTTTTTGATTACAGGTAATCAGCTGGAATTCAGAAAAAATAACCTGATATGCTTGTTTCTCATGTTATATTAATAATTACTGAAGATTTCAGGGCACAGACAGACGTAAATACTACATAAAGTTCTGTGATATATTATGTGTTTTCAAACCTGAACTGCTTTAAAATGCAATAAAAAGTTTATTACTTAAAATGAGAGTAAAATCATTTCATACAACTTATTTTTTATAAAACTGAAACTATTTTTAACATGTAGTTGCTAATACTTTTCTTATAATGTTAAGTTCAGCATCAGGCTTAAACTCTTAAGTTCCTGGCTTCTGTAAGCATTTGAAGGATATAGTATTGTTATAAGTTAAGGTCAATCATATTGATGAATTCTTGAAATGAATAGTTGCAGGAGTTTTAATGACGGTTTGAGTTTCCCTTCCCTTCCCTTCCCTTCCCTTCCCTTCCCTTCCCTTCCCTTCCCTTCCCTTCCCTTCCCTTCCCTTCCCTTCCCTTCCCTTCCCTTCCCTTCCCTTCCCTTCCCTTCCCTTCCCTTCCCTTCCCTTCCCTTCCCTTCCCTTCCCTTCCCTTCCCTTCCCTTCCCTTCCCTTCCTCCCTCTTCCTGAAGGTGAGAACTCTCTTACATGAGTTGTTTCACTCATGCCACAGGAATTGTTGACACAAACGCGTTCCACCATATCAAAAATGTTGTTTTCCAGTCTTTGAGTGAGAAACCAGGTTGATTTAGTGAAGTGTATGTATAAATTCTTGGCAATTTGATGATGGTAATATAAATTCCTTTTGACTGTAATTAGTTTTCTTCTTAGTGTAGAATAGTGTAGAGATCAAAATCCATATATTTTTCCTTTTACATAGAGTCATGACTCATGTAAGTAATCCAACACAAGAAATTTCCAAGGTAGTTTTGAAATCAGACCACAACAGGACAGGACAGTTCCACTCTTAATGTTTGAATATCACAAGTTTCTGGAAAAATATTTTACATTTGTTATGTTGTTGCTTTTATTAAGAGACCAGGGCTAGAATCCTGGTGTCATAACACCTACAGCACCTGCTATTATACCTCACATATGCTATCATTCCTGCCAAGCAGGCAGTGTTGGAAATCATAATGCTGTCCTGCTATCAGGTGGGAAGATCTTGGTTCAGCAAACCAATGTATTCTTTATTTGGAGATGACACCACTGAATTATGAGTGATGAAGATTAAATTGCTAGAGTAGAAAGTAATGTATATACATTTATATATACATTTATATGCATATAATATATACATTTAGTTTGGAGCTGAGAACAGAAGCATGTTTTCCTCAGTTATAGCTTAGTGAGACTATTGTAAAGAAGCTTATGCCATGACTTGGATTTATAGACACCTTTTTTTTTTTTTGCTATAAAAGGGCTATAGCTGTGAGCCCATTTGAATATGGTCATCATTTCAATAATATGGTGAACTGTAGGAGTGACAATTTCAAAACCAATTCTCAGTGTTTGAAATAGCGGTGATTTATTTGCAATTGCAGACACATGGCAATCTACACTCAGTTTTGGGATGGGAGTGAGATATCAAATCTTCCCACTTTTTTATTTTAAGAAAGATATGCTAATTTAAAGAACTATGCTGAAGATTAGGAATATAATGGAGAAGACTGATTAAAGGTATTTTTTTCTTTTTGAGGAGATTCTTGTTCTGAGGTACAGAATAACTCATTCCATACTTTGTCTGGGCAATTAAAAACAGATCCTGTAGTATAATTTATCTTTTGAAGCCTAAGAAAGAATCCAGAACCAAAATCAGTTTACTTCTGTTTCAGCTGATACTAGGTCCAAGTATGGAAAGGTTTTCAGAGTTTTTGCTGCCAGTTGCAATTAGGTTTTGCAAAAGTTTATGCCTTCTGGATTTCTTTGTTCTACTGCATAACCTGGCTTCATTTTCATTCATATGGAATTCAGATTGACCGTGTAGCTGGGCCCACAGCTATTTTACTTATCTTGCATTTTATGTCTTGTCTGTGATTTTTTTTTCTAGATTAGTTGTAAATTAGGGTATGAATTTGCTATTATAATTGGTTGATTTTGAAATTGCAGAATTTACTTATTTTCCCCCTCCCTTCCCCTGACCTCCCCACCCCACCCCAGTTATTACCTAAAGTCTAGCTTGTTATTTAAACAATTAATTTGAAAAATTAGGTTGATGTACAAAGATATAAAAGTACATACAATGCAAAAAACATTTTGGATTTTTTTTTTCACAATTTAGGAATATTTAAGTATGGTGGTTGTATTTACCAACTATGAAAGGTTGCTCATACTAATGGTGACTCACTTAGCGTTTTGCTGAGTCTCTGTGATTAGCAAAATACAATAACAGTACAAAATTACTGTAATTTGGGACTTGGATCTATGACACGACTCCACTTTTCTGTTTGCTTTTCTTTGGGGCTGAAAAGGTTAGATTTCTATAAATAGGACATGATTCAATAATCTGTAGAATTGTCTGTCCTTTGCTTTTGAGAGTCTGTGACATTTTCTTTTGATGATACCAAGTTCAATGGGTTTAGAGAAGTACAATTGTGCTGGAAGGAAATGGTACCCAGACTTACTTCAGCTCCATTCTTCTTTTCCTGTTAATACTTGTAAATTTTTTTATATCATCATTTCCAAGAGGCAGTTTCCCGAGATTATATTGTTGCCAGGGTTGAGGGAAAACATTAAATATGACCACAGCATACTCTATAATGTGGAAAATTGCATGTGTGATGGTTTAATCACGTTCTATATTTTATTTGACTGGAAGAATATAAAGCAAACCAGGCCCATCTTTAAATTACAAAGATAGTTTATTAATACACACAAAAGCAACAAGAAAAGGGAAAAAAGACAACAACAACAACAAATGAAACTTCTAAAACATCTTTCTTTCTCTTTCTAAGTTTTTTACCTTTCTTCACTCAACATAAAAAGACATGACTTGCAACTTCAGCCAGTTTTACCATTTTAAAAATAACCTTTTATCAGTTCTTTTAGGAAAGGAGTCTCTCTGGGTTCTATATAGACATACCATACCCATTAGCAGTTCTTTCAACACTGCACATAGGCCATATTTGCTTACTGGGGTACTGTTTAAGGATGCCTCCTCTAGTATGACACAAAGATTCTCTTTTTCTATTTCCAAAATCATCTCAAGACCCAAAAACAAATCTCCTCTTTCTTTAGGAGCAAAAAAAGCTTCATATCACTTTTAACTAGAACCTTACATCCCCCCAAAAGCATTTATATGTTACAGGAAACAAAACCAGTTCAGTCTTTATAGTTTACCAGAAATGTCCAGCCAAAATTAGGCCACTCCTTGTCCTTTTGCCTTAAAGTCCTTTTCACTCTTCCCTTACCGACTGTAGCTTCATGCCGTGTTTTTCCATAGTTCCTTCGCTATAACTGTTCTTCTTCCGGAGAAAGATGATGTTTAGGAAAATCCATCTGCTCACAACGAAAGGTTAAACTTTTCGGGCTGCCGGGCTGCCCACGTGGCTCTGCGGCGGGAAACTGAGTCGTTTAGAAGCCGTGCGCTGGTTTCTTCGGCTTGAAAAGAAGAACAAGGGCGAAGGGGCACTCCATCCGAGCTCTCTCTCTCTCCATGCTGTCCGCCTCTCCGCGAGACAGCGGCTCCTAAAGCTCCGACCCGGCCTGCCCCGACTCCAGCAGCATCGGGGCCCGGCCCGGCCCGCCCGGCCTGTCGCAGCCGCCCGGGGTGGGGGGGGCACCGAGGCCGGCCTGCCCCGGCTCCGGCAGCATTGGGGCCCGGCCCGGCCCGGCCCGGCCCGGCGCAGCCGCCCCGGGGTGGGGGGGCACCGAGGCCAGCCGGCCCCGGCGGCTCCTAAAGCTCCGACCCGGCCTGCCCCGGCTCCAGCAACATCGGGGCCCGGCCCGGCCCGGCCCGGCGCAGCCGCCCCGGGGTGGGGGGGGCACCGAGGCCAGCCGGCCCCGGCGGCCCTCTGTCCTTAGTCTGCCACCCTAACGACGAAGAGGGCGCTCCTCCCCCCCCCAGCCTTTTTAAGCATTTCGCCAAAAGTCGCAGCTTGTCTTCTACTGGATAAATTGCTTGTCAATCAAAAAACTGACCCCGATTGGAACAAAATCAGGCTTTTCCTAGCCTATGACAGCATGTTCCATTGTGAAGCCCATACTTATAGCAAGGCATAAACAGCAAAGATGCTAATAAATTCTCTGAAGTATGTTCCTAGTTTTCATGTGTATTAGCATATCAAATACCCATCCTTTTTGACTGATACAGACAGTTTGGCAGACAGCAAGATGCTCACACTTGGTAAACTTCTAAATCCATGTTTAGGCATAAAAGTTCTAGTGAAGTAATTTTCAGTGACTTTGAACCTTGGCAGCTGCTTTTGGCTTGGAGATAATTTTTAGTTATTCACTGTTGCTGGAATCATTAATGATTGTAAATGGCAGTGAGTGGGTTGTATCAATTGTAACTTTTTAAAAGTTAAAAAGAAGAAATATGAGAATTTGATCGTGACTTGGAATCATTGCAATCTTATTTGCCTATTCTAAAAATAACTGTTGCCATGAATAAATGAAAGATTTTACCATGTTAACATCTGGGCAGAAAGTCAGGAGGTGCTGTTTCTTCAGTTCATTTACATACAGAAGAATAATTTTCACTGTAAGCACTGTGATGATTAAGAGAAATTTAATGAATTCATAGGTAAAGGTCAGCTATTAGAGTATGCTAATCTCTCACATTAGAAATATCTCATATTCCAGGTAATCCTCTGTCCTGGAGTGGCTTGAGGGCAAAACATCATGGAAGAACAACAAGGCCAAAGTTAGGTTATTTCAAAAAGAGTGGGTTTTTAGATCTAAGCCCAAGAAAATATCAACATTTTATCGCTCTTGATTTCACTTTCTCTATCTTTTATGTACGAAGAACTCTATAATCAGTGTCATTCAGAAAGTAACTGAAACAGTGATATCTCTTATCCTGCATCTAAATTCTTTTACAGGACTTGCACAATGAGGTTCTATTTTTTAACCAGTGTCCTTTGCTCTGCATACTTCGAATAAAATATTCCAGAATATCAAATGCTAGTGGAAAATGGCGCTCCCTTTAAAAAATCATCAATATCAGTTCTCCTGCTTTAGGAAGCAACTTCTTCCACTCCAATGATACATTAAATGTCTGGTGTGGCTTCTGATGCCTCCCCTATATTTATCTACTTCTGAGCCTATTTGTCATATCTCTTATTTGTATCTCATTTATTAATAACAATTAAAAATTACATGTGTCTAAAGTCTGGTATGAAAGCTGAAGAAAAATTTCCCATACCTGTATGAATAACTGTCAAAAAAGACCTGCTTGTCTCATATCTTGTCTTTTAATTTCAGTCTGGATCTCAAGAAAAGAGCAAAAATAAAACTGTTTCTTCACCATGAGCAGAGTCTGGTGGCCTTTTCTGTCATTCTTAGAATATATATAAATTAATTTTAACATCACCATGTTAAAATTAATTTAACCTTCCCTTCCTGACAAAAAGTTTGGAAGATTAAAGCAATACTTCAGAGAATGTATCACTAATTTTCTTTAATTTATTTCATTAAATGAGCATGAATGATAGAATTTGCAGCAATGCCTCACTGTAGCAGGTGATATGTGTTTACTTTTATATATATAATATATATTATATATCATATAATATATAATCTTATATATTCAGCAAATATACTGATTATATAATATTTTAACCAGCATGGTTAAACAAAGTAATTTAAATAATGAAATTATATTTCCCTAATTCAGAAACGACAACAGTTAAGTACTTTGGAAAGATTTATGTTCTCTTCCCTTTTTTGGGTAGTATCGGAAAGTCATGAAATTTCTGATTTACTATTACCATTAAAGTCAACAGGAGCTTTTTAGAATTTAAGTCACTTCCTCAGCTTTCTTTCCAATTAATATGATTATCATTAAAATTGAATTCAGGTATTTCCATACTGAGTTGGGCTTTACTCCTAGACTCATTCCAAAGGTAACTGGCATTATTTATAAAGTACTATACATGCTTCCCTGTTTTCTGGTTTTAAGATCAGAGTATTTGCTCCACTTTTTTATTGCCTTCTGACTGAATTTATAACTCCATAGGAAGCAAGGAAAAGACTTCATAGTCATATAAACATGGATGGTGTAGTTAATTTCAAAGTATTACTATAATGGATCCCAAATCAACTGGAGTAAAATAGCAGCTTCATCCAGTGCCAATGCTTGTAACCACTTACTGGAACATGTCTTCCATTACTCATTACACATGATAATACACATGACTGATGGACTGAGCTATAGGCTTCCTCACATTCCACAGCAGAAGCTGTACATCAAAAATCATGGATTTTTAAGTGTGTATTTATTTTTTCTAATTTCATTGCCCAAGCAGGATGAAGTGGAAATAAATAAATAGCTTATATAGTGAGGAGTAAAGGATATTTTTATAATCCTAATGATAGGGATGCAAGGAACTTTTATTTGTTCTAATTATTTCAACAGCTCTTTAGATGATGCATAAAAATATCCAATCTTCCACAAATTTTCTGAAACCTTTTGTGTCTAATTATTTTTGCCAGTGAAAATAATTTCTGATCAGTCAGATCCCAAACAGAAACATGACTATCCTATCTTTCACAAATGTATTTATTAGACTTGTGAAAATAGGCACAGTGACAACTGTAAAAAATGTTGGTGAACATTGCATAGAATATTTACTGCATGTGTCCTACATAGATTCTGCTTACATATTTTACAAGACTATGCCATTTTTGATTCCTCTTCGAAATTCACTACCCTCTCCAAATCTACAAATGCAGCTATTTATTCCTCATCCTGTAGAGGAAGTAATCTGCTGAAGCTATATTATACAAAGGATAATAGAAAAGGAAAACTATTGTGTCTATGAGTCCATAAATATTAACAATATATGGCGTTTGTGTGAATTAGCTGTATAATGCACATAGCATTAAAAATGTATATTATGGATGCAGATCCTCATTTGGGAAAATAGAGAAAAACCCCCACCTCCCTAACAAAATCGGAAGGTAACTTCCATTATTCAAATACATCTTTTGTTTATAGCTTTATTTGGTACAGAATTCCCCGGGGTGCTTCATACTTAATCAAAAACTGTAATCTTTGTGGTCAACAGTTTTGTAGGTATTGTTCAACACCTTCAATTTAGTTTGTATACTTCTCCTACCTGAAGATATAGCAGTGCTGTAACTTTTAAATCAATTGGCACAAAACATTGCAAAGACTGCCATGCTTTCAAATTCTACACAATGTGAGGCAAACACTAGTTCTAATTTTTCAAGCAGTCCAAAAGGCAAGATGATGTCCTCTATTTTTCCCATTAAAAATTTCTGATGTAGCTAAAATTCATGGAGCACTTTATCTAAACAGGCTGCTTTGACCATGGCAATTGTTGAGACTGAGATGCACTCGTGTCAAATAAGATTAGTCCACATTTCCTATATCAAATAGCTGTGCATGTATAGTACAATGTTCTTGACTCTTAGTGTCTCTGTGGTACATTACCCTCTTTAAATCTGATGCATAGTCAGTTGTTCCTCCTCTTGTATTTTTCCCAGCTGGCCATTATTCCTATGTGTGATACTTTGTATTTATTGAACTGAATCTTTTTCTCTCTTTTTTTTTTCATTTGAGATTACTTTTTCAATTTGTCAAGGTTACTTTCAATTCAGATCCTATTCAGTAAAGTGCTTGCAGATGCTTTCAGCTTAGTATTGTCTGCAAATTTAATAAATGTACTCTCTATTCCATCATCCAGATCCTTAATGAAAATATTGAATAATACTGGATCCAGGACAGGCCCTGTGAAATCCCACACAATATTTCCTTCCAGCTTAACAGGCAGTAACTGCTCCAATTATAGCTTCACGTTCATGGTGCACCTCAGTTATGATAGTGTAATCCAGATTATTTAAATCTTAGTTTATTTGTGAATATGGTACATAAAACTGGCAAATGCTTTAAGGCAATTAACATGTATAATATCTATTCCTTCCACCTATCAGTGAGGCCTGGTCACTGTGAGGAAGTAGATGGTAGATGTTTTCTCTTGCCAAGTGGATATCTGCTCTAGATTGTCTGTAGTTTTTACCCAAAGACAACTATTCCATCGTTTCTGTGAGAATTGGAATTTGATTGATTGTTATTTTCTGGATCCTTCTATTCTATTTTTTTTTCAAATTTAAGCACAGCTGTTTACATCTTTTGATTCTGCTGTCCTCCCTATTCTCAGAGGAAAGAGAATAACCTTAGTTCAGTTCATTCCTGTATTGGTTCCAGTTGAGCCGTCCCTTTTGAATGAAAACTGAAATAAATATTTCCAGTAATAAGTTGGTAGCTTCCCTTTTTTTCATAATCTTGTTTTGACAAAATCTTATTATACTGTATACTTTCTACAAAGAAGTTCTCAGTATGCATCCTGATGTTTAACTGTAAAATCTCTCTGTTTGTTTGTTCGTTTTGCTAATTCATTCATTATTTTTCAGGTGCTTTTGCAATTCCTTGTAATAAGTTTTTCACTTTACAATCATGACTAATTTATTGTCAACAACCACATTATCATTTTATTACTGAGCCTTTTATGAAAATGCTCAGCTGTATCTCTGTGGACTTCTGCTGGCAACCTCTCCATGACTTTTTAGAATAGTGTCACTTCAATACTGTCTCCACACATTTGGGATATTCCTCAGTTCTCTGTTTTACTTGTATGAATTAGTTCTCACTCTTTGTAAAACTAGTTGAGTTTTTGACTGTTTTATTTACTCAACCCCACCACACCTTTTAATTTTAGGGTGTTTTTCAATTGTTCGTATTGTTCATGTTGTTCTTTCATGTAATGATCTTTAATGACCGGAGGGCTGGAGCACCTCTGCTATGATTACAGCCTGAGAGAGTTTGGGATTTTCAGCCTGGAGAAGAGAAGGTTCCAGGAAGACCTTGGAACAGCCTCACATGTCCTGAAAGAGTACTCTCCTGATGGAGAAGGGTTTCAAAAGGGCATGTAGCAACAGAACAAGGGGAATGGCCTTGAGATGAAGGAAGGTAGGTTTGGATTAGATATTGATTAGATATTAGAATGAAGTTCTTTACTGTGAGGGTGGTGAGGCACTGGAACAGGAGGAGTGTTCCCCAGAGTTGTGGATGCCTCATCCCTGGCAGTTTTCAAGGTCAGACTGGGTGGGGCTTTAAGCAATCTGGTCTAGTGAAAGGTGTCTCTGCCCATGGCAAAGGATTTGGAACTAAATGATCTTTAAGGTCCCTTCCAACTAAAACCATTCTATGATTCCATGATTCCATGATATTTTTAAGAAACTTCTAAGACTTTTGTCCTTTTTATTATAATGAAAATTAGTATTCTATTCTATTAATGTGCCCACAAGTTCTGAGTAGACCAGTGGTTGTGTTACTAATAAAAGACTTCAGGTTCCGAGTTACCTGACTATGAAGTATTTGAGGCATTCCTGGCACAACCTCAATAGGGCCATGGGGCATGGCTTCATGGTACCCTGTAAAACACAAGGGAAGAATATGCAGTAAGCATTTACCTCAATTTGTTCCTGGTCTAGGAGATGGCAAAACCTGCATGAAATTTAGTGGGAAAAAAATTAAATTTTTTTTGAGTGCCAAAGATATATTAACAAATACATTTACAAATTGTATTTTGTTTTCATCATTCAGAGAACAGGAAATAGAATTTAATTTAAGAGCTCTTATCTTCAGCCACTAAATGACAGATCTTGATTAAAACAACTTGCAATAAATTTGAAAACTTTACTGTTGCTACAAAATATATTAAGGAGTGGGGAAAAACAAAAACACCTCCTTGAGGCTAAGTTTAGAGTTTTTGAAAGTACACTGGAATGGCATTTTCTTAAACATTAGATGCTGTTCTTCAGACTTAAGAGCAAAACAGTCCAAGAAAATCTCAAGAGAGATTTTCTTGATAAGCATTCTCAAAAAAGTTTTATTTCATTGGCATATGATACAGCAATTTCTGATGGAAGAAAAATTCATGTTGAAAGAGTATATGATGTAATTACTTATTGGAAGGCTAAGAATATTTCAATTTTACAGTTTATCAAATCAAGTTTAATCAGAAGAGCGAAGGATCTGAAACTGTGTATGATGCTTTATCCAAAGGCAACTTTTCATTTTGAAAGTTGGGATAAATAGAACCTGAATTTTTTAGGCAAAATCTATGAAACAAGAATTTTGGTTAAATAAAAAGATGGGTTTTTGAACTTGCATGATTAAAAAGGTTAAATTGTTCTTTAGTTAGAACCTGATTTATCCTAACTTTAGCCTCAGGAGGAGTAAATTATTCTACTTGGGTGTTGCTGGAGGCAATGGTTTCTTCACAGATGGTCAGCTGCTACTTTTGCTTTATTTTTCTTTTGATTAAAATTAAAGAAATCTAGCACAAGATAACTATGAAATAAATGATTATAGATGAAATCTTCTACTTTCATCTTAGCTTTTTAATTTATAAAAGTATTCAGAAATGCATCTAAAACATTTGTAAAAAAAAATAGAAGTCTCTTAAATTTTCTAGCTCTGCCACATAGTTTTTATGATGTTTGGCATCAGACAAAAATTGTCAACCTAAGCCTTTTAGGAAGTCTGAAGTAGTTCAGGAATTGTTAAAATGAGTAGATTTTAACATCTGATTCAACAAGTTAAAATCAATCAAAAAAGTAGTTGTCAGAACAAATAATTTCAAAGATGCAATTTAAAAGATGCATGAAAAAATCATCTCTGATATTCTCAGATGAAATTTTGGAAAACAAGTTTGCTACCCAAGCTGCTTTCAGCTAAGTAATGAGTCACTGGTGAAAATAAAACGCCAATTACTTTGGCAGATTCCTCATTTACAAATGCCTTATAGTAATGCCAAAATCTGTTCCACTGCTCTCAAGATCAACTTTAGTTATGGAAATGGTGTGAAATGATATCCATCAGAATCCTCTTAAGCAGAACATACACTCTGAGTAGTAATGCATACAATTTAATTGTTTTTCAATAAAAAAGGTTACAAAAAATTGTAGTTCTGTTGATGAATCTTCCTTCACTGAAGATAATATTTTCTTATTAATTTCCACATATTCAAATTTTAAAAATAACTTTAAGTCTCAAAAAAAATTGCTATGCAGAACAATGTCATGTAGGCTACCATTAGGGAAATGCAAATATGTCAGTCTCACCCTGATTCTTGTAGCAAAATTCTTCACAAACCGTTTGTTTTCCATTACTTTTCTTTATCTATCTTTCTCTGGGATTGAAGATTGATCTTAAGGGGCTGTTTATACATTTCTTTGGCTATATATTTCATGTTTACATTTTAAAAGCTTTCTTGGTTATGGTAGCATCAGCTGGAAAAGCAAGGGAGAGTAAATCTTTAGTGGCAAGACCCTCATGTAAAATTTGATTACAGTTAGTGCAACCTAGCTTAACAAGTTCATGCAAACTAGTTTCCAATTCTCTTTTTTAGCTACTTGATAATATTCATGGAAAATATGCAAGAACACAGGCTCCTTGTTTGAATAAAATTAAAATTCTCAGCACATCTCTGAATTTATTTATGAGAATTTGTACATCCTAACTATTCACAAGATGGACTTGGCTAGTGCAAAAAACGTTTCTATCCCTTCACTTGAGAATGCACCAAATCTCTTGCTCAGCTCTTGACACTGCTGTTTGCACCCCAAAAGTGAGCCATGCAGAGGCCATCTTCCAATGCCTCTGGAACTGCTTGCTCTGATTCTCAAGAGCTCTGGTTTTATAACTTGGAGTGTGCAGCCTTGGAGCATGAGGCTTTGCCTGTCTACAGTGGGAAACTGAAAACCCCTGGGTTTTTCTTTTGGGGAAAACTTCTTTTTCAGCCTTTCATCATTTTTCCATTTTCTAGCGCTGCATAGTCATTTGAAATAAACAACATCAACAAATCTATTACAATGAAACATTAATAAGTATGTTATTTTTATCAGACAAGCGATGATTTTATGTTTGCTAAATAGCAGCTGTTGTATTTAGTTCTGGGCCATAAAAAAAATGAAACCTAGCTTCCAAAGCCAATATTTATGTATGGAGCACTGGTATTGTAGCCAGTATTGTGGTGTTTGTCCTCCAAATAGAAATAAAATAGCACCATAAAAAAATTATTCAGAGACAAGTGTATATTCTAAGTGTTCTTGTTTTATACTGTCGATTTTGTATTCCTTTTTAAGCTGCAAACAGCAGTCCCAGAAGGCTTTTAGCATCTAGGTCTGTCCTTAAATGGGTTATGCTGAGCTTAAATGGGTTACACTAAGGAGAGATTTCTACAACAACTATGAATCAAGATTTAAAATTGAGGAGCTAAACATAGGCCAGCTTCTTTTAGCATGTGAAATATTAGTAATTGGATTTTGAAGACATTATTAACACTTCATCCAGAAATTAGGTGGTTGGCAATTATGCATGTGCGAGTTTTTCCAGTTGTGGGTTTATTGCATTTTGTGTGTATAGACATGCAAACAGATTCTGTGCAGCCTCAGCTCAACTTTGCCAGCACTGTTCTTCCAATTGCAATTCTGGGGAGTTGAGGCAAGGTTGAGAGGGAATGTGGGAGGAAGATAAGGAGTAAATTAAAGGGTGGAAGGTAAACCTTGAGCTGATACTACTTTTGTTATGCTGAGGCTTATTTTTGCTCCACAGATCAGATCCTACAAATCTTGTTGAAAGTGAATTTTCATAGGAGCTTGTTTTAAGGAACAAAAGTAGAATCCTAACTTTTTTGTTGTGTGTGTCCATGTCCCCTTACCCTTTTCAACACTTTTACTATTTTAATTTCTAATCTGTCATCAATTTATTAAGCATATTAGGTTCATTTTATGAATAAATTAAGAAATAGCTTCTGCATACCTGTGTGTAAAGAGAACAAAATATCTTCTGAAATAACAACATACCAGAAAGTGTTTTACTCCATTATGCAACGATTCACTTAAGAATAACTTTCTCATCATAGACTTCTGCTCAAGAAATTTATCCTGCCACCTACTTCGCCATATGGAGCTTTAAGAGTGCTGAGTCACAGTAGATGTATCTGTAAGCATTTGTGACAGTGCTGAACACGTGCCTAAATCAGTGAAGATGCAGAACCTGTACACACATAGCAGAGATAATTTCAGCACTACTTTCTTTTGGAATTTATTTGCTGTAGTAGAGATTTGTCGCTCTGTTTTTCTGAAGTTTTTCTAAAGTTCTTCTAAGCCTTCTGATGTTTACTTTTTGTGATGGAGTTTCTCACACACTTTTCATGTAAATAATGATTGTTTTGCATGCCTTTCTGGAGGACGAGACAATTGATGGACTGTTGGGTTGACCAGTGTGGTTGGAGAGGACAATTTTCATCCTCCAATCCATGGTCACTGTTGGAATTCTATAAATGTCGAGGTCTGTAAATAAACTGCCCCTTTTTTGCCTTGGACATCTCAGCCCGTGAGTGTCATTCATTCGTGTCATATTGCGACAGGGCTTTAGACACTTTATATGTTCTCCAACACCATGTCCTAATATAATTATTGTTCTGAAACTGTGACCACCCTTTCTGCAACCCAAGGTTTGATTTTCTTTGTTGCTGAAAAATATATTAACTTTTCTATTTTAAGTACCCTGGAAGAAAATATTTTATGTCCTTTTTTGAGATGCTGTTATCTTTCATCTCATTAATCTTGCAAATTTACAGCTGGGGATAAACACAATTGTAATGGTAGAAAGGGATATTATTTCACGACTTTAAAATTATACCCGTTTGTTTGTTGTTTTTTAACTAATTAAGGAACCCCAAACCTGTAAACAAGAAATAACAATAATTTATAATAGCAGTAACTCATGTCTCAAATTTCTAATGGTTGACAACCTTCTCTTCTGCTCTGTAAGCAAATATTCCTCTTTATTCAAAGTACTAAGAGAACAAGACAAAGAGAAATAATGCTATTCCATGCCACATAGAACATCAGTTTGCACTCCATTTAATATGGTTAGATCTCTTTCCTGCAAAAAATAGAATTTATTATTTACCATTTCAATAGCCATTGTTAAAATTGTAACTGCAAAGCCATAGTTTTAGCCTGGCGCACAGGGTATCATTTGCCCTTTTTTTTTTTTTTTTTTTTTCCTGGGAAAATCATAAAAGAGTTTGCTAATAAGAGGTTTTTCCATGCACAGGCCTGAATTTTCTCAATTGCAAAGAATATGACTATTTTTAGTAAAAATGTAAGGTTTTTGCTCTTGCCTTTTTATTTTTTTATTATCAAGCTACAGTCCTTACATACTTATTATTATTATACATAAATAATACAATCCTGAAACTGCCCTAAATGGTAGTTTTATAATGGCAATGCTGATACCAAGAGTATGTATTTTTATGTCAATTTTATTCCTGTTGGGCATGGAAGTCAAATAATTTTCTATTCCACTGACAACCTGAAACATTTTGTAAAACAAACCTGTTAAATGCTTATTACTAGTATACAAAACAATGCAGATTACATATTATTCTTCTAAGAGTAACCCATATGAGTTTCCAGCTGAACAAAACCTGGTCTTTAGTTCAGCTGTGTGCATTTGAAAAGTCTCTTGACCAAAGAAGTGTGAAATAGAAAAGAATAAATTGTATGTTAATCATTAGGAAATTTGTTTTAATAACATCAGTAAAAGACTTACCATGACAGAAATATAACTTCTTTCTGATATTGCCATGCTTTTTTCTGCTTCAGCTAGCTATTTAAACAAAGCTTTGTACTGTTGCAGCAAGTTCACCTTCAGAGAATAAACTTTCTCACTGGGCAGCAAAAATGTGTACATTTAGTTAAAATGAACGTTCCAGAAACATTTGAATGAATGGAGAGATTCTGAGCCAGCTTCTAGCAAAAAGCTTATTTACTGCCCCATGTGACATCTCTGTATTGTTTTGATTAAAGCTTGAATGGAAAACTGCTGATCTGAGGTAGTACACATTATCAAAGACGAAGACAAAGCCATTTTCAGCTGTGTACACTACAAAAGTGTCAGTGGCAGAATAACAAATTGTGTGCCATTCCTTGGGGTACAATATGTGCTCAGATACCAAGCATACATGAATAATGTTTCTACCAAATTTATTTGCAAGTAGGCCTGATTTGCAAAGACTGAGTTTAGCAGGAATATCAAGCAATATGTGGGATAGCATTAGAGAAACTGTCATCTCTGACTTTTCTGCTGCATGTTTTCACTTCTACACTCTTCCACGGCATACCAACTGGTTTAGTTTACTGTAACTTCACAGAAGTTCAGTTTGCTGTACTTTATACATTTTTCTGTCTTTTTTAGTCAGCCTAGAGTACTAACTCCGTCAATCTTGGTTATGACAATGCAAGGCTGATTTTTTTTTTACTTAAAACTGCCCTCAAAAATGCAGATTTGTAAAGCAAAATTACTTGGTTGATGAAAACACAGTTATTCAGTGATGCAGACACCTTGATTTCAATTGAACCACAATATTATTAAAAGTGGGATCTTTTAACAAGGTTACAGTTGCTTTACAGTTATTCAGTGCTATACTTCATGTGTAAATGCATTTCAAATATTTCAGCTTTCCAATTAATGGAAAATGATCTCAAAAACAAGCACAGGTGTTGAAATTTCTCACTGCCCAGCTCAAACCAGCTCAAATTGAATTGTTCTGTTCTTCTCCTGATCCACATTTGTAAATGAATAGAAGATATGCAGAGCCATACGTGGTAAGCATATTTGGAATAAACAGTAGCCCCTGGTATTATTCTTGCTTCTCAGTGCTTTTGTTCAAATAGCCATGTTAAATCAGAACTTATGATAAATCAAGTATTTCATAAAACAACAAAATTGATAATTCTCTGCATAAGACTGTTTATTTTTATTTTACATTTTATGGGAATATGCTTTCTTTTTATTTTCTTTTTTAAATATAATAAATTTATACCACCTCATTCCCTAACTGATGCAGCTTCAGGAGGAGGCAAGCTGTTGTCTCTATACTGCTGTGTAGGAGCCAGCTCCTGACAAGGCTATAAAGGGGACATTTTCTGCCAACTCAAAATATTTTTCTGGAAAATTCTTTGTAGCATCTGTGAAACAATGCAGTGACTATTTCTCATGGCCTTATGAGAGTCTTATGGTTCAGCCCATGCCATAGATAGGCACTTCAAGCCCCATCTGACTGTGACACATCATGCCTGCTGCTCTTGGGGTTCACCTAAGAGCAGAGGAGATCAGAAATGATCCTACAAGGGCCCTGTTTCCTGTCTCTAGGGTATTTGCCTCAGAACCTGTTCTGAAGTCAGATTGGACTGTTTGGGTGTAAGAGAAATGTGAATATGAAACACCAACTCCATGAGACACCAAAGTGTCTGTGTAGCCATAGCATCTAAAAAACACATCTTGTTTGTCAGAGCTGGTCTGGCAAAAGTATCATTGTCCTGGTATAGGTTTTTAAGCTGGAAGTTTAGCCGTGTTTCCACGGAGACAGAACAACCCCATTGATTTAAAAAGAACTGCTACCCATTTGCAAAAAAGAGGAGTTAATTAGAGGAAGGTCAGGGCTGCATACTCCATTTTAATTAAGTGAACTCTGAATATTATTTTAAAAATGCAAGTCAAATAGTCCTTTAAAATAATAGTAAAATAAGAAATCTTACTTTCCTCTACCTTAAGCACAATTTTAAAGAAGTGCTCAGTGACAGCAGCAAAATTCAGCTACCAGATTGTGACACTGGAATGGAAATGCCCATGTATGTGTGTCTATGTGGAAAAAATACACACTCTGTGAGTGTGGATAAAGATAAGGATCTGTTTGGTGCAGCCTAGAAGATACAGCCCTGACAGCTCAGTTCCACAAGGACACTCGCACTGGGGCTGCTGAGCATCTCTAGGTTCTATAAACTGCATTGATTGTATTTTCACTGCCAGTAATGGACAACCAGCCATCCTAAACTGTGAGCTAATACTTGATTAAAGAACCCTTGGGGTTTATCTTATAAGCTTGTTATGTTATAAGCTTGTAGGTTTCTAAACCCACTTTTTATGACATTGTGGGGCATGAGCAAACCTGTTTTCCAGCTTCGGTGCTGGATCCAGAAATCACTATAGATATCCAAGAATTTGAGATAAATTAATGTTAGAAAGAAGGAAATGTTTTCCACTAATTTCTGTCCAGTGGGCTGATGATGCATTTTAACTTTTAAATGATCTTTAAAGACCATATCTATCTGGAGAAACATTTCAAATTCATTAATATTTTTGTTCTACTTTTGTTACTGATTTAAAAAGGAGTCTTTTTGCAATAATTCTATATGCCTATAAATTATTTTGACAGAATAACTTTAATATTATTGTGTGTTCATGAGCTTTCCCTTAATTTGGTGTGCCATGGTGATGTTCTGTATTTTATTTAATTTTTTGGGGATGAACAGTACACTTCAAAAAGAGAAAAACATCTGTTCAGACTTTTAGGAGTAAACAGGTATGTTTTGAAAAGGAGATAGTTCTTGAACAGTGTGCAATTATCTTAACACCTCTAAGTAATGTAACTTCACAGACTACAGCAGTTTAATTGGATATCTTTGTATATATGTAAAATGCAAAATATTTATTGTCAGTCAAGCTCCAGTGAAAATATCCAGAAATGGAATAAAATCTATAAAAGATATTAAAAGAATCCTTCAATAAGTATCTTCCTTTTTAGAAACAGGTTAAAAAAAAAAGCTATAATGACTGGTATTCAGAAGAATGTTAACTACTGGCAATGCAGGAAGTGTTTCTTTAAGATCAGGCTGTACATTTAGTAAAGTAGGAGAACTTTGTATCTCACAGGTGCTTGCCTGTTTCTGCTCATACCATGTGTAGCACTACTGATGTATGAATCATTTGGCATAACAGACAATTTATATATAGACAAGCACATTTAAAATCAATGTCTGACATTTCTTTTTAAATAATGTGGATGTTGTTTTCCGTAGCTACAAACTATTTTTTATTTTTAATTCGTGAATAATAAAGCTGGACTTTCATTTGTTTTTTCAAGTCTGAGGATCGACTTTGCAAGATAAAAATTATTTTGACACAGCTATCATAGGATAACAAGGTAGCAGTGAAGCTGGTTATGGAATGTCCTGTGATGTAATCATCTAATATACAGTACAGGTTATTTTATGTTCACTTCCCCAAGGCAATTTCATTGCTTGAATTCTGAGCAGCCTTACAGTCAGTCCACTGCAAATCATTCATTAGAAGTCTCTAGTTAAACCTCTGCATTGTGCTTAATATTCTTCTATGTTGCTTACAGCTAAAAACTTAGTAACAGCTAGGACAAGTAGAGGATTCTTTACATGATCCAAGGAAGAAGGGGTCTGTTACTCTGTTTAAGTATGCTTCACTTTTTCTCTGTTCTCAGTTCTGAGAGAAGATTGGCTCAATGCAGAAAATCTACTCATTACTTATGAGCTATACTGAAACAGATATGATTTTTAATTATAAAAATTAGGGCAAAATATAAATATTTAAGGCAGCCTGGTAGAAAACAAATTTTTTTAAAAACCCAAAAAAACTGTAAATAGACAATCTTACTGTGTTTTTGACCAGTTTGTTCAATTAACTCTTTGTAATTATTCTGTGGAAGGAAATTCCACTATAATCTAATGGAGATTTAGTTAATAGTATAGATGGAAAGCTAACTAAGTATTTAATTTCATGTGCACTGTTTTCAGTGTTTCTGCATTTGTAAAGAGAAAGCCAGAAAAAACTTAGAGACCAGCCTCTCTGGCTTCTGTGGAGGTATACACATCCAAAAGACTGATTTTTAGGTTTTTTTAAGTGCTATTTCCAAAATATCTCTTCGTTGTCTCACTATAGGGAACTGTACTGCATCTGTACCAGGTGCTATACAAAAGGAAGCAGTTCTACCTGATTGACATTTAGACAAGAGAAATGAGTGGAAAAGCAGACCTCAAGGTAAAAGAAAGAGGAATCTCGGAGTTATCCTGCTAGTCAGCATCAGGACCAGGAAGAGAAAAGATCTCTTGATTCTCACTGTAATATCGTGGGGTTTAGGTAACAAAATCTTTATGATTTTTAATAAAACTAATAGCTAGTTTGGTTAAAGAAGCACCCTGAAAGGTTCCATTTGTTTTGGAACGTATCTATTTTTCATTTTAATGCAGCAGGTGATTGTTCCACGGGGCCTGAGTATCCACATACCTTTGATCAACTTGGAGTATCTGGGAAAAGAAACAAATATTCCATGGCTATGCAGCATGAATCAGCGTCCATTTTGCTTCTCCAAGGATAAGTTTTCTCAACAGAAATCATTTGGTTATCTGATGTGCAGACCAACTAGTCCCACATGCTAGTTTCATAAAGTAAAGGAAAAAAAAAAAAAACAAAAACCCTTCTTTTATTACACAGCACCAAATTTGCAAGTGGAGATAGATCTATAAAATCTGCTATAAATTCAGGGTAATCTTTGCCCAGACATAATCTCTTTTACAAAGTGTAAATTTCAGAAAAGGCTGGCTATTACATGAATAAAAAATCTAACATTTCAGTAAGACTATTCATTAAACTTCCTTTCATATGCTTTTCTCTTAGCTGGGTTGGTAGAATACAATTTCCCTTACCTATCTGATCTATCTATTGCAAGGGAAAGTTGCTGCTCTTTCTATTCCTATGGGGTTTTTTTTGCTTTTGAAAATACATCAATTAAAGGAAGCCTAAATATAACTAGGCATTGAAATATTTTTTTCTGCATTAAAATTATTAAGTACATCTACTGATTTTCTGCAACATATTCAGTCCCATTCTTGCTTATTTTGCCAAGGCCATAGTTTTGGTTTTGATGCTATGGTTCCATTCCAAGTATCAATTGAAGTGATTGAGACTCTACTTTTTATGTAGTAGGTACTGGATTATGCTCCAGTATCCCAGTGGGGAATTAGAAAAGCAATTACTTTTATTAAGAAGCTTAATTCAATGAAAAGACCTTTTCAAGGAACTTAATCTCAATTGACAGCTCATTGTGCCATTAAGAAGTAATGTGGTACTAGGGCATCAGCAACCCAAAGTGTGGCTTCTTTGCAAGAGATTTTGCAGTAGGTGTTAATGATTTTGTTCTTTTCTTGTGAATTATGCAACTTTCTTGAATTTTTGATCAATTCAAGCAGTTCAGCTGGGAAAACTGGATAGTTTCTAACTGTAGCATCACTTACTGTTTCCTAGGCTTGAAAATTATTCTGAATGCCTTTTGGTAAGAAGGTGTTTTTCAACTACGTTTTTCTTAGGAATTAATATTAAATACTTCTATTCAGGTACATCATTTTTATGCAGATGTAGTATCTATGATTTTGACAAGTTAATATAGTTTACTTTTCAGCACTGTTTATCTCAGGATCAATAAAATCTTGCTGTCTGCTTCCTGAAAACTGTGTATCATCACTTTTTTAGTTGTTTGACTGCATTTAATGCCAAATATTTTAAAAATAACATAACTTCTTTATGTGCCTTACAGATATTTAAAGCAAATATCTAAGCCATTGTTCTATTTTTTTTCTAGCTGAGATGTGATTAATAGGAAAAAGGATTAGAGACTGGGAGCATTATAATGTGGGGAATTTCTCTTTGTTCTTATCTTCCATAAATATTATATTTTCTACTTAATTTATAGCTAATTAAACAATTTTTCTATTTCTCTTGTGTTTCTAGGACATTTTTCTCTTTTCTCTTTGTCATTATTTAATTTCCTAAAAATATTGAAAGTTAATATGAATTAATATTTGGAAGTGTCCAAGGTCAGGCAGAATGGGGCTTTGAGCAACGTGATCTGGTGGAAGATGTCCCTGCCCATGGCAGGGGGTTGGAAACAGTTGATCTTTAAGGCCCCTTCCAGCCCAAGCCATTCTTTGATCTGCTATTTTACCTGTATGCATCCATCAGTTTTTCTCTGACCTCTTCATTTAAGGTTGCCTTTTTACTTTTTGCATATAGTTCATTGGTTTCATTCTTTTTTTCTTAAAGCAGTAACAAAGTACATTTATATAATAGTAACTAACAAAAATCTCTCCGTTTTCATATATCTAGGATCCCATCTGTAGCCTCTAATGTTGAAAAAAGAAAATCCCACCACTTTTTCCATGAATATTCACTAATACGGACTAATTCCTCCCAGTGTATCCTGAATGGTATAATTTAATAACTTCTAATTGGCTACAGTTGTGACATCTAATTAAAAATTTAGAATAAGGTGAAGGATTTAAAAATTGTAATTGAAGTCTTTTTATTTGCTATGGTTTTCAATCTAGTCAAAGCTCAGAATTTTGTCCTAAATGCAGGGCACTTTTTCCTTAGAAACGAGAGAAGCAGCTCTTGTGTACTTTTGCTTCTGATAAAGTTTGCAAATTTGGCCATTTTGGGAATAGACTGATCCCTCATGCTGAGGAAGTAGCTCAGTTATTTAAGAAGTAGCTTTGAGCAATTAGTGGCTGTATCTGCATACTAAAATTGTTTTGCTGAAAGCATTTCTATTTAAAATGGAAATGTGTCATTTCATGGCCAACTTTGTCCTTAGTGGTATCTTGAAAAACCTGCAAAGATCTGAGTCTCTGGAAGGGGCTGTACTGTAACTGTACAATATCATACTGGATCCTTACAGGGACAGAGGGTTTGTGCACCATAAGCCTCACAAATTCTTCTCTCTTGTCTCTTTTCAAGTGCTTCATGCCAAGTATTACCTCTCTTAGTGCTTTCAATCTCAAAGAGACCTTGCACTGGCTCTTTGTAAATTGCAATCCTTGTTCCTTTGTGGAAGTGACCCAAATTGTCCCTGCTTCTCACTGTGTGCATGTGAGTCAGCTGACAGACCAAACAGAATAGGTAACTGCTTCACTTATGCTGAAACCTTTTTCCCAGCCAAGTTGCCAAGCTAAGTGTCTCTTATCTGCTTAGCCACTGGCTTTCACAAAGTTTATGAGAATTTATCATCCCCAGAGATTTCTGCCCATCCTAGGAAAATATTATGAAAGAGCATGGATGCATTTGTAACAGCACCAGCTATTTTAAGCTTTTCTACTAAAATCAAATGGGGATTTGTTAAAATGCTGTTATATCATAGAATTACAGAAAGGTAAGGGGTTAGAAGAGACCTTAAAGATTTTCTAGTTGCAAGCCCCTCTGCTTTAGGCAGGGACACCTGTCACTAGGCCAGGTTGCTCAAAGCACCATCCAGCCTGGCCCTGAACACGGCCAGGGTTGGGACATCTGCAACCTCTCTGGGCAACCCGTTCCAGTGCCTCATCACCCTCATATTAACAACTTTCTTTCTAATATCCAACCTAAAATTCCCCTCCTTCAATTTTTACCCCTCCACTCCTTGTCCCATCACTGCAGTTCCTCTATGTAGGCCCCATTAAGATTCTGGAAAGTTGATATGAGGTCTCCATGCAATCTTCTCTTCTCCGGGCTGAACGGTCCCAATTTTCTCAGCCTGAAATATGTCTTAGTTTTTTAGCTGTAAAATCAGGTTTGCATTAAATATTTTGTCACCTTTGTTAAAAGCTGAAAGTTGTTTTTAAAAGCAGAGTGCCATTTGGATAAGACTTGAATTTACAGTCATCTCTAAAAATAAATTGAGTTGTAGCTTTATGATGACCATCACAGAATTGAAACCAAACCAAAACCAACAAACTAAATACAATAAAACAGGAGATTGTTGAACTTTGACAATTGCAAGCTGTATGTCTATTTTGTGAAGGTGGTGAGGAGCCGGAGAAGTCCCTGTAGATATGTTACTCCATAACCCCATACACCATAGCAATTCTAATGGTTGCAGAACCAGTTGGAATTGTTGAACAAGAAGATATCTCCCTTTCCCCTCCACCAATCCTACTTCCCTCAGTATCTATGTCAGGTGAAGCCTCCTACAAAAGAATCAGGGATCAATCAATAAAGAGTAGAAGTGGTGCATAATGTCTGAAATTCCAACTCACAAGTGCTAAAACACTGCACCAAGAATAACTGTATGCAGGTGGGTGACTATTCATGCATATGCAAATGGCACAATATCAAGGAGATAGTTTCCAGATAATAAGCCTGAATATGTAAGTGATAGAAATTAGCAACATTTTCAGCATCAGGATTGGTTTTTGTTCTGAAAGGGGCTGTGCATGTTTATTCATATTAGCAGACAGAAGTAATTCTGTTCAAGACAGTTTTGAAAATAAGAGCTAATCAAAGTGTTTGTTATACATTGAAACAGACTCAGCATTGAAAAGCTATTAAAACTAAAATATTATAAAAACTGTTAAAGCAATTAAAGAAAACAGAAGAAGCATTAAATTAGTTGGTATACTCAAAATCCGAGTGCAAAAAAATGAGCCTAAAAAGTTAAACTAAGGAAGTAGCAAATGCATGAATTGTATTTATTGTTTGGTTTCCTGATTTTGGTTTCATTTAGCTTTTAGAAGCAAACATTTCCTATGCCACAACACGTATAAGGCTGTAGTTCATGTAAGACAGGTGAATATACACAGTTCCATGGACTCATTCTATGTTAGAGATCAAACCAAATTTGCTACTCCATTCTGCTGTCACTGTATAAGTATGCACATCAGAGAAACTCCTTGTTCCAGATAATTTCAGTCTAGAGAAGTAAAACATATATAAGTAGTTAAAAGGCTTGCTGTAAAATAGTATAAATGATTGATTAGATTGTCTAGGAAAACACTTAAAATGAAGTTCCAAGTATGTGGTTCTTGCATATTGCTGTTTAATGCTAAATTCAGTATGTTTCTTGTTCTTTAAAATTTAGAAACCTGATGTTGCACATATTCACATATCCAAAATGGCTCTAGTCTTCATGGTAGTTTATGGACAAGTTGAACTAGAGCCAAAAGCAAATTCAAAGCATAGTAATTTAAACAAATCTAACAGACATTTCAGGGCATCTCCAACAGGTATTCATATAATCTTAAAAGTGTCACCATTTTTTTTTTCAGGAAAATGAGAAAGTGACAACATCAAAATTAGAAATTGTTTCAAACATTTTCAGTAGGGTTTCAAAGTCCTCTCCTCCACTATGCCAGAATTTTAACATTCAATCTGGTCTTGGTGGAATCTGTCTCTGTCACTTTAAGATTATCAAAATTCAGTTTCAAAACATGGATTTATAGACCCCTTAAGTGGAAAAGCATCCAGGAATCCAAAAGAAACAGAAGGTGGAATCAAGTTCTTGGCCCTCAGTAGGAGTATCTGTACAGTACCATTCCTGTGTTTTGTCAATTCATCTTCTCTGTATTGGTTGGCATTCACAGGTAGTGAGGATGATGATTTATCTCCCTGTGAAGGAAGATTTGCAGATATTTGAGCCTTCAGGAAGAGAAATCTGAACTTGGCCACTCAGGTCATGTACTTAACCACTGGGCAACCCTGGGCAATCTGCTCTTGGTGATGCTGATCAGATGGATGCTTGGATCAGATGACCTCCAGAGCTCCCTTCCAACCTCAGCCATTCTGAGATTCTTCTAAGTTTTTGGAACATTACCCCTTTGACTTCTGGCATTATTTCTGAGTGAAAAATCAATTTCCCTGTGGTTTGTACAGACTTTGAGTATTTACAGTGAGAATGATTGAAATGTGTTTTATATTTAGTCTCCTGAAGGAAATGTGAAAGAAAATGGCCCACTGGTGGCCTAGGCATTGATCTATTGAGTATCAACAAAAATAAGAAATTTGTGAACATCTTTGAAAGTAGAACTTTAGTTACATGGGGATTTTTTTTCTTTCTGACTGAATACTTGAGATTTGTTGTGTTAAAGGAAGATTTTAGAAATTGCAGTCTTAAGTCACAGTGCTGATTTTACATGTGTAGGTCTTGGATGTCAATGTCAAATTATGAACCAATATCTAAGCTTGCCAGTGAGTGCTTTACTCACAGGATGCTGCTGCTCTCAAAAACAAGTTCCCTTGTTTTCATCCTATTTATATGATGTAAGTTTAGAATAAACTATGTTGATACCTGTGACAGTACAACTAGAAGAGAACTTAGATTTAACACCTTGTAAAACAAAATACAAAGGCAAAACCTCATTGATAAATTTCTAAAATTTTCCCCAGAAGCTGTATGTGACTCTGTTCTCAGAAAAGAGAGTGGAATGAGTTTTGCGTTACATACATGTTCAAAACACTAAAAGACATGAGCATTTTAATGATAGTAGAAAGCATTAAGAATAGAAATTTTATTAACTTTTAACAAACCATATATGTAAAACCAAGTTACTTGAAGTGTCTGCAGTGTAACACTGACTTGTATATTACATTTAAATACTTTAAAACATATCAGTGAGCAAAGACAGCAGCATCAAGTACATAAAATTAAAAGTATGCTTCTTTAGGGATCTACTTTATCTTAGATACAGCAAAATATCCTTTATTATATTGTTATAAAATTTGTTGTTCAACTGATTTAAAGAGATTCCTGACATTTTAGCAAAACAAAACTCAGATGAAGAAAAAGGAAAATCCTAAATTTCACCAAAAACTATATAGGAATCTGAGATTTAAGGGCTATATATAGAGTAGGTGCTAACTAGCCCCTACTTGCCACTATTGTTCTCTTTATCTGATTGCCTTGATACACTAGAAGACTCCCGGTGGCTTTCCTTCAAGTTACTAACTTGAAGAAAAAGTGCTCTTAATTTCTTTTTTCATTGTTCAGCCCACCTTTACTGCTTTCTTCACTCAAATTTCACTGATACAAGCCATTTTTGGAGATGTTCTTCTAAATTCATTCTATCAGCCCTCTGGAAAACCTTTCTTTTAAAGTAATTAAATGTAATTAGTTCTCTCTTCTCTTCTTACTATTTTTTTTTTCAATTTCCTTTTAGAGATAATTCTTCTTAACTATTTCTTTCAGCCTTTAAATTCTGTTCACTTTCAGCCATAATAATACACATACCTCTTGAATATGTAGAACAACAAGTCATGATATGTAGACAATAAGTCTTGATACTGATTGTGTTGTTAATTATTCTCACCAGTCAGGTATACTCATGCTAATATAGTTTGATATATAACTCTAGCTTACTAACATAGTATATCTCCTTCTATCTGTTGTTTTTCCAAAAAATTTTTCTCCTGAACACGTTTAAGGAAAATGCAAACGAAATAGGGCTAATTAGGTCTAACTCGTTAGAAATGCAAGTTTTGAATTCTTTTAGTTCACTTGATGGTTTTATGACAGGTTATACTCAAATATTGTGAATGACAGGCATATGTGTACTTTTTAATTTCAACCCTACTTTAAAATAATTTCTTATAATTCTTGTTCTTTTTCTGATGCTGAATTTTTATAGTGTGATTTTTCAAGCTAAGGAAAATTGTAATACCATTAGTTTGCTATGTATTCCTTTTCCTTTCTGTTCTTTAGTTATGCTGCATCAACCAGGAAAATGTTGGCATTTTCTTTTATGGTTTACACTAAATGCTTTCCATATTCATGGAAATTTCTAGATTAAATTAAACCCATTTTTCTCTTCATTATTGGTTCATTAGATCTTCAGTCGGCTATGTCTTTATTGATACTTGTTTAATTATAATCCGCAAAAGTTCTATACTGCCCCTGTGGCAGACATACATTTTGTTCTGTGTTACCTCTGTCAGTTCATGAATCTAGGGAAGAGAGTTAGCTAAGCTAACTTCAGTTTTTCTCATAATTTTTAAGACATGAAATCCCACTGTTGGCCTATCATTAATCTACCTGTGGGAAGCACACGTGCAGGCATGTTATTTAACATAACCAACATGAGCAAGGCAAAATTTAGAATTCAGAATTTTAGAAAAGAGAGGAAGAAAGACACTACACTCAGGAGTCCCTCAATGTATTTCATTTTGTATTTTAGTGACAGGAACTATCTCTGCACTAGATGATTACCATGAATGAACTAAAATCATCTAAGTTTAATGATTTTGTCCATCAGCTCTTTTAACTATTACAGAGAATATATTATGTTTCAATTGTTCTTGAACTAAGTTTAAACTATAACAAAAAGCATTCCTGTAACAATTACATTGGTCACCGAATGTTAAATAGTGATTCTGCAATATGTGTTAAAATTAAACAAATGTTTAAGGACATGGTCTATCTTTTCACACAGTTAAGACAGTTCAGTAAACATACATATGGTAATTAATCTTAAAACCATAATTTAAAATTAAATGTATATTTGAGATACATAAATAAGTATATCTCATTTTTTGATGTCTGCTAGCCATATGCTTCTTTTTTATATCCTGCATATATATAGAATGAAATGTAGTGGAAAAAATGTGGATATTACTCTTATAATGCTACATCCAGAAACAGACAGTAAGCACATTTTGCCCCTTACCTCCTGCCCCAGTTAGGTACTATAATATTTGTATAGAGCTTAGTAGTCTTTATATTTTAGAGTTTCAGACTGAGTGAGCTGTCGGATATCTTCTTCTTAAATAATCTTTAACTAAATATCTTTAACAGTATCTTTTCAGACTGAGCAAACATCTCTCATTTAGCATGGCTAAGGGCTCATTCCTGCATCCAGTTGAAATAAGTAGTATCTTTCATGAAGATCTTAGGAGCTTGTCAGCCCATTGCCCCATCATATCGCTGAAAATCCTCCCACTGACCTAAGGTTTGTCCAAGGCCCCTCTTTGAAGTAGGAACAACAGAGGGGGAAAAAACTGCATATGTACATGGAAGGTAAAGATGAGAGTAAGTTGTAAGGAAAAAAGCTGTAAATCCACTGAAAGGTACTCTACTTCCTGTCTTTACTTTTTTTGTACTTGTCATTTCTTCCTTTGAAGCACTAGAGGTAATATTATGAAACCAGAATACAAACAAATCCACTAGTAATTTGAGCGTCTTTACACCTATATGACAATCTGTATAACCACTGGTTCATCTAGGATTGTCCAGCCTTGGAAAGGGAGGATTTGGGCAAACCTAGTAGTAGCCCAAGGAGTTAAATGCATGAGGAGTCTTACAAGAAGGCAGAGATATACTCTATATGCATGGTGGGAAGACATGGGGTTATGGGCATAAGTGGAAATGAGAAGTTCAAACTTGATATATGGAAAAACAACTTCATCATGAGTATGCTCCAGCACTAATCAGGTTGTCCATAGAAGTTATGCTGTCTCTGTCTTTGGAATAAAGCCCCTTAGTCTGATCTCAGATTAATCCTAACTAGAGATGTCCTGAGAGTCTTTTCAGCCAGAATTATCCTATGATCCATTATTCAAGGTGTGATCTATAAAATACTGGTCGAAGAGAGCTAAAAACAGCCCTTGTTACTGCCCAGGATGGCATTAACTTTCTTTTCTGCCAGGACTCAATGCTCATGCTTAGCTTGCTGTCTGACAAAATTCCCAGGGCTTTTTCAACAGAGTTGATCCCCACCAGGCCCCATCACTGAGGGTTTTAATTTCCCTGTGGCAGGGCTTTGCATTTTATAAGGTTCCTGTCAGACCTTTCCTCCAGCATGTCTAGGTCCTTCTGGATGGTGGTCCTAGCTTGGCAGGGGTTAATTAGTCGTTACCTGCAGACTTTAAGAACGGGTATTCCTGTGTGTCCTTCACATCACTGATAAAGATGTAAGGACATATTCTTTATCCTTAAAGATGTAAAAATGTATTCCTGGGAGATGACACTTCCTATTGGCATTTAGATAGAGTACAGCCCATTAGCCCAACCATCCAACCAGTTGCACACGTATCTAGTTTCCACCAATCCAGTCTGTTATGTCCCAGCTTAGACAGGAGAATGTTGTGAGAATAAGCATAGAAAGCCTTGCAAAAGCCAAGATAAGTACCATCCACTGGTACTTCCATTTTTCTCTCATCCATATATTCAGTCAGTTCATCACAGAGGACAGTCAAATTGATCAGGATAGATTTACCCTTAGTAAATTCATGCAGATTGTTCCCACGCATCCTGCTGTCCTTCATACGACTCAAAATGTATTCCAAGAGGAGTCAGCCTAGGATTCTCCCAGGGCAGAAGCAAGACTGACTGATATGTAGCACCTGGATCAAGCAAATAATCTTGTGTGCCGGTGTTAATTCAACAGATCTGAATTTAGATGCTTTCAGTTTTAAATCTTAATTGTGTTAATGAAAGAATAGCTAAAGATTCTGTTAGAGTATCTGGTGTAATGGATACCAAGCCCAGAAAAATAGTTCAGCAGATTAATATAATTTCCTCTAGTTTGTCAACAGTCCTTGATTTTCTCCAGTAAAAATGTATGCTCTGTGGCATATTTTCTTTTAGCTACCCTAGATTTTATACACACACACACACATATATATGACCATATATATATATATTTAGAATATAAGTAATGTAATAGTAGACCTACAAATGCCTCTGGGTATTTCACAAGAATTTTTCCCATCCCAACTGTGTAAATAGGTATATTACTGTGTAAATAAGTATATGGATCAAGTGGACTATACGTGCTATTCTATGGTATATTGTTATCACTACAATAATTAATGTAAAGTGATATCAGCATAATCTATGAAAGGTCTTGCTTCTGACGAAATGGTTTGATTCCTTTGGATCCCTATTACTGATTGCTTGTGAACTTGGTTTTTCCGGGAGGGAGCATTGTAGTCTACTCTATATTGACATTTTCTGATGAAAACACATGAAATATAGAATTACTGTGAAGGGTTTTTTTCCCACTTAATTCCATTTTCTCCACAAAACTCTTCATGTAGTGTAAAAATGTTCTAAGGTAGATGAAACAGATTTTGAGAAGATTAACTTTTTCTTCAACAAATTTGGTGAACTACATTTGTTTCTTAAAACCATATAATCGAAAAAGATTTTCTTTATATATAGCTTGCTGTTACCTCAGCTGATTTCACATGGAATCAGACTACTTTTCAATAGTTTGTACCTGTGACGTTGTACTGTAATGCTACCACTGAAGTCAGATTTGTAAGTCTGAGCCCTGTTTCTTTCAAAACTACTAATATACCATAAATGCAGATAACTATGTTGCAATATATTAAAAGCAAATAAAATATATTGGAAACTGAGAATTACTTTTCTGTTGGGATTCTTGAGTTAGGTGCTTTATTCTTTCGTGAATCATATAAAAATGTGATTTTTATATGATTCCAAGTTCATCATAGTTTTATTAAATAAGCAACTTAAAGTCATGCTTAGCAACTAAATTAATTTAAATATCCAAACACAGATCTAAGTATATCATACAATAAATTTAATATTTAAAATTCTGGCTGTGGCTTCTAGACATCTGTTATTTTCTTTGCTGTGAGGGAGTGAGCTGTTAACAGACAAACTCTTTGCATATTTTAATCTGCTTATGATGGGAGCTTGATTAAAGGAGGGGAGAAAAGGAGCCTATGCAGTCTGGGCAGCATCCTGCTTCTGGAACAGGATGATGGAGCTTTGTATTGAAACCAGAACAAAGATGCTTACATGAATGTGCTATGCACAAACGTTGCCTCTGAGCTCTGTGCTGAGGAAGCTCTTAGCCATAATCCACAATCCATCTATCCCCATTCTCTACCTGTTCTCAGAACGGCACGTAATACAGCAATGTTTCTAAAACTAGGCATGTGGTTAGCAATCTCTTAAGTATTTTCCAGTGGAAAAAAGAATCTTAATGTTAGAATCTTTCAGTTTGACATCTTTTACATTGATCTTTCACAGCTCAACTGTACTGAGTTGGCTTTCACCTGTGTGAAGGTTGTTGCTTTCCTAAGGCAAATGAAATATTTAATGAAGGGGTTAATTTTTCTGTGTCATAAGACCTCCAAATTTTTCTTGGGAGTTTAAAAGCTACAAGTGCCAATGGACTTGTCATTCCAAACTGTAAATGAACTTGTGTGACTTTTTCCATTTCAATAGGAACTGAAGTTGGACCCTATTCTAATACACAGCAGAAGAGAACAGTAAAGGCCTAAGTAAGTGAATATATGGAAGTTCTGCACAACATAAAAAATGTATTTTCAATTGTGGTCATATTTTTTGCAGCAATTTTTATTTTTTATATGACCATGTGTAACAGATTGCTTCAAAGCAATTTTTAAGGCAATATGGTGATTCAAAACCAGCTCTGCCCCATACCTCAAGAAGTAACATTTTATTGCAAGGCCTATAAAAATTTTGTGTTGTACTGGAATGATTGATCACAATTAAGTAACTACTCACTGTATTACAGTGTTTTGATCCATATTTAGTAACTCGAGGTTCAAATATACTGGGACTGAATTCCTTCTCTGGGAGAAAAAGAATCTCTTGAAATCAGTGTTTTAAAGGGAAAGCAATACATTAGACACAAGGAACTAAAGACAGTACTTGTCATGTGCTACTGTGAAGCTGGTATTTGGAAAGATATTTATAAAGTTGACTACTGGATGTGAATTTAAAGGCTAATATGTATGATGCTATGCCTCTGAAGAACCTATTTTTCCAAAGTTACAGAAAAGTTGGGGTTTTTTTGGTTTTGTGAGACTATGAAGAGAATTGAAGGAATATTTAGAATACAATGTGAGTTCATTTAAGACAATCAGAACTGTATCAAAATGAAATTTTAGTTATGAATGCCTTTGTATCACTGAGTATATGGTATAAATATGTACTTAATCCATTATATAACATAAAATTGCATTTCACTTGTACACTGGATGCTCATCTAAATTTTCAAGCTCTTTTGTTAAACAAAAAGTTGGAGCATCAATGAGTTTTGGAAAGGTGCTAATTCAAAACACTTAAATACCTTTTATGGTGTTGTGGAGAAGCTAATTTATAGAGAGCAGGTACCATTTATGCTGAGGAAACCACATTCAGTGCACTGAATTAAGGAATTCTCCTTTAAGAAACCTCTCTATAAACAAAATCAGGCTGGCATGGTTTTCATGGTTCCTAAAATAAAGAGGATTCCAAGAATTTCTAGCACTTGGGTCTTAGGAAAACTAAACCCTTTAAATGCACATTTTAGAAAGGAAGAATGGATACATGTACAAAAGAAACAAAAAAATGCTGGTAAATGTGTTCAATTTTCAAACTTCAATGGATTTATTATATAAAATTATTAGCAATATGCTAAATCTCATCGGCATTGCCTAAAACACCCTTCAAAGTCTTTTAGTGCCATATATCAACAAAGTGAATATAAACAGAAATAAACGTCATTATAATTAAACATAAAATCAGGTTCCCAGCTGAAGTTCTGAGGTGTATCTGACCACTCAAGACTTGGTGAAGATGGAAGTTGGTAGTGCATAGAAATCTCTCATTAAACACACTGGGAACCCGTCCGTGAAAGTTTGATCAGCTCCCTAGTTGTGCCTTGCTAAACGGTAGGCACTGGCACAAAGACATTAATTTCCACTGCTACTCCGGTCCCTCGTTTTTTCTTTCTGAGCAAATCTGCAAATTCTTACAGGCCCTAGCTGGGTTGTTGCTACCCTCAGAGAGGTTCCGAAACAGGCGCTGGAGGAAAGCGGGGGCCCAGGGCAGCGTTCCGCGGAGCGGGCTTCGCCAAGGTCCCTCGGCCGGATGGAGGCTGGCGAGCCGGGCACGGCGGGCTGCTGCTGAAGCGGCTGCTGGGCGCCGAGCCGGGCACTGGGCCGGCCTGGCCGGGGGACGGCGGCTGCCGAGGACCGGACGGTGCCGTGGCAGGGAGCGCGCAGCCTCTCCCAGCGCCCTGAGCCGCGGACTCCGGCGGCGCAGAGCCCGCGCACCTGCGTGGGAGCCGCTCCGCGGCCGCCGCCTTTTCCCGGCCGGGCAGGTACGCGCGGGGCGGGCGGCGCTCGGCCCCTCCGTGCCCCCGCGGCTGCGCGGGTGCGCTCGCTGCCACAGCCCCGCTACCTCGCAGCGGGCGGCAGGGAGGGCGACCGGCAGCCCTGGGCGGTCGCTACCGGCGGCGAGACCCTGTAAACTTTGGGTAAGTGTTGCGCGGGCTCAGCGCCTCTCGGCGCGGGGCGGCGGGTGGAGAAGGGCTAGCGGAGCTTTGCGGAGCGGTGCGCGGGTCTTGCTGCACCGCTGCCACAGCGCGGAGCGGGCGCGGAGTCGGCGGGCGGCGCCCGGGGGATGCGGGCGCTGGACAACAGGTACCGCAGCTGGCGGGGGCGGGAGGGGCCGCGCAGGGGGTGTCTGTATGTGTGTGAATGAGAGCGCGTTGTGTGTGTGCGTCTCGCTTCTCCCCTCCCCCCTGCCGCCCGGCCGGGAAGGGGGTGGGAGATGTGCTGGCGCACCGCCGCTTAAAACCGCGCCGCCCGGAGGCGCCTGCCCGTTCCCGCGAGGAGGGCGGCTGCCGGCTCCGCGCTGTGCCGCGGAGGGCGGCGAGGAGCGGGGCCGAGGGCGGCGGTGACCCCGCGGGGCCGGGCCGGGCGCGCTGGGCTGCGGCAGCCGGCGGCGGGGCGGGGCGGGGGGCTGGCGGCGGTGTCGCCGCCGTCGCTGGCGGTGACCTGGCTGGATGGCCGGTCCCGCGGCTGCCCAGGGCGCCGGGCTCTCTCGCATCCCAGGGCCGAGCGTTCCCTCCGCCCGCATCGCACTGCAGTAAGTTCGCGAGTCGCTGGGCGGCCGGAGCGGTGGGAGCCGCGGAACGGGGTGGGGGGGGGGAGTGATGCACGGCTGTGTGTCTGGGCGTAGCGGAGGGGCTAAGCTGAAAGTTGTAGCTAGCCGTGCTGTGTTGAATTTTTCACGACGCTTCGCTTTGATTTCTAGTTACTACCAATTTACCTCGTCGACCTATATATCACTTTGCTCAACCTCAGTCAGTGTCCTGATGCTGCCCCTGGTACCCGGGTTCAAAACGGTGAAGTGCTGAGGCATCCAGTGTAGATGCGAACACAGCCAGGGCAGGAAACAAAAGATGCAACTGCAAACTTAGGCTTTAAAGGCTGGTCCCTTTAAAGTTTGCGTGTTGATGTTACAAGCTTATTCTTGTGTTTCACGTTTGTTTTGTTTTGGGGGTTTGTTTGTTTGTTTGTTTTTGTTTGTTTTGTGGCCCAGTGTTGTTCTGATTTTTTTTTGAGAACAGTTTTGTTTGTCAGAAGTGAATGTAATTACATTTTTCATTGTGAGTGTCCTGTTTTGGAGATGGATTAAAGGTTTTATCATCAGATTACTATATCATAGGTATTATTTTTCCATAGCTAAACAAACAGATTGTAGGGTCTTCGGTTCTTCATTGTTTGACTGTTTTTCTACAAATTTAGGTGGAACTTTATTAATTTTCAAAAGCAGTTTTATCTGGTTGATGTAAGTTTAGAAAAAAAATGGAAAACTTATAAAACCCTATCATAAAAAAGGCAACGCAACAGGATGGGGAAAACCAGTAATTGTAGCAGGAGATGTAGTCTTTTAAGTTTTTGTAAAAGCTGCTCAGCATTTCCCACTCCCATTTAGGTTAAATGACCTAATGTAGCAAGGTAATAGTTTTTCTTTGCACTTGAATTGGTATGATGCACATATTTAGAAAGTCATTATGCGTCCAGAAAAAAAATCTATACCAGGAACCTAATATGCATTCCCAAATGACTGGACTTGTGCTATGCTTTATGGATAACATGACAGGAAATAAGTCCCTTGTTTCTCCCCAAGGTGGTAATCCAGTTTTGCTCAGAGCCTGAAATGTCTATCTGGTACAGAAGGAAAACAAGCATCAAGAAACATGGGGCATCACAAAGCAGTACTTTCCTCCAGGGGCTTCTCTTGTCTCTTGTTCATTTGTCAAGGTAGAAGGACTTTGTTGTTTATCATGGCAGGGAAGGTCTGGAGCAATTATTCAACAGTCTAAAATGTTGGTGTAGTGATATGTTTTACGTTGTGGATTTGAAATATTTGGGTCCAATTGTGTTAATCTAATTTAGGGGCATGCAAACATCAGAAGTTGCTGTTCTTATGCAACCCTTATATTTTTTAAGGGAGAAGTGTATATAAATTGTTATGTACTAGCTGAAATCATCTTTTCTAAACACCTATAGGTGTCTTGAACACTATTCAGTAGTAATGCATGAATGAAAAAATATTTTTGAAGAGTTCATGCATGAAGAGTATGAAAGTAATAAAATTAATTGTTTTGAAGAGCACTAGATTTTAGGTTTTTACTTATAAGGAGGTTCTGCACTGCTTCTGCTCTGGAACTGTCATTCAGGTGTTACTATAGGATGGGTCTAGGTACCAGTTGCCTGTGGAGTGAGATCACTGAAACAGACATGAAGAGAATGATAAGAGAGTTGTAGGAAACCTGTTAGAGCAGCATTTTGATGAAGCAGAGTATAAATAGTGTATTTGGGAGTAAAGATAGTAATAGGGTAATACTCAAAAACTTCAGTCAGCTGGCTGGGTAGCTGGACTGGGCTGCTTTTGTTTTATGCGTGTATGTCAGCAGCACTGAGTTCTTGTGAGTGGCACATACAGAATGAAAGATAATAGCCTGAAGTCATGCTTTATATTTAATGTAATAAAAACGAACAGCATATAGCATAGATTCCTGGAATATCTCAAGTTTTAAGTGATCCATAAAGATCATGGAGTCCAACTCCCTGCTCCTCACAGGACCACCTAAAACTAAACTGGCTAAGAGCATTGTCCAGACAACATATGATACTTGATTCTCTTTGAATTGTTATGACCTTTATTATATCATTGATAAGTTAAGCCTTCTGCATACAATTTTAACGAGTGTTTTTAAGGCCTTGATGAAAAGTGGATGATGAAACATTTTCATCTGTATCGGCAATTATGAAAGAGTGTTGACAATTAGAAGAGGGTGGGTTACAGAAACAATTGGTCTTGTTTTGTGGTTTGGTGTGCTAGATCAAGAGAATTTCAGCCAGACTTCTGTCTGTGGAAAGGAGAAGGTACTTGTGAAAGACACTTGTGTTTAGTTTAAAGTTATCATGAAGTTCTCCCAGTCAAATCTGAGAGGCATCAGTCCTGTGCAGTGCTGTAGAAGATGATGATGCTGGCCTCTTGAAAGCTCCCTACAGCTTGTTGCTATCAAATAAAATCTGCAACCTGCTTCAGGAATTCCCAGCTGAGCTTTGCATTACTGTCTAAAGTGGAAAAAATATCAAGAATATGGACTACACCTTGTTCTGGATGTAATTCCCAATTTTTTTTTACACTTGTGTAGATTAGGTTCCAAGTGCTATTCTGAAGGAATTATAGCATTTCACAGCCAGTTGAATCAATAGAAGCTGATATAAAAGGTTAAAAACAATCATTTTGTGACAAGAATTCCACATAAAGGATCTCTTGATCTTCAGTTGTGAGTTTCTTCAGTCTATTGTTTCCTGTGGCACTTACAAAATAATTAGTAACAGTAATAGAAGACTTAAGGCAATTACTTGTCCATGATTTTAGTTTTTCATAATAGTACTTTATTAATAATTTTCTCTTTAGGGACTACTTTTATAGCTAAACCAGCAAATTGACAGTACTGAAAAGCTGAAGAAGTGACATGCTGGGTCTCACTGAGAAGAGTTTGATGCTTGTAGTTATTTTTAATACCTTGCCTAAAAGAGTGAAAAAAAAGTTAAAAATTTCAGCTTTGAAAGTGATATCTTGATTTTGTCAACCTGACCTAATTTTCAGTACACTAACAATGCTCTTGCTGTGGATAGAAACGATCTGATGCAGGTAAAGTATTTAGGCTAATTTAGGAAGTTGAGAAGTAAATATTTATTTATTTAGTTGGAATTGAGATGAGTAATTGTCCCTAAACACCCTGTAAAACAGCTTTATGCAATGTAGAACACATTTTCTTTTTTAATTGTCTCTGAAGAAAATAAAAGTCTTCTCTGAATAATGTTTGCAGCAGTTTAGCCCTGAAGGGATCTAGTTAGTTTGCCACAAGTTTAAAAGCTTAACAAATGTAAGTATGTGGAGGCTGTTTAATTATTTCTTGTCCTACCCCTTAATACAAGTTTGGAATGTAAGTGTACAGCTCTGACACTATTGTTTTGCATTAAAAGATTTTTTAAAAAGTAAATAAAACAAAGACAAGAGAGTTGTAGACATGTTTGTCAGTTCAGTGTTACTAATTAAACTTCTAATTCTGGGGACCAATTGTTATATATTTGTTGTTTGTTATAGTAAATCATGACTGAAATGACCTCTAGATACTTTTCTTCTCTGTTAAGGATTTTAGGAATGACTTTTTTCATGTTGGCAGAAATATCTGGTTAATATAAATACCATGAATTATTTAATTATCTTTAGGTTGATTTTCAGCCACATTTTGATTACTTGGTTTGAAATTATTTTTTTTTTTCATTAGACATTCAATGAGATGTCTAGTGCTCCATAGTTGTAATAAGAAGCTCAGTCTCTAGTCCGTGTGGTAGTAACAGTCTCAACAGAGATGTGGTGGAAGTTTTCACAGAAGTTTATGTTGGTGCATCCAAATCTGTGAGCCTTCTGCTGTGACATGGTGCTTTACTTGCCTTGGGGTTGCCTTGTGGATATTACGAAGTATTCCCATGTATTGTTGGTTCAGTCACAGGACGGGGAAAACTCACACAGTTACTAGAAATGTGTTTCTTTTCTCCTTTGTCTTTTAAAGCATATTGTGTAAAGTAAAAGCAATGAGTCAAATTTATTCTCTTTGGTCTAAATTTTTCCCCAGGTGGACGCTTCTGATTTGTACACTGGTTTGTGTTTGGAGATTACCTGAAAACAATTCTGAATGCTCTTGAAGTATATGTGGCTTTTCCATGCAGTGGCATATTTGTATGCTTGTGGTCTTAGAGAACTGATCGGCTCAGTGAAATAGAGGAATGGCAAATACTAAGGCAGCTGTATCAGCCTAGGAGAAAATCTCAGGTGGTGTAAAATCAGCAAATTTTGCTGTCTTGTCTTCTGAAAGGAGAAGTAATGTTTTCTTCTAGATCTAGACTATGGAGATTGTGGCCTAGACATAAGAATATGTACCACTCCATCCCGAGATTCAAGGGTCTGCTGCTGTTTTTGCCTCTTTAGTTGTGGATTTTCTCCTGTTTCCTGCATGAGTTTATGCATTAATCAAGTGAATGGGAGGCAATATTATGCCAGAAATAGGTTTTAAGAAGGGAAGAAGGAAAAAAGAGAATAAAGAAAAAAAAGAGATAACGTTTATAGCAAAAAAATTGATACTGAAGTAGATGAAAACTGAAAGATATGTGATTATAAGTAGGAATTGATTAAGCAAGCAAAAGGAAATATAATGCTTACCTTTTTTTTTTCTTTTCCAATTATTTTTTTTCCTTTTAGTCTTCAATGAAAACTTTTTTCTAAAATTTAAAAGAATTCTGTGAAAAGCTTTAGGTTAGATATGTAAAACTTGATTTCATCTCCTTCCTGTAACCAGAATGCTGATTTTGTACATCCCCAGAATACTTTACTCAATATCTTTACTTGGTCTATTTCTTTAGATTTTGATAACTTGGCCATCATTTAGAAATAAAGTTTTAAAAATGTTAGAAGTATACATTAATGTGACTATTCTGTCTTCTGTTCGGTATCTAAATACCATCTGGTTACCTTCTGTCTCTTCTATTATTACTAATGGAAAGTCAAAAGCACCAGCTGGGGGAAATTTTAATTTTAAGATGAGCATCCTTTATAGGTCAGTTGAAGCACATTCTGGATGTATCCAGGTCTCTCAATTCATTATAAAGGGTCCCTGGCTGGTGTGACTTGTTCACAGTTTAAAATCTAATTTTAAGACATCCATCTTTGTGTGAGATAAATTATACCCTTGGATATTTTCTCAGCTAGGAAGGTAAGGAAGAATTGAACTCCTAAGAAAGTATCAAGTCTTCTCCATGTGTTACTGAATATAAACACAAAGTAAAATAGCCATAAAACAGTACTTCACTAGAATGTGCCACATACCAGAAGTTAAATATCAAAGGACCTATTTTTAAACATATCTAAATAAACAAGTAGTCTGGAGCATTTCAATTTCTCTTCATGTCCCAAAAACATGACTGTGGTGTGTTTTTACCAAAAAGTCTGTCTTAATTTGTTATTGATATAAAATATTCCAGCAATGCTTTTTAATGAAAAATAAAATTACAGGCTTTTCAAAAAATTCTGGATTTACTTTGAAACTCTGAAGCCTTGGGCATTTAGGTTTATTTTGTTCTACATATCATACACATTGGAAAACTACTGCATCTGTGATAAGGTTTATCTTCATATGTGGTTGTTAATTCAAAATTGTGTAGTACTGCAGCCACTTCTGCTCAGGAAGTACAGTGGGTCATTTTGTCTGTTTTTACTTCAAAAGCACCAATGAAGATTTTTATGTTTAAACAGCCTGACAATTTCTGTGTAAAAGAATTCAAACCTTCTAAACAGTATGATCTCCTATAACAGAGATATAAAAATTTGCCTTTGTTAATTTTAGTGCTGTTGACACAACTTATTTCATAAAAGTAGAATGGCTGGAGGAATCCTGGGAAAACTTACAGCTTTGAATATTAGATGTTAAAAATAGTATAGTACTCTGATAAGAATGATCTTTTACTTCCTCTTTCAATTTAAAATGCCAAGTGGTTGTTTTGTTTTCCTCACATTGTAAAATATCATATTCACTTATGAAATGTTTTGCTTTTGTAAATTCAAAATAATTCCTTGTAGAAAAGCTTTATGTCTCAGACTGTTTCCTATAGATATTCACCCAGAAACTAAAAAAACAGCTCATATGAGTGTTCAATATATTTTTCTACCCTGTATTGCACAGTACACGAGGGTGGTGATTTTTTACATGTCTCTGTTGGTGTTGAGCAAAAGAGTTGTGGTGAAGATCCAGTGCTTATATCTAGTTGCCTATTTAGTGAACGAGAAGCTGTTCAAGTCTTTTAAGAATTTTTGTGTGTCCTTATTTAGGTCTGATGAGCTAGTGAAGTCAGGGTAGGTCATCTATCAGTGACAGAAGAATTTGTATAATCTTTCAACTATAGTTTTCCAGCTAACAGGAACGTATTCAGTCATATTTCAGTGTAGTTTAACAAGCAGGTAGCTGCAAAGGAAACTAATAAGAATATATGGGCCATAGAAAAGATCTTACACTTTTAAGAACACTTCTTCAGGGTTTAGGCCATATTCCCTCTGACCTTATCTCAGTTCAGGATACAAGCCTGATAACTTTAGTTACTCCATGAAGCTTTTTCGTTTTGGATCTTGCCTTAGTGACTCTGTCTGTCTCAAGGAGGACATGACCCTTTCAGTATCCTAATATGATGATATATTGAGACAATGAGTTCTGCATGATTAGCTCAGGACCCTAACTAAAAGGGTAACAACTCCTGTGGGGGTGGTGGAGTAATGTTTTTGTCATCTAGAAACCTTGAAAGCTTCTGTAATTCATCTACCATCTTAAAGTAAAATTAAATAAAAACATTATTTTCAAAATCTAAAATAAACTACTGTGGAACATGGACTTGTAATGAAAGAAGTTGTAGAACTGAGACATCTTTGCTTTGTTTATTTGCACTAAATCAGATCAAAATCTATGTATCCTGACAAGTTACAACTCCTTGGATTTGCTGTTCAGTCAAGCTCCAGTTTGTCTTGCATTATTTACATTCTTGGCTGGTTTTCACTGGAGAGCATCATAAGCAGGAAAGGTTTTCCAATTCTTGCACATATTTCTCATCATGTTCTGCAGTTTTCATTCAGATTCAAATGCTTCGTCCCTTCCCCATGTAGAGTTCTTTAATTTATTCGGGAAAAGTTTCATTACTCCTCCCCTTGTCTTGTTTGCTGCTCTCATTCTTTGGAAATGCAAATATGTATTTGACAGAGCAGGTGCCATCTCTTTTAAGCTGAGAGCAAATTATTAACCCATGAAGCAATAAAATGCTGTTCTTCTCCAGGGAACTGATGCATGTATCCCAATATGAGATTTTGTTTCTGAGCCTTGTGTTTTCATATCAATACATATGTTGATAACTGTGCTTCATAATAACAAATGAACATGAATCACATGTGTAGATCATTATTGCATGTTAATATCAAAATTTATTTTCATCCAATTCTATGTTTGAGGGACATGTAGACAGTGTACAGAGGTGCATTGACCGTGTGTGTCTACTTTCTTTGTATAACCTGAATGTCTCAAACACTTGAAACCAGTGTTTTCTACATCCATTTAAATGTTTTAGGGGTATGCAAGAAATGGTGTGGCTGTTTAAAGGAAAGTTCCTTGTGCAAAGCACAAAGTTCGCAGAGATTTTAAACTGTTAAAAAAAATCAAGCTCCTGAACGCAGAACAGCTGAGGTAATGATTTTCAACCTGTGGGTGTTTGAAGAAGAGAAGATAATACTGAGTTTTACCTTGTCTTCAACAATGTTGTCATTGATTCTTCAGATTTAACACATACTCCACTGAATAGTTCTTGTTTTAAGATAGCCTAATAATAAAATGGAAGAAGAGGAGGGAAGGAAAGTTCATGACACCATAATCTTTCTGACTTGATACTTTAAAAGCCTCATATTACTATTAAATACCTTAAAATGGTTGTAAATAGCATGATGAAGACCTTACATATGGTTATTAAATTTTTCATGGAGAAGAATCTTGTTTATTGGAGATGGATTCTTTTGAAGAGCTGATGATGCAGATTACATTCCTCAATATAGTTGGAGTTGGATTCTGTAAATGACAGCAAGCACGATTACAACTAAAAGGGATGTTTTCATTGGTTATTATCTAGATATTTTTGAAAATTATGTATTGTCAGTAGAATAATTTTATGTATGCTTTTCTGTGTTTTTGGGAAGTATGTGTTGTATATGTGGCAAGTGAGCACCCACACTACATAGTGTGGTAAACATTGTAGCATTTACTTCTTTTTTTCCAAAGAAAAATAATTACTATTAATCAGTTTGTCTGTTTGTGTGTGTTTGTTTGTTTTGTGGGCTATTTGTTTAGGTTTTTTGTTGTTTTTTTTCTGGGGGAATCAAATTCTGCACATGGTACTGAAAATTCACTGTGGCTTGTTTATATCCTTATCAAGGCACTATTAGTGGGGCAGTGAATGGGATCATTCTTCATCCTTCTTAAAAGCATAAGGATAGCTTTACTGGATGAAAGTCTATCTGGACTAGAATGCTGTCTCCTAACAGTGATTATCAAGAAAAGAATAGAATAGGCTGAGGATGTCCAGAGTGTTCCTTCAGGTTCTAACACTCTGTACACATTTATTATTTTACAGATATCTGAGATAGGCCTGTTTCATTTTGAAGATGGAAGAATTCTAGTGTACTCTTATTTTTTATGCTCCATCTTTTTTGTCCTCTTTTTCCAGTTCTACTGTAATCAATTTGCAAATCCGAAAAGGTCTTCATGTTGTTCAGAATGCAAGTATACCAGAGATCTATACAATGAAATAAATTGTTTTATTCTGAATTTTTTTTCTGAATACTTTTATTTTTGAATGCTGTCAAGCACTGAGCTGATCTTTCCTGATTGTAATTACAATTTTTTATTATATTTCTGAGTGGTAACTCATCAGTGATGAGCTCACTGGTCATCACTTTAAAATGTATTGCTATGATTTTTTTTAATGTATGTTACTTTAGATTTATCAATGCTGAGATATATAAATCTATTCCAGTGGGAAGTGGAGGATAGCATTAGCAAGCAAGAGAAAGGACATTCAGACTATTAGAGGATTTAGTACCTATATCATACCTAAATTCAGTTTCAATTTTCTAAATCTTAAAAACATTTTGGTATCTGTGTTAAATATTTCATTTGTATGGCTATAATAACAACTAGAATAATGACTTATTAATCCATCGGAAAAGGGTTGTTTTTCTTTGTGAATAGTGAACTTAAAATTTTTAATTTTTTTAAAAATTTTTTAAAAGATACCCTATGCAACAATACCATGTGTCACACCTCTTCCATAAATTTATTCATTTAAAGAATTATTAAAACCAAAAATATTTTAGAAATATTTTTGAAATGTTTACTTTTTTTTGCTTTTCTGTGTTTTCCAATCTTCTATTGTTAGCTTAATAGAAAATATTCTGCTGCCTAGTCCATAAATACTTGGACTTTGTTAATTTAGAACATGGATGTTTTTATATAAGTCTGCATGCCTTCTATATAAATTTCTATTGACTACATGCTGAATATGCCAACAAATACTCATTGCAGTTGTGAATGTGATTAAATTTTTAGCTGTCAGAATCCATCTGACAGTTTAGTTACTTACATGAATTGCACTTTGAAGTGGTACTTAGAGAAACAGTTCCTGCCCAAGTGACTAACCCTGGCTGGGGTCACATTAGATCTGAATGAAGTCCAGTACATGACAAATGTTTTTATTTCGATCACATGCCCAACAGAAACCAGTTCTATTACTGGGGCTATGTGTGTATGCATTACTACTAAATATTTGGCATTATATTGCAATATTTCTTTTATTATTTAAAAAAAAATCAACATCACCATGGTCATCCTCTTTTCACGTAGCAGTGGGAACATGGAGTTGGAGTCCATCACATAGACCATTGTGCCTAGTCATTTACAGCCTCAGGAAACATGTTCTTAGATGCCTCATGCAGGTTGGGGTTCACTGAGCCTCAATTTTGCACACCCTTACCAGAAGCCACAGAATGTCCCTATGGAGTCAAAAACATAACCTAAGATTTATAAGACTAAGTCATTAAAACAATAATGTTACAAGAAGAGAGGACTAAATACTCAGATAATTTTAGTTTAGAATAAAATCTAATCTTGCGTCTGTCTGCCTTCTGTGCTCATCTGTGAAGATATTTAAGCAAAGCTGTTACTGTCATAATTTTTTAAGGTCTTGTATTTCAAATATTGAGAAGGTGTAAACAACATTACATATTAATTTTTAAGTGTGACTGTTCACACTGGGAGACTGTTTCCAGGGATTGTACTTCTGAGAATTTGATGATCACACTTAATTGAAAATAATACATTTCCCATAAATTGCTCTGTATGAGCTACTCATCATTATTTATAATGCTTGCTAATAATGGTGCTTATAAAGTATGTAGCTTGGAATGACATCATTTTTTAATCCTTTTCGTAAAAGTTACAGTTCTTATGACATGTTATATGAATCTAAGAGAAATATTGTCTGGTATTTTATAGTCTGAAGTAATGAGATAGACCTGTGCCCCTTGTTAGGTGTACAGTAAAATAGTTTACATTACAAAGAAATCTAAGCAGTTTTAGCTCAGGAAGATAGGTCTTTAGTAAAAACTATTGAAAAGTTTCTCGACTAGCAAAATTAATGAATACTGAATTCTCTCAAATGACTGTATTAGTCTGTGGATCTGAACTTAAGAGGGTGAATATGATAAAGCAAGGCAATGGTAAATGAGGAAGGCTGATGCTGTCAGACTCCTGTTCCTACTCCTTTTAAAGTTTACTTATTCTGAATATATTGCGATTTGAGCATTGTTTCTTAAACTTTGAAGTTTTGATAAAAAAATGATGTATAGATCAAAAAACAATGTAAAATCAATGCATCGTAATGCTTATTATTGAGGTGTGACCTCTGCTGTTGTGAGTTTATTTTATGTGTATTTTCTCCAAGCTGTGTCATTGCCATTGTGGCAAATGTATGGAAAGCATATGCAGATAGCTTCTAGCCTGCTCATACTTTGAGGGAGTTAGATTAGACCATGATGAATTCCTGCCTCTGGAGCTTGAACTTTTAAATTATTTTTCTATTTGTCTTGACCTTGCTATATTGAAACTGTTTGCAATTCTGTTTTCTAGAAATATGTAAAATACGTACATTAATTCTTAGAGAATTAAAATTGCAGTCATCAGTCTCAGATTCAGCCCCCTGTCCTAGACCACTGTTGTTTCTGTATACTGCTCTACATGGCTAATTAGCTGTGCATTATATGGTAGGTTTTTTTTCTGTTGTATAGATGCTCTGGTGATAAGAGTCTTAGAAGTATGAGAATATACCAGTATAGTCTAGAGAATTCTTTAGTAGCAATATATATTTCTTACGCTACATGAAAATACCTATTCAGTCATACATAGAACTAGATCTGTAAAATAAAAATGTTAATCTCTGCATGTAAGCCTTTTCCTACACTATAGAATCAGAGTCAGTGAAATGTGCATCAGATGAGCTCAGCTCAGAGTTCTTTCCCTTATTGTCCATTCTTTTTTTTATAATATTTTGTAAGAAATATTTGTTGCATTTCCTCAAACAAACCATCAAAAGAGCAGCTGAAGAAACTTGTAACTATGTCTGTCTAATACTTCATTGTACACCCTCTTGACTGCCCCTGCAGCCCTAGTTTTTACGTCTCTGCTGCTGCCTCCTCCATTTCCATGTCCTTGAGCTGTTCCTGCTTTTCTTTTCCACTGGATGTTGATAATGCACTCGGGGAATTAGGAACTGTGGAAGTGGAACCTGCTTGGGCTCACCTCAAACGGTGCTAAAGGCACTGCTATTGGTGACTATGTGGTGGAGGCAAGCATAGCAGAGAGAAACTGATTTTCTACTCTACTAGCCAGCTACTTTGCAAGGTTTTTTGGTGTTTTTTGTTTCTTTTTTTTTCTTTTTTTTTTAATGTGTGTGTGTGTTTGTTTGTTTTGTGTTTGTTATTGTTGTTTGGTTTTGATGAGGTTGATTTATTTGGCTGTGAGTGTGTGTGTCCCAAGATTGGGAGAAACTGGCATGTCTAGGAAATGAAGGGGGAAAAGAGAAAGCGTAAGAGTATGTTTTCCTAAATAAATATTATTATTGCCTGTAGGTAAGAGCTTCCCCCCTCCCCCACTCTTCTGAAATAGAATTCCAGTAGAACTTGAGGATGCTTTCATGTGTTTGACTTGTGTCTTTTTTCGATTTCTACATCTGCTTTGGTTAGTACAGACCTCATATAGGGGATACTGTGTTTGCTGGTATCCTTTTACCAGGGGGCAGTTACTGCCCAGATTGTCTTATGCACAGTCACACTTGATTTACATTTTCTTTCAGTGTGGATTGGCTGTATTTCCATATCAAAATATTTGCTTTTCTACTTGGAATGATTACAGCAGTTAGTGATATGGGAAGAGTCATTCTACTTTCCTATTTACTGAGTGCTGTGGCTAAAATTCAGCAGTGTGTAAAAGTGAGTGGCTCCTAGGCAAAGATGCTTGGAGTTGAATGAGTCTTTGCTTTTCAAATGAAGGAATGGACTGTATTATTTGTATACATTGCACTCTGAGGATTGCTTCTTTAGACACCCAGAGTGCTACTGCTATGAATGGTTGTGAGAGAAGATAACAGATTGCCAGAGCAAACCAGAGGTAAAAGTTGGTAGGAACAACTAGGCACAATCGAATATAATCTGTCATTTCCCCCGTGCTTTTTGTGTGTGTATGTGTGAGAGAGATGTTGATAACCATTTCTTTGATAGGTTAAAACACAGTGATAAATGGTTGTGTGTTTGAGAGATACTCTGGAAATGCCATTGGGTTTTTCAGAAACCTGTTGACCTGAGTGGAAACCTAGTGATCACACCTTGCTCAGGCAGAGAAGGAAAACTACATCTGCTGATGGGTCCTCTTGAATCACAAGAATGCGAGAATGGGAGGTGGAAGATTCAAGGCGTGAGGGGTGAGAGGAGCCCGGACTGCTCACAGTCTGTGCACGAGGCAATGTGCTGTGGCTTTGCAATGGGTAGAGCAAGGAATCTTTGAGGGCATGAACTATGCCCCTAGTGAATTCCAGAGCCCAAGAGGAACAAACAAACTCTTTTGGTGACTGAGCAACATCCAGTTAGAGAGATGTGAAGTGGTGCGCAGAAGAAAGGAGTACACTGGGATCAGGGATAAATTGGAGGCTCTCATGTCTGAAAGGTGTCATGGGCATAAAAGGTTATTTGTCAAGGGAAAGAAGGATGTGTCCTCAGGTTGGTGTTGCAATTACTATGATTTCATATCAGGTTGTTGGAAAAATTTTATTATGCTTTGCATGTCTTTTTTTTTTTCTATTGCTAGTATTCCAGTTTGGACCTATTTTGACAGCATATCATCTGCATGACTAAAGCCATTCTAAATATGAAAAAGAAATGCTGCCTTACATCATTCATATACAAACAAACCCAAACTAGACCAGTCCCAATCCCAGATCACCCATGTGAAGTGATACTGCAAAGCCAGTGACATTGTATGTGTGCTGTGCAGAAGGTGGAAGTTAGATTCAGTATACATCTTGGGTATAGAATTACTATTTATATCTATAAAATTTGCCTAACAAATACTAATAAGCTAAGAACATTGGTTGTGCTATGAAAAGATTGGAATTATTAGGTAACAGCCATTTAATGAAGTTCACAGGACTTTCTGTTCTGTTTGGAAATGAGACTTGAGATAATACGAAGATGTACTGATGCGGAAGGTTATTGTTCTTTTGAAAGGGGTTTCAGATGACTTCACCAGGGAATTTCTGGGCATGTTCCTCTGTGTATCTGTTATACAGTAACAGCTCTGGTGCAGTGTAAATAAGGATACTATACTTCTTTATATGAAGTATTTGTTTATGTAATCAGAATTCTGAATTTCATGCATACTTTGGTGTTTTACGGAGATCTCCTTTTCAAAAGTAACCGAAGAAGGAAGGTCATGGTGTTCTTGCAGCATTAAAATTTATAGTTGCGTTCTGTGTCAGAGAAATAGTCTTAAAAGAGAGTAGACAATAACAAGACATGACAATATTTTTTTCCTTTCTTGATGTATAGAGCAGGTGAAGTGCATTTAAGGTATTTGGCGTGATGAAATTAGTTCACGGTGTTGAAACAGGCTGAAAGAATTGTCCCACTCCTTCCCCCAGTCCATGGGCCTTTGTGTGGCTGTGTCTTCAGCACTGTTTGCAGTGTATCTTTTGTAAGGACTAAGATGGCACAGTCAAATGGGAGGGTAATATTAGACTGTCAGATCACAAATGTTTTGCTCATGGCCTTCTGGACACTCCAGGACTGTGGTTCCATGGCTGCTTACTTTTTGTGACATGAATGGTGCTGTTGGCTGTTCTGCTGCTGCCACAGTGGCACAGGGTGTTGCTGATGGGGGTGTGAGTGGAAGGGAAGGGAGCCAGCAGGAATTGTCTCTTGGGGAAGCTGTGACTCCCCATGCAAGCCCTGCATTGTGGTGATCATTACCTGCTCTGCAACCATGGAGCTCTTTCCCATATGCTACAGTCAGTCTGTGAACCCTTCTCACCCATTTGGGAGTAGATGAATATTAAGGGTGTAACTTAGTGGTAATGTTACAGCTTTCTAAATTTTTCAGAATTTTTTTCATGAAAAGTATTTAAGCTAGGTGAAAAAAAGTACTTTGGGACATGTTGTTTCATTTATTTTTTAAGACTGTCCTCTGTAGAAATCACTGGAGAGTTTTTAAAACAGATGGCATGATGTGGGCCATTGTAATGCAATTTTCTTTGGAAAATTCTGTGTCTCAGGGCAAATTTACCACAAATGGAGCAATCGTGATGTCCCATAAAAGAGAAGACATGTGTTTTTGCAACATTTGGTAGATCTGAAAAGTATGCATAACTCTGCCAACTCTGCCAAGCAAGCAAGTCTGCTATTTTCAGTAAAGTATTTTGGGGCTTTTGGAGTATTTTGAAAATGCTAGTACGGTAACTGCTCTGACTATTCCAGAATACTTAGTACAACCAACATTTTAAACATTAATAAATACAGTATTATCTGAAATTATGACTGTCAAGAAGACGTGTTTGATATTTCTCCCCTTGGATTTTTGGCTGAAAAAGAATATACATTTTTTGTTAATACTGTTTACTGGAATATTTTATTTAATATGTATAGATTATAAGGCCATAAAACAAAGGAATACTGCATAGGTAACAAAATAGAAATACTATAGAGTAATTTTTCTGGTTCAAAAATAATCAGTGGAAGTATTTATCTTGTCCACTATCTGTGCTAACTTGGACTTAGTAATTAAGCAACACTGTTGTAGGAGATCTGCTGCTTTTATTTTTAATGTTTGTTATTAAAAGGGCTAGATAAATTTTGTAAATAATTAAAGTAGGGACAAAATATGCAAAAGAACATGAAATGTTACTTATTTTCATCAGAATATTCTGATGTATCTATATAGAAATATATAGATTATATTCGTAATTTCACCTGTATCATAGGTAGATTTCTAAAATACTAACAATGACAGGATAACAGTTATGTTCAATAAACTTACCTTGAATAAAAATGAAAATAGGAAACATAAACATATGGTGTACATATATTTACAACAGTGTATTTTACAGTGAATTATTTAGATATACTAAATCAATGTTTTTAATTCTTCTAAGATGCCAAACAAAATAACTTTCTTATTTTAGTTGTGCCAATTTAAGAAATGTAAGCTAAATCTAGTGATGCAGTTTGTGCCTGGGAACCTTGAGAACTGGAAACTGCTAGCAAACATTTGGCATCTATAATAATCTCTTGAATAATCTTTTGTTTTGTGTATCTAAGAAGGCCAAAATCTGAAAAAGGCTAAATGCACTGAGTACTCCTTTGCTTCCCAAAGTGGAGAATTTGGCATTTTGCAGTTTTGTATTCCAAGAAGCATCAGGTTTTCCATAATTTCTGTTTACTCTTCTTCAGGTACAAACCTATTCTTCCCTCCCGGGGAAGGGCAACACAGCAGTTGAGATTCAAAACAAAGTGATCTGTATTTGGTTTTGGCACATTGTTGAGAATCTTCATCTTCCTTTTTTTTAAGGGTGCTTTTACTGGGACAAACAAGTGGATACATTAGGAATGTTTCTGGTCCTTGTTGTGTAGGCACAGCCCTGGGCACCTTCCCCAGCCCAGTTTTGGATAGAGATTGGCTTGTGCTGAGGAAAAGGGATGGAGCTGCTGGAACTGGATGGGAGCCATGGCATTTTCTAACCAGGTCCCCAGCATGGGTGACTGCAAAACCAGGACTCTGAAGTAAACCACAGTATAAACCTCAAGTAATCTAAAAAAAGCCCCAGATTTCTGGAATGGTGTTGTTGTTGTGTATATGTGGTTAAATCTGTAAATGACAAGGTTTCATCAAAAGTATCTACTTCCTTTGAACTACTTCATGTGTTAATTAATGGTGTATTAACTAAAGCTAGCCGTACATGAGAGACAGGGAATTTTAATTAAAATTCTGAGGGTTGGTTAATGAGATATCCATGATAATTTTTATAATCTACGGCTCCGTTTTAAGTTATTAAATACATTTTGTAGGCATTTAGACTTAAATTTACCAATTCCAACTTGATATGATAGACAAAAATAAAGCTGTTAAGAACTACAACTGTTTTATTGACCTGCATAAAGCAGCATGGTTTATGTGTTTAAATATATTCAGTTACAAATCTCAGTTCAGTTCCTGACTTTTCCACACATGCTTCCTGTGTGATAGCAAGCAAATTATTTAAGAACAAATGCTTCAGTGTGTCTAATGACTTTGAAATGCAATAAGTAATGCCAGCTGAGATCTAGGTACTTGTTAAAATTCCACTAGGTCTGTATTAATTTCTAGGAATTTCAGTTCTTCACTTCCTTTCTGTAAATTGGAATATTTCTCATTTTTTTTAATTTTCTAGTCCTTGTACTTAAAAGAAAGCTGGTCTGTACCATTGTCCTGTCTATGATATAATCACAGAATCATACAGAGGTTTGGGTTGGAAAGGACTTTATAGGCCATGTATTTTCAAACCCCCAGCCCCACAACCATTGTTAAGGACACCGTCCACCAGACCAGGTTGCTTAAAGCCCCATCCAACCTGACCCTGAATGTTTCTGAGAATGAGGCATCCATCACCTCTCTGGGCAACGTGTTCCAGTGCTTCACCACTCACATTGTAAGAAATTTCTTTCTAGGATCTAACCTAAACCCACCCTTTGTCAGTTTAAAGTTCCCCTTGTCGCATCACTACCTGCACTTAGAAAAAGTTGTCTTTCTTGTAGGACCCCTTTAGTTGCTGGAGTGCTGCTGCATGGTTTCCCTGGAGCCTTCTTCACTCAACAACCCCAGCTTTCTCTGCCTTCATAGAAGAGGGACTCCAACCCTCTGATCATCTTTGTGTCCCTTCTCTGGCCTCTCTCCAGTAGATCCATATCCATGTTTGGGGCTTCAGAACAGGGGCAGAATCCCCTCTCTTGCCCTGCTGGCCACGCTGCTTTGGATGCAGCCCAGGATACAGTTGGCTTTCTGGGCTGCAGGTGCACTTTGTTGGGTGATGTTGTGCTGCTTGTCCTTGAAAACCCAAGTCTTTCTCCCCACGGCTGCTCTCAGTCCATTCTCCACCCAGCATGTATTTGTGCTTGTAACTACCCTGACCTAGGTTTGGGACCTTGTACTTGGTCCTGTTGAACTTGAGGTTTGGATGGACCACACCTCATAGGCCTTTCAAAGTCCCTCTGGATGTCATTCCACTCCTCCAGTGAGTAAATCTTATCTGTTTCTGCATTTATAATACAACCACATTAACTATTTATTATGTTGGTGTTACTGCTTGACATTTTTCATCTATTCGATTGGTCTAGCCAGGTTGTAAAGAATGAGCAGAAAAATGCAGTGCATTTAGGCAGTGGATGTCAGAGTGCTGACACTGTAGTTTGGGTCAGAAAAGCAATAGATTCCCCAGGCTGCATAATTTCACTTGCCCAGTTCATTTTAACTCTGGTATTTCTGTCTAAGAAGCTAAGTGTAAACAGTGTAAACATCACCTGAGAGTGGATCACCTTTCTCAGTGGTGATTTTTGTTTGCTTTTTCTTTTTGTGTCTGATAGTCATTTTTTCTTGGGTAAAACACCCCATGTTACATGGCATGCCTCATATGAGAAAACAGAGGTTGTCTTGATATAAGCAAAACTTCTTAATTATGAAAGTTACTGGGGTACAGCAAAATATATTCTATGAATATCCATTGGAACATATAAGCAAGTTTAAGTTAATCTCATATTTTTGAGGATGGAGAGTTTATGAGGCTTTAGATCATCTTTGGTGAAGGTTCTCAGAAGATAAAACTTCGGTTTATGAGGAAGTATAACTTCTTCATGAAATATAATCATTTAAAATGCAACCTTTGAAAAAAGAACTTCTTATGGAATGGTTTTAAATAACAAATTTAAATAGAATAATTTTTCTCTCTTTTTTTTTAATAGCATGAGCTATACCAAAATGGGATGACATTAGTAAACTGAATGGCTTACAGATTACATAGCTGTAATGTAGAGCAAACTCTTTTAGGCTTATTTCATATGTAGAAGGATTCAATTGTGCATATTTTAATACAGGGCATGTGAAAAGAATGACTCATAAATAACAAATCACTTAGTAAAATTAAACATATTCTTTACTGTGAGGGTGGTGAGGCACTGAACTGGTGAGGGTCTGGGGGCTGCCCAGAAAAGTTGGAGATTCCCCATGCCTGAAGTGTTCAAAGGCACGTTGGATGGGGCTCTGTGAAACCTGGTCTAGTAAAAGGTGTCCCTGCCCTTGGCAGGGGTGTTGGAGCTAGATGATGTTTAAGGTCCCTTCCAACCCAAACCATTCTGTGACTATGATTTCTATGAACATAACTGTTTTTAAAATTCACACACTCTCCAGCTGATGAAAGTGAGTTTTACATGGGTGGCTCCTGGGAGGAGTGGTATATAAGTACATCCTCTGCCTGTTTTTGAGAGTAGACAACACAAGGGACTTTGGAAAATCTCTTCATTTGAAAACTTTCATGGATTGAATCAGAAAGGTAGAAAAGAGAATAATTCTTAACCCCTAAAAAATCTGCTTTTTGAAAAATAGGTTTTATATTCCGATCTTGCGAGATTTCAGTGGAATTCGAGCTCTGTAATATAAATATTTCATATGCATCCTTCTCATAAAGCATCTAGACCTTTAGTGATGACTTTGTATAAGTAGATGGAAGAACTATTACACTAGTTGCTAAGTACAAACTCAGCTATATAAAGCAAATATAGGGTAAAAAGATTGAAAACCAAGGAAAGATGAAATGTGACTTAACAACCTTGTGCCTAGTCATAACTTAGAGTTTTTTTCTTCATGGTTTCTCTTTAGTAAAAGAAAGCTGAGCATAAATATTGTATGTAATTCTGCCATATTCAGGATCATGTTGAAGTTCTGCAGGACCAATTTTTAAATTCTTCTAGTTATCAGTGCAAAACAAATTTTAAGCATTTCTGTTTGAGACACCTTTGTTTCGGTCAGTAGACCTTCAATTGGCTGAAGGTAGTTATACAGGTATGTTCTAAAAGTTAAGTTTTGGGATCATGAATTTTGAAGCAAAGGAAACAACTAAGAAGGGCTTGAACATCTGACTTGCAATGCATCAAGCGCGTTATGTTCATCCCACTGTTTCAGCTGAGAAACCAACAAAACCAACAGCAGGCATTGCAGAAGGCAGAAAGGCTTCTATAGATGTGAAATAGTGCAATAGGTACAGGTTTGCAATTGTTAACAATTGGTGCTGCTTCTGTTCAAGTTAAGAATAAAAATTCATGGAGATAGTACATCTCTAGTTAGTATTCCCAGGAATGGTAGTGCTCTTACCTGATACTTCTGTTCTTTGTGGGAGTGGAGTCCAGGAGATTTAATCATGTAATTATTCCTCATATAGAAGCACAAATGTAGTGTTATCCAGTTGCCATCCATTTTATTATACTTTTTTCTTTGTCATTGAATTCTTCAACAATTTAAGCACAGAAACAACAATGAATCATTGAGTTTCTTTTTGTGTTTGTGTATTTATTCTACTTTCCTCACTTTCTTTCCCTCTTTGATTTTTGACTTTTCATTTGTTATTGTATTCTAGTATATAAGCCTTTTTGATGTAAGGCTTAAAAACATATTCAAAATAGACTAAGTGTTTCATTCCTCAGTAGATGTATTTATTTATTTATTTTGAAAGAAGCTGGAAGGAAATGTATAAAACATTATGTTTTGCTTTTTAAAATAATAGTAAAAATGAATTGCGCAAAAATGATTAATGGTTTAAGTGATGATATTTATGATTCAGAAGTAAACATATAGATGGTTTTTAGTTTATGGCAAATTTAGTAATAGCAAAAAAAGGCTGATCTGCACTGTAGAAGTGTTCCAATATGAAGATTATTTACTAATCGTTTGGCTCTTGATTACAATTTGTGGATAGGATTAAAACTCCCTTGGGCAAAATCATGTGGGTCTCCAGGGTATGTGCAGGGAATGAGGAAACACAAGCATCAACATTCTGCAAAGTCAGAGGAAATTTTTCAAATTTCAAGCTAAAGTTTTACTAAGCAGGTTCAGATTTTTTTATCCAACAACTGCACTTTTCAGGCAAGTAGCTCACTGGAGTACTGGATACTTCCCATGTGTTTATCCTGTGTCGCTTTTCAGGTCTATTTGGGTGTGGTTTATTGCTGTATCTAAGCAGGTTGTTCCCAAGTTTATCAGCCCTAAAGGCAAAAGGAAGTGGAATGTGGCAAAACTGGACGTTTGTCTTCATAGGCTGGTGAAGACAGGCTATGCTGTTGCCCTCAAGACATCAGGAGGGGCAAAGTCCCACCAGTGTTCCCCAAGCATATATTTAGAAGTTTATAGACAAAGCAAGCAAAACCCAAACCAAATCCTGAAGGGATACATGTGTGCATTCCAGGCTTGCAATAGGATACCAGCTACCCTTTTCTCCAAAACCATATGTTCTTGTAATGAAAGTTAAGATCGATCTTAACCTTCACTTAGCTTGATGTTTCCTGCGTCTGTTCTCAGACTTGAGCAAAGGTTTTTTTCTGAAAGCTTCATGTATTAGAAAATGGTCCTTTCTGCCAATCCCACTCTTCTCTTATCTATAGAGAATCATACATGCAGTAGCAATAATTTCAGTGTTGAGAGCTACTGTGTAAAAACATAAGCTAAATCTAAGGAGAATTAATTGCAACATCTAAAGAGAGAGAATAATTAGGTAGAATTCCAGAGAAAGACATGCTAGAAAATGATAACAGAAATGCAGAACCTCTCTCAAGGGAAAAAATATATTTAAAATGCAAGCATAATATAAACTAGTTCAGACAAAGGATTCCCAAGGGAAAAAGGAGACAGGGTCAACTTTTTTATTCTTCCCTTTAAGATGGGAAAAACACTGAGAAACTCAAATTAACAAAAGTAAACTTTGATATTGAAAACTGAACACCATGGAAAAAGAACACCAACTTAAATTGTACAAAACTGTAATTATGTACCTTTTTCAATTAAAAGTGAAATCAAATACCATTTTTTTGTTAAAAGTTCCTTGGCAATATTGTTACTTCTTAGCTACAAAGGATTCTGAAGTAATTAATGTAGGTAGGAGGTCATGAATTTCACTGTTGTCTTCCCATAGCCCTCTGAAAAAAAATCAGCACTGTTAACCATGAAGATGTAGGGTTTTCCTATCTGAAAGATGGAGCAATGTGTTAAAGTCTTTAAGTTTGTAAGTCTGTCTGTGTGGGATGGACAGACAGGCAAACAAATGAAGGACCCTCAGTCAGAAAATGCACTTCCATCTCTCTCTGACCAGATCTTTAGAGTGTAGTTCTGCAAATGCCAATTCTCTGTCTCAGTTTACTCAATGGCAGTATATGAACTGTAGGAAAATCCTTAAGCATATAAAAAGACATGAGAGACTCAAGGTGTGATTATGGTGCAGAAGGATGTGAGGCCAAGCTGCTTTTAAGTAATGGTTTCTGGTATCGAGAACTGTGGAGCTGTGACAGCCTGGACTTCTGCATCCCTTGGACATGTGCACAGGAGGTCAGGCAGAGGTGCAGAGCCTGCTCTGATGCTTGTGGTGCTGAGCCAACTTGGATTTTTCCTTCTGGCTTTGTTTCAGTAAAACTCCTCACTCATGCTCTATTTGTGCATTTGCACCTCTAGTGTCAGTATAGACATGGCATCAGAGCAAATTCTAGGAACATAAAAATGGCAATGCTCACTGATCCTTCACAAACCTAGAAGTCATTGTTTTCTTACAGCTGAATTTGAACGGGTCAGGAATTTTCTGGGTGAATAGGGAATTGTACTTTGAGATGCTGCTGCCACCACATAGTTTACTTCAGATGCAGATATGCATTCTTGTAGGGAAGGGGCCACCTTACTTTGATAACCCATTTGGTATCTCACTATCACTGAACTCTTTTATAATAAAGATAATGAAGAAATACAAAACCATTTGTGGTTGTCTAGAAGGCTCCATGCTGTCCCAGTGGAGAGTGACAGTGCCAGTTATTCATATCCCAGGACTGCAATAATTTAATCAATTTCTCCATACAGCCCTCTCCCTAGGGGGAAAAAATAAAAATTCCACATAAGAGAAAACAATCTAGCATGAACTCCTCCTATGAAATCCTTTAACCTACCTTTCTACTAACCTGATCTTTATTCTCTACACAGATTTCCTATTGATTAAATCAGATTTTCACAAGGTTTTTTGGTTTTTTTTTTTTTTTTTTTGTGAGGAATTCCATTGCCCTGTTCCCAGTTTATTTTAAAATTATGCAAAGACTTTGAATGAGGACAGCAGTTAACAAATCCTTTCTTTTAGCGCTGTGGAACATTTTTGTCACAAGACTAAAGAACATCTCTTCAAAGACTTATTTCCTAGCATGAAATAGGAATTTCTGCCCCAGGAAATTTTGGATCATCAGAATTCTTCCCCAGTTGTAAATTACACTTTTCAGCTTTGCTCTCCTGTAATGTAATCACCCCTAGAGCACCTAAATATGGAGCGATTAATTAAATCCAACAATTAACCAAAAAGGGCCCTGTAGTTTACTGCCAACAAAAGTTAATTGTTCGGCAGAATTTAGATGTTGCCCCATGAGAGGGAAATGAGAGAAAAGAAGATTTGGCAGATAATAATCAAAGACCTTAACCTCTGTTGATGCAGGCTCAAATATTTGTGATGCTGGTTGTGGGGAGGTCTGTGTAGAGCTCCTATCAAAAGAGGCACTTCTGGAGCTGGCTTTCCTGGGGAAGATGGCAGATACATAATTTGGAAGGCAGAGGTTGTCCTCAGGATGTTTAATCCATGATGCTCTAGACTTTGGAGGAGTTTTGGGGGATATATAGAAGTAGTGGTGGGTGGCGTGGAAAGAATTATTTGAAAGATTGATTCATCCTCTCATCAGAGTGATTTATTAGTGGACATCCTTATGTGCTGTGTTGCAGAGAATTTATTATAGATTACATAGATATACCTATAAAATCCAATCCAATTTCAAAATACTACTGTCTAGAAATTTTTTAACTGAAGAGTTTTTTTTACTTTTTTTGGAGTCATTTTTTTTATCCCTCCTAGTTTTAATGTGTTTATAATTAGTCACTTATAAAATCAAAATATTATTCAATGTGATCATTTAGTCATAAAAAAAGGTTTCAAATTTTAGTGGCCCTATGGAAAAATTTTCTTGTTTAGTCATTGATGTAAAATAGTAAGAAGGATGAGTAACTCCTCAACTTTTCTAATTTTCACTTTTTAAATCTGTTTTGGTAACATTGTTACTCTGACGTTTCTAACATTGGGAACAGTTCCATGACTCTCACTTGGAGGAGATTTTTGAATTTTGGACTACTTATCTCATAAGCATAAAATACATTCCAGTACTGGGGTTTTTTTATTATTTTTTCATTTTTTCAGCTGTATTATTTATAGAAAGAAGAAAGCCGTTATATACATTTGATGAATTGGCAAAAATATGTTGTGGTATTTGCTTGTCCCAGATTCTGCTCAGGTTTCATTTATTTCAATATTTCTTTTAGTGAAGAAAACACTGAGAAATTTAAATGTAGTTCTTCTGACTTGGTAGTAATTAATATAACAACCTGGAAATAGCAAGCCCAGCAGTTGTAAAATTTAAGTTTAATTAGAAGTTGCTTTTAATGAATTCATATGATGAAGTAAAAGTACATGGAGGGTGTCCTGGATAGGGTTAGTTTTAAACTTAGTAGCTGGAACAGAGCTGTGTTTTGGATTTACTATGAGAATTATGCTGATAACAGTGTTTAGTTGTTGCTAAGTAGTGCTTACCCTAAGTCAAGGACTTTTCAGTTTCCCATGCTCTGCCAGTGAGGAGCTGCACAAGGAGTAGGGAAGGAGCATAGCCAGGGCAGCTGGCCAAAGGGATATTCCGTATCACAGAATGTCATTCTGAGGGTATAAACTGGGAGGAATTGGCTGATTGCTGCTCAGGAGAGGCTGATTGCTTCTGAGGTGAGCAATTGTACTTGTTTCTCTTGGGTTATATTCCACACTCTCTTTTGGAATCTCTTTTTTTTTTTTTTTTTAACATTATTATTCTTAACAGCTTTGTTTCTGTTGTTAAACTGCTCTTAAATCAATCCTAACTTAGTGATGTTGCCATCCTGCATTCTGATTGGTTTTTATCAGTCCTCATTTTTTGTTGCCAATATTTTTCCCTGTCACAAACTGTAGTGTTGGTGAAATGTTTTCACAAAGATTCTGATTTCATAAGTACTCTGCTTAGCATGCCACAATAGGATTTATGTTGTATGTTGTCTTAGTGTTTACTGATACATTCCATATAAATAATTCAAGAAAGTGAATTTGAGTAATTGCTTCTCTGAGGAATACAGTCCATATCTTTTGTATTAAAATTTAAATGGATGTTTTTACATGTCTCAGGCTAGTACACCTGGGAATAAAGAAGTCAGTAAAACAAGCATGCTTTTGAGTTGTGCTGGTCATTTCTTTAAAGGGAGAGATTTTCAGCTTGATACGGAATTTGTCACTGATTTCAGTGTGTCAATATTTATAGTTTGTTTCAGAATTGTATTAATTTACATCAGTAAACATCCTTTACTAAATTGAAGAAAAAAGTGTACTTCTAAAAAGACTCTATACTAAATACAGTGCAAAATGTTATTATGTAAAATATGCAATTTATATAGGAAAAAGCTGTTGTGTTTTGTTATGGGGCTTAATTTTTATCATTTATGTCATTAATCCAGCAGCAATTATAAGTAATTACATTACTTCTGTATTTGAAAGTAAAGAAACCAGAATGGTATTTAGCAGATATTTTGTTTGGATTTCTTGCCCATCAAACTCTTCATACTCAACTTTAAGCCATGCAAATTTGGAGTGTTTCTGACAATAGAGACATTGTTCTCTACAAAGGGTAAAATTAATTGCAGGAACACCTACACATGTCTTGTATACCTGTAAATAATGCCTGCATTTCTGGCAAGAAATTAATGATTATTACCATGTTTTGGGTTTTTTTGAACAACAGAGAAAGGTTTCAGGCACACACATAAGTATGTGTTATCTGACATGTAAAAATTCACCTTTGGAAAATCCGTGATGTCACCCACACTTGAAAATCACAGGATCTACCCAAACATGGTGAAAGTGTAGGACCCCACTGAAGGAAATACCAAGAACATTCTGTACAGAAAAGTTCTTGATAGGCATAATTGCTGCAGCCTCCATAGCAATTAAGGTATAAAATATTCTGTGTTATTTATTCCTATTGTTTAGGCAAAAATCATTCATCATGATCTGTCGTGGAAAACTAGTTTCTGTGGAAGGAAGCTTGCTATAGCTTTACCCTGTGCCTCTTCATGGAGTAACTGGCAGTTGTTGAAATTGATGTGAGATGGACAGTATGGAAGGGCTTGTGGAAAGCAAAAGATGGCTGAGCAAGTCCAAGAGCCAGTTTCTAGGCTGTTCTAGTTTTCCTGTTACGGTAAACAGAATTAAGGTATGCATTGAGTGTCATGCTTTCAGACAGGGCAGTGAGGTTGGACCTCAAAAGAAGCTCCCCTGCCTTTCATCAGGAACTTGTGTTGGATTGGTTGAGAAACTGGAAGTGTCTCCAGGGGCTGAAGTTTGAAGCTGAAATCTGTGTTGTTGATCAGTTTTGTGAGACTGATGTAATTTATTTTGCCCTGATTACTCTCTGAAAATTCATCTTTCCTTGCGGGGAGGACTGTATGAGGTAGAATGAGATTGAGTTGTGAGGTTGGCATATAGGGAATTTGCCTCTGTGGGTTTTTTTCTCCATTGTATATTCATTTTTCTTTTCTCAGCCAGGCTTCTGTAGAGCAGCTGAGGATTTCGGTGGCATGGAGAATTCCTGGAAATCTAAGTTTGTCAGCAATGTTGGCTGAATGCTAAGTAATTTGATTTGTATAGTTTTTAACAAAGCTTTGCTTCCTAGTTTGGGTATGTGGCCTGGTAGGAATCCTGACAGAACACTTAATATCAAATCCAGAAAGGACAACATGTTATAAAAAGGAGAATGTAATTCTAAGACTTATTATAGTGGATACAGCAGGAAGGTTTTTGTGTGTGGTGTGGTGGGTTTTTTGGTTTTTGTTTTTTTTTTTTTTTTTTTTTTTTTTTTTTTTTTTTTTTTTTTTTTTTTTTTTTGTTTTTGTTTTTGTTTTTTTTTTTTTTTTTTTTTTTTTTTTTTTTGTGATTAAATAAATGGTTTATTAATGTCATGTTTCTAATTTCTCTTATTTGTAAGGCTTGCTTTGTGTCTGGCTGAGATGGCTGTGAATCTTGCCTAAGTATATATTAACAAAATGTATGCACAGATCTGAAGCTGCCCAGAATAGGTCAAACTCTTCGAGGATTGCTGGAAAGTTCCTTACCTGACATTGTGTGTATTTTAACTGTATGCTGTATTGTATTCTTCACAGTAATTTATCTCTGCATGAACAGGTCAAATCACTGTGTGTGATCTGTTTAGAGCTGCTGATTTTTATTTTGCTTACCAGCAAGCACATTTGATTATTGTTGTAGTTCAAGATTCTTTTTTTCCTATGTGATAGTATTATTACTGATACTACTTTCCTCTTCATATACTTATCTATAGGTTTCTCACTGCATAGCCTTCCTGGAGTACTTAATGAACACTAAAATAAAGAAGTGAATTGATATTAAACACTTCTGAGAAAGATAATAGAAATTAGCTAATATTTTCTTTTACAGAAATTAGGATATTTGCATAGTATATAGGTGATCTTCCAGTGTATACCTTAACAAATAACACAATGTGCATTGATTACTTTTGTCATCAGCATATGTATACTGTGTTTATTATAACCATAATATTTTCTACATAAAATGGGGAAATGTCACTGTAAAAGGTTTAACTGTGAAAAAGTAAGTGATGCAGGGGTCTTCCCTTGTTCAGCACTCTGTTGCAGCAGAATCTAACAGGGAACTGAAAACAGGAAGTACCTAGAAGGTTTCTTTTGGTGAAATATTCTCTATTTTGTGTCTGTGTATTTCTGCATCACACATACTGAGGTCGAGTCAGGACCTGGCTGCAGTCCAAAGACCAGTGAGCCACCCTCAGAGGACTGCCTACCTCTCCTTTCCTGTTCCCAGATTACACTTGGCAAATCTGATCCACCATATCCCCCACAGATTTCCCTTTCAAAGGACAGAACTTGCATTTGAGAGTTGTCCAGAATAAAAACGTAACCTTAAATTTTGTTGTTAGGCACAAACTGCATCATCTTTCTCTGAGCTGCTATGCCCGTACTACATTCTTTCTATTGCTGCCATCTCATTTAGGACATGTATGTTTAGTTACATCTCTGATTCTAGGCTGTAGAGCCTGGGTGTCTGGTAAAGGTGAAAGGATATCAGAGTTGGTCATTTAGATCTGTTTTCCCTGCTGATGAACTGTGTATGCAACAAACTTTGTAGAGAGTGGTCAACTAAAGGTATTGCACATGAATAGATTGATCAGACCAGAGTGCACAGCATCATTACCTTGCTAGCTGTACTAATTCTAATTGTAAGCTGTTTATCACAAATATGCATATTAAATAATCAAGATACTCTCTAACTTTATAGTATTCAGCAATGTTAGCTTTTGGAGGTAATGAAGCTAATGTAGTTAAGGATGATGCAAATAGTAAAACTGGATCAAATCGTGGTAGAAAATTTTGGTTATGTTAAATCAGTTATGCAAATACAGTTTAAAAATCAGTAAAATCTAATCAGTTGCCAAGGTTATAAAAAATGTATACCTACTTGAAGATATAAAAGTGTCTTCAATACAATCTAATCAACTGCCAGAAATGAAACATCTCTAATTTGATTAAAATGACCCAGTTGACCATAATTATTTTTTCTTGAGATGAATAAAAGTATTGAAGTTCACAAGACAGAATGATAACTTTTCTTACTAAATAGCACATTTAGCTTTTGTAGCTGCTGACCTTTTTCAGGCACTGACATTGATTCACAGAGATTTGAGGGCTGATGTGCCTTGTACTCGGCCAGTATTATTCATATTAATGTTACATTTTTCATCCCAGTCTCCTTGCTCCTGTTAGTTTTTGTTATTTTTTCAATTGTATTATACAATTATATATTCAACCAGATTCTAGATCTTCCAATTATTTTTTTTTTTTTTTTTTTTTGTAACAGAGGAGATGAAGAGCAGAGGCATCTGTTCTGGTACAAAATTTTAAAAGGCAAGACAGCTGTTACTGTACTTAAACAGACTTACTGGCTCATAGTATAGTCTGTGCATTCAAAATATTCACAAGGAAGGGTCTGAGAGCAATGAAATCTCTGGGACTAAGGTGTCTTCTTTAGTGTCTGCATAAATTTCTTTGTCCAGTGATGATACTTGTGTAATGTAAAACAGGAAAAGAAAAAAAAGGTATTGTCTGATTGGGTTAATGTGGATTTTTTTAATATACTTCTGTTCCTAGTAATTTTTTTGTTTTTACTTTATTTCTCCTCATGACTCCTTTTGCTATTCCTTCTTAGCTACCAATATCTTCCTTCTTAGCACTCGTTCCATTGCTGTGTTAGTCTCTTTTGGTCTGAATTTTTTGTTTGCTGTTTTTGTAATTTAACCCTTAGAAATGATACATTGCTAGACATTGGAAGAGATTCCACTTAGAGTCTAAAATTAGCTTTCTAGTCTAAACTGGTCTTTTAGGCAACCTTTGTAATCAATAAAAGATAAATACCACAGGAGGCAATTCATCACATTTTAAGCTTATGTTGAAACTGGAAGGATTAATTGCTGCCTGGGCCACCTGTCTCTTTGTGATGATTAAAGGGAGTGCCTGAGATGACAATCTCAAATGAGGTACCTGGCTCTCAGATGGCTAAAATTAGATGAAAATTAGCCTACCTGTTGTTCCAGGAGTGGTGTTGGTAATGCATTGCTTTCAGAGGGTCTGTCCTACAGAGGTAGAGACGGCATAAAATTGGGATGAGAAGGCACCTACAGTTTAAATTTATTTTTCCTGAACTGATTTGCGATGGCAATAACAGTTATATTTGATTTTCACTAGTGACCAGCAATGTTGTGATGTTCTAGAAATCAACCCCCCTACTATTTTGTTAGAGTAGTTAATATTTGTATAGCTCTTATGTGAACTTCTCAGCAAACTGCAGAATCAGTTTCATTTTTGGCATGGAGAGTTAGAAGCTTCGTAGCATTTCTGACAAGGCTATGCAGTGTTGTATAACTGGGCACAGTTAATTGGGTACAAATCCAGTTACAGAAATTCAATTTAAAATCATAAGGAACTAAGTTTACTGATAAGATAGTATCTACTTTTTCAGTGGTTGTTACCAAATCAGGAACATCTCCATAAAGTGTTTCCGGATACATTTGATCATAAACAGTTGATAATTTTTAGTGAATGCTGCACATAAGCATTTGGAATTAAAAAAAAAATCAGAAATACATATAAAACTATTTACAGACAAATATGGTATGGAAATATTTTTATCAAAACTGTATATGAGAAAATATTTATTAGTTACAAGTACTCCCATAGGAAAACTGGTATATTGTGGTTACTTAATATTTTGTATTTTATTCTGATATATTTGGTATTTATTCTGGTATTTAATATTTGTTCTTTTAACAGTGCTGTAGCTCGCCACTGAACCAACACATTTGGAACAGTTCCTAGCATCAGAAACTTCATCCACATAGACTGATGCCATCTTGGCACTCTCCAGACACTGTGAACTGAAGTTAAAAATCTTTATGGAGTTTATAATACCTGGGTCAAAAGGAATATTCTTCTGATATACAAGGAGGACCCTTATTTACCAGTATGACGAGCCAGGACAAGTGGGTTAACCTTAGCCCTGGAGAGTTCTCTCAGCTTCAGAAATATGCAGAATGTAAGTAATTCTAAAAATATTTAATTTTATGGCTGAACAAAAATTAAGTGTATTTTGAATGTGGAATATAAAATTGTATTATTATTATTGATACTGCTCACAGCTTAGAAAGAACACATCCAGGTTTTATATTGATGATTTGTTACTTTCAGAGACCATTGTGAAGAAAACTCTGTATTTCACATTTTTTACATGAATAATCTTGTTTGTTTTAAGTTACATCACCAAATAAATAGTAAACATAATAGAACAGTTTAAAAAAAATCACTTTTGAGAATATTTACTGTTTCCTGGGAAAATACTTCCAAGTTATTTTTCTTAATTTTTTTCAATATCTGAGTTTTAAGAATTCTAACAGAGATAGAAAGTTACGTGTTTTTTTTTTTCCTATGCATTCTTATAACTTAAGCCTGAGCACAGTATTTGCCAAAACATTTGCCTTCCTTGTTGGGAAAAAAAAAAAAAAAAAAAAAAAGGCATTTAAGATATTTCTCTGCTTTTGGCTTCCCTTTGCTCCTCCAGCACTTCTTGCACACAAAATAGTTCAGAGCCATTGTTTTAGCAGGACTGTTGGTGTTGGGGAAATTGCTTGAATATGTTTGTGTTCAGGTTTATGTGTGTACATTAAAGAAAGATGTGTTGTCTTTCAAGCTTCCTCTGCTCCTCTGTAATGAAAGGATGTTAGTTTTGTTGGAAATGTGAAATGTGACATATTTTTGTGGAAAAATCAGGTTTCTGAGGCAATTAGAAAAAAAAGTTAATAGTATATAAGTTTTCATATATAATGCCAAAGGAATAAACCCTGGTATGGAACTTAATTTGAATTTCTGGGCTGTCCAATTTAATTTAACTAAATGACTGAATAACGATATCTTTAACTGTGTGATCTAAGATTTTAAAATGCAATAAAAAAATGGAACCAATATTTTTGAATTTGGTTTTTTTTTGTAACATGGCAAGGTTCAAAAGGCTGTGACAACAAATATCTTTACTCATTACTAAATAATAATAAAGTTCTATGGAATTTTGTAAAGCTTGAATATATAATTGCTTTGCTATTTCGTTGTCTTTTTTGAGCTTGGAAAGGCGATGAACTGAAAATCACCAAATTTTATTTGGTGACTTGGTAGAGTTTGATTCACTTAAAAAATTAAAAATAACATTAATAAAAAACCCTAAACAAAAGTCCTCAGTTAAAAAAATGCATTTCTCATTTTTCTCCAGCATGGAACTTGAAGTATCAGTGGTTCTCCTGCAGGATGGAAGGTTGATCCAGGTGTCAGAAGGTGACACCGTGGGGAGGTTTGACTTTGTGGCAGGTATCTGCCAACAAGTGATGGTGATGAGCACCCAGCTGTGCCTCATGCTGAGGAGTGGGTTTAACTGAAGGACTTTGGAATAAGTAGGGAATTCATAGTGATTTGCTTTGCATTCACCTTCTGATGTGCAGGTTCTTCATTTGCTCTGCCTTTCAGCTTGGTGTAGAGATTTTGCTTTATCTTACCTAAACTGCAACATTATTTTAACTATGGAAGTTTTAAACTTTCTTGAATTAAAAAAATACAGTATTTTTAAATTCTATTTTAGTTTGCATCAAGCTAGTGTACTAGAAGAAAGAGTATAGTCTACCCATATGCCTTGGATCATACTCTTAGTGGCTGATAATTGCTTCTGCCTAATAAGATCACTGGAAATCAATATTTCTTTTATACAGCTGTGTTGGGTTGCTTGTGGCAGGATGCCAGTTGCTCACTGAACTGTTTTATCACTCCTCACTCTCTTCTCATGTTCTGGGGTGGGGTGTTTTCCATGGGAGACAGTCCTCCACAGACTTTTCCAGTGTGGGCCTTTCCCCTGCGTGCAGTTCTTCCTTGATACAGAACAATTACCTTCAGCTGGTGAATGGGAAGAGGGGATGTGCTGAGCTGCCTTGTGCTAGAACCAACAGGAAGTTCTTAAGTACAGGGGGATTTCGATTTCTGCTTTTCTTTGGAGCCTAAGTAAATTTGGTTAAGAAAGTTTGCTCATCCATTTTAGGCACTTCATGTGTCTATTCATGCAGAAAGTATTCTCTTTAAAATGCATTTGCTGGGGTTTTTTTTGCATATCGACCTTTTGATCAGGAAAAAACTCCTTGCACCTTTCCCTTCTGATGCTGAATCTCCTCAGCCTAAGCTGGCTACAGCAGAGTGAGACAATGTTTTACTTTGTCTTAAATACTTAAATACGAGTGACAGCCTCTGCTCAGTGCACAAGCACACACCACCTGGCAAGTCTGAAAACCTCAGTTTGGATCCAGTATAGGAAGGGGTGGCACTGTTCTGCTGCATGGCAGGCAGGGCACATTTGGAGGAGTGAGGGATTTGGGTTTCAGTCTTCTGAGGTTGACACTCAGTCTGAAACCATGTCCTTGATCTTTTCCCTATCTGGAAAACAAGCCTGTCTCACCTCTACCTGTCTTATGAAGAAGATTTGCTGCCAAACTTTACTGAAATCAGTCACACTTGCAAGTGTTGCAATTTCCAAGAACAGAGAAATAGGTCCACACAGGTTGTAAGGGACAGATTAAGTGCCTCTTCTTATCTTTATACAGAAATAAAACTCAGGTGGCACCTAGATGAGCTGCTTCCCTTGGCATCACTTGACTTAAGTCATGCAAAGAAAATCTCAAACTATATTTAGATATAGACTGCACAGATAATAAGTACATCCAGAGTTGAGTCATATGTGCATATATAACTCATATAAGTGTGGACATTATAGATCCAACTGTGTTGGACTTAGAGCATAAATTCCCTTTTTAGTCACCAAAGTAGGTGTGTGGATCTTTCAATGTATAAATCCCTTTAAACTACTCCTGTGGATTCTAGTGCTCTGAGAAGGACATGTGCTTTTCACTTTCTGACTGAAAGACACTTTGCCCTAGTTCAGTGTAGTTCTTCTTTTTATTAATCTTCTGTGAGCTTGATGATAGTCTGTCTACTCTGGCAAGTACTGTTAAACAAGGTCTGCTCCTAGTTCTGTGTGCAGGTAGTGTCCTTGTCATCACTTTGAGACATTCCTACCACATGTTGTCTGCCTGTTTTCTTCTTCACATAGTTACAGTATGATTCAGTGCTTTATCCAGCTGTACTGTTTGGTGAACCCAAACCCCGAATGCAGAATCTCTTTCTTGAATATATAATAGCTTTTCTCAATTTCCATAAATATAACTGAATAGCAAAGGAGAATGAGTTCTCCACCACTTGTTCCTAATCATAAAGTATTTCTTTCTAAGCAACACTCAGAACTTCATAGTAAGTGAATATCTTCCTGTAAATTAATCCAAGGAGTATCTGGAATTTTTTCTTACTGAATTATTTTTGAGCTCAAGTCAAGGCAATTTTATGCTTTCAATGTAGGACCCTTCTTTGTCTGCCTGCCATATTAAATAGTTTGGGGCTTCAATGAATTTTTTTTGGAACAGTTTAAATATTACTTAACAAAAGAAATACTTCTAAAGTCCAAAGAGTATGTTACCTAATACTTGGCACTTTGCAGTTAATATGCATATGTGTGGTTTTGGAACAATAATTGTTTCCAAAGACAGTTCTTCTATGTCCTTCTTCCCAGTCAAATTAAAAATCTCCTTTCTCCTCTTGTTCTGAGGATAAAACAGTAGAACATATTTTGCATTACATCTTTTCCTGGTTTTAAATTGTCTCAGAAGAATAGGTGAAAAAAAGAAAAAAACCAACTGGGATAGCTGGTGTGGTTATTATATAATAGTGATGATAATAATGACAACAACAATAATGTAGCCCACACTAAATCTTTAAGATTCTAGGGAAATAAATGTACTTTCTCCTTTAGATTTCATAATCAATGCTGGCTATGGGAAAGGAAGGTGAAAAGATGTAGGGATTTTTCTGCATAAAACTGTCATTGCATAGAGTAAGGTACATACAGGACATTTCAGGCAGAAAGAGCTTCTTCTAAATTATATGGTACCAGATATGTATTTGTAAGTTGTATGGGGAGCAGCTGAGGGAGCCAGGGTTGTTTAGCCTGGAGGAAAGGAGGCCCAGGGGTGACCTTATCACTCTCTTCAGCTTCTTGAAAGGAGATTGTAGGTAGTCAGGCGGGGGTTGTCCTTTTCTCCCAGGCAACCAGCAATAGGACAAAAGCTGTCAGTCAATAGGACAAAAACTTAAAAGTCTCAAGCTGCACCAGGGGAGGTTCAGGTTTTCCTCCTGGGAAAGGTTGTTAAACAACAGAACAGACTGCCCAGGGCAGTAGTGAAAGTGACTGGAAACCTGAAAGTGAATGGATGTGGCATTTAGTGCTAAGGTGATGGTGAGTCAAAGGTGGGACTTGATGATCTTGATGTCTTTTTCAACCTAAATGATTGTGTGATTCACCAATACGTGCCATTCTGTACCACTCCAAACAGGAGCCTGAATCGTAAGGGTATTAGAGAGAAGCAATATAAATAGCTTCATTGTGATTATTATCTGTCTGGTAAATTGGATTAGTTTGGACAGGGTTTTTTTTTTAAATCCTTTTTATTAAATGTATTTTGTATCTCCTTTTTATTAAACAAAGTTTTATGGCTGCTGTAGTCCAAATTATATGTTAGAAGGGGCTTAGAGGTAAAAAGCAAGTGGGAAAGTATTGAAGGGATTTGAAACAGTTAAAACAAGACTATTTCATGAATCAGCTAAGCATTTAAAAAGGAAAAAAAAAAAAAAAAAGGAAGCTCTTTCCTCAGTAGGCGGGGAAAAAGACCTCTGAGCTCTGGCAGCATGTGCACTCTGGGGAAATAGCTTGGTTTTGTGTTGTCCTTTAGAGTTTGTCAACAAAACGTGCCCTGAGGAAAGAGCCCGAAAAAAAACTTTTTTGCAAAACTTTTGGCAGTGATTTTTTCCCAGGCTGGTGGAGGAACACTTGGGCAGACTGTCGCAGACTGAAGATAGAAATAGATGTTGGAGTGCTACTGAAATGACTATGAGAGCAGAAACAGCATCAGCAGCTGCAGCATCTTTTGATGCAGCATCAATAGCTACTGCAAGAACTAGACAGTGAAACAATTTTATAGGGGAACAGGAAGGAGGAATTTGTGAAAAGGATCACTGAAGAAAAACAAGAAGGTCAGCAAAAGTTTTGGTTCAAAATTAAGTTGTCAGAGACTCTTGAGTAGGTTTGGCCCTCAGAGAGGGAAATACTCTTTTACAATGGGTATAAATGATAACCTGCAAGGAACTTCATATATGTGGCAGCTGGTCACCAGCAGCTATGGGACATTACACAATCCCTCAGAGGTCCCAGGCTTCTAGTGCTACATGGATTTGTGCTAATTCTAATGAAGGACTGAACCTCATCAAACACAGTTTGACAAAACCAGCTCTTTTTGACTGTGTGGAACGTGGAGAGAGAATATCACTGGTGATTACTGAAAATAGTTTTACCCCAAGTATTGGATTTTAGGATTATAGTGTTTCTGCTGCTGTTAGTAAAGATGGAGGTGACTAGATTCTCAAAAAGTTTTGGCAAAATCTGTTAGCCTGGCTAAAACGTGGAGTCTGCCAGCTCTGCCTGTACGATATGCCATGCACTTGGGAGAACTTCATGGAGGATAATGGGTCTAGTGAGAGATCCAGTCTTTGCATGCAAGGCCTGTTGGGGGTAGAGTGGCCAGAAAAAGGGACCAGTTGATAATTTGTAGAGTCTGAATCTTTGTCCTAAATCTATGATTGGGAACTAAAAATCTAAGTAGGAGAAAATTGAGTGGAGAAAACTGCTCAGAGGTTTGGTGGGGCACTTAGTTTAGTTCTCCTGAGAGGTGAACTATGAACTATGCATATTGATATAACACTGTAATTTTTTTCTTCAGATCTGTGAATTTAAATCCTTCTGCGCATTCCTGTGTTGCACCAATTTAGAGAAAACGGGTTAGGAATGTTACATCTTATTTATTTAGGCTCTCGTCAGATTTACTCTTAAAAAGGCCTGGACTCTGTCCAAAGGAAGGCTGTTACATACAGTCTTCACTAATGAGAATATTAGATCCAATTTTGACTTGAGTTAGACTGAAATCCGGAATAGATGCGATACAAAGTTGTGAATTTATTTTTCATTTTACCAGTCATAGTTGAGACTTGACCTCTGAAGATCATAACATAGATAAAGTTGTTGTGGGAGATTGAAAGCTGGGTACCAATATCATCTGCAGAAATATTAGTGGATTTCTTTCCTTTTTCTAATGAAGATTTCTGTGTTAGGTCTTAAAGAAAATGTAAGATAGGAATGATGAGTTGAGCATTTCTGAAGAAAAAAACCTGATAAGCATGCAATAATACAATATGCTCTGGATCTTTGAGGTGGGCGTTCTAATGAGATAAAATGCTTAGTGTTTCTGCCATGATAAATGCCTGGTGGTGACTGGCAGTTGTGTTTTTAACCAAACCAGAAGCTGATCACTTCTCCAGTTAGCTTGCCAGTGGTAAACAGTATCATATTGACTCTGTCCACAATTGTGAGTAAGGAGGAACCTTTCTTACGTCTGTCAGGTGGGAGACTCGTGTATACAGAGCTTGTTTCCTGCTTCCACGCCCATACTGAAGAAGGGCATCCAACTTTTCTCAGGTATAAACTGTTTAGGGAAAGGAACAATGTAGAGGAGTTCTGAACTCTGCTTTGGGTAAAGGGACTATGAAATTACTCAGGAGTTTCTTTATTTTGTGACAAAAGCAGATGCACTTAAGTACATTTTTGTCCCTCTCAGGCTGCTACATGTCATAATTTGAAGCATTCCTTTAGGAATATACTGGCTTTTGTAGAACTTTGAGTTCTACAAAACTATAGTAGCAGCACAAAGTAGTCACATTGAGTGACTTGGAGTATCTTATTACAGTATTATGTTCATGTCTTAGCTAATTACAGGGATCCTCTCCTGTCTTTTAACTGAAAGAAATTTCATATGTCAGCAGCAGGGAGACATGTTTTAAGAGCAGAAAATAGTGAATTTATAATTGTTACTATCAGCTGGCAAAATTGGGACAAATCTCCTGTTTATAAATCCCCCAGAATCATAGAATTGTAAAGGCTGGAAAAGACTCTCTTCCTCTGCAGAACAGAATATGCTCTTGCAGTATATGATTTGTTCAAGAGTTCAATTAAAGGGATTATAGTCAGCAAAATTCAAAATAACTGTCACTTCTGTGTGCTGTTGACTGGAGACTGCTAACAAGAGGTCATATATCATAATATCATGAAGAGACTTGGATCAAAATCTAAAATCTACAATTCAAAGATTTTGAAAATGATGACAAGTTGGTCCAGAGTTGGATCAGTTCGATGAAGCACCACCTATTTTTAGCATCAATTTCCTTTCTAAAGAGCTGCCTCTGGTTCCTGAATAATTGATTGGTAGGGTCAAAATTTTGATGGCTCCAAAAATTGTAACTTTCATTTAGGGGTAACTAAAGTATTGGGAAGCAAATGGTCTCAGTTGTGCTGGTGCTAACACACTTGATTTGTCTATTTTAGGAGAGCTAGTGGAAGTGTCAAATCTATGTACCTGTTTAGGTCTCATATGGAAGAAATGTTAAAGGAATTGAAGAAGGAAAAAAATTGATTCAGGCTGTTTGATAGTATCAGGTTGCATTGATCCCAGAATCCAGAGAGAAAATACTGTTAGAAAGGGCTGTCATTATTACAATTGGGTATGGAGAGGCACTGGCAATGCTTTCTGTGTGATGAGTCCCATCACACAGAAAACACTGTCCCATGATCAAAAACATTTGGTGGTCTCACTACAAGATGATAATTTACCTGCAACCTTCTTCCACATTGGCTTCATCTGGGAGAGTGAGGAAGAGACAGCAATCACAACACCTGGAGGAGACTGTAAGGTTTGCTTAGTCTTGCTGAGCAGTGAAACACAGGAGTTCAGTGCATACCTAGTTCAGTACAGATGTTGAATTTGTTGTGCTGTGACTGGACACTGTTAGGCCTTATTTTCAGGAAAATCATATTATATTCTAGATTATGCCACTATGTTTCCAGTGTTTCTGCTGAGGGCGCAGTGGCTGTTTCAGTACCTGGGGAAGATTAAGTTATCAGAATTCTAGCACTGCCAGTAGGATCAGGGCCTGTGTTAACTCTTAGACATACAGATTATTATTTAATGGTTCTTAAATAATATAGTTGTAATAGAAGGGAATTATGAGGAAGTCTTTAGCATAAAAGTTAATGACTTTGCATTTCCTTTTTCAAGGATATTGTTGCAAGAAGCAAGTGTAAAGAGTTCTTACGAAGTCCAAAACAGAAACACTTGTTAACAGAATCAGAATGGGTGAATGAGGCTGAGCAGGACCAGCTCCCTTGGTCTTTTCTTGTAAGAGGTGTTTTCAGATTTCTGTGGTTGAGGGTTTCATGAAATGTGGTAGCTAGTAACTGGTCTTTGAGTTCTGGAAGGCAAATGGTGTCATCTTATCTTGCTCTTTATTTCCTTGGTCAAAAACAATGACATTTTCTAGAGTTGAAGCTGCATAGGTACGTGGTGTCGGTCAGTAACACCTGGTGTTGCAGCATCAGCTGTTACTGGCGTTGAACATATATTGTGTCTATTACAGATCTGACATATGGTCATCAAATTACTGAATGTCTATTTATACACTGTAAAATATGTAAACATTAATCATGCCTTTGTTATATTTCCTGTGTTTCTATGTATCTTCCATATTTCTTTTCCTTTATTGTTTGGTTGTTTCTATGGACATTTGCATGTAAACAGTAAGAAGCTTTTGTTTCTTACGAGTTCATCTGTTCCTGTTGCTTATTCTTATTATAAAGATTTGGGGGATAATTCAATTGGTTGCTGTGGAAATGAGCCTGATGTCACAAACAGAGAGTTACAGTTCACCAAGCCTTTAAGAAACAAAATGAAGGGAGAATGGGCTAATTGGAGAGCCATGTGACTGTAGCAGAATCTCAGCTCTTATTAAAAGCATGTATTTTTAGTCACAGTGTTTCTATAGAAGAGCTGGAAAGTGTAATTCAAATGGTGACAATCCATGACTCATCAGACAAACTGAGAAAAACAGCTCTGAGAGAAAGGACGATCCTGCTTCGCCTTCATCAGATTCACACTCAATAAACCAGTAGCCCATGGTAGGTCCCTTAAGTCCAGCAAAGCTTCATATGCTTGAAGAGAGAAGGGGAAAGCTGCTTGTCCCAAGTTAGCCACTGAAAAAATATGCTTTGCTATTAGCTTTACCACTTACACTGTTCCTCTTCTCCTGGGTTTCTGAAGAAAGGAGAGCCAAAGCTGCCTTCCTTGTTCTCTTGAGAACAGAAAATGTGTTGGTCTTGATGGCTCAAATGGAGAGTCGGAGATGTCTGTTTGAAAAAGAGGGGAATTAGGGCTGTCTGATAGTGTTGGGTGACTTTCCTCCATCTGCCATTAACTGGGATGAAGGGCCCTGGATTGCCTTCCTCTCTTGTTTTCTACCAGTTAAAGGAAGCAAAAATTTAAAATGTGCTCATAATCACATATGTTTTCATTGTGTTTTTAGGCACTAAAAATATATTGGTTTTTGTGTGGCTCTGGAAGATTTTTAGTGGATGCTATGCAGTGTCACTGCATGGTTTTGTTGGCTGCACTGCAAAATTGAATGGCTTTTTGAGGACATTACAGATTGCTAAATTTGTTTTTAGAACTGTCCAGATTTTGTGTGGGTCATAATTTTATTAGAACCAGTACAGAATACAGACAAAAGAGTTAAATTCCAATATAATATGCTTTTGTAATAATTCTGAAAATAGAAATGCTTGATTTTATTTTAGAAATAAAAGTTACAAATAGTTTTTGTTATTGCAGATGACCCTACCTTGGAACAGGGGTTATACTAGGTAGTCTAGAGAGATCCCTTCCAATCCTAACAACTCTGTGATTCTGGTATTGAGACACTTGAATAATTGTAGCAGGAATAATAGAGATACGGAGTTTGTTTTGAAGAATGTATTTCCTAGAATTAAGTGGCCTAGTAATAAATGTTTTCATTCATGAAGGCATACTGAAGAGCTTTAAAATGCTTAGTTAACTGTTGTTTCTTTGTTGTTGGTTCTGGTTTTGTTTGTTGTTTGTGGTTTGCTTCTTTTTTTTTTTTTTTTTTTTAAGTAGAGTGTGATTTCTACTTTTGATATGTTCTTTATGTTTGAAATTCACTACAGAGATGAGATAGAGTCCAGTATCCTTACCTGTATCAACATAAACACTTCGCCAATCCTTGTAATTACTTTGAAAGAAAGCATAGGCTGCATATTGTTTAAGAGCCTACAGATAGTAGCATTTGAAATGAATGGAAGGAAACAGTGAAAATTTTATAGATGTTTCTGAGAGGAGGATGGGAGGATGGTATATGTACTAAGTATGTGTCTGAATTCTTTGTTGAATAGAGGCACTTCAGTACTGGATAGACTTTAAGAGTTCAATAAATTGCTGAAATTATGCTAGAGATGGTGAAGAGGCATTGAAGAGATGTAAAGAAAATGCGTGAGAGACAAAGAGTTCCTGGGACAAAAATATAAAATCCTGAAAGGGAAAAATTATTTAAAAACGTAAAAAAAGAAGACATGAAAGAACAAAGCAAAAACAAATGGCTTCAAATAAAGTTGGAGTCCGCCAAGTTTTGGTAGACCAAAATTCATGTATCTATGCCAGTTTTACAACCCATAGATAGTGCCAAGAAAACAGAGAAGAACCTATGTTAGAAATAGCTTATTAGGACAAAATCAAAGTTGGCTTCTAGAGAAACACAACAGCAGACAGGAGCCAAAGTAGAACTCATTACCTAAAACTTTATGGTTGGAAATTTTGATTTACATTTGCTGTTTGATTATGAAAAATAATACTGAAATACTACTGAAAAAACATAATCGTGAAATTGAGAGAAATTAGCTGCAGAAGAAGGAAATGAATTCACATTGAACCTTGTTGGCTAGCCAAAGCTTATCTTGTAAAAATGATTTAAATTACTTTATGTTAACTATTTTGTCTCCTGTAGAGGGCCCTCTAGAAGTTTTTTAATATAAATTCTTTTTTATTACATCTGTGAAGATGTATACAATTACTATTATTTTTTGATTGGAAAGCTTGAGTACTTATTTAGCTAATTTTGGATGAGGGTGAATCCAAGCAAGTACTCAAACTGGAATTTGAAAAAAGGCACTTATAATTCCTTTGGAGGTATTCTTATTCTGGAATAAATCAGAAAGGGCTGTTCATTCAGATTTGTTTTAGTAGATAAGAAGTTAGTTAATTAGGAATTATCTAAGACTTAAAGGAGTAATGACCCATTTCATATGCCTTTAAGTATAGAACCATATTTTTGTATTTTGTTTTAGACACAATGAACATTGTCACATTGCTTGTCAAGTCCAGGCTTGCTGTTTTATCTATGGTCTATCAAGTGATACCTTCAAAGAAGACCACACTGTTAAACATATATGACATTATGATATAAATTTAAATGATCTGTCCTTTGAGCTCTGGGAGTTGAAGGGATAAAGGATTCACAGAAAGAATGTCAAATAAGTTATCTCAAATGGTACAAAAGCACATTCTGAAGTGTTTCCCAGTGTATGTGTTTAAATCACAGCATGTACTGCAGTTTTTCTGGATTAATTTGAAGAAGCAAGTGTCAGAGTAGCTGTTCCTTCTAATAGCAATCTTGAGATGCAATGATTGACTGTGTACGAGGACTACTAAACTGCTCTTCGAACTACAAACTCGTCAAGGCAGACTCTAAGATAAATACTTTGCAGCTCTGTGTAGATGTTGCAGCTTAAAGTTGTCCAGTCCTATATTTTTAAAAATAAACTGAGTAAGTTTTATTGAATCTCAGGGTTTTTCTACCAGTAACACATTTCAGAAGAACTTGGGTGTTTGTTTTTTTTTGGTTTGGTTTGGTTGTTTGTTTGTTTTGTTCTCCCTTTTATTTTTTTTTTTTTTCATCTCTACTTTGTTATCTATCCACACAGGTCATGTAGCATGTTTGGCTAGCAACACCTTCTCAACTCCCTAAACAAAAATAAGGAAAAATACCCAAACAAATCTAGTCATCTCTACAGCTTAGCATCCTGTCCCTTGGAGACATGCATCTCTAAAGTTTTGTGTTTCAGGCACAAATATGTCAATCTTTATTCAGGGTCTATCTGAACATAAAATGCAAATCTAAATCTTATATAATTAGACAGAGTGGGTTATAATAAAATATCCATTTAGTTATTAGTGGAAAATAGCAATAAATATGGTCTCTGCACTACAGAAAGTCTTTGATTTGAAACTGAGTCAGACCTCATTAAGTGTTGTGCTGTATCTAGTGAATAAAAAAGCCGTGTAAAATGCTCTGAATAACTCGAGTTAATGCATAAGGAGTATATCATGTCACTGCTTTTTTGTTTTGTTATATTTGCCTATTTTACTTCTGGCTTTATCCTGGAAGTTGTTATTTAAGGTAAGAAATGACATAATTTTCTTAGATAGGCATGTCCACCTGTATGTTCAGCAAGTTGTTCTGTCCCATGCAGTAAGGGTTTGTCATGTCCTATTTTTCCCCTCGGAAGTTACGATACCCAAGCATATGCAAGAGCTCTTTTCATAGGGGTTTGCTCTTCATGTTGCCAGTGATAGAAAAGTTGTGTTCTCTTGCTGCTGTCTGCTACACATATAGTGCCAGAGAGTAGTATGTTTAGTGTTCAGAGGCGGTGGTTGAGACAGACTGTTAGGGTTTTTTATTGTGATTAATCCTGTATATAGCAGCAGGTGAGGTTTTGTAAGTTCTTCTCTTATTCAAACCACCATTACATACCTATGAAGTTGTCTCCGATAGTGTTCCAGTATTTTTATACCAAACCTCTTAAAGATCTCATACAATTATCTTTCAAAAATAAAGAATGATAATAAAAAAAAAACTCTATGTACCACAATTGTTAAATAGGTTTAGTTTGAAAGAATTGATCATCTGCTTTGTTTTAAAGATCGTGAAACATCTCTGGGCGTTTGATTTCTGCATGGTTTTACTACGTGTCTATGTTCAACTGTGCAGTCTTTCTAGAAGCACTCTCTCAATGCCCTTTTCTCTTTTATGAAGTGGATTCTACCTCATTTTCTTTCTCCTTTTGTGAAAGGGATGAAACTGTTTTCTATTCCTTCCACCTGTTTAGTCAATATAAACCAATAATTATTGTGAAAAAATGAAACGGAAGAAATGGGATGAAACTGTTCCCTCCCTTCCACAAAAGGAGAATAAAGTCCATTATCATAGCAGATGTTTATTTCCACTATGGGTTTATTATTTTAATAATTTCTTAGTGTTAATAATTACACAGGATATCAATCTTGTCCTAATCTTTCGTGAACACTTGAACAGGAGAGATTCGCACTTTTATTGATAGACTTTTAGTCTAATGTAAATAGTAGTCTTCAATATAATTCAGAAAAAAAAATTCTTTATATACACATTGTAGCTTTGTAAAAGTTACCAGAATTTGGCCAGCCCTTGCCAAATGACCATGAGTCATTAGGATAGCTTTGGAGCTTGCTATCAGAACTGAGATTTTACAAACTGCTTTTTTGGTTGGTATTCAGTTGCATTTTGAAATTTTATGCATTAAATGCTGTTGCACTAGTAACTCTAATAGTCATTTGAGGGGAATATAGAATGTTCTGCTGTGTTTTCCTCTTGCAGGTCTGGAAATTCAAATGGTGTCTTAAATCTTGTAAGCAATTTTTAGGAGCCTGCTTTTTGAGTTTTGAAAAAACTGAGAAAAACAATTTTAAGTCTTCCTGACCACAAAAATTACATTTTGCCATTTATGCATCACTGTTTTCTATGAAATTAATCTGTTAACAGCATTTCTTATGAAAAGAATTTTTCATTTCATTAGGCTTTGTCTACTTTTAACCATAGTGAGAACATAGTAGATTTTTAAAATTACATTAAACCTTTGCTGTAAAGGATGATGCAGATCAATTAAAAACATGGAGAGAACGAACAAGGAGGCAGATAAGATCTTCTTTTTAAGTTTGTTTAAAAAAATAATAAATATTATACATTATTTTTATTGCGAGTACATAGCCATCAAAAATAAAGGATAAGTAGTTAGGAGACACTAATGAAAAATGTGGCAATTAACATCAGAGAAATTCTGGATAAAATCAAATAAAGAGGAAGTAAATCTTAATGGCAAGCAAGGTAGTATACATGAAATAATCAAGGGTTTATATGAAGGCTGAGATAAAGACAGAAGCTACAGAAAGAACTAGGAAGAAAGCAAGGTGAGAATAAAGAAGTATACAGTATTTTTCCAGTGGAAGAATTCCATTCGTTTTTTGGAAAGATTGGGATGTTAAAATTAAATGTTTTTGTTGTTGTTGTTTTTCTGTATTCAGTTTATCTACTGAATTGTACGCATGCTTTTAAAAAACTTGAATTCTAGCTGTTCCTTTTAAAATTGGACAGAAGTCAGTTCCTGATCTTTGTAAAGTGCTCAATGCCTTCACAGGACACACAGCAGGCTGAATGAGAAACCTGCATTCTAATTTTCCAGCTTTTATATGGCTACAATTAACTCCATATGAAACACATTGTTGTCTCAGTGACTGAGTTTTCCAAGGAATGACTTTAATTCTGATAGCAGGAACATGGTGTATTTTCTGTGTGCAGCGTGAGTGCAGCACAGGCAGCCACATAGCTTTGCTAAGCTTTTGGGAAGCTCTGGTGGCCTGCAGGCTGTCTTCCTCCTTCCACACCCTCTCAGAAGCAGTCAGCAGCTTGCCTCCTGCCCTTTTTTGGATGGGTGTCCTCATTCCCACCCCCATCCCTCATAGGGTTCACGTCCTTCCTTCTTCATCCTCTTGAAGCAGTGCCACGTCCAGTGCCACACAAGCAGCTCTCAGCTTCTGCTCAGGGCCATCCATATAATGCTGTTTGGCAAGGGAATGAATGCTCATGGGTGGAACTGAGAAGCTGTGTAGAACTGGAAGGGGTTCTGTGTGTGTACCTGTGTTGGGGACACTGACCTGGACTGTCTGACAAGAATAAAAGCCTGTTATGTTTGGGAGTTTCCCAGAGAAGCAATGTGCTTTGTGCTGTGCTTTGCAGTGTAGTGTAAAGATTCCTAAGCTAGAAATGAGCAGTAAAGTGGTGCAGCAGCACAGCTGGAGTCTATTTTCAGTTTATTTCAGGAGCTCTAGAATTCCTCCACTGCCTGATTCAAGCTAATCAGAGTCTCTTTACATAATAGTGCCATTTGTGCCACACAGAACAACACATTTTTTTTGAAACAAAACACTGCGGTGTTCCTTTTGAAACATTTGGATGCTTACGAAATTTAATATTTCAATATTTTATTTGGAGGAACAAAAAGGAAAGTTAAATGTAGTTATTGAAGAACATGTCCTGGGCTGCATCATAAGTGTGGCCAGCAGGTCAAGGGAGGTGATTTTGCTCTTCTGCTTTGTTGTCACAGGACCCCATCTGCAGTAGTGCATCCAGCTCTGGGGTCCCCAGCACAGGAGGGACAGTGACCGGCTGGAAAGAGTCTAAAGGAGGGCAACCTAGTTCTTTAGAGGGATGGGGCACCTCTCCTCTGAGGAAAGGCTGAGGGAATTTGGTTTGTTCCTGGAAAAGGAACTGGAAAAGATTTTGGAGTGACCTAATCACAGTGTTCCAGTACCTGAAGGGAGCCTACAGGAAAGATGAAGAGAGACTTTTTGCAGGTGTGTGTAATGACAGGACAAGGGGGAGTGGCATCAAACTTAGAGAGAGTAAGTAGGTTTAGATGAGATATTAGAATGAAATTCTTTACTGTGGGGGTGATGAGGCGCTGGAACAAGTTGCCCAGAGAAGCTGTAGAGGCCCCACCCAGAATGTGTTCAAGACCAGGTTGAATGGAGCTCTGAGCAACCTGATCTAGTTAAAGGTGTCCCTTACCCACAGCATGGTGGGTAGAGGATCTTTAACAGGCCATTCTCAGATTCTATGACTATTAATATCAGGTTTATTGGAATATGTTATCTACTGAAGCATTCGTTCTTCTTTTCAACAAAGGAAATTTCAACTCAAAATTTATCATATTGATGGGAAAAAAGCAAATAGTTTGCGCAGCTTTATATTAAATGTAACATTTACTGAAAGTAAAATATGAAGAGATTTCTGTATTGTCTTGGAGTTTTGGTTTGGGCAATCCGGTTTCTGAAGGCAACCTCAACAATATTTACTCTGTTATCTAAAAAAGTTATTCTTATGATAGCATTTTATTTCTATTCATATCTCTGTCTTGAGTGTTGGGTTTTTTTTTCAGATTTAGAATTTATTAAGAGACACAGAAAGGGGGGATGAATCGTAGATTATTTTAGATGACTTCTCATAGTATAACCTCTTCTTTGCTATTTGTGAGCGAGACTCAGATTGAGATATTCTGACAAGGGTCTGGTTTATTTCTTAAAGGTGCAGAGGATTTTGCGTCACTACTTTCAGGAGACTGGGTCTTTATTTCATAACTTATCTTGAAGCCATGATCTCATACATATTGAAACTTAGTAAGCCATTTATTTTCTGAAGTTTTTTTTAATGCACAGTCTGAGATGAGCTTTATTTCAGTGATGGTACACACTGTTTGGAAAGCATTAGAACAAAACCAGGTCTTTTCTCTGTGAGAAACTTGAGCATAAATATAGTGACAGTTTTCTTATATATCAAATTACATTACATATCCAAGATTAAAAAATTACCTTGTAAGAAAATTTACTTTGTAACAGAATAAAGAATATATGGGGCTGCAGAAGGAGGGAAGAGGCCAGCTTGGATCATCACTAGACACCAGGGAAAAATTACATCTCCTATATTCGTTGTTAATTGTGTTTGTTAGGGAAGCCTGTTACCTGCTAAAGAGCATTCAGTGAATTCTGGTTTTACAGTTGTTTGATGTTTGCCTATACATGGTATTTAAAACATATAATAGGCTCCAATAAAGCGTGGTACCATTGATTAAGAAAAACCATACTCCCTATGGACATTAGAGTTTATCTTTACTTGAGCTGAAATGCCTTAAAACTTATCATAAGTTCTTGTCTACTGTGTATTGCACTTGCTGCATGCCTGGCAAGCTCCAGGACTTCCAATGTCTTTTTAACAAGAACAGATTCCTTGGGTTAAACTGTTCTAGAACAATGTTTTTACAACATAGTTATTCAAATGCTTTTCTTTGTCTAATTCTGGAACAGGATATAAAAGAGGAAAGGGAAAGCCCATCTTCAAAAGCAAAGGAAAATTGTTTCCTGTACCATCCTTTGACAAAGCTCTGAAGTCAAATTTTGTTTTCCTTTGCACTCACAGAGGTCTTTCACTGTATCAGCCAATTTTCCTTTCTCTCATTTATTCCTCAACCAAAACAAACTATGTCTATTAAGACTGATCTCCACAAGCAGGCGAGTCAAAAAGTCCACAGATGGTTTACTCTTCCATTTGCTTGAAGTGTAACTCCAATGGAATTAGAATGTTGATCCCTCACAGCTAGTCTGTTCCCCAGTTTTTAGGTGAATTTATTTCCCATCATACTCTTGCCTCTTTTTTTTTTCCTCAAAACAAACTATTTTATTAATGTATAACTGCTTTTAAATACTTTTAATTATCAAGCATATGGAACATTCAGAACGTTCAGCTGCGAGTTAATGATAAATACAGAAGTTTGGGAAAAGTTAAGGTCAGTTTGTGGCTGTAGTTCCCTGTTTCTAGATGTACTAATATTAACTTCTGGTGTTTTAGGGTTTTTCTCCTCATGTAATGAGCATTAGATGGAGTATATTTATTCTGAAATAGCAGTTAATCCTTTTAGATCATGGAAAATTTAAGGTCTCTGGAAACTCAGAATATTATGAGATCATACTTTTAGATTTTTTCTGTTTAAGATACATTAGTTACAACTATTTTTATAAAAAGTTGTGAAGGAGCAGAGGGAGAGAGATGTAAAAAATGGGAAGAAGATTGAACTTTCTTCTCTTATGTCTTGCTATTTTTGAAGGTTCATCTGCCTCTCTCTTCCTGTCGTTTCTTCTCCCTGTTTTTTATTGTTTTCTCTTGTTCCTTTTATCCTTTTTCATTATTAACTCCTCATCCTTCTTTATTTCTTATATCTTTTCTGCCTAGTTTTACTCTTAATTATCTGTATCTTACATGCTCTGGAGAGTATCATTGTTAATCTGCCTAACTGAACAATATAAAATAAAGTAAAAAATACGTCCAGTGTGATGCTACTGAGGTAGAAGTGGATGGATTAGGAAATAAATTTGAATTCTGGAATCTGGGAATTACTATTGTGTTGTCTTTTGTCTGTGGCAACATTAAGTTGATGAATACCAGTGTCATGTTACTGGTGTTTTGCTACTAGGTTAGACAATTTTATGTTGTTATAATACCTGTACTTTAGGGCTACACATTCATAGAACATTTGAATACGTAATGTTAAGTTTATGTTAAGCTTACAATAAAGAGACATTTATCTTTTTCTTTTAAATATACATTGAGCTTACTTTAGGGACATATCTTTGTGGTTTGAAGCATAGGTGACAAAAGAGATACTTTACTAAATTGATTTCTTTATCTTATTTTTATTTTTTTCACCTAAAATGTGGGATAAAATTATAGATTGATAAGGTAGGTGTTGTTTGCTGCAAAAGTTATTGATTGTTGTCAGGATTTGTGGCAGGAGTGATGTAAGGAAGGACCCGCTCAAGATGGGGAACACATTTGTTATTTGGAAACAGAGTTTGTTGAGGAAATTTGTTGTAAACTTGCCAGAAATTGCTAAAAGATGTTGTGACTATAATGACAGATAAATGGCAAAATTACTTTATAAAATTTAGTGATACGATCAGTATGGTACTTACGGCAACTGTCCGTAGGGGGTGCTGGCCTCTAAGGAGGCCATGGAATAAGTGGAATAAATTGGTGAAATCTATTTGCTCATATTTCTAGATGTAGAAATTTTATTTGTCATTTTATAATGTGTCATTTAAAACACATGTCATTTTATAAGTGATCTTTCATAGGGTTACAAGTTTCTTTAGAACAGGAAGATACTAAGTGGGGTGATAGTGGGGTGATGTAAAACTAACTCAGGGTATGCTGACATTGTAGTCAAATTGTAGGTGTGCCTTACACAACTTTAAAAGAACTGGCTTAGTTTAGCTACTTTTTATACCTCAGAAGTCAATTTTTGACACACGGACTGGTTCCTCTCCTGTTCCAAACTTAGTTAAATATCCAAATAAATCCATAGATCGCTATTTGATGGATTTAAAAAGTGCTTATGAATGTTAGAAATGCATTTAAGATGACATACTGTCTTGGAAATATTAGAAATGAACCCCAAGCTAATGCAACTTAATTCTGAAAGATTTGTTGTTCTTTAAGCTGTCCTTTATCTTATTTGTCATAGTTCTTGGCATTCTTGTGGGCAAGAAGCACTGTTACTGTGTATGGTTTCAGGTCTCATAGAACTCTGTTTTACCCATCTTTCTGTTAAATTATATGCATTTGTAGTATAAGCTGCATTTTTCAGTTTATTTGATGAGGTCTTTGGTTTGTTGGGTGATAGATTATTTCATAATGTCATCATGTATATCTGTCACGTACACTCAGTGACTAGACTTTTGTAGTAAGTAGGAGTCACTTGGCTTCCATTCTTTTCACACAATACCTTCATAATTATGTCTTAGCTCATTCAAACAATCGTGGAATAGTTAAGGTTGGAAGGAAACTCTGAAGATTATCTAGTCCAACCCCACCACCAAGGCTGAGTTAGTTACATTTTCACTCAAGGATATTTATCCAACAGTTCATCATTGTTGTTTGAAGGCAAAAATCAGTCTAGATGTATAGTACTTCTCATTTCTTTCCCTCTCCTTGTCTTCAGACTCCCTAGGACTCAAATTCGCTGAAAACAATCCATTTTGTATTTCCCTGAAGTCTAGAAAAGTGATTCTTTCAAAGGTCATGGGGTAAGCTATAGAATGGGGCAGATTAGTTTTAAAACATAGAAAGCTGAGTATTACTATATCTATGTCACACAAAACTGGTAATTGGTGGTAGCACACAAAAGAGCAACCATCTATCCTGGGGAATAAGTTCAGAGAAAAATGAAGTAAGTGCGAGAAAATATAAAGAAAGAACAGATTGATGGGATAAAACCATTGAAAACAGATTACAAGATAATTTTAGGATTGAAGCTATTTCTGAATACTTGAACAGAGATGGATGAGAATTTATGTGTTCTTGTTCACTTGTTTTATTAGGTGAATAGGGAATTGCAGGAAGTGATAAGAGAGTAAGAAATAAAGCTTAAGAGAGCAAATGGGCTTTGGCTTCTAAGCCTGTAGAGGACAAGTAACCCAAGTGTATTAAACTGCTTAAATTAAATAGTCAAGCAGATATTGTTTAGGATGATTAGAGATCTCTATAAGCTTGCTTATGGGAGCTATTTATCTGAATAATGTTATTACCTTGCCAAATAAGTTTCTGTGAAATTGCAGTCTTTCTTAGAGTGTCTCTCCCTGATACTCCGACACAAAATGTCATTTGATAAAGTCAGAGATAATCCTGGTAGTAGGGTTTAATGCTGCCTTTGTCAATGTACAATATTATAAAGTTTATTATTGCTTGCTGTCTCTTTAGAGTCCTGGAATGACAAAGAATGATCCAGTTCCAGCTTTGATATTAAATTGGAAAGTTGGAAGATGAAATCTCGTTGTACTAAAGCAGAAACAAAATTCAGGTCTGTTGTTTTTGCAGAGAAAGGGAAAAGATTTGAGCTGCATCGAGCAAGGATCAGTAGAAAACAGATCTCTAGGAGTGTGAACTGATCTTAAGGGCTTTCCTTTCCTTGATATTCTTGCATGATACCTCTCTTCTGTATGCTCCATGTCTGAAGTATGATAATACTTGTTATTGTTCCTTTTGTCCATAAGGGCACATAAGAAATTAGTGAGATAAAGCAGTTAATTATCTAAAGAATATATTTAATGATGAAAAAAAAACAAAACCCAAAAAACAACTTCATATAGCAATGTACTAAAAATGCTCTTTAACTATACTATAGCCAGTTGAAAACAGCTGGCTTAGATGGAAACAGAATTTTCTAAAATTTGAAAGTCTACTCCTAGAAGATTTATGGAATTAGTACTTAAAACATTTGTTTGTCAGAGCAATGAACATAAAGCAGATTTCCCAGGATAGATTTAAAATGACAATTGTTAAGATAAATGAGCATATATTAATATTTAATGTGTGAAAGTACAATATACATATTGAGTTGCTTTGCTGTAGTAATGAAAATAGGCAAACTCAAACTTCCAGCATACAGTTAAAGCACAATTTTAGTCTCTTACCAGTTGTTTATTTCATTAAATTTCAAGTTACAGCAATTAGGAGAACAGTATTATCCCAGAAAGCAAGTCTTAAACTGGAACTTTGACTTTCTTTTTTTTTTACTGATCAGTCTGTAGCAATTTTTCTTTGACTTTTATATTTTAATTCTATCTGTTTAGCAGTAAACTTTTTCAGTAGCCTTATAAGGTAGCTGAATGTTTAAATACCAGAGTGGAAACAATCTCTGCAATTGTAAATTAATCTTTGTAATTAAGCAATGGTTGAGAGGCTGTGACTCATAGGCAGATGTCTGGTACCAGCCCATTCCTATGGACAACTGAGCTGTTACTTTTTCAGTGACTAACTTTAAAATTTACATAATATTAATATTTCCACAGGCTCAACACATGTAATACTAGAAGTACTCAAAGATTGATTCCAAAATATATATGGCAAGGTTCTCAGCCAAAATGGTGATAAATGAGAACTGTTATTGCAGTGTCAACACTTTCAACACACACAAACTTAAAAATATTCTACAAAGGAAGTAGAAATTGGAAAAACTTTATATAAGCAATAATGATTTTTATAATTTTTTTTTGGTCAGGAGTATTGAGTCATGACCCTTCAGACGACTTCTTATTATGTAAACTGGAGCACAATTTTAAAAAATATGAAATACTTGCCCCAAGAGGTCAAATCTGCTTATGCTATCCAAAGATATGTAGAATGTAAAGGAGGCATGTTCTGTTTCCCTTCCTCAGATTGTATATGGACACCTTACACTAATGTTTTATAGAGATTTGATAGATTACATCAGGTAATATCTTGCTGATTGCAAAAACACGTCTGAATTCACCAAATCGCACATGTCTATGTGTTTATTTATACATAAAGAAAAATGCAGGGGCTTGGCAACATTGTGTGTGTGTACAGGGTCTATATATCTGCATCATGTGAAGTCTCCACATGCAAATGTAGTCAGGCAATAGAGAAATTTTTACATGCCAAAATACCAGTGGCAGTACTACTCTGCCTGATAGATTTTCTGATGGCTTTGATTTCCACTAAATATTGAAAAGCTTTTGGTAGCATTGTCAAGGGTTGTTTCTCTGAGTCCTGGGGAGAACAAGCTCTAGTGATCTCTTTTTTAGCTGCTCTTCCTCACTGCACCAAGCATGAGATCACTAAGAACAAAAGCTTAGGAATAGTATTTAGGACAGGAAAAGGGCAATCCAGTCTGTACTGGAATATGTATTCACAGCAAGTGCAGGAGGTGTCATCATTTGTAGTTCAAGATCCAGATTTATGTGTATTTGTGTTGCTAATTCCCTCAGTTTTATGGCATAGGTATGTATTTGACTTTAGAGACTTTGCTCCCAAGAGAAACTATAATAGAGAATCATGATTGCAAGAAACACAGATTTTGCAATGTCAAGAATTGTCACTGTATAAACATTTAAAACTTTGTAAGAGGAAGGGTAAAATGAACTTTGGAAGCAAGAAACATGATAAAGCAAAATGGGAAAAAAATTGCTCAAGAGGAGGAAAAAAATAATTTCAAGGTCTGTCTGTGCTGTAAGGAGGAGTGGAAGAACCAGATGTAGCTTTGAAATTTTGTCTTGCAATATATCCTATTTAATAATTTTTGAAGCCATAAGTGTAGTTTAGGTTAAATAGGTTATGAGTTCAAAGTATACAAATATAAAGATTCAGAGAATCCCAGAATCAATAAGGTTGGAAAAGACCTCCAAGATCACCAAATCCAACCTGTGACTGAATGCCACAATGCCCATTAAAACTGCCATGAGGTACCATGTCACTTTTTGGGACACTTGCAGGGATGGTCACTCCTCCACTTCCCTGAGGAGTCTGTTGCAATGCTTAACTGCAGTTTCAGTGAGGAAATTTTTCCTTTTAGACAACCTCAACTCCCCTGCAACTTTAGGCTGTTTCCCCTTCTTCTGTTGCTGGTTGCCTGGGAGAAGAGGCCAACCCTCACCTGTCTACAGCCTCCTGTCAGGGAGTTGTAAGGAGTGATTTGGTCTCCCCTGATCCTTCTTTCCTCCAGGCTGAACAACCCTAGTACTCTCAGGTGCTCCTGGAGGATTTGTGACAGACCCTTCCCCAGCTCCATTGCCCTTCTCTGGATGCACTCTAGTACCTCTATATCCTTCTTGTTGTGCACACAGGATTTGAGGTGCGGCATTTTGGGGAAAATAGAAACAAGTGAATTAGTGTGTTTTTTAAAATGTATATTTCAAAACCTGTAGAAATATTCTCAAACTTAAAATGCTATTTCCCTGTTTCCACTTAAAATCATAAATAATATCTGCTAAATTTCTACTAATTTTAAATTTGACTAATTTTAGTCAACTGGTTTGACTCTTCACTACTAGTTAGTGCTTAGATTTAGTGTTCAGAGTTCAGAAATATGTTGTCAGCAGCATTCCTTCCTTAATTTAACAGACATTTGTTTCATCATCATTCTAACTGAAAAACTTTTGAGCTGGGAGCCTCTATCAGGTGGTACGACCATCAAAAAAAAAGGAAATGAGAAAAGGGAAATGAGAAAAGGTTTGTATGAGTTTTCAAACTCAATTGTGATGATGAGATCTGAGGACTGGAGAAGCTCCCAAGGAATCTCCTCTTTCTTGGTCTCTGTGCGAGGTGTTTCTTATCAGACTGACAGCCTCTTATTTGCCTTGACCCCAGGAGGTGCCCAGTGCCTGTCTCTGGGGCTACCCAAAGTCAGCTGTGGTGATGGGACAGACCCTGGTGGTCAGGGTGACCCAGAGTATTTGTGGGGTCCTGGTCCTACAGACCCCAAATACTCACAGCAGCCTGACATCCTGAGTCTTCCTCTCAGAGATGCACTCTGAGGAGCTTTCAGACTGTTGAAGTCATAATTTTCAGAATGTTAGGAAATTAAGGAGTCCAAAAGACACTGAGAAAGTTAGCTGGAGTAATTTTAAAATGCAAAAAAACTGATGCATTCTTTTTCTTATTTAACAATTTTTAAGTACACTCAGGACTTAGGTGCAGTTCTGCTCAGGTTTTTTTAGTCTGTTTTTGTCTTTTACTTATTTCTTCCTTTGAAACCTCATCCCACTAGCAGACTAAAATTAAGCCTCCCTGACCCCCTGTTGTTTGCCATATACTTTTCACTTGAACATCTGCTTAGGGAAGAGGGATTTGGTGGACATTTTTTATTAATGTGGACTAAAGATGTACTGGCACATGCAGTCAATATTGCTTTTGTTCACAAAGAAGTCCTTGTCTAAGTATCATTTAGTTCATAGCAGTTGGTAAAATGAATCTGTCTTGCTCCTTGTGCTGCTGAGCCCCAGCAGGAAGGATGGGTGGAAGAGGCAGATCATGCTTTGGGTGTCAGGAGGAGGTTTTCCTCTGCAGCAGGAGCTGCTGCTCCTGCCTCTCTCTCATTCTACCTCCTCCATTCCTTGTTGCAGAAGTCACTTGCCACTGTATTTATTTAGACAGCGTCATCCAATTCTGACTGAATTTCTAAAAAGCATTTTTCTTTATTTTCATAAAATTGAATGAGAATGTAATTTGGAGAGTGGAGTTCAATTCTTCTGATTACAGAGTGTTACCCAAACCATTGGTAGCAGCAGGTTTGGACAGTTCTCCTTTAGACCAGTAGACAGTGGTTGCCTTCTCTTCTTGGCCACTCTGCAAGGCCACAATAGGTTTTAAATTCTCATTACAAGAAAGCCAAAATCAAGTGTTTATCCTATTACATGTTTTAAATGTTTGTTTCCTTTGTGAAATTTGCATCAAAAGACCACTTATAAGTTACGAACCAAAACTGAGTTGTGACCTCTATTGAAGGCTCTGGCAGTGAGCCTGCAGCCATACATATGGGCAGCAGAGGATGTGTAGGCCACTACCCTCTGCAAGTTCAGTAACAACCAGCGGGCATCTCTTACCAACACTGACATGCTGCAACCCTGAGTAAAGCTTGATGAGCCATGCCCTCACTGAAGCAACCTTTTTGTGGAAAGATGAACAGTTTTTACTCGATGGTGCTGCAACAGGCTTGTTGGCAGGCTTGGCCTTTTTAATATACTGGAATTTCTAGACCACTAAAGCTTTAGATTAAGCACAGCTATAGCTGGAGTAAAAGCATTGTCCAACTATCTGAATAGAATGAACTAGGAAAAACAAACAAACAAACAAACAAAAAAACAACAACAAAAAAAAGGTGTGTATATAAATTTAAGTACACACACATTACTGTATTGTTGCATCCACAAAAGAAAGTCCATAGAATAAGAACCTGTGTAAATATTGTAATACCAACTGATGGCTGGATCTCTCAGTGATTCTCTTTAGTTTATCTGTCAAAAGAGCTTTTGAGTTTGAGCTGGGCTTCGCTGGCATGCAGAAAATTGTATGTATATGGTTGGATCTTTTGCTTTTCTAACTCATAATAAGAGGTATAGAAAACTTCTGTGAAGCTTTCATATATTTTTTGTATGCCTGTGATCTGTTTCATATTGTATTAAGTTTACAAAAGGCATATGGAGGTAGAAAGTGGTTATTACTCTACACGTTATTGTAGATGTTAAAATTAGTTATGGCCCAATAAATATGCAGGTTGTTATGACTTTCTGTTGAGAATTATAACTCATAGTGGAATAATTTTTTCTAATGTTTATTTCCTTTAAAATTGGAAAACATTTCTGTGTACATAGCATGTAAGTTTTACATAAGTTGTCTTACGAGTCTCTTTTTCAAGGAAAAAATTCTTTTTTGTGTGAGAATGAGAGAATGTGAGAATTTTTCTGTGAGGATGAGGAGAAAATATAGGAAACGTGTGTGATCTCGGCAAGTTTTCCTTCTGCTTTGTGTTTTCTGATTATAGGAGAAACAGTACACAAAATTCCAGTCTCAACTGAGTGCTCAATTTTCTTCATCTGAAGTTGAGTCACTTTAAAAAATGAATAATAATTTTTAATGTGGGCTAAACCTCAAACGATTTTGAACTTAGTATGTAAATTTGTCTTCAGTTATAAAAAGTATATTTGTCAGGGCTGAAAGATAGTTAAGAGAAAATCAGACACTTTGATACTTTTGCTTTTTTATATGTGCAGGTTTCATATTTCTAGTGTCATTATTTTAATTGTTTTGCCTTTATTCTAAAACAATACAACATTATTCCAAGTCATATATTTATCATCTTGGAGCCTTAATTTAAAACAGAATTTCTACAGCATGGTGTAGAATCCAGCTACTTTTCTCCCATGTACTTGTAACAGCTTTTCAGTTAGCAGTCTTCCACACCATGCCTTGCCTATTTATTCTGCCCCAAATTCACTGGGGCGTGAGGAAATGACATCTCATCTCATCCAAGACAAGTTCTGAGTCCTGGGCCACCGTTTCCCTTTTTCTCCTTCCACCCTCTTGACTAAATGCAAACTGCAACAGAAGATGGGTTGAGCAGTAAGAGTTGAAATCAATTCAGGCAGGGGACAGAATTGAAGATCTTCTGTATTTTGACTGAATACCCAAAGCACTGCCCTAGCGGGTAATAAAAATAACAAAATTGTAAAAGCAAAGAAAAGAGAGATTTTTCATGGCACAAACATTGTATTTCAAGCTAGATTAAATTTGTACTGTGTCAGCTATAGCTTTGCAGATAACATGGGATTTAAGCACTGCCATGACAGGCTATATACTATATATACATGTATTTGGAAACCATCTCTCTAGAGGAGAGCTTGGAATGCAGAGACTTAGACAAAGAAGGAATTTGTCCTTGATTTTAAAAACAGCTAAGAGTGTTCCAACAGAGTTTAAAACCATATTTGTGTTTTAACATGAGTGGTACTTACAAATTTACTGAAATTGCTCTGAAGTGCTAAGATGCTAAGATATGCAGAACGTCTGTACTTTTAGGAAACAGAGAGAATACAGATTTTGTTCTGATGTTTGTGTTTACATCAGCGTTTTACAGTGATTATTTACGTGATTTGGATTAGACAAAACTGTTAAGAAATCCATACCATTATTTTTACTTCCTATTTATTTCCTATTTTTAGGAAAAACAATCTTTGGAAAAATTTCTAGTTACTTATGTGTATATTTTCTGGAATTTTTTTGGCTTATTTTTTGACAAAAAACATGTATGTGACTATTTTTTAAATCGGGTTGATAACATTTTATTGGAGTTTCTATTCCATCCAGCATTCTAGGACAGGTTTTTTGTTGGCTTTTTTTTTTTTTTTAATGTGATTCTTGAAAAAGAGTAGGAATTGATTCTATTCTTCTTATTCCTTTAGGACAACTTATTAAAGCTGGAACATTTTCCCAATATTAGTTTGCCTACTCGAGGGTGAGGAAGAAGAATTAATTTTTTCTGAGGGTTGTCAGTGCTGTTAAGGAGTATGCAGGCAGAAGATGGTGTGTTGGCATTCTTCTTAAAATATCGATATGTCATTTTGAACATCTTGAAAGATCTCTATTCTAGCTTGGATACTGTCACAGGAACTGAAAAAAATGATTGAATGACTGTGAACAAAAGATTGAAAAAATGATGCTGTCTTGGCTGTAGTACTCAATTACAGCTCCTGACCTGAATGTGGAAATCTTCTCAAAAGTTTTGCGGGACAACTAAAACAGAATATACATCTGCAGACCTTTATTTTCTTGACTGTAATTTCAAACATGAAGGCAATGCTTTTGGATGTGACTGTTTTAAACTCGTGCATGGAAAATGTGAACAATTACGTTGTTGTTTGTGCTGGTTTAGGGCAAATTTGGGAGGAAACCCTACGACCTTGTTGCAATAGAACATATTTTCTATCTTGATACTTGACTAAGAAAAGTGGGAAAAAAAATGGAAAGCAAGAATTTAATTTCAATAAGTAACATAACATAGGATTTGCTTTTAATTACAGTTGCATAGGTATAATACCAATTTAAATATGAATAGACTGTCTGGCAAAATGTGAGATGAAAGCACAGTCATTGCTGAAAGAAAACCTCCAGACATTGTTTTAAAACCTCTAGAAAGCCATCCATTTCTATTTTGTTTATGTGTTTTTTAATTCAGACAATAAAAGATGTGTGAGGAGACCTTGCTGTCTTTCTCTTTGATGTGTGTTTAAACTTTCCTCCAAAATTCAGAAGAATCCTTTTTTAGGATGAGGCTCAATAACTTCTGTCATACATCTCCTCATCTCACACTGCTGCTTTTGTAGTTACTGACATCATTATCATAAGATGCAATGATGTTTATATACAACTATGCATATGAGTACTGAAAAACATATTAAAATAATAGAAACCAAATAAAATGTTGTAAGTCATGAATTTGTGTGCTTGTCCTGGTCAGTAAGTGTCTAACCCACCAGCTTCTAATTAGAGCTGATAATAAAATCTGTTGCTTAACATGTTTATTTATTTATTCTTTTTATTGTTTTTTTTTCTAACATAAAATTGTGATTTTTTTGTTGTAATTCAAGTGATGCAGCAATAAGATTATAGATTATTTTATCAAGTAAATATTTGCATTGACTTCCCGAGAGACCTGCTAAACTCCATTGCTTATAATTGATAGTAACACTGAAATACATCCAATTAGTGAAAATAAACAATTTTATTGAGGCCACATAGTCTCAGGTGTTTTTATTTAAGAAAATTCAGTAAGCAAAAAACCTTGGGAAAAGCCATTCTTATTACTGTGTAAACTGTGTATGAGAGTGGGAGGGAAACACCTCCTCCAACGCCTCTTAAAACTGAATTTTAGTATTGCATCCTGTTTATAGCTGCTATGAACTGTTACAGAACTGTTACATAACTATTGTTCAAATCCTTGGCTGCTACATTTTCTCCTTTCAGGTCACATAATTTGTTAAATGTATGTTTTAGAGTCAGGTTTAAGATGCTGGTTTTCTTTCAAGACTAAGAACTATTAGAATGCTGTATTTTGTTGATTTAATTAATAAAAGCCATAATAGGTCCTAATGCTTGTAATATTTAGTGCCAAAATAATTGCTCTAGAGAGTCCTGTTCTTGGTTCACTCTTTGCTTCTCTATTTTCCTTCCGGGTTTTGTTGTAGAAATAAAATTGCAGATGCAAAGTTCACCTATTTTCTTATTCATTACATTGGTACTCATTACTAGTTCATGGTGTTGTGGCCATGATGCATGTTTGACCATTGTACACTCAACTACTGCATTTTAAAGAGTTAGAGTTATTTTTCTTGTATTGCTGAGATATTTAATGTGGAAAAGATGGTTATGTGCATGATGAGTTCTAAGTGAATCTGGATTCAAGGGTTTTATGTAATGGCAACTTACTGAAATAATTGCTTTGTTATTCTGCACATAGTTAAATTGGAAAAATTATACCTACCTGATTCCAAACTGCAGGGATTTGCACAATTCTGTTAGACAAAAGTTACTGAAGCTGATAGTTTTCAGAATATCTGAGCGATCTGCAAAAATTGAGGTTTTGAGAACAACATTTGTTTTCTGTGACAAGACCACTGTAAAGTTTTTTACTGGAAGGTTCCCATTTATCTTGATATTGTCCAGCTCCTCTACTCACTGGCATCTCTGCCAAAGGAGATTTTGTAGTGCTGGTGGAAATGACTGTGTTTTGTGGTTGACTCAAGGACAAGAAAAGTGAATTGAAATAGTCCTGAAAAAAACTTCTTCAGAAATATGGTATTTTATAGTTAAGGATTAGATCAAAGAGTTTTTGTTTCTGAGCATTGTGTGTTTACTTGCTGGTTTTTACAGAACTTGTTAAGAAGGTAAAGTATGTTCTCATTTTCTTTGTGCCCACAGCTCTCATACAGCTACAGAAAATTACTAATGTGTATTGCGAAAAGCTATTAGCAGTTTTGATTGTTGTTTTTTTAATTACAGTTTGTATTATGTAAATCAGTGTTCTGTATTTTGAATTTCTCTCTCTTTATTTTTTTTATCCAGATTCCACCAAGAAAATTAAGGATGTCTTAGAAGAATTCCATGGCAGTGGTGTGTTAGCAAAATATAATCCTGAAGGGGTAATTTTTCTTGTTTCTTAATGATCAGAAATGATGGAGACAATTTGCAAATTCTGCAGCCGTTCTAAGCATTTGAAATAGAAGTTTATTTATAAATCAGGTGTTTGGGATATTTGAAAGCATTTGAAAAGCAAAAAACTAGGATGCCATATGATCTGGAATATGTCTATAGTCAGTTGGGTCAGTTATCCCAACTGTGCCCCTCCCCAAATTCTTACGTACTTTCAGCTGCCTCGCAGGTGGGCTGGTGAGGAAAGGTCATGACTCTGTGTAAATAACTAAAATATCCCTCTGTTATGAACACTGTTTTCAGCACAAATCCAAAACATAGCTCCATGCAAGGTACTGTGCACGAAGTTAATTCTATCCCAGCCAAAATCAGCACACAGATCCTCCCGCTACCCTCCCCAAATAAAAACCAAACACTCAAAACACCTCCACAATCCTTATGATAAGATTTATATGGTTTTCAAGTCTCTGAAGATTGGAAATGTTAAGCATAATTTCAAAACTTATAGAAGTTTTGAAATCGTCCATTACGATTTCTTTTTAAATTCTGTTTCCCTTGTGTTGTTTCTGGTAGTGGGATTTTGTGATGTTATGAAACAAAGAATTCAGCTGAAAAAAAGCTGTGTATGCACATTATCACTACAGATTCACCACTAGACAAAGTATTCTGATTTGGCTGGAAGAAAAAGCCAGATTGTTTTCTTTTCTTATCCTCAATTGAAATTTGCATTTGCTTAGCACACCCTAATAGTGTGATTCTGAACGTAGCTAAATAAAAACCTGTTTCAATCATGTTTCTAATAGTAATATATCTGACTGTGTTCATATTATGTGAAATTAAGGATAGAAACATGTGCTAACCATTATGAGAATTACTTGATCTAACATTTCAGGATGTAAAATGCAAAAGGTATTGACAACATATAATGAGTTATAGCTTATTAAGTACTGAAAAATCATTTGATGCTTTAAACTTGGCCAGGCATAACGCTTATAATTTTAGTCAGTTTCTGAGGAAAAAAATTAATAATTCAGTAAAATAGTGTGACTTGATCCTGTAAGTTATCATCTTAAATTTCCAGGTTTCTAGTTAAGTACATTCAGAGAATATAAATGGTTGGGAATGCTGTGATCATTCACAGGCTGTAGTACCTCCCTTACCTGCTTTTTGTTAGACTATAGACATACTTTTGGTTTTGTTCTTTTTTTTTAGGAAAAATGTGAACTGATAAAATGGTCTTAATCTATTACAGAGATTATATTATATAACTATTATATAATCTTTTCTTCTAATTCTTCACTTATTTTCAGTCATCATACAGGATGTTCAGGTTTTTGAAGTGTACCCTGTTAAAGTAAAAAATAACTGCATTTTATGTGTATTTAAATAATATGTTGCCATATAGGTAACATATTTTCAAATTGTCAATTGTATATAAACATGATTACCTGAAGTGGTGCGATTAGTCTCTTTCAAAAAAGTTATTCTTCCAATTTGGGGCTACATGCAAGTTGAGTTATGGCAAGATGGGTACTCAGGAAAACTGCTCTGACTGAAGCCAGGTGAATTGGCAAAACCTGTGCAAACCTGGAATTAATAAGCACAGTTGGTCTTGAGATGAGTCTATGGCTCTGCATGGTGTCTCCCTGTTCTTCATTTCACAGCTGTTTGTTTGCAGAGTTCTACCAGTGTATTGAAACATCCAGAGCAGCAGAGTGCTCAGGGCAGGGAGCAGGACAGGAGGAGGGTAGCGGAAGAAGGAATTCAGTACAGACACCCTGTGATGACTTCAATGTCTTCGGCAGGAATCAAGCTATTCACTACTCCTGGGTCAATACTGGACCTAGGCTAATCCTGACAGCTTTTGTACTTTGCTGCTCAGCACTTAGACTTCAGGCAGTGCAACATAAAGAAAACATAGCAAGCAACAAAGCTGCTTTGGATCTAGTGAGATTTTTTAGCTCAAGGTTCATGCAACAAGCTGCTGAACTGGAAGCAAAGTGGCTGAAATTTCCTCTGGCACTGAGTGAATATTCTATTCTGACAAGAACTGCCTTTGCACAGGTGTGTCTATATTTTTGGCATACATTCAGCCTGCTGTGTGGATAAACTCTTTACAGAATGATTTGCAAGTTGATTTTATGTGGTTGGATGAAGACTGTGGATTGGGTTTAAGTAAATGAGATGACAAAAATTAACTGATCCAGCTGGCATCAATCTTAGTGCAGCTATTTGTTTTCATATATTCTGGACAGCACTTCTGTTTTGCTTTTTTGTTTTGTAGAGGATATCATCATATTTTCATTTTACTTCTCTTTCCTAGATCATTATCTTATAAACATTCCAAATGGTTTAAGTCTTATTCTACCAAAAGATGATGCCAGTTTTTTACCAATAAACATGGGTCATAGACTTATGGCAAATTCAGCAAAGTGATATATTTACTTAACTATTTATCTATATATTTAAAGGGTTCAGGAGCTTATTTCACTCCATTGGTTCTACAATGCAGTTTTTTATCACAAGCTGATCTAATGGAATGGAAATAGCAAAAGAAAAGCCACTGATATTCGAAATTTGCTACCTGAAATAATCTGGTTTGTTTTTACATTATTTTATATCTTGTTGAGTGAATGGATTTTGGGATTAGGGGAAGAGGTGTATATAATTATCAGAAGGCTATCTGTTATAGGGAGTTCATTTATGGAACTTTACTCTCTGCTTTCAATGTAAGGGAGATGCCTAAAATTTCTACTAATGCTACTGAACACCTGCCCTTTCATGTTCTTCTCTAAGTCAATATCAAAGAGATAATTAAGAATGGATTTTATACGTAGTAAAAGACACACAGATAGTCTAAGACCAGCCTTTTGGAAAGCTGCAATTGATAAATATTCTTTTCATCATTTGGTATCTATTTATATTAATTAATTTCATCCATTTCACTTTGAGGGGAGGTTGAATAGGTTGGCAAAAATTAGGAAAGCAGATAGAGCTAAAGACAGAAGTGTCTAAATGGGCAGTAAGTACACAGTACACATTGTGTGCTGTAATCCTAGTGTTGTCATTCTTTTTGAGTGCATCCTGAGTTTTTGTTTATGGAGGAGTCCATTGGCTTTCTTGGCCACTTGGGCATATGCTGGACCACGTTCAGCTGGCTGTCTGCCAGCATCCCCAGCTCCTTTTCTGCTGGGCAGCTTTCCATACAATTTTCCCTCAGCTTGTGGAGCTGCCTGGGCTCACTGCAAGTGCACCACCCAGCACTTGGCCTTGTTGAACCTCCTATCACTGACCTTAGCCCAGTGATCCAGCTTGTCCAGATACCTATGCAGAGATTTCTTACCCTCAAGTAGAAAATCAAAGCTCTTGCCCAACAAGGCATCATCTTCAGTCTGACCAAGGTGCAAGTCATGCCTTTGTCCAGATCATTGATAAAGGTATTATACAGGGCTTGGTGAGTCCTGGGAAACACCACTTCTGAGTGGCTACTAACTGGGTATAGCTCCACTGACCACCACTCCATAGGCCCAGCCACCTGGCAGTCTGTTAGCCAGCAAAAGGTGCACCTGTCCAAGCCATGAGCAGACAGGTTCTCCAGGAGAGTGTTAAAGGCTACACTAAAGACCTTAGAGGTCTTTTCCAACCTTAATGATAAGGATTCTACAGAAGTCCAGGTAGATGATATCCTCATCTACTAAGTGGGTCACCTTGTCATAGAAGGAGTTTAGGTGTCAAGGACCAAGGAGTCAAGCAGAATCTGCCTTTGTCAAAGTCTTGCAGGCCTGGCCTGATCCCCTGGTGCTCTTGTATGTGCCATGTGGTGGCACTGAGGATCATCTCCATGACCTTCCCACTTGGATTTTAGAATATTCAGTTCTGATAAATGAATTCAGTTTTATTTACAGCTCTTCCTGGTAACAATTTTTATGCTTTTTTTAAAGTACACAGGGAAGAAAGACTAACATTATATCTATTTATGTTTCTTGGTTATCTGTTATTGCATGTTTTGAAATAAATTGCTTGCACTGTCTAATAAAGACTAGAAAGCTGACTTAGAACCATTTTCTTTTCTTATATGCTAATGCAAGAAAATGGGATAGTCCATCTAATCTAGTCTTAAACCTGCTTGTCTAAATCACTAACCTTTCACTAAAAATATTTCTATGATAAAAACAGAGCTTGAGTGTTACAACACTGCACTAATGTATGTATGTTCTTTCTTTCCTTGCATGTGTTACAGAAACAAGATATACTTAATCAAGTAAGTAATGTAATTTTTTTTTCTTTCTTTATGCATAGGTGCAGTATATTTTATTTTGTAGGCTTCCGTTGAGATGTACTTATTAATAAATGCTGCATGTGGCTATTCTTTCATATAATGGAGTAATACTTGAATCTGAAACCAGAATGCATTCCTTTTCTGCTGGCAGATTTTTTCACTGCGTGAATTTCAGTTTTGTCATTCACAGTACATAATTTTACTAACATTAATTGAGTTGAATATGAGAAATAAGTTAAGAGCAAGTAATTGTCTTGTTCCATACTTGTCACAGAAATTTCGTTTTACTGTGAGAACTCATAATGGTCTGTATTACTCTGAAATGATAAGAACGCATCTCAGGAAAAATATTAAATAGTGATTTCTATAACCATATAATACCATTTATATGTAGCAGACTTAAAATTGCAGATTTAATAATTTGACTAAGGCTTACACTGTGCTTTAAGCGATTGTGACTTTACAGCAATTGCAAGAGAAATGGTTAAAATGCTGATCATCAACCCAAGAAGCTACACCTGAGAAACTTCAGTAGCCTAAAACCATTTACAAAAGTAAAATGGGAAAAAAAATAAAGGGAAGAAGGACTAATCAAGTGAATCAAATGGACTAGTTTTTACGTGACCTAGTTACTCTTTCTTCGTAACACGAAGGTGTTAAAAAGCTCCAGCTCTGCTGTTCTGGGAAGAGGCAGCCAGAACATGAGAACAATGAGAAAGGTAAGAGATTGAAAGGATTAGTTTTGTAGGAACCCCTCACTTTCTGGGGTCAGAGGCCAGTTAAGCTTTTGGAGGTGTGTTGGTAAGAGCAGACGTTCACAACAGGACTTTCTTCAGATGACCAATGTTATTTATTTTTTTTTAATAAGCGAACAGAGTGACTTCAGAGGATCCTGAACGAGGTTTCAACATTAAAGCAGTGTGTCTGTGACCAATCTTGAGTGTAATCTCATCAGTATTTAGCTAATTACTCTGTGAAATGAGTAGGTGAATAATAATAAAATCAACAAACTAAATGAAGTTTGGGAATTAATATCATACTGGAAAAGCTTGATGGTGTAATGGACTGTAATAAATAGAATGAGATGCACATGTGCAGAGTAGAGTGTAGTGTACCCTAGTCCAGCTGGCATTGTCAGATAAATTGACATGTATGTAGTTGGTCATAAGATGAATGCAAAGTATCATTGTGGTTTAGTTATGAAGAGGAAAAGGATGTTATTGTGATGTTGTAATAGTGTTCTTGTGGCCATGACATTCTGGAAAGAAGACAAAACTTGTAAAAAGAAGTAGTGTCTTAGGCCCATTGATGTAAGTAGAAAAGTAGTTAAATTTTCAAGCACACAGGAATATGGTTGGAAAGGATATTTTGTGTTCTTTGCCTCAGCTATGTTCTTTGATGTGACAGAATATATTAAATTACTGTAAAGATCTTGCTTTATTATAATATATTAAATGAAATATTGCTACTACAGATAGGAAGATTCAGTTTTCTATAAAAAAAGTTACTGCAGAAGTCATATCTTTCTACTTTTGTCCAAATGATGGGATGAACTCAAATTGGAACTAATTTACAGAAGGTTAGTAGGATGTGCAGAACTGTAGCATGTATAATGTAGGAGAAGCCTGTCCCTCACATGTAAGAATTAAATTGTATCTTTCTAGCTACAAAAGAAAAGAATGTAGCATCATGTGTGCAAGAGGTATTGCACCAGCAATAAACTCTAGGTTTCAGGCACTGGGTACTCCGTTTTTCTGGCTCCATGGGCAAAATTTCTGGGGAAAGCTTTCTGGATACCTAGAGAGTTGGGAAGCCTGCCAGAGATTTTGGCAGTCTGGCTGTGAGCCTGATTTCTGTGGAGCGTGTTGAGGGCATTGAGGTGTAAAATATTTCAGATAGTCTATTTCTGCTGCAAAACCATTCCATTTTGAACATTTTTTATTATCTTTACTTGTCTCTCTCTATGTCCTTTTGTCAGTCTGTGCTACCAGTGCTTATCTCCCTCTTTGATTCCTCCTCTCCTTTTGATACACTTCTCTGCCTTATGAACTTATTTTTATCCTTTTTTTCCTTTACATTATTGTATTGCACAGTACCTTATGTTTAACCTTTATGAGTCCATTATGACTTCAATTTATGTGTCACATGTTAAAAAAGACAACTTAAAGAGCTTTAGGCAGACTAATATGATGGGCGGGGTGTTACTGGTTTGTTTTCAGTATGAAGAGCAATATATATTATGTTTCGTGGTTTTTTTGTGTTGCCTTCACCTATGCTTCATTCACCTGCATGGTAGCATCTAGATGATGTTTACGAAAATGCACAGGAAAACAAAATGTAGCAAAAATACTTTCAGTCATAATTTATTGCAGGTATTATCAACAAATGGAAATGTCTTGAAGTCTTCTTGTGCGTAGAGATATTGATATATATGTGAATGTATACATGTATAATTGAGCAGATGCCACTGCTCATATCCTTTTAATTTTTTCTAAGCTATACTTTTAAACACTGCTGAGGAAAAAGTCAAACTTAGGCCAATTATTATAGCTCCACTTTTACTAAAATCTATACATTTACTTAGTATAAAGTGGATGTAACTTGTTGACAAATGGAACAGGACATTTTAAACATTTTTTCTATTGGTGTGTGTTATTATTCCAAGTGAAGGTTCCAGTTAGGGTTAGATTGTGTTAAATCTCAGCAAATGGTTTATTCATTAAATGAAAGTTTATTAATTTGTATTCTTTAAAACTTTAAGGAGAGAGGGATGAACAATAACAAGTAACATGACATTTCATGTATTACTTTTCTTACTATAAGCATTGCAGCAAGTATTTAAAAAATGTAGCTAAAATAACCTCCACAAATTTGCAGACAGAATCTTACAGGTAAAATATGTGAGAATACCATTGCCATAGAACATGCATAGAAAAATTATTTTTCTTAATTTTAGGCACATTATGGAAATACCAATTCAGACACATTTGTCTGTGAGTAGGTTTTTGTGCAATTTTCACATGCAGATAAATTGTTTCAACCAGAACTTTTTGCCATAACTGAGAGAGGTTTTCAGAGATTCATTAATTCTGCTTTTTTATTTGGCTTTTGTCTGAGCTATGCCACTAACCCCATTTTTCCACTAACCATTTCTTCTGGGACAGAATGCAAACTACCTACTTGTCACTTTGTTTGATATGTAATAATTTCAAGTAGACTCTGAATGATAATCTTCTACAAGAGCTTTCTAAAAGTATGTGGTTTATCACTCTTCTTGAAAACCCCACCTCTGTTTAGTAAATGTAGCATATTTAGTAAAAGCTAAGTATTAAATACAAATACTTATGTGTGTAGTACTTAAGGATGTACAAACTTCTGCACATAGAGAATTATGTATTAAGGAAAACCTGCTGATAAAAGAAGTGTTTGGGGTTTTTTCTTACCTGCATGTGAGATTAGGATGAGACTGCAGTAGCTGATGAGTACATTCCAGACTGATTTTGGTAATTAGTATCAATTTATTCTAATTACATGAGAATGTTATGCTTAAAAATCTAATTATTCCACAAAAACTGAGTTTTCCCATTTCCATTTTAGATGTTTTGTTGAGCTTACTTCCTTGAAGAGCTGGGGGAAAATTTTGGCAGTAGTTTAAGTCTGTGTATTGGTATTATCCAAATGTTATTTGTCCATATGGAGTATTTGGTAGGAGAAGCCTGTGAGAGCATGTGTGTTTTTAAATTTTTTTTTTAAACATTCGTATCAATAGATATGAATTTGAATGCTGATATAGCTAACAAATAGTTTTATTTGGTAACCAGAATTTTCTAACTTAATTATGTAAAACTTGTATTAAATGGGATGCTTAGATCAGAAAATGCTAAGGACTTTGAATTTAAACCAGATTTTACCCTGATGCCCAAAGCTAGTTCTCATGAGGAATTCCAAATTTGATTTGAATTTCTCCCCTATGAACATTCAAAATACATTTTAAACACCAAGAACTTAGGCATTCTCAGGCAATTCATGGGTTTTAGCTTGTTAATCCTCTGTATATAGTTTCTCCACTTTTTTTTCCACATCTTTTGGCAATGTTAGGTTTTGAAATGTGATAGTCAATGAATCTTCAAGACTTTGACTTTTGTGGGAATGCTTTAGCACTGGTATTCACAGCTAATCACGTCATTGTCACTAATGCACCCTCTTTAGTGTTTGCCATTGTTGTCATAGCACTATGTGTGAATCAAGGCCCTGTAATATCTACTCTTATTCAACAGTTCATTTTTCACATCTTGGGTCAATATAAATAGTTTAAAAAGAATTTATCAGTTAAAGGAACTTATCCAACCCCCCCAAAATAACCCAGAGCAATTACTGTCAGTAGATGAAAGCTGATTATATTTTTGGCACCATTTGGAGATCAGAAAACATAATTTAAAAAGTAATTAATTGAAAATTACATTTCAACATAATTCTCTTTCCATTATTTGTGAAATGTTCTTTTTAATAAATGAAAACCATATGTCATGGAAGTCTCTTGAAAGGAATGATTTCTCTTTTTTTTCTTTTCTCTCTTACATTCTGTTTTTCAGGATGCTGAAAATAGTGGCTTATGTTGAAATATTTTGTACAAATCTAAAAGAAGAAAAGGCCAAATGTGGTGTTTTAAAAGACTTTATGGGTGGAGATTAATTTCAAACACTAGATCATGTCTTGTTCTCATTTATGTGGCAAATGTGGTGGGGCAGAATGAAAGGAGTATTTTTCTACCCCTCCCTGCCCTGCTCCATCCACAATGGCAACTCTTTTGTCAAGAGACTATTAATTTTTTGGTGTCTTGTAGAGGGCTACAGCTTCTCTTCCTTCTTTCAACATATCATCCAGAAGAACTGGTTGTTGTATTTACACCAGCTAGGAAAATATAGGAGACAGTTAGACAATAGAGAATTGAAGTTGTTAGGATAGATCTTGAGTCAAAAGCTTCCATTCTCTTAATAAATTATTTGTTCTCTTCAAGTGTGTTGATATGGTAGCAGTAAAATACTGTGTAGCAAAGTTAAAAAACCTCTATATAAAAAGATGCAAAAACTTCCGTGTATATATCCTGTTTTTCTCTGAGGAACCATGTTTTCTGTATTCTCAGTAATGGAATATACTGACTTTTGATGTCTGTATTGTGGAGTCTGTGTGTTGGCACAACATACATATAAATGCATAAATCTTCAAAATATGCATACTTGGATTTTTCTTGCTCTTGCATATCTGTGTTTATTATCAGTAAAGCAGAAAGTGAGTTATAAAATCGAACAGCTTAACTGCTCTAGGAGAAAGGACAAAGTCAAATACAGAGAGTGTTTGTAGATGGAGTTCAGCCTCTTCCTCTCTGTTGCTCAAGGTGTTGGGAACCATTCTGCTGCTTGGGACAGAATCAGGCATTTTAAGGCACCTCCATAGCCTGTTGTAGCCATAATCAGGAGATAAAGACCTGTGGATTTAGCTGAGTGTTGGCCTGTGTCTGATACAAAACTAGAAGAAACCTGAAATTGTCTGCTGTTGTGCCAAGGAAAATCATAACTGCTACTCGGAAACCAGTCCTTCAATTCCTGTTCTTCCTGAGACTGAGACTCACCCTCTGTGAAGTAGCACTAAATTAGTGTAATGTACTTATCAGTGAGTGCTTGAGATGAAACAGAACTCTTATCACAGTAATTGGCGATTTTTTAAAAGCATATTAAGCATAGGCTTATGCACGTTCCTTTTTCCTTGGAGTCCCTCATATTCTGCTTATCTGGGATTCAAAAGAAACTGAAGTGTGGGGAAGTAAGAGCTTTGCTTTATGGCATTGGCGTGGAGTAGAAAGACAAATAAGATACGTGTATTCTTTAGTGATGTTGGTAAGGTAAAAAGCATCTTACCACATATCTATGAGATACATTGGATACATTGCAAAGAAATCCACATATGGTCATGATACTATGGAAAATAGTGGTTGCTTTAATGTCAGGTTTGTAATATTTTGTGCAGTAATAGAAGCATAAAATTCCAGACTGCTTTTTTAACTATGAATGAAGTGAGATTTTTAGTGCATCTAAAAACCCCAAACTATTTTTAATGGTTTTGTTTCTTCATAGTTGTAAATTCTTTAGTGAAAGTGATGTGTCCTCTTGGAAACTCTCTTGAAATATGTAGTTTATCCTGAAAACGTTGTTTGATCAGTTTGCCAGGTCTTTTAATTTGTGACTTCCACTTCTTTGAAGTTAAGGGTCTTCAGTATTTTTTTTTCTAGTTCAATGCTTGCCATTTGTTCAAATGTGTCTTTTTATGTGTGCCTGATGTTCTTTCATACAATTTTGTGTAGTATCTGAAGAACTTCCTTGTAAAGTGAAGGATGCCATAAGCCATAATGTTCAGAAAAATTTCCACCATAACACATTGGTTGGGTATGGGTTCTTTACCAAGAACAGTTCAATTGATACTAAAGATCGGGGTAAATCTCTCAGTATTTGCTTAGTCAGACGTCATGGCAGGAATGGTCTCACAGTAGGTGGAATAAAGACATTTTAGTCTGCTTTGTTTCATTGTAATGAAAACTACTTCTTCTCTTTTTAATCATTAGAAAGTAATCATTTTTTGCACTGATGGAATGTTTTGCACGTAATCTCTTCATGGCATTTACATTAAAAATCCCACAACAGTTAGATCTTTTGGACTAATGCATACACCCAAAAATTTAATTGTAAAATATATGCAGGATGTGAGATGACATGTTATAGTCCCAGAGGCACTGAGGTACGTCACTGAGCAATCCATAATTGCTGTTTACTGCTTCATTTAGCATTAGTATATGATAGTGTGTATGGATGAATATTTATTTATATATATGCAATACATATATTTGTTCTGTTTCATCTGGAATAGGTGTAGATCCTGAATGGATTATTTCTTCTCTGAGTAAAGATAGCATCCAACTCTGGTATGGCAGTTTAAAAAAAGAAAAGAAATAAAATATTGTCTCATCTATTTTCTATAAAATTTATTTAAGCATCTTAATTTTTTCCTTGTGTTCAGAAGTACTGCCTTAGCAGCTGAAACATTTTGGCCTCTTTTTTGATACACCTCTGTGAGTACATGTTCGGATCACCTCATTCATAAGAGTTTATCAGTAATTTGTTCAGTCACATTTTTGCAAGTAAATATTTAATAATATTTTTTTGCACAGACATACAAAAACCTCTTTTTTGCCTTTGGTGACTTTTCAGCTCTTTCCTGATACTTGGCTGCTCTTTAGAGACACAGGTTTGAATTTCCTTAGGTGAATGGGAAATCAGCCAAGGTGATTCCCACTGGCGAGTTGTCTTTACCAGGAGATTTTTTTTTTTCCCCCCACAAGAGGAAGAATCTATCACTTTTTCTCTGCTTTCTGAAGGAAGTGATGGTCTCAGTTGTACTTGGTGCATAACACATTTTTTGGTTTTTTGTGGATGATTTTCTTTTTCTGTGAATATGTATAGTGAGAACCTTCTTTTCTGTAGTCACTCAGTGACTTAGACATCATTATAAACTTTAGTCTGTTTCTTCTTTATCTGTTTGGAGGGAGCTTAGAGAAATAAAACCAACAAAACAGCCAACCCAATATTTATGGATTAAATGCTTGTTGGAAGTTTAGGGCTAGGATTAATTTTGAAATTTTGTGGATGTTAATTAAATATTATTGATTTTTCCTAACGATTTATTGTGTAGGAAAAGATGCACATTTTTAATTTCTCTATGCATTGAGTCATAGTGAGTCCAGTTTCATGTTTGCTTTCAGAAAAAATGAAAATTGTTTAATGGTTTACACATTTTATTTGCTAAAAATAATTTTAAAGTTAAATTTATCCATGTCTTACATTCCTTCTCCTTATCTTTTCTCCAAGGTTAATATATAATTTTTAGGGATTTTATTTTTTCTTAATTTCAGATGTTTGGAAACATTGATAAAACCTATAAGTAGGAAATAACTACTTTTAAAAATATAGTAAAATTAATTTTATATCAGTTTTATGGTTTAAATTACATGAATTCTGTCCTGGTTTTGAATGTGTACTGATCTGGAGTGACACCAAAATTTTTCATTACCAAATGAAGTTTTATTACCCAGTAATACAGAATTCTTATTTTGTGAAGTTTCTTTTTGTAAAACATAAGAAAAGGAGCTCTAACAAACTTGGTGAATACAAAAATAGAAATTCAGTTTTATATGATTAAAACCCTTTATTTTTCTGTTACCTACAGGCAAGGATTTTGGTAGCCTTTTTATTAGAGTCAAAGCTAAAACTGCACAGATTTTTTTTCTTCTTTTAGACTCTCTCAGAAGATTTAGGCCAAATTATTTGAAAGTTCTTTCATGTTTTTCTGATTCAACTATGTCCTATTTTATCTCTGTTATGTTGAAAATTTTCCTGAAATCCCTAAACTTGTGATCATAATCTCCCTGTGCCCTGGTAGTCTCTTGCGAAATGGAATGAATTAATTAATGTGCCAGGCTAATTGTTGTCAGTTTGGTACATCCTCTCACGCTCTCATCCCCTCACTTGTGAAACGTCATGGAAAATGCTTTCTGAAATGCTAAATCCTTCTTTCTCGGGTTCATTTAAATTCAGCTGGAGCTTCTGGAAGGCAAGCAACTGTTGAGAATTAAGCAATTACCCTGCATGCTTAAGAAAACCACATCCACCATTATGGTTTATATATTATTCTGATGTTATTGATCTGAACTGTTTAATTAATATTTGAGAATTCATTAGCATAAATAAATTATTTTTAAACCATACCACAGTTCTCTGCAATGACAGAAATTTTGATAATGACAGTGAGACTTAAGAGGAAGATCAAGCATGATACATGTTAAGGTGGAAAATTATTTTCTCGCTTTCCTTCTGTTTTTGTCTTTTTGCTTACCAAAACATTGTGCAATACATTTGAAAAGTGGCTAGGGTTGGAGGGGAACGCTGGTCATTAAAGGAAGGGTACTTAATTGCTGCAGCATTTCCCTATTTCTGAAGGGTGAAGTTCCATGAGGAAAAAGAAAAATAGTCTATAATTGCAGAATAGAGAAATGGCAATAATATCATATGTTGTTTTCTCTATTGTGAAAGTGGTTTGAAATTAACTGAAATTGGCTGAAATTAAGCTGAGAAAATGCTTTGTATCTGTATGTACTCTGTTCTTAATGAACCATACCCAATACTTAAACCTCTGCTTACTGAGAATGCTCTAACACCTCTGTGTCTTCTACTGTGCTCCTCTCAGGATTTATTTTAAGAAATTCTGTTTTTCTATAGTTGTGTAATAAGTTATGTGCATTACAGTGAGAGAGAGATGATAGAGAAGGCACTTTAAAAGTAAGCCTTTAAATTGCTTAAGTAAAGCAATTTAAAAGTGAGCTTGTTTTTGAAAGATCACCCTTTTTCATTGGGAAGCTTGATGGATGATCCAAACTACTCCTAGGTCTGCCATAGACTAGCTTTGTTCTTTTATTTACTGTATATACATTTACAAAAACAAATATCCAGAAATGACTATGCCATTATGGAGCTCAGTTATAATAGGATAATCTACACCAACTATGTTAGGTCCTCTAGAATGTTTTTCAGCTATGCAGTATTAAAATCCCAGATTTTGGGGTTTTAGGCAAGAACCTAATCACAGGGCTCTAGACAGAGATCTTCCCTAGGCAGGGTTGGTTTTATACATTCTTTGTATACAGCATGTGATTTTGCACCTGTATTTTTGACCATTCTAAACGTTTCTGATGTGTATTCAAGTAATATGCCATCTCCTGACTAACAAATTTCATTATAATTTGAAAGCTTTTGGATGTGCAACATCTGAACTCTGACTATATGAATATTGCTGCTTCCCTGGGGGAGTACAGGTCGCAGAGCATACTAGAACACAGGATAAAGCACCTTCAGCTGAAGAAATCTGGCTGTAGAACAACCTTTAGAACAACCACACACTTTCTTTTGTTCCTTTGCTGAGCCACCCTGATTGCTGGAAGTCAGTATGTCAAATATAATAAATGGACATGGCAGCCAAGTTGTGTGTTACTTCAGTATCTCTTGTCATTTCCAGCAGTTTGGAACATGTGTTGGAGGATATTGTCTTAAATAATAGTCTGACCATCTTTACAGAACATTGAAAAATTTGAACACCTTTGAGAAAGTGGGTCTTCAGAAAGAAAGAAGTACATAATTTCAAACTTATTTATTTATCGATATCTCTACAGAGGTATAATTCTGAACCCATTAAGTGAGGGGAAAAAAAAAAAAAGTAGCATTAGGGATTTAGATTTAGCTGGCTGCTTGCAGAATCAATGCCACTCAGGAAGTGGTTTAAAAATCTAAGGTGGCTCTAAACTCAGGGAATATTTTTTGCAATATATACATAAAATCCACAGACTAGGTAAATAAGGAAAAGATTAATGTAATGTGAAGATATTTACATGGCCATCTATAAATGTTAATTTAAATGGGATTGTTATTTTGGTTTAGTTTCTGTTTTCACTTAGCTGGTTTTTTTTGTGTATATGATTTAGTGAGATAGCTAAGACACATTTCATTAATGCACAATTTAACAAAGCAATTTCACATTGTTAAAGTCAGTTGATTTAGTGATTAATGTACTTGTTATGCTTGCAGATAAAAAATTGGTTTATATAGTGTATATTAGTGTAACTAATTACTGATTTACTTGGATGCTGATACAAATCCTTTTGCTATTGTGATTCATAGTTTATAAACAGTGAATTAAATGTCAGTGGCTTTATTAGAGAGAAAAAATGTAAAGTTTGTAGCACGAATGAAACAGTGTATGATTTGCCAAAGTAAAAGAGTGTGGCTGAAACTGTCTGATGAGATAAAGATAGTGAGTCCATGTCCAAGGTGATTATTTTCATTTTACACCCATCTTGAGCGTTGTGAGCAATTTTTTTTCAGTCTCTGCTATTTTTGTCTTCAAGAGGTGAGAGTTTTATTGGTTTCACTGCACTTCTTTCTCAAATGAGCTGTTCTGTATTAGAAGCTCAGCAGAGATACCCTCTCGCCAATCTTGCATTCCTAATTATGACTTGCACAAGAGTAGTCAGATTTTGCTGTTTGCGTTGTTGGTCCCTCATAAGAACGATGATACACATTTAAAACATTACTTTTCTGTAGTTAGGTCTTGATCTTAGTGGAAAACACCTTATTTAACCTGCATATAAAATTTGAATATCTCTTAAATACATTAAGAAAGTGAAAGTCAAAGAAGTCAGGGGAAGAGAAGTCTCTTCTCCTAGGTCTTAAAATTATATTAAAATAATAGCAAAAATTATTTATATTGTGACTCAGATTTCAAATTCACTGAGGCCTTTGAAAATTCAGTTGCTATTTTCTTTTTTCTGGCATGATTTCAAGCTGATTCTTGGTAGTCTTTTCCCTCCTTCCACGTTCAGTGCGATGAAGTAAAGGACTTGTACTGTGGACTTTTCTATGGAGAACTGGAGTATTCCTGAAGTATAGGAAAATTTCTCAAAGTCAGTTTTGTGGTATCGTGGATTTATCCCTTAATTATTTAACGATGACAAGTTGCCATTCTGCTTGATCTATAAAGAAAGTAACACTATATGTTACTAGATTATTAATTGATAAGCTGTTTTAAAGTCACCAATGTAATGATAAATATGCAATTGTGCCAGTATGTTTCAGGACACCTTTATCTTCATTTTCAATTAGCAGGATAAAGTAGGATCATAATGGTTTGCATTGCTGTGATCCCATTGCAGCCTACACCTTCCTTGAGGGGGTGGTGCTAATATCTCCTTGGTGACCAACAACATGGCTTGAGGAAATAGAATGAAATTGCATCAGGGGAAGTTCAGATCAGACATCAGGAGAAGGCTCTTCACTGAGAAGCTGTTGGTCAGTGGAAAAGGCTTTCCAGAGCATGTCTTGGTCATGGCACCAGGCTGGTCAGAGGTCAGGGAGTATCTGGATGATGCTTCAGTCTTATGGTTTAGTTTCAGGTAGTCCTGTGAGGAGCAGGGAGTTGAACTCAATGATCCTTATGTATTCCTTCCAACTTGAGATAATCTATGATTCATTTTATTTCTTAAAACAGACAATGCTGTTTTAACAGAAAAAATCATTATTGGAGTTTTATTAATCAGCTCTTACCTTGCTGGCAAAAAGCAAAACCAAATGAGGCTAAATGACAAATGTATTGGATCAACACTTTTGGTTTTTTCCCTCTAAGTAATGCTGCATGTCTGAGCACTCTCATTTGACGCTTTGAGCCTATCTGAGACAGGGTGATCAGTAAGTCTTTGACAAACACCAGCAGAGCATGTTGCCATGTAGGAAGAGACAGGAGGCCTTCAATTCCCTGAATTAGGCATCCAAAAATCACCTGCTTTTTGTCTGCCTAATTATAGGAAAAGCTAAGACATGCTAAGTACATCCCTAGGAGCTCTGTGGGCGCCTTTGGATGCTAATCAAGAAATTTGAGAGCATGGAACTTGATTTCAGAGTTCTGGTATAAGTGCTCTGAATTTATTCTGGGCTTTCTTTCGCAGTGCTCTGAGGTATTATAGCAATACTGTGAATTTTCAAAGTAGTACTTAATCCAGTAATCACTTTCAGGAATAGGTGTGCCAGTCTGTATCTTCAGAAATCAATTTATTCAAATACAGTCCAAAGCTTTTGTCAACAGACTATTATTGGATGAATTAGTGTGATTTTTTTTTTTTAACAAAACATTCAAAAATTTTTATTCTTTTTTTCTTCCCCTTCACTGCAGACAATTGATTTAGAGGGGTTCAAGCTTTTCATGAAGACTTTTCTGGAGGCAGAGTTACCAGATGATTTCGTTGAACACCTTTTTACTTCATTTAAGAACAAAATCTCTCACTGCAGCCCATTAATAAAAAACAAACCACAGCACCTTTCTGGAGGTAAGTAATAAAATCAGTAATGAAAGAGCTAAAGGCTCCCTCATCCTGTTGTTCTTCTTCTAACAGTTGTAAATATATGGAATTCTTAAGTATATATTGGGGGATTTTTGTTCTGGTATTTGTGAAGTTAAGAGAAACTAACTCAACCATAATACGAAATACTGTGAAAAGGAATGGAAATTAAATGGGTTTGTGTTTTTAGTTCACAATAATGATGCAACTGAGACACCAAGTGGACATTCTTTGTCATGTTAATGCTAATCAGATTGCTATGGTTACATGATCTTGTTGCCTGCTCTCCTGTATAAACACTTAAACACTTTCAGGCTTTATGCAGGAGGCTCCTGCTGGTGCTCAACCACTTCTGTGCCAGTTGCTGCTGTTTCTCTTACCTGTCCAGGTGTGCTTCTGTTGTTATTAGTCCTACCTGCTTAGCAGCTACTGATGTTTTAGATGTTGAGTAAGTGTTAGTATAGCACTAAAAGTGATTTTGATTTCAGAGGACACAGCTAAATTCTGCCCTTTATAGGCTGTACTCAGCTTTTTTCACTGTCACTATAGTTCTATTTGATATATTTTATTCCTATGTGTGGTAAAATTGTAATAATGATAATTATTATAGCATCATTAGTAAGGACGGTGCTGTTATTACTGTTTAAACTGTCTGTTAAGTTTCTTACTCTAATGTTGCCTCCTAAATTTTTTTTTCTCCTACACTAACTTTTCCAAGTTTGTCATGAGTTTTTATCTTTTTCTGTTACTAAGGACTTTAAAGATAATATAATGTAATACCAGTCTAGGAAGCTTCCATACGTTTTTAGCATAATACCAGAAGGACTGGTTGATAAATAGTTATATCTCCAAAACATGTTCAGGGAGGCAGTTCAGTTCACTTCATGCAAGAATTGTTTGGGCTTGAAAATATACTGGGTTTAAACTGTAATTCAGTTTCATGGTTTATGCTAAATGTTACATCCCGATAATTGGTAACTTTTAAAGGGAAAAACTGTGCATTGGTACATTTTAATGCGCAAATGGAAACTATGGAAACACTTGTTTTTGGGTATCTAGTAGTTTTTAAATGTTACCAATAATGAAAAAAGCTGACTGTACTGGAGGATAACTTTGTCATAAATATTTGACATTCTTCTGGAAAATGGAAGGGTAAGTGAGAACTAGAGAAAATGACATGGAAAGTAGCAGGGTTCATCAGTCTGTCAGGCATGTGCTTGTTTTACACTTAGTCTCTTTTGGTCCACTCATGTCTGTTTATAAATTGTATTTTCAGTTAAGGTGTCTGAAGAGAGATGGAAGCAGATGCCAGGTAAGCAGCAGGACTGGAAGTCATCTGTAAGTGAGTACATTGCACCCAACCCTTCCCACTTCTGATTAAGAAGTAATAATTTAACCTGTGCCTTGCAGCTGATGATAGGTTAAAAATATCTCAAAATTTGTATTTATTTTCATTTGGATTTCAGCAAAATTTATTTTTGAGAAGAGCTATCCCAGGTTTGATAATCCTTTTTATTCTGAGCATATGATTTATATACGAGTGGAATATGAACTATTTGTGTAAGTTGTGTGATTAAAGCTAGCACTTAACTGAATAAAATATTAAAATACCTTAATTTTAATGACACTTAACTGACATGCAAGCTCATTAAACAGACCATTGACTTATTAAATATTTTTGTTCATTTAATATTTACTTCTAGTGTTTGTTATTTGCCTGAAACCATGAAAATGAAATTCATTCCAAGATACATTTTTGCATGCCAACTTGCTCTTTTTTACTTTATTTTATTGTTTTAACATGTGTATCTCATAACATGTGGGCATACCTTTTAAAATGTAAGCTTTTGAAGGAGAATCCAGATTGCAATGAAGTTTTCCATGCTAAATTTAGGGGGAGAGGGGATAACTCTCAGTCAGTGGAAAAAGTAACAAACTTGTAAAGCAAGTTTTCTTACTCCTTTCTCTGTATTCTGCTGTCCTTCCCATTTTGCCCTGTTTTGGTCCTGCAGATTCGAGTGATATCATCAGGATTGGTCATACTAATGTTGTACTGAAACAAAAAGTTTGGCAATTCTGAAACTTATATTCCAAGTGGTACACTGGAACTGCTATTAATCACAATGTCTGAGGAATTATTATGACTGTTATTTAAATCCTAAATTTATTTTCTCAGTAGTCTGTAACTGAGACTTCTGTGTTCTAAATATGTGCTGCACTGACACACATCTGGCTGTGTTTTTGGAGTAACAATACACTTGGGTATTAGAAGCGTTTTCGTTGACACTAAAACATCTTCAATTAGTGTAGTTGTTGTCAATCTAGAAATCAGATGAAGCTTCTACAAGCACAAGGAAGTGGATGCAGACTTGGGCAGGGATTGTTTTTAATACTTAGCATCTAGTATGGTAGAGCAAAAGTATTCACCAAATTATTTTGTAGTCAAATGAAATCAGTTCAGCACAAATTAAAAAAAGGTTATGCCATTCCCGTAATTCGGTGGTTTTTTGGGGGTTTTTTTGGATAGTTTATTTTAATTCTACCTTTACTGGACAAACTATGAACATGAACTGTTTAAAACTTTATATTTAAATTAAGAAGTAATCAGAGAGTCACATAAAAAAGGATGAATGCATGCAAGAGTTATGTTTTCATTCTCTGCTTATATTGTATATTCAGACTAACAAAGGCTGTGGGTTATTTCCAGGTCTGAGACTTAACAAGGGTACCTCTACATCCAGACCTCCTACTCCTGCCAACTCACATTTACCGGATATGATACAGCTGAAGGATATTGTTTGCTATTTGTCACTGCTAGAAAGAGGAAGACCTGAAGACAAGCTAGAATGTATGTTCTTTTTTAATTTTAAATATATATTTCCATAAGTCATCAAATATTCTGTTTCTGAGTTTAAGAACCAATTTTGAGCAGATGGATTATTGAAATATGGTTCTAGGTGACCCTTATTGCAGAAATGATTTTTTTATTCTTGCTAATGATGGGATTTTAAACTAAATGTGGTCTATCTAGCATTTGCTATAATGGGGAGTAAGGATTGTACATTCTGTAGTTACAATAATGCTCTCTACATTGTCGTCTCAAATCTGAGAAAAGCAAGGTATACTGAGTATACTTAGAGATCTATAGATGGGATGAATAACCTGCATTAAACATCCTAATTCAAACAAAGAATAGTTGCTAATATAGGCTGTGGGCTCAATACTATTACTGAATACTGAAAAGCTGAGAATGATCCAAGTGTGCATCGCTATTGGAAAGGAGTGTTTGATACAGGAAGTTAGAAATTACTTTTGGTTATTTTGTTTGTTTGTTTTTAATTAGGGGCCTGGTTCATTAAAGTGCAACACCACTACCTATTTAAAAAATATAACCCTGTAAGTTTGTTCTATAAATTGGAGAAAAAAAAAAAAGAAAAGAAAACCTGTATCCTTATTGTGGGATTTCAGAAGCCAGTTTTTCATGTGGCTAAACAGACCAATCATATAGTCCTTATTGAGATGGAATGTACTTCAATATACATAACTGGATCAAGCTCACATATGGAAAGTAAATATTCAATATAATAAGATGTGCAAGCAGTAGGCTGTTTCTGCCAGAATAAGAAATTCATTACAAGGTTACATGTTGCTGAAGTATCTTGATGTTACCTGTCAAATTTGTACTGCAAGGTCACAGCAAATCCCCCGAATTTGGTAATACTGTTTTGGTATCACATGATTAAAGTATGAGAATGCATGTGTGAATGCGCATTCAGAACACAAGCACAGAAAAACCGAGATCCACGGACTGCATTTAACTTACAGTGTAATAAACTGCTGCATGGTAACAAGTTATGCAAGCCTTACCAGAGCTCTGAGAAGCTCAATGCACAAACCTTGGCATGAACTGGAGATCAGTTGCCTCCTCTGGTGTCAGGAGTTGGTACAATGGAAAGATAATTACAGTATGGGGATTTTCCATGAACTTCCTGCAGTAGGAGCTGCATGGGCAAAAGACTGTGTTCTATATGATTTAGGAGCGAGAGAGCATGATCTAATGTGTGTATGGTACTTAAATATTTTGTATGTTCAAGGTAATTGCATTTACTACATGTAATTCTGGGTATGGTTGTTTTATGGTTTATTTTCTTATTTGTCATACAAGGGTTGAAATATACCACATATTTTTGCTTTTTAGTATCTAAATTTAAGCTGATACTGCACCATTGTATGCTGACTTTTCTGTTGCTTTCAGTTGAATTCTCATTATAAATTAATGGGATAATTTAACTCTTTTTCTGAGTTTGAAAGCAGTAGGTCCTGTGGCTATAGTGTAAATTATAAGTTTGTAGCAATGAAGGGGAAAAATGGTTTGTTTTGGAGTTACCAACAGTAATATTAATACCAATTTCAAATAGTGATTTTAATTTTTTTTTTCAGATGACAAAAATTAGAAAAGTGAGTCATAGCTGAGTGGAAACTTAATTCAGGACAAGCAGGACGTGAAAGCGATGCTTTCATTTAAAATTTGAAGTAGGCTGGAGGATAAACTACACTAAGAGAAAATAGTGTTTCATCTTTGGGTCTATATGATCTACAGATTTTCATAGATTTATAAATATTCCAGAAGATAAATGGATTTTCTAACCTATTAAGAGTGTAGAGGTCTTGCACAGTGTGAACCTCACCTGTTTGGTATGCTCAGCATATCTGTTATTCGTAGTCTATGTATGACCTGAATATAGAGAAAATCCCGAGCGTTCCTCACAGAGATACATTGAGAGAACATAAGTCATCTTTTTAAGGCTAAATTGCCATCTAGAAATAGAAATTGAGTGCCCAGTCAGTGTAATCAGGTAAGGGGATGGGAGAAGAAATATAAAAATTTGACTTGGGCTCTTAGTTTGCATCAGAACTTCTGTTTGGTTGTTTACATCATTTTGTTCTTGGTTTGTTTTTTTTTTTCTTCCTAGAGTGTGTATATCAAGAGCATGAATATTTAGGAGTGCATGAATAGAAAAGAGATTGCATGCCACACCAGTAGCATAGTTTCAGAATCTAGGCAACAGCACAGATTGAGCCTTTTTACTACCCTATACATATGTAATAGGGTAGTAACAACTTCGTTTCTACAAAGATGAAGCAGTTACAATTATGCTAATTTCTGGTTTTAAATAACTGATTAGAACTACTGATTCATGTTAAAGGAAAAAAAATCTTAAGCACTATTGCTCTGGAGTGGGTAAAGGTCATGGAGATGCCAAAACTTGCTGTAAAACATTTTCTCAACTAGTGTCTAAGAATCACAGAGGAGGAGGAAGGAGAGCCAAATGATTTTAACTTTATCATTGAGTGATTCGGTGATTCATCCCTATGGAAACTGTGAATGCCTAATGGTACCTTTGCCAGACAATATTAGCTGTCAAGCTCTGAGAAGCTTTGATGGAAGGCGTACTAGCTGGCAGTACCAGTCTCTGGTGGCTTTTGGCATTAACTGTTGTTTTACACTGAAGCATTTTTGCTATGGTAACTCCAGGGAAAGAAGGATATTTTTATAGGTTTTCCTAACCTGTAACTACTGAATCATGGGCCTTTGTGGTGTGAAATAGTGTTCTACTGAAAATATCATCAATCTTTCATTACAGCTCTTAAGAGCAGTACAAGGTATATTGCAAAAATTGCTCAGGTGGTAGAGAGGTATATTGCTTACCTTTTTTCCACACAGTTAGATGATCAACTCATTCCCAAGATGGAGGATATAAGTGAAACAAGCCAAACATATAACAGTTAATATGTTTTGCTGGTAGTCCAAAACTGATCAAATTCATTCTGAACTTCACTCTCTAATTGCTAAGAATTTCCTCTCACTTCTCATGATATTGTTTTCTGAAAGTTATGGTAAGCTTTGTGTGTGACATTTATTGGACTGTAACAGCATCTGCTGTGGATCCAGTGTGGTAGGATTTCGCAGTGTTAAATAGGTCATATGTTACATTTCCAGAGGCATCTGATTAGACAGCTTGTGTTTTGCTGTTTGTGAAGGCATTACATTGTCCTGAGACCACCTCTACATGGGCTGACTCCTTCATCCCTAAGAAACAGGTGTAGGGATAAAAAGAAATGGTGCTCTTGAAGAGCATGGTGGGTATTTGGATTTCAGAGCTCTGACAATCTGTCCCTGAAAGTAGGGACAAAGAGTAGGGTATTTGTAGGCTTCTGGATTCCCTTTTTAGTCTTCTAACAGAAAGCTTTGAAAGCTTTATGCTTTTCTGCTTCCAAATATCTTGGTAATGGTGCATGTACCCCTTCTTTTGGCTAGGATCAAGTCATGATACAATCTTGAAATTATGTATTTTTTCTGGATATTGTCAAAGTATACCTTTTTGTCTGTGTAGTTCCCTAGAATGTTGGGAATACATTTTGAAATTGGTGAAGCAAGTACAGTCCTGGAAGAAATCATGCTGGAAGTTTGTGATGAATGTTTATTGTTGGATTTGGATGATTAGATGTTTAAAATATTAATCCTATGTTTCATTTAGTTGGTCAGAAAATAGTTTCTAAAGCAGTATCACTATTGAATAGTGATAGCTGCAGCCAAGGGGGTGGCATTGTAATTTAAGCAGGCTTATCAGTGTTTTTTACCAGTTGTGTGTTATCCTGTGTTTGGTGAGATCACAGAGAAGGGCCTTTTGGTAGTACTCACCATGAAGACAGATCATGTCTAGAGGGAACCAAAATCAAGTTCACAGACCAAATTAGCTGTTAGGGTGATGATGTGGAAAAGGTGCACTCTCTGGCTAATATGTCTCATTGGAGGCACCGTGGCAGGATATTTGCTGAGTGAACCTCTCACATAATGCAACTTGTTTGGTGGATCTACAGCTAGTCTGATCATTAAAGAAAAATGTTAATATTTGTCCTTTGGAACTCAGGCTTAGTTGTTTTGTCTTTTGGTTTGGAGTTGGTTTTTTGGTTTTTTTTATGAAGAAGAGATTACTTGTTGTGTTTTCTAACCGAGTTTCTTTCTCTCCTTTTCTTTTCAGTTATGTTTCGCTTGTATGATACAGATGGGAATGGATACTTGGATAGTTCGGTAATATATTCATGTTAATGTACTGCATTGTAAGAGTATGTCAACATGGCAAAACTATACAAAACTACATTAATTCAATTCAATCTTATATTTACCCTGAATTATTAGAAGCAATATAAAATATAGTTGATAAAATTTCATTCCTTTGAAAAGTAATGTTTGTGGTTTTTTTTCCAATGAGGAATGCTGCTTCTACAACTGTATAAATTTTCAGTTGCTGACACTGCTGTCATGGAGTCCTGTTCTATAGTCTTCTGATTTTTAATGATATTACTGTAGGGGACACATTAATATGATTCCAACAGTTCTAGTATGCCGCTGGGAGATGTGTATGAAAGCACCATTTGTAAAGATTTCATTAAAAAGGCTAAATGTGAGAGTCACACAGTGGATTTATGTGGAGAGATGTCATAACTTCCATGTTATTGTTAAGAGTGGAGGAACAATAATAAGGGCAAAGTTTCAAGGAGCAGCCCAACCAAACGTATGAAGAAAAGTTGGAGATATGGAAATAATTTTAAAAGATGTCACTATTTTTTCTTCTGATAGGTAACAGAAACAAGTTTTTTTATTAGCAGCCTTCTCTTTTTTTTTTTTTTCTTTTGGGATTTTTTTCCTACCTCTTTTTGTATCTACTGGAAGCAAGACAGCATAGAATGGATTTTTAAGGAAGAGGAGGTGATGCCCATAAGTTGCAGGGAAATAGGGAAGCAAAATTATATGCAGGTATAAAGTAAAAATGGCACCATAATTTTGGGCAATACCAAGTTGAGTTAGATGCCTGGATACAAATGAGAATTTAGAATGGTCCTAGATAAGCATTTGAGCATGTTTACAAAGCAAAAGTGTATATATAAATATAGAAAGGCCCTAGTGATATGTGATCAAGGGAAATTGCTATACTGTAGTGGTAAGAACATAAATCTGTAGTAGTTTACAGAATCCACTTAATGCCTTATTTCTGTTAGAAAGATGTGATTTATACAGTTACAGTCAAAAAAGTAATTTGTTAGAGTGATGGAATTTAAAGATCATTACATGATCTTATCACACATAGGATGGAAATCAGATCATGAAAACATGGGTGCTTGAAAGATAACTAGGAAGGAGGAATGTGTGACTACTTTCAATTACTGTGATTGTGGGTCTGTATCTCACCTCTCTGAATGCATTGTAGTCCATGCAGGATGTTTTGCTAGTAAGCAGATTCACTTGAGAATACAGCTTCCAGTGTAAAGTATATTTCATCAGAGATGTTGATGAAATAGTGTCACTGAATGCAATATGGTTGAATTATTAGTTGCTTGCAGTAGAATTTTTCTTTATAACCTTGCATTAAATATCAGACTTTTTCATTCATCTCTAGGAGCTGGAAAATATCATTGCTCAAATGATGCATGTTGCAGAATACCTTGAATGGGATATTACTGAATTAAGTCCAGTAAGTATCCATTTCTCACAATTTTTTAATGTGGCTAGAGACAGCTGTCATAATTTTGTGATATTTCATATCCACGTGGCATTCCATAGGTGAGTAAGGTAGAAATAAGGATAGCCTGTGTTAACTAGGTCACTGTGAATTAGCAATTTTACGAGTATTTTGATGTTTAAATCTGATCCATTAAATGTTCAGTAAATGTAATATTAACTTCTATAACATAACTGGTTTCTCTCTGAAAATTTCTTAAGTCAGTGTACAAAGGATGCATGTTGGTTTGGGATCTTTAGGTGTTAATAAAATGTAAGAGCATGACACTTCATTTTTTGAACTGTCCATACTCATTTGACTACAGCTATCACGCAAGTAATATTTTTCTTATTTTTTGTATGAGAGAATTGGAGATCTGCACAAGTCCTAACAAGTTGCTGTATTAGAATATAGTAATAATAAATTAGAACTTATGAGATTTTTCATTAAACTGTAGATTCTTCATGAAATGATGGAAGAAATTGACTATGATCATGATGGCACTGTTTCCTTAGAAGAGTGGATCCAAGGAGGAATGACAACAATCCCACTCTTGGTCCTTCTTGGGTTAGAAAATGTAAGTATTAAAGAGTAGCATCAAATTTCTGCTTGGATGTTGACTGTGGCCTTCAGATTAGTTTCTCTGTGACCTGTATAAAGAATGACTTTGCTTTATCCCTCTTTACTGTGGCTGAGTGACATGCAAAGAATGAAGTGTGTCTTCAATGTCACAGGTACACGGGCAAGTTTGAAGCACCACCTAATAAGCTGGCTCCAGAGCTGGAAGCTGCAAAAAGCTGAATAATTTTCCCTACTAACAACATGTTAATTCAAAGCTGCAGTATTATCTGTTAAGTGTGTTTTACTGCCTGTGTATTTGTTTGTTAGAGCTGGCTTGGAGTAGTATCTAAGCTTCTCAGTGTGGTGCTGGGTTGTGTGGCCTAACTGTACTGTCACAGAACTATCTCGGTTGGAAAGAACTTCTGGGCATCTTCTTTTCCTGTCCCTAATTAAAGGCAGCACCACAGACTGAGTTATCCAGGGCCCTGTTATGCCTGGAGAATTCAAGTGAGGTGGATTCTACCAGTTCTGTGGGCAAACTTTCCCTGTGTTAATTGTTCTCAAGGGAAAGAGTTTTTGTTCATATGCGCAGATGGAATTTATTCTGCAGCAATTATTGCTGGCTCTTGTCCTGTTGTGATACATCCCTGTGAAGATCCTCTGTCTCTGTAACTACATTAGTAAAGTATAGTAAGAAGCAATCTCAAGGGGAACACTTACACCAATAGCTCATCTATCTATTGTGAAAGATGAGCTTATGTTCCCTACATTGACAATTTAAGGTAGTACAGATATAATATGATCAATTTTGTAGCAGTTCAGCACAGCTGTTTTAAGATTGGCATGTTGTCAGTGCCACCTGCTGTCCTATATTTGAGCTAATTTTGAGCTCATCTATTGAAGCATGGGTTTCAAATGCTTTTCTGCTGTTGGAAAGAAAGCCTTTTAATATCTTTTTAATCTCTTTTCTTAAGTAATTTTCACATATTGAAAATAATTAATAATATTTATTTTCCTCATTTACTACAATCTAGACTGCTGTAGTTGCTCTGTGCTATTTTATTTGCATAAAGAATGCTCAGATTGATACTTTGTGCAGGGAAATATGTAACAAACAAGTTTATTGAACAGAAGATAAATAAGTCTTGAAAAATCTAATTAATTAAATTACAAGTAAAATATCTGAATTGAAGATAACTTTCAGTGTGTCTGGATCACTGTAGTACTAACTCCCTAATTTTATATGTGAGACGGAGTAAGAAAAATGTTAAATTACTGTCACCAAACAACAGATCTTTGTCAGGCTGAGTTCCATTATTTCCACAGAATTACTCTAAACAAAGGCCAGCAAATGCTTTCAAGCAGGCAATATAGCAGATAACTGATAGTGATTTTCAGTACAGATTTTTCTTTTATGACAGGTAGTATAGGTGTTCTGGGACTATTCCTCAATATCTTACATTTCATTCTTTCTAAATTTGAAACTCCTAAATCACAGCATAAATTAATGCAGATAATTCTGTAGAGTTTATTTTCATATTAAAGCAAAAGCTGTTAGAAAGAGGCTGTGTTATCAAACATTTTATCCTTTTGAGTATTTTTACAAGTTATTAGATATTTATCTTGCTGCTCATAGCTTTACTAAGAAGATACTTAAAATACATAAATAATGATCAAAATTCGACAGCCTGCTACCAGCTTGGGTCAGTGTTTCTGTCATCAAGAGTATTCCTAGTATTTGATGCATTTAACAATTATAAATATACAGTCATGAAAAAAAATTATAATAGCATGCAAAATATCTTTATTATCAATAAGGACAGTTTATGTAAAGTCCATTACCTACATATGAACTGATTTGCTAGTAATTTGCTAATGATTCACTAGGACAAGATGCTGCCCTTTAAAAGGGCTCCTACTTTTCTTTTTATGTCTAAAACAGCTTAATTTTTTAAACCATTGCATTATAGGTAGAAAAAAGCAAAATTTTTAAATTTTTCATTAAACCGGCAAAAATATACTACTTCCATTTGTACATAGTCCAAATAAAATCCTATTTTAGGACATTGAAAAGTGAAATCAATAAAGATAAAACTCTAATGCCTGTCTGTTATTTAGTGTAAACTAATAGCATGATTTTGATGGTTTTGTAGCATCTAATGTATTATCCAAGCTCTTCATTCCAGTGCATCAGTCCCATTAGTGGGATGCTCTTATTCTTTTTGCGTGCCATTGTTAGATTTTGCAAACCTGGCTTCCCAGGACTCTGTTTTCTGGGTGTCTATCTCTCTCCTTTTGGTTATGGTAATGAAAAGTAAGATAAACATCTTTTGGACTCATTAATAAAATTTAAAAAAAATGCTAATATCTTGAGGTTTTCCTCAAGCTGATTTGTACGTGAAAATAAGGGATATAACCTACTGGGTTATGCTGCTTAGACATGTCCAAGTAATCTTCATATGTTGTAAATCAGAGGGAAAAAAACAACAACAAAACCACCTCCTGCCCCTGCCCCCTCAAAACCCCAAAGCAAAACCACAAAAAAAACCCCAAACAAAACCCACAAAGAAAGAACCACTAACCAAACTACTCTGTCACCTTCTTTTAAGTGTTGGTTCTGTACTGAACTTGGCAGTGACAAAATTTTAAATCCAAGAGATCAAGTTCAGAGCTTGTCTAGTATGATAGTGACAAAGAATTGTCACTATAGTTTATTTAAATAAATCATGATACGAGTGAAATACTTGTTTTGGGTTGGGGTCCATTAACACTGTAGTGTACTTAACTGTTGTATAGAGCTTGTATGGAGGATAGAAGATTTTCAGCTGGTCTAATTTGATATGCTAATATCAGTGAAGCTATGATAATTTATTTCAGCTGCAGATTTGTCATAGTATTTTCAGAATTCAGCTACATTGTTTGTACTTAATCCTTTGTTTCCTGTAATAGCTATATAGAAAGGTCAGATATGTAAAAGTTCTATATTACATTTAAAGCCTTTCAATTAGTATTTTATTGCATTTTACTGCATTTAATTTTATTGCATAAAATTTCAATCTTTTTATTGCATACATACATTATTACTGTATTAGATGATTTAGTCAGAATAATTTAAAAAGAAGGCACATTTAAATGAAGTATGCAACTATATTTAAAAATGGAAGAACAAACAAGTCAGTGTTTATGAGCAGTGGGGTTGAGATAGCCTAACCTCTGACAGGTTTGTGGCCTTTGCCCTCTGACCTCATCAGTAATCCTCTTCTGAGAGAGACAAGTGTTTTAGGCTGTAAGCTACAAGCCTTTGCCAGATGCCTGTTACCAAATCAGAGAAGTAACAAGGATTTCCCTTTTGCACTCTCTCTGTCTCTCTCTCTCTCTCTCTCTGCTCCCCCCACCCCTGCTTTTTCCTAGACTTTTATGGAATTTCTAGTGCCCTACAAATTTATTTCAGATTACTAAACTAATTTAAAAGTTGCTGGCACAGTTTAGAGTCATGAAGATAATAGGACAAAGAGCATTAAAAAGTCTAATTTCCCTAGGAAATCAACCTTAATATCCAGTTTGTTTTATTTTGCTGGGCTTTATGTTCTGTTTCCTCCTAAGATTTGATTTTGGGGTTGTTGTGGAGGTAGACTTTAGAAATACAGAGTTCTATCTCTGAGAATATTCCAGGATAGAAACGACATACTTTATTTTTTGGTGCTTTTGAAGACAATTGATATTCTAAACAAACAATTTGCATGCAAAGTAAGGAATTCAAATAAGAACTTAATTAATTCTTTTTCTGTAGGGATTCTGAGATAGACACATGTACTATTTGGGAATTTTGTTTCAGAGGAAAAGATCTTGGAATTGTATACATGCATAACCCATTTGTAATTGGGTGACTACCCTTTTTCCAATTAGCAGTGTCTAAATGCATTATATATGGCATCTACTGAAACCTTGATTGTTAAGACAAAGTAATTCTTACTCTGAAGTTTAGTAGTTCCAATTTCATGGATTTTTTTCAAGAAATTCTCTCAATATAAAATGAGAAGTTCGTGAAGAAAAGGTATTAACTAGTAGGAAATGGTTATTTATGTGGTTTAATTTTTAGTCATAAATGTATGAGTATTTTTTGCTGAGTGTCACCCTTCAGTGTGGAGTTTTCACAGTCTTCATCAACTTTCCAAATGTGTCTTAAGGCAATAGTTAGTTTCCCACCCAAAACCAAATTGCACTAAGACATCCCTGCAGTACTTCTGATTCTTTTGGGAAGCGGTCTATTGCAATTAGTGACCATGAGACTATTTATTCTACTTCTCCATGGTAGAAACCTTTGTAGTTTCTGAGCTTTTTATTTGCTTCTGCATTAATTTAAATAGATTAACATTTTAAAAGAAGGTGGAGAGTTAACTCGTTGACTCTCCTAGTGTCACTTAAAATTTCTTTTGTAATCTGTGCTCAAAAGGCTTCTTAATGATGGCTTTTGTCAGCCATAAGCATTGTAGTCTGCTCTTTGGTAGGTGTTGTACAATATTATCCCACCATGATTTGATAGAAGCACTTGATTTCTCTTTTGAAGTAATTGCACGCCAGATATTTGGTCTCACTTTTCCTGTAACAAATGATTACTGTCACCTCTGTCAGTGATTGCACAAAAAGGAAGTATAAACTGCAAGTTTGTAAGTGCTTGTTTAAAGAAATCCTGTATTTTAGGGAAGTATTTTATTCCATCTCTGCTGGCCACTAGATGTCACGGTTGCACTGCACCTGGTACTGTACAGTTGCTGAATAGCTGCCCTAAAGGGAGAGAGAAGTTTAAAACCAGTAGATGCTTCATAAAGTTACTTATTTCAGTAACTTGAAATAAGGCAAATACGCCTTTCTTTTAAATCACTCATTGTAACTTTCAACCCAGTTCCCCTTTTAAATCAAGGTAAATTTTGATGGGACAAATATTTGTGTTGAATTGAGACTACATTTCAATTAAATTGTAGGGATATACTCTTAAAATTTTACTTTGGATCCTCAAGCAGCAAATGTTACGCGATTGCACTCAAATAATTAAAAAAGCAACTTTCAAACTCTTTTGATTGAGTGTGGGATGGAATGTTTCTGTGGGAATCCACGCTTGGGAATAGTGCTTCTTTTCGTGTATATTGTGTTATTGTTGCCATACTTTTTGAGTTGTATGTTAAAATGGGAACCAGACCAGGGCCTTGAAAACGTGTGCGAGTCCGCAGTGGGATCTGTTACACCCTGAGTAATCCCTTCAGGCCGAAGCTTGAAATGACTGCTCAACACCTGGGCAATCCCTTCAGGCCGAAGCTTGAAATGACTGCTCAACACCTGGGCAGTTTCGTAGACTCCTATTTCTTTTGTTCAGCGAGGAAGAAGGGCAGTCAGGCCTTTTATTGTGCTGAGTGACGTTTCTGTATGTCCTTTCTGAAGTGTGAGTTTTCTGGAAGGCCGAAGTCGCGGTGCAGTGTACGCTATTTCCATACGCGCAGAGGGCAGACTCGAGCCCCCTGAGCTGTAGCTCGCTGCCTTTGTGCCAGCTGGTTCGCAGCTGGCAGCAGACTCCCCGGAAGGGATCAAGGGAGCTGTTTGGCCGGCCTGCTTTGGCGGCAGGGCCCGCAGAGGGCGCGGTGGCCTTGCCGAGGGAGGCTGCGGCGGCGGGGCCGGGGCGCTGCTGGTCCCTGGCCTGGCCGCGCCGCGCTGGCTCCCACCGCCCTGCGGGATCCCCGCGAATGCCTTTCCCTGCTACAGTCCCGCTTGTCCTTTTGTCTCGAGGTTAAAAAAAGCCCAGGAAAAGTCAGGAGTAACCAACCCTTGTGTATAAGGTGTAAAATAAATGGTGTTTCATGCAAGTATAGAGATTTACCCTTATTTGCAATTTAATTTCTGCAGCATCAAAGTCTCTGCAGATGACAGATGGTTACAGATTTTGGACAGGGAAACTCCACACTGTGGCTGTTTATGAAGCTTTTAAAACCATTTAATTTTCCTTCTTGTGCTCCTTTCTCTGTTTCTGGATGAGTGTATGAATGAAGGCTGTGGAAGATTTTTGTTCTGTTTTGATTTCTCAAACACAGACACACATACAGTATCTCAGAAATTAGAAATGAGGAGCCCTCCGAAATCGTATGTCCCTTGAGCCAGGTTACTCCCTCTCCACTTGACCAAGAACAGCCTTAAAACCCAAAGCCAATTGAACAAAACAAAACATAGTATGAATTCTTTGCTGAGAGCCAGCCAAAGGAGTTTAGAATGTAACTCTATTTGTTTTAAAACTACGTTTGCTGCATAGTTTAATGGAAGCTCTTCTCACCTTCCCACTTGACTGAACAATACCTAAAAATCAGTAGTAAAACTATCTTGAACAAGTCAAGTAAATATTTTTAAGATAAATGGAAACAAAATAATCAGGGAAAGAATTACAGCTACTCCATATCATCCTTCTCACTTGGATGCTTGTTACTAACTCTTCTCATAGAAAAAAACTGAATACTGTGGTATTTTCGACACTCTGTAGCTATTTTAAGAGGGCATATTTGCTGGGATCAAAATTTATCAGTGATTTCATTACCTTTTTTAAGTCTCAAAATCTTGAAGATCTCTTTGTCTGCCTTATATACAAATATCTAAAAAGCTGACATAAGTTAATATTAAACCAGGTTAGGGATGTGTAGCTAAAGTCTGTGATAGCATAAAATTTTCCAGTAGTTCTAAGGCTGACTCTTTTATGGTTCACCTGCTTTTTAAGGTCAGGTGGTTTTGGCAATCAAATCCATGGTAGCAGGGTCAGGACCATGAGTTAGGAGAACCGTCGTTAACAAAATAAATGTTACTATTGTCATTATGTTTTAAAGTCTGGGTATGACATATGGAGGCTTGATTTTCAGTGATGTGTATAATGAAGTGAGGAAGAGATTTTTACTGTACCTGCCCTGCTTTGAAATCTTCTTAATGTCTATTTGTTTTTAAACTCATTCTCAGGATATGGAAGCAAAATGAGTTAATGTCAGTAAATGCACTGATGTGTCAGAATTGTGGATTTTATTCATACTTAAAGACTTGCATTGAGGTGGCTTGTTTCATATCATGTCTTTTTTTTTTTTCCTTTTGGCAGTGTTTTAAAAGTTATGTACATGCATTATCATATGCAGCACTTTATTGCTTATTTTTGGCAGTACACAAGAGCAAAAATTTAATTTGCTCCTTTCCAAAAGTGCATTGTGTTTATGTAATGGATTTGCATCAGTTGCAGTCTGTAACACAGCTAAGTGTTTTAATTGGCAGAACACCCACATCAAGACTTGTTTGTTTTTCTGATAAGGAAAATGCCAGCTAAGTTAGACCATATGTTCTGTTCAAATAAGAAGCGACATATTCACATATAATGGTCATTCTTTAAAAATAAAATTAAAATGAAAAACTAATACAAAGTTAATGTGGAAAAGGGGCAAGTTTATGCATAAGTTTGAATTTCTGTTAATTTTCATAAACAACAAGTGTTTTGCTAAGGAGGGCTGGTCAGCTCACGTTTTAAGTGCTTGTGGTTTATGACTCTATGTGTTGATGACCTGAGTGACATTAAAATTGAAGTGTACATTGCTGTTTTTTTCTCAGAAGGATTTGCATGGTCTTTTTGGTTTAATGAATAATTGCCTACTTTCAAAAAGCTTGAAGTTCACAGACTATTATATTGTAGTTTAACAATACATCAAAAATGTGTGTAATATGGTAGTAAGATGGGAAGAAAAATATAAGTTAGAGAGCTCTGTTTAATGGAATATATCCTCTTCAGCTGCCAGTCATGAAGGAGCTTGACAGGCTTCTAGTGCTTCACAGCTGCAGAATCTATTTCTGCTTCTTCAGGGGAAATTGGAAAACTTCCACACTCTTTGCCAGCCTGAGAATCCCACATTAGGCATCTGCTGTGCTTTTGCTGCAGAAAGGGGACCCTGACATTGCCCAGCTGTCAGAGATGGCATTTGAACTCCTGCTGGTAATATTGGGGGAGCTATTACTTATGCTCTGATCCTGATACCTTACTAGAGAAAAAAAGAAAATAATGGACTTCAGGTTTTTTTTTTTTCTAGGTAACTTTTAGGAAATATTCAAAGTTGTGTCCTGGCTTAGACCCAGCTTTGAGCCAAACATTCTTAATTTCTTGGAGTGCTGATTTTGCTTCAGGATTTTTCTTTTTGCCCACAAGGGTGATGAAGTCATCATTGTATTTGACTTGTATTAACTTCTAACTCCTAAAACAGAGCAATACTGATTTTTAAGGCTATAACTCATACAGTATATGCTAATATAGGACAAAACTAAATTTTTATTGAAATTTATACTCACCAACATACACTGACTATTCTTGTCAGTGAAAACCATCATATTATTGAAAATCTAATCCGGAATATTGTGTGTATGTGATAACAAGTAATAGTAGTTTGATGTGAGAAGTCAGAAACTGGATAAGAACCAGCTGTTGATGTGGTTTCTGAGAAACAGAGATTGGTGTGACTTCCTTTAACTATATGGCAATTTCTTTTTTGACAATGACATGACCAAGAAGACTATAGAGTTTCAGCAATACACAAGGAAGCAGCTGATGGACATTAATTGCCTGTGTTCCATTGGATGTTATATTTGGTAAAAGAGAATTTTATTTTTTTTTAAGTCTAGTGATATTACATTAGGTTCATCTAGTTTTTTTTAGGAACAGTACCTCTGATGATTTTAGAAAGAAAAAAGCCTGATGGCCAGTATTGCCAAGAAGCCAGGAATTTAGAGAATTAATTTAACATGTGTACCAACTGCACATCATTTTGTAAACCTTCAAAAAACAGAGAAGCCTCAGAATGATTCGTTGAGAAGGAAGAGGAGAATCATCCAACAGAAAATGTAGTTTCATAAAAATAAATGATTTGGTAATATTTTAGAGTTTCACGTAAATTACAGTGGTCCCATAAGTAGTAAGTGCCAGTGAGTTGATCAGTTTATTCATGGAAGATTTGAGTATACTGCAACAGCTGACTGAAAGACTTGGCCTTAAATGTAAGGAATTCCATTTTTGGAGAAGAGGTCTAAGATGTAAATCTTACCCTTAAATACATGGATTTTGATAGATAATTGGCAGTATAGATGAAGTTCATTTAAGGCTGGGAATAGTTACTGTGGTGTGGTTAGTTTTCCTGTTTCACATATGCTTGATATATGCAACTAATTCTGACACTTCTTAAGAATGTCTGTGTGGTTTTAGAAAACACTTTCTCTTGTTTGTTTTGGGGAGTTCTACCTTCTGACCTGCAGCACCATTATTTTTAGGATTATTCTAGAAAAAAACTATTTTTAATACTAGTTGTAATTCAATATCAGCCTAGATACATTGATATAATTGTGTTACAGTGGTACCAGCAGCCTGGTGGATTTTTCTGAGTTGTTTTCAAAACACATGAATGTCCATGAGCTTCTGAAGAATTTTTTTATTATATCATTGCCTGTGTATTTAGAATGGTTATGCTGTGATCTGGTGCAGAGTCTTAAATGAAGTAACAGCTTGTCTTTTATGTTCTTGAGTCAATCTCCAATTTTTATTGGCACTTATATATTTCACTGTTTATTTTATTAAGTGAAATCTGTTTCTCTTATGTCCTGTGCAGAATGTGAAAGATGATGGGCAGCATGTATGGAGATTGAAACACTTCAACAAGCCTGCCTACTGTAATCTTTGTTTGAACATGCTGATTGGAGTAGGCAAGCAAGGTCTCTGCTGTTCTTGTGAGTATTTCAGTGTCCCTTTGCTTACATGTCTCTTCCTAGAAATGTTGTTCTTGCTGTATAAGAACTAATAGCTTCCCCTTACAAAACCATTGCCACCACAGTAGTGTCTCCTCCTCCTCTTCTCTGCTTGAGTGTCCATGGGGGTTTTTTTTAACTTTTCAGGATATTTGGCTTTAAAATGTGTTTTTTAAGGGAGTTTTCATCTTTCAAAAGGTTATCACTGTTACTTCCCTTTGTAATCTATTGCTCTTTTTTTCTTTACTGCTATTGCTTTTTTAATTTTTTATTAGAGAATATCAGGCTTAAGTTTTAACTCTATTCTTTGTTACTCCTTTTTTGTTTTTATTAATACTTGTACAGTAGGTATCAACTTGACAAACATCTAAGTCCCATGTTTTTTGATTCAAATTTTGCACAGAATTGCTGTTCTGTTAATTGTGAAAGTGAAAATCCCAGTTTCCCAGAAATCAAGTTTCTGTAACAGTTCTAAAGTTTTGTATAGTTGCTTGTTTTGTAGTCATCTCAGTCCACATGTTAAGTGATTATAGATTTTAAGAAAAGGAATGCAGAAAAGCTACTGCATCTAGTTTGACATTCATTAGGCTGTTAGATGCAGTTACTACCTGTCAATTCCTTGAGCTCTTATCTATGTATTTCCTGATAATCTGTTAATCTGTGTTTGACCACTTAACGTGTCTCTTGGGAAACCAAGGCTTGCTGAAAGATACCTTGTCTCCATTTGAAAGTTTCCAGAAATGGGTGATCCCTATCTTTCTTTTGTGGTGTGTTACAATGATAATTTTTTTTAGACCTATTTTCTGACTTGAATATGTCTTGTAGATGGTTCCAATGATTGATTCATGTTGTGCTCTACTCCATTAGATTAATGAGATCTGTACTACACAACTGTATTTTTCTCATGATGATACCACGTCACCTTTCATTTTTCTTTTTGGTAAAATGATCGGTTTCTTAGTGTAACCGACTTCCACTGGTTTTGGTATGAGAGATAGCCCCTCACAGCTGATGAGGATCTTTCTGTCTGTACAGTTCTATTGATTTAATTTGACATTATTCTGAATGAATGAGGGTTTTCAGTTGACCATTTCTCTCCTCTGGGGGCCACAGACCTCTCTAAAATAAAATTCAGATGTAAATCCTTGTATGCATTTTCACATCATATAATTTCATTCACCATACTATGAAACAGGAAAGATACTCTTACTAAAATTCAAACAAATAGAAATTACATAACTTGAGATTAATAAATGCTGATGAGAGTAACTGGAATATATACATCAAATACTGATTTTACTAATAGATCTTGAAATGTTACATTCTTTAATGTTCTTTTTTGTCAGACTGATGTTTTGACTGATATTGTCTTATTCTGAAATAAGACCCATATATGTTGGAAAGAGAGTTCTGTTGAGCAAATCCTTTGCAGTGTATATCACCTTCAGTAGTTATCAGAAATGGGTAGACCAGTTCCATAAACTGACCCAAAAAGACCACCGTTCCAAGACCTGTAATTTTTTTCTTCTGCAGTGTGTCTTTTGAGAATGTATTTATTAGTTAGTGTGCTTGGCATTTATTTTGTGAGGACAATGATCTCAGAGTATCTGAAGAACATGCTTCTTTCAATTACTTCATGCAGCAAAGAGGCATGAGTCTTCTTGCAAAACTATTCCACTATTTCCTTATTTAGCTAAGCTTTCTCTCCAATGTATTTTCAAAGCATTGCTATAGATTTCATTATTTGCATTTTAGATTGTGTGGGAGGAAAAAAAAAAAAGGGGGGGAACCACAGGGGTCCTCACCATCCCTCCATGGTCCAATCAACAATGTTACTCCCTGCAGTTCGTCTGATTAATGGCTGCGCCTCCCACTGGGTTTGTGTAATAGGTGCAAGCAAGGTGTTTAGAAGTACTTTGTGCTTAATTGCTCTCGAGGTCAAAAGCCTGAGACATATACCATGCAGGGAGAAATTCATTCTCAGTTTTTAATAGTTGACTCTATTCAAGGCAGGCATAAGCTGTAACATTATTTCCTCATCTTGGCACAGTTATATCACTGAAGTCAGGAGTGCTTTGTATTGTACCCTGCATTGTGTGTTTTCCAAATGCAGCTAGCATGATCTTTACAGACTTGGTCAGCAATAGCAGTTACCTAAAACGTGTTGAAGGGCTAGGGAAAAAAAAGCTTCTCAGGAGTTAGTATTTTGTAAAACAAGAGTCAGAATTACAGTGATTATATGGAATACATGAAAACAATTGCTATTCAACAATGAACTAAATAATAATTTCTGATTTCTAAATCAATGGTAAGAACAACATAAATTCAGGGGCTTTTATTTTTGCACTTGCCAACTGCTCTCATGCCTATAGTTCGTAAAATATACGTTTCTTCCTACTAGCAAATGACACAAACCATTTGGCAGTCACCAATTTGTCTTTAATATTTTTGTCATGTGGGAATTATTGTGAAAAAATTTAGTAAGGTCTAATTTAATTAAGCATTTCCTGTTATGCAATGATAGTGCATTCTTGGATTTCTCACTTGCATAATATTTCCTGTTCTAATTGGCCTTTTGTATTCCATGGATAAAGCAGTCTAGTTTGAGTTTTCATTGACTGATTGGATTGATTATTTAGAGATGACATGCTGGTAATGTTATTTGTTTCATAGAAATGTAGTGAGAAACACCATTGCCTCAACATCTAATAACGTGTGTCTTTTTTTCAGTTTGCAAGTATACAGTCCATGAACGCTGTGTCTCCAGAGCTCCCGCATCTTGCATCAAAACATATGTGAAGTCTAAAAAGAATACTGATGTAAGTTGGGGGTAGCATTAACTCTGCTGTGTACCTGTTAATTTAGTAACTCCATGCATATTCACATTTTTCTTTTGCAGGTAATGCACCATTTTTGGGTAGAAGGAAACTGTCCAACAAAATGTGATAAGTGTCACAAAACTATAAAGTGTTACCAAGGCCTGACTGGACTTCACTGTGTTTGGTGTCAGATTACAGTGAGTATACTATAGTGAAACCTTTCACACAGGTTTGAGAGATAAAAATCATTGAATGTCTTTCTACAGCCTCATAATCTGGAATGTCTCATTCAGTTTAGTCATCAGCAATGACTAGTGTGTTTAAGGAATGGTATATGCAGAGTATTCTTGGGACTTCTTAATTGTGGCAGGCAAATATGCTTATTTCATGTCATAAAATGCTGATTTCAATGTGTCATGAAGCAAATTGCTTCATGACAATATCCATACAAAATTAACGTGTGCCACTAAAGAGCAGAATTCCCAATCTACACTACAGAAAGATTACAAAAGAGTTTTCAGTACTAGGAAAAAATCAAGGTCACTGTGACACTAGGTCTAATTGGTGATGTACTGACAGGCAAATGATTTGAGGACATCTGGTAGGATACAGTGATTCCAAGTGTCTGGGAATAATAGCAGAGACAAGTTGATAATATACTAATCTGTGCACCAAGTCAAATATATACAACTTCTGTGTGCTCCTTATTCAGCAGGAACCAGTAACTGGAACTAATGACATTCAGGGAACACTGCCCTTATAAGTGAGATCTTCATGCTAGAAGGAGCAATGCCAATATTTCTGTTTCTAGCCAGGGCAGGATTTAAATCTAAATGGGGAGAGATTTCAGCCTTCTTCATGTGTATTTGCTGGTTTTGCTGATATCATTATTATTATTGTTACGGAACAGCAGTTGTTTGTTCAGTGCTTTAAATAATAGTATGAGACTGAGGCATTAGTGAATGTTTGTTTTAAACATACAAGTTTGGATGTTTTATGACATATTTTCTTAACACAAGAATACAAAACATGAAACATCATCAAAGAAAATAGATCCAGGATGCTTTCAGTGATAAGCTGTTATGATTACTTAAAAAACAATATTTTAGAAGAAAGCAAATATGTAGTCCAGATTGCTGTCAAAATTTGGATAATTTATGTAAAGAGTAAAACACCCAATCCAAAATGTTTTGCAAGTAGATAATTAAACTTAGGCAACAGCTATATGTGTTTAGCAAGAAAATTAAGGGTATTCTACTGTAGATATAGAAGTGTTTACACCTGTGTAATATGTGTATATCATTCAAGAAATATGTATTTTGTAACATATATTGACTTCTAAAGTCAAAGGAGGTTGCAAATTTTGTCTTCCCTCAGCAGAAATTATTTCCCCATTAGTTCATGTGGATTTGGACCATATTTGAAGTTGTACATCAAGATTCAGAGGATTTTCATTAAGAACTGTTATTCACTGAAGAAATACTGAGGAATTATTTACAATTTAAATCACTCTAAAGAAAAATACTAAATTCTTGTGAAAGTATCATGAGTGCTTGTGTGCTTCTTTAAATGCCTAAATAAGCTGTCGAGGTTCCAATTAAAAATGGGTGTGTGTTTTTTGACAGCTGAAATTGAAAATGTTGGCACTAAGATTTACAATTTTTCAATTTATTTCCATCAGTAATTTGAAGGGGGTTTTTAAAGTAATTTTGTATTTTCAAATAAATTTAATAATATTTAATTTCTTTGTATAGATTCCGATAGGAATTTGACACAAGTGAGGAATGAGTATTTTTAAATACTGCAAATTTCCTATTCACTTGCAATTCTCTGCATTTGATATATTCTATTGCAATAACTTCATTTTCTAAGAGTATCACCTTTATTATAGAAAAAAACATATTTTAAATTTCTAACAGATGCATGATTTTTGAATGGATATTCAAATATATATATATATTTGAATATCCATTTGATGATATAATTATCATCACATCTTTCATGTGTTTTTCAACTCCTTGTACCACACATTTACAGCTTATAATCGAAGAGGATGCTCTTTATTACAAAAATAATTCTGAGCCTCTTTCGTGCATTTTAAATGTATCTGTCCTTACAACTTAATAAGATGACAAACAACTGACTCAAGTCCCAAAACTTAGAGGTGTTTCTCACTAAGGAGGCTTGTTATACTGACTTCTCAGCCAAATCCATGATCTCTCTTCCATATAATTTGCAGTACTCCACCACGGTCATGTAAATTTTTTTCCCCTCGTCTTCTCTCCAGCAAATACACTTTTTCCATTGCAGGTTTGTGAGAGGTCATATTCTACAAGAGATAGGTTTAGGATAAGGGGGTTTTGGGGAAATGTATTTAAAACCTGCTAAAGTTCCGGGTTCTTTGAGAGGCATTCATTTTATTTTATTTCTTTGAGTCAAAGTGTTATTTTCATTAAAGCTACATTTCTTCTACATTTTTTGTTATTTTCTGTGTGCCAATTCTGTTGTCAGAGATCAGCAGAGACTAATAAGAAGATTAAGCTATATTTTCGTAGATAAGTTTGCATGCCACTGAGTAGCAAAGCTGCTAATTACCACTGAATGTGTGAAGATACTTTTATTTGATGTAGCATGGCCTGGTGTGCATTAATTATGGTACAAGTAGCCTTACCACTGAGGCACAGAATTAGCATGACAAATGATTTAGATTACAGGGCTACCAAAATACCCTCACAATAAGGCTTTAATACTCAGAGGAAATCGAAACTCTTTAGACTTTTATTTTCTGTTGCTAAGTAACTGCCTTAAAAGGTAACTTTGCAGTGTAAATGAATATGGACAAGGCTAATATTAGGTGCCATTCAGTTCAAAATTCAGAAATGTCATGTCAAAATTAACAGTACTAGGTAATTTTATGAAGACCATATTACCAGTAAAGTTTATATACATCAGCAATTGGTACAATTTTATTGTAATTTTGATAAGAGTTCATATGAGTTGAACCATTTAAGGGAAAATAAGTCAGTCATTGAAAAAATGTGATTTACAGATGCAGGCATTGAACTACAGGTTTTGTAACAGCTTTTGAACCTGTTGAACTAACGCTGTATGCTACCTGTTATACTAGATAAATCACTTGTTAATAAGATTTTTACATCACAACGCCTAATATTTATTAGCCTGTTTATTTTTTCTTTACTGTAAATATATGTATCTTTTCAAAAATGTCCATCTCTGTGGGAAATGGATGCTATCTGAACAACTTAATGCATTTTATTGGATCTATACAGAGCTAAAAATGCAGAATAATTTAGTTTGGAAAAGGCCTTTATGATCATTGAGACCAGAAAAAGAAACTTTCACAAAATTTTATGATATTAAGTTTATTTTATTCTGACTGTCTCTAATGATATTGTGAAGTATACTAATTAAATGTGAATGCTTTGCATGATCCAAGAACACAACTGTGCCTTTGTACTGCATGGCTGAATATTTAGAGTAATTTGAATTGAGTTAAATTCTAAATTATGAACAAGAACTCTTGATTGCTAATGCAAAATATTTAATCATTTATCATTACTTGTTACCATTTTATGTTCCTGTTATATGCACATTTATCTATTCAGCCTCTGTAACAAAATGGAAGTCAGCCAATGCTCTTCCTGTCAGCAGACCTGAGGATATTTATGTTTTCAGAGTAGAGCTATTGTTATTGCTTTCAAGAAAACTGGATGAATTTTAAGCATAAATTAGAAAAAGGAGAGTAATTCGAGTTCCTCAGCAGTCAATGGAAGCCTGAAAACTGATTTCAATCAAGACCAAAATTTACCCAAGCTTAACGTAGGATATGGCTGTATTCTTCTCTTATATTTGAATCTGTAGTGGCTATCAGCTTCAGGAAGGTAGCAGAGTTACACCAACAGTACCAAAAGCTGCCTTGAATTACTCACTAGTAGTAGAACAGAAGTTCTTGGCTCAAGAAGCTCTCTTCTGAAATGAAGCTTTTGGTCGCTAGTAACAATATGCTGATTTTACTGTACTGCTGTGCAATGTTCTTATTTTGTGTGCTGATCCACACATACAATTTCCAAACTGAAAAATACTTTAATCCATCATTCTTCAACATAAATATGTTAATTTTGTCCATCCTAGGGAGCTTTCCACTGCAGTGTGTTTTGTTTTCCTTCCAGCACTTTAATAATAATTAGGTTAATGAAACTCACCCCATTCTAGGATGCCCATTTTCTTATGCTGTAATGGCAAATTGTGTAAGTTAAGTCTTCATTTTTTATCTTCATGTAGTTGCATAACAAGTGTGCTTCACATCTGAAACCTGAATGTGACTGTGGACCTTTGAAGGACCATATTTTACCACCTACATCAATCTGCCCAGTAGTATTGGTGAGTTGTCTGTATGTTAATTTCAGATGTAATCCTCTCTCATGTGCAGCATTAATATGCTGCTGGGACTGACCGTCAGGTATTTGCTAAGTTCACAGGACTATGTGAACCTTATCACAATGTGAAATCCTGGCTGATGGGTTTATAGGCGTAAGTGTGTTTTACCCTCTGCACATTGCATTTTCCTTCTTGTGAGAATGAACTTTCTGTAGGGTATATTATAACTGAAGCTGACTCAGGTTTTATCACTTATTCAGACTGTACTTACCAGAAACTGTATAGGCAGAACACTTCTACGTTTTACATCTTTTATAGATCCAACTTCCCAGAATAATGAAGTTATTCTTATGGGCAGTTTTTGCTTGGGATGCATATTGTATATCTGCAATGCTGAGGTCTCTGATCTAAGCCGGAGGTTACCTAGAATGATGACACTGGTCTTGCAGTAAGCTATGCATCAACATTATGGTATATTTTATTCTGCAGTCGTGGACAGTAAATTTCTCTGTCCACAAAAACAATAACTCAATTCAATGAAAATAAAAATGCATGCTATGTGTAGGTTGTATAGAAAAGAGCTGACCATTTTATCATTAAAAAAGAGCTTGAGAATTAACTTATGTATTCACATATTAAATTGGATATTTTATGCTGATGAAAGTCATAGCATCATCATATTTGTAAGAGAACAGGAGTGGTCTGCTTTAAATATATTTCATAGTAAGTGTAAGAAATGCTTGAACTTAAGAAAGTGTAATTTATTGAGAGGAGGCAAAAAAAGAAAATATACATCCTAATCTTAAACCAGTTGCTGATCATTAGGAATATTATTCATGTCTATAGTAAATTACTTGTTTTGTAACTTATCCTTTTAGTTGTTTATTTATAAATCTGTTAAGGTACAGATGTTAGACTTTGGCCCTCTATGTGTGTAAAGTGGGATTATTCCGTTGCTCTGAATGAAACAATCCAATGGAAGCTAGCCATTTATATTGGTGAAATATTTTAAATATTTTTTAAGTCACAAGAGTGGCTTTGTAGTTTGTCTCTATGGTATTTTGGTATTATCTGGACAAGTTCTGATTAATAGTTATAAAATATTTTAATCTTGTTGGATGATTATATTCTGTATTACCTTATATAATTTTCAGGATTCAAGGTCATGCTTTAAAAGTTTGCATCTGGAAATTACGATTCTGTTATTGGGCTATTGTTTTCATTTTAATGTTATTTATCATTTGCAGTTAATATGAACGGAATGAATCCTCAGCATGAAATTTTATCTTCAGTTATATTGGCATAACTACATTTTCTTTTCAGGAGAGGAAGAGAAATAGAAGAATTAGGATTTTTAATGGAGTTTAGTTGTTTAGAGGATATGTAGAACCACTCTAGAGTCAAATCACCCTTGAATAGGTTTGTTTTATCTCCAAATTTTCAAGGCATAAGCAGAAGTAAATATGTTTTCCTGTTTAGGAATCATGTTACTAACAGTGCAACACAAGGCATGTATTTCAGCACAATTTATATTGTTAGGAATAGAAAGTGTATTTTACTGTGGTTTAATGGAGGACTTTATAATTTTGTAGTGTATTTTTTAATCTAGTAGTTTCTTCCAAAAATGCATTAAAATCCTGAGTTTAATAATGTTACAAATACTACCTCACTGACCTAGCTAATAGTAACTTCTTCTGAAAGTGATTGGTTATAGTGTACATATAATTTGTGTTACTGATTTTTAATTAGTGTCTCCCATTTCCTGTTATGGGGATTCCTTTTGAGAAACATACTTCAGTGTATGCCAGACCAGCATTCTCAATAATGACAGCCAAACTAGTGAATATACTCTTGTGAAAACTGTCTAACCATACAATAGGAAGTGTGTCTGTTAATAAAAATTACGTGTTCAGACATACAAATCTGACAGTGGAAGGGTCCTTCACCCAGGTCACACATTTAGCATCAGTGATCAGCTGACCAATAATATTCTTGAAATGCTGTGTATATCTGGAAGGTAAATAAAAGCAGATAACCATAATGCTTGCTGTACCAGGCATATCCTGGTACAGGATATGTGTTTTCTTCTTCCATAGAATATAGGGAAAATAGCAAGATGAAAAATCTTGTATCTTTGATCTCCTAAAAATGTTGGCCCTCCCTTCCACCTGTAACTTTGTCAGCTGAGATTTCTTCCAGAAAACTGCAGTAGTCATCTCAGAACAAGTTGCCTTCTCCTAAGTTTTCCTTCAAGAGTGCAGGGTAAATCCCTTTTCATCTGTTCTCTTTTGCAGAACTAGGGACATTCACATTTTTGCCTTTTTCATCCAGCATTTCTTATGTCTCTTTTCTTCAGTTCTTGTGAAGTCCAGCCTCAGCAATTTTTACACAGTTAATGGACTTTTTCATACATTGCATTTTGCAACACTGTGTATTATACCAGTGCTACCAAAATGATCTCTCTGCTTGTGTGACTCTTAGTGGCTGGAGGGAGAACCAGAATGCCTCGTCATGTGAAAGTTAGATGGCCCATTTAAGTTAAATAAGGATCCTCCCATCTCCAAAACTGCACAAAATAGAGCATTGTCAAATCCTAAATATGATAAGCTGACAATACATTGTCAGTTGAAAAAAAACAAGGAGAAACTCATGTAGTTGATACTATGTACATCATAAAAACATTGCATATCTGTCTAGATTCAATGTCTTATAAAGATTTTTCATATCTCACTGCATCAATTTTAAAATGTTTTAAAATATTTTCATAAAATGTAGTCTGTCAACTTTAATCCTTTTTACTTTTCTGTTTACCCTATATAAGGCTTGTTGTATGGTGAAGTTTTTTGTTCAAGTTAAATGAGTTTTGTTATAAACTGTGTGCAGATCTCAAGTGATAGTCTTTTAATAGATGTCAGATACACTTTAATGTTACTCTCTTTTATTTCAGTAACATTTTAATTAATTCATACTGATTGAATAAATGTACATTGAGACTTGTTTCCTAATGAGGGCACATTTAGAGGAAAGGTTTTGCATCATTCTGATATCCTGTGGGTAATTATATTCTAATTATATGGTGGGGGGGAAAAAGTCTATAACTCAGTACTGATATTGTTCATTGGACCCAATTAATTACATGCACATAATGAAAGTTCATGATAAGGTTGACTGGCAGTGAGTTTAAAAATCTTTAACTCAATTGAATCCTAGCCTACCAGGAGTACAGAATTAGATCATAACCAGGTTTAAAACTGGGTATTGGAATGAGATGAGTGAGTAGTGAAGAAAACAAGATTGGTCTCTGCTTAGGAGACAGTTTCCCTCACCCTGTCCCTTTATAAGGCAGAAAGGGAAAAATGCTAGCATACATTTTATCTTCATTTCATGCCTTCCTTTACTTTGCCCCATTTACTGATAAACATATAGGATGTTCTAATTTTTATTTATGTCTGTAGAAAAGTAATTAGATTTTCAATTTCCCACCAAAATAGATACAACCCTGGGTAGTGACAAACCAACCAATGAAAGTTTACTATTTAATAAACAATAATGTGTATTTATTTTGTAGTGCATGATGATTTTGATTCTTGTATTCTATATGTAAGTTTCACAATGAATTTTTTTCACTTAATTTCTAGCATTATTTTTTAAAATCATAATTAGAACTGTTAATTGTGGAATAAAAATAAAATTAAGGAATAAATTGTAAAACAGAAGGTACCCTGCTTACATTGTGAGCATTATTATATGGCAACTATCACTGTCCCCATAGTAACCAATTTATTTCAAAGGTGGAGGCTCTGGTATAATATTGAAGGTAACAAAATAAAAAAGAAAAATTTAAAACTGGGGGTACATTTCTTTTTGTTTTGATATCCAGCTTTGTTGTTTTGCATTCTGTGAGAAATGGATCATCACGATAAAAAGTTTGAAACTATTTACATTTTGTTTCTTTTCTCTTGTGAATGAATTTGACTTTTGTTTTTGGGTATTGAAGATGTTACAACGTTTTAGGACAAAGACATCTAAGCATAAATACAATTTATGTAAATATGGAATATATATACAGAGATAAATTGATATATATAAAATATTTAGAATTTTTATACATTGTAGTGTATGTCTGTTTATATACACTAATATAAAATACCATCATAGTTGAATTCACTTGACCTGTTATTTTAAAATATGGAGGAGGAAACAGATATATCTCATTCCTTTGGCACTTTATTGTGTCTGAACCGTAAATGTTCAAGGATCTTTTGTCTATGACTAGTTCTGTTTAGGCATGTAAAACGATATACACAGCAGATTACAAATGTTTGAGATAGGAAATGTGCCTTATTCAACTGAACAGTATGCATTATGATCTATAGCTTCAGACTTTTGTGAAAATACAGCAAGTGTATTGACATTCTGGCAGAAAGTAATACAGAATTAAAGTTGAAAATACTGTTTAAGAATTCTCTTTCACTATAAGTGTTTAGACTAGATAGAATAGCTATTTGCTATGTTATAATTGCAACATAGTTCAATAGATATTTTTGCATGTCTGGTAATATGTTTTACTAATACTATTTTCCTGTGAGGTGTGTAGACATTATTCACATAGGAAAGCCGAATTTTAGAGAGAGTAAAAGGGAATTAGCAGTGCCTGGTTGAAGAATGAGCTTTCTTAATCCCCTTTCCAGTTATTAATCCTAAAATGATTCTTCTGTTTTTATAACAGTAGAGATCAGTTTTAGCTCAGTTGAATCCAAGCTCAACATGGAGCACAGAAAGTAAGCATTTTATGTGCAACTCAATCCTTTGAAGTTGAGTACTAGCCTTATCATGAGTTTCTGAACAAAGATAGTATTAAAAAAAAGTTATTTGAATATATATGCTTTGGGAGGAGCTGAATTTAGATCTGGTTGTTGAAAATTAAGTAGTGACATAGCAACTGAAAGAGATTTTAAAAACAAAACAAACCACTTTTTTCCTTTTCAGTTTTGTTTCATATTGCAGCTTCAGTTCTCTGAGAATCTAAATCAGACTTGAAATATAATGGTGTCCTTATCTACACTAAGAGCTTTTTCATTTCTTTGAAGTCAGAAGGAAATTAATAATTGCCCTGGAGGAAAGTGTATCTTCCTAACTAATTAGCTGTTCGACAAACACAGTTCAATGTTAAAATAATACGATGCTGATAAACTGAAATGGCAGCCATTCAATCATTTTAAGTTATATCTAGTTGCCTGCCCACAGCTCATCTCTACTGTCTGTTTCTAAGTTTATTCCTTACATCCTCTCCCAGTGGAGTTCAATATGATTTTATTTTCAAAATTATTTTCCAACACTTTTATCTTTCTTGGACAGTGTATATAATCAGCTGCTATAGCCCAAGTTGGAGTTGCAAATCCAGTTGAAAGTCTTGGACCATCTATTCATGCATATATTGAGTGGGTACAAGATGTAAGGCAAGTTGTCTACAGAAAACTGAATGAACCAAGCCCAACATACCAAATGAGAAAGAATTGATTGCGATTTGGTGTGTAATTCTTTACCTTTTTATTTAGACAAACTAAAAAACTAAAAAAAGATCACAAAATATATTTATAAAGTTATTTATCACATAGTGATTCCTTGTTCAGAAGAAGGAACAATTAGCCGTTTTGGAAGTTATTCTTAGATGCATATTCTCCATTCCAGCCTTGTCTTGTTGCATGTATTTTGGCATGTTACTATTATGGGTGACAAAATGCTTCCTCCCAATGGTGTAATGTGAGTCTTCCCTTTTTTTTTTTTTTTCCCTTAGCTGCAAATGCTTTTCTCAAGACAGCTCTCAAATAATTAGAAGCCTTAACTTTCCTTTAGAGTATGGGCATGTGCAGCTCACTGGACGGTATTTTTGCTGAGAATTGGTTAATAATCTTGTCCACAGGATGACTTTTAGCTTCTGCCTAGGGATTTAGAGCTGGGTATTGTGCTACAGCTCTATGAGCTTTCAACACAGCATGATGTGGTGTTCTAATATAGACTCTTTTGATTAGCATGTACGCAGAGCTGGAGATGTGGAGAATTTATAAAATAAATTTTCAAAATATTTTAGGTCATCTGAATCACAGTTATTTATCATATCTGATAGATACTACAGATAGATTGCCCGCCATAGTTTTGGTGTAATGGCGATGTGGTGGGTTTTTTTAGTTTTCAGGATTTTTGAATCTTTAATTCTCTTTGGTTATTGTATAATTATGGTTATTTCATGGAATGGGAGTTTTGTAAGCAGGGATTGAATGCCATGTCAGTTTACAAAATTATGGTCTAGGAGTACTTAATACTATTAATAATCTATTATTATTATGTTTTTAAAGATTCCCATGTCATTAAACAAAATAGCTCTAAGGAATCATGGAGCAACCTTCCTTCAAGTGCCTTAAAAAGAACCCCAAAGCACCAGTTTGATATTCAAGTCACTTATTTAAATTTCCATGGCCTTCATCTTGCAAACATTTGGGGATATCTTTACATGTTATTCCATGTATTCTGTCTGATCTTCTATGAAGTTTTGGAGTTCTAGAATAAGATCTTTTAAAATAAATGTTTTAGTTTATGCATAATAACATAAAAATATACTTCTCTTGTTATGCAACCCCATGCCCAAATAAGGTATATGTTTCATCCTAAAATATATAATAAAAGAAGTAATTATCATACAGAAGTAATCTCAAGTTTTAGGCTGTGTAAAAATATTAAGCATTTATTAATGGCTTTGCAATCCTATATAATGTATAAGTAAATTGTTGTTTCATGTTATGAAATACATTGATTTAAATAATATTGTGTAGTAAGTAATCCAGAAAAAATATATTTGTAGTTATTGATTAAAAGGCAAGGTGAGAAAAAGCAGTTGTTGCTGTATTTGCCCTGGATTCTGTGTCAGCAGTTAAATTATAAAGTAGCAGCTCTTTAGTAAGCCTTTAGTAACTATTAATCTGTTTTTGCCCTAAAAGCTATGATAAGAGTATGGTATTTCTAAATGTTAGTGTTTTGTGTAAAGAAAAGGATTCTACCTCTATATGAAGAAAGAATAGAAGCAGTTTTTTGAGGATTAATGGTGAATAGCTTGTTAATTGTAGTTTAAACAAGATTCCTTGATTTGGATGGAAATTCAAAGACTTGGAAGATAAAATCAAAATAGCTCTCTAGGTATCAAGTATCTCTTTTTGCTGTTCAAAAGGATGAAGTCCTCAGGTTTTTTAATATTAGCTGGTGTTAAAATGATGCCACACATACTTTCCAGAGTGTAAAATGTGTGATATGACAGCTGAAACATCGGGAAAGTCCACTTGTGCAGAAGTAAAACAAAGTACCATGTATGTTGTTGTTAAGTATCACTGCTGCAAGGTAATGTTCCTTGTGAACACTCTGTCCATGTCCTTTGCCATCCCAGCTGTTTGGTGCTGCAGCCTAACATTCTCTTTTTCCAACAGACACTTCCCACTTTAGGAGGTTTGCTCCCTGAGGTGCGTAGCGGGAGGCATCCATGAACGCTCGAGTACTAACAGTTCATGATATTGTACATTCTTTCTGCTATGAAGTGCATTTTGGGGCTGAACCAAAAATCTAGAAATGATATTCTGGGTTATTATTTGGAAAGTCCTGTCTTATTTTTCAATTGTTTTCTGGTTTGGAATGTGGAATAGATGCAATTTAGTAGTTCTCACCTGGTAGTGGTCTCTCTGGAGCAGACCTGAATGGTAGAAGCTCCAGCTAATGAATATTGACTTCAAAGTGGGAATTCAAGGGGGAAAATAAGACATGAGAAGTGCAAAAAGGGGTGGAAAAAAAATTTTGTTGTGGTAAGTACTATTTTGGAAGGTATGTGTGCTGGCACATACCAAAAGAACAAAAAGCCTCATTCTTTGAGCCATCAAAATGTACAATAGCATCCGAATTGCTGTATTCAGTATCTCTGTCAACCTCATGCATGTTCACTAAACAAAATGGTTCACAGATACATTGATCATTTTGTATGCTTTATTTAGCAAGATACTAAAAATAGCACAACTGTTAGAGAAATATTTCTTAAATAGAAAGATAAATTATTGCATTTTACAAAACCATTTTTTAATGCATGTCAAATCTTTCTTAACGTTATTAGAATTTTTAGGCTGTTACCTGTTTTTCATCTGTTTTTACTTACTTTAAAAATGAAATTCTTTATTCTTGACACTCTTTGATATCTTAGTAATGTTTTAGTTCCCACAACAAAGATACTCTAGGTCAGGCACAACTGGTATTTCATATATAAAAGAGAGGGTCTGCACAAGAATATTAAAAAATATTTTTTTAATGAAGTGGTAAATCTTTTTGTGTTCCATTAACAGATTTATTCATTAGAATTATGATACAATTCATCACATCATGTCATACAAACTAAGCCAAATCTTCACAAGTGTGACACATACCTAAAAAATTATAGGACATAAAACTCTAGGAAATCTAGAATCACTTGTCAGCTTCTTCAGAAATGTTTTAGAGAGCACTGTTGATAGACATGGTGACATGTATTGTGGTATCATACTCATATAAGATGGGTGATATGAAATACTTTATTTGTACTTCAAAAATCATCGGTGAAGAAAGCAGAGTTTCAATGTTAATGAGGTCAGGTATCCATCTTTGATCATATTATTAATGCAATAGACAATTCTGTGCCATGAATATTCTTTTTCCTTTATGTTACCTGAGATATAAGACCTAATCTTGTATTGTCTTTTTGAATCAAGCAATGGTTTTGCTAATGGGACAAGAAATATAAACTGGAGAAGGAATGGTAACGTAGCAGTCATAGACTAAGGACAACGGATGCTATTTGTATCATGCTGCTATTTGTATCACCCCAATATCCAAAGCTTTGCTCTGGGCAATTGTTACTGCATTTTACTTGTTTCATTAATAACAGCGGATTTGGGCGTGGGTCTCAGCAGTGTATAGATACTTTTCCTTTAAATATTAGCATGATACATGCAAGAAGATTTTTAGTGCCACACTTTATAAGTAGGTCTCTTCTGAACTGTTTTTTAATATCTCTAAATGCACAAACTCGTGCTGAGTCTGTTACTTTCTGCTAATTTTTTTCTTTGAATTATCACAAATGTGTCGTTTAGCTTGAGATTTTCTTAGACTTTAAAATTTGTTCTTCATCTCTGATTTTTGCTAGAAATCACAATTTTTACTCACTTTTTCTCTTCTTTACTGACATCTGATTTGATTTTTGAAGATGTTGCAGTATTCATGAGCCAGATTTGGCCACAATGTAAAATCCTATTTAACAGGATATGCTTTCTTTTTATAAAAGGTATAACTTTTAAGGGTAATTATTCACAAGGTTGTTTAAAACCTCAAAGCAACTTAATAAATTTGTAATGAATGTGAAGTTTCCTTCATATGGAAGTATCTCACTTGCTGTCCTTGGGACTAACCAGTCCATTGCGCAAAATGTTTTGTGTTCATTCAAAAATTTTATTTCCTTTGGGTGCATCATCCTGGTTTTACTTTCTGAAAAAATCATCAAATAAGTAAGTGCAGAGCTGGTGATTTCTTAGGCAGTGATACATACGGTGGTTTTGTTTCTGAGGTTAAGGATGAGGTGAATACCTCTAATTGCTTCTACTGTTTTCTCTTTGAAGTAATGATATTGCAGTCTAGAGTCTCGGACCTTGTCTTGCACCAACCAAGTTCCTCAAAGCATCCAGGAGCTCTGTTAACTAACCTCTTAGGAATCTCACTGCATACAGACAGTTGTGTAAACTCCCCTGTCTTTTTTTTTTTTTTCCTTCCCCTGCCCCCCGCAGTGGTATAGGTTTGTCCATCCTTTTGTACAAAATATGGTCAGATTGTCACAGTTCCCCCAATTACTTGGCTACCCAAAGCAGCCTAGGATGACCTGGACCCCTCTTTGCATTGGATCTAGACTGAGACTCTCGTCAGTCTCAGTTAAAGAAACTGAAGGTGGTATAAAAACAGTCAGGGTCCACATTTGTGTTAGAAGGCACTGTATTAAGCTGGGAGTTTTTCCCTTCCTGACAGAATCTGTGTCAGTGTTTCTTACCAGTAAAAACTGCTCCTGAAAGAGTTTCATGGATTAATTGCTACTACAATACCTAAGGCTTTATTGGAGGTAGCACAGAGATGGGCTTGGCCTGGTATGGAATGTAAATGGTAAGATTTAATGAACTTGTTACTGAATGCAGATGCAGGGGTTGCAACAATGTCCTTAGTGCTCCTTTTCTAGTGCAGCAGCTTTGTGCCAGCCCATTCCCTTGAGTAGTTTAAAGCCTCCTTGCACTTGTGAAGTGAGGAAAGAGGCTGAGGTGTAGTTGGGATTGGAGAGACTGATTCTGTTTGATAAACATCTGCTATCTTAATTTATGGTGCATTTTTTTGGAAAACCTAAAAGGATGTGCTAGCTGCAGTTTATAAATATAATAAATGAGATACAAAGAATGAGAATACTTTTTTTTCCATGCAGAGTTCTCTGAAATGGCCTCATAATAGTTGAAAATACAATTGCAACAATATAATTCTGAGTTTTTCTCATTCAAATAACCATCTCATTGTACGATGTATCAGATGTAGATCCACTTAGAATCTGATGTAGATTCTGATTTCCTTCTGATACAAAATACATACTTTATAAAAAGCTACTCAGCTAATTGATTATTGTACGTTTAGACCAGGTATATTTTGCCAAAGTGGTAAAGTACTCTGAAACATCTAACCTTTGCTAGCAGTCAGGATGAAATTTTGAAAAATTACTAATCTCTTTTCAATATGCTTATTAAACAATGAAGTATATTGTATGATTGGCTTTCAAGTTTCAGAATGGCATCCTGGTAATGTCAGATTATCTTTTCACATCATTGCATTAATTTGTGTTGTGACTGCACACTTTTCATCCATCTATTGCCTAGTCATTATGGAATGTCCAGGCACATTGATAGATGCTATGTGAAGTGGCCAGACATTGTGTATTAACTTTACTGAGATCTCATTTTCATTAAAGCAGAGTCTGACATTACTTGCTAGTCAAAAAAACAACTTTGTGGAGGTACAGTCTCAGTTACAGTTGTGTAGCATTATATAATGTGGTAAAATGTTCCCTTTTCTCCTTTTCTCTTTTCAAGGAAAGACAAGCAACAGTGAAAAAAGAAAAGAGCTGCCCCCAGCAAATGAACAAACTGGGAGAACGGAACAAAATGCAAAGAGCAAATTCTGTCACTGTAGATGGACAAGGCCTTCAGGTGTGATTGTTGTTGTTTTAATATTAAGCAGATAATTTTAAATATGACGTGTGAGATATGTTAAAAGTGAAATATGCATTCACTCTTCTAATATTTCACTTTTATGTATTTAAAAAGGCAACAGGTAAATTGGTTCTGGAATCCTGTTATACACGTCTACTTCTCATGTGATTGTTAGGATCTCCTAAGATATTAAGGGGAGGGAGGACTAGCTCTAAAACACTGCTGTCATGAAGTGAGGCTGAACTAGTTTATTTTGGTATCTGTCATGCAATGTTGTGTAAATTTACGTTATTAATCTAAATCTGTCCTCATAACTGTTACCTAATCTCATTTGGACCTGTTAATTAATGGATGGAGTAAACTTCAAGGGTGTTATGTGTCCAGGTATTTCTAAATAGGGTGTTTGGCGTATCAACATTAACAGTGGTGAGAAGCAACATGTTTTCATTACTAGCAATATCTATAATAAAAATGAAAGTTTTTCTACTTGAAAGAAAAGCTTGTGTGTGATGAGCTAATGTTATTTAAGGGTGGTGACGTAGAGGCATGCCTGAACTGCTGACTTCTTTCCCTTGAGATATGAGTAGTTTTCAGTGAAATCAATGTCCGTATGAAGGATGCTGCTGCTTAATTTCCTCAGGAGTTAAATTATCATCATGATAACAATGTGATAATCATTTAATATACGTAGTTGTCTGTTCTCTCTGATATGTTGCAATTGGGCTTCAGTAAAAAGATTCCATTACCATATATCAACTACCTTATGCCTCATAATTATTTCATCTTGTTGAGTCAGGATAGGAAGGCTTACTGTATTGTTTTGTCTTTTATGTTAGTCAAACATTCTTGTTATGACAACCCAGAGAAGGGGAAAAAATCCAAACAAAACCTGAAAAACAAACCCTAAAACCTATCCAGTCACTTGGCGCTCCATTAATGGTATATTTGGATATTAGAGCAATCATTATCCATTGTTTTCAATAATCTCTTTCTGTACTTACCCTTTTCACAGGCTTCATTGCTATCCAGATCATCTGTGGCAAAACACGAAGCAAAAAATACTACAGTCTTAATTGAAAGAAAGCTCAAGTTCTGGCTTATCAGTCACTGTGTGATTAATAAGTTTGTGCTAGAGGAAACACACAGTGTTTTCTAACTTTTGGGTGATATTCATCAATTCCAGTGAGACAAAGTATTCTAGATAGAGGAGCATCTTTGGCACCTCCTTTTGGTTGCAGCACCATGTATCATGATGAATTTTGTGTTTACTCCAAACATTAGATTACTTATGCTCATAGTTTATTTTCAGCTGTTTTTTGTCTCTATTTCCCACTCATGTGATACCTAGTATGTAATACTTGGTCTACACAAAACAGCAGCTTTTAGCAACATTGACTCTTCAATACAAAACTTTAAATTATTATACATTCTGCTGCCAGGTCATAAGATTTCCCCTAAGTTTTTTAGTGTGATCCAAAACTTGTGTTCTGTCTTCTCTTTCCAAGACGAGTCAAAGGCCTGGTTTCATCATTGCTTTTCTTTAGTACTGCTAGAGATGGAGAAGGAGAGTGGGGACGAAGATGGTAGAATTATTATTGAATAGATTTGAGGTGTTTTTTGAAGTGCTTGATGTTCTGTAATGACACATTTATAATGTAGTGTGCATGACACAGTACTGGTGATCATGGTGATAATATTAGAAATAATTCTGCAGTTATGGCCCTAATTTGCTGATTATACTGTGGTCTTTGTTTTTCATCGATGGATTAAATTGGTTTTCAGTAGCAGGAATCCATCTTAGAATCAAATATTTAATTTTTGATTGGCATTAAAAATGATAACCTGTTGTGAATGTAATTACTTTGAAGGCTGAGTGGACCTTGAAGGCTATCCCACTGAAAGGATGGGATCAATGATGATGTTAGGGCTTTTTTTCCTCATGGATTGTGTAATTTTTCAACTATTCTCACAAAGATGTAAGATGCTATAAATATAACTGGTAATTAATGTTAGGATTTTGCCCAGAGATGATCTGGAGAAAACATTCTGTATCTGATTAAAGTATACTACTCTAATTCTCCCATATCTGGCATGCTACTCTGTTTCTAATATTCTGATTCTGCTGGCATGGTCTCATTTTAACAACATCTTCAGTAAGCAAGGGTTTTATTTCAGAAAACTTAATCAGTATGTTAATTGCATTTGTTTATGATTTAAGTTCCAAGGTAAAAAAGCAAAGATCTTCATACTACTGCTGTTAGACCTCTGTTTTCAACATGGGAGAAACTATATATAAATATAAGTTCTCTACCACCTTTTTCTTTTTTTTTCTTTTTTACTTTAAGTCACTTGTCCTATAACATCGCAAAAATTGCCTTTAAATCGTGCTAGATTAGGGTTTGAAAATGTTCACTAATTTAGTCTAAATCTTTAGTTGCATTTCATTATATAAAAATACCGTATGTTATCTGGAAAAGTAATTTGGAAAAGCTGTAAAAATTTAATTAAAATTTATTTTGGAATTGAGTGGGATACAGACTAGTTATTAGATTTTTTTTTTTTTTGGATGATCCAAACCCTTCTACTTGAAATAATCTCATTGAATCTTGAAATAAAAGATTTGAAATGGAAAAGTCTATCACTTAGCTTTTGTTGAGAAAAAGATCAAGCCCAAACCTTTCTTCCATCAGACAGAGTGAGCAGATAACTTAGTGGCAGTGGAGGTCTGCATGACTTAAAGACAATTAATCATAGTTAAGCACATTCATCTTGCTTCTTTCTAGCTAACCAGCATAATGATCAGGATTATTATTTCTAATTAGAGGAAGTAATAGATCATGTATAACCTTAGGATGAGTCCCATTAATTAACCTGCGTCCTAAGGGATTTCAGTAGGTATTCCATCTCTGTCACAATGAGCACCATTGGTTTACACTTAGTTCACAGGAATAAACACCATGGGAATTAGCTAAATAACTAAAATTGATTAAAACAGTAGGTAAAAATTAAATATATGACAAACTTCACTGTATTCTGCAATTTGATGTATGTTTCAACATACAGCACTTTACTGCGCCAAGTGATACTGAGTTGGTTTTATGCTAAGCTTAATACCACTGAATTTTTTGACTTTTCCATTATTGTTTGTATGTATTGGAACAGATTTGATTCTATTTTTTTGTGAAATCATGAACAGAGTTGACACACTAGTGCTTAACATTTCCTACTAGAAGAAAAGTGCTTTTAGATGCCTGTAGAATTATATGCATATATCTATAGTATGCTTGTAAAACTCTTTGGCTATGATATTTCTCAGGTTCTGCCTTAAATTATACTTTATGAAATCTTGAAATTTTGTTATTTCAGGAATTATTAATAAGGATTTTGAGCAAGGCCTTTCAGTGTATCATTTTGAAACACAGACGATCCAGGCTTCATTTCTGAAGTTGTTAGTGTATGACTTTGGAGATGCTGACTTTGAATTCTTAATACACTTTCAAACATTTTGGAATTAATATATGTCTTAAAGTGATACTTCTAAATATGAATAGTCCAGCTTCATGGTGTAAAGAGCTGTGTTAGAGATCATCTGATGTAAATTTTTTATGTTCAGGCCTTTGGAATAAAGGCAACAAGCACATACATCTTAGAGTATCTGAAAATACAGACTAACCCTGTTACTTAAAATGAAGGTGTTACTTTGTAAAGCTAAACTTTCCATACACAAAAGAATTTTTTAAAAAATAGTAGAAGGCATTGTTTCCTTTCTTCTCCTCAACATTCTTTTCCTTGGACTTGCGTTTCTTCCTTATGGTTTCTCCTCTACCTTAAGTTTTTCAGCTTTCTCAGGTGTTTAAAGGAATTCCTTAATTTTGTTTAGTTTTGTTTGCCACATTTTAAAGTGTGTGTGATTTCATATTATATCAAATATTGCAGGTATTCATTGCCATAATTAAAAAAAAAAAACAAAACTGTTAAGTTCAATGTTCCGTATAGCTATAGCTGACCTTCATTTTATATAATATAGTGTCATTTCTCACTCCAAAATACAGTTTCTTTTAAGCTTTTTTCTTTTCCTTTTTTTAAAGAAATTACTGTCAGAGTAATTAATGCATTATTTGCATTTAAAGTTTTCTTCTCTACTGATAGAGATAGAAATATATATACATATATATATATAGACACAGAAATATAGAGAGAGATAGGTTATATATGTATATATCTCAATATTTCAGTGGCATTATTGGTTAAAATGGCAACACAGCTGTAAAACAGACAGCATTAAAAGAGAAGTCACTTGTAATTTCTGGCAAATTAATGAAGTGAGGATTATTGCAAATTATGCTTCCAGCTGGATTACCTAGCATAACATAGAGTTTGCATTAAGCTTTTTGTTTTCTGTCTACTATAGGAAAAAATGAATGCAACACACAGCATTAATGAGTGGCTGTGTTATTCCCTTCTTTTAGATCACTCCAGTTCCAGGCACTCATCCACTTTTAGTTTTTGTCAATCCTAAAAGTGGTGGGAAACAAGGAGAAAGGTAAGGGATTTTTCTTTTTCTTTTCCTCTTCCCCTCTCTTTCTTGATTCTGGTCTGTGAAATGTTTAAAAATGAATTTTAAAAGTTTGTACATGAGGAAAAAAATCCCAAATTTTATGTTGTTGTTCCTCACAGTTGAACATCCTATATCCCTGTACCTATAAATTCTCCAGTTAAAAGCAAGAGTTAGTTCTATAGAATAGTTTAATTAAAAAAAAAAAAAAAAAAGAAAAAGGTAGCTATAATCAGTGCATGGGCTTGTGTGATTTGCATGGAGATGTGATTTGCCATATCTTGTATAAAAACTTTAAAGTGGTAATAGTTTTCTTTTTAATCTATGAATGATTATACAGCCAAACCAGTGGCCAGTAGCTTAAATTAGAAGCAGTATGCCATTTTCTAATGTATGATTTGCTTTTTGAGAACTTAGTAGTAGAGGCTCTCAAGCCTCTTCGTAAGATTTCCTTCAAAGAAACATTTTGATTTCTGTAGATAGGAAGCATTCTAAAAATCCAGTTGAATTATTATAGTCAAATCACACAAACTTAAAGACATTAATTTTACACATCTCAGTAATTACATTGATTTAAATTAAAAATTTAATTTAAATTTTATTAGTTTATGAGTTTATTAGTTTAAGTGTTAATGTATCAGAAGCCTAAAATCTGTATCAGATAAAGTAGAGGTAAGGAGCATTGTCCTCCTGCTCAGGCAGGAATGCTGAATTAGTTGCTCCCTAAACAGACTTTTCAGAGCATGTTTTAGGATTCCAAATGCTAAAAATATGGCCATTTTTGATGATCCAATAAATCCCTAAATTTTTATAGCCTACTTCACCATGTCAGTGCCCTAACTTCAAGTCTTGAAAAAGATTATGGTCTTTTGGCCAGGATCCAGCTGAAGGTGACACCTGTGGATACTGGTGATATGGGTAATTAGAAGAAAAAAAGGAGGGGATGCAGTGTGATTCTAAAGCCTGGAACCAAGCAAGTAAACTACACTGGGTCAGCTTTTCTTACCTCCTCCACCCTGCCTCCCTTAGATCACATCTTCCTGTGCCCCTAAAAGTAAACTGTTAAAGGGGACAAAATCCTGCAGAGTAGTTGTTAGGGTAATTCTTAGAGCTAAGGAGGATTGACCAAAACTGTATTTGAAGGCCCCTGAGAGAACCACTTATCACTTGAGAGCTGATTATGTAATTCCTGGACTGGTATACCTAGATATCAGCTAGATATGTCAAAGGCAGTTAATGATCTAAAAGATTAATTCTAAACAGTTTCAAGAACATGCATTTGCAATTGGCACAGAACAGTGTGAGCCATTCTCACATGATTTTTTCATGTTTCAGCTGCAGTAGCAGTGTGAGGCAGCCCTGGTCTGCTGTGCAGTCAGGGGTCTTGTGGAAGGTAATCTGCACTAGCACTCAGCTTGACTTTTTATAGTACCCATATGAAGGGAGTAGATCAGAGATCCAGTCTGCAATTATGTAGGTGAGAGGCAGGTTAGAGAGCTGCACTTGCACAGTTAGTTATAGCCTAGAAACAATTTAATGAAATACTGTTTCACAGCTTTCAGTTCCCAGCTCATAATTGGTCTCAAGTGTTACTAACTGAATGGGCTTAATGCATTAGGGGTGTCACTTAATGTTAGATATTCTCCAGGGTAAAAGCAAGTTTAAAATCTGATCCCCATCTCAAGCTCCTATTCCCCTTCGTGTATTACAGTCTAACACTTCTCAGTTTATGTCAATGAAACTGTTACTGAGGCCAAACAGATCACAGGAATTATTTGAATTTTGAAAATGGATGCCCTATACGCACTTCATTCACTAGCACCATTATCCACAAGTGTCATTAAGTGTATAGCATGAGGGCAGGCACCAGCAGCTGAGTATAGTGACTTGTAAGAACCTCTTAAATTGGCTTTGATACCACACATACACACAAAATATTAAAGTGCATACTAATGTGTCAAGGTCACACTCAATATTTCTGTTTTAAGAGAAGCACATCAAAAGGTCAACTGCATAGTCATGTAAACATATCTAAGGTCATTCACCATTAGGAGAAAATATCTCACAGTTTGAGCTGAAGCCAGATTCAAAAAGGTTAAAAAAAGTCCACATATGGACTAATTGTTGAGCAGGGGGTTACACTCCATTTTTTAAGTGTTAATGTTTCATATCAGTGCCAGTAGCAAAACTATAAAAGAGGGATGTGAAGAGTGCATCTTTTGAATATTTTGAATATTGAATATTCAATCCAAGTGATGAAAACATTCTTAGGAAAACTATTATTGAACTTTCTTTAGTTTTCCTGGGTTTTATCTGTCTGCTTTACAGTCAGGAACCAGGAAGAGATTCCCATATATTCCCTACCCTCCAATTTTGTGGCAGTTTTATGTTGTGGAAAGTAAAATCACAGGACATTTCAAGACGTAAATTACTTTGCAAAATGCATAGTTATGGTGATTCACAGATTTCCTAACACTTGGAAGGGACCCACAAGGATCATCGAGTCCAACATTTAAGTAAACGGCGTTAAAGTCAGGCTTTTTGATTATAGCAAATTTTGTAATCTGGTCAAGTGCTGAGAAGGTGGGATTAGAGGCTACACTGTAACAAAAGTAAAATTTCCCTAGCAGTGAGGGAAAAAAAAGGAAAGCAAAACAAACCCACAACCTTCTAATTTTTGTAGATCAGAATTTCATTATCTTGATTCATTCAGATTAAGAAAATCTACTGATAACTATTCCTCAGTCTTTACTTTGAGTTCTCTGTATTTGAGCGGTCACCATGAATGAAACCAAGATTTCTAATTGACTTTCATTGAACACAGAAAGGTTATTGCAGGTTGTCAAGACTCCAGTGTTTCCACAGTTCCCCATATGAGTTTTTATGCCTTGCCATATGGTAACCTCGCCCATTTCATTGCCTTTATTCTTGGAGAGAATTTATACATCCAACTGAAAACTAGTTGAATAAATGTACACCCCAGTAATACATGGTCATTTCCTTTTGCACTTTGTAATTTTTTTTTAAATCTCTCAAATGCAAAAGAAAAGAACTGAGAATCATTAAAGGTAAAAGAAGTTTGGTTCTTTAATTTTAGTTTTTAAACGTTCAGACAGAGGGGCGGTGGGAAACAAATGGATACGTAGAAAAAGTGCATTCAGAACACAAAGATAGGTTCTCTGCAACTGGATCTTATCAATACATAACACAATTTTCATTATGTTAGAAATTCGGTTTCTGCTTTAAAGACCAATGCTATGACTTTCAAATATAATTGCAAAATAAAGAATTATGACAATAGCCCCATTATATTTTCTTCTCAATTAGGAGGTTAATAATTGCCCCTCATGTGAAACTCAAGTGTATTTACAGTTGTTTGGACTTGAATGATTTTGTTTAATAGACAATACAAATGTTTGTAGTAGAATAAAAATATAACTCAATCTTTATTTAGAAGAAAGTAGAAAAATAAAATTAAAGTTGATGAATTTAAGGTTTCACATACTAGAAATGGATTTTAACTGAGCATGAGACTGAAGAGGAATTCATCAAACCTAGGCAAGTGAATCCCTCAGGAGATAGCACACCGTAACATTTTTCAGTGGTTGTGTATGAAATGGGCAGGTGCAGTTAATTTCATCCAAAAAAAATGCAGAACATCCATTTCATTCTAGGGCTATCGGTTTGAGATGTCTGCATTTATGATCGACTAATCAAGGCAACAGTTTTCAATGATCTGTGAATAGAATGTATATATATAGTATGCCATTCACAAAATAGTTTCTTTCAACAGAAAGAATATACAACAAGCATGTAGTGCTTCTAAAGGCTGTTGTTAAGGGTAATGTTTCTCACATAAGAGTCCTTCTAAATCATGCTGTTGTTTTGCCATACTCATTACTTTGATTTCCACTTCCCCATTTTCCAGTTTATTTGCCTGACCAGAGGGTGAGTTTACACAATTGTTTCCTTGACAAATGTGCTGCTGGATGCACTGGAGATCAGCTTCCGTACACTGACTTTTCCTGCTGACTCCACATTCAGTGTCTGTGCAATACAGGTTGATGATATTTTTAACCTTTGCTGTTTTCAAATAACTTGGGTTCATAGTAGCTCTTCTCTCCTCCTCTCTGACTAATCTGCCTTTCTGAGCTTTCATTTAGCATTGAGACAAAATGTAAAAGCAGTTTCAAATGATCTTTTTCAAGTATTTTATGTCTGGGAGAGAAGATAACTAGCATTTTTCATTTTGGAGGGGAGTCCTTGGCTTCTTCCTTGTCTGACATTAGGGTTAAATTAAGCCCATGTTAACCACACCTTTAATAGCCCCTAGAGGACTGGAGATGCATCCCCCAGTTGTGGCAGAAGGCATTGCCATGGCCAGCTTTTTCCACAGCGTAGTCAACTTTTATGCCAGTTTTGAATTGCCAGCTAGTTTCTGGCCACTTATTTTCTCTCTTTGTCAGAGAACAGCTTAATTTAACTCAGCCCAAGGTGCACGCAAAAGTATTTTCTTCAGCAGCCAAGCTTTTTAAAGATGATGCCAGCTCCTTTGGCCATTCCTGAGATAATTTTCTGCCTCTTCAGTTATGCTAGCAGAGTATTTTGAGGTTTATATGAGATCATGGGCATGATTTAAATAAAAAGAAAAATGACAGTGAAGAAACTTCTCTGTGGATTTGTGTTTAAAATTGAATCTTTAATTTTGCAGATCACAGAATAACCCCAAAAGTAGTTACAGGAGCACAGTTGTTTGTTGACGAGTGTTAATTTCATAAACTGGCTTCATTCATGAAATTGCATTTCATCACAAAAATATCTTTTGGGGCATTTCCCACCACACCACTGCATGACCTAGTCAGCACAAATCTTCAGTTGCAAGGAAACCACATCCAATTCCTTCCTCACATGTGGAAGCAAGGCATTCAGAGCCATGTCAGTGTCACTGTTTGGTACTGTAGATGTAAAACTGGAAGGCTGAGTTACTGTCCATTTCCTTGGCTTCCCCCTGTCACCCTGTTAGGTCTGGGTAGAGCTTAGTGTGAAGGAAACATTTATAAACAGTTACTTTTTTTTTTTTTCTGGAGAATGTATGAATAGAAATGAGCCATCAATTTATGAATTTTACACAGACTAGAATACACAAATGTGTTTAATAACTTAGAGCTTGATGTGTCATTTGCAGCGAGTCATTATGGAGTGATTAGCAGGTACTGATGGCCATGAATGGTATGCACTGAGTCAAGTACTGTTCAGTGTAATCTCTTCATTATTGCAGTTGGGCTTCTGGGTTCTGAGTAGAAAAACCTAGCCTCCTCTTTATTACAAAGGCTTTTATAGCATTTCACTGTTACCTGACAACAGCAGTGTGAGTGTAAGTAATGGCTAGTATGTTTTTTAGCATTAAACCTAAGGAAAAGAACTCTTAGACTTTGAGACTTTGTAAAAATACTGTTCATTAACTTCTTATGGTCAGCTACACAAATTAAATTAGCATCACCTTTGACCAGATTAAATTCTGCACATCTCTGACAAGCAAATCACACATACTAACTAGAAAACTCCTTTTACATTTGTAAAATGGGAATATGTATATTTTGTTGTAAATCCATTGTCAAAAGTCTGATTTAATAATCATCACAGCCATCAACACTGATGTGTGCATACATGTGAATTGAAACTAGTTCATTTCATACTGACTTTTTCTGTGAGGAATGGCATCAGGAATATATTGTGTGTGCTTGAATAAAATGCTTTATGAAGCTGATATCACTAAATAATTGAGAAGTCAAGAAAAATATTCCGATTTGGCAATTTTACAGATAATTATGAATTTGTTTGTATTCAGTATTTTTACACACTTGCTCTCCAGCTAACCTGATAAATTATGCATTTCTATTAAGGAAAAAACATGAAAAAACACCCCTGAATGTGCACATAGATTGTATCTAGACAGTTTTATTGTGCTGTATTTGAAAACATGGACATTTTACCTAGAATTCAGCTCTTATTATGCTTCTGTTTTATTTAAGAGATTATAAAGAAACAAAGCAATATATCAGTGCAAAAATTAATGCTTTCTTAAAAGCATTAAAATATTAATTACCTTAAGGACAGAAACATTAAAATTAAAACCAAGAAACATAGGTTTATAATTTAAACTATTGCCAGAGATCCCAGGTGTATATTTATTTATTCTGAACACCAACTCTTTTGTGTGCTTTCTTGATTCTGTGTGAAAAAAAATAACTACTGCATTCCAGTCAATGTGGGAAATTACATTTGTAATATTTGTAATGAAGAAACAAAATCTCTGTCATACTTTTAGGATAAGTAAACCCAAATTTTTGAGTTTACACTTTTGAAGAAACAATTGCTCAGGGTAGGACAGCAAATGGAGTTCCATGTGGGATAGGGCAGTGCTTGTCATGCTGTATTCAATAAATTGCTTCCTATTATTCAGATAATTTTAAAATAAGTGTAATTTAATAAAACGATGCGTCAAATCTTTTACATTTTCTTCGGATTCAAATGTAATCCTGAGGAAATGTAATCAACCACAGGTTTTCTTTATCAGAATGTTTCTCAGCCTATGCGGACATTTTTGGTGGGTGGCAAAGCCAATTAGCTCTTGCAATTAATTATACTTGTAATTCTGTGTTTGCAATAAATTTCAGGAAGAAATCTCTCCTTTGCCACACAGAGATTTTTAGTACAAATCAATATACTTTCCGAAATGCTTTTTTGACTCACCTTTTCTTGCGTAATTATAGCTCTTTATTGCATTTTGTTTCTGTCTGTAAACAGCATTTGAATTGTAAATATCTTGTAGTACTTCTGTCTCAACTTTATACCCCACAATACACTCTGTGTATGAATTATAATCGCTATGTTCAAGTATTTGATTTTTTTAATAAATGAGACCCTGCAGTTCAAATAATTATAGTATGTTCTAACTTTTTAATTCTTTCATTTGAAAGGTTTTTAAAGAATTCCAAACATGTAAGTAAATATTTTCTCCTTGTTTCTTTTACCTCTTCAGAATTTATAGAAAATTTCAGTACCTTTTAAATCCTCGTCAAGTTTATAGTCTTTCTGGAAATGGACCAATGCCAGGGTAAGTCTACAGTTAATATTATTACCAGGAACTCATTTAATAAAATACTGTGTAATCAAATGAACAGACTGAAGTACATATAGCATGTTTGGAATGTATCAACACTGCAGTTCTCTGAATGGCTGCAGAAATGTATAGGTATTACTCGTTTACTTGTACAAGTAAAGCTATGTCTCATGTTTTGCTGAAAACCATGCATTATCCTAGAAGAACTGTGGGATAAACTTAATTCTGTTTGCAGCTTCAACTGCCATTTCAGCAGCCTGAGTTCTTGGGGGTTACTTGTGTTGCAGATGTCAGTGGCCTCAAACACTGACCAGCAAGACATCAGTTTCTTTTGCCTAAACACATACGTGCACTTGCATAGGTGTCCGTGATGTACTGGTGACTGCACGCTTCTTTTCAGTTACATTATTTTGGAAACGTAGTGGTTGGAAAATGACTGGCCAGGCTATAGATTGTGCTGGCAGTGACTTCTGATGTGGACCAAAGTGTGTTGGCTAAACCAGCTTGCATTGCAGTCCCTTGCTTAGTCTGCTTCCTCCTTGAGTCTTTAATTTGCATTCCTGTGAAGACAGGAGAATTACAGTGTAGCAAACAGCAACCTTTGCCACATGATATCGTCTCCTTTTTAAGTAGTGGGTGCTTTGGTAGAAGAAAATTAGAGCAGCATTAAGTATCTGCTCTGAAAGGTATTTTGTATGTACTGGGTGCTGTTTACTTGTATCACTGATACATGAAATTTTACATCAGTGAAAAGAGTTGCAGAAGAACATTAGGAGGTATAGGTTCACTGACATTAAGTTTATATTGTTGTTTAAATACTTTTCTTTTTAGTCTTTGCATTTCTTATTTCTTTAGACCTTTAGATGTGTGTAACATTGATGAAAGTGAAAAGCGTATTGGTCTCAATCCTTTTAGAAGTTCAGACATTGTGCACTGCAGAGTGGCTAACGTTAACCTGCTGAATGGTGCAAAACCAGCCCCAAAAAAGGAGATAATGTCATGCATGATTTTTTTCATGCCTGTAATCATCTTGTATCTGAATGCTAGTGCTGTTTTTATTACTCAATTGAAGTTTGTTGATTTTATGCTATTCTTAACACATACAGAAAATTTAACTACTCTTAGTTCAAAGAATAACTAAACTAGAAGAATTAACTGAGACAAAACTAGTAACCAATATTGTTTTACATGCTGTATAATAGAAATGCCATGTTAGAAATTGAGAGGGTGATTTTTAAAAAAACTGAAATATTTTTGTTCATAATCATCTTATTTCTTCGAAGTTTAGCAAAAAATCTGGCTGCATTTCTGTCCATAAGTGACTTAGTTTTCATGAATCTTGCTATGTGAAAGAAAATGCATTTTAAGGCAGAGGCACAGGAGGGCAGTATTAAGTTCAAGCTGAAACCTTGCACTGAAGCAATTTAAACATTAGTCTTTTGAACAAGGACGGTATTTTTTAGAAAATGTTTTCAATTTCACTTTCTGTTAGAAATTGAGGTAGTTTTAGTTCAGAGTCACTTTGAAGAAAATTCTAATTAATTTTCAAACAGGCACTGCTTGTTTTGGTATATTTTTTATTCATTTCACAGAAATGAATAATCCTAAATTTCCAGTTTGTCTCCTGCCATCACTTCTTGCCCCAGGCAACGCTTTTTAGGCTGCATATAATTTAGCCCTTAAGTCAGAAGTTGAATAAACTTTGGTATTTCACTTCCCAGTACTTGTTTTGAGTTGCCTAATAAAACCTGCTCATTCATCCATCTGTCCACTTCTTCATGCATCTCTATAATGCCAGTTATACTGGATCATCATTCCAAATTTTGTGTTCGTTTAATGTTCTCGTATTATATATGAAATTTAGATCAAAATGGAACAGATTCGGGTACTGTACAGCACAGAGAAAAGCAGAAGTGTATTTCTTCATCTAAGTAAGTTATTTAGTAGAAAGGGATAAACATAATGTATATTTATTTTAAAGCATTTGTGCTTACTGTAGTACATTTTAGTTGCGCCTATTTTGATTTTTTTTTCAAGTACTATTTTTAGCCATGTTTACTCAACCTAGAGAATGTTTATAGTATTAGCTAAGAATTTCATTTTTTTGTTAGAGCTAACCTGTCTGCTTTAACCCATAAGTTAATGGTTTTGATTTTTGATCGTATTTTTCTCATGGGCTGCTGTCATCAAGAAAGAAGATAACATTCACAAGTTTTGTAACTTGCATTCCAACTATCTATGTCTGACATGAATTGATATTTCCATGAATCGATAGTTCATTTTTGTCAAAAATCTAGGTATCCCCTTTTCAACTGGCAGAGAGAAGGAAAAGAGAACTAGGAGACTGAGAAAATAGTAAATCTTAGGGGAGCTGAAACTGCTGATTTGGGTTTTTTTTAAAATGGTCAGCAGCTCAATTGCTATGTCTGTTGTTCTACCTCTTTAGTGGGATAACCGTGTTCTTGCAGAGAAATGTGTTGGAATAAGGGGCTCCAAAATAGCAACAAAAAAACTCCAAACCAAAACACAACCTCCCAAAACGCCCCAATAGCGCCACCTTTCTCTGTACCATTTATTCTGTATTTTTCTATAAGTATGAAAATTAGCAGGCATATAGCAGGACAACAGAAAAATGTTTTGAGCAAGCTGACAATGAATTTTAGTATTACAACCCCAATGTACAATTACAAAAATGGATTTGTTGCCTACTTTCATAATAGATGGGATGGCACATGGAGAAGTGCAGGAACAGCAGCAATAACATTTCTTGCAGCTTCTTTGCCTGCCTAAGCTAGGGTTTTAGGAGCAGTTTTTGTCAAGACACGTGGTGTACATAGTCTGTGTAAAAATATCTACATGATGCAAATAAACCTCATGGTAGCAACTCCTGCACTGATTCCTTTCCAGCAATGGAGACCTGCTGCAAGGCCTGAAAATCAAGAAGCTCTAAGCCAAAGGGCAACAGCACACTTTAAAGGGGTATAATAATTAATGCTTTAGACATTCTTTAATTGGCAGCAGAAGGATACGAGTAAGCTGGAAAAACCTTGTGAGCTGTGCAGCTGAACACAGGCATAAAAGGTACTCCACAGTTACAGGCTGCCACAGTTAACGCAGTGACGCGAAAATTGCTGGGCTGATGCATTGTGTAATTTGTGCCTAGCACCTGTGTTTTTTGCCATGAAAAGAGTTTCCCTGTTTGGTTGTTATATCTCTATAGGAGTCTTCTACTTCTGACAACAACTGTTATTGTGCATTTAATGATCTTGAAGAATCTGAAATTCAGTTATTGTTCAACTCACAGAGAGGTAAATAATAGCAGGATGAATAGCAGTTGAGCCACAGAGCCGCAGGACTCTGTAGAGAGGTCAGCGTTTCACAAAGTCTTTGTCCCTCTGAAAAGGCCTCTGTTCCCTAAAGTTCTATTATTTAAAATGTCTAATTTATGGTGGTTTTATACTCTATTATAGAAATTATATCCACAAAAGTTGTATTTCTTTGTAACTTCCATAAGAATTTAATTTGGAGAGCATCTGCTTTTTAAATTCTAGCTGCAAGTTTGCCTCAACAGACCTTTCTAGATCTTAAATTCTGCCCACTTAAAAGATGCCCAAGACGGCAAAGATGAATCCCTACAACTTTCACTGTAATTAGTTGGGAATCTACAGCACCTGGGCTTTTTTACCTTCACAAAGCAATAGGCCTGTTTTGAAAATTATGCTATTTTCCTTAATTATTTGAAATTGATTGCTAGAGCATTTCTTTGCTGTTGAACATTTGAAATAATACCCAGAGTATTCTAGGAAGGTGTATACACCAGGAATATTTTTAAAAGATAGTAACTGCGTAGTTATTTTCTTCTGAACAAAATATTGAATCTGGTCCATATTTTCTTGGAAGAATGGCGTTTTTGCCAAGCAATGGCAAAGCCAGCAGTAGTTGGTTGGTTGTACTGTAATGATAAAAATGATTTTTGTACACCACAAATCAGTAGTACTTAGAATTCACAAAGTCTTGAATACGAGACTTAAATCCTGAATTGAGAGATATATTTTAAGCAGTTGTTTAATAGTGTTTTTGCCTTTATGACATCTGTGGTGTTGGCACCTGAAACCTATCCTGAGATCCACTAGTGGATTATTCTTTTGGACTGTAGACAGTCTTAAGTTTTGCTTCCACTGTGAGTGAAGAATGCCGAATAATTTCGTGTATTGCTGTTGTGCCACCTTGTATGGCTGAGTACCTGAAGTTCTGCAAAGTGCTCTGCTTTTGGGTATAAGAGCAAAAGTCATGTGCAGGTAACTAAATGGAAAATACTGCAATTTATGTTTTCATTGCTGTGAGTAAAACTTCAGTTTTAGTCTAATAAATTAATTAATTAAATAAATTAAAATAAATACTTTAGGTATTTCTCTAAACAATTCTATAAGAGTGTGTATGTGTTTGCTACCTGTGCATAAATCAATTAACTGCATGATTCAAGATCAAATATTTACATCCTCTAGCACTGGTATTTTATTCATAGACAGATCCCCTGCATTCCTATGGATTTGATGAGGTGATTATGAAAAACTGAATTAGAACTGAAACAGTTGCCCTTTTTCAGGTGGAAATTACTGATTTATTTCTGATTTCACCAGAAACTCAGTAACTGCCTTTGAATCCTTGTTTCTGGCAAAATAAAGTTAGGCTGGTGTCAATCACTTTCAGTGTTTCAAATTTTTCCAAGAAAATAGGATAAAATTTTCTATTCTGGTCTTTTAAAATAGGCTGACATTGCACAAAATCTTTACAATGGCTTCCATTTTTTTTTTTTTTATTTCACTTAAAACCACTTTTACTAAGTTCTTCTCCAGCAGTTTTTTTTAGTTCTTTTCAAACCATGTGAAAAATGGTGGATAAGAAGTAACAGGTGCTATTAAAACACTAATTGAGTACAGTTTTCTTGGTAAACAATACTGATTTTCTCCCTAAAGGTCTATGAAGAAATGCATCAAGTTCTTTCTTTACAATTGTAACACTTGCTGAGTCTGAGCGAAACCTTATGAAATATAAAACTGTGTTCCCTTCCCAACTCCTAAAGTAGGCTGCACATTCTAATTCAATGAATAAGATTTATTTACATATATAATTATATAACTATATTTAATTTTATAAATTAATTTGATTTTATAAATATTTATATCTGCTATAGTATATTTATATACACTGCATTTATATATGCAAATATACACTGTAACATGCATTATTTTATGTATTTTGTGTGTTAGATTTTTATATAATGTATGTATAATTTTTATATATTAATTTATAAAAAGAAAAAGTTATGTGAATTTAATGGTGTACTTTTCTTGGAAAATTCACTGTCTATGAATATAAAAAGCTTCAAGGGAAATACAAATGCAGCTAATTGAAATTATTTTTGACAATATGGTTTTGCCAGATTTTTCAGCCCCCCACTTTTTTTAAAGTTACACTTTTTTGATGAAGATACAGTCAAAACAAAAAGAATGTTTGATATCCATATGGTGAAGAAGCTTCTTTATAAAAAGAGACAGAGGTTTAGGTCTATATTCTACCAGTCTGGAGTAATGCTAAAATGAACCCTGTGCTTTTGGTGTTGTTTTGGTTGGTTCTTTCCGGATTTTCTTTTCCATATCTGCTACGTGAGGTAGAAATGCTTAAATACTTAGAAGTCAGTACCCTGCCATCACCTCTGGGCTATAATTTGACTTTAAATTAAGCTGAAATACTCTCAGTATAGGAGGCAGTGTAATTACACCTGGTAACTCTCTGCCAGCCCAACACATTGGCTTGAAATGGGAACACTGGTGGTGTGGCAAGAGGTGTTTGTCTCTGTGCCAGGCCTTGAGAAGGGCTGGACATGCACACCTGTGGGCCAGGGCACATCTCCATGCCTGCCCTTGCAGTGCTGTGAGGTGACTTCCAGCAGAGGATCTTCCAGCACAGACGTTGATTAGATGAGTTCCCCACATGTACCCAGTCAGATTTGGCACAAGACATTTTGGGTCACAGGAGATCCTACAACACTTCTGCAGATGTGTGAAGTAGAACATAAAAGGGGTTGAGAAGGGCAAGGCAGCCTTTAATACTGGGCGAGTAAGTATCCTTCAGGCATTATATTTGCACTTGAAATTGCTTAAGAGCTCTTCTGAGCAAAGGAAATGACAGGGGGTGGGACATGTGATGGGCTTAATTCTATGCAATTTGGCTAAAGCTGAAATTCTGGTCAAAAACTAATAGAACAAGAAGTTGTCCTGTCATCTTCTACATATTACATAACTTTTTTGGTCATTGTGTTTTTAATTTCCTTCTCCCATTCTTGCTTTTTTACTCTGTAATTTTTCATGTGTTCTTGATTTTGTCAAGAGGTCCAAAAGAATTTTAAAACTTTCTAGGGAAAGAAACTACATACTCCCTGCAGCAGTAGGATTTCATATGGGAAACAGTTGGGATTAAACTCCTGCAAGCTATTCTCTATATTTATTTGTATTCAAGAATTTGTGTAAAATATATTAATTGTGCATTTATTAGTGTATTGCAAACTGGGTATCAAATCTGCTTACTAGAATGTAGAATATCCAATAAGATATCTGTAACACTAATGAATACAATCTATGTTAATGAACATACACTTACATACATAGTAATACAACAAAATTACTGGAATGTTTTTTGTCCAGTGACAGTTTAGGTGTAAGGACTGATTTCAGCATGTGTCAAAAGCTATCCTGAACTGATGCCTTTAAATTAAAATATTGCACCTTAGCCTTGTTTTAATACATCCTGACTTTCCAGCATTATGCAAAGTTGTTATAGAATGAAGTGGATGAGGGGGTGGTGATACTCACTTGATGGATATGGAAGCAGAAATAGCCAGGCAAATATTGCCAAAGATATTTTACTTTTAAAATATGGATTTTAGGATGATGGAATGAGGACCTTCAATCTGATGCTTTCTCATTTTGTATTAAACCATAATGCAAAGTTGTTTGTACCAACCACAGAATGTTCAGCTTAATATGTACCAGTCATGTACCAGAAATATGAATTTCTCATATAGCTTTATAGAAAGAACTTCACAAGTAAATATTAAGGATAATACAATTAGACAACTTAAGACTCTTCTGTCTTGAGAGACTACCTATCCATTTACAACCAAGTGAACAGAGAATGTTTTCTGACAATAGTTTCAAATGACATTTGAAGTCAGACAAAGATTGGACTAACCATCAGGTCCAAACTTTTTCTAGTGTTAGCGTACCATAATAACCCTTGAGTTACTAATCTTGTTTGAAATTTTTCAGATAATACTGATAATAATTAATAATAATGTTGGATTGCATTTGTCTAAAAATGACTGCATAAGCAGAAGTGATTTTTATTTTAAATGATCATTTGCTATTTACTATTATATAAAATATCTTAAGCCATAACATGTTTACGTAATGCACAGTTATACTGATCTTAATTAGGTATCTCCATTTACTCTTTCTAGGTTAAATTTTTTCCGAGATGTTGCTGAGTTCAGAGTACTAGCATGTGGTGGAGATGGAACAGTAGGCTGGATTTTGGATTGCATAGGTAATCTATAGCCTTTACACATTTTTGCTTGCCTCATGGTTTCCATTTTAGTGGTCTCTTTATATACCAATGTATGGATAGAGCTATTTCAAACAACAGCTTGTTCATTTAAATTTTTGAAATGCATTGGTTTGGGATGTGGTTATTTTTAAGTGTACTCAAATTGCAAAAGTTATTTAAAATCTCTAGACAAGTTAAGTGTTTCTGGGTTTCCTGAAAGCAAGAAATTTGAATTAATCTATTTTAATTTCAGTTCAAAGTCTATTCCCCAACTGAATCAAATCTAACTTGCTAATTTCAAGACAATTTAATTTAGTTCACTTGCTTTTTTAATTATCAAATTTTTTGTTTATACTATATTATCCTATAATGAAGATAATGTATTAAGAGGTAATTCAGTGTTGGAGTTCTTTCAGTCAATTTTCTGCAAAGTCCTCTGTAAAAATCATTAGGAAGGACTTTACAGACTTTAAAGACTTAATTTTTTCAAAGATTATTAAGGAGGATGTCTTCTAGATCACATGATCATTTATTTGGTGTTAGGCTGAAGAGAAAAATAGTGGGCATGTGTTGCAGTGGAAATTAGGATGGGGATCAAGAGAGGTCAAAATACTCAACTTAAATTTTAATAAAGTATTTAAAAGTGTGTGCTTTGTGGGGGACCAGAAAACCTTTAAAAGTTCACTGAAAAGTAAACTTGGTGTCATGAAGGAATGATAGCAAAGGAATATTTCTAATCTTGGTTGGAAAAAAAGTCTTTTTGCAAATGCAAGCTACTGCACGTAACTCTCAAATAGCCTTCAGAGTCATACATTAATGTACATAAACGTCAAGTGCATTGCCTAAACTTGGAAGAAACAAAGTTTTGCAGCTGTTAATTGTATCATCACTTTTTCATGAGGTCTGAAATGTCATGCAGTTATTTTCTCTTTTGGTAACGTACTGTGTTCTGCAGCATTTTTTGTGGTATGGAACTAAGAAATTACTTGGGGCATGCAGGACCATCTTTTTTCATAGGTGCAGTAAATATATTTTCAGTGCTGCCTTTTAGGGAGCAAAAGCACTTTAACATATAAAGGGTAAGGGTACACCTGTTTCTAAACAGGTTTCTAATTTGGTCTTCTCTGATCTCTTGATATACAAAGAGCTTTAGCTGAGAGCACAGCAAGAAAAAAAGAAAATTTAAAAAAAAAGAAAAGAAAAGAAAGAAAAAATAAACAAAAGGAAAAAATAATTCTCATCAGTTTGAAACTTTAAAACTTTTTTTAATTACTCTATTAAATATTACATTCTCTGAAAGATTTCCATTAAACTGATTATATGAATGTTAAATCTTCTAAAATACTGATAAATATAGATTTCCCTGCTACATCCGTTGTGTAGATAAACTGCTGATTGTTGCTGATAATTGTGCATAATTTTATAAACAAAATAACTTAGATTAATTAAGTATAACTTTTAAACTAGACATGCTATTCATTCACATTAAATGGGAAATTTGAGAAATTACGTATTTGAAATATATGTTCCAGCTTTCAGAAAGGCTGGATTTCTTGATTTCTTGAATTTCTTTCAAGGGTTTTCTCATCAGATTTTGAAAAGAACCTTGGGCTTACAATTTTACAAAAATACCAGTAAAGACTGAAAAGATGCTATAAATTCATTCATTTCAAAACATTGTTTAATAAATACAAAATTGCTACTTAAAAACTTCATCAGACAGGACAGTGCTCCCTTTGAATAGCAGGTTTAATTCCTGATGGGCAAACCCATCTAAGTCTTGTGTTAGTTCCAGTGACTTCTTGGTAGTGGTGCTCAGGTGTAGACACAACTCCAGGTGAATACACAATTTAATACAAACTTGGTCCCCCGGGTGAAAAATGTAGAAGGTTCACCTCATTATTAATGACCTTAACTATTACTCTTCTGTATTCACAGCTGGGAATGGCAGAACTGAGAACTAGAGTGAGAACACCATATTCAGTCTTGGAAAGATCTTGAGTATCATTGTTTATGAATGTTTCTCGTATCTATGATTTATGAAGTCCTTATGATAACAAAGTAGTCAATTAGGATTACAAAATCCTTATGATAATAAATGAGTAAATTAGGACTAAGGATTGAATATTGAGTGGAGAAGGGGCTACAAAATAGAGTGACTTGGTGAAATACTCGTTGTGGAACAGGCAGCATAATTTCATATACAATCACTGAAACAAAACCTAGAACAGTTATATAATACCATGCAATTAGTTAATTTTTGTTCCTTATTTCTGGTTTTTTCCTTCTTTATTCACAGAGAAAGCAAACTTGATTAAGCATCCTCCTGTTGCTATCCTGCCTCTTGGGACTGGCAATGACTTAGCAAGGTGTCTGAGATGGGGAGGAGGTAAACACAAATGAAAATGCAATTTATTATGGAATTAAAAGAAAAAAACCCTTTAACATCAACATCTATATTTGGATTTGTTTTCATAAAGAGCCATTATCACCTTTTCTGTTTTTGGAATGATCTGTTTGTAATTGTTGTATAGATATATAAGATGTTAAAGGTTGCAATCACACTTCATACCTTGTTTGTAGCTTCTGCTGGCACTAAAAATGTTCCAAGGTGTAATGAGAATAGCATGTCGCTGTTAGGTTGGCTTTTTTTCCAACTGTATTGCAGTTATTGCTTGTAAAGGGAGCAGTCTTAAATGGGTTTTAATTGAGACTGTTCTGAAAGGGTTACTGAAAACATCTGATAATTGTTTAGGAGTGGTTTAATCTTTTTTAATCTTTAAAAATATTAAGTGAAAAACATGTCTCAGCCTCGGAGCAGTTCCTTTGATCCACTCCTTTTCTGTTTTCTACAGAGGATTCCAGACAATCAGTGCTGTGGTACTATTTATCAGAAAATGAGAAGGCAAAGAATGCTGAAAGAAGAATATTTAGAAAATCAAACCCTTAATACCCTTTGCATCCTTTCCTGGATGTATGGAGACTTATTTTCAGCTCTTCCAAAAAACTGCATTCAGAATCTGTATTACAGGATAACTTGAAGGAGACACAAGGAAGAAAATCTTAGACAAGATTCTGTCTATGGTGAAAGCACCTCAATTTATGGGCTCATAGCCAGGTCTATTTCAGGTCTTGGTTGTTTCAGTTGAGATGTTTTGTATTTGAAACTTGGTTGTTCTATTTGGAACTTCTCAGCCTTTGCAGATATCTTACTTTTCTGTCTCATCAGTTTCCTTTCCAAATGTCTTCCTTGTTGCCAGATAGTCTTTAGCAAATTCTCAGTAGTTTTCATGCTGTAGCACTTTGTTAACCATAATGTTCTGTCAAATCATTTGAGAACCTTCTTTCTCTGTCACAATTGTTTATTTACATTCTCAGTGTCTTAGGGGAAAAAAGGAAAACAAATGAGACAAAACCTGTTCAAATCAGCCCTGTTGAACTTTCTGAATTGTTCATAGAGCCATAGAATAACTGAAAGAGGTCGTAGGAAGTCACTAGTCCAGTCTGCTGTTCTAAGCTGGGTCAACCGTGAGAACATTTAATTACATTAGCTGGGACCTGTCCCTACCTTCATTTTTATTTATGTTCTGTATCTTAGGAGGTTCCATTTGGACTAAAGTAGAAAAAAAAAATAGGGAAATACTGTTTCATCAACTGATGGGTTTCATCATTCTTTGCCCAGTTGCTTTGTGGTAAGCATAATAACAATACCATAATACAGATTTTCTGGAACATATATAGATGGGAGAGGAGACAGGGATTCCAGAAACTAAATTGCTGGGGAGTGATCTCAAGGATGCAGAGAAATGGAATTGTGCATGCTGCTGTCTTGTGGTGGTTAGCAGTAACTACCAAAAGTGTACTAGGCAACCATAAGCAAATACATCAGCAATGGGTTTTGAGCAAAGGCTTTGAGAGGCTTGCCCTGCTAAAGCTGTTCATAACACCAGTAGTACACATTGCTTGAATGGGAAATCTTGTTCTCTCTGCTTTGAAGAAGGACTGAATCCCCAGATCTTAGCTATCTATTACAAAGTCATTTGTTCTGAATAATATTCAGAGTTGATAATGTCGCTTTACTAAAACCCCCACAGTTTCTCTTCATGCACACGTGTATGTTGTATTTACTCACGAGTGCATAAGCAAGTTTTCTGCTCAGTTTAGTGAATTACATGAGTGCTTATTTGCAACGAAGAGTAAGTTCTCTCTACAAAGCAGGGTGAGGCTCATGAGGAAGTTGTTGAAATAAGCAAAAACGTTACTTCTGCTGATAAAGCTATCTGCTATGGATTTGAAATTTTGGATTTCTTAGGCTAAACCAGATTGAAACAATCCATGAAAATTAGTAGATAGCTTTTTTAACTTTTCAGTGTCTTGTTAGGCAAAACAACAATATGTTTCTTTTCTATAAGTTTTGAAATCAAAGGAATTTAAATATTAAGATTAATTTCTCATGGATTCTTTATGGGTCCTTTGGAAAATTCAAGAGATTGGAAAATTTTTAAGATCTGATTATTTTCTTCATCACAAATTTGATGTCCGCTGAAATCCACTGTAGAATTATTCTAAATTTACATGTTTAATTAGCTTTGTATTTGTACTTCTTTTAATGACAAGTGCTGGAAAATTGTCAATACTTCGAGCACAATCCTGCTTTTAATGTCTTATATGCATTGCTTTCATTTTTCCAGTAGAGAGAAAATATAATGAAACTTTATTATTCTTGATTAAATAACTGGTTTTATGTTTTGCTAGGCTATGAAGGTGAGAATTTGATGAAGATCTTAAAAGACATTGAGAATAGCTCAGAGATTTTACTGGACAGGTGGAAATTTGAAGTAATGCCCAATGATAAAGATGAGAAAGGAGACCCAGTGCCTTACAACATCATCAATAACTACTTTTCTATTGGCGTGGTAAGACTTATGCTTATCCTTAAGTGATTTTCTGTTTTGAATAAATATTTGCATCACTTGCATTTGAGTGAAGAACTGTTGGCTAGAGATCATTTATAATGTTGTTTTGCTAGTGAAATGAATACATAGATGACTGACAGCAATTTGCATAAATTTACTTCCTTGCATTCAGACCTGAATTATTTTTCAGGACCTTCTACCTTCCCATTTATAAAGAAGATATTTGTGTTGTTCTTAATGGTTTATGAGCAGCTATAATACTAAATTTATATTGTCATTTTGAAGGTCCTATAAAAATATAAAGGAAAAACTAATCACTTAATAAGAACTCTTAAGTAACATTTTCCATTGGTATTCACATAGTCAAAACTGTTTAAAGGAACAATTGTATTCTTTATTTCTTCAGGGCAATTTTAAATAATAAAACAAGAATACGAAAAAGAAAGCCCTGCAGGTATCTTCTTCATCCTCCCTTTGTAGGGAAATGAAGTTCACTTCAAATTCACAGTTTGAATGAATTGAAAGGGGTTTAAGCAGCTCTTCATATCTGAGGAACTGCATCTCTGGTTTGTGCTTCTCTGTGGTTTTCTATGTATTATCTATGCTTCTTATTATTAGCAGAATTTCTTTATTCATATTTGATTTATGATTTGTTGGTAATTTCTGATACTATTCTGAAGAACCATTACTTCACACCTCATGTGGCTTTTTCCTAGGTGATTCTTCCTGCCTACATGCAGAAACCTACACTTGAATGAATTACACTCTCTTTTAATTTTTACTGTTTCTCCAAGGCACTGTGAAAACTAATGGTGACCTATAACATATTGCACATTGCCTCATAGATTCTTGCCAAATAATAAGCACAGTCTCTAATACAATAGGAATAGAACTTGCTGTATGAACTTTGTAATGGTATGGCAGAAATTGTATTTAATAACAAACAAATCTAAATGTATGTTTAGAAAGGATGGGAAAGTAAAACCGAATAAAATTGTGTCTGACATGGGGGTCTTGATATTTTAGGACCAGGTTGGAAGGGATTGCAGGAAGTCATTTGTTCTAAACAGGATCAGCTGTGAGAGCAGATCACATTGCTCAGGGCATTATCCATTTAGATTTTAAAAGCCCCCAAGGAATGCACAACCTCTTCGGGCAACCCATTGTGGTGCTTGACTATCCTTACGATGAAAATGTTTTTTTCTACATCCTGTCTGAATCTCTCATTTCAACGTAAATTATCTGTCTCCCATCCTCCTGTCATGTGTGCTGCTGTGAAGAGTCTGGCTTTGTCCTCTTGATACCTCCTCATAGGTACTTGCAGTCTGCTGTTAGACCTCTCTGGAGCTGCCCTCTTACCTGTGAATCACCTTATCTAGTTAGTCTCTTTTTAAAAATCTCTCCAGCAATCAAGACCATAATATCCCAAGCTAGATACAAGAATGCTGGGGTAGCCAGTGTTCAAAGCCATGCTGAAGTTGAGCATGACATCCCTTGCTCTCTCCTCATCTGCAAATCTAGTTGTTTTACCATAGGTACCAATCAGAAAGCAGTTTACACCTTGGAAGGAAAATGATAGACTAAGTTGAAAGGAATGTTGGAGGCGGTAGCGTATGTATGTGAAAGGTTTGGTTAGTATGTTCAAGCCAAACAAGTCGTTTTTTCCTATGGCAGTCTCAAAGGTCTGATATGTGCATAACAACTGTACTATGTCTAAGTATAGAGAAAAAGGTAAGAAACAAACTGAGATGTATGTGTAACAAACTGTGAATGAATATGGGTAATGTTCAACCTGATGGAAACACAAAGCACGGAAAGACCATAAAAAGTGGACGCCAGGCCATGTGTCAGTTTCAAAGTAGGAGCTAGAAAACATCTAAGAGCAATGTAGAGTAAGATAAAGGTTTTTCAATTGCTCACATCCATCATTCTGTCAGGATGGCAAGATACCAGGAGAGAAGTTCCATCTGCTTCCTAATAATACTGGAGTCACTGATACAAGCTAAATATCCAAGAAAAATGTGCATTAAGGCAGTCAAACCATATTTGCTTTAAAAAACAAAGATACCACCACCTTAAGGAAAACCAAACCAAGAAACCTCTTCAAAAATATAGTAGGGTCATCTGAAAATGAAAGCTTATCTTGGAAAGACACATATTTGGGGAGCTGGACAAACATAGCTGGTAGTATTAGAGGACAAATGAGGAGTCGTGACAGAGACAGGAGACATCAGGCCAACTGTCTAACAGTGGCAAGTTCAATTACTGTTGTGCTTTAGAGAAAATAAAAGTTATTTTCTCCATAATCTACTGAAAGAGCTTTAATAGTCATACATTCATGCACTAGGGTGATCCCTAGTGATCATGAAAGACAGAGTTCAGTAATGTCAGTATTGTTTTCTTATCACAGACCGTATGCTTGGGCTTGCAATGCATTTCTGCAGCTGCTGCAGTACTGGAATTTCAATCTTGTCACTTCATTTACCTAACTTGCTGTTGTTATAATCAGAGGGAGTGTGTGTGTGTAGACAGAATATTTCATTGGATGTATTATTTGTCATGGTCAACCTTTTTTCCTGTGGATAAAACAGTTTAACTTTTGCTGCTTTCTTCAAACACTCAGCTGCTTACCATTAATGGTGGCTCAACATGTATACGTGGACAGGTGCTTCAGATAAGCCTGTGTTTGTAACACTCCTGGTTTATTTTATCCTAGCTATTTTTTAATATCTGTATCTCAAGCCTGAAAAAAAAGACAAAAAAATCCAAAACCAACAACAACAAAAAAAAACCAAAACCACAAGAAACCCCCCAAAACAAGCAAAAAAATCCACAAACAACAAAACAAAAAACAAAAACCCCACATTTCTATAATCCAATGCTAGCTTAGAATGGGGAAATATTTTCACAAATTCAGTAATAATTTTTCATTTCAGTGTTTGAAATTACCCCTACAAAAAAGCCTCAAAGCAATGCCCAAGCAAACAAAATAATCCTAAAACTAAATCACCATATACTCGTGACTCTATGCATTACTCAAAGAAGAGGAAAAAAGTGGATAATGATACTCTAAAAAATAAACCCTATCTTTGGAAATGATTGTTCTCAAGTCTACTCTCAGATTGTGCCTGGATTCAGCCATTTTCTTCAGTGATGCAGTCAAAGTAAAGCATAAATGCACATTGTTAATTATGAAATGGATGGTCTATAATTCTACTCACAATAAATGTACTCAATTCAAGTATACACAAAACCAGATAAACATGGAAGATGGTGAAATAATCATGTGCTGATTGAGATCTGAGCAGCAGCCATGGAAGGTGAGTGACCATCAGACATTGAGGCAAACTCTCACATAAAACCAAAACAGGAAAAAAACTTGAGAACATTGTTACCTTGAGAAGGACTTCCATGTGCACTGTTAGGAAACTCCATAATGGCATGGCCAGAAATTTTACATAGCACTAAGATGCGAAGGAAGAGTTCTTTTAGGCTTAGGGATAGTTGTCAAGCAATATTGTATTGTTGATACTAATCACAGAAAAGTGAGTGGCTGTCAAGGCTGTTCATCTTTTATTGGGAAGTTTTTAAAGAATGTCAAATGTGTAGGAAAATTATATTGCTTCTTTTTAGTGCTTCTCAAATGGTTGTCTCAAAGTGAGACAAAATAGGTATTTTGATAATGGAAGGAATGCCTCATTAAATATTCCATTTTGATTAAACCTTAGAAACCTTGGCTTCCACTGAATGCCTTGTTGAAAAGAGCATGTGGAAGGGGGAAGAAGACATCTTAGATACTTAGGGGGTAGGAACGTATGGGAGAGCACAATATTTCTCCTTTCTGTGCTTTCTCTTCCTGGCGGATAGTCAAGAGAAATGATGAAATCATGCAAAAACTATAATGAAATTGTTTTAAAAAATCTCCCAATTTTATTTGATATCTCAAAATCAGTAATTCTTATTCCTAAAGACAGATGAGTTTTTTCAGAGGCTCCTCCTTGATTGGAGCAAATAGCTGTAGGCCAAACCGAGGGCATAGTTGTAGTCACCTGAGAAGCAACATTGCTGGACCCTGATTTTTTGCATTTTTATGTAAGCTCCTTGAAAATATTAAATAAAAAGCAATTATTGGACTCAGATAATGGCTTATCTCAAAGAAGGTAACAATTTTTAAACCAAACAACTCATCTATTTCCCATTGACTTTCCTGTTACTTACTAATAGCTCTTTTTATTGTTTTCCATTTTGTGGGTAATAATGCTGAAAGAAATTATGAATAGATGTTAGGATGTGAGTCCTAAAGTAGGTTTTCCAGAAGCAAGCATAATTTTGAATTTACTGTTCTGCCACTGAATTAGCTTAGAGTTTAGACTTTATGGAGCCAAAATTAGGTCAACATGAATCAGTACTGAAGATCATTAACCGTAAACATTTTCTTTCTGTTTTCTTTTTTTTTCTTTAAATAAATCATAAATTTATCTGATGTTAATAGGAAATAAAATGTTATCAATGCTATTTAACTATGATTTGAATTTTTGTAACTGCATAGGGTATTGCAGAGCATATGCTGCTAAGCCCCTTGCAGTTCTGTAATTAGCCAGTTGGAACATCGTAAACTGAACTTGCAAACATCTACATTGTCTTTTAGTACAAGTTTGTGTAGAAAGAAATATTACTGAGCTAGATTTTAAGGAAAACTATACTAAATAAAGTATGGCACAGTGCAACCTTCCCTATGTTAAAAAAGTGAATACCATTCTAAAATGAAAGCAGTTCTCACTGGTGTTGGGGCAGTATTCAAGGTGTGTAAGAATAAACCAAACGATATGGTACTTATTGGTATTTACAGAAAGCAGTTCTAAAGATTATATTAGCAATCGTATATCCTTGTGCTCAACTAGAAATGTTCTGCATGAATGACTGATTAGTTAACTCTCTGATTTTCATATCTATTTTCTTCCTCTTGGGCCAGATTCCATTAAAATTTTGAACTTTCATTTTCGACCAAGTTATATAGCTGCTACATATGTAAAGAACATACATATTCTCTCTGTTCACACTTAAGTGATTGCCTAGTGTTCTGACTAGGAGGACTGCAAGGGTTGCTGTCCCTTAGGAAACCAGCAGAGTCCCTTAGAAGCTTACATTCTTTGTAGATCCAGAATTGCTTCTCCCTTGTCTCCACTGATCATGTGAATGCATGCTTTAGGATAAGCCTACCTGGGGTCTTTGCTGTTGGTGCTCTTTTATCTACATACCCTAAAGAGTCATTGTCAGCAGAATCAAGTTCCTTAGGAGGCTTAAAGTGACAGCTGATCTTATTCAGATTATTTAATTTGCACAAGGTACTTAGGATATGAAAAACATCTTATATCTCTACTTACTGATACAGGATTTGAATAAGAATCTTCCAGCCTCCCTTCAGCTGAAATTTTGAATACATGTGCAAATACATACACAAGAACATATTGGAGGGAAAAAAATGCTCTAGGACACCAATTAAGACAGTAACCTGGAAGAGAACTGGGATATCCAGATTCCTGTTCCATCTGTTGTTTTTGTCCATTTGATTAACTTGTGCATGGAATTTCAAAAACTTAAATTACTCTGAGTGACTTCTTTTCTAAAATCAATAGGTAAAAAAATTAATGCTAGAACAGAACTTAGAGAAGTAGAACACCTCTGTCTTTCATTCAGTCCTTACAACATGTGGTAATTGATTTCACTGCAATATGGTGATATTCTCACTTGGATGGTCTTCAACAAAAATGTTTTTTGCAAGTGTTTTTAGTTAAGGCAGTAAAGATAGCTGAATGTGCCTGGAAATGTTCTGTAAGTTCTTTGAGAAACAAGTCAGTATTATATGCTGGATTAATAAAAAAATAGCAGTTATCACACAGAGGGGAAATTTCATTAATACTAGTAAGTAATACCACAATCAGGATGTGTTCTCTGAAGAATTATTATCATAAAGTAGTAAAGGTCTATGACAAAGACAAGTGTACTTTTACGACTCTTCATATGTTACTATCCAAATGCACTATCAAATAGGTATTTGGGGGCTCATGATTTAGTGTTCTTCAACCTTAACCAGTCACTAAGAGCCTCTTATTCTGCCAGTAGGGAAAAATATGACTTCTTAATTCTCACAATCATAAATTTGAACTTGTTAGGAGTCTGCTTCCCCATCACTGTACTTTAAGTCATCAACCTACGCTTCCATTATACCTTCTTATTTTTCTCTCTCTTTCTTTTTTTTTTTTTGCAAGACTGAAAAAAAAAATAAGAAACATCTTACACAGAAGCTGTATTTTTTGTTTTCTTGAGAAAGGACTTTCATTGGCATCAACAGAAGCTTTGAGTACCAGAATTTTTAGTCTCAGGTACCAGAGGCTTAGGTACAGTTGTTCCTCTAACTGACTATGGGATTCCATAATCTTTTTGTTGTTGTTGTTGTTATTTTATTATTTATATTATTTTCAAGTATATTTATTACTACAAAAAAGGTATTTGTTATTGTATATAATATTTTCAGCTATGAATGAATTTAAGTTTTGTGCTGGCCCTATATTTTGAAATTTTAAAGCCTCATAGTATTTTGCTGTTCATGGTGGTAAATAGAATTTTTTTTTCTGCATAGGAAAGTATCCTGAGGACATTTGCTGATTCAGTGCAGAATTTAAGTGCAGGCACATCTAAACACTGATGCAATGTGACATTTAAGTATGTGTTTAAACTTTCCTGATCTAATGAAGCAGTTAAATACTTGGGTAATTTTTTAAGCTTTTTTTTGCATTTTCACTAATATGACTGGACAAATACACATATCGAATTCTGGGCATTTGGTGCAAACTGATTAATTATTCAAGTGGGATTTTTAGATATACATAACTAAAAATGATATTTAGTGGTTTGCTAAACTAATATGAACATAAACACATGCCTAAGTCATTTTGTGAATCCTAATCATCAATTTGAATGTGCTAATGGAATGCTGTGATATATTGCATTATTTCTGTGCCAGGGAGGGAAGGAACACTTCATAGTAAACAGTATTATTGCTTTGTAATCCAAAACACTTTTTTTCCCTGCAAAAAGGTTTGAGAAAATGAACAATTCATCCATGTGTGAATGCAAATGTAATATTAAAAGATCCATATTGATACTGGGCTTCTCATAGTCTGAGTCATGTAGCCAAATCTGTAAAAATGGTTGCTATATCTGTGGGGAGAACTCTGCTCTCTTTCAGAAGGAGCATGTTCAGAACACTTTAATCCCAGATTTGAAATGCTGTTATATTGAGGAATTGTTGATAGTTCAGTGTATCACCTTGTTTAATTTCCTTACATTGCTATTTTTTGCAAATTAGTTACTCTTACAGGTTTTGCTACTTGCATGCTTGCATCTTCTCTACTCTTTTCAGCTTTATTGCTGAAATACTGAAATTCTTCTGCAGAAATTTTTGCATATAATATATGGCAAATATGATGATGTAGGTTTTTTTGTTGCAGGTGGTTATTTTTTTCACATGGCAGAAAGCCGCAAGCATATACTACGTGCCATGGAAAGCTGGATCTCTAGAATAATTCCTAAATAAGAAGCAATAGGAGGCTCTTTGCAGGTTTCCTCTCACTAATGTGCTGCAATATTTTTGGACACGGAGAATGCGAATTCCATAACTAAGATATACTTAGTCCTAAAGTTGGTAATGTCTGTACTGCAACACTGCTGGTGGTGTTTCCTGTTAGGTAGTTTCTTTCTGCCTGTATGGAGTTAGTTTACCTTCTCAATCCCTCTTTCCATCATATTATTCTACCATTTGTAATGTATATTGGGGCACCCTAGCAGGAGAGCTGTACTATGGGATGTGGAAGGTACTTTTGTGCAGAGAACTAAAGTTTTGTAGCTTACTCTACTGTGTAATGAATATTACTACTACAAAAGAAAGATGGTTTCCTGAGGTACTATTTCTTTTATTTTTATAAGTGTAAAGACATTCAAAGAATTTACATTGTTCTTCCTATTTGGTTGGTCATTTATTTATTTTTATTTTAATTCTAAAGTGTAAATTTATGCCAGCTTTATATGCTTTAACTTTCTAAAAATATTTATATGTATCAAATAAGTTTATTAAGACTTGTGTATGTGATTTCCCTTACAGCGTGGTTAAGAATACCTGGGTTTGTGCTGAATTCACTGTGGCTTTTGTCAGGTTCAGTGAAAGGTTTTGTCAGGTTCAGGCAGTCCTGTGGGCTATATTTAAAGTAGAAAGTAATTTTGCTCGGTAGGAGAGTAGCAATTGATGCTGAGTCCCTTCTGTCTGCAAAACATGTAGTTTGGGAGTCTTAATTCAAACTGGATGGAGTCTGTTCCCCTGCTATGAACTGTCCTAAACAGGCTTGTCCTAAAGTGACCTAAATTACACTCACCAGTCTTTGCTTCAAAGAGAATCACAGGAAGTAGGAATGATTTGCTAAAAAATGTAATTGCTTCTCTACAGTCTTGCAATGAACCTGGCAAAGTCAAATAGGTGTACAATGTCTCCAACTTTGACTTACCATCCTCCCCTTCTAGTTTCTGATGTAGATTTTTTTGCTTCGGTCATTTTAGGTATTTGAGACTCATTTAACTTTTCATGATGTGGTGAGAACAAGGCTGAACACCTCGAACTAAGAAAGGCTCCCTTGTTCCAGATTTATGAGTATCTCATGCACTTGCTAGTACTTACTACCTGTTCCTGTCATAAAATTATTCTGACGTGGAATCAAAGGCTGGAAAGTGACTTGTTTCCATTAGTCACTAAAAACTTTGAGAAAAATCATAGGGAGAGTCTTTGGCAGTTACCCGTATCCTTCTCTTTAGTTTGTAAGGAATTTGTAAAATAGAACAATTTCTAGAATTGAGGAGATGTTAAATTTCGTTTATGTCAAATTTGGGAAAGCTAGGTATTAAATAAAATGCAATGAGGCATAACCTTACTAAGTGGATACTACAGAAGGTATTTTTTTGGGGAAGAAATGCAGTAAAATGAAACTTGCAGTCCTCTGGTTTTGTCATTGCATACCCTGCCTAGCAGAGACTGTCTTGTTCAGGGACTTTGCTGGAGTTTTTTTTGTTGCTTTTGTTGTTTTGGGGGTGTGGTGCATTTGTTCTCATAAAGGAAGGGTCTAACAGAGCAGCCTTGTCAACAGCTACAGTTACAGGTGACAGTTATAAAGGAGAGTATAAACCTAAAGACATAATTAATCTGCAGTGAGCTTGTAACAGCTCCTTAGCTAAATGCAACTAAATCAGCTACACAGTGTGTAATTAACTTACAACTATATTAGTCCTACTACAATATTATTCATTATATATGTAAGTTATTTTCTCTATATGAAATTTGTAATATACTAAGTAATGATTAAGACTTCGTTATAGTATTTTGTTCATATTATAATGTAATTGTGAGGTATGTTCATTGTATTAATGCTGTTATTCCTACTTGTTCTTAAAATAAATGAATGAGAAGAAAGAAATCCTGAGAAGCATGTCAGGGAAATATGATGTGGGATTTTTTTCACACACACTAAGATGCATCTATATTCAAATGAAATTGAGATTTTAGTCCTTGTTTAGATTTTGTAATTCTGCTTGTTAGTGATGACCGGAATGTATCAAGGAAAGGCAGAAGCCAACAAGACTTTATGTTGAAGTCAGGAGTAAGGTAAATAAGCTTTAAAGTTGGTAGTAAGACTAATTCAGAGCTTAAAGTAGGAAGAAGAACTGAAGAAATTGCTTGAATTAAAAAGGCAGAGATTTTTAAGACTTGAGGGTATCTGTGGAAGTAAGTTGAATCTGGGAAATGTTTGTGAGATATGCAAGCTGTACAGAACAGAAGGTGGACTCTGTGTACACTGATACCTTCACCTGGCTAAGATGCAAGACATATGTCTCTGTGTACACATGTAGAACTATGTGAAAAATAGATCAGATTTAAATTGTAATCATTCTGTTTTCATGTGAGAGTTAATCCTGATATATGTAAACAAGTTTATGTAAATTAGTTTCTTTACCAACTTCTCCCTGACAACATCATTTACCTTTCTGGCATGCCATTAAAGATCCTGTCTCAGAACTTTACTTTCACAGGTCTGCCAGATCCCTACTGAGTCTTTTCAAACTGCATGTGTGTAGCTGAGATGGACCAAAGAAATCATTATCATACTGACTCAAGTACCCACTGAGGACATGAAGTACAGTTGTTTCTGAGAACACAGTATAAACCCCAATGTATTATAAGTAACCAAGAGGGAGATCCATTTTATAGGCATTTTAGGTCAAGTTAAATTTATAGATATTTAATTATATACATTTAAGAAATAAATTCTTAATTAATTGCTTAGAATTTTTTATTGATTAGGAAATGAAGAGTACGATGGCTATTGGAATTTTTTTTTCCTCTGTCTTATAATTCTGATTGTCTTAGTTTAAAAGAACAGTCCACCTGTTGACTACATGCAAAGTTGCTGTTAGACCAGGAAATCCATCTGAGATACTGATCTTTTGGGTGCATAATGAATAGGATATGATAATATTTTGGTGTGTTTTATGTGGTCATAACTGTTGTGTTCTTGATGCTATGAGGTGGAAAGATCACTCAAAAAATAGTAAGAAAGGCATTTTAGACGCAGAGAGAGGGATAAAGGGAACAAGTAATCGAACATAGAAATCTTAGATTTAAGGTGGGCGATGTAAAGAAGGAATTTGATGTGTGAATTGGATATTAAGTAAGCACAGGGAATTGTTACTTTGTCATCCACCATACAATCATATGGTATATATAACTGCAGTTAGTCTTGAGGCCAGATAGAAATTCTTCTTTAAGATACCCAACAAATGCTGTTTAGGAAGCAGTTTATGGTTTAGGGAGACTTGCATAAATACATATGTGTGTATATATATATGCATATGAGAAGATCTCATGCCCCAAAATATGTTAAAATAGCCATAGTATATCAGACATTTAAATTATTTGAACTATTGAATTTATGGTTATCCAGGGGGGGAATATATAATAATCTTAGAGACCTAGAGTTGTTTGTCATTTAGCATTATTTACATATCTAGAGAGTTGATAGCTTAATTGATATTCCTGTGGTACAAAAATACTCTTTATATCTCCAGATCTTCATGTTTTCTACATTTTGATGGCAAAGTCCCAAAAGAAACATGATTTCACTAAACTGAAAGTGGGTGGATTTAGCCAAGAAACACAGTCTTGTGTTACCATCTGAACCAGGTAGAACAAGAAGCAAATTACGTAAGTTATTCCATGTCCTTACTGGAACAATTTGTACTATAGAGCTTCTACAGACACAGCACACAAGGAACTCTCGATTCACTATTTGTGATTTTACAGTTCCTTCACTTAAACTGGAACTCTGAGGGTATAGCACAGCATATTTATTTCTGTGACAATCCCAAGACTACTTAAGCTTATGAAATGCCAAAGAATGGGTCAAAATCGTTGCTCTTATGCTGTCATTTTATGTTACTGGTGATGTCACCAAGGCTGAATGGACTGATGTGGCACGCAGGAGTAAGAGCTTTCCGGAGCATCCTGCTAAGCAGTCTCAGCACAGGTGATGATTCCCACCCAGATCCCTGGAGGCACATGGACCCCACAGTGTGCTGTGGTACAGTGTCCACCTGCTTGCAGCTTCACCTTACTTTAGCACCACCACACCACATGCACACTTTTCAATAACTGTAGAGTGGACGGAGCACCTTTCCAGGGCAGCTTGTGGTACCATCCTGGTACTGAGGTTTCTGCCTGGAGGGCTGTCCTTGGCATTACATTTAGTACTGCTGCAATGGAAGGACTGTTTGTGCAGCCACTGTAGTCCCTACACCGATGAAGGAAGGGCTCCGCAGCTGCTGAACTGTCTTGGGTGTTCACATATGCTCTCCTCACTTTTCTGCTCCGGCTTTTCATGTTTCCCTTTTCACTATGATCTGTAACTCGTGATGCTGTACTTTATAACTCATGTTGCACCAGGCTAGGTTTAGATCAGCTATTAGGAAAAATTTCTTCTCTGTGTACAGTCAACTGTAGTCTGGCATTGGAATAGGTTGCCCAGGGAGGTGGTGGAATCACCATACCTGGAAGTGTTAAAAAATGTATTGTTGTGACACTTTTAGGAACATTATTTAGGAGTGAATATGACAGTGGATTGAACTTGATCATCTTATAGGTCTTTTCCAATTTAGATGATTCCATGATACCAGAGAAGCATCAGAATTGGCACCAGTCACTTCAGAGCTGCTCATGCTATTAGCCATTCACACTTTCTGTCCAGAGCTGTTATCTTAAAAATTCTTTGCCGTGTTTATCCCATATTTTAAAAAAATATTTAATCTGTATTGCATGCTACTGCATTACTTCTTTCTTAGAAGTATCCTTGCATTCAAAAAGATCAGGTAATCCAGCATGTTAAAGGAAATAAATGACCCAAGTCTTGGTATTATCTGGAGAAGCAGATGTAAATTGGGATTTTTCTGGACTTTGGTGCAGCTAGTTCTTAGGAATAGCAAAACGCACGGATTCTATGGATCCAGCCTTGCCGTCCTTGGCCAGATGGAGGAAAAAAAACCCAAACTCCATAAAGCACATAGCCTGGGAATCCAATTCTGGTGCATATAGGGCTTGTCTGAATTACTGCAGTATTTTGATTCCCGTAGAGAATGGGAGGGAAAAGATCTGCTGCCTTGCATTTGTAAAATCCCATAGTCAGTGAGTAAAAGGATTTCTCTTGCCATTCTTCTCCCTTGGGGAAACTCCGTGTCAAAGGGGGTGATGTCAGCTGTTCACTGATGTGTCTCCTTGTTTGAAAATATTGTCTGTAACCCAACACATGAAACTGATTTATCACCTACCTGAAATATCCAACCCCATTTGAAATATCCATCCCTCTGCTAGGATTACAAGGAAGGAAGCATCCCTGCTTTTGAAACAGCAGTGGCTGAAGAGTCTTCAGGGAAGTGCATATACCGTTGTAAGCAATGATGCTGGGGCAGAAGTTGGGTAATAATGAAAATGCTTTTGCACTCTGGGTTTCTACTTGCCTTTCTTGATTTCAGTGAGAATTTCAGTATGGTGGTGGCATTTATTTTGTTCTGCACTGAGTATGTTATGAAACTGAGATGAAGAAAGGCTATGCCAGTGTTTAGAAAAAATGCTGTGTTAAGCCAGAAAGAATCACTGTGGCAGGAGGGTTCTGTGATAGTTCTTCAGGAAGATAAATATCAGTGGAAATACTGACTGTTTTCTGCTTTCCTAGCAAAATAACTCTGAAAAAAAGATATGAATCAAAAAAAATTAAAATGGGAGTTTAATAAGAAAAAAGTAATTTTCTATGATCATTTTTGAACTTATTAATAAGCACAACCTTAGCTAAATGACATTTCCCTTCTTAGGAGTGTTATTGACATTTTGATATGAGACAGAGAGACCTTTAATGAGATCTCAATCAAAGGTAATATTTATATAATGATACATGAATTCATAAATGCTAGTCAAATAAAAATGCTGTAGCCCATTTTTGGCCTTCACCTTATGAAAATCTGTACAGGTCATAAGATGAAAAAGCTCTATGAATGACGACTAATACTCTCTCATCTGACTGTCTAATTATTTCTGGCTAATTGTATGAGTTAATGTTTGAAGCTGAATCTTGCAATATAACTTGATCCATCACCCAGAGAAAATGCATGGAAAAAGACTGAAATTTTCTCCCGTGCTCTCATGATCTCAACATATGATCTCCCTAATGTTTGAGATTATGGTGATTTCTATTCTCATATAAAAAAGGTAACATTTATGTAAACTGTATGTTAGCTACCAAGAAATGTGTAGACAAGTAGACAGATCCTTAAAATTCCTGTTTCATACCTTTGTTTTTTCTATTGTTTTTTTGTTAAAATGCTTTGTTTTACTAGCCCAAATCACTCTCTCTTAGATTTTGTTGCAGCTTCAGAGGGCAAAAGCCTATGAAAAAAATCAAGTTGCCCAAGGTCCACCCAACTTGATCTTGAACACTTCCAGGGATAGAGTGTTCATGGGGCATCCCGTAACTTTCTTTGTGTGTTTTGAATTTACACTGTTAAGCACAGATAAAATAGTGATGCTATTCTTGTACTTTTGTTCGTCTGCAAGTAATTTGTTCTGTGGATTATCCATTACCTGGGTAAAGATAATTATTAAAGATAATAATGCATTGTGCTGCCTGGGCGTGAGCCCAGAATCAGAGCAGCCTTCTTTGTGTAATACTGTTGTGTGTGTCCACAGATTGGGTCAGAGACAGCTTGGGATGCTCACTTAACAGCAGCAGCAATTTTTTCTTTGTTGCACCTGTTTTGTTTTTTTTCTTATTTCTGTGTTTATAGCTTAACTAGCATAATGCTTAATATGGTTCTTTCTTAAGTTATGCCAAGTCAAGATATTTGAAAGTGCCTCAAAATTAGAAATTTTGACCTAAAGCTTGTTACTTTGTTACATATTGTACATAGCTATGTAATCCTTCTATTCTCACATCTTCAAAACCTGAAGAAAATAAATTCCTTAAATTATTTCTTGGTGAGTAAAGAAGGAATATTATATTTGGTATTTCTAATTTTCTAGGGTTTAAAGCTTTTGGAGGTGAAATGAAGAGATAGTGAATGAGTTGTAGTTGTATTTTTAAGATACTGTTTTCAGTCTTCTTATTACTCAGTCTAGATTTATCTGTTTGATTGAGAGAGGCTACCAGTGTCTCAAGAGGAAATTTTCATTTTCAGAAATTCTGAAAAGCTCTGGGACACTTCTGTCTAGTCAGATTTATCTATCAAATTTTAATATTTAATTCTGAAATATTCTAATTTCATTATACTGCTGCCAAATTATTTTCATGTTGTTGTGCATTTTTTTTTGTTTTCTTAGGGTTTGTGTTCTTTTTTTTTTGTGTGTGTGTGTTTGGTTTTTTTTCTGGTTGGAATTTTTTAAGGTTTTAAGGGTTTGTGTTTGGTTTTTTTGGGTTTTGGGTTTTTTAATTTTTTTTTATTTGTTTTGGGTTTTTTGTTATTTTATTTTCCAGGAAAAAATATGTCTATGCCAGAAATTTACATGAACAGCAAATAATGAGTATTAATATTTCTGAATTGTCAGATCATATATAATGTGAAGCTTACAATGTAAAGCAGCACTTCATCTTTGTGTGCACAATATTAGATACCAGATTTGCCTATATGGCACCAACATGTGTTTATTCAAAAACAAAATGTTAGAAAGTCATGGGGCTAATGAAATTGTGTTCTTGTACCTTTTTGTTGCTACGTTATACCTGCATTTCATAACAAATTGTCAAAAATTTAAGTAACTGCCTCACCTCATTTCATTTTGTAACACCAGAATTAAGTACACTTGTTATCACTTGATTTGCAACTACATTCATGTTACTAGTTATCCCTTAAAAATGGCTCTCATGAATAATGAAAATAAATCCCCTTTCTACTCCCATAGCAAGAGGTTTTAAGTGCTACCACCTGGCATCTTAGCAAAAGATCATAATAACCATGTTTTCTTACAATAGTTCATTGAGAGGGTACATGGCAAGAATGAACAAATTTCCACTCCTAGAGCCAAATGAGAAACTCAGTCTCTACTCAGGCAAAAATCAATAGCAGCTTTGCCAGACCAAGACATAGGTGGCTGTTCTTAGAACTATGGTTTATAAAATCTTTATTTTGTCTTAACTATTTCTGTTCTTGCTTGTTCTCTAGGAGGTTTAAAGTCAAACTGCTCTTCTTTTTCCATGTGTGTCTGGTCTTCTTTTCTACTTCCTCCATATATCTGTTTACACATATCTTCATCTGTATTCAGCCCTTCACTCTTTATCCCTCTTTAAGGTTGATTCATTTATCCTGTAATGCCCATTTATTACAACCTCATCTTCACCACTCTCTCCTTCTAACTCTGTTACTTATCTGTGTGATAGGAATTGTTCCTGCTTAACAAAATCAGTTTCTAATTCCATTTAGCTAAGTAGGTTCAACTGCTTTGTGTGGACATTGAAGCAGTTTAAAAGTGGCTAAAACAGTTTTAGCTTAACCCAATTAAACTAAATCAATTTTGACCACTCTTTAACCACTTTAAAAGCAACCACACAAATGAGTGCATCAATTTTGTCTAAATTAATTTAGATAAATCAGCAGATTTCACATCTGTAATCCCTTAGTATCTTTTCAAATTCTTTCTCACCAGATCATAGAGTCCCACACATTTCCTTTTTGATCCAGTCCTCTAATTTCCAGACCAGGCTGATTCTGGAATACCTCTGAAAATTGTTTCAGATTATCAGACTGGAAAACACAATATTGTAGAACAGAAATAATGGTTTTAGACAAACTCTGTTTCATTGTACAACACTGTGATTAACTTAATACTAGGGTGCAGAATATATTCTTGGAGATCAAATTCACTATCATTGATTAGTGTACATTTCAGCCTGTCAGAAAGGTTAGCAGGGCTTCTCAGATACCAAATATTGGAAATAGGGTAAATCTCAGGAACAAATTATTTATCAGGCATGTTATCTGTATCAACCTCAGTCTTTCCTCTCTTTCTAGGTGATAATATGAATATTAACCAATCTTAGAGGATTTCTGTTTCAACCCTTTTGGCTAGCTAGGAATGAAGCACAGGACTTTCAGGTAGAAGATTACATACCACAGGGCAGCAACACAGAAACACTAATTTTCCATGTTTAGTAATCACTTAAAATGTAAGTTCTTGCTAGAAGGGCAAATATGATTGGTTTTTTTCTGAGGGGAAGACTGAGTAAACATAGCATGCTTTGGATGCAGTCTTGGTAAATTTGTGCAGCTGTGACATCCATATTTCAAAAAGGCTGTTGAAAGATTCAAGGAAGTTCAGAAAAGTGTGACAAGAGTGGTTCAGAAGGTTTAAGAGCCTTATTGCAAAAGACAGTGAAGAGATGACTTGATCAATCTAAATGTACCTTAATGGGAAGAAAATAGATGGTAGTCAGCAGTCTGTTAAGATAGTGAAGTTCCTCAAGATATAAGCTGAAACTAGACAAATCAAGGTTGGACATGAGCCACTGAGACTTAAACCAAATTAAATTAGTCAGGGACGTAATAATCTGCTTACTTTCATCACTTGAATTTTCAGTTCAGGATGGTACCATTTCTGGGAAAAAATAAATATATAGCTCAGGAAAACATAGTGTTTATTTAGGCAGTGTTCAATGTTACTTCCTATTTAGACAGGAGTCATAATAAATTTTATTTATGCAGGCAATCCTTGGTCAGTGGGACCTTCCCCATACTGCAGTTATACCAGGAATTCAAATTCCAAAGGAAAGAAGGAGGGGAAGTAGCAGCACACAGGGAGTCTGTTGCTGTGGTTGCTGGAGTTAGTCCTTCCCATTCCAGCTTGCCAGAGATCCTCTTGACTTCTCACTTCCTCTGCCTGTCTACAGTCATTTGCTGCTCTAATGTACATAATGCTCTAGTGCTGCACATGTAGAGCAAAAGAAATTTCAAATGACAGAGTAAATATATAAATGAAAATAAGCATCATTTTTTGAAAGCAAGAGTAGCAAAGTAAGGCAACGAGCATAATAATAAGATTTAAGGGCATCACGGTATAAAATTGATACAATAGTATAATTACATTATCTCAATAACCACAGTACTTATTAAGCAAGCTTTTATTTGATATATAATACTGTGGACTTCTTATCTGCCTGTTATCATGAGAAAAAAAAATTATGTAAAGGAAAATGTGTGGAAAAGTAGTGGGCAAATTTCCCATTTCTTGCAAAGCTAAAATAGATAGCAGTTTGATGTTTAACAAGCTGGCCTGCTTGATTTGAGCCATATTACATATTTCTTCATAGAATGGTTCATAATGTTCCCAAAGTATTGTCAACGCAAATACTTCACTTAAAAAACATTCTGTTCTTTAAATGTCTTCCTTCATCACATCATCTCAGTCAATCTCCTCAGCCTTGACTCCCTCTTCAGCTAAAAATCTCAAAAAGTAATTGCAGTTGATATGTGCCATGTGAGGCTTCACTGAAGCTATTTAAAGGCTACTGAATTTAAAAGACCCAGTTGATTCATATGACGGTTTAGAGGTAGGGTTAATGGCAAGAATAATTTTGTAGTTCACAGATTAAAAAATAATTGAAAATGGTGCAGAAAAAGAGCATATACACATGTGAAATACAGTTGAAAAGCAGCAGAGAATAATTGTAAGGTCTTCCTCACCCTTGACTCATTGCTTAAACTGCGTGATCTGTATAGTTTTGTGTACCATTTCTTTTTAACTATATTCGAAGTTAAACATCATGTATGGTGTCTTTCTTCTGTCAAAAAGAGTGACAGCTTCTATAATACCCTTATTTTACAGAGTATAAATATTCCAATGAGTGTTTTGATGGCTACAGTTATTGAGTTTTAACACGTATGTTTATTGGTTGCCTTGTTCTGATAATTTATGGGCAGCTGCCAAGTACAACTAAGCCTTGCAGTTAAATATATTTTTCTCAAGTTAGACTAAAAAAATAAGGTTTCTAAATCTAAAATATGTAAAATAACACTAAATTCTTGTATTTGGGTGGTAGAAGAAAACTAGGAAATTAATAATTAATTCCCCAAGAGGTGACTTTCTGGAAGCCCCTGCCTGCCATTAATCTGCATAAAATTTCACATGCAGACTGCAAACAGTTATGAAAGTGCTGCTGAGGAATCTCTAGCTCCAGAATGTGTTACATAGCTTTGCTGGTCGGGTCAAGCGAGAGGATTGCATACTGGGCCTTATTATTCTTTTTGAAAATATATGGGCATTTACTCCTGGTGGTTGGAATATAAAAGCCCTCTAGATGGCTACAAAAATCTGTGTTTTCTGCTAACTTGGATATATAAAAACACATCTATTGAACAGCTAACAAGTTACAAACGCCAGGTGGATATCGGAGTCTTATCTTTCTTTTCTTGATTTAGCTCTCAGCAGCAGAAGCAAAAATTAGTAATGTTAGTTGAAATATTTAACAGCTATAAGACTCCAAGGTCAAATAGGCAGCTAGTGTCTCAAATGGATGCAGAATGCATGATAATTACAATGAAAAAATAAAAGCAGACTGTAGTTTACTTGCAATGAGGCTCTTTGTAATTCAGTCACTATATAAAGATGTCTCATGTAGTGCATATTTAGTGAAATGGTTAATGGGGTTAATGGTTAATAGCCCTTTTATTCTCAGTGCTGTGCCCAAAGCAGTACATATCTCAACCTTTCTGGTATTCAGAAAATTTAATGTCACAAACATTTGGCTATGAAGGCACAGTCTTCATATGTGTAAAAGCTGATGATGAAGTTGTACCTTAGTTTGTCGTGGTTTAGAACAGGAATGAAAGTTTATCTTTTAGATAAATACGTAGCATCATTATCACATATGCCAAGAATAGCATCATTATGCAGAATTATTTATACCATATGTAGGCTAAAGGACTGGAATGTCTTCAGCTTCTGGCCCCATCAAAGAGAGTCAATACGTTCCTCTCCAGATTGCTTTTCTAGCCAGTTGGTTGAAACCTTATGTTCTGCCTTGTGCAGTCATTACCGCTCTTTAAAGTGAGTGGCCCAAAAGTGTGATAGAATTGAGAACCGAAGTTTGTTCTCTAAGTATGGGTCAAACTTCAGCCCCTCTGGAAACTGGCATTTTTATGCCACAAGGACTAAAATAGCTTATAATTTCATAATGAAATTTGCCTGTGGATTTCCACTGTTGAACTCTTTATAAGCTACTGCTTGCAAACACGTTCCCTTGAGGATCATACAGAACTTCCTTTGGTTTGTAAGGGTTTTTCACAATACTTTGTTTGAGCCAGATTGCACATATTTTGTTAAAAGGGAAAACAAACTCAAAACTCGTATTAGCACAGTTCTGCTTTCTATGGTGTACCTATATTTAGCTCTTGCAAAGCCAGCCAGATGAAGTCAATATTTCTTAGAAAAGCCAGGGGAGCTTTTTTTCCACCCAGACTTTCTAATGAACTAAAGGCTTGTCCCTTTACCTGGCCAAAGTTCTTTTAACTGTGCTTTTAAATTTGCAGTGACATAAGATTCTTATATACTGACTGGATTAAAGAGCCCCACTGCAAGTAAAACTATACTTATTTTTTTTTCATTACCATTACTATTGGCAACTGCCTGCCAATAAGAATTATGGTGTTAACTAATTAGCAGTCACTACCAAGGCATAAATCAGTACTGTAGTCCTCAGTCAGTAGTTTTTCTCTCAATACAGGGATTTGATTGTGAAATTTTGAGACCCATGACCAAGGTCTTACTGATTTCATAGGTCTGATAAAAACACACGGTTGTGTAGAATCGTTGAAGAGTTACATGTTTGAATTTCTGTTGTTCTGGTCATCAGTCTCTAGAGAGTAAACCCCTGCAGGTAATTCTAGCTGTTGGTGCTATTTTAACATTAATTTGTGGGTTTTCCATATTGCATTACAAAATAAACCCACCAAAATTCTGAGACTGTTTTATTCTTGAACTGGATCAAGTTTTAAATAATATTTTGGCAAGCATCTAGGTAGAGTACAACACTGAACCTGAATGAAGTATATCCAAGTATGAAAGGGTACTAGCCAGCACTGTCAGAATGCCATCTAGACATTAATTTCCCACATAAAGGGTTTACTAGCACTTTGCATGTAAGTTGTATAACTTGTGACCAGCTGCTTCCGTGTGCAGTGCGTAACTGATGGGAACATATGGCTTTAATTAAGTAGCCTATTCTAGCTGATTTTTAGGCATCTATCCACATGGCATACAATATTTGTTGAATCCAAATCAAGTTTCACAGCTGTCTCTTGAGATAAACTGATTGACTGACATGAGCTGGTTTTAAACATTGTCAGGTTAGTTCCCATAACCTCAGGAGATTCAAATAATGGGGAACAAAAAAGGCTCAGCCACATGCATGAAAGCTCATATGACTAGACTTTATATATATAAATGTATGTATGTATGTATGTTTAACATTTCAGCCTAGCCTTAATGGATTTCTGTAGCTGCTAATGCTGGAGTACAACTCAGAGGTCAACTGATCAAGAAGTCTCCATGTTTTTCTAATTTGGCTGTGTCATATACAGTGGTTTGACACCAACTTAAACTTTAGTAGCAAGGACATGTGTAGCAATTGAGAAGCAGAAAAGAATAATTATCAAAGTGCAGAACTGGTGTCTCACTGGCTCACATCAGTGTAGAACTGGTGGGTATTTGCTGGTATTAGGAGGAAAAGTAAAAAAGCAACCAAATGCAATGCAAGCTGTGTTGTGTTAAATAAGCATTTGTTTATTAAGTGCACTGAACATCAGCTGAGTGAATCTGCATGTGATTAATTGTGATCATGGAGTGTATTTGTTGATGTAAAGGGAAGAATATAAAAATTAAGGTTATGAAATATAAAGAAATATTCATCCATCTTATGAATTTGAAAGTGTATTGTCAGTAATTTTTTGAACAATTCATGCTGAAAGAGGTAACAGGTAATCACAGCTGATCTCACGTAATATACTGTCCATATGTTTTCCTAAAGGTTACATGTGTAAAATTAGAAGTTTTGTATTTCTTTGACAGGACTGGGTAACACCTTATGTACCTGAGCTACATCTCTAGGTTTGTTTCAGAAGGATGTGTTTTATTACACAAGAAGTAGTAAGGAAAACATGGGCTAAAAAGGATTATGAAAATAATTTTAGAGGCCATGAAATTCTTCTTGGGTAAATTAGGTACTTGGAAAACTGATTGAATCATATAATGAATTCTGATTTACTGATTTTCTATAGTATAGTGGTGATGGCAAGATCCCAAAACTGACAAGTGCTGTGAGGGAAGGGTGAGAGCACTCTAAATGCCAAGTTTGGAACTCTGTAATTAATAAGCTGTCTCTGGTCTCTATGAAGATAAACTAAATATTGTGAATTTGAGAAGATGTGTTAGCAATGATAACTTTTTACAGTCCATGATTCATACAGCTGTGGTAGACCTGTGCTCTATGACTTGTAATGCTCCTGAAAATATTGTAGTGAGCTGGAATGTTGTTTAAACCAGAAGGAATAGTCAAATAATGCAAGTGAAATGTGCCTTTCTTGACATATCTACATTGAATAGTAATATAAGCCAGACTGAGAGGAAAATGGGCATGTGACTCTTAAAGGAATAACAAAGGTAAATGTAACCAGTAAACCCCTCAAGGCTTACTCATTCATGGGGATTAGGGGTGGAATAGTTTGTTTAGGCAGACAAGATGGTATAGCAGTTGGAAAAGATCTTTATTACTAAAAATAATCTTGAAATGTGTTTTATTGTTATTTATCATATTTCATACTTCAATGACTTCTGAATTTTTAAATAAAGAACTCGCTCTTTTTTTACTAGAATACTCCTTCATATTTAAACTTACATAGTATTTAGTGTGAACTATGATGAAAATAAATATCAAATGCCAGATTTAATCAGAGCTGATAAATCCAAAAGAAGTGATGTTTTAGATAAAGGTTTTCATGCCTCCAATTCAGGACACTTATGACAAGAACTGACCTTTTATTCTGTATTTGTATAGCTCTTCTTTGCCCTTGGGATCATGACAACAATTCTTAAATGTTGTGTTAATACAAATACTAAATAACTGTGACCTGGCACAGGACAACAGGAAGAACTTTTGGGAGGCAATCACAGTATTTTTGGCTGCTGAAAGCAGAATTTTTGTGGGACAGCTAATACTGCTTTCTCTGTTCACACCAACAATTCTAACCAAATAGAATTAATCTTTTAGAATTAATCTCTACCCAGTGAGGTTCAGGAGCCTGGGGACTCTAGAGAGTCCATGTCAAACTGCTTTCCTCAGGGTTTTACATTTGGAACAACAAACATACACCTGCAAACTTTATGGTTCTGTCATTTAGCAGCTGAACCATTGCTGTTTGGAAACCATGGCAGCAAGATATGACAATGTCAATGAGATAATGTCTGTTTATAAGGTTGACACTAATAATGGTCAGTAAACTGAAGACAGTTGTTTTAAAGAGAACTATTTAATGTTGAAATCTGAATATTAGAAGTTGTGATCTGTGATCAGGGATGCTGAACTTGACTTGTGTAATTGTGTGTTGGTAACTGAGCTCTGGCTAGTTTCAAGAACTTTACATCAATGTTTCAGAAGATCAAATTAAAAAATCAGTGTGATGATAGGAGAAATAATTTGTTGTTTTAGTTTAAACCTGACCTACAAGTATTAGCTATGAATTTTAGTGCTGACTTCCTCTACATAGCAAAGAAAGTGACAGAGTAACAAGACAAAACTGGTTTTAAACTTGCCTTTCCCTCCAATTTTCTTCTACACTGTCAATTACTGAGAAACACCTCTTCAACCTGTTCTTGGTTTGGCTGTGCTCTCTCCAGTTCCAGTTTTCCACAACTCAAGAAGTAGAGGTTCTCTGTTTCACTGAAGAAAGGTGGGTTACTTGCCAGTGTGCGATAGAAAGGTTTGGGGCTTGGTTTGGTTTAGTTTTGTGGGGTTTTTTATTTTATCCAGTTAAGGAATCTTGTTGGTTGGTTTGGTTTATGGAACTGTGTTTTCCATCTCCCAGAGGACAAAAAGAAAATACTGTCCTGTAGGGTCTGCACTTGGTTGTGAGTTGAGTCTGAGGTACTCTTGGTGTGCTTTGTCTCTCAGGAGGTGCATTCCTGTTGGTGGGGCTGCCAGTGTGAGCGGGGAGCCTGCTCCCCTCCCTGCTGTCCCACGCTGCCTGCCTCAGGTGGGGATCACCTCAGCTCCGCCTATACGGATCGCCCAGTTTGCTGTGTGTGTAGCTTCCTCTGTTTGGCATATTTGTGCCTTGCAGATCCCATGTTTTCAGTGGGATGACATCAGATAGCTTGAGAATAATCATAGGCTTAAGAGAATAAAACTGCAGGAGCATCTGTCCAGTTACTGGGGGTATTTTTAGCAGACTGGGACTGAACTAGGTGGAAGCCAGTTTTGTGTCACGGTTATGGGGGAGGCTTCAAATTCAAGCCAGGCCCTAGTTTGCCTCCTGAAATTCACAAACATTGATGTTAAAGAGATTTGATGATGGGGGGATGCTAAAATACAGGAAGAGTAGAGATGAAGCTAAGCAAAATGTAGCAGAGTGATGAATTAAAAAAAAAACCAAAAAACAAAAGAAAAACCTAGGATAATTTAGGACACTGCTCAGTGTACCACGTCCCCCTGTGAGACAAGGAGTCTAATACTTACTAAATGCTATAATGCACTTCAGTCCTATTAAAGTCAAAAGAGAATGTTCCTGTGGACTTCAGTAAGAGTCCACACAGAGCCTTTGAGATTTTAGGTAAAAGGATTGGTCAAAGAATCCATTAGTGCTCCCATTACCATTATTATTGTTTTAATAAAAAATAAAAATAAAAAAAAAACCAAACAGAAACAACAAACACCATTTAGTAAACACATCTGAGGTAGTATTTTGACTACTTACAGACTCATTTATATTTCTGGTGGTTTCCTGTGGCAGTGAAATCCTGATGGAGGAGGCGGGGGGAAAACTAAATAGCATAAAGATTTAAAGGAAACAGCAATGACAAATTTTATCATTATTTCAGAAGATTCAATATCTCTTCTTAGCAATAATGCGTATTTTACAGTCTTGATTATTTGTTTGTATGTACAAAATCACTTTTCCGAATTCTTACCATTAAGCATTGTAGTTTAAGATTATCTAGACCATAATGTGTTGGTTTATTCAGTGCAGTCTCAGGATTAAACCTCTGTTTTCTAATGATGAGTTCAAAAACATTTATCTCAAGTGTGTTTAAGAAAAAAATGTGTGAATGTATGATAAGAGATGTGTACCTAATTCATGTCAAAACCAAAATTTCACTAAAATGAAGATTAATTTTTGTTATGATTGTAGGGATAAAAGTACTATTCACTTAATGCATAGGGGAATTTTTATCATTAATTCCACCAGTATTAAGTGCTGTATATTCAAGAAACCAAATATTGAGAGCAGGGTAACTTCAAACTTAGTACACTTTAAACACTTGAGTAGTCAAAAAGATACAGCAAAGTCATTAGAAAATGGTTTTGAGAGATTTTTTTAAATGTTACAGCATTACTGTTTTGGCTTGGTTGTGTTTTTTGTTTGCTTTGGGTTTTTGTTTGTTTGTTTTGGGGTTTTTTGTTTGGTTGTTTTTTTCTTTTTGTTTCGTTTGGGTTGCTTGGTTTTTTTTAGGGGTTGCGTGCATGTATTTTGGAGTGAAAGAATTCTTCTGGAAATACCTATCAGACACATACCTAAAATGCATAAAGATTTTTTTCACTACAGTAGTTTCACAATCGCTTTATATTTACTAAAATATATGGATACTTTTGTTCAGAATATTTTTTATCACTGTGAAAGCTTTTACAATCTATGGTTTTACTTCAGAAGTCAAAGAATTGTCTCCTTAAAGTTGTTCCTACAATAAACTAAACTGCAAAGTGTTTTTGTCTTTTGTTGCAATCACAGTCTAGTGTAACTGAGAACAGAAACCTAAGTAGAGGAAATTTCTTTGTAAGGATCAGAAAATTGATCAAGTTATCAATTGGATATGAATATTTTGGTAACAGCAGCACCTTCTCATCAGCACCTTCTACCATACTACTGATGATAGCCTGAAGTAGAAAAGCGAACAACTTTTCTCCAGGAAGAGTGAGGAAAGCATTGCAGTAAGATAATTACTGAAATGATTGCCGGTCTGAATTTGTTACTCAGATATTTTTAGGACAGTCTTCATTATAAAAAGAATGCAGAGAAACAAGAATTTATGTTTGTAGCAACTTCTCCTTTAATCAATAGCCCTATACCTATTTTAATCTAAGTCACGCAGGTTGAAGTTACAGAACTGGATGTTTGTTTATATTTTCTAGATAAAGTAGCCATCTGTTTGTTGATAGCTTAGAGGGCAAATCTGTAATATGCAGAGCTAAAGTTCATTTTATTCTTGTCATCTCTTACAGTACTTTTTCGGTGACACATAGAGATGCTTCCTCTATATGTTGTCTCATGTTCCTTCCCTTTGCCTGAAAGCACTCTACTAAACCCAATCAAAAGTTCTTAGAATTTCTTAATTCATTATATCTTATAGTGCATTAGTTGGCAAAAAAAAGCAAACTATCAAAATGCTGTATATATAGTGTCCTAAGCTGGATGTTATGAATTCAATTTTGCCTGGTCATTATTTCTTTTTGTTATAGCTTCAGTGCCTGATGTATTCATCAGATAAGAGACTCCATTGATATTATTTGTAACATCTGCTGATGTAAGTCTTCATAACCTCTACTGAAGAGGCTTTCAGGAAAATACATGAATTCTGGACTCATTAGTGCAGTTGAAGTTGGGGAACATTCTTCTGTGTGTGCTCTGTCTCTGTGAGCATAGCTGCAAGAAATGATGCTTTGTCCCTATTTACTTATTTTCAAATAATTCAGTATGGAGCCCTCTCTCATACAGCTGAAGGGTCAGGTGGGAAAGGGAGTAAAGGAGTGAAATAAATTGCAGAGAAGTGCAGTTTCCTTGTAACTGAGGTAATTTTTGATATCTCAGTCTACTATGAGTCAGTGACTGAATTACAAGAGCAGGAAGTCTAAATTAATGTTTCTCTCTGCCTTGCTGGCTGAGGGGATTTTTTAGCAGGTTAATCATCCTTTTTCAATCTTCAAATTTTGTTTTACTTGTATTATTTATCCTAGTGCTTTTAAATATATATATTTTATTTGATTAAGAGGCTAAATTGGCAATACTAATCTAGTAGGTTAGAGTGCAAACACATATGCTGAGTATAGAAAAGCCTTTAGTAGCTTCTTAGATTGATTAGTTAAAATAAATAACTATTCTGTGATGTCCAGTAGCCAGAGAAGGTTTAACTACACAGCATTTTACTGTGGATAATTCGTATGATTTAGCATTTAATAAATTGAACTTTTAGTCATGTTTAAAAGAGAAGCAAGAGTAATTTGTATGCATTGGCTACTGATTGTAAATTATAAATCTGTGGGATTGAGTTCAAATTTGTAATTGGTGGAAAAAAATCAGTAATTAACTGGGAGTACAGAAACGATTTTCTATCAAAGCTGTCTTCCACAGAGAATTCTTCTAAAGCTGTTCATGATTATAAGGGTTATGATACATGGAAACACTATAATTTGTAAATAAATGTCAACATGGTATAATCTGGTTATAAAATGCTTTTGGAATTTAGAATGTTCTGATTGGGTAAAATAGTTGAATGCATAACTATCTGCTTAGAGCTGCATAAATCAGGTTCCACAAGGCAAGGATGCCTTGAGAACCAGGGTAGATGTGAGTTATAGATAGTAGGAGCAAAGAAGACAAAGTACTTTCATTCTCTGTAGTTGTAGTCTGAGGGATGCCTACAGAAGCATAAATTTCATTGTGCTGTAGTGCCCATATACCTGCAGTTCTTTGGTTTTCTGGGACAATTAAACTTAATATCATCAAACCTGATTTTTCAGTTGAAATTTATATTTGTCTGTTTACTCATCTGTTCTAAATATTTTGTGAAGTGTTTAGCACTTACAAAATGTGTATTGGGTGTACTGGGTTTTTCGGGATTTTTAATAAATTCTTTATAATTCATGTTCCTTTTCAGCAGATGAGATAGGAATTAAACCTTTACTTTTGTAAATCAGCTGCTTAAAAAGTTAATAGATTAAAAATACAAGACAGCAAATATGCAGCTGTGACCCCTTCCTTATTTCACTCATGCCTTCATTTTCTACAGTGGGCAAATAAAGTGACATCTAAATTAAAAGATATGCTATTGAAAATCTATATTAATTTGCTTGTAGAGACTCCTCAGATTGGTGGCAGTCAGTGATTTGGTGGGTGGGTGGTGTTTTGGTTTTGGGTGTTTTTTTGTTTGGAGGATTGGGTAGATGGTGGAAAGACTGGTGATCCAGCTCAGATAGAAAGTCTATATCAATATTTGATTTTTCACAGGTCTACTAGAAGAGTTTAGCTATGTCTAGAGACATAGTGTTGAAAGAGAAGTAATCTATGTCCCTGGGGGCTCTCTGGGTACTGCTTTCTATTAAGTATCATTATTCTAACCTTATTGATCTGGATTTTTTCATCTGCTTCAGATTTTAAAGTACAAAGGAAACATTATGGTAAAAACAAACCTTTTCTTGTATTATCAAGCTTTTAAGAAATTTAGCTACATAACTTTCTTCTCCTCTTTGAAGTCCATATTTCTGTCTTCATTACTGTGAATTTTATAGAAATGCCATTACAGATAGAGATGCATATAATAACTGAAAATGTAGAAGTGTTGACAGGATATGTTTTAGTTGTATTGGTTTGCATGAGGTCAGGTATCAGAATCTGGTTGGTCTGTTTGTGGGCAAATGAAAAAAAAACAACATTAAACTGTAATGAAAATTATAACTTGTTTCTTTATGAAAACAGGAATGTAGGAGGATTCAATTTCTTTATAGTCCTATGTTGTGCTGCATTAAAATTTCAAGTGAAGATGAATTGCTAGTGGATCTGTAAAATAGTAACTCACATATCTAAATGTTCCAAGGACTGTAGGAACTTCAACTCATCTTCATTTCTTTTCCTTTTGCTTGAAAAGTGTAAAATATAGTCTTGCTGAAACTCTGTGTGCAAATCTATTGGTATTATGGTAAATTTATTTTTACAGAAAAGATGCTAAGAATGAGCATCTTTGTGAAGATGCTATGTTTATTTGAACAGCAGATGAAGAACCAAATAATTAATATAAGTCAGTAGCAATTTCTTTTAAATTCAGTAGTACTCAGCTAGGCAAGGTGACTTTCAACAAAGGTTTATAATCTCTGCTCAGCCATGTGAAATTTGACTCTGTGCTAGAAACAGACCAAAATCAAAAATGTCATGAATGGTGGAAAGCAAATTAACTTTCCCTCAGTTTTCTTTCTTGGTCCTTCTCCATAATTTTTCACTCCTGTATTTCTGCACAGTGTTCCTAAAGGCTGAATTGACTGGCTTGCATCTCATCACTCTTAGAAACCTGGGTGCAGGGGGAGAGCTTGAGGAGGCAGCAAGAACAAGTAGTTGAGAGCAGAGAGTATCAGAGAAGCAAAAGGTTTCTTTAAAAAAAATACAAAAATGAAAGTGCAGCTATAAGATGTCACAATACCTAGGAAAGACATCTTGCTTAAGCCTCAAAAATAGCAGGTGGTAGATTACAGGTGCATTTCAGATTAAAATCATGCACATACCTGGCAAGGATTTGTAGCTTATTTTTTCCTTAACTCAATCTACCCCTACTGTATCACCTTCAGTTACCCAGGCCAGGGGACTATGCACCATTTAAATCAGTCTTTGGCCACTTTGAATTTCTTAAACTAATTTATCCCTCTCTTCACATTCTTATACAGGAGATAAACATATGGGCTTTTATTCCCGAAGCCTCCAAACATATTTTTTGAAGCAGAGTTGCAAGCTAGTGTGAGCAAGTAGTCACTGAATAAATGGGATTTACACTGTTGTTTATTTATAGACTTTTATATGACTCCCTTTGCAGTAGAAATGGTTGCAAGTTAATATAATTTCACAGTGAGGTTTAATATAAGAAAATTGTATTCCCATTTTACAGAACCCAGTGCCTGGGAACAAGAGTTTAAAAGTACCTAAATCTCCAGGAAATCATGTTCTATAGTGAGTTTGTTTGAAGAAACACAGGTAAATTTAGGTGATGGTCTAGACATATTTTCTTTTTTTTAGCTGTTATATTGACTTCCTACAGAAGTACTTTCTGCTTAAGGTTATATATCTAATTGTGCTGTCTCTAAAAAGTACTGTTCTACTAGGGACTTCTAGAAATACAGAAGGCAGATGTACTAATCTGTGTCAGTTCCTCAGTTCAAAGAGTGACTTGATATCAAATTGTTTTTTTTCTCGCTGCTTTTATTTGGGTTTTTAGCAAGACTGTTGTATGAAGATGACAAGATGGTATTAGGAGAAATTATTTACAAGGTCTTAAGATTGTTCCTTTTGCAGCTTTGCTACTGTCAGTTTTGTTGGGCATGAAATTCACGGACAAAATATTTAGTTGCAGATTTTATTTTTTTTTTGGAGTGGTTTGTGGTTTTGGTTTTTTGGGTTCTTTGGTGTTTTGTTTTTGTTTTTTAATTAAAGGCATGAAATGCATCTTCTGTGATTTTTCAAAGAAACTAAAGGAAGGAGTTCCAGGATGAAAGGTCTTAGTCATTTTATGATGGCCACATTCACTGGAAAATGTATGTATCACTTATGAACTTTTGCAAATCTAGTTCTTTGTATAGCAATTCTGTGGGGGGAAAAAGTCCTCCTTTAAAATAAATATATTAAACAATGTTCAATCAATTAATATGATATTTTACATTTTTGTAGACAAAACAAAGAACTCAAATTTAATCCCCACTGTAACCAATCAATTAAAGAAAGAAAGTCATTTTAGGAAACCCAGCATAATAATAAGTAATAACTCTTACACCTGAAGTGAATGAGAAAAATTAACTTTTACTTTTAATTAAATATCATGCCAAGAGGTATTCAAGCCATTCTGACATATGTAGAAGATAGAATAATAAAGTACAGACCCAGTCTTAATCACTCTGCATTATTAAACATTCATATACTGTCATTAACAGTACCTGTTATAATCCATGTCATTTTGTGCCTTGCAAGTGAAGCACTCATCTCCTTTCAAATACTAATCACAAAAGCAGATGCTTAAGGTACTTGAATAACCCTTTTATTGCCGTGCTTTGTACATGTGTTTTCAAAGTGAATCCGAGTGAATCTTCAGCGACATTGAAGAATATTATAAAACCATATTATGCCTGGCTGTGGAGGACATCTCCATTTATATTTTAGGCTGATTCAAATATTACATTCCAGTTTGGATCCATCTCACAAGCACATTTTGCCTAGTATTTGCCAAATTCCCTAGAAAGGTGTGATTTACAGTCCTGCAAGATACCCTTTTTTTTTGAATTATTATTTTTTAATCACTTGAAAATTTAGGTTGCAGTGTACTGTCAAATTTTCCATCACTGAACTGGAGTTGATACACTGCTTTCTTGGCGTGAACCAAACAGTAAATGTAAAATTTCCCAGTTGGCATAAATAAAATAAGTCACTTTGTAGTAGAGATGAGATGATGTCCTGCTCTTCAAACTACATAAACCTTATTGTCTGTATGTAGGGATTCTAACAGAATAGTAGTTTTTCTTACTTTTCCCTCTGTGATGTTAAATCATTTAACATTGTCCTATTATACTTCTTTGAGATATGTAATTGTCCCTTTGTTAGATTTAGTTAGATTCAGAACAGAAAAGAGTGTGCAGTTAAATCCAAATCTGGGCAATTTGGAATACTGATGTTAATGTGATCTCAATCATTATGCCTCTACTTAAATCTCCTACGGTAATTTTTAAGGATTGTGGAAGATAAATGGTTTTCATTTTTTTATGTATTTATTCATTTTACTATCCTCCATTGCTGTCTTAAAGTACTCATGCTTAAGAACAGAAATTACATGTGTAAATACTGAGATACAGTAAAAGACTTCAGAAGTTCACTACATTAGCAAAATGGAAAATGGAAATCATTATTTTTCATTTATGTCGTAATGGTAGTAGATTTATGCATACTAATACCAGACAAATCGTAATAACAGGAGCTAAGTCATTTTGAGGCAGAAGTGTATGAATTACTTTTTTTAGTTGACAGTTTCTCAGTAAGTGACTTGAGCAAGGTCACAAAGACACACTAGTACTTTCTAAGTCCCAGAATGTGCTAAATGACCGTAAAACACCCTGCCCTTCACTGTGAGCGCGTCTTAGATTTCAGCGTAGAAATTTATGATCCACTTCTTGTCGAAGATACTGCTTTAGTTTTAAGACTTGATATGAATGTGGTTTTGCCCAGTGCCGTGTTGAAATGTGAAGATTAGAAAGGTTCCTTATTACTAGAGGAAGACTGGATTTTTTTTTTTCTTGGGTTTTTATTTCCAATTCCTTATGTTTTTATCCACATTTAGATTCACCACTGGAAAAGAGTATATTATTCCCTACCTATGGATAAGCTCAAGAGATACTCTGAGAAACAACTCCTGAACTTCTTCCTTCTTTTTTGTCCTCAGCCTTCTTTGCAGCTTCATTAATTTTGGACATGATCCCAGCGAAATAAAATGTACCATGAGCATATTGCAGATCTATGTCAGCATCAGGCTGATTCCTAAGAGAAGTGGAAGATGTGAAGTTCCCTATAATTTGAGAAAATTGGTAGCTGGTGTAGGAGAGAGGTTGCTTTTGAAAGAAAAGCAGACAGAATTCAGCTGTCAGTCTAATCCACAGCAATAATGCATTAACTATTATGCATTTAGTTTTGAAAACTAGAAGATGGCACAGTTTCTTGTCCATCAAAGTTGTCTTGGGAGTCAGAGATATGTAAGTATAAGAGGCTGGTATGTAAACATAACAGACAGACATATCAGTTAAAAAAAAGTCTTTGTGAGTTCTGCTGCTTGAAAAACACTTTCTTAATATTCAGTCATCCACGCAATTTTTAATCCATTTTATTGAGTACTTCATTGGCATAATAATCTGATAAGCAGTGCTTTTGGTTTTTATTTTCATGTATTCTACCTTCCAGCTCTTGCCATCTTGAGCAATGGCTGTCTTAAGTTCTTCCTTGACATATTAATAGTTCCTGTTCTGCACCACTTGATCTCCAAAATGTCTGTGTCTTTTTGAATAGTCCTAGCATTTTGCCCAAAGTTTTTGGTCTTTTCTTCAGATATAAGTAGCTGTCATTTGGAGGTTTCTTGTGGATCCTCATTCTGATTTTTTTTCCCCATTTTAATCAGTGTTGTTGTTTGCAGCTCTTCCTTGGTTAGCCTGAAAAGATGGATGTCATTCATGAATCTGTTTTTTTCAGTATCTTCCTACATAGAATAAACATTCCATTGTCATCTCATAATGTCAAATCCATCATGGTTTCCATGTCTAAATAGGGCAAGTTTAGGAGAAATGGACCTTCTTTTGGATTCCTGAACCATTTACAACTATCTGCTGTTGTTACAGCTGTCCTAGACAAATAGTAAATGTAAAAAGCTTTTGCTTGCCCAGCTATGGTATTATAGAGGGAGGATGGATGCCCTCACCAAATATTTATCCCTCTGCTTAACATGCAACATCCCTGTCATCTGTATGTATATGTAATTTATTCTCCTTTGTGTGCCTGATCAGTTTAACAATGCAGGCAATATTTGTGGTTCTGATGCCACTTAGTGAACCAAACTTTTTTCAAGATATAGTGTGGAGAAGAGGTTTAACAAACCGTGTATTTATCACTTACTGAAAAGTACTAGAAACTTTCAGCTCTTGGGGCAAAAATACGCTTTGCTCATGTAAACTTCATCTCTGCTAGCCTATTTTACATACAGTTGTACTGCTAGTTCCTTCTGAGATTTGACAGGTTCTCTCTGGAAGGTTGAAATGTTCAATATGTTCAAGACATACTGCAAAAGTGAAGAGCTAAAGCAAAGATCTATTTTAGCAAGTCCTTGACAATCACAGCTTTGTTTCAGATTACATGCTCCTTTTTTCCCCCTGAATTTTGTTTTCCCTTTCAAGCAAACTGCTCTCTTTTGGTCAGTTCCTTGTACAAGTCTAGCAGTAAGCAACTGCTAAGGTAACACAGCTTTTGCACCTCAAATATTCCTAAAATTCTATGTGATTCCTTATATGTAAATCTTGATAATCTGGAATCTGTAATATGTTTATAGTCCATTTCCTGAACCCTTTGAAATCTGTAGTAGGCCTTTTGTTGTTGTTCTTTGTTTTGTTTCAAAGGCACCAAATTTGTCTTCTTACCTGCCAGATTATTTGGCATATGCAAAAGGCATCCATTAAGACGTGTCTTAAAAGACTTTAGTTGATGGTCTTTTGTGCATTCTATTGAGCATTGGTAGGTACAGTATTGAATCAGCCCAAGTTATCCACAGAGAATCCACTTTTCTGTACCAGTGAATTTGTAAGGATGGATCATTTAGTAAAACTAATTAAATTGCAGCTGGCAACATTTTCTCTAAATATTGATACTATTGCATGGTAGGTAAGCAACAAAATCTTGGACAATTGGATTGATGTTAATCAAATGTTGTTTGAAAATAACATTTAGTGTGTATCATAGGATTAACATTTAGTATGTATCATATTTTAAAAAATCAGCGAGCATGGTTTTTGGTTTTTTTTTTTGGATGGTCAGTTCTGCATACAGAATTGAGTCTGTCTCTTGTGGGTTTTTTCCCCCCAACATTTAGAAAAATGAAAATGATAAATAAAATAGCAAGGTAATGTTTATGTTGCATGGAGGAACATTTCCTAACGGGGCATTTTTAAGAAAAGCAGAATTTACTTGTCAGGGTTTTAATTTGTAACTTGAAATTCCAGGTGTTTGTATCAAAATCTTGATTGTAGAATTTCAGTTCATCCTGACAGAGGACAGAAACATTGTCATTGTAACCTTTGTGTACAATTAACAAGCTTTTAACAAACTGAGCTATGCTACACATACATAATGAAAATCTGTGGAGATTTAGGGATGAGAACCAATCTCTGAAATGACATGTAAAATCATTTCAAGTAACTAATGATCACAAAGATAACTTAATCTTTCTTGGGCAGTTTGTAAGCAGAAAATTAATTAATTCTGTTGGATAAAAATAGCTGGTTAATAATTATTAGCTGCACTAAAGGACTGAAGAATTTAAGTGAAATTTGCTTCATCAAAATCATAGCTTTGGATCTTCAGACACAGCTGAGGTACACTCTTTTTAAAATTTCCAGGCAAAGTTGAATTAGAGCTCTTTTGTAGTTCCATGATTATGGAAAGATAAAGTTTGTAAAGCTCCAGGTACAGTTGACTGTTCCTAGCCATGGGGGTGTTCATGATGCTTTGAGTAAGTCCTGTGAACCTCTACAGCAGAAAAACATTTTGTTCTTTTAATTTTTGGGGCAATTATATAATCTGGGAACAAGAAAAAAGAGGAGGATGTTGATATAATCCATGTGCAGTTTTGCAGCACAGGCATAACCTTACCCAAAGCTAGTTCCTCAGCTCAAGATCTTTACTGCACACTATTACCACAGCAGCAAGCAACAAGTAAAAAGGGTCTGGGAAACTGGAGCCTGTTTTCAAAACTGTGCTTTTTTTGTTTCATTTTTAAAAGTTGTTAAATGAAGCAACAAATATGAACAGAAGAGTTTTGAAACTCAACTGATCTGTCATTTTCATCTCCAGAAACACTTTTTATTTCAAGGATAATTTAGTACAAAGCTGGATTATTGATGACAATTCTCTATAAACATGAGCTTTTAAGATCAGGATGGACAAATGTTTAGACCTTCATGGCTGGGAATCATGCCATTACTACCCACAGCCTATGCACATACATGGCTATTTGGCTGTGTACCTCATGCCATCTGTTCAGATGGCATTTTGCCTGCTCACAAATTGGTTAGACCTGTGCCAAGAGCAATTGCTCTAGATGGTTACACTGCAAAACACTGCAAGTAGTTCCTATTTTGTACGAAGTCTCTCTCTTTTGGACACCACTTTAGCACTTTGTTATATCCTGTGGACATACCTGTATACTGCAGTGATTAGAAATGGAAAAAGATTATGTGCTCATCCTAACTCTTTTTACTGCTGAAGCTACCTTTTCTAAACCCTCAGAAGGGAAAATAAAGTACATGTCAATTGAGTTGAATGTTTCTCTTTGTTTTCTATCTGAAAAATATTAATTCATTACAAGTTGGCAAGAGCTAATCAAAAGCGCACAGAAGTTAATAGGAATATTTGCACTGATATAAGTATAGAGTTGTAAATTATATTTAAGTTTGCTTGCTAGTGAACCAAGGCAAGTAAGTCATCTGACCATGGCTTCTCGTGGTCAGTTGTTTGATTTGTGGAATAAGTTTCTGAGACGAGTAACAGGTTACAGCATTGAATTCAGCTGAGATATACAGTAATTAAAAGTTATCACCAAGTGACATTTATACAACCTATAGAATAATTCTGCTGAGTCCTCTCTATTGAATAGATATCCATGTTATACAATTGGCACATTTGTTGACAGCCTCAACTGTGAACCATGGAAGTGAACTTATTGCTTGCCAGCAGAAACAGCTCCTGTAGGTAAAAGCCAAAGGATATTGGCAAGGAAACCTAAGCGCAGTGGATAAATATAGGACTTTATGTAAAAAATGCTGTCATCCTGCCAGTTTTCATAGCCACTAAAATAATTTTCATATCAAAACTAAAATAATATTTTTGTTTCTAACAAGACGTACAATGTAGAATTCAGAGTATGTGCAAGTCTAAAGCAATTATTTGCCTGTTTGTCTTTGAGTATAATTAACTGTAGGAGTATTGTTTTTTTCCTTCTGTGGACTTTTCCCTGTGCATGAATGTCACTGCTCAGTTTGAGCATGCTTAGTTGAATCAGGATGATATCATTTACGTGGGTGAGTTTCCATATATTGGTTAGTGGGAGATATGATATTTTGCTGATTATAATCTGGAAACGTTGCCAAAGCCCTTCATTTTAGTTTCACATAAGTAATACTGACTAGTTTTGATTCCTGGAGAAAACCCAATGGGAAAGAGCTGGGTAGACCTCAAAAAGGAAAGCAAAGAGGTCAAAAGTCAGAACTGTTTGGAGTGCAGGATGTAGTTTGCTTGTAATTTGGGTGGGCATTTTCTTGTTTGCACAAACCACTATAAATATAAGATAAATATAAGATAAAGATAAGATAAAGTCCTTATTTAGAAGAACTTAAAAGGTACTTTTAAGTTTTTTACGAATTTTATGTTATGTAGCTTTTGTGTTGTGAGGTGATGCATAAAGCTGATGACCAGAATCCTGACCACCTGAATATCTGTAAAAAAAATTTCTTTTCTCAGTAATTTAAAAGAGGCTATTGTTTGACTGCTGTTATTTCTCCCTGAAATTTTCACTCACAGAGCAGTTGATATTTGTTACCATGATTCAAACCATTTGGTTCCATTACTCATGATAGCGCTGAAATGCTGTCTAAGGACTGTAACAGTTTTGAAGAATGTAGAGGATGCTTTAGAAGGTCTGTTACTGTGCATTCGCACTACACTGATACAACCTTTTATCCCATTTTAGTATGTCAAGCAAGCAACATTGCATATTTCATGTTCTAATAAGGGTTAATAATTCAAATTTTGTTCAGTAAAAACAGATGACAAAAACTGTAGAGCTGAAAAAGATACCAGTAATGATTTCGTAAGTTGACACATTTGGTACTTTCCTATTTATCTGTAGGAAAGATGCTTAATACTGAAATTTGTTGTGTTCACACTGAAGCTTTGTGGTGGTACAACTGTCCCCCCTGCTCTGGCTGCACAGAATAAGCTACAGAACTGGCAGGACATACCTGTATACTGCAGCAGTACCATTAGGTTAAAATACAAGATTTTACATCTACTTGGTTTTTTTCATAGTAGAAAATTGTCTTCTTGTGGGAATGGTGGAACTTCACTCTTTCATGTGACATAAACATGCTAGCAGTTTGATGGGCAAACTAAAAGCTGATAAATTCTCACAGGTCTAGTGTGCACTGCGTTCTGAGTTGAAAATTGGACATAGCTGAATACCAAGTGACCCTTTAGCTGAGGCATTCTGAAGTAATTTGAATAGCAGTATTCTTCAAAAATCCCTGAAACACTGGGAACTGATTTGTTTTACTTCCATGCAGATGAATGGGAATTTGCCTTTCACTTCACGGGGAGTAGGGTTGAACATTTCTTGAGTTGACCAGCACAAAGTAACATTTATAGGCAGAAAAAGGAGAGATTTTTTTTCAGCTCCAACAAGTTCATTTTTACAAGCCACTTTGCTGTAACCATGTAAACCTACGTAACCCTACAGTTTGTTAGCACTGAACTTTAATGAGTCCTGATAAGAAGCCAGTCAGTGGATATCCATTTAGCTACTGATCTGAACTCCAGCTGATTGTCCTAGCAGCTGTGTGACTTCATTACCATTAGAAAGGCATACAGCCAAGCCAGCTGGAATCCAAAGAGGCTACTCAATTCACATAGCATGTCAGGTTTTTTTTTTTGGTTTACGTATCAGAATTACAAATGACAAAAAAGAATCCAAAAAACTGAACAACAACAATAAAAATCTACAAAAAAGATTCCTTATGAACATACAGTGTAAGTTTCAAAGTAAAGTTTCATACAAGTAAAGTTTCAAAGCATTATTATACCAAGTAGAGTTAGTATAATTTTGTTACACAGATGTTGGGGTTTTTTCATGCCCTGTTAATAGCTGTTAATATATCTTTAATGAAAGCTAGACAGAACACTTGCACTTTTGACTATAAACACAGATCTATCCTATAATTCCTCATTTCTTAGTTAAGAAAACAACATTTTGTTGTCTTCTGTACTAATGTTTTGAAAACACATTATTAGTTTCTCTTACTGTTAGCAGCGAATAAAGGCTGCTGCTCTTGGACAATACAAGTTTGTGAAAAACACCCAAAACCTTTTGTAATTAATAGTATTTAGCTGCTAGAGAATTGTCTCTATCGCTGAGGAATGGTTCTACTGCTGGCTGTGGATAGTTTTTTTTTAAAGCATAGATTGGTACACAAGCCTTAACATCGGCTTGTACATACAGCACACAATAATCTTCTGCTAAAATAAAAGAAAAAAGAAGCCAAAAATACAAGGGAAGCAAATTGTAGTTTACAAGAGGGGTATGAAGGAAGACATACAAAACTACAGAACTGCTTTTAGATAGATGCAGGCTCACTTGAGTACTGTGTGCAGTTTTAGGCCCCACGATTTAAGAAGATTGTTTGGGTGCTTACATGCATCCAGAGAAGGACAGCAAAGCTGGTGCAAGGGCTGGAAGACGTGCTGTGAAGATCAGCTAAGGACATTGCCTTTGTCTAGGTTTGTGAAAAAGAGACCGAGGAGTGACCTCATCCCTCTCTATTGCTTCTTGATGGAGGGGAAGCGAAGAGAGAGGTGCTCATCTCTTCTCCCTGGTATCCCATGATAGGAGGCATGGAAGTGGTGAAAAGCTGAGTCACATGTTCACAAAACTGAACATGAGGAAACATTTGTGTAAGGAAAGAGTGGTCAAACCCTGGAACAGGCTTCCTAGAGAGAGAGATGGTTGAATTCCCGTGCTTGTCAGTATTTAAAAGGAATTTGGAGGAGGCCCATAGTAACATTTGTAACTTTACAAATAGTTTGTAGTTAAAGTTACAGTAGTAACTTTAGTTACATGTAACATCATTACAGCAAAGTGGCTTTTAAAAATGAACAGTTACTAATAGTTAACAGTAGTAGTTAAAGTTACAAATAGTAACTTTAACTTTTGGCCGGACCTGAGGAGTTTAGACAGTTGGTCTAGAAGACCATTGTAGGTGCCATCCAGCTGTTTAGTTCTATTATTCTAAATGGCAACAGGAACTATTTTCCTAAGCTAGTGTCTAAAGAAAACTTTTATTAATGAATCTATTATATTCAAGCAAATGAAGAGGAAACAATTATATGCTTGAAACTTAGGGAAATATCCCTGTGGAACTAGAATGGGTAAAGACTCATCTTGTTAGTCAAGAAATGATATTCCTACTTCATCTTTAAGTTCTTTTTCCTGTACTGTGAAGGTAATCTATGCAAAATGGACTAGACGGACTTTCTGAATTAATTCCTTCATTGTTAATCACCATATCAGTCTCCTCTGTTCCTTCGATGCTTCCATCGGAACAGTTACATAGTCTAAATTCCATTGGTATAGAAAACAGATGATGGGGTCTTTGCAATCATGAGTTAGAAGGAGAGGGTTGGTGATCAATTTAAGTTTGCTGTTTCTTCCAATATAAAAACTGACAGGCATCAAATGAAGCTACTAGATTCCAGTTTCAAGGCAAACGAAGGTATTTCTCTATATATGTATTTCTCTAGTATGTAATTAAACTGCAGTACTCTTTAAACATGCTTGCAATTCATTGGATCAAGAGACCATGAAATTCAGCAGAGACGTCTGGCTCTCAGAGAATATTTCAGTTTAGAAGGATCCTCGAGATCCTTAGACAAACTTCCTCCTTGTAGCAAGTCTGATCAGATCACTTTCCTTAGAGACTTCTCTAATTGAAGCTTGAACACCTCCAAAAATGGAGATCCCACAACCTGTCTGGGCAGTGTTTGACTTTTTTCTTGTTGCCTTTCATCCTGTCCTGTGCACCTCTTACAGTAGTCCATCTATCTTTTCTGCATCAGGTAGTTGTAGACAGCAGAAAGTCTCCTGTCACAAGCTTTCTGTGAGGCTGAACAAGTTGCTTCAGGTTCTGCTCAAGTGGTGCATCAGCCCCTGAGCAGCCTTCTGTCCCTCTGTTGAATATATTATGGTATCACAGAATCCCAGGACTGGTCAGATTGGAAGGGACAGTAGTGGGTCCTCTGGTCCAACCCAGAGCACATGGCACGAGATTGTGAGAAGATGGCTTTGAGTAGTATCTCCAGTGAGGGAGACTCCACACCCTCCCTGGCCTGTCTGTTCCAGTGCAAGGTCACAGTAAAGAAATTTACCCTCACAGTAAAGAAGTTCTTCCTCATATTCAGGTGGAACTTACTGTGCATCAGTTTCTGCCATTGCCTCTTGTCCTATTGCTTGGCTCCATGAGGAAGAGCCTGGATCCATCATCCTGACACCTTCCATTCAGATACTTAGAGATACGGCCTGTCCATTTCTTTCCAGTATCAGGAAGGCCAAGACCAAAGAATGCTCCAAATGTGGTATCTCAAGTGGTGAGCAGAGAGGAAGGGTCACATTGCCATGCAATGGATGGTGGATACAGCCTTTTTGATGGAGCACAGGATGCTGTTTTTGCCTTCTTTGCTGTAAGGGCACACTGGTGACTCGTATTCACATTATAGTCCACAAGGACTGCTGTGTACTTTTCTGCAGATCTGCTTGACACTCAGCACCAACTTGTATGGTAGCCTCATGCCACCCAGATGCAAGTCTTGGCAATTGCTTTTGTTGAAATTCAGGAGTGTTCTATCAGCCCAGTTTTTTAGCAGAAAGATATTTGGGGCCTGAGAGACTACACTGGGTAAGTACCACTTAACGCTTACCTTTTGAAATTTTCCATTAAGAACCCACTTTTAAGCCAAACAGAAAACAGGACACTGAACTAAGTGGAGTTATTGTATAAGCTCTGCTAAGGTTTCTTAAAGAATAGATGTAGGTACCTCCTTGCAGGGCTTTGGCTGCCGAGTCAGTGGAGTTTCCTGAATGCTCCAGTGAAGAGGACATAGTGGTCCAGCCAGATATAGTTGAAGCATAAAACATGGGATTTTGAGTCAGTTTTGAAGTAGCTGTTTATATGGAAGTTTGCGTATAGATTTGGGTTCTACTCTGTGTCTAAGACTCTGAAAGCTAGGTATTGTGGATTCTTTATGTCATTTAAGTGCCTCAAAAAGTAAACAATATTTCAGAGATCTTTAAAGCAGAAAACTTAATGAGGCCTGCACAGACATTTAAAAACTGGAGTCAGTTTGTCAACAGCTTCACTTTCAACTCTGAACTGTATCCTTGGATAGCCTGTTTATGCCTTTTAGGTAATCTTATCATTTCCTTTGGAGTCTGAGAAATTTCAATATTTTCAAATTTGTTTCCTTGAGATAGATAGATATAAGTGTATAGATACAAATTTTGTTTGTTTGGATTTTTTTGTTTAATTACACTACAGGAATAGTTGAGGAGTAGAAGAAAGATTTCTACTGCCTGAAATAAATGTCTTCTCCCATCATACAAGAAACAACATGACCAACCAACTAAGCCGCCCCCCAAAAAAACAACAAAAAACGCCCAACAACCCAACCCCCCCAAAATATAAAAGAATATAATAGTTCAGCTGTGCAGTTCAACCTAAACCACATTTGTAGGAAACTTGATTTCCAAAAGGCTTTTATTAATGAGATACATTTAAACATATGATTCAGTCCATTCATTGTCAAAACTGTAATTTGAGCATTAGCTGTGAATGTATTTAAATAATTAAAAATTAAATTATTGCTTTGTCAATAGCAGTGTTTGTAAATTCATGGAAATTTCTTGTCTTAAAGGAAAAATTGAGAACCAGACTTTTGGTCAAAGCAAGAAGAAAAGCACTTTTCAAAATACTATTGGTATGACAAAAGCACCTCTCCCCCCATAACTCAGATCTATTTTGTGCTAGTACATTGACCATCACAGGAATAAAATTATCTTTATTATTAAAGGGTTAAGTTCTAGGTATATGACTGCATCCACAAAAGGAGGAAAAGGGGACATCCAGGAAACTCTGAAATCATACTTTTGCCAAACAGAATGATTGCATAGTTGTTCAGAATTTTGTAAAGTAGATATGCTTAAAAGCACCTATTGTTTCATCCATGCCAATTTTAATTAAAAAGATTTTCATGTAAATATTCTAAATAAACATAATTACTTTTGTATTCTAATTTTTTTCCTGCATATTATGCCCCCCCCAAGTTGATTGATATTAGACTTCGCGAAAAATTTGTTCATCATAGACTGTTGTTCTTAAAGGTGAAATTTGAAAAATGCTGTTTCAAAAGGAGAAAAAATAAAAGAGAAGGTATTAGGTTAAATATTAATTTGAATGTCTACAATAATGGGTACATATGCTATTTAAGGAAGTCATTATTCCACTGTGCAGTCAACAAGAGTATTGATTAGAATTAATTCACTACAAAAAGTCTCCAATCATTTTTAACATAAGTTTTTCCTCTTTAACAGTACCCTGAAGCTTGTCTTTTTCGTGGTCAATTTAGCAACAAATTTGCAATTAATCATTTGTTGATTGCAATGAATGGTCTGTCGATAATATGCAGCTTACATTGCTAAAAGGCTTATACAGAGCTTTATTGTTTTCCTTTTGTCTTGGGAACACTTTGTCTAGCTGTGTTTCCTAGAATGGATTTTGAATAGATATTTTGAAGTAACTCATGCCAATTTTAAAGAGACACCACGGACTGCTCTGAGAGTATTAATCAAGATATGCCCTAACTTTTCTCTGGCATTACAATATTTGGACATCTGTTCTGACTCCTTACATGTGAAGTAGGACACATTGGCATAAATGAAGGGTTTCGTTATCTTAAATGTCATAACATTTGTTTGAATTAGTTTGTGTAGGTTTTAAATGCTGAAATTGTAATCTTGGTTTTTTTATAGATTTCTTTGTCCTTTCAAAAGACTGGAAAAACTGAAGCCTTTTAAAATTCCATCCGTAATTCTGACAGCATAATTTACAATTTGTGCAATAACACTGAAATTGATGCAGATGATAGTTTAATAATTTTGAACAGTGTAAGTATTTTTACTAAAAGAAATCTAAGGAAAAAAATGCTTTTTATTCCGGAAATAGAATTGTTGTCACAGATAATGTATGCATAAAGGCCATTATGAAATGCCTCTTTGAGGAGCATTGACATAGATTAATTTATTTGGAAAGTAATGACAGTTTGAATGACAATTTTCATTTTATCAGAAGGAAACTGGGATTAGCTCAGTTGCTTAGAGCATGGTGCTAATAATGCCAAGGTTGTTGGTTCCATTCCTGTGTGGGTCATTCACTTAAAAGCTGGACTTGATGATCCTTGTGAGTCCCTTCCAATTCAGAATAGTCTGTGATTGTGATTCTGAAATGTGTGTTACATCTGTTGTCCTTAAAAGAGTGTCTCCATAGTATATTTCTTCTGGCTAGGAAGTGGCTTTGAATACAATGTACGTAATTGAAACTAAAAGAAAGATTAATTCTGGTTCCAGACTTCTGCAAATGTTTGGAAACATTTTGTTTGCACTGATCTTTAAATTGCATATGTTTTTAATAGGTTTTGATTGTTCATTAGCAAAAAAAATGCCCAGTAGTAAAAGTAGGATTTAACTGATTTACATTGCCCTTATTAATGCTATTATTATACAAAATAGTTGCAAACATTAAGATAATCTTACTCTGAGATAATATCTGATGTCATATGGATGTAATATTTATGCTTGAGTAAAAGTTAATATTAACAACATTTGTCTTGGCTAACATTACAAGGATTACTTATTACAAACATCAGCAACACAAGTGTCTGCTTACTGTGCAGCAGATTCGGGAATTCTAACTTGTCATTTAGTATTGATTACATTATTTAAGTAGTTGAGCAAAGCAGCACTTTACAAACAGGTGCTCTTTGATTTGCAAATTTACAAAAATCTAGGAGCAGCTTTCAGCCTACTGCATTGTTGTTTTTTAAGGTAAAAAATTGAAAGGTGATTTGACTATGCCTTCGTTGAGTCCAAAGATGTTTTTTTTACATCTTCTTTCTCTTGAAGCAAATTGATTTATTGTCAAAAAAAGAGATGTGGTTCTCCATCTGTAAAATAGATTTGTAGCATAACTGTCTGACCTAGAGTTCGGAGAAACTGCCCCATTCATGTTGCTTGCAGTGAAAATTTGTGGACCTAACTTTGACCGGCTTTAGTTGTGTCCTGAACTTAGTCTGCTCGTCCTGCTTCTGCACTGCAAGTGTCTACACCCTTAGTTTGGTCACTTGGGGAGTAACTTTGTACAGCAGATCATTAATTTGGGGAATTGTACCCTAGCATTTAGTGTAAACAACTTAGCCTTCTAGAAAACCTCATATGTGTTGGCGATCCTGAGTAAATGGGTCTTATGCAAAGAGTTTTTATGCAGATATAGAATCCTCCCAAACAATTTGAGGCTGAGAATAGGATACTGGTATAATGTATTCAAAGCTACCATGAAAGCCCTAAGTTGCTAAACAACCATGACGCACTGAGTCTGTCCAGATGGTTAAGCAAAAAGCATTATGCAAGTGCACTCTTGGGAGGGGGAAATTTTTTGCTAGAAAATTTAAGGAATTTCTCAGTTTCACTACACTACTCTTGTCTTTTTCACTAGTTTTCTGCAAATTTGGATCCTTGGGATGTGAAAAGGCAGAAAAAGCAGGTCTTTTGTGAAGGACTAATTCAGCACTTTGAAAGCAATTTGAACATTTTTATTTCTTGGGTTCAAAATTCTGTACATGTAAATCATAACAAAGGGCTTTAGTGCAGTTTCCTGGGTCTCTCACCACATCAAGGGCATTATTTTTTATTTTGCTGTGGGATTGCTTAATAGTGAAACAACTTCACATAAACCAAGAGTGAAATGCATAACTGGTAGTTTCTAAAGTTGCTAGGTATTTTTCCCTTTTCAGTGGAAACCATTTTTAACTCCATGTTGATTTTGTTAAAAAGCAAGTTTGCAATTCTCGATTATTAGTGTCTTTATTACAATAAAGAACAAGTTTTTTGTTGTCCCTAAGTATCAATATTTTGATAATCTGTAACTTATTCCCTTTATTGCATGCAGTATGGAGTAATATGGAGTAAATAAATATATTTAACCTCAAAGCCTTCTAATGTCCAGAGTCTACAAAGATAGTTACTGCATAACCTTTGTATGTCATGCTCTGGGTAGATCATCACTGTAAAACATTTTGCATATCTAAATTATTTATTCAAAGCAGCTATGGAAAAAGCTTGATTTGTTTTGGAAGGAAAATGTATGTGAATTAATTTTGTAAAATTTGAATTAATCTTCCACAAACACATGTTCGTACTTGGACATATTTTAACACTTTTCCATATATCCAAATATTAAGTCCAGAAAAGGCTTTTCGTTTATTAAGCCTTAGAATGTTTAGGTTGTTTTTAATGCAGGTTTCTATTATTTGTAGAGAAATTCTTTTTTGTTTGAGTCCCTAAATGCTCAGTAAAATGGCATCTAGTTCCATTTTTTAGTCGATTTCATGTTTTAAATAGCTGTTACTGCAAAGTCTGGGCTTTATTTACCTTGAGAGCAGCTGATATCAAACTGTTCATATGAACTATTAAGTCACTGGGTTGATGTATTTCAGAAAATATTAGCCCCTTGCTTTTCATGAAACTGTTGGTCATTGACATGTAGCATGTGATTGGGTTTTGCACTTCAAAAAAGAATCTGACCACTTAACACTGTGTATGAAAACAAGTATGCAGTCACCTTTTAAGTTAAAAATTTGATTAACAGTAGCAGTAAAACCAGTATGTGATCAAGGTGATCTCCTAGGGTGTAATCTCTTCCATCTAATATTATTATGAACAATTTAATTTAATTTTATTTCTGCAGTACCTTTTCAGAGAAACCACTCTGGTGGGAGTAAACTTGGCATGAGTAGCTCATATGAATCCAGCTCTTTCTTGGATGCTTCTTACTTGGCCAGTTATTTTCAAACTTACTGCTAAATAGGTTTGTCTCTGATATATAACTCTTCTGCCATTTTGGTATTGTTGCCTTCCCACAGCTGCCTCACACTTAGACAGATCCTTAGGGTCTGAACTGGATCCCAGGTTCTTACTGATAAAAGTAGGTGGCCAATGTTGGTAGAGGAGAAAGGAGGGGATAAGCTTGAAGGAACCTCCTCAAAAGCAAGAATTAGAAACCCTATACACTTTAGCAAGAAAATAAAGGAGAAGTGTTCAGAAAATATTTTGATTGATACAACACAAGAGCAAATGCAGATATTAAACAAAAGTTAAGAAAGTTGCTTCTGGACCTTTGAGACAGAACAAACAGGCTGTATGAAAGATGTAAGGGAGAGGATCTTAAAAAGTTTGTTGTAAATCAGCAGAGAGAGAGAGTGAATGTCTGTAGATAAATAACCCAACATCTAGCCCTAATTTATGAGTATGTTAGGGTTTTTTATAAATTAATATTTGTTTGTCCAATAGGAAAGATAATAAATAATATTGTAATGCAAAAATTTAAATTTCAAATAGAAAACATAATGAATGGGGAAAACAGTGACCTTTTTCAATTAAGAGAAAAATATTCTTTCAGAGTGTAAATCAATGAGAGATGTTTTAGTGGTTTGCATATTTCTTATAAAAATAAATACCTGCTATGGAAACAAATGAATAGCATAAATATGTATTAAAATTATAAGACTGTGTTGCCAAGGCTTTGACTAACAAGCTATGGGAAGTTGCTAGGGAGAAGTCAGGTGAACATTTATTACTTGATCCCTATCAAGCAAATGAGTGTATAAAATGGGTGGTGATACAAGATTTGGCTTGAACCCCATCAAGTATTTCAGAGGACTGCTCTAACTGTTGCATTTCAGGTATACCTTCATAAATGTAAGAAGCTAGGTGTGCTCAGTTTCTTCTATGATTAATAACAAAAGGTCTTGAAATGACAATTCAGAACAGAAACATGTAGACCTGCCTTTGGGGAGAGCTCTTTCCAAAGAGCTTTCTTCTACCTCTTCAGCGTACTGGGATGATGGGGAAATCACCCTGACAGTTTAGGCACCTAAATTAAGGGACTATATTCAGCCCCTGAGGATGCTACTCTAATGCAAACTTAATCAGTGTTCAGAATCAAGATACTCAAAGGGATTTATGTTTGCTTGGGGGTTTGGGGGAGCTTTTGGGGGGTGTTTTGGGGTTTTCATTAGAAGAGTGTTCGAAAAATCATGCTAGAGTATAATTTTTCAAGACACTACACAAGCAGTTATTCTTTATCCCAAATTTGCTTTTTTCTCTAAGTTTTAATATGATGATGCCAATTAGTATTTCATCAAAGAAATGCTTAGTAATTGAGCAAATCACTCACTTTTCTCTCGTAAGAACTGCAGAAGTGCTGGGCGTGAAAGTATATGTGTTCATTTCAAGCTAGACAGGCTTTTAATGTAAACTTTGTTTCTGTGCTTTTTATTGAAGACACCTGTGAGCCATTTCTGTGTTTCTCTGAAGAGCATCTAAAGCAGCGACCAATTGTACTGCATAGTGTTGCTTGTATTGACTTTCAGCCTAAGCTGTGTCCTTGATTGTGTTCTGCTCCAACTCATTTGTCAGGATAATTTGGGGGTATTTCAACGTAGTTCTTGATCAGCAGTTATCAGAAATGCTACTAAAGGTTTACCACAGAGATCTTTTTAATATACAAGATATTTAATACACTGTCTATATGGCTATGTTGGCTAATTGCCATGTGATCACTTTCCTCCTTCTCTTTTTAGTGACCACATAAACACTTAGCATGGACCTAGAAGAACTCTTCTCTAGTTACAGTAAATTTAGGGTGACCAAATATAAAGAAGGGAAGATGTAGCACAGTGTATCCTCAGCAGAGATCATCTTACAGGGTACATGTCCTCTGCATTGCATTGAGTCATGGGGCACATGGCACATCTGGTCTGATAATAGCTTGTCTTACCTCCCAGTCTTGAACTTGATTAATGACTTAAAAATATAGGTACATAGGAATGTATTATCAGTTTCTAAAACCCAGAATAGCTCCTCAAAGTCCTTGAGATACTGGTACAAAATCTTACCTTATAGGACTGGTCCCTACGCAGCTGGAACATGTGGTCACCCTGTATAAACTGATCGATAGTAAATACCAAGGAGTCAATGGCTGTATGTGCCCACAATTTATACACAGGCAGAACATAGGGGTGGCTGGGCTTTTCTGCACAGACACATTTTTTTCTGCAAAATGGATTTTGTGTCTGTGTAGAATCATCAGAAACTCAACAGAATTCTGACTTCAAACAAAAAGGGAGATGAAATACGCTTACCTTTGAAGACCTGTTTCAATTTTTTTTTGTTTTTTCCAGATACACCGTCTTCTTTTGTCTATCACTTAAAAATACTGTGGTTCTGATGCTCTATCCTGGGGTTTGAGATATTGCTTGTTTAAATGAGTATATAAAGTATGAACTGTCACTTGACATACTTAGTACAATACATGTACTGCTGAAGTGTATTTAAACTTGACCATCAGAGTATATCACAGACAGAATACATAGCATTATCTTCACAGTTCCTGTGTTCTTCCTGAAAAGCCAGGAACACAAATTTATCAGATTTTTGTTCTCAGATTTTTTTCTTAAGAAAGTGAATTATTGGTATCTTTTAGTAAAGCTGTTTCAAGAAGTGCTTGTAATCTCTTCTTGCTCTGACATTTTCATTTATACAGGCCCAGAATATCAGCAGAAACTACTACAATTATAGTAACTAATGTTTCACCAAAACCTAATGTATTAATAAATATTTCTTTTTAAATCCCTTTCCCTCTCAGGTTAATTAGTGTAATTTAATCAAGAACCTGGTGGTCAAATGTGAACTGATAGTTTGATTCAAACAAGGCAGAACCTTAAGCTTCTTGACTGCCTTTTTATAGACTTGGTCATTCAATGGTTCAATATGACTTGTTTGTCTGAGATTGTTATTATGGTGTGGGAAATGCTGAACCTCTGTTTTTTGTATTTTTTGTATATGCACAGAAAGTAGAATGCAGAATTGTGAGGAAGTTTGTTTATCTAGAAAACAATTTCTAGAAAATAAATATATAGAAATTAATTTTAAGCCATGACAGCAAACTTTCTTCATCTGTTTTCAATGATATTTTTTGAACATTGGTACTATACCACATTAATAACTGATGTGAGCTAACTGGTTGTTCAGGTTAGATTTGCATTCTGATCCAAAGATTACAGGTTGCTGAATTATCCCTTAAGCTTCCTAGCCTTGTGGATCCATTAAGCCTTAATTAAAGAAGCATCTTAGGAAAAAAAAATAATCAGACCATTTGTATCCAAAGAAGATGCACACTGGTCATTTGTTTGTTCACCAGAATAAAAATTATTGTTTAATGGAAATTTTAATCACAGCAAACTTATAGACAGACATATATTAAATGCATTAATCTTTCTATAAGGTTATTCACAATGTATAAGGTTACTCCTCTGAAAAGACTGCTTCAGATTGCTTTCCGGTAATGCTAATACCCATTAAAAAGATGAATATATATGTGTGTAAGTCAATCATAAGGTATTAAAGAGGTGTAGCAACTTAAGCTTCTTTTCTTCTTGGCAGGTCACTTTGAGAAATGTCCTAGTTCAATTAAAATATTTTTTCCATTTCCTAGGAGTAGATTCAGATATGCTCTGTCTGTTCTCTATCTTATCTTCACTGTCAGGATTTAAAACAAACCTGAGTGAGGTATAAGGATAGCCCAGCTGCTTCAGAGCCTGAACAGGTTCAAATGTAGGGGTTCATATATGCATGTTCATCACATATATGTCCTGGTTGAATACTTGTGTGATGTAAAGGTACATTTTTTAAGAGTCTGTATAATTTTGTAGAATTTAAACTGGGATAAACTGCATTTTCTGTTCTTCAAATACCCATTCTTTCATCTCTTGTTTCTAAATGCTACAGTAGTGAGTGGAAACCATCTAAACAAGAAAGGCATACAAAAGAGTACACAGTGTGGCAGTTTCTTTCAGATTAGATTGGTACTATGAATTTAGTTAAGAAAAATTATCATGTAGGCTATTGTTATATGACATGTGAATGACTAGAAATATTGTATATCTTAAAAAAGAAATGCGGAATTTTAGAATAGTACTGTACAACTCAAGTATTCATATAATAGTCTCAGAAACACAAAATGGCCTAATTGGCTGCTTAGTTCTGCTGTAGATGCTCTGTATTCAGCATTAATTTGTGCCCAGCATTGATTCTGATGCAAAACTGCTCCTGGAAAAAAAATCTTAAGTCTTGGATGGTTTGGTGAAATGTATTACAATTAGGGGTATAAAATGAGTTCTGTGACTGAAATGTGGGTGAAGGGAAAGGTGATAGTTTCATATTATAGTGATGCCATAAAACCTTCCTCCCCCTTTCATCTCAGAACAGGCTTGACAACATTGTTTCTCCTCAGATTATTATTATTAATAGTAACATTTTCACCATTTTTGGGTATGATTGCATTTACTTATGGTGGGTTACTCATAAAATTGGAAAATATTTTTGTTCAAATATAGGGATGCTGGAAAATTGTATTTCAGGCCAGAATGCAAATCAGTTTACTAATAAAAATTAGTATGTGAATCCCAAAGATTATATTAATTATAGACCAGTATCTGACTGTTGAATGATCATTCTTTAAAAATCCTGTTCTTTTTGCTAGGTAATGTCATGAAACATGCGAGTTTGTTTTACTGAATCCTGGTTTTTCTCCTTTACATTAGTTTTAGAGTAAAATACAAAAATAATTTCTCATCTTTTCCTCACCATTCACAATACCAGGTACTAGGAAAGCTCAGCAAATTTTGCAAACTATATTTGGTTTACCATACCATTACTCTGTTTCTGTATAGTTAACTACGTGATTTTAGTATAGCTTTTGACTCAACAAATAATTAATTTCTCCATTGGTCCAACAACAGTAGTATGTCTAAACAAGTTGAGCTAGGTGCCCCTACTTGAAATGGCTGAACAAAGTCTGCTAAAATCAATGGTGTTAAAAATGCAGGCAAAAATCTGACAATGAAGGACTCTTTGCTCTCCTTGGGCAGGAAACTTCTGATGGTTGTTCCTCAGGATTCAGGGATGGCCTCTGGTAATTCCAGCAGCTCTTAGGAGACAGTACTTACATTCCTACTCACTGTCAAGTTCTTATTATTTTCTGTACTTCCCACTGCTTTTAAATTATATCAGTCTATATGCTACTGTCTTAACAAGTACAAGAATACAGACAGTGGAAAAACAGAAAATTAAGTGTAGTTTCTTGGGGTTTTTTTTTGTTGTTGTTGTTGTTGTTTTGGGTTTTTTTTTTGGTTGGTTGGTTTTGGTTTTTTCTCTCTTTTTTTCCCCTAAAGCAGAGGATTGTTGTCCTGATGAACAGCCAACACGGGCTGGCTTCAGGTTTTTTTACAGTGGGGAGTTATGGTTGAGAAGGAACTGAGGAATCTGAGGACTCTAGTTTGGATTCGATTGAGGGTTTGAAAGAATAAGCTGAAGGTTGGAAAGTATAAGCTGAAGGAAGCCTTAGCAGCTCCCCTACTTTTGAGTTTGTCTGTGTGTAGTTACTTTTCTGGTTTACAGTTTCCGTCAATAAAAGCAGCTCTTCAGGAATTTTTTAGTGGAACTGACCTGATGTGTGCTTGTCTAGTGCTGTGCCTGTCAAAATTAGCTGGGTGTGTTACTTTTTTTACCTCTCTGTTCATTAAGTCAGTTGACTCATTTTGGAGTCAGAAAATGTTCAGGGAGGGGAAAGTTTTGATCGAATCAACCTTACATGGAAACAACTGCCTGTTTGCCATCTGCAGTGGGCATTGATCCCTAGCTTGTTTGTGCCTTGCATTTGTTATGCATGAGTAAGCACATTAGCCTTTTAATTTCATTCATTAGACAGTTAGTCCTTGATTAGTGTTTCCTAGTTTCTGTCAAAAAATGCTACTACTCCTTTATTCATTTTGTCTTGGGTCTGTCTCATGCTTCAGTGTGTAGAAAATGAACAGTTAACTACAATAGTCCTTTCATTTCTTTTTCATATGAAACTGGCTAACAAATATACTTTCCTAATGCTGGCGCATCTAATGCAGGATAAAGTATGAATGATGGGTCTTTCTAAAGTTAACAGAGTTATTATTTTGGTTCAGCTAGGAGGCATTGTTTAGAAGTGTGGTGTCTCAGGGTTTACTGTCAGCTTTATTTCATCCGTCTCCAAGAACTGTGGGATCACCTGGATACTTGTGGATATTTGCCTTATAAAATTGCACATAAAAATAAATCTAAATTAAAAATGAGTGTAGTTTGAGAATACAGCACCGAAAGTTTCAGGTGACAGTTTGGATGACAGGACAGAACAAGAAGACATTTTTTGACTAACACCATTCACTTAGGAATTTTCCTGTCATTTCCTTGCAGAACAGTAAGATGTTGAATGTCAATTCCATGCCTAAATATAACAGAAAAATATAAGAATAATTATATGATGTGCATAAATCAGCAATCTATGTACATCTTTAGAAACTACATAACAAGATTATAAAAAAAGATTAACTTGACAGTCAGTACATTTAATGTTGCTACTAACTGATTTAATTTGATCAGTGATCACAAGTTTTGCCTAAAAATTCTATACTGTGTTACATCCTTACGTATATAGTGCGTGTAAAATTTTATGAATTATATGCTGCTTTTTATTCATAATTGTTAAAGTTTATTTATATGTTATCAATCTATCTGAACAATGTTACCTTTGAATTTAATGATATTAAAGTTCAATATTTATCTTTTCAAGGCACCCTTAAGTTAGTAAACCAAACTTGAAGGTTGGATCAGTCAGTTCTCTGGTGCGTGCCGCACTTAAAATTCTAGTAAATAAAAACCTTTTTTAAACACAGTGTTGAAGCCATGGTTAATATTAGTGGGTACCTTTATATCTGCATTAAATGCTTGCTTATTTGTGATTTAGAGTAACAGTGATTGGTTTAAATAAAAATTTTTTTGAACAAAAGTTTTAGTCATGTTTGGAGCCATTAATAAATGGTTTAAGTATTTTATTTGGGGGCTTTTCCTCCAAATTCAATTCCCATTGTTTGAAAAGAATTTAAAATGTTTCCAGATATAGGCTTGTATTGAATTTAATAGTTCTCTCGAGTTTTTAGGCTTCATAGTTCCATAATCTTTTAGGTTGGTAAGTAATAGGTGGGGAAGTTCATATATATATATGATAGTTGGTTATAGTGACAGTTTTATTTATAGTTTTTCTCAAATGCTATTTGTTTGGAAACTGGAATTCATTTAAATTTCTTACTAACTGAACCAATTCTTCTTATATTTATATTCATATATATCCAGAATTTTAAGATATAATTACAAAGACATGATCCAAATGGATTTCTCTGTGTTTCCTATCCACTGCAGGACTCAAGAGTTGGTAGATTTCGTACTCTCACAATTCATTTAATACATTCATTGAAAAATGAGAGATTAATTCCCAGTTTGTAAAGTTTTTAACAATTAGTAGGAGAAATAAAAATTACATGATCTAGATTGAGGAAAAATTCTCTTTATACCTCCAAAGGAGATACAAAAAAAATGCTTTGAAAACTGATTGAAGCACTCAGTTCCAAATATTCTATTTTCAACAATTCCCACCAGCACAATGGGTTAATTCTCTTCCAAATTATATACACTTACAAGTATTTCATACAGCTATTTCATTTCACGTATCTTTTTTTGATTATATTATTAACATAATTTACTTAATTTTAAATTATTGATAAAATTTATTTAAAAATATATTTTTATATTAAGCAATATTTCCATGATTTCCCATCCTGACATACAGCAAATAGGGAGTCTTCTAGCAATTATTTCTATTTTCTACCCAGTTTTAGAGAAAGCTATTGAATGCCATATGAAAATATCAACTTGCAAGCATATAAAGTAACTTTGCTGCATCTGTCACTCACTTTTACTAAAGAAATGGATTTCAAATAGTTTATTTGGTATTTCTACAAGACAGAAATGAATCAATGATCTTACAGTAAACCTGCACTATATCTGGATATTATTCACTGTAAAAAATTGATAGACAATTTCACAACATGAAACTATCATGTCTGATTTGTAAAAAAGAAGTAATGGAGACTGCAACAAGAATAATAAGTTATTAAGTTCAGATACATCCCATTCTGGAAACAATGTACTTGTAAGCTTTCTAAGTGATAAGAATATTTCTCTTGTTGAAAATGACAGTTCACAAAACACCTTACAAATGATACGTATTGTTTACAGGTTGGGTCTTCTGTTTTGCAATTTTCCTGTCCCAACAGATTTATGGTGCTTTTCTTTTTTTGTCCTGTTAGGATGCTTCAATTGCCCACAGATTCCATATCATGAGAGAAAAACATCCAGAGAAGTTCAACAGTAGGTAAGAATCTAAAAATATATACATATAAAAATATTTTTCCATGTTATTAAGGTATGTTCTCTGAGGGGTTAAGTTTCTCACATCTTTTTAAATATTGATTCTTATAAAGGAGAGGAAATTGGTTCATTTTATATTAAGCATATGCTTCCAGACTGCTTGTAGGGTTACTTTTTGATATCTGGTATTTCAACTGAAATGAATAGCATTGTAAGTAAACTGTTCTCACAGGTGAAATGTTTGCCTTGCAAGGCTAGCATGGACAAGATGATGCACTGTGTTTGTGAGAATCTCTGAATTGACACTTTCCCACTAGGCACTGAAGAACACTTCTTAGACAGCTGCAGATGGTGATCCTTATGCTTCATTCCCACACTCACATTGGTACATTAACAGGGGGCTCTTCCATATATGCTCTTAGTAAGGGCAAGTGAATGCCATTTTACACAGAAGTGCTTTTATCATTAAACAACTTTGTTTCTATAAAAAAAGTCAGGAATGAGACTTTGCATCTGTTTCTTGTGTTGCTTTCTGAATCTTTAGTGCTATTGCAGAGCTTTTCTGGAGATTAAAAATGCATTACATTTACTGTAAATTCAATATCTGGTTTGTTGAGTAGATAACATTCATAATGCAATGTTTATGTTTGTTTCTTCTTATTTAGGTAATTTAGCAAGTAAGTTGTGGTGGGTAAGAGCAACATTTCAGAAACTTTAATTAACATTTAAAGACACATGGGGAGAGAAAAGTAAGATACAACCTTATTTGGAATAAACAGAGAATGTCTAGAAATAATTATTAACACAAATGTTTTGTCACTCTGAACCTAACCATAGACTGTTTAGTTTTTCATAAGGCTGACCTGGAAAGTCTTCTGTAGATCCAAATCTTCATAGACCTCAGGATAATAAAATACACTGTGTTCTCATCTAAGACCTGTACAGAATGATGTTTAAATATGTTTGAATATTATCTTGCTTACTCTTTTTTTGTTAGAAGTATATATTTTACAGCTAATAGGCAGAATGGGAGCCTTTTTTTCTCACAGACTCAAACTGCTTGGCATCTATACAATGACATACTGTGAACCCAAGTGTATATTTAAGTCACATAGTACATATTTGTTTTCTGTCACCTTTTCCTAGCTCTGATACTTCTCCTGAAAGAATTATACTGTGATATGATCTGAACTCCAGCTTGATTTGTGCATCCTGATTTACTGTACCCTACCAGCAAGTCTAGAGATATTGGGCTTTTAGCAAACGACAATATTCTAGGCCCTGAAGATGAAGCTAGTTTATCAGTGGTCTTTCTGCATATTTTCAGCAGCTGGCAATTATAATTTATAAAAAGCTGGGCTAATAACATGAGTTTCAGATCAGATTTCATGTCACAATAAATCATATGCCATTAATAACATCTGCTAGCAGACTCACCTTGAAATTCATCTATATTTTAAGGAACCTGATATTTCTAACATTATCTTAAGGAAATTAGTTACAAAAATATATAGTCCTAGTCCCTCCGTACTTTGGGACTGTGATATTGAAAGAACTTGGAAGAAGCAGCGATTCTCTAGGTATATAAAGATCATTCAGAAAGGTTATGCCTTTCGAAAAAACAGTATAAAGACTTAAGCAAAGTATAATAGAAACTGATATTTTAAAATGTGTTTTCTTTTGTGTAGTGAGAACAAAAAAGAGGTTTTCTATTTTTGTTCAATAGAATTTTCCAGATGATGTTAGTTCACAAATGCTTTTTTTCATTACCACTTATTTGTGTGTTGAAATATGTCCATGACATGTTGCAGCAGCGTTTTTCTGGAGGGTATGAAAAGAACCCCCTTTTTTAGTTGTCTGCTAAGCCCCAAATCTTAATTCACCACAAGGTAGAATTTTCTATGCAATCTAAATTACTTAGGCTCAGCAAGCCCAACTCAAGTCTGATTCATAGTGGGCTCCACAGTTAACAGCACCTGCTCCTTTGAAAACCCTACATTACTCATTTGAAAATGCTACACTGTCATATGGGCATATCTCCTGTGATTTAAAAAAAAAAATCTTTTTTGCTTTTATGTTAGTTTCCTCTTGCCTAATTTTCTAACATTTTAACTTTCACAGCTATCATTCAGAGCAGGTCCTTCACTGAGGTTCTACTCTGGAAAATGAACATGCAAAAATTTTCCTTACTGAAGAGAAACTTTAAGTTTATATTGTGTTCAGAGGTCTTTAGAAACACACAGGTGTTGTATTTGTTTCAGTGAAGTAAGTTAGGTAAAGTTTGGAGTTAGAGAATCTTTTTACATTAAATCCTGGTAATGATCCTCAAATTCCTGAGGATATTCCTTGCCCCTCTGATCCCAAGGTTCATGTGTAAACAGACCGTACTAATAGGGAGACTCCTGACACATTCTACTTGTGTAGAAGCAAAATCTTCTTGTACTTCTTTATCTTCTCAAAATGAAGATGAGAGAATATTGCAAGACTTAGAATGGCATTTTTTAATGACTGCTAGCCAGTGTTGTGGCATTCTTTGGAACTAGGTCACTAGTTCTTGGGAACTGTGTCCTATTTTGAAATTCTGCAGTATACACAGATTTTGGACACAAACACATGGTATTACTGACTTACTAAAAAGCAAAAGAAGTAAATTCAGGTTTAGATTTCTAAATTTTCTAGATATGGTTAGACATAAGTCTTTGGAAAATCTAAGTTTAAGTATGTATAAATATTCACGCACTAAAAATCCACATTATCAATTGTTGTCTTTGCAACGAAGCACCTGGTTATTTGAGTTTCTTAAGAAATTAAAATCAGGTTCCTTTGTGAAAAGGGTCTTCTGTGTTCAGAAACTTAATTTTCAATGAAAAAATAACTTATACATGAATATCTTAAAATGTTATGCTTGTAAGCTGTCATATGGAATGGCTCCGTATGGTTTTCCAAATCAGGCTCAGCCTAAATGCCCACCAGTGGTTTTAAAATGCACATTACTTGTTCCTAAACCCAGATCTGGAAGAGAAGAATTCAGGTGATGGTCAGATAGTAAAGAATGGAAGTGAGAACACAGTAGTAGCATCTTGAGCTTTGTCAAAAGAATAAATCTTAATATGCCGTTTAAATTCTTTTCTATTATTATTATTATTATTATTATTATTATTATTATTATTATTATTATTATTATTATTATTTATCTTTAGATCATGAGAACACTTCATCAGAAACCAGGACTGACACTGCATTAAGATTTATATGTGTTCATAAACCCTAAAATCTCAGCTGTCACATTACCCACTCTACAGGTCTGAAGTGCTCACAACCTTGTGGTGGAGAAATCAGTTTCCTTCCCAGCATCCTGTGCTTAAGAGTAGGGTCAAATTTTCCAATGTAAGTGTGGAAGGGCTGAGTTAGTGCCAGTGGGGATAAAGCTTGCAAAAGGCAGTATTTCAAGTAAAAGTTTCATTAAACTAGGACATTCAGTTGAAATAATGATTCAGTTAGGCCAAAATGCCCTACAGGGAGATCTGTGTAAACATCATAGGCTCGATGCTGGGAATAACAGATGTATGAGTTATGTGACTGGAATATACACAGGGAAACAAAGAATACTTTCAACAAAAAAATAATTCAAGATGATGTTAGCTTTCCAAAATCATACTCAGTTCAATTAGTTTTACTAATTTGACTCCTTGGCATCCCGTAGCACAAAAGATATTTTCTAGTCTCAGTAAACTGAAGTAGGATTTATAAATTACAAATACAGTTTTAAATACACTCTCTTTGAAGTTTCCAAACATCAATCTATTTCCATCTTTTTATGAAGAAAACCTAAAGCAGAAAAAGTTTCTAATAACTTCATTTATGTCATATTCCTGACAATGAACTTTTGAGATTCCCTCTCAATTAGTTTAATTATGCTTTTATTTTGTACTGATACCTATACATTTAATCTCTAAGAAAGTTTTTAAGTAATAGAAAGTACTGATTTACCTTGTATAGGTGTTCTCCAGGAAAATAAGGAAAGGCCACAGTAAGAAAAGGTAGGAGAAATGGCACATCAATGCATCTTTAGCAAGTTATTCTGGGTATCCTGACTTGGATATTGCACTATACCATGTAGTTGTAACATTGTATGTTTAGTAACATCAAAAAGAAAAAAAATCCTGTCATGCATACACTGTTGCTGTATTCAAAAGCTTTATTGTAAGGGATGTCTAGTCCTACGTGGCAGCAAAAAATCCAGAACAGAATTATTCCACTTGAGTACTGGAGTTGAAGGCAAGTTCAAATTTTGTCACTGAAAGTGAAAAAAATCAGTTTAAGAGCAAAATCAGTTATGAGGGGGTGAATTCAGTGGTCTGCTCTCGGATGTACTCGGCCTTTGTTTTAAAGTTAACTTATTTTAGCTTAGAATCAAACAGTCAAAATGTTTCATTGTGGATAGAACAAAACTATTTTGATATTTTCGTTATCCTTCCAGTTTTTGAGTTTTGGTGATGGAGTCTCTTGGATTGAATCACAACCACATCTTTTCAATTAATATACTAAGCATCAACACAAAATTCCTAACATTAACTGCAGACATTTCAGCCTCTCCATCAACCTCTCCTCCCTTCCTGGTTGTGACTGATTAAGAAAATGTTTAAAAAGAAGTCACTGGCCCCACAGAGAGACCAGATTGCAGACATCTGTTACCTGTCCCATTGAACCTACAGGTTCCTTTTCAAAAAAGGATAAGGCTCCAGGGAACAGTACCTCTGAACTCAGGCAGCATTTCTGCAACTGTAGTCATCAGAGGAAGCAAAGCAAGGTGAAAATATTTGTGATAGAGCACAAAATATTTTCCCAGAGGCAAGAGATGGCTCATAGTTAGACAACATACTCTGCCTAGCTCTTGATTATAATGTTTATAAGAGAGAAAGAAATAAAAAAAACCCCTGGTATGTTCTTTTGTCAGACTTCAAACATGTAGTGGCCCACCTTTAGAAATAATACTGAAAGCACTTAAAGTGTACTTGAGTTGGGACAAAGGAAGATAGTTGGAGCCTAAAGCTGGTTTAGCCTATCTATGTCTGCTGACTACAGAGTAAAATCACAGCATCTGCAGTATCTGCACCTCTCTCTGATACAAGATTTCATGTTTTTATCATTTCTCTAGAAAGTGCTACTGGGCTAAGGCCCTCTGCTTGAGAGACTTCTTCCTCTCTTAAACATTTTTTTGTAGCAGCTGTCTGGGAGGCTGGTGTGGTTGGGGAACTTTAGGTTCAGATTCATGAAGACTTAGAGGCAGTGTGATGTATAAAATCTATGTTAAGCAGGAATCCCTACGGCATCCTGGGCAACCCCTGGGATTTCAAAGTACATCTTTGAAAGCAGTGTGCTGTGTCAGACCATAAGCAGAACAGTGAATTTATATTTGTGTTCTCAGGGTCTGCAGCTATCAAATTCACTACTGCAGGACTAAACTGGGTTCAGGCTTTGTCGGGCACTTCCATTTGAGGGGATTGCCATTCTGCACCTTTAAAAACAAATGTCTAACATTTATACTCTTACTATTTACAAGAAATGGGAATGGTGTTTGTTTTTTTTTTTTCTTTAAAGTTACATTTTTGTAAGATATGCAGTGATACCCAGCTTTTAAAAAATAGTTTCTTTAGAAATATTGGAGTTAATGTTAAGAGGTTAAAATCATTGCATTTCTAGGAGACAGGACTGTTTATGGTGCAGAATCATACAGAGGGATTGGCTCAGCATGCATCGTGGAAGTAACAAGCTGTTGATTCACAAAAGGTCTATCCATATGCTACAGCCCAAGGTCAATAAAATCTAGTTTTATTCAACTTGCTTCAGGCTGGTTAAGAAATTTATTGCAGATAATTCCTTACTCAGAGTGGGTCACTGAACCTTTTCTATGCATTGAAGTGCCTAGTGGATATTTTACACATTCCTTAATTAATTAAAACTACTGCCTTTTATTACAATGTGTTAAAGGCAAATGTAACTCTATAGGAATTAAATCTTGGTCTCTTCCACAGTATAGTCACACAATTTGAAATAACAGTGAATAACATAATGATAGAAAAAGATTTCTAACTTCTTAAAATTGTTGTAAATTCAGGTGTGAGAGAAGTCTATAGTAGATATGAAAAAACTGTAACAAAACTGCCAAGCTACTGCTTGCTATTTGTTCTGTGTTGATGAAGTATGGTCAAGTATTTCTATACCAATCAATAAGGTTATTTTCCTTGTTTATTCATGAACATGCTAAGTAAAGCACTTTGTAATAAAATTGGGTTTTTACAAATACTGCTCTTTTTTTTTTTTTTTTGAGAGGACTTATGATCAGAACTAATGAACTCTAACATGAATTTGCAGCTTCAAGCATCATTTTGAAGGAATTAATTTTCAAATCTCAGAAGTAAATGGCAAATCTTTACATAAGTTTGATGTGGCTATAATTCATGTTTACAACAGATGCTGGATTTTATAAACAGCTAAGCAGCAGCCCTTTCTAGTATATGTCACAAACCCAACAAAACCTTCTTTCCAAATCCAGTCAAGGTTGCTAAGTGGCCACAATGCACTTACCTATAATATGATTGACAATATCCAATCCATTAAAAGCAATGAAATTAATTGTTAAGGGATAATTTTTACACTTCCTATTTATTAAACATAAACACATTACTCTTTAGTACAAAGAAATTAAACTTTAACCAGAGCAATGAAAACCTTTACTCTGAACTGTGGGTTCTTTATGGTGCTTTTTTTTAATCCTTTAATTCCGGTAATTAAGCCCCTACTACAGTTCCCACGGGTAATGAGGAGAACCCAAATACTCCTTTAGTACACTACAGACTGACACAATGTACAGCATTTTACTTCTCTTGTTCTTTAAATCATAAGAAATTGGGTGCTAGATTTGCTTCAGATCCTGAATCTTGTGACTAAGATACTACAAGTTTTAACTCTACACTCTGCAACTGCGAATTGGTTTATATCATATTAGACAAACTAAAGTAATTGGAAAGAAAATTTTGAAGAATTTAGCCAGTCATCCTGATCCTATCTTGACTACTGTTCAAGATTCATTTTTTAATAGATTACCTGAAAAGTAATGCTTTCAACAAGTACGTCAGTTCTTGATTAAGTAACCAAAGTTCTTATCTTTGTTAATTTTATAACTTTGTTAATTGTATTACTTGAAGCGATTTTAAGTATGTAATGACTCAAGTAAAGAACCTATGTCAACATCTCCATCATTTTAGATAACATTTTCCATTTGCTTCTTTACCTCATTTGAATGTAGTTTGCCTGGCTCATGTCTATGTATTTTCATTTCAGTAATCTGACTGTTTCCTGATCTGGTTCTGTGTGCCTTATTTTTATTGCAGAAGGTTGCATAGCCCTTTCTAAGAAATGTGCAAAGCTAGAGGTATTTTCAAATTTATAGTATGAAGTATAAATTGTGTATCTTGGAAAATAAGATCAATCAAGCAGATCTCTCTCAGTTAAAGTTCTTATTGTCTTCCAGTTTGTATCTTCATTTTATTAACATAGGATATATTTTTCTAAAGAAAATATTTTGAAAATATTTGTTTTAAATATCCTAGAGCAGTTAATGTAATGCATTTCTATGAAAATTGAATTATGGATGCTGCTGTACAGTAGTGCCTTTGTTAGAACTGCATTGTTGCTAACATTGCCTTCAGAATCATTTGGAGTTTGGTTTTACTTGTAAAATAAACTGACTACTGACTACTGCTTCTTTTTATTTCACCTGATGATGACACAAGTATATAATCAAAATTGAGAGGTATTTGTCTCAGTATTGAAGATATCTTCAGCCTTTATATAACCAAACTTCTATTCTCTATTCTTTCATATTGTGTTTTCTTCTTATATTTTTTGTGTGTGTTATGTAATGATAGCCAAAATATTATATTTTTTTTAGTATCTTTGTCTCTGTGTGTGTGTTTGTGGAACAAATTTTTAAATACATTTTTTAGAAAAAAGCACAAAACAAAAAACTTCATCAGAGAAATGTATTGGCTGACTTGATGATTTAATGGGAATGGCTGTTGCTTTTTCTGATTTTTGACACTACTGCTATTGAAGCCAAATACATCTAAGAGATAAATACGGTTTTCAGTTCTATTGTCTGTCTTTCCCTCATGATACTTCATAGTCTGCCTAACACAAGTTCTGATGTGTTTTGGGAATACTATTTTGGTCATTTATGCCTATGAGACTAAGTCCTATAACTTCTTCTGTTCTTGCCATTCCTAAGACAGGCTTACTCGTTTTAGGATATTTCTGTGTGCTGTCATGGCACTGAAGGAATTCCTCTCTGGCTTCTCTTACAATTCTATTGCTGAACAATTGGCAACTATTGATCTACATCTGCTTCTGAAGCAGAAGATCAATGGATGGACATTTTCACTCTCACCATTGCACTAGGATCCTGCTCTCTACTTTTCCCTTTGTCACACCGAGAAATTGTGGGAATCTAAAGAATTCTGCCAGATTGTTAAAGCAAAAATTATTTTTGTTCAATTAGCCCTCTATTTGCCTTTCAGGAAATGCACACTCTATATATATTATCTGTCTTGAGTGCTCTCTAATGTTCAGCTCTGGTCTGGTTAAAAGGGTTCAGATCAACACGATGTGTGGCAGATTGTTGGCTAAGGGATCACTATACCCCCTCCTCCTTCCAGCTCAAGTTATCCAGGAATATTTTATGGGGAAACTGCCAAGACAGAATATGAGATGGGCAAAGAAACGTGGAGAATAGTGTCATTTTTTTGTTGTTTCTCAAAGTTTTAGAGATCAGGAGTTACAGAATTCTGAATTCATTATTGATCAGGGATTGTGAGAATGAGCTTGATGTTTCTGCTATGTTCGCTTGCCACAATAGGAAAAGGAGAAAATCATTGGACATAAAACCTGTTATCTAGTAGTTACTTGGAATTCATTAGGATTGGAAAGTTTTCAGTTAAATCTGGTTTCAATCCCTGTAAGTCAGCTTATTATGGGAAAAATTAATGCTGTTCGTTAGGTTAATGTTAATTAATATTAATTTTAAAAATAATATTGACCTTAAGTTGTTTTTTTTTCCTTGATGAGCTAAAATTCAGGACCAGAGTATCATTTGAATCCACATGACATAGGTAGATGTGGTAAAAGCTACCTAGGATTTTCATTTAATAGTAAGAAGGAAGAAGTTGTTAGTTTTGCCTTCTCTTTTTTTTTTTTTTTTTTCCTGTTCAAATTAGACTTAGGGAACAGCTGCAAGTAATACGGTTTCCTGATTCTTGAGAACCTTTCAGTTACACTGTTTTTAATAAAGATTTGTCCATATGAGGGACAGCAAGGTCTGTTAACCTTTCTTGCAGCGTGCTATTTCTGAGCCAATTATGAAGATGTCTAAAGGCATTGAATGCTCTTTGGAACAGTAACTTGTGATTTGGGAGTATAATGGCCAACTGGAGAACTTTCTCTGTGGTTAGCATATCTGTCCTCACAGTATATAAAAACAAGGGCAGAATTGATTTTTTTTTTATGAGCTAAAATTCTTGGATTTTTTCTTTTAGTTACGGTGATATATTAATAACTATAGTAACAGCAGAAGTAGCAGAAGCTTCCTAAGTGTTTTGGATTTTGATGGTAGAGCCTTGAAGGCTGTGTTAAGTTGTCAATCTAGGGTTTTTATCAAGATTTTGTTGATGTTCAAAGAAAGAAAAAAGTGTTAATCAAAGAAATATGTTCTTCTTGCTGATATGAGACAGCTGACTATTCACACTGAATGAAATCTTCAATATGTTTAGCTGCTTTGATTTCTCAGAGAATTGTAGTGTAGATCTTCACTGAAAGTGATTTGGGAACATAAATCTAATTGATAAGTTGTTCTGTGTTTTTCAAATGAAACCTGAGTGGATTGACCTAGCTAAGTACGACTTATCAAAAAAACTTTGCAGCAGGAGAGCTGTACAGCAGCCAGGACACTGCAGCCATGGGGCTGTTCCTACACTGGCATCATAGTGCGGGCAGTCAGCCGGGCAGAGGGAGTTGGGGTTCAAGTCCCCCTTCTGAAAAGGAATAATCAGATACACTCTCTCACTCAGAAAGTGTTTTAGTGACTGAACAACAAAATAGAAGCAGGACTACAAGGCAAATCCAAATGCCATAGTTCACAACTACAGCAGAAACAAAGAAAACAAGAAAATGGGTGGGAATTTGACTCTGTCATGAGATTGCCAGGTGAAGAGATAGTTTTGTGTTATTTAAAGTCTGGTGAAATTCTGAGTTTTTTATATATTGCTTAAATTACTAAAAATATTTATCCCCTACTTTAGTTAGAGAAGCAAAATACGTATCATGGAACCTGGGCACCTCTGCAGGAAAGGTGATGGTTTATGTGTTGTATAATTAATATCTGCACTCTAGAATGAGAAATTCCTAACTGCTTTTGTTAAATGTGGAATAGGAGAGCAGCAGCAGGAGACAATAAGCCGTGAACTGCCAACCCTTTGTATAACAAAGAGCATGAAGACCTGTGGTGCTAGCTAGGTGAGTAGACACTGGGAGCCCCAGCAGTAGACAAAAATTCAGGAGGAAGAGTTTGGTGTGTGCTTTGACTGTGAGGGTATAACAGCCCAGGAGTCCTTTGCTGGGGGTCCCTCCTCCGAGGAACCAGTTTGAGTTGTCTCTCTGTTACTGCACTATGAATAAATTGCATTATAGAATGAGACATCTGATCTCTGCTGAAGGAAACCTAGAGCTGAACTGGTGAGGAAACCTGGTTTGACCATGTGTGTGTAGGGTGTGGAGAGAAGTAGGCACTTTTCAGCTTACTGGATCTGCCCTCTCTGAAGAGGCTTCGGTCCCAGCAGTGACAATATCTGGTGTTGGGAATGTGACTGCCAGAGAATCTCGTGAATGATCAGACTGGGTAGTTTGCTTAACAACCTACAATGCCCAGTGACACTAAAATTGTAGAATGAGGGAGTATAGGCATGGTGCAGAACAGTCCCTGTCAGAGGGACATATTACACACAGCAAACACTGCCAAAGACAAGACAGAACTACTCAGAGGTACAGAAAGAAGATGCCTGTCAGGGTTACTCTGAACCTTCACTAATTCTGACAGTTTCTCAAAATGATTCATGGACAGTCACAGCTGACCTGTGTAATGAACTACTCCTAAGCTGGATGGCACTGCAAGGTCTGCATGAAGCACAAGACCACATGTTCTTCTGATGTTTAGTGTAGATTTAAACTACTAAAGGACAAGGCAATACCACTATGGCTGTTTAGCTTGTACTTCCAGAGCCATCTGAGTTGGCACTAGCTCTGCCATTCTGGAAGCATGCTCCATTACAAAATAGAGATGTGGCAGAAGTATTGGATAAAATGTATGCATGGGTTGAGTACACTGGATCACAAGCTAGCGTTCCCTAGTCTCCTATATTATACCAGCTTCCTAGTCCTTACAACATGTATCTTGGCTGTCTCAAGTGAAGGAAGTCTTTGAGATTAAGTTTTAACTTACAAATTTGTTCTTGCTATAAGGCACACTCATCTTTTCCTTCCTGTGGCGTCTTAGGACTTCTCTTGTTTCTCCTTCTGATTTGACTCCTTTTTTCCTTGCCTTTCTTTACTTAACTTTGTTCCTTCACCTTATAAAATAATCAAGGGTACAGATTTCAACAAAACTATACTCTTGGTTAAGAAGGATTTCAATTTTTATTATAAAGCTAAATTAAGTGCTGCTTAATGCTCATGGTTTAGTACTTTAATAAAAAGGGGAAAAGAGAAGCTGATAGAGCAAGAGGAAAGTGCTTTTCAGCCATGTGTCTTACTTGAAGACTTGGAGTCTTAAATGTTGCTTTGCTTTGTTTATTTGTTTTTTTCTGAGACCTGTATAGTATATTGTCTATCTTCTTCATAAGACTTTCATTCTTTGTGAAATAAGGTGTAAAACTGCATGTGGTGTACACTTCTACCAGAAAACTCTTTGACAATGTAAATTTAACTAATAAAACCATAAATATGGCCATTTAATGCTCTGAACTAGTAGCACACTAAAACCTGTAGCTTGGAAAAGGATATATTCAATTTCTGTGCCAAGATTTTGATGCACGGTGAGAAATTTGTGAGAGCTTCTGGAGGTGCAATCTCTTTTGAAAGCATATAGAGAAGTGATTTTCGTCATGGAAGTGCTATCCAATTTTTCTAGAATTAATTACTTTTATGGGGTTTTTTTGAAAGTATTCTGACATACCTGACTCTGAATATTATCTTGTTCTGTTGTCCAAGAATTCAGATTTGGAAATAAGCATAGACATGTTGCCTGGCAATGTCAGACTGTATCACTGAAATCCTGATCTATCTGAGCTTTTATATTTTTCACCTTTTGTCACAAGACATGCTTTTGATCTTCACAGTTGTAAGCTAAAAAATGCAGAGAGAGAGAGTTTACTATAAAAACAATTACTTCAGAGCTTGTTTCATTAACTGAGGTACTGTCTTGTACATTAAAACTAAGCAACGTCCAATATTTCAGATTGATTGTCTTATTTTACAGACTACTGGTGATGTCTCATGTATAATATCTCAGAGTATTGAACAGTTTTTATGGATATATCTTACCCAGAAGCCACAGGAGGTGAACTTTTAACTGTATCAGATAGTACTTAAGGAAAATCAGTATCTTTATAGTTCTTAATATTATGAAATCTAGATTGCCCATGAGAGCAAAGTATCCTGCTTTCTGGAAGGAGGCAGAAGTATGTAACTAGTAAAGCTTCCTCAGAGATGGTACTGAGCAGGAAGTAGTTTTCCTGAAGTGAAAAAAAATCAGAACCTTCCTTCACAACAGAAAGGGAACTTTGTCTCTTTTGCAGTTGCTGCTACAGTGAGAGCTGCAGTGCTTGCTTGAGATAAGACAGTCCCAGCTGTAACCCCCTGATTAAGACTCACCTTCTCCCTCTGTGCTGCCTAAGTACAAGTTGCCCTGTGGCAGGCAGCTTGGGGTTTTGTTTCTCTGTTTGTTAAATGGTGAATGTTTATTTAAAGGAAGCAGAACACCTGAACAGTATAGGCTCATCCTAGGGACTTGCTGTCCTGCTGCCAGGGTGACAACTCCAGCAGATAATAATGAAAACTGTGGCTAGAATTGCAAAGGTAAGAGCAGTTGCCTGAGATGTTGGTTATTAATTTATGCCTTTAATGCAAATACAGTATACACAAACTGTGTGTCCTAAGTCCCAGGTGATGTACATTGACTCACCACAGACAGTTAATAAAGGGTAGCTAAGTATGCTTTTGTATGTAGCTTTAGGCTGATATTCCATCTGTTAGCTAACAACTCTTTCTAGATGAAAATTCCATTAAAATTGGCTTTGTTATGTATAGGGTTTTTTTGGTTTTTTTTTGTTTCACTGCATAGTACAGCCTAATCAAAGATAGCTAAAAATAATCTAGGTTAGCTCTACATGGAAGTCATAATATGTATCCTGAGACGGGAAAAATCCCAAAGGTAACAACCTGCACTAGACCACTATTTTTTTTTACTGCAATGACCAGTGAAAGAAGGTCCTTAGTTACTGCTGAGCCCAATAGGATTTGTTCTTACAGGGCAAACAATATGAGCCTGTATTGGTTTACAAGATAGATTCCTGTATGCATTTACAAACTGTGTGTCCACAACCCAAGACACTGTGACATTCTGCAATTACTTTACAGAAATTCTTTGAAGATATGGAGATCAAATTTCAGTCTTAGGTAGAATGATATTTTAAATAATGATGTACTAAGTTTTTCTGTCAAGATTTCTACTTTTTTTTTTTTTTTTTTTTTTTGCATAAGTCAGTTTAAAGATTTAGTCCAGGGGCATCTTTTGGAAGTTACCCCTTTGGTAACTTCAGGTTATGGTTTGGTTTTGTCTTCTAGGTTTCAATATAGAACATTAATTTTCCCTTTTACAGAAAAAGAGCTAGACATAGATGTTAGTTTTGTCCCACAGCTTGTGATGAAGAACAAAAAGAGGAAAAATAAATTGCATTATCTACTTTGGGTTTAATGTACACTTTCTGCATTGGAAACTAGTGAAAATAGTTTAAATGTTTTTTAAGATATAGCTCACCTAAATAAAAAATGCACATAGAATATATTTGTTTCTTACCATTTTAGAAACAGTTGATACCCTCATTTGTACTTCATAATCCACCACAGTGAAGGCTTAATAGACCATTAAAGAAACGGTGGGAAGTTAATTTTAATATGTAATGGTGTGAGGGGTTTATTTTTTCCTTAATACAATGAAGCTTCTAACAATTTTATTTGCGAAGAAGATGATTATTTAATAAAGTGACAAACTGTCCCACTGATAGGATACATTAATTTTCTTCTAAAGCTGTTCCTTGTACTCCATAAGAAGGTGATAATTAGGTTTGCAGATTAGAATAACATAATCAGACCACTTGTGTGGATGCTTGTTAAAATATATTTTCCTCTTCATATAAGCCTCATAATAATTAAAAACTGTTTAAAAAGAGAACCATTCTTTTTCAGTATGGACTTTTTAAATGAGTCCTAATAATATATCAAGTTATTCTTAAGCTAATTCAACTTTTTAAAAGGTTAATATTTGAAAAAGAGTATGGGAAGTGATTAACTGGTGAGTATAAGTATTAGCATTAGGTTTTGCAGGAACACCTACAGTATAAAACAGCGCTCATTCATATCCTGATTTAATTTCTTCCACTGTCACTCCTGATTGTTCCATTTAATCTTTCTTAAGTCACATAAAATTATCTTGTGTGTGTAAATTAACAATCATTTTCTAATTTCACTGCAAACTTTAAGCACTGTCAGAGAAAAAAATATACTGGCAGTGATTAATTCTCTATTTTAAGCAAAACTAAATGCAGTTGCTACTGAGGTAGAGTGCACACAGAGATTTTTTTTGTGATTCTAGACTCCAATAAAAGGAGTGGAGAAATAGCAATGAATGTGAAATGAGTGGTTCACATCTAAACAATCAGGTCTTGTGTCTATCGCATTGAATCAGTGTAATATTCACTGACCTTACGTTTTAAAACATTGAAGCCAATTTCCTTTGCTTAGGGTTCGTGTAGTATTCAGTAGTTCTTAAAACTAACTTCCTGGCCTAAGCCCAAGGTGGAAAGTGTACAGCCTAAGATCATTTAAAATGTCTTTAAGTGTTCCAGTTCCTTCACTTTTAATAAGATTAAGATTTTTTTTTCCTGTAGTTCAATGAAGTCTTACTCCAGGGAAGAGAGGAAAGTGTATTTTTTGGTATTTTGGTTTTGTTTGCAACAACCTTGAAATTAATCTTACACTAAAGAATGAAAACTGTTTTCTCAGTGTTCCATCAGCGTGTTGAAACTTTCAGGGTCCAAGATGTTTTATTACAGCAGTTATGATCAGCGTGTTGATAAAGGAGGGCTGACTTAAACACCAAAAAACCCCAGCATGCTTTGGCTAGAAATCACTTCAGTTTCAAACAACTGAATGCAGAAAAGTGTTGCATTAACAAGAGTTTTCTGAGTTATTAAATATTACAATCATCTAATTTGTACATACATTCCAGTAAGCCTTACTTTGCACAGTTCCATATGTATGTTTGATATACTAGCCTAATCAACTTCAGGTTGTGGGGACATGTTTTATGAACAAGGAAAAAGTAATCAGGTTTTTTTATTACCATTATGAAAGAAGTGAAAAAATATTTTTGTAGTGTGCTAAATATACATACAGAAAAGGACAAATATGCAATACTGACTGATTTAACAGCAGCAGATTAATATTATAGATGTAGTCATGAAGGGATTTATAAAATATATTTTTAATATTATTAAGTCTTTTTTTATCATTGTTGGATATTAACAAATTTTTCTTATCATGTAAAGTAAATCATATGACAAAGATTAACCAGTGCTTTTACCCAGAAAATAATCAACAATGACTCTATAAGCCTATAGGCCAACAATTTGAAAACAATTTACCCTACTTCTCCCTTTCTAAATAGGTGATCCACAACAATCATGGTAAATAGCTACTTTGAATGACATTTTACATAACAATTCTAGATATTTTTGTTTGAACAAGACATGTTCATAAGGCATCCAGGAAAAATTTGAATTTTTAAAAATGTCTCAGAACTACATAAGTCTTCAAGGTAGCAGTTATTAGGTATAACTGTTTTGTTATAATTCTTATGATGTATAATTCTATAATTCAAAAGGAATTTGTATCATTCCTTTGTTTTACATTGTGGGAAAAGGTGATGTAGGTGGGGTGTTCTGAGGATATGTTTTCATCCTTCAGCCTGGTGAGGTGAATAGCAGACTTTTGTCTTAGGACTTTTGCCTTTTAGAGGTAAGCAAACAGCCTAAAGATGGCAGGATCATCATGTCAAATCCTCTCCAATGGATTCTTAACACAAGGCCACCTGTGAAACGCCATAAGTGAAATGTTGATGAAGAAGCATGATGGTCTCTCATCAGTTTGCAGGATGAAAGCCTTTCTATGTATGGCAAGTTTTTCACAGTTTCAAAGAAGGACCTATAGGTGCAAGTAAGTGTAGAAATCCTGTTACAGCTCTGCCTACTGGCCTTCCTTACATAGGAAATATTACCATGTTGAAAGTAGATGGTTTATAGAGACCCAGCATCAACTGGGTATCTATAAATCATCTAAAATTAAAAGAGGAAATGCTTACAGATCCATGATGTCCTGGCTGATCTCTAGTTTTAATGTTGTCTTAAGAGGCCTGGCTTTGTCTTTAAAATAATAATTTGTGCTTTAACACCCTAGAAATCATTGGAAAATTAAGGAAAATAATTTAAATTTCAATTATATCTACATCAATAGCTCTATGTGTGTTTATAATTGCTCTCTCAGAGTCCATGAATATACAAGAGCTCAGATGAAGCCTTCAAGGATAGTCAAACAGATATGTAAAGATATATAAAGGTTTTCCAGGGAGCCTGGGACCAAACTGATATCCCCTGAAATTCAGCCCAAGGCATTGACTGTCAAAGGATACATCATCCTTTTTATGTATGCTGGAAACATATGCCATAGCGAAAAATGTGATATAAATTGAGGAAAGATTTTTTTGAAGTAGAAATATGTAGTGAGCTTTGTCCCTTTCCCTCTTTGCAAGAAACTTACTAATCTTACTTATTATTGCAGTGTTTATTGATTACATTATCAGCCCAAGTCTTCATATTGCCTCAGGGTGCAGGGCTTTCCTACATGGAAAAATATTGAACATTAGCAAAATTATTGTGGGACATTAAATGTTAAAAATGTCATTGAGAGTAATAAAGGTTAGAAAGTTTAGCAGGTCATCACAGTCTTTTTCTTATTACTCAGATCTTTAAAGCATTCAAGTGTTAACCTTTTGAAAAGGAGAGGGGAGGATAAAAGGAGAGAACAGATGATTGGGAGATACTTAATTATCTGTTTCTTTAAAGAAGGTGTAGTCAGGCCCAACCTCATTCAGCTGCCAACACTTGCATAAAGCTTCTGGGGAGAGCTCCTGTGAATACCCGATTGCAAGACTCTAATTTGAGATAAAATAATGCATCCAACTATACTGTTATCAATAATTGATAGGCACTTACGAATGTAATTCATTGAAATCTCACCTCTGGCCCAACCTCTGCCACTCCAGGAAGAAAGAGACATAGCAGTTTTCTTTCTGGTTTTATCCAAGTCATTGTGTGAGCTTTATAGGAGATTTAAGCAGTAAATTGTACACAATAAACATATAGAAGAAGCCTGGCATGAAGTAGAGCCTTTTAATAACAGTGTCTGCATTTTTTTTTGTTTCCTTTTACCCCTCTTTAAAAATATATATAAAAAAATACCACTTTGTTTGGTTCCCCACTAAGAGTAAGCTTTTCTTTGAATGTCATCCATTTTCTAGAATTTTTAAAAATTGAAAAGCTTTGCCCTTTTGACCTGCTAATACATCTCAGTCACAGTTCACTGCGAAGCTGTGACAACATGCACAGTGATAACAAGGCAGGCTGTTACATCCCCATTTTTTTAATCTTGACTGTATTAGCATTACTGTGACACAACTCATCAGGTTTGGAATAATGTAATTAATTTATGAAATTCCACATAACTAAACTAGTCACCTGTGAATATATCCAAAGGGATCTTTCAATGCTGTTAATCTGGGTATTTCACTCCATTTTTGTGTATAATAGATTATTTAATCTACATATTATTGGATGAGTGCCTACAATATTGTTTCTAGTTTAAGCACGCCTCCTCTCTCTTTTGTGGAGGCCAACAAATGAGGTGCTATACCAGTATTACCCCCTATACCATATTCTTCTCCTACCTCAGTCCTATAGAGTCTAGAGACCCAAAAGGGAGAGTAAGTGATGTGGTTCTCTTACACAGAAGCATATGTATGAACAAGACATAAGAAGAGGTCATACACATGATGTGATGTTTGCTCTTTTCATGACTGAGTGAAGCTCAGGGGCAAAAAGATTGTGGATAGTGGGTTAGGTGGCTGCAGTCACTGTTTAGAAGTCTTTTAGAGTTGCTGTCACCCTAGGACAGCTGTGTAAGTTCAAAAGCCACTTGAATTTAACTTTTTATTCTATTTTGTAGTAATTTAAAGTTATATGATCTAAAATCTGAATTTTGCTGATGAAAAATCAGTTTGCCTTGATGTAGTATGTCCTAATTTGAAAAAGGAAAAAAAATTGCATTAAGTGCATTTCCATCGAAACAAAGGAAGCCTTTATGTATTCACTTGGAAAAAAAAAAAACCTCCTAGAAAAAAATGCAACTAATACAGGCTGGGCTGCTGGTTTAAGTAAAAGGGTGCAAAATCACCTGTGAGTAAAATCAAGGCAAGGGCTCTGCAATGCATTGTTAAACTTCCTATTGAACAGCCACTGAACATTTATTGAACAGCTGTTAACTAGGACACTTTTATCTGTTGCTGTCTCTAGAATACGGGAAAGGGTTCTGTCTCTGTCACATCCTGTTTGTTCACATCTTTTTTTAAGGATTCTCTGATAACCAGAAATAATTTATTTTTATATTTATTTAAATGAAAATCCATTTTATATCCAATTTTTAAAATTGTATTATGGTAAGAAGATTTGAACATTTTGTTTTTTCTCTTTCCCTAGTCAGTGCTAAATATTGAAGGTAATTATTACAACTCTGTGTGTGAATTTCATTTGATTCAACAGGAATAACCTTGATAAAATGCTCCATTTTGCAAAGGTGCCCTTTCAAGATGCAAATTAACACAATTATGTTAGTTGAAAACATATTTTGGAGATATGCAATCAAAATAATAAACTAGTTAAATAAAGCTTGCATGTGCAATCACATTTGGTAAATAAAAAAATATTTCCTAATAAGAAATTTGACAAGTTTTGCTTAATGCAATTTTTAATTCAAGTTGTACATAGTTTCAATTTTATGTCGTTGTAAAAGTGAGTACTTCTTTGGTTTTCACAGCAAAGTAGGAGATAAACAAACAACAATTCCAGAAATAGTGTAAACTACCTGTCTGGAGAAGAACAGCAATGCGTAATACCAGGTCTTTCTCCTTACTCACACTTCATGAAATAACAGCAGGGACAGCAGGATGGGGGGGATTGAGTGAGCACTCCGCAAACAGCAGATGCATGGACTCAGCTTCATCCTTCACAATCCCCAGTGTGAAATACAGAATAAATGTTTCTTAGAGGGAGAGAAAGTACATATTTATTGGAATTAATCCCACAGCAGTTCATCTTCAGATGATGGTAAAGCAAGCAAAGACTTCCTTGTGGCTCTCAGGCAGTCACAGGGACAAGAACATCCCTTTAGATTTGAACACTGTGCAGTAGTGATGCCATGACTCTGCTTTATATGTGGGTGTCAGTCTGTTCCTTAATGTCTTTCAGAGAGTCATAAAGGAATTTGCAAATATAATTAAAATATAATGAAGTAAATTTGTCATTAATTTCCCAGCAAAAATTTTAAGCTGTACCAGAAGAGCCATGTAAATACAGTGAATATTCTGTTGTTGGACCTGCTTTGAGGGATATTTTTTCTGCTTTTCTTTTTTCTTTTTTTTTAATATGGTACTTTGTCACTTGAGTTTTGAGTGTGTTTTTTTAAATACTCTTTTTGACCATCTTATTTACTTTAAATGGCAGTTTAGAATATGCACTATTTTTGTGTCAGACAAATCTGTCATCTGGGTTGCCCGTCTTTCCTAATAACATTATTAATAGAATTTATTACTTATTTGACTACAGAAAGCTAATTCCTTGTAAATACAGAGTAGGAATCCTGATGAAACCACTGAATCTGGAATGTGAGCTTTGATACTGAAAGTGACAGGAGAAACTTGATCATAGAGAGTCAAAAGGAATGTGCGTCTTGTAACCTTTGACAGACAATGTGAGTTGACTACATTATAGTATAAAAAAACCTTCTGTTTTTATGGAAATTGTGTCTGAGTAAGAAATGAAGGATTTCCTGTCTCACTAACCTATGTTGGTTAGGGATCTGCTTTGTTTCATTATCCCAGATATATGCATTCTCATTAAGTATCCATCCAGAGGTTTATTGTGGATAGAAGTGTCAAATCTATTAGCTTTCAATTTCTTTTTACTCTAATAACAAAAACATATTTTTAATAAAATAGACAGAAAGAATAACCTGAGGGAGTAGTTCAAACCCCCCAGACTTAGAATTGCCAATCCACAGAATGACGTAGCATTTAAGCAAACGGATGGAAGATGGAGATGAGGACCTAATCAACATTGTAGTCTGGTTGTATCTTCTAGTACAGCACATAGAGGTAAAAATCTAGAAGGGAAGTTTTGCCATGTTTTTCTTGTCTGTGAAGATAAGAAATGAAGTAAGCACCAAATGGAATTTTTTGCTGTCAAAGATGATGGTGCAAAAAAATTACTCAAAAATGTCCATGGATCATCAGATCCCCAGAACCTTTCCATACTTGTCTACCTGCTACCAGAAATTAATGATAAATAATGATACACCCAAAATCATATTGTGTAAGGGAAAGAAAGAATGGAGATACTGTCACAGACACCAGCATACCTGCAATATGAGGAATTAAAAAAAAAAAAAAAAACCAACAAAAACCACACAACAAAAAAATGAGGATAAAAAATCCAAACCCTTCCAAGTAAACACAGAAGGCAGACCCTGACCTAAGGTAGGAAGAAAATCCCAGCTGATGTAGAGTAAAATTTCCCACATTAGCAACTGGCTTGATTATGTGAACAAGAGTGGCGCTTCAGGTAACTTAGTGGTATCTGGAGTGCTGGCAAATATCTAATATAAATACTTGTTTATTTATTTATGGCAAATCCATAGTTAATAAAGAGAGAGAAGAAGCAACTCTTCAACTGAGAAGGGTTACAAATGTATCAAGAAGACAAAACAATTTTCATAAAAGAAGATACCTCTTTGTTTGTTATAAACATACCTTAAAATACCATGCATATATCACAGATTACTCTATTTAAAAAAGAACTTTTTAATTTTTAAAATAGTCAAATCAAGGTTCTATCTATCCTGTTACTTTGAATTTATGCAGATATTTCACTCTTACAGTAGAAGTTGAGTTTTCTTGAAATTTGAAGGAGTCTTTTATTGAAGTTGTTTATTTTGTTAAGTGATGACACTCAAAACTGAAGGCAGTGGAAAACTTTTCATGATAATAGAAAGGCAACATGTTTTTATTAAATGCTATTAAACAGAACCATAACTGAATTTAATTTAATTTCTTAAAATATTGTCGGTTTCGATTTTCTAGAATTGAAACTAGCCTAATGATAGAACATCACTTGTGGTATCTGAATTTTTTGCAATGTATTTTGTGTTGTACAGTTAACTTACCTGAAACAGATGGCTTTTCATATTTGAGCACGTGTTCATAAGCCCAGCTTCTTATGTTCATAAGCCCAGCCCAGTATCCAAATATCCTTCCCATTCTCTGGTACTGCTTACAGCAGCTGCTTCATGCAACTGAAAACCTAAATGTTTGTACTTTGGCCTGTCTTTTGGCCCATGTTTTAAGTAATGCCTCCCTACATGTAATTTGACTGAAATCCAGGTTTATCCATTAAAGACACACAGAACTATTTGTTAAACTGATTTGATATATAGGTTATTATTAAAGAGAAAGTTAAAAAAATATATAAAGTTTTGATATATATTTCTGACACTTCCCCTGTTACAGTCAATCACTATTGATTTTGATGGAGTAATGCTCTCTTAAGTGAAGATCTTATTTTCCAGTAATGAATTTGTAACTATTTTGACTGTCAGATGGAGCATCGACTCTTTTGCAGTAGCCCAAGAATATTTTTTTTTTCCACCAAGACATATCAGCTATAGCCTTTACAAACAGGCAAATGTCAAGATGCTGCAAAATATAACATTTGTAAATAATACATCTGATGCATTTCTTCATCCCTTGGGCAGACTAGACATATATTGTATTCCATTTCTGAGAAGTAACAGTTCTATTTTATTAACGATTGCACATCCATACATGAACAAAATACTAACAAACTGTTCCATGAGCAGCCAGACTAATGAAGACTGATTTCCTACAGATGTATGTCCTGTGACCCTTAGTGTCCTTGCTGTGACAATCCCATTTTCACATATGGTCTTAGTTCCACATGCTGCTCTGTGCTCTGTGTTTGCGATTAACCAATCAGTATTTGCTGATTTCTGGGCTTTGTTACAAATGGAAAAAGTGCCAGACACTTTCTTTAAACTGCAATTATCTTGTTTGTGTACAGGCCACGTATCAATGAAAGTAGTTAATTCTTTAAGGACTCATCAACTATTTGGTGTTTGGTAATTTTGACTGTTCTTCCTTGTCCCCACTATAAATCATTTATCGCCTTATAGTCAGATTCAAGTAAAATCCTGAATTTGATTGATCCACAGTATTGCATCCAATTTAGACATATTGTATGTGATAAAACTGTAAGGTCTTAGAGTAATTGACTCTTGAACATAATGGGTTATAATGCTGTCATTAAATGACTGATTGGTTGTTCTATGCTATTGCAAAGAAATCCTGTGGAAAAGAACGTCTGGGAAGTGCAGATGTTCATCCATCGCAACTGGGGGTAGATTTGTTTCTTTTGATGTGTAATTGCAACTGATAATTGTATAGAAAAAAAGTCAGGATGTTAATGTTTCAGATCTCTTTCTCTTAACATGCATGACGTCTGTCCTAACGTTGTCTTGTCTCTGACTCCTAACATTATCCCTCTCACTGAGCTACCTTGTAGTGCATGTCCAAATAGAAGTGACCATTTTCAGTATTTCTTAATTTTGTTGCCCATGCTCCCCATTATATCACCTATTAAAGTTCTGCTGGCTCTCCTTTCCTCTCAGCACAGCCTAGGATGCAGCTGTTTATGTTCATTTCTAGAAACTGGCATCTAAAAATGCCCTCGGGATTACCTTAGGATGGAAAGAGCACAATGCAGGTTATTTCCAAAACCCCTACAAGAAATTTTTGGTTTTATGCCATTTAAGTTCATCTATAAATTTTGTTAGGTTTTAATAAGTCATTTGAAGGAATAACCTTCATCAATGGATCATTCACCTAGTGTATAATTGATAAAAGACATGATCAAGCAACATTTCCTCCTTAAAATTTTGTTCATTGTCTTGCGAGCCCTCACTTGTGCCTGTGCTTATAGTCCTTCATGTCTCTGTAGATGTACATCAGTGTGTGAACTGGATGTTCCTTGGAGTGCTCCTTTGGTTCCAAGCATACCTACAGAACCTCTCACATGGGCACGTGAGCCTGTCTCTATAGTGTGCATTTAACCTGAAGTACTTTTCTGAATGTGGGGGCACTTAAAACTTTTATAAAATAAGTAGATCCATGGGTACATTAAAAAGGAAATCACATTGCCTGAAAGAGAAGGAAGAAATAATCGTAACATCCTATGATATAAAATAGAATTTTCTCAATTTGATTTGGTTTAATTCTAATTTAATTTACTAACCGTTTTATAAGACACTATCTTACGACATAACTCTTTTCCTCCTAAATATGTTTAATGTCCTAACTGAAAGATTTCAGTGATTTCCTAAGTTATTCCTTGTTTCCTTTGACATTTGTCATCATAAGGAATTTGTATTCTTTTATCCTTTGATCAAAGGATCTCCTTTGATGCCCCAGATCATCAACTACTTTGGTAGAACCAAACTGAAGAAATCATGTGACTGCTCTGAAAAATTTGTTTCAGTGATATTATTTTTATGATATTTAAGTGATCTATAGAAATGCATATCAATTATACATATACATACACACACACACACATATATAAATAAGATTATTAGTACCTGCACCGATGCAGTGAGAGAACTTAAAATTCTGTTTCATACTTTGAAGATTCAAATATTCACGGCTTTCAGGAAAGTTCTGATGACAATGATAGTGATTATCAAAAGAGTCTGTTTGGGTTGTACTTCATGTAATCTATTCTGTAACATTTTGTTCTCTTCAGTATATGCATACTCCTTTATATAACATTTTCTTTTAATACAGTTGACTAGATAGGTGTGTGGATAGGATCTGTTTATCAAACTATGAATTCTGTGTAGTTTTGCAGTATACCCTAGTCACCTCCTTTCCTGCAGCACAGTATGTTTTGAATCACCTTCAAAATTTTCAAGAGAGCATCACCAAAATTGGGTAGATTCCATTCTGAGAAACCTTATGAATAACAGTAATTTAACAGAATAGACACATCAGACACTGTACATCAGGGTTGTACAATAGTAAAACTATAATTGTTTTCTGTGTGAAGTTTCACAGTTGTGATTCTTCAGTCACAGAAGTGATTGACTAACAGACCTAATCAGTTTTAAGCAGCCATAATAATTTCAGATTCCTGCTATAGAGACATTTTACAGTGTATCAGAAAAAAACCTGTTTAGAAAAAGGCTTTTTCAAAAATGTAAGAAGTTTTTGCATTTGTAGAGAATGAATTAGGCCCATTTTCTTTGCTATTGACAAAGTACATTCCTTTTAATTTGTCATTATAGAGAAAGTCAGCAAAGCAAGGGAGGAAATACAGAGAGATTATAGGAAATGACTGTTTAAAATACATCTGCAAATGAGTAATGCTGGGCTTGTGTTGTAATACACCATCAATTTTCCTTGTATTGCATGCAGCAGATACGCTACACCGTTGCATTTGTGTGTCTTTTAAGTCTTATAGGTGCTCCTTTATTACCAAACATCTCAGCATTATATAGCCAGAATTCAAGACGTGTTTTGAACTTGATTTAACAGGCAAACTACCAGCTTTATAGGGCTATGTGTGCTTACTTCATCACTGTTTAGAGCTCAAGCTCATTGTTTACTGTGGTGAAAATACGTCCTGAAAAGTCCTGCAAACTCAACCAAATTAAGGATTTAGTTAAGAATTAATAATGATGTAATATGTAGAAATAGTTGCTTAATTTTTAATTTGCTAGATATTAATGATGTTGCTAAATTTCAAAATTAGATGATCTCTCAATCTTTTTTTCCATAGGTGCTAATGCAGTAATGCAATGAGGGGTTAGCATTCCTACAGATGATTCTATGAAATTGTCATTGAAAACATTTTTGATGTTTAAAACTGTCCTATTTTTAACAATACGTTTATCCTGGGTTTTGATTTTGTTTGGTTGGGTTTTTTGGGGTTTTTTTGGTTTTTTTTTCACTAAATAACAAATCAATTAATACTGTTTAAAAATCTTTGCCCCTCAGAACCCATTGAAAAATCAATTTTTAAGCTTTAAATCATGCATTCCTGAATTTGTATTTAAAATTTAAAAATAAATACATATTTTTCATTATTACATTTGTAACCAATTTCATTCCTAACCCAACTTTTAATGACAAGTTTAAATGTAGAACATATTTTGAAGAGCTAAGAATAAGAATTTATTGATAAAGGAAAAGCAGACTGTAGTGTACCTGGACAAATAATATTACTGTAAAAGAGATAGATCTAGCTGCAGCAACTGTAGGAAACAGAATATAGAGTTCCAGGACAAAATGCCAAATAGCTGGGAAAACTGACTATTTCTAAATAAAAACAATGTTCACTCTGGAGTCCAAAACTCCTTCTTTTAAAGCTAGAAATAAACATCTGTTAGTTTTTCCATTGTAAAACTTCATTTTTATGGGTTTATAATAGGGTCATAAAAAGTCATTCCTTACTAAACTTGACATCGTAAAAGGCTAGGAAAATCCTCTGGGTAAGTAAGAAATAGATTAAAGGATGATGGAAAACTATGTTTTCAGTACAAGCATACCAAAACACACACAAAATCTCACTCTATTGTCCTCTAATCATAGTTCAAAGCTAAGCAGAATTTCTCCTTTTAGAAGAGTGCTTTTGGATTCAGTAGATACTTTTCCAGTTCCATGGAAAGTGAAGAGAGAAAACTCATGGGGAGTGAACCATGAGGTTCTGGCTCCATCAGCAAAGGAATCCTGGAGCTCCTAAGACCTGTCCCAGAACTTAATCAATTCTAGGCCAAATTGTTGGCCCAATGCATCTTCAGACCTTTCTTGCTTCTTTCAGTTCCTTCCTTCCTTCTAGCTCATTAGCAGTCATAGTCGTACGAATGGCATTAAGATCTAGGGTCTTAGTAACTGCATTTCTATTTACAAAAGTAAACTAAATAAAATTACGTATTCTAACAGCAAAGCCTTGTATCCTAGTCGAGAAAATTTATGGTGATAAGCTTTCTTATGTACCAAATGGTGGCATTGGCACACTCCCTGGACTATCAGTATGAATAAATTATTTCTCTTTGTTTGTTTTTAGTCTGGATGAAAAAGTGAAAAATCATTTCAAGCACTTGTGAATTCTTTTAGGAAATCACTGGCTATTTTTACAATTGAAGTATTTTCCTTAGGTTTTGCATTCACTGAAGCAACTACCAAATAATTAAATTAATTTTAGCCATAAATTAAGCAAATTGTGACAAAAGTCCTTGAGGCCATGGCGTGAAATATTTTTTTTTAGATTAGTTGACAAACTGCTTGGATCATAAATGGAGACAAATCACTTCGAAGTAAAAAAGGACAAAATGTGAAGCATCACTCGTGAGCAAAACCAGCAATATATTGAATTAGTTGCTTATCTGTCTCCTGCTTTGAAAATGGTTGACCTGAGTACTGTTAGTCTCAAAGTCCAGTGTCTGGAAACATGTATGTGGAGTGAAGGCAAGTAATTCTATATATTTACCTTAATTGTGATATCGCTTTTTTTTTTTTTCTTTTCCTTTAGATGTAATTACTCCTTATCTTTATTCACCATTTTAAAGTATAAAATTTTGAACATTATTACTTTGAATTTTTTATATATTTATTTACTTATTGTTTCTTACTAACTTCCATGTAAATTGCTAATGGTCCACACCCATTTAAAGGATATTCCATGATTAAGGCATATTAAAATCTGTTGCATGAAACAGACCCTGGTACTTTCAGACTTCTTTTTATGATGTTTTTGTTTATGCTGGCTGATCTGCTTGTGACTATGTGGTAAGGACTGATCTGATATTCACAATATATTTTCAAAAAATAAGGCTCCTTCAGTAATTAATATGATAATTTCTTCTAATATGAATGAGGTATGATCATTATAAAGGTACACACTGGAAAGGTAAACAACTGTATGATGTAAAAATATCGTTGCTTAGTCTCATACATAGCTTTTCAAGCAGTTCCACTATGGAAAGACTTGTTGAGGTCAACTTTTGGATGATGATAAGTAACAGTATCAGCTACAGATAGACTGGGTTGACATAACTAACATTTTAAATGCTAGCCCAAGAGATATGAAGGAAAATACATGTTTGGCTAAATGATGACACAGGATCATTTAACTTAATAGCTAAACACTAATAAGATGAAGTTCATACCAGAATCACAATGTGGCTTTTCCTTTCTATAACTGCATCTCAAGTTAGTAATGTAGCAGAACGATAATGATCTGGAGTAGGGGATCAAATGCACCCTCAGTCACTTTGCAGACAACACTGAGTTGGATGGGAGTGTTGGTTGATCTGCTGGAGGGCAGGAAGGCTCTGCAGAGGGGTCTGGACAAGCTGGATCAATGGGCTGAGGTCGATTGTATGAGGTTCACCAAGGCCAAGTGCTGGGTCCTGTACTTTGGTCACAGCAACCCCGTGCAATGCTGCAGAAATAGGGAAAAGTGGCTGAAAAGCTGCCCAGTGGAAAAAGGCCTGGGGATTTTGGATGACTGCCAGCTGAAGATGAGCTGTCAGTGTGCCCAGGTGGCCAAGAAGGCCAATGGCAGCCTGGCCTGTATAAGCAATGGTGTGGCCAGCAGAACCAGGGCACTGATGTCCAGAGAAGGGCAATGAAGTAGGTGAAGGGTCTGGAACACAATGCTTGTGAGGAGTGGCTGAGGGAGCTGGGATTGTTTAGTCTGGAGGAAAGGAAGCTCAAAGGAACCTCATTACTCTCTAAAACTACCTGTAAGGAGGTTGTAAGACAGTTGGGGTTGATATCTTCTCTCAAATTACAAGGCAAAGGACAACAGGAGATGGCTTCAAGATCCACCAGGGTAGGTTTAGTTTGGATTAGGAAAAATGTCTTCATGGAAAGGGATATCAAATACTGGAACAGGCTGCCCAGAGAACTGGGGGAGTCACCATCCCTGGAAGTATTTAAAAGGTGTGGTGGGCTTGGCATTGTTTGGTTAGCAACTGAACTCAGTGAACTTAAAATTCTTTTTCAACCTAAATGGTTCTATGGAGACAGACATTACAAAATGAGAAATAAAAATCAGGTTGGAGGAATATTTAATAGAAGAATTGTTTCTTAAGTGGAGTTACATGATGTTTTTCCCACAGTAATGCCAGTTCCCAGTTTGGCATAACATAATGTAACTCTTTAATAACAAAGATAATTAAAATTGCCAGAAGAAAAACTGTTAGATGAATGTGAAATATAATAAGATGAAGTATGGAAATAGCCAAGTAGTTAGTACAATACAGTTTAATAAAGCAGCATCTGTTCATGTTGTTATTCACAACCTCAAATAGTAATTGAATTAATTTTTTTTTCCAAAGGTATCAAGTTTCCAACTTCAAAAAATAATGTGAGAAGAAGGATCAATTATTTTAAATCTGTCATAATTTGTGTCTGCCAAAGAGGAAAATTGAAGCCAAAGATAGGATAGATTCATGCTATCCACTCTAGTACATTTGTCTCAGCGCTTAAGTGTATAGTGCCCAGTAACTCATGTGAGGTGGTCTTCACCCTTCTAAAATTGGCGTGTCTAAGATCTGTTTAAATAGATCTTAGTTAAGTATAAAAGGTCTCAGGAAAATCCATGGCACTTACCATAACATCCAGCAAAACAAAAGAATTAGTCTCCTGTAAATATTGGGCTCTGGATCATTTACCTTGCTAGAACATACTCTGTTTTGGATGGGATGTTAGAAGGGACAATTAAGGAAGGAAAGTAAGAAAAGCTCCAGAATATTTTCATAAGCGGAGACTTAAAACTAATAATCTGAACTGAATGCCTAAGGATTCAGTAATGCAGCTGAAGAATAATTAAGCATATGCTCTCTTTCTCTTTTAGTGCTAAACTTCCTCTGTAATTTGCTTTTAGTTAGACCATAGTGTTTCATTTTATATCTTTCATACATGAGAGAATCAGAAATAAAAGATCTATTAAGCAAGCTTCAACATGTCCATTTGATGGTTTACTATTATAACATGAATTTCTTCAGAAAAGATACAGATTAGCTTATCCTCACTTAGTGGAGAAACCAGTTAATGCAGTGCCAGATCAGGGTTATTATAAAAAGCCAAAGGCAGGCAATATTATTTGCATTTAATGAAACAGTGATTTTTGTAATGTAGCTGACTAAGGGAAAGAAAGATCTTCTGCCTATAAAAATCTCATCAGGTGATGGCTTTAACAGAGCATCTCAGTATCCTTGTCACCCAGAGCTGTCGTAAACAAACTACTGATGAGGCAATGATAATAATTAACATAGTGTTAATGGAACATAGATGCTCACAGCTATTTTTCAGCTACAGTGAGCTGAATGAATGCCAGGCAGTGCATACAGCATAACATCATAGCATGCTTCTGGTTTTATTTGCTGTGAAGCAGTTGGGTCTCTCCTTATTTTCATCCACAGATCCTTGGTGTAAGTAAGTCCTTGCTGTAATCTGATAATGCTTTTTTCCCTCTAAGAAAGTGTACATCATAACATGTAGAAATATCTAATGGGGCATAATCTCACGAAATTTCAAAAGCTGACTGGTTTTTGGAAGCTGTCTCAACAAGTCAAAATTCTCTCCTTTGTTCTGCATTTTTAACAACAGGTCATTGCTACTGAATATTAACTTTATCTACAAAATAATAATTTTACTGGTAAAACTCAAAAAGAAATAAAAATAATCTTGAGATTAGGTGTAGCAACAGGCCTCGGAACTTCTGCCCTCCCGCCTTCCCTTCCTCCCTCCCTCCACTGCAGTGAATGGAGCTTCCAACATGGATGGTCATGGCTATATATAATTTTTGGCTAAAATACCGGGTTCTTTGGCTGATATCCGAGGTGTGTTCCCTCTCTGGGATGTTTGGCATTGATGTTAAAAAACTGTAGGTTGTTTGTCATGGATAATTTAGGCAAATAATGAAACACATTCCACTGTGTTCCTAGACATGAGGCACAGAATACTGGCTTTTGTCTTGGCTGGCTATGTCTCTGCTTAATCTTTGATCATAAAAAGAAGTACCACCTCTTTGCTTTGTTTTTATCAAAGTAGTACCTGACTGGCATTTTATCCTTGCAGGTGTGGTTTGAATCTGACCGGATGCCATATCTTAACTTCTTTACCTCAGCTTCCTAAATCTCTTTTCTATACAACATGTTCATACATTTTCATACAACATAATTTTCAACAATTTTCATACAACATAATCATCTCCAACCATTTAAAAATAAAGAGAGAAATAAATGTGAAGTAAATGCAAATTGGAGGAGAGTGCTATCCTCTCAAGTACCACAAAATGTTACTGTTTTTGTCCTTCGTCCTTGGTGTTCTTCCTCTTTTTTTTTTTTTTTTTTTTTTTGTATGAACCTTGACCTGCTCCTTGCAAAAGCTCCCTATGCAAGTAGGAAGTCTTACCCAAGGACTTTACAAGACTGCCCTTGAGTTAAAAGTGATTCATTGAACACAGGCTTTTTGATTATGGTATTGGCAAATAGTATTTATTTTTTTATTTAAAATGTTGGTATGTTCGAATATTTCTGGTTTCAATCCTAAATCCCTCATCAGAAAAGTTTACTTGCAGTTTCAAATGTGAAGGTTTTGTCTTTTTGTGCTAGAGAATTTTTAATGTTATGGTTTGAATGCTCCCTTAGGCAGAGTAACAAAGGACAAATACAAAACACCCAAATGTATTTTTTTTCCCAATCTCATGCTTTTGAGCCCCAGTGCATGATTTTTTAGTATTAAAGTTGGCAGTACTGCTGTTTCAAATTGGAATACACCATTAAATAAGAACTAATAATATTAGGTATTCTCTCAAAAATCCTTTCTGCTTCCAGAGAATGGAAGCCTTTTATCTGATCAATAATGTGGAAAAAGCCCAAACTCTGTATTTCCATTAAATGTAAGGCATTTCTGATTCATAGACCATCTTTTTGTTTTGTGTTTTTGGCACAATGGTGTCTTATTCCATGACAGAGGTTTCGCATTGCTGTAGGAATAATAAAAATGACAACAAAAATGTTCCCATAAAAATTGGATTTTTTTTTTCTGTTGTGACCATCTAGTCACTTTGGAAAATGCGTTCTTAAAATTATGCTCATAAATAACTTTAAATAAGCCTAGTGGATGGCTTGGAGTATCTGGAGTACCTGATCTCTGTAAGACAACTCTCTTCAAAGCTGCTGCATTTGTTTGGAAGATGTATTCCTAGGTAGTTAGGAAAGTGTTTCCAACCTGTGGGATGCAGAACATGGCTGAGTAGTGCTCCAGTTTGAGAGGGTCTTCAAACTTGGGGTGTGATTTGAGGGTATAACAACAGACTAAATGACATATCAGACAACCCTGGTGTGTGCACAGCTTTACCATGCAGCCCTGGGGAACTGATGTGCACTGGCAGTGCTTGTTTGCCATCTTAGACTATACTGTGTACATATTGTACATACTCTGCATACTCTGTAGAGCACAGACCCTGCCATGGGCTACTTTGTCCTGTACACATTCTTCTACTACTCTGTGCTCCTGTGAGTTTAGTCAAATCTCAACTTCCGAGAACGCATCTGGGTGAGTTATTTGTGAGTCCAGAAACAAGAAACAGCCACAGCTTTCCCTTGAGGTCTCCCACAGATGTCACTGTGCAATAGTTTGGAAACAAGGCAGGTCTGGACTTGAGTTTGGGATTGAGCTCACATGTAAGAGATGCTATTGATGTAAGCACAGACTACTGTGCAGTTAGAAGGCACTTAGATCTTAGAAACATATGGCAGTTTGATTGATGTAAGTTACATCAATTCATTTTTAACATCATATCTTCTGTAATTTGGTATAATTAATTTAAACTGATTATTTTGCACTTCAAGAAGACATCAAAGAATGGTAGGTAACTTCAGAGCTCTAGTTCACAAAGATTTAAATTGAGAAGTTATGTCATCTTTCTGTTTATAAGTTTGCTTAAAGTATCATTTGTGCAGAGGTTTAACACCAGAAAGAATGATGCATGAATTTCAAATTAACATTATTTCTGGTAGAAAGCCAAAAGAGGTTACATATTTGCCAGAAAATAACTTCTTGTGTTTATTTAGATATATAATGCAAAATTATTACGTACTTTCAGGTTTCTTGCTAATAATAGAGGAATATTTTTGGGTGTCCTAGGTCCCTCTTGTGCTCAGTCTATAATGAGTGATTTTTTAACCTTTTTTTTTTATGAAACAATAAAGTGTATTTTGTTTGTTTGTTTATTTGGGTTTTTAAAACAATTTTAGGACCTTGAGAGAGACTTAGAAAGTAATTTCCCTAAGGAGACATTTTGCAACTTTACAACTTTATAAAGTTGCAAACAAACTGTTGATACATTTTTTTGAGAAAGTTTTCAGAAATTATCTGACATTCATAGTTACTGAAGAGCCAAAAGAAAATTGAATCTATGGAAAAATACAACTTTCTATTAGACTTAAAAATAAGAGCTGATGAATAACATTCCACAAGTGATTTGACAAGTCTCTATCAACTTGCAGTGTTTGGGCTTCTCAGTGTTGTACCCCATGTTTGTCCCTGTGCTTTTACAGGCACAAACAGCTGCTCCAGAAGAGCAGGGTGGTGGAGAATATGCCAGGTAGCCCTTCCTTACCTTGAAAATGGAGGCTTTTATGGATTGTTCGTACTGGCACTACAGCACTGTCCAACTGCAGCTTGCAAACAAAGATAGCTGCTCTATATGAATGCACAAGCAAGCATTAATGCTGGTAGAAACCATCAGATCTATATCTCTCTTTGCTGACATGTGAGCTTGAAACAATATGACATAGTCCTCCCTCAGCCTAAACAGCTCACTGAGCTTGACAAGGACTCTAATAGAAGACAAGCAGTTCTGCATCGTAAGGTTTTTGATGGAAAACATAAAAGTACTGCTCTGTCCAACCACTCTCTGAACATGCTAGAAAAATGACAGATTGTCAAAATTAAGTGCCATTTTCTTCACATGAAAACAAAGCAAACATGATGAAAGCTTTTAGTGATAGGCATGGGATACACTATTTCTCCAGCATCTTGCAACTGTACATTAATGATACTTTCTTCAAACAGCTGTTTGTGCAGAAAGGAAGATTATTTTGGTAGGCTGAAGTTTGACAAGTTCTTTCAAAATTTGGTTTTCTTTTCTCTAAACCCTGCAGGATAAATAGCTATGTTAAAGAAATGGCTGTAAAATCCAGCCTGAATTAAGACACATGTATTAAAAGAGCTATGGATGTTGATTTTTGAAGCTCTTTGATTGTGTCAGTAATTGAAACATACTTTAAATCTTGTGACTATGAGAAAATGTTGGAAAACATGGCCTGGCATGAGCAATACTATTTCTCTCTTTCTGTGTTGGTAGCCTGAAACAATTATTTGAAGAAGTGTGAATTATCCCATTTTCACTTTGCAAACTTAAAAGAATGAGAAAGGGAAACTGCATACATTGTGATACATGCATGTGAATTTCCAAGTTCTCTGTTTTTCTACTCTTTAATCTAAAATTGATTTTCTTCTGTAAATAATTTTTTTTGTTCTTCTCATTCTTCTTTCCTGGTTTATCTTTTATATTTTTATTTCTGCTTTATGGCATATTTAATGTTAAATAATAGAAATTAAAATCTCTGTTTCTAATCTTAAGGTTTAAATAATATGCCTTTGTTAAAAAGGAATCAGGCCTTTGAATATTTTTACGTCCCATAAGGCATTTTTAGTAAAATTCAAGGCTTGCCTTAGTTGTCAGAGAAGCTGCTAGGTTTTATTGACATACTAATAATCTGGAATGGGAAAATTTGCAACGAGTACATCCTTTTAGATGAGTGCTGCACACCCTTGAGATGTCTTGTTACGTAACTTAGACATTTAGGGACTGTAACTCAAAGGAAACAGCAGCAGCAAGACAGAAGTCTGGCTCTGATATTAAAAAAGCAGAGGTTTGTGTGCCTATGTTGGAAAAGGAACAATAGGTCACATTACTGTTTTTGCATACTGCTCTTAATCCAGATGTTTACTTTTCCTGCTCTAAAGGTTGTTTTTCTCCTTCTGCTCTTTGTATTGATGCTTGATTATATCTTATCTGAATCTTTTGTTGCAGCTAATCCAAGTTAGATGATAGTGAGAACTACAAATATTTTGCCATTATAATCATCATCATAAATCATAGGCCATAAGATCTGCCTTGTGTTTAGAGGAATCAGCTTTTTTATTGACTGTCTTCCATAATTAATAGCACTTTACTTTGTAAATCAAATTAGCCCACTTTTTCTATAAAGATTTAGTGTGAGATCATTTTTTAGAACGTTAAATGACCTTGACAAAAACAAGGAATCAATAACACGTTGATTAGCAGATTGCTTTCTGGAATATTGGATGGTTTTCATCTTGTTAGTTTTTTCCTGTTGTACCACCTGTAGAGGTTGAAGGTCATTGATACCTCCTGGTAATTCTGTTTTCCCTAAACAGAATTAGTACTTGATTCTACTCTTGTCTAATACTGATGGAATCTCTTAGGCATGTATGTAGATTTTTAGATTTACACAGGGTCCTGCTATCTTAATTCCCAGTTCTGCTGATAGTGACAGAGCTGTTAAATATCCTGGACTTCAGGTCTCTCCCATGTCTGTGCCCAGATCCTAGGGTCAGCTACGAGGCAACCAGTTTGCTCAAGTTTTTTGCAGTCTGGCCTTGAAAATCTGTGAGGGTGGAGACTGTACAACGTTTGTAGTCAAACTATTCTTCTGCCTTCAGCTGTCCATCAAAAAAAAATTGTGTGTTCTATCAGATCTAATTTCAATTTATGCTCTCTTTTCCTTTGTGTCATACACCATTGTGAAGAGCCTGGATCAGTTCTGTGGGCACCAGCAGGCTGTTATTTCTTTCCTTGCCTCTTCTTCAGGCTTAACCAAGCCCAGCATCCTCTACATCTCTTCACAAAGGACAAATGCAGCAGCCTCAGCCACCTTGCTGGCCTCTGCTGGACACCCTGAACTTCTTCTTTCATGGTGGGACTACCTGTGCTCTGTTCTTCACCAATGAGTTACTTGGATCTCCTCCTCTCATTGCTCTTTACCAGCTCTTTATGTTTACTTGGATTAGCTTTCATTCAGGTATCATAAAACAGAACCCCTTGTTCCAAAAGCCCATGGCCAATCAAACTTTGACACTCAGTGTCCCAGGCCAGGACACTGCATTGCATTCAGCAGAGACCTTAATGCCAAAGGAAAGTCGTATTTTCAACTACAAAAACTTCTTTAGTCACTTGAAAGCAAAAGCCTGCCACGTGACCTGCACAAGCACCTTATTCCAAGGCCATGTCATGTAACTGAGAAATTCTTTCAAAAGAGTAATGTAAGCAAATTAGGAAGTCTCTCAAGTTCAGCAGTATGCTTCCAAGTGCTGAATATCACAGGAGAGTTGCAGTTTAGGTGCTTTTGTCCCATCTTCCCCCATGTTAAAATCACCTCTCATGGCTACATCTCGCTCGGTGCTTTAAGGCTGTTGGGATGTGCTGTGAAGCTCTAGGCAGCCCCCTAGGAGCACACTGCTGGTCTCAGAGTAAATGCCACTCTCTCAAATTCTCTACGTGTAGCAAAGAAAAAGAGCCCATCTTGCAGTTGGGCTACCTGTGAATCTTTGCACTAGGAAGAGTCTGTTTATGTTCTCTTTTAAACAATTTCCATCGGGATGATTTGTTCTCACTGCTTCTGATAACTTTCAACTCTCGCAATGCTCCTGTTCTGTTGATGCCATGGTGCTTTATATACATTGGTGAGAGTCCTCAATTTCTATTTTAACTGTAACACAAAATTTCCACTCATACGTTGATCAACTGAAAATGGTGATCAGCTCTGAACATTCAATCCTTTACTTTTAGCTACGGGTAACTTCGGGTATCTTGTGACACCTCATCAGCAAAATTTTGAAAAGATGTTGCATTCTGGAGTCCTTGAATTTGGGTAAAACATTCTGCTGTAGACCTGAATGACTGAAGGAGCATATGAGTGAAGAAATAAGAGAATGCTTATACAGAGTTCATTTTCTTAACACTTAAAAATAACCAAATGGATTTATTTTTTTTTTTTTAATTTGCTGTTTGGCTAAAACCAAAGGGAAAAAAAGAGTTTTACAAATGTGCATTATGTAAAGGAAAGAAGAATGCTAAAATCAGATTCAAGAGTGCATTCTGCTAATCCCATGAAAGATCAAGACTGAGACGCTCACCTAATTGAAACTGGCGCGAATTTGATTTTTGAATTAGAAGGGTCAGATTTCATTCTAGATAAAAGATGTTAGGGTGTAAGTTTCCTTACTAGCTATTAGGTTATGAAAGTATTAAAAATGCCTAAAATAATTATCAAATAACGCAGATTGCGTAGAGGATTTAGTTCCTGCACAAAACTAGCATTAAATAGGAGTGAGATAAGAATACAGAACTGAACACAGAAGATACTATATCAAAGAGATATCTTAAAGGTTTTAATTTCTTTAACAGCATTTAGGTTTCAGCACTTTTCAACGTAACAGGAAATTAAAATTATATTGACTGGAAGGAGTCTGTAATATGCTACGTGAAAGACAGAATTCATTTTATTTTGTTTCTAGTACTTGCTTATAGGTGTGTTATTCAAGTCTACACCAGCTAATTTGTAGAAATAATTGCTATTATATATTTTTATGGCCAGTTTATACAGACTTTAGTTATTTCTTAGAGTAGAACATAATGTCTCTGTCAGAGAGCTGTAAGAAAACATTGAAAGCAAACCTGTCTTATAAAAATTAGAAGAACATTAAGTAATATTGGAGAAATGTCAACAGTTGTATGGGTAAATTGTTTTAAAAATTGCTAAATGGAGGATCACATATCTGGAAAACATAGAGGTGGATCATGGGGAGAATGATGAACTTTTATTTTAGAGAGCAATGACTTAGCAAAGTACTAGACAGTCATGCCTGATAATGAGCTGAACAGGAGATTTTGAGCGCGGTTCTGTGGCTTGAAGATGAGATAAGGGCTTTGGCTTTATGAACAGGGGAGTGAGATGTAGGAAGGTGATTCTTTAAAATTCATGTGGTGTTCCTGAGAGTAATGCTGTTCTATGCAATCCTAATGCCCAGTATTTAAAAAGAACATTGAAAATTGCAAAGGTTTCTGAAAAACCTGAAAAAATTTTTAAAGAAAGAAATTTTTAAGGAAAAAGACACAAAGCAGTTGAATACTAGTCATTCATCACAAAAAGGAGAAGATTAAATTATGAGATGACCATAGAAGTATCTGCATGAAATCTTACTCATTTGTAAAAATTGTAAAAGGTTGTTTGTTTTAGTAGATGAAGGTATCTAAAGGCACAGAAGCTGCAAGTAGGTAGATTTGATCTAGGAATGAAGAATACAAATGCTTATCAGTCAACATAATGAGCTGGTGAAAGAATTGTCTCACATGTCAATACCATTACAGTTCCATGAGAACAAACATAACGAGGGGAACAGAATCCCACAGTAACAATACCGAAAGCAAACAATTAAACCCTCCTAGAATATCCGTTGCATCACTTGGGGATAATGTGAACCCTCAAGTCCTGTGAAAAAATAGAGGAGATATTTATTTTTGATTTGTGACTTCCATACTAAAAGAGTGAGTACAAGAACCAACATTTGTGAAGAATTTTGGAAGGATACCTTCTGGGATGCTTTTTCAGGCATTCTATGGCTTTGATCTCTTCGACTTGTCTTTCCACTTTTTCTCTGCCAAAGATTAGTGACATTGAGAAGACCTTAAAGTCCATTTTTAGAGTGTATAAGCCTTATTTCACACAATATTAACAGATATTTTCAAAGTAACGTGTACTTAGGAACTTACATTCTATTGATTTTCGTTATAGTGCTGGGTGGAGTGATCTAAAAACTTCGCCAAACCAAGTGAATTGCTTTAGAACAGAGCAGAGTTGTCCCCAGAGCTGGGGAAATCTGGGTGCTCTCCAGCTGTCACCTAGTGGTGATCCCAGTACCAACAGCAGCTCACTGAAAACTGAAGCTGCATCTTGGGAATTTCCAATGTCATGAAGTTCCATTTGTCCTTCTGTATAACATTGCTGTTTGGACTTAACCTCTGAATTTAGAAGATCCATTTTAAGGATCAATTCCTTAATCTTTATTTAGGACTCTGTCAGCTCTCCTTTTGATTTGAAGATTGTCACTCACCTAAATGTGGTTGAAATCCAGATAGGCATTTTGGAAAGAAAAAAAGCTTATTATAGAAGCTATTGCTCTTCAAGCCCCTTGCCTGAATAGTCACAGTCCCCATCCTTTTCATGTTTCATTCTTCCTGATAATTCTTGAATTAGAGAAAAGAACTTGTGGCAGTTGTGGCTGTGATTTTTATGAATATTCCTGTAACCCCTCTGAGGGCTGAGTATGAGGCTGTAGATAAAATGCAGCACATTCCCCAGCAGACAGCTCTTTGTGTGTGTAATTTACAGTATGGAACTAATCATAGCAACTAGTAAGTAGTAATACTGAGTAGGTTTTTTTTAATGCTCAGGTCATCTACAGAATAGTTGCTAGTTGGTATTTTTTTTTAATATTCCATGTAAAAGCTGTAAAATTAATGTTTTATTTGTCATGCTGTGACGGAATGTATATGTTTGTCAGATGAAATGTGTGTAAAACAGTAAAACAGAACGCTCAGATCAGAGGCTGTAATTCTTTCTGGCTGAGAGCAGAGCATGGGTCCTGTGATCTGAGAGTGGAGCCTTTTAAAACTTCAGTGTTTAAAAATGAGAGAGATTTCTTGTGCACTTCTAGGTAGAGGGAGGGGAAATCCTTTTAGTCCAGCAAACATCTGGTAGCTCAAGAATAATAAAAAAGTACTGATTGGTTCTGACAGCTGCCTGCTTTGTAGTGGTATTTAACCAGAAATATTTGAAACAGATTGATATGAATAATGAAAGATTGCATGATGTATGACACAAATAAACTTTACCACAATTTAACTCATTAACAAAGAAACAATGTTACATAAGGAAAAATCCTTATTTACTGTTTAACTCATTTGTGATATTTCATTTTTAATAACCTGACAACAAATAAGGTTTTTATAATAATTTTCTCCATCAGGTATTGCAAGTATTTCATTGTGAAATAGGTTGAATGGGATGTCATTGTCCTTTAACTTTAACAAGTGCTGCTGATGGATGTGGTCCATTTAAATGTACAACAGAGAGCTGAACTAGATAATGAACTTATTATTACTCTCTGAAGATTACAGGTTAGTCCCAAAGGAGTGCAGTAAGCTAGAGAAAATCCATATCTACTGGCTAAACAATAGCCAGAGGGCTGACTGGAGATATTGATTTACTTTCTAGGCCATTTAGACCTTAATGGTGGAGAAAAGCTGAAGTGCTGTTTACTTTTCTGCCAGAATCGACCAAACAACCAGTCCATTTTTTAAAGACTTTTGATTGATTTTGCTTAGAGGAATTAGAGGTGATTTATTTTTAAGCTGAAAGCAACTCGTAAATATCTCCCACTACACAGGTTCCATGAGAGTAAATGTTAAGTGGAAATGCTTACTGAGAAATACTTTGCTGCAAATCAATGTGAGCAGGTAATACTCCTTGATAGGAGCAGTCAGGTGTTGGACACCTTTCTCAAGCGTGGTCAAGCCTCTGGTTGTGCTACGTGAGACACAGCATTTTTAAAAGACTTAACTTTTGTGAAGGGGTATGAATCTGATTGCTTGGCTGAATTTCTGCCAGCTGTACCCTGCTGACTTAGAAAAGGGCCATGGCTCTGGCAGTGTAAGTGCTGCTCAAGGTCAGTAGTGAGCAGCTTTAATATTTGATGGATGAAAACAGTAGTTTATCATGTGACAATTGCCCATGATACTTCATACTCATAGCAAATGAGCTCTAGCTCTAAGAAACAACTCAGAGAAAAAGCAAGCTAGGATGCTGGAATTAAGTCTTTTCAAAATTAGGCAAGCTTAAAGAAGTGCTCCTGAGCATACTGCCGCATACAGAGACACATCTAAAGAAAATAATAATAATATTTTTATTTCCTAGAGATAGCCTATCTGGAAAAAGTTGTAAATATCTGTCAGGTGTTTTAGGGCTGTAAATGTAAAAAATATGTTGCCAAAATCATTCTTTGGAATATTCTCGTGAAACTTACAAGATCAGAGCTGGTATGTTGATAATGCTCCTGTTTAGAGATAAAGCCACAATTTTATATTAATTCCCAACACATAGTCTATAGCTACTACTTAGGAAAATTGTGCAGGAACATTTTTTGGAAGTCCGCTTGCAAAGATAAGATCTTTCCTTAGAGAGCATTTCTTGGTTCTGCTTTAACATAGTAGTCTCTGTTTATTGGAAACAGTACTGTTTTAACTAAACAGGCTTGCCTTTTTCCCTCCTCCCCATTCCCTTCTCTGAAGAGAGTTAGACTTGGTTAGCTGCTTACATCATAACACAGAAACATGTACCTGTTACTTGAAGACTAGAATTACAGTCAGCTCTAGGGATCTCATAACAATGTGGAAATATTCATCTTTTAAATCTGGAAGTAATTTCAAATCCTGCATATGTTTTATGCCACCTCTCCTACCAGCTAAGTCCTTAACTCTATGCTGAGACATTGGATTCAGCCTTCACACCATGCTACACAGCTGAAAACTGATGGGAAGAAAAAGTATTCAGGTATCTTCCCATTCTCTGGGAAAATCCCTGAACAACAGAAAAACTGCATTACTGTAAGATAACAGTGATTAGGACTTTGCACAAAGATAATAATTTTTACTGCCTCTTTGTGCTTGTGAACTGATGCCCAGGAACTATAGAAAAGCTAAGAATTTCAGTGTATACTAGTTCTGCAATATACATGAAAATGAAAAATGGTGGAATAATGTGTGTTCTTTGTTGGAAAACTGAAAAAGTTTGATAGAACTTGTTTTTTATTTTAAGTACGCATTTTGTAATCAGCACCCTAAGCTTTAATGTAAGAATTTAGTACATGTTTTTGTGAAGTCACAGGCAGAAAATTCTACAGACTGCTTCATATACGGTTTCTTTAAGTTTTTTTTGTTTGTTAAGATTTGAAAAAGTTCACTTGTCCTTTACTTTTCTTCAGCCTTAAAAAGTTTATGGCAGAATACATTTTGCAGACCTGTTTTAGATGCTAGGCTTTTAGGCTTTAATGCACTCTTAAAATTTGGGTTTTTTGAAAAATAGACAAGCCTGCAAGCTAGCTTCTGTGACTTCATACAAGTGTCAGTGAAAGTTTTACAGTTCTCCTGTAACTACAGCAAACTGTAATACAGCATTTTATGTGCTGATAATTTGAAATTCGTTATTGAGTATTCACGGTTCACAAAAAGCCGCGCATGTATATTAACAAAAGCTGTGCAGCTGATGTTTTCTGCATGTCAAATAACACAAAGTGATTAAAAAAAGTCCATTTGATATAAGCTTTTCTTATATTAAGTTGGTTTTTGTTGTTACTTTTTAAATTAAATCTATAGAATGATTCAACTAGAACAAATTATAGATCAGATATATTTTAACTTTCATTTAAGAGTTGGTTGATCTGGCTTAGCTAGTTAGCTAGCAAAGTATTATCTCACCTATAAATACGAACTTCTATACTGAAGTAGAGTCCAAATTATGCAAATTTGAAGAAATTAGATCAATGCCCCCAGATGACAGTCATGTCATCAGATCAGTGCCCCCAAATGATATCACAGTATTGTCACTCACCATGTTCAATTTCCTTATCAGGTTTAAGTCCTAAAGTATTACTGAATTTAAAGCACAGAATGATTACTTCCATTTATTTCAGGAGCTGAAAAGCAGTGAGTAAGGATGAGGTTCAAAGAAATCTAAATCTGGGAGGTTTTTGTTGGGTTTAGGTTTTTTTTTTTTTTCTTTGCAAGTGAAGTGCATTAGGAAAGAAAACAACAGCTGGTAGCATGGAGCTGTGAGAGATTTTAAAAAGCTGGGGTGAAGTAATGATTAGAAATGCAATATGGAGCTGTAGTGTAAAACGTAAAATTAAAGGCACTGAAACTAGACTAAATATAATTTAGGCAGAAGCACAGGTCCAATTACTAGGCTTGAGAGCTTAGAGTTATCACCCATAAAGGTTGATTCCTCACCAATTCTCTGGCTGCAGAAAAGAATCCTAGTAGACATTGGTGCTAAATTTATGATTCCTGTAGCATATGATTATAAAAAATTAGAAAGGCAGATTTCTTAAAGTGATCTTTGTGTATATTCCTGTCAAAAGGGTCTGTATAGACTTCTTCAAAGTGAAATGTATATAATCTCAAGGACATTCCATGAAAGGCACATAAGGAAACATTTTACAGATTTATTTTAAATATTCTTTAGAAAAATTAATTGATTTCTTCTTGTTTGAATGTATTTTGAATTTTAATGGAGTACAGGATTAAAGAATAAGTGCTCTCACTACAGCCATCTAATAAGTGAAATGATTACATGCTGGGTATATAAATGTTACTTGCTGATAACCCAACAGAGTTTTTGGAGGAATGGTCCTTGGTCACACAGCTTTGTACAGAGGACCAAAACCACTATACTCTTTTAGCTTTACTCTGTGCCTGGCAACCTGCCTTGTCCTTTAAGGTGCTGTTCAATGTAGAAAGTTTTCTAAATTTTTATTGTGAAGGATAAGACGGTAAGTAATTATAGTAGTAGAATTTATTATTTATACAGCTACCATGTGCATTTTCAATGCTAAGTCCTGATTTCTACTAAGTAAAGACCTTCTGTCACACTAAAAATGCATTCTGAAGTCTCTGCACATTTACAGAACAGCATTTTTAACCACAGCTGATGACTGCGTTCAATCTTCAGGGGAAAAAAGTTGCCTAAAAATATAGACTCACAAATATAGCATTAATCATAATATTTTCAGGTTTTTAAAAAATCAGTGGCCTTTTAAAAGCAAAATTTATCCCATCCTACTCAACAAAATAGAAAATAATGTACAGTTATTTAATGACTATGAACTTCTTTTTTCACTAAGAGAAGGAAGCTTGTCCCACATGTTTCACGTGCCTGTTGTCTCCTGAATGATCTGCACCTGAGATCCAGCAGCTGTGCTGTAACCCTTCTGTAGGAAAGCAGGTAGCAGAATGTCCATGCATTTCTCCAAGAGAAAGACAGGTTATATATGCCTGTTCTAAAATTCCTTGAAGGTGAGACTAGAGAAAAGGCACAGCTTATGTTGCCTTTTGAATTGAATGTGCTATAGGAAACACAGGTGGGCTGGGTTCAGATATTGGATTCTTCTGTGGTAAATTACTGAAATCCATTGCTGTAAGAGTGCTTAGATGCATTGTCCTGCCTAAGTACTTGCAAGGATATGTTTTGTAAATTCTCTTGTAGCAAGTAAAGTGAGAAATAATGAGACTTCTTCTATGTTGAAGGGCTTAGGAGGACAGTCTTTTATCTAGGTTAATTGTTTTGAAACAAGATAGGTTTTCAGTTTGAGTTTAGAGAGCTTAATCTAGGACTCAAAAGTGTCTACCCACATAAGAGCTAGATGTCAGTGCTCTCAGTATAGTCAGTGGAGAACCAGTTACTTCTCTCAATGAAGAGAAATTGTGCTTACTTAGGCCTGGTAAATCACACCTTCAGTTTCATTGAGTAGATGTCTTTTGTCTTGGAGGGAAATACAGTGTCTTCCCACTCCACAGGCAGACAACTGCATTGATTGACATGCTGGAGTGTGGTGTTAAGCTAAATCCCAGGCAAGCCACCTCCTTCTTAGAAGTGGTGTTCTCATAAAGGTGGAATCAGGAGACAATAACACTTGAAATGGGTGAGGCTTCCTAAACTCATAAACCAGCTCTTCAATAGAAAAATGAATTTTAAACTCCTCTGAATCCCAGTCAGAGGCAGAGTCTGACCTGCAAAGGTTTAAACCTGTAACGTTTAAATATTTCTGGAGGAATAATGATAAAGATTTAGTCAAAGATCTTCTACACAGTGTGATTTTCTCCTGTGTCACAGAAAAGATGCTCATTGTTTGCCTTACAGCATTTGATGGCTTACCTTTTTTTTTTCCCTCCACCTGATCTTCTCATTGTGTCCTACTTGGGAATGGTATAAAGCATGGTTTCAAGTTTCAAGTACTTTATGGTAATGGACTTTTTTTGCAAAAATCGAATAGAAAATATTGAGATACTTCAGTTTTTCAGTGAGTTAAAGTATGGGCTAGAGAAAAAGATTATTTCATTACATACCATCCCCTGCTTTACAGGGAAGCAAAACTGGTTTGTATGATTGTTTGCTAGTTTTCTAAAACAAAGTTACAGTTTTGCACGTAAGGCAGCTAGTGAGGAGTTCCTCCTTCAAACCTGTCCCTAAAGCTCTGAAATATCTTACAAGTACTACTTAGTGTAGCTAGTGTTATGTCTGTTTTTACATATTCGTATTAGTGGGTGAGGGAAAGGAATATTGTTTTATTCCTCTGACGTAATAAAAAGATAAAAGGTGGAGATCTGTGTCCTTGCTCTGAGATAGTAGGTCTATTCTAATATATAGAGAGAGGGCTTTTTTTGCCTTTTTTTTGCTTCTTTGCTTTTTTTGCCCTTTTTTTTTTTTTTTTTTTTTTTTAATGATCTTTGTTGGTTCTCTAGTACGACCAAGGCTGGTAAATGTGGAACTGTTCATAGACTTTATTTTTGTTCCTGATAAAAAACCCCTTGAGTTTAGTGAGCCATTGGTGCCTCAGCATCTGCTCCCAAGACTGGGGAAGTTGGGAAAGAAACTGAGGAGAAATATAAGCATAAAAATAGGTAAAATGTTAAGAGCAGAAATCTTTATGATGGTGAACGGACATGAAGGATTTAAGAAGAGTAACAGAAATATTTATTTAGGGGAGCAAAATGACAGATTAAGTCACAGCTATAATGAAGACCCTTTTTACGTGAATATTTTGAGAAACTTAAACATTTTTTTGGCCTTACCAATGGATTTGTTAAAACAATATTTCAAAAGCAAGCATCAGAAATCCGTATTTAAAACAGGTATCACTATCACAGACCAGAAACAGTACATGGAGAAATATCTCATAAACTACGTCAGTCAGGTGTCACGATTTTTTCTAAGAGCTAGGTTTTGTAACGGTTGCTGTAGGTTAATCTCCAGTAATTAGTCTTGGTTGAGTAAGCCACTTTTCTGTAACTCTGGAGAAAATACTTTTTTTTTTTTTCCCCTCATTAACATCTTGTTGCGTATTGCCACAAAGCAACCTGAGGCAAAACTCAAAAGTTCCTCCTGCATGACAGCACCTTGCACACGCTCCAAAGATCTTAAAATTTTTAGGGTGTGTTGTTTATATTTCCATATGGGAATTTTTACTTGTATTTTAGGATAAAATTTTCCATATAGATGTTAGTAGTAGGCTCTCTGCTGGAGTCTGTAGTGTAAGGAGAGTATGCAAGAAAAGCACCATAATAAAACAAGAACATGTTTCATAGCACATAAGATTGTGGCTCGTGGATATGATTATAAGCCTGCTGTTGCTCTTGTGTCTTTTTTTGTGGTAATCCTAGCAGAGTGAGCACTTCCAGTCTGTCTACTAGTTCCCTCAGAAACCTGAACAAATTACATTCTGAGCTGTAGCTCGACAAAATCAGGAAACAGTGCACAGACCTCCAGTGAATTTGTTGCACCTTTTGTCTGCAAACATGCAGAAAACAGATGATATTTGGGAGCATCAGTACTTGTCTAAAGTGTGAGAATTGACTACTATTTATTGGCGAACTGTCTGTACCAATATTTCAATCCAAATGGATAGTTGGACTCCGAGATAAGAAGTGGTTTCCTCTCTACCCCTCCATTAATCCCTCTGATTAATGATGAAAGTTCAATTCAGGAGATGAAAGTTTAATGCAGCTATTTGTAAACCTAAGACTTTGTCACTGAGAACTAATCCCTGTTTGTAAAACTAGAATTATTTTGTTGCTTTTCTCTATGCATCACTTAAATTTATCCACATTAAATGTTATCTACATTTTTATACCCAAATCACTAAGTACTACAAGCCCCTTTTGCAACTTTTCTTGACTTGTATTTATTACTGAAAAGTGGTCAGAGCAAGGTGTCCAGGAGTGGTTTCTTGGCCAGATGTGAGAGCAGAGATGAAGGCAGGACTAGAACTGAATAGACAAGGGGGATGGATGAAAATTACAGCTGGAATGAGCTGCAGAGAGTTTTGAGAAAATTGGGCAAAGAACTGGATAAAGGGGACAGGCAGGTGGGCAGTGGAGGCTGCAGCCCAACTGCATGAACAACTGTGAGCTACAGTGCAAAACTATTACAAAGCATGACAGAAAATGGAGTCAAATTCAGTTTTGCAGCAGTAGAATTGATAAATGTCAGGAAAAATGATCTCACAGTATTACTTAGTGATATAAGTACTTACGGGGTAGCTTTTCAACCATAAGTGGCATCATTTTATATGTGAAAATGTTATTTATTGTGTAAAACTGGAACTAGTCTATGAGGATTTTAGCTTTTCTGCAGTTACCTGTATGGCCTCTGCTTATGCTCTGTGCCATAGGAGATTAACACTTAGATTTGCCAGAATTACAGTTGGTAATGGAAAAAGGAAAAAATTGACAAAGATGTCTCTATTAAAATCATGCAAGTCACACATAAATCTCTTATGGATGTGCATCTCCACTGGCTATTTCCTTACCTTTGCGTATGATTCATTATAAAGAAGAACAGGAATTATATGATTGTTAAGACAGAAGTAGAAAGAAAAGAACATTAGAAAAAGTCATACATTCTTATTAATATATATTATGTGCTGCAATGAAATCATTTTTACCTAAGTATAAAATTACCTAGATAATAGATTTATGAACTGTAGGAAAAGGTGGAAAATATGTTGTCTCTTGAAAACTACTGTGAGAGACCTGGTAAAAATATTCTTTATGTTGAATTGTAGAAAACACTGAAATATTTTTTAGCAACTGGAGTTTTATTTATTTTATTCAGAATTGAGTATTTAATTAGATAATATCCAATGTATACACATATTTCTATCATCAGAAATACAAAGTACAATCTCTATGACATATAATATGCTGTAAATTTTTACTTCCCATAATCAGAGAATTAATTAGTTTGAAAATACCTCTGAGATCATCAGATTATTGAGTCCAACCTATGACCAAACACCAACTAGGGCAGGGTACTAAATGCATGTCCAGTCGTTCCTTAAACACCTCCAGGGATGGTGAGCACCTTTTCCCTGGGCAGCCCATTCCAATATCTAATCACGGTGAAGAAATTCTCCCTAATGTCCAACAGCTTGACACAGGTCCTATTGTCCTGTTACTTTTTGCATGGGAAAAGGTACTGACACCTCCTTCCCCCTCCACCCCTGGCTACACTCTCTTTTCAGGGAATTGTAGAGAATCATAAGGTCTTCTCTTAGCATCCTTTGCTCCAGGCTAAACAACCCCAGCTCCCTCAGCTGCTCCTCTCAGAACTTGTACTCCAAACCCTTCACTGGCTTTGTTGCCTTTCCTTGGACTTGCTCCAGCACCTCAGTGTCTTTCCTCAATTGAGGGGCCCAGAGCTGGACATGGCATTTGAGGTGTGGCCTCACCAGTGCCAGTACAGGGGAAGAACTTCATCCCTGGTCCTGTTGCCACACTGTTCCTGATACAGGCCAGGATGCCACTGGCTTCATGGCCATCTGGGCACACTGCATTCAGCAGCTGCATTCAGCCTCATTTGTTTAGCGGCTGTTGACCAGGAGCCCCAAGTCCTTTTCTGCTGGGTCATTTTCTGGCTACTGTGCCCCCAGGCTGTAGCACTGCATGGGGTTGTTGTGGCCAAAGAGCAGGACCCAGCTCTTGGTCTTGTTGAACCTTACACTGTTGGTCTTGGCCCATCGATCCAGTCTGTCCAGGTCCCTCTGCCGAGCCCACCTTCCAATCCAATAGATCAGAACACCAACTCAACTTGGTGTCATCTGCAAATTTGCTAACGGTACTCTCAAGCCCCTCATCCAAATCAAAAAAGATAGTAGGCAGGACTGTCCCCAGCACTGATCCCTGGAGAACATCACTAAGGATGGGATGTTGACTGAATGTGACACCATTCGCCATCAGTCTCTGGGCCCTGCCATTCAGCCAGCCCAGAGAAGAGTACCTCTGTCACTTGCTCTTGAATGTATGTCTAGCAGGCTGGGACTCATTAAACCAAAAGCAGCAACTTCAAACACACATGCATTGGGAATCACTTTCCTTTTGCTTTATGGTGTAAGTGCCCATAAATTGAAATAAAATCATGAATGTTTTGGTTTTGAAGGGACTTTTAAAGATCCCTTTGGGGATCTTTGATGGTTTATGACATATTCTAATTCTGATCCCCCTGCTGGCCATCGGTCAGCAATACCTTCCACTAGGCCAGTTGTTCAAAGCCCTATCCAGCCTGGCCTTGAGCACTTCCAGGAATGGGGCTTCTGCAGCTTCTCTGTGCAACCTGTTCTAGTGTCTCACCACCCTCATCATAAAATAATTCTTCTTTATGTCTAATCTGAATGTAGTATTTTTCAATTTGATAGAATTATAAATAATAAACCTTTCATAGAGCTAGATTATTCCCAGCTGTAGACTACATGGAGTTTTATACTATCGTCCGTGGTGTCTGGTAATAACCAATGTCAGTGACAGAATATTGGAAGAGATATTCAGCTTTTTTTGCCCGTCATGACGTTCCCTATACTCCTAGTTTCATTTTTAGACCTTATTATCTGTATTGTCAAACTTAAGAAATATGTGTTTTTATTTAGGTCTCCTTTAGGTCTCTCCTCGCTTCTGTATTTTATCGCCATACCTTTTTCAGTGCTGCAGAACTTCAATGCATTTTGAAATTAAGTTCCTATCTTTTCCTCATTCTTCTATTTTCTGATGATGACCTCCTCTTTTTTCACATATACTTGTCAACCCTTTTTTTCCCTTTGTACTGCTCACAGTTTCTCCTCTGTGGAAATATACCGCAATTTCAGCACATTTTTTTGGTATTTTTGGTTCCCTGCAGAGGTGGTTCTGCACATTATTCTACGTGTGCTTGGAACAAAAGAATGAACAAGGGAGAAAAAGGAAGTAAAGAGACCTGTTCCTTTTAAATACATAGCATGAATCTGTGTCTCTGAGCACCTTCCAGCCTTGTGGTAGATGAGATGATAAGCATCTACTCTTTATGGTTTCTTTGCTACTTTTTTTTCCCTACCATAGAATTTTCTTTTTTATTCATTACATTCATTGCATTCCGTACATTGTTGTTCATGAATGCTGCTCTTAGAATGGGAGCTTTATGCTGAAAATTCTATGAGTTTATGATACAGATTGAGATCAACTCTTGACACTTACTGACAAAGAAACAGTACTTTTGCAACAAAGTTGGAATAGTCTTAAAAAAAGTATTTTCAGAAAGCGTGCTAAGAGATTATATTTTGGGGAACAGTATGCTTTCTGGAGGAATTAAAGTTCTCCTTGTCCATGAGCAGGCATTCTTACACACATTTGTATTAGAAGTTGCTTCCCGGCAGTGGACTTTTTAAGGAATTTACCTTGGAAGAATGAAGAATTCTAGTACTTTTCTGGGTAAAAAAAAATCTCTAGTATAGATTAAAGGATAAAAGTGAATGGAACTAGAGACAAAAATTTGTTGTTTCTCTGCCAAGGAATATGGAAAATAAAGGCTTCCCAAAGTCTTTTTCCAAGTGGCCATAATATGGTTAAAGTCTGTATTTATTTTCATGCAGATGGCTAGAGGCATATTCTCGATGCAAGACCATTCATATGCTAAATTTTAAATCTATGTTCAGAAAGTGTAGCTGTATTAAAACAGCTCAAAGTGTATGTTGTCAAACACTCTTAATATAAGCAAATATACACATCTTTAATCCAGTTGTTTTCAAAAATGGTCAAAGTATTTCAGCTGACATTTTACAAAAATAACAGAAATTTTTTGATGTAGAAATTTTAGCTGAACTTCGTGAAGCTTGACACTGCATAATTAAAGTGGAAATAAATATAATAAAAATAAAGAGTAAATATAAGAAGTGTAAATAGGATGAAGTGAAAGTGTGACAAACTTGCATATGTAGCAATAAGCTCTTGCCCCAAGTGAAGACCATAAATGCAGAATAAGAATTTGTTACTTAAGTTAAAGGTACTCCTTTTGTTGTGACCTTTTATTAGCAGTCCATAACTGGTGCATTGTTACACATGTTCTGACAGAGTGTTCATACTGCAGTGAAGTATAGATGCTCTTCAGGTGTTGAATAAAGTATTTACTATTTCCATTTTTAAATACAGGACAATTTTTCAATGAGATGCCTTGTAATTGCTTAATCAGAAAGGTTATATAAAATAGTTTTAGCAGTAGGGGGGTTTCTGATTAACTGATAATGGAGCAAACCCATATCACAGACTATTTTGATTATTTTGCCTTGATTACCAAATGTTAGTTCTGAACTTTTCCAAGAAATGTATCTAAGTTTGTAAGTCTGATATTTATCCACAGTATAGAAGTGCTGTAAGAAATGTCAGAATTAGCCCTTTTATAATGTTGTTACAACCTGCCCCTGAAGGTGAGAGTAACTGAGGTTCTCGTTAACAGATCCCTTGGGGCAGATTAGAGTGAAATGACACAGAATGACCAGTGTTTATGCATACATAGATATCCGTGGATCCAGTGATGAGATTTGATTGTTGCTTTGTTGAAATGATGGTCACAGACTTGATCTGTCAGGGGTGAGGAAGCCCCTGAAGCATATAGTTCAGTGGTTAAACTACTTTCAGTTTCAGGTAGGAACACCCAAGGTACCTCCCCTGGGGTGGGAGTTTAACACTGCCTATTGAAACACTGTGGATCACATTCAGTCCTCTGGTGGAAGACCCTAGAAATGAGTCTGAGGGCACTTTGGGGATCTTTGATGGTTTATGACATCTTCTAAGACATTATAGCTCCTTCTCACATCGGCTTGGTTTAGCCAGTTATTCCCCATCAGAAAAGACAAATACCTTCAGGCCTATGTCAGCATGTCCTGGTACTTCCCCACAACCAGAGTTTTATGCCTGAGCAAGTTATGTAACTGAGGACATTGACATGATAAAAAGCATTATCCCATATAGCAAGATCTGCTTCTTACTAGCCTCTTCCCTTACTTGGCTCAAACCCCAGTTTGTTGCTAAACAGACTGGTTTGTTGTGGTCCTCCTCTATTGCTCACCCCCTCTGCACCTGGACTGTTCTTAGGTCTTGCCACCACACACCCAAAACCTCTCCTCCTCCCTTTCAGTTGGGGGATGCAAACCTGGCCTCAGCAAAGCACCTGCTGCTTTTGCAAATGGCCAATTGTATGAGTCATTAACCATTAACATTTCAGTCTCTCACAACTGTCGTGCAAATTTATTTCATCCCTGTTAAGGATCATTCCACTTACCAGAAAATTGACCAATTCTTGAAAATGTTGAACATTTCCAGCATAAAAGGCATTTAGGTTCTTGAAGTACAGTTTTGTTTTGTCATACCTACAGGCTGTATATTTTGACATACTGTAACACAATAGCAATATACGTCAGCCTTTAATCGTGATTGATGTTTCCTTTATATTGTAAAGTTTTTAAGAGTTTAGTTCAAAGCATGTGGAAAACAAAACAAAACAAAAACCTCTCCCATAGAATAATCCATTCCTTACCCTATTCCAGCAAAACCAGTGTTGTAAAGAAGGGGCAGACTTCAAACATACTTTTGGTCATCTCTTATTAAAAACTGGGAAAAGTCTAAATAATTTTCTCTGGGAGAGAGAGAAAATAAACATGACAGCAGCCTGTGATTCAGTTTCTTACAGTTTTAATGTGGCAAATTTGTCATTAAATATGTACTTGTTTAGCAATCTAAAATTTACTTGCATTGTGGAAGAAATTAGAATGGCTATGAGAGTAGTTCAATAATCTTCTGTTTGCTGCTGTATTAATAAGCAGGTGAGCTTTACCTCTTTGAAACAGGAATGCAAGTCAAAGATATGAACTAGAGGTTGGGTTTTTTTATTATTAGAAAATTTGGAATATTTACTAGAATAACAAGACTTGTCTTGCTTATGAAAATTTCAGTATAATTTCTCTGGAGTTGTTCATGTCATTCCATTTTGTATCTCTATGAAAGTTGTAATACAATCCTCTGTTCAATAAAAGATATAGTGCATTAGAATAAAACCATAAAATTTAATTTATTTCATGGCTTGTAAAGGAAGTTGATAAATCACTTGAAAACAAAGCATTTGTACCTACATATATCTTTGTATTTGAAAAGCTGTCAAGTAAGTTGTCTTTCTATGCTTGAAGACAGAGACAGTCTACTAGAGAATGGAGAACAGGCTCACAATACATTTTTCAGCCTGATAGAATATTATAGGTTATATTTAAATTACAAGAAATCAAAACCTCACCTGAAGTATTTACTTAACCTTCTGTTATAAGATCCTACAAGATTTGTAGATCTAAATTTTGTAGTAATCCTTGAGTGCATTTACAGTGCTGGGTTTTGTGTGGCTGAGCTCAAAATACCTGAATTTGACACACTGTATTCTGAATGACTCAAAAATATATGTATATTTTAACTTAGTATGAGTCTAACAGGCTTTTTTATATAGGGTGCTAATAAGTGAGTCAATTTAAAGCAGTCTTTTAAATAAAGAAAAAGAAAAGATTCTTCATTTCGGGTAAAAGTAACTGAATAGCAAAAGGAAAGGCAATTAAAAGAGAAGACACGAAGGCTTTTCTATCCTAATAATAGGATCAAAAGATATGAAAGTATTTTTATGAACACTTACATCAAGGTTTTGTTGGTCTTGTTTTTTTGAGGTTTTTTGTTTGGGGATTTTGTTGGTTTTTTTTGTGGTTCATTGTTTGTTTGTTTGGGGGGTTTCGTTTGGTGTGGGTTTTGTTTTGGGTTTTTTTTGTTTTTGTTGTTTGTTGGTTGGTTTTGTTTTGTTTTGTGGAGTTTTTGTTGTTGTTGTTGTTGTTGTTGTTGTTTTTGTGGTTTTTTTTTTTAATTATTATTATTGGTCATCGCTGTGTAGAAAGTAGTGGGAAAATAGCTGCATCCAGGTTTTCCAAAGGCACCCAATTCAAGATTTAGTTCACATTTCTTTGGAAACTAAAGGTTTCTAAATTTCTTCATATATGTTGGTATAAATAGAGCACGTGATCCCAGGTCAGTATGGCAGTGTGCTAGCTAAACTGCAGGTATAGAAGGGACATGTCAGATCACTTCCATTCATAGACTCAAGAAATCTGGACCTGAATCGGGCTTGGACCCTTCTGATTGTTAGCTCTCCTTTGAGAATATGCCATTTATCTGAGAGCAGGTTCTCAAAAATAGTTTCCAAATATTTTCAGATTTTCTCTGTAAAAACCTTTGGAAATTCCTGTGAATTTTTTCATTGGAAATGTGTCATTTCCTTATTACTCTTTTCTTCCCAACTCTGTGTAGGCTGCCAGGTTGGACATCTTTACACCCCTCTGATGCTGCACCAGGAATTGCTGGCTCTTATACAAACAGGTTTCTGGAAATGGCCAGTGCTGCAATACTGGTTCTTTCTTTGTGATTTTAAGAGTCATTAAATAGATTTTAACAACAATTAAGTAGTCTTTTATATGTAATTTGAAATAATTAAAAGTAGGATTTGTACTTTTGACATGTTTTACAGTCATGTACAGTCATGTTTCATTCTTCTCCACTTCAAGCTCATGCAGACTGTGTTGTTTTCAAATTAGAAGCACAATGTGCTGTGCCTGTGTCAGAGAACAGTTTATACAACTGGAGAAACTGTGTTCATATCTGATTCCTAAGTGAGAATAATGAATTCTAATTCAGTTTCTTTTGTTGTGGTTGTTTAGCTTCTTTCTTTTGTTTTTTTTTTTTTTTTGGTTACAGAATAATAATTATTCATGGGAGTTCACAAAAAGTACACATACTTATTTGAAATGGTTATGTTGGCATCTTGATTGTATTTAACAGTATGCAATAAATCTGGTAAAACAGAAGTGCAGTCTTTATGTATTTAAGAAGAAAAAAGTGTAAATTCTGCCTGCTGTCATGATAAACTAAGCAATTTACTGGCATTTAATCCAGTTTTATTTTCCTGTGGAACCTGTTAATGAACTTCAAGAGCAGGTCTCATTGCCCATTTAAAATGTGTCTATGAGTCAATTACCTGGTAATACAGCTCTCCTACTGCAAAATATCTAAAGATTGTTAGATCTGGAATTTTATTTTCTTCTAGTGTCTCATCTGTCATCATCTACAATAGGCATTTGCCTTTACTTTTAACTAGCTTAAGGCAAGCTACATTTTTGTCTTGGCTCTTGTTCATGATGGGATTGCCCTGCTTGCACATTCTACTACTCTGCAGGATAAAGATGTTAACTGTGAATCAGAAATCATATAGTAGGTGTAAGACATGAAATAAAATCGATACATTTTTCTGAGGCATGTCACTGGTTAAGTGACAAAAAATATTCTGATAGTCACTGAAAAAGAAAAGTCAAAGGTACATTTGAACCTGTCAGTTCAACACATTCCTGTTATCCCTTTAGGGGATATCATACAACTTGACACCAACATTTAAGCTTTGAAAATTATGAGCTCATCTATTTCAAATGGGATGTCACATGTTCCCAAGCCTTTGCCATTACTTATAGTGGAAGACAGGATGATCACTTTTGTCACATATTGATAGTGAATAAGATCTTTCTTTTTTCTTTTCTTTTTTTTTCTTGTTTCAGAATGAAGAACAAATTTTGGTATTTTGAATTTGGCACTTCGGAAACTTTCTCAGCCACCTGTAAGAAGCTGCATGAATCTGTAGAAATAGAAGTAAGAAACTAATTGTTGCCTTTGTCCTTGAAATGTCACTAGTTTGGCTGAAATGCAGGGAGCAAGGGTGCACAGTGCCTGAATCCAACAAGGCAAAGCAATGCACATCCTTTCGACCCTATATTCCAAAATATTATTTTTATCATGTCTATTTGTAGTGTAGCCCTGCACACTGGAACAAAGTTCAGTTTGATGATTAGTGAAGTCTTAATACAGTAGACAAGGTCAAGAGGTGAAGTATAACATTAGAAATCAATAGGGAGTGTGGCTAGGTCAGATGGAAAAATGAAAGACTGTTGGAGGGAGTGAGAGCTGCTGCAGGATTAAAATAAAAAAAAAAATCTTATTATTTCTAGGTCCCAAGGTTTTATAACCTTTAAAACTCAATTCCCTAAAATTGTACTTACTTTCCTGAATAAAGGTTAAAGAATATATATATTTTTTGAATTATTCCCCTTCATTAAATAGCTTTTCTCTCTGCACAAGGGGTCATCTTTCCATTATACATTGAACATTAACTAAAAAGACACAGGATACTTACAGACAAAATAGGAATTTAAAATAATGTGCCACTGCCACTTTGATGGCTGCTAGAATAAGTGGCTAAAATACATAAACTGTTTGGATATCTGATGTTTATAAATAAGTAAATGAAAAATGAGAAATCAATGAAGATACAAACCTGGGAATTTAGGTTAAATAATGGAATCATTTCTGAAGAGGATTAGGGTGCTTTTCCTTTACAGTAGTAATGAGAAACTGCATGTGTCAATGGATTATTTGTGTACTAGCATGAGGAACTCAGAGAGGTCTGGTGGGAGCTATGAGAGTCCAGTCAAAGCCTCCTAAAGGGTGAACTCTGAAATGATCTGAAGGGACCATGTACCTGGTAGCAGAACAGTAGCAAAGAATACTGAGACTGAAGCTGTAAGACCAGCAGTGCCGCACTTGCCTGTTATGCTGTTATGTTTCTCTTTGAAGTGAAAACCTGCTCCTCGTGTTAGATTAAAATATAATAAAAATAAAACTCCACCAAAAGCCTTAAAAAAAAAAAAAAAAAAAACCAAAAAACCAAAACACTGACAAAAGATAACCCTTGCTTCCCAAGAGAGTGCTTCACACACATGAGTTTAAGGAAATGTAGCATGAAAAATATTTTATTAGTTATTGGAAGAAATGCTTACCTGGTTTGATTAGATTTGAATAAACTGCAAGTTAAATGTACCTTTTGATTAAATACAAATTGAAGAGCAGGCTTTCCCAATAAAATATTGGTATCTAGGGAAAGTCATACATGTCCTGATACATTCTAAGATGTGAACTTTAACAATACAGTTTTAACCATTGAAAAGGTGATTAAATGTTAACATCACAAAGCAAACAAACAGGTATACGAGTTTGTGGTGCTGCTGCTATCAGTTGTATAATTATTACCTATTCATGTCAATAACTATTATTACCAATAAAGTGTTACATTGTCAGTATATGAGCCCCATTTCTTAATACTCACTTCATCTATCCTGGTCATTACCATTAGTCCTACAATTAGGAACAAAAAGTGTAGTTCCCAAAATTTACAAGAACTGTTAGGAGGTGGTTGTTAGCATATTTATTTACAATGAATAAATTACAATTCTTGCCAGTATACTTGTATCTAGTGTTTCTTGTTTGAACATTATCAGCATTATAGTCTGATTTTTAACCTGATGCCCCATGGGGATGTCACTGTAAATGGGAGGTTGATGCATCAGACCACATTTCACTCCAAATAAAATGCACAAAGAATGTGTTTGCTCTACAGCCAAATTTTGAATGAACAAAGCCTGAGAAGATTAAGGATCTGTATCTCTGAGCTGTGAGACAGTGATCAAATGTTCTCTGGGCAAATATTTGTTTAGCCTTGTATTTGATTTCTAACCTAATTAAGCTTGGTTTTTCTGACATATATTCTTGACTCATGTTCTGTATGTTTTCTTCTGTGTGAGTGAGAGATGCAGAACAAAGTTGTACACAATTCTTATGTAATCCAGAATAAGATTTTTTTTGTTTTCAAAATGAGATGCAAGAAGTTGAGGAGAGGTTCTAAAGGGAAAGAAATCAAAATGAAACAAACAAACAAAAGCTAGGACAAAATTAAGTATTTATTTTCAATAGTAATGTGTCAGTAAACAAGGCTGAAGATTTTACAATTTAGAGAAGTTGCAGTTTATTTCCACTTCAGAAAAAAAAAAAAAAAGTATGTGAAAGATAATTAATGAGAGCAGGTATAGATGTGGTGTAAGTAGGGATGGCATGGACCATACCTGCAATGCTGTAAAAGCATATGGGAGCAGTGTAAGCCTTCTGTACCACTGGATGTTAATGGGTAAGGGAAAGGAGTTTAAAACATTCTTGTACACTTCCCTCATATTGGCATTGGTTTCCCAGCAAAGCTTTAATACCAGTCCTTTTCAGGCATAGATAGGTATTTTCTCAACAGAGAGATGATCTTAAAATAATGGATATGATAAATAAGGTATAAACAATAATACCCAAGAGGTGAATGAGGCCAGGAAAGAAGGCAAAAAATAGTTAGAAGAGCTAGTGTTTCTTTTTAGTCTAGGTAGGCATACTCCACATTTTAAAAGTGTGCTTTTGGTTTTACCAGCTTCATTATATTATTTGAAATAAAAAGAAAAAAGAAAAGGAGCAGAACACGTGTGTTTCGTTTTTGTAGTATATAACTGTGTTAGAACTACCTGTAGGGCAAACTTTTTGTCTGTGTATGAACAAAAGAAATGCTCCTTTCCTAATTCAGAAAGTTGCTCATCACTGGGGGACTCTGAGGCCTCGTCACATAATTGTCTTAGTGTACTACCTGCTGTGCTCAATATTGAGTGAAAATGGAAGCTAGACCCCGCACCATCCTATTTCACAATTCTTCTTTTATTTAAATAATTCCAGTCAGTTTGGGGGACGCCAGACCTTTATAAATTAACAGCAGGGAAATACCAAAGGTGTCAGATTGCATATTTATCATCTTTCTCGTGTAATACTTAAATATGTATTAAGAAGTGACTGACATAAATTAGGCAGATTTCAGAAGCCACAGGCCGTGGCTTGTAGAGGACCCCCTTCTGCTTGACATTTCATCCTTGTCAAAGATCAAATTATTTTAATTTAGGCTGCAAATTATAAGAAATGAAGACTTCTTTGTGGGAATTCCCTGTGGTAATCTGACTTTTGTTGTTACTGCTGCTTGTCAGTGTGCAAAAGATATAATATGCATGCAAATAAGGTTAAAAAATATGTACTATCTAATTATCCAGCCAGTACATTCCACTTGAAGACAGTGGGAGGCCTGACACACAGTATGTGTTTGATTCATTGAGGCCTGCAGGGTATTTACACAAGATTACTTTTAATTATGAAATTAATATCTGTTTATCTAGAATGTATAGCAGTAAGTGAGCATACACATGAGCAGAATTTTTAGCAAAATAAATCATCTTAGTATTTATTTAATACATATAAAATACCGGGGAAAACCACAAATTTGCTTCCAAAAATGACATTGAAAACCTAGGCCTTTATTCTTGTAAGAAAAGTGTTATTAAAAAGTTACACTTTCAATTACAGTAGTTGCCTACAACTGCCAATTCACTTCCAGATATGCCTTTTGACTTTAAAGGCTTCCCTGTATGAATATAATCCACTGGCTTAAAATTTGATTCTTGAAGAGCAAATATGAAATGGAAATAGTGTTGAAATTGTTCTCTCTCCAGATTTATGCTTTTCTTAGAAGAATTAAGATGTGTATGCGTTATAATACAGTTCTGTTTTATGATCTCAGAAAGTTTCAGAATAAACAACTATTCACAGTTATTCTTGAGTTGTACTTGGGTTTTCTTCTTCGAAGCTGCGATAAAGGTTTAGGAAGAGAGGAAGAAATGCCAGTGACCCACAGAGCAGCAAGCTGCAAGATGTCAGTGGACAATTAATGAGGCATGTTTAGCTATTTTTCCAGTTTTCTCCCTTATTTTGTATTGGACTTCCAAAATAATACCCTTAATCCGTTTGAAATGGATGACTGGATCCTCTACAAGCTTGCAGAACATTGCAGGAGTAGAATCAAATGTTTTAAAAATATGGTGCTCTACATGGCGGTCCATATGACTCGTCAGGATATTGATATACACTATGTTTTGAGGAATGAAGCTAATCCATCTCTACCCAAGGTACAAGTGCATTAATCCTGGGCAACTCTGGCTGGTTCAGTGAGCTAATGAGTAGAACTGGATGCTTTGCTTTCCACCTGCAGGTTCCACTGTAGTAGATGTTGTGGTTTATCTTCTCCTGTGGAGGTTCTTCAGTCTTTTGCTACATTTTATATGAGTTAAGAAATTTCTAATGTTGGTAGAGAGGAGGAAAGCATTGAATAAATTATAGCCAGTGAAGGCTTGGTGTGTGCTATCAAGCTGTCTCGTCCAGTGAAACTCAGGTGAACTGTGTTTGCAAATGTTGGGGTTCAACCACCTGAGAAAGTGCTGCAGTTTGTCACTGGGTAGGCTGATATGTTAAGATCCCTGAACCATGCTCCAGAAGTGAAAAATATGGTCCCTTTGTAAGATATAACTGGACACCAGGTTTAGCAAAGAAATGTATAAAATGTCTTAGTGGCCAGGTTTGCTACAGGAAGCATGAGAAATACACACTAGTGACACAAGATGGGTATCATTCCATCACTGAAGTGATTGTCCCACAGACTAAGATTTCTTCTGTGTGTCCAGTAAGTCTTGGAAAGGTTTTAGATCACTGATGCCCCTTCAGCTCCACATCCTGTGTTTTGCATGTTTAGCAATGACGCATATTTCAGAGAACTGCTTGATGAAGGTTCTGGGGTAAGAATTGCTGCAGCCGCATTAGGAATTGTTGTACCCACTTCTACTCATTTTAATTCTTCTTAGGAGCCACTAGTCAGGCATAGCCTTATGCTGATATGCTTGTTGTGCCTTTGGATTGAAATGAATACCTGTGTGATGTTCTGTGCTCCTGGGGCTTGCTTAGATAAGTCTGTGAATTCTCTGCCTGCAGGGACTTTGGAATCCATTTGCTGTGGACAGAGCTCAGCTGCAAGAGTGACAAGGATCATTGCAAAATCATAAGGCAGAAAATTTAGCTGGAAAAAGGCAACAAAAACTCCAGTTATTGATAAAGAAATTTTGGTAGTATAAGTGTTTCTTCTGCTAATAGCTGTAATGAAGCTAGAAATGTATTTCACTTATGTCAGTGAGCAGGTATCAGATAAGACAGTACCAAATGGTCCCATACTAAGACAATCAAAAGCTGAATAGCAATCATATTTTACCTTTTGAATGATGATCTGTTCTTATCTCATACCTCCTTTTCAGATACAATTATATCTCTTAGGTGCAAACATTGAATAAACTATTAACAGTGTTAAGAATGATCACACTAATCGCTGAAGAAAGATAACTGAGAAAAAGAGCATTCAGATTTTTCTTTCTCTCTTACTGCTTTCTCTCTCTTTTTCCTTTTTTCCCTTCCTTTCTAATCAGTGTGATGGAATTCAGCTGGACTTAATCAATATCTCTCTGGAAGGAATTGCCATTCTAAACATCCCAAGCATGCATGGTGGATCGAATCTTTGGGGAGAGACAAAGAAAAGACGTAGCCACCGCCGGACAGAAAAGAAGAGGTCAGATAAAAGAACCACCGTTACAGATGCCAAGGAATTGAAGTTTGTATGCCAAGGTAAGCTTACAGATTGATACAGGCTATCTGGCTCCATAATGTCAACTCCGTTGTATAATTGACCTTGTCAAGAAGAAGAATAGACAGTTCTTAGATATTTCCTTTCTTGTGCATTTAGCTTTTCTGATGGGAAGCACTGCCACAAGGGCACAAACAAAGATGTACTGCCAGTTGGCAGTCTCTGTACTTCCAAACCTGTCTCAGATATTACCTGTTAAGCAGACTAATCACACCATGTGGCACTGTGTGCTACTGGGACATTCAGTCTAGAAATAGTTGGAGATTTTAGAGTTGGAAAGTGCTTCCCGAGCATTTATAATGTTTCTTAGTGTCAGTGTGGATAAAACTTGGGGATAATTGTGCCCTGTTTCTAAAAAGTTTTGGCCAGAGGTGAGGAAAATTACTTCAGAGTAAAAAGAGCAATCTATATATACATTTTATGTTACTATGTTGTAATGCTTTATGAATCCTTGAATACATATGCTGTAGTTGGCTTGCACAGGCATGATCATTTTTTTCAGGGCTCATATACTTTCCTGGTGATTAGATGCACTTAATAAATTTTATTATTAAACATAACTCTTGACAAAACCAATAATAAATAATAATTGCTATTCTTCTCTGAGAATCTGAATACTGTGCATTGTAACACTTGACTGCACATCACAAGTCCAAGTGATTATAAGCCATCACTCTCTTCACACCAAAGGAATGAACAGACCGGACTTTGAAAATCGTTTGAGGTTTGTTCATTTATTTGCTTTTCTCTATTTATCCTCTATTTATCTTACAAATCTTTTGCTTCAGAGTATCTTCTTGCTTCTCCTCCTTATTCAGACTTTATAAAGATCAAGACTTCAGCTGTCTTATGCTGTTGGGATCCTTTTACTAGTTTTGAATATCCTATTTTTGCATTTCCTCAGCAGTAATTTTTAAGTCATTAGTTATATGTGTTTAAGTCGCTAGTTATAAGTTTAAGTCACTTATTATGCATTATAGTTTTAATTCAGCAATATTAAGCTGAATGATGACAAAAGTTTAGGAATAAAGCAGTTTTATATGGCTTAAAGGCTCCAATAGGTACCAGCATTCAATTTCTGTGAGCTCTAGCAATTTGACACATGTTCTCAGTATCTCAGTGTGACTTACCGATACACTCTGTCAGCCAAAGTCTCACCAGGCACTAAGCTTCTGCATACACTACAATTCTGTATTGTGCCCTGATGTTCAAGAGATGGAGGCTGCTGGGTAAAGGGCCCACCAAATTTTTTCCTTTTGTTTTGTTCCTGAACACAGGGAGACAGGACATTTATCCTTTTGATAGTGGTGAAACGACATTATCACTTCTTTAACTATTGAAATTATTTAATTATGTCTTTGATACGTATGTAACAATGATTTTAATCTACTGACTATAATTGGTGTATTAAAAGGGCATTGCTACACTCAATTCCCATTTTCCTGGACAGGATAAAATAAAATAAAATGACAGTAAAAATATTAAAGACTGAACAGAACTTCCCATGTCAGAGTGTTCATAATGCATTAAGCACCTTACTTTAGAAAAACTGTTCTCGTTACTTAGTTTCTAATCACTTTATATGCACTGTGGATGGAAGTTGCTTCATCCAAAAGACAATTTTAAAGCAGAGATTGACTTCTCAACATCCAAAACTAGATCACATCTCACATCACTGAGTACATAGATAGTATTGTTGTTTGCATGTTCACTAGCATTCCAGTGCTGAGCAGGAATACAGTTCTTGGATTTCAGAGTGGTCCATATTTATTTTGTTCCCGTTTGCAACACTAAGCAGTCTTGAGGATGCAAAGTGGCTTCCTTTTAAAGGTGTGGGGTATATGGGGATGGGAGGTACATACTCTGACTGCAAGTGTGTGTTTAGTCCATGAAACCAGGTTAAAACAACTCAAAGTAAAACTCAAAAATGAAGGCAGTGTGAACATTTCTGAACCAGCTGATTAGCTTCATGGGTACACTCCTATAAGAACAATCACTTAATTCTGCTAGCTATGATAAGTTCTTAGACTGAGTGCGCTTCTTCAAGTCAGAATTCAAGATTATTGCTGAAGAATGGAATTCAATCAATTTTATGTCTAGGCTTCTCAAATAGTTTTGAGAAATCTGAATCAACTCACTGGGGAAAAAACTGATTCTCACTTGAAAGCGTTATGATTTTTTCAGTAGCTGATTATTTTCTTAGGCAGCATGTACTTTTGGCACATTGTACCATTTAGTTTGAAGAAAACATTTTACAAACTATTAATACCTGGTGCAGAGATAGGTATTACTGTATTGAGAACTATGATAAATACATACCTGCTTGTTAATGTCTGTTTATTAACTTATTCTGAATAAACATCCTTGTAGTTATTTTTATGCCCAAATAAAGCATCCAATCACTTCACAACTAAGCACTGCACTTCCTAGGAGACAGCAATCAATCCTCATGTTTTTCCTATGGATACATATATATATATCAGATTTTGATGGTGAATTTTGTTTGGTTTTTATAAATCTAATGGTTTTTTTTATGGGACTCCTGAGTAGCATGCACATTTGCTTTTAGACTTTTTCAGTTGCAGTACAACTGTGGGTTTTTCAGCTGTGTATCAATCTGCATTCTTGTCTCTGCTGTTCTGGTTTTATAACTTGACCATGAATCATGAAAATACCTGAATCGAAGGTTAGTGCTCTGAGCCCTTAGGTGGAGGTACTTGCATGGACTATTGGAAGCTGGGTAGTTTTTTGCCCCTGAGCATGTTGAACAGTCCTAAGTAGGACTTCTCAAACTGCCCAAGAAACCTCTGTGAGGTCCTGCTGCTGTCTTCCTGTTCTCTCATGAATAAACCTAGTATGTGTAACATGTTCATCACTGCAGGAAAAAGGGTCAAATTTCTGCCAAATCTTTTTTGTTTCTTAGGAATCTGTACAATGCAGGGAAGGTATATTTCTCTGAGCCCACTCTCCTCTTTCTTTCCTTTCCTATTTAGCATTGCCACCTGTTGATGTAAAAAGTCTTCTACTTCATTTGCCCTTCCCATTATCCTCCTCTGCACACTCAGTAGCCAGACCACAGTTTGCACTTCGAGTAATCAAATGGATCTCTGCTTAGAAAACAGTCTGATTATGTGCATGTAGCCTGAAAAGCAATATATTGAAATTGAGTGGTTTAAAATGTGCACTACTTAAAGTACATTCCCTACTTATCTTATTAGGGGTTTGTGTATGTATGCTGAAGAGAAACGTTCGGCAGTCACAGCATGTAGGTGTGTGTGCCTATGTATTGCAATTTTGTCTAACTAGTAACATTTTAATATAAAACATGTATGAAAACGTATTTGTCTGATTAGCTTATAACTAATTGGGAAACAAACCCCACCAAACATATTTAGCTGTAGTGTACTAAATGTTATCATAATCCTTGTTGGTGGAAAAAATACTACAGGTTTTATTTCAGCTCCTGTGCAGTAGAAAGGGTCTTCCATCACATTTTATTAGGGTAAAAACCATGTGGTTCTTTTATGATTTAATTTCATTTTAATTTCTAATTTATCAGAACAATTTCTATATTAAAATGTCAATGCATTTGGAAAGAATGTAACTACAGATATATAGGACGATATGTGAAAGTAGATGACTTAGTCTTTTGACACTATTAATCTCACACTTGCAATGTTTCCATTTGTTATTTTATTTAAAATCTTCTAGTATGTACATATCTATGATACATCTATCCACAGGCCGCTTACAGATTTGAGATGTTACTGTGAACTACCCTTGAACATTGAACAGTTAGGACTTCTTTTTGGATATTCACAGATATTGAAAAATGCCAAAAGTCTGTACTTTGAAAAGGTTAACATACTGCATAGAAACAAAATTACAAGTTGAGAAACATAAATGCAAATAAATGTGGTACTTGGTTGCAAATTGCATCTAAAGCAAGTTAAATTGTGACAACATGACTTACATGAAAAATACATACCCCTTATGTTAAGTCTTAAACAGTTTTCTTCCTCACAGAAATTCTAAATAAAATTTTCAAACCTTTTGTGACAAAAAGGAATTTTTTTTTTAATCTCTGCAGTAAACTTTTTGCTAAATTAAATTTTCCTTGGGGTGGAAGTTCTTATACTTTGATTTTTTTTTTTTCATTGCTGAAGTTCAGTTAGAGCCCCATTCTGAAATGGGATCTCTTTAAAGTCTCTTCAGATTTGATGGCAGAAATACACATAACTCATTTTTGCATGAGTGGTTCCACTCACCTCAATGGACTCAATGGTGGAAGACCATTTCTATGAACTCGTAATGGGTGAAACCTTTAGACTATAAAATACTTTTCATATTTATTTAGTACACCACCAGGCACACTGATACTTAACCAAGTCCCTACCAAGTTGATCTGTAGAGCTTGTTAAGAGCTGCAGTGAGCTGTCACTCCACGGACTACTAGACAAATTCAAGACAATGTGCATATCATATCACAGCACCTAGGCATAAACCAAGCTTAGTGATATGATTCAATAATTCTGTGTGGAAATCTCTTTTAATAACTGCATTATGACTTTCTGAATGGAAATGCAGAAGCTTTGGAGATGGAATAATGTGTATGCAGGCAGTTCACTGCAGTTTAAAGCAGTTCAAGACATGCAGAGACTGTGAAGGCCTTAAAACACTTGAAAATATCCATAAATATTAAGACAATAGAAAATGCCTTTCTTATTAGGTGTCAAATTCCACTCTACAGGGAGAGAGAATCTTCCCCATAGATAGGGGATTCCTGACATGTTCCCTTAACAGCTTATAACTTTGTGAGCTAGCTGTTTAATTTAATTTATGGAGGTCTTTCATAACCTGTCCTCTGGCTAGGTGACCTTTCCTTGTTGAAAAAGTTGAAACTGTGTACTATATACACAGTCTGTGTAATATATACACTAAATATACACAGTGTATATTCATTATTGGTAGACTTTGAGTTATTTTTGACATGGTAAGGCATGTATAATGAACTCTCTATAGTACTTTTATTAAATGTTATTGATGATGTCATGGCTACATAAAGTAATAGCCCTTACTTTGTATCTTGTTTAGACAGATTTTTACAACATAGACATTAACACCTTACCACAGAGAAAAAAAAGCTAATTAGAGCTGTCATAGCTAGTCTATGTTAAGACATTCAGCTTTTAACATTAGTCTAAACATTAGAAAAAAATTCTAAATTTATTCAAACAATATTTTTTTTCTTGTCCATGCATGTTCCACATCTATTCTGAAACTTTACACTAAAGGGCACATATTTCTGTGTAGAATTTTTTGTTACTGTTTTGGGAGAGTAGAAAGGGTGTGTTGGGAGTGTGTGTTGTTTATAGTAAATGAAATGATTGTGAGGGCTGTTAAAGTTAGTCTGGCATTAACTTCAGTGTCTAAAACAATCAACCCTATAGCCAGTAGACAGAGAAACCTCAGGAAAAGACTGTTTATCCTGCATTCAAATAAGTATCTAAAGTAGACAGAATAAATGCTCACTGGAGGTGACTCTCTTTCCAGTTAAGTAGAACTTAAGGAATAGGTTGGGTTAGACACCTCCCTTCCTGCCAACTATATGGTGATATGAATTTCTGTATGTTCTGCTTGTGGTGACAGTTCATCAAGTACCTGAACAGGCCTTGGAGCAGGAATGGGAACTGGGCACCACTGCAGATAAGACTTGTTGAACTGAACCATGCTTGCTTCAATAGATCTGGTGCTGGTGTGTCCCATGTCTTTCATTAGCTCCATGGCTACCAAGCTACTGAGCAGAAATGACTGTGGTAGAGGATCTGTCTTTCCAGTTTGTGCAAGCCCTGCTTGGAGTGCAGTTTCCAAGTGCTGGAGATGAGAGCAGGGGAACACACCTGTTTTGGATAATACTGTTGGGAAATAGGGTATATTCACTGGTGTTACATACTGCCTCATCTTTAGTGTGTACTGCATTATTCTGTCACCTTTCAAACATCCGAATGACACGCTGAGTATCCCTTTTCCTTTGGGTGCAGTTGTGTTGCAGCACTAATTGTACACTGGCCTGTTCCACCTGCTGAGCAGCAGTGACCAGCCCCTGTCAGTGGGCAGTGGCAGCTGCTGTCTCCCTGGGACAGCTGCAAGGTGGAACTCATCACTGGGGGAAGTTCTTGCAAATGCAGGACCTGTGTAAGGCAGGATGCAACTGAGAAGTTCCTTCTACTGATACATGTTGGTTTCCAGGATTTTGTTGGTTCTTCTACTAACTGTAGAACAGGGTGTTCCATACTGTGATGTGTTACCACTAGGCAGTAGCGTCTTATCTCTGGAGGCAGTGCTTTGGGGAGGGAAAGAGAGAAGGAAAAAAAAAAGTAAAAACCAGAGGATGTAAAACATAAACATGACAGTTTTCCCATAGTAACAAATTTCTTTGTGATAGAGCTGTAATTTTCCTAACTGAAAACTTGGATTTTGGCTGACTGTCTGAGGGAAAGGTTGGTATTCAAATGTTTTTTGTCTCATATTAGCTAATGAAGATTGTGTGACCTTGGCTCCTTATTTTTGCTTCAAATTCATATTTACTGGAACAACATATTCAGATATCAAAAAGGACTAAATGGCATTTTGTCCTGTTTAGTTAAATTGTGCATAGCACCATTAGTTGGTAAGATATGTGTTCAAACATTTACTTCACCGAGCTGTTAAAGATAGTACAAGTTTCCTAATACAAGAATGTGGGCTGGAATGTCATGATTTTACTATGCTGTGGAAAAGGCCTTTTCCTTTCTTCTCTTCCATCCCCACTACCCCCTATGCCCCCATCCCCAGCAGTAAAGTTTTGGGGGTCCATTATCTTTCTCTCTTTTTTTCTTTAAAAGAGGCCGTGTTCAGTCCTCATAGACTTACTCATACAAGTAGTTCCATCAGTGTGCAGGATGGAGCCCATAATTCATAACACAAGTTTTAGTCTTTCAGAAATATAAATAAAATGCCTTTTGGCTGTGAAACACTGAGTTTGTTGTTATTAGAAATTAACAGGACCTTAAAAAATGGCTTGATTATCTGATTTGGTTTTATATTTATCAAGCATGTATATATGTTTCTGTGCAATATAGATCATAGTAGAAAAACAATTTCCTTTTATTTACAAGATAGTTGAGATTGTCATTGTATTATACTTCTTGGTGCACAGAATGTTCATTTTCTTTCAAACGTTATTCATCGAAAGAGGATAATTATGGTGTATTTCACAGTCTGCCAGAAGGAAAATGTATCTTTGAAAAGTTTCATTTCCCTTAAGTTGCTCATTTTCTATAGGAAGATAGAGCTATTAAGTAACATACCCATGACAAAGATTGATTAAAATGGCATAAAGGACTATCTTATCTCTAAGTACAGGGCTTTACATGTATAACTCCTATGACATTAAATGCAGTAGGTGAAATTAGCTATTGTATAAAAAAAAAATTCACAGTAAATTGGTTCCTACAGAGAAAAAGGGGAGGGTGGGAGGGATGCCATGTTAAGTATCAACAAAAAATAGGAAGTTACTTATTGTTTCAGGATACACCTATAATGTAGCATCCAAATAATCACACCAAGCTCTCTGCTATCAGCATTACTGGGGCATTATTATTATTATCAGCGTTATTCTGCTGGGGCTCACTTTGGCTGCTAGAGTGTAAATGTCACCTTGCTGACATGCATTCTCATATTGGACCAGCTACTTAGAGCAGCTCAGGCTCCTCTGCAGCATTCAAGGTGAATTTAGCCCAGGTCTGGCTGACCTGGAACAAGGGGTATGCCCTAATGTGCACCTTGTGCAGGGCCTGTGGCACAGACTTCAGCACAGGTGTCTGCAGAAGGCTTATGTCACCTGTTCCACAGTATTGCCAGTGCTTAACTTGGCTTTGCTCTTCGTAAGCCTTGCACCTCATTAACCCAGGTAAATGAGCACTTACTTGTATGAGAGCCATTAGTTAGGACATAAATAAGTGGTATGAATGCAGTATCCAGATATTTTGTTGGATTTTTTTCCCCTATCTGCTGCAGACTCAGCAATGCATACCATTGTTTTAGCAAAAACTGATCGGTTTACCCAGGCTTTTGGTTTTTTTTTTTCCTCCTTTTTTTAATAACTGGTTTTCCATTTCTCGTACTGAAGGCAATGGTTATCCTGCTATTTATCTCTGGAAAGACTTGACTGTCATTTGAAAATGCACTTTGCAGGATGTGAAGCTCTGTAACTATCTCATTTGTACATGACAGGAGAAATATAAGTTCTCTTTTCCTGAACTCTTTCTTTTAGTCTTTCCTCCCTGTTGATCTTGCTCTGACTATATTTTGGTTACCATGTTTCAAGTACCATGTCATGACTCAAATACGGATATTTGTATAAGAGCATTAGCACAAGGAGTAACTCCTTTTGCTCCTTTTGAGTGTAATTCCACTGAAATGACCGGATTTACGTGAATGAAAATAAAGTGCCATAGCTTAGAGCAGAATTTCACTTTTTTTTGATATATTAGAATGCAGCTGGAAATAGTTAGCAACTCTCAGATTAAAGCTACTACTACTATGACTGCATATGTGGGTATTTTTAAAAAGATAGGTTTAAGTGACACTTTGAGCTTTGTAAAAGTGTAAATATGTGCCTTTTTCTCAAAATCACCAAGAATTCCATAGAAACAAGTGAATGAATTTCTTAAATTCTTCATGGAATAAATCTTCTTTCTACATTGTATATTGATTTAGGTACACATGCTCTTTTTTAATTCTCATTCTTTTTTAGGGCTTAATTTTTATTTTCTCCTGCTGTATAGTGGCATTAATAACAATTATTGCAGAAGTGAAATGGAACAGAAAGTATCCTCATCTTAGTTATAAAATAACTGTACCATAATAGGTACAGTACCATCCTATTATGGTACTTTGATAAAGAGTTTTTCTTTAATTAACAAAGTGAAAACGTCTGTTACTATCTCAACATACATTTTGAGTTTCATATCATTTTTAAAATTCATGTGTTTCTCTGCTTCTGAAGTTTTTCAGTTATAAATTATTTGTAAATGTTAGTTTTCTTCTGAAAGCTTACAAAAAGTCAGCAATTAACCAACTACGACAGGTGTTTCCTTTCTTGGGGGAAGGAATGTATATGATTATTGTAATTTAGATTCCTGTGTGAGTTAAGGAATTGGCCTGTTATTAGAAAACATTGCAAGCAAATGGAAAATGTTTAAAATTAAGTAGAAAGGTTGCAGGAATTTAAGCCTGACACAGGCTTAACCTCTTCAGGCTCTCTTTACGTGTGAATGCAACTTGCATATAGTTGCATTTATGGCTTAGATTTACAGTAAGAAATTTTTTATGCCAAAGATATGTTTTTGTATTGTGACCTTTGTATGAAAAGCTTCAATAACCATTTTGCAGTATTCAATTTGTGTAATGGCAGACAAGCATTCCCTAGGAATACTGATAGCATATTACTCAGATTGTTTGCTCATTTAACCCTGCCCCAGGTGCAGGAATCTTTAGATTAAAGATACAGAAATAAAAATAGAATAGCCTAGCAGATCATTTTTGGCTGCTGTAACACATAATCATATCCTCTGATCCATTCTAGTTTTCTATTACTTGGTAATAGAAAATTTCAAGTTCCTTGAGTGTCTGCAAAAGGTGTCAGATTGACAGCAATTTAATTTTGAGTAACAACAGGAGAGACAGCTTCAGTTAATGCACACGTTAGTGTTACTGATAAAAAAATACGTAAAATATTCTAAAAATATTGATGATATTAAGAATCTGGTAAGACCTCAAGTTGTCTGTATATACATTTGCGTTACTTACTAGAGGTAGAAGTAGAATTTACAAGAGGAAATTAGTGTTTAGAGTGTAATAAGACAAAAATGTGAGATTCAGTCTGTTACAATAAAAAGACATTTTTTTCTTGTGGTGGTGGGGTTTTTTTCCTTCACTCTGCAAAGGCTTTTATTAAGCAAAGCAGTCAAATACAAATAGATATAAATACATATGGAGTCATGCAAGTATTTTACTAGTGCCTAATTATTCTGCAGGGAGATAGGGCTTGGGGTGGGGTTTTCCATACTTGCTGTTAAAATCAATTTAAAGATTTCTTCTTTCCCCTTCTTTCTCCATTTGTTTTCTTACACCTGTAGTCAGCTAGCAAATATATTATGAGCAGAATACTGTGTAGGAAAAGCACCAACAAAAAGAGCTGTTTGATAGTAGCATTGTTTCAGTCACATATTTTGGAGACCAAGTGTGAATCTGGTGCTTTTGTGCACTTGTGCTGACGATAGTAAAATTAGAGGAGGGGAGGTTTGGTCAAACGATGTCATCTCTGTGACCTGCTCAATTTTTTACCTGCTGCCTTTAAATCATAACCTCCCTCCTGACACTGTTGGGCATTGCCAGTAAACCACCAGGTTGTTTATAAGAGCACATTGTAAAATAGTTTGTGTTGGAAAGTATGAGCTGCCCAACAAATTAATGGCACTGTGAGGTGCTGCCTGCTGGGGTGAAAATAAATTGTAAGAAAATATGGGGAGACAGGTAATGGGTACTAGCCATGCTGCACAACACTTCTGAAACTGCTGCTGAGTGTGTGCCAATAGATATGGCAATAACTGTCAAGAAGATTTACACTACTTTCACATTTACACAGTGAGAGTAGAAAGGTTGAAAGAGTTCTATAATTTTATTTAAAGTTTAGCGCCAACTATTTCTGGACCTACTATTTCCAGGCAACAGGGTTACAAACACACTGCTTATCTTTCATATGTGTCAGTGGGAGGGTTTTTATTACCATCAGAAGTCCTTGAAATCTGGCATCAGAAAAATAGCAGTGAAGCAGAGGTATAGACTTAATTGCAAAATCCAAGTAGGTACAAATTTCACCACTTATTGTATATGTTGTGATTTCTGATAGCACTAAATTGTGCTACCTATCTATAGCCCCAGTGGGTGGTTCCTGCAGGTAATACATTTTCTGGCTGTGCTTCTTTCCCTAGTATTGAGAAGGCAGAGCTTAAAGTCCCCATGTTGGCTTTGTTGTCCCCTTGGCATTGCACTCCATGCTGTAGAAATCTGCATGAGGCTAATTGAACAATTTTAAAGGTCCACTGTGCAAGGCTCAGGAGTTGTCCTGTCAACCTCCTTATCAGTATTCAGACATATATCTTTACACTTACAATAACTTTCAATAGTTGTTAGCACTGTAGAAATGCTAAGATTATGGGCTCGAGCTGAATTTTCTTATTCTGGTTTGCACATCCTCAGTGGAACTTGTAGTTACTTTCTATGTGTGTTACTATATAATGAAAACCCTGGATACTAGTTAAATAACTTTGTCTTACCAGAAAGGCTGGCTTACGGTTTTCTGGGGTTTCAACTGCCAACCACTAAGGAACTTTTTTTTCAAAATATGGACTAGAGCAGCGATGGATTTGCAATAGATTACAGATGATATTTGTGTATCTTTTTTGGTTTTCTTTCTTGTGTGTCTATTATATTCAGGAAAGAAAAAGTGATATCCTTACAAAAACCCTAGTAATCTCAGAATCCAGTAAATAATCTGAGGCTGACCAAACCATTTCTTGTATTACTTTATATAAACTGTACGAACAAATTGGCAGTTAGTGATTATTATTTATTTTTTCTGTGGTAACACCCAAAGGTCTTGGACACTAGGTGCTTTATAAACACAGATCAAATGGACATTTCCTGCTTGAAGAATCAGAGGCCCAAAGATAATTTAGGTTGGAAGAGACCTCCAAAGGTCATCTAGACCAACCCTCTCTCCTCAAAGCAGGTCTAATTGGATCAGGTTGCTCAGGGGCTTGTCTAGACCTTACACTCTAAAAAATCTAAGAATTTATGATCTAAAGTTCATTTGCTAAAATCTAAGGGCTTGGTTGCTGAATGCAAGGTTAAGAAGTCCAATTTTATACTGCATGTATGTGGCAGTGAGTATGTAATTAGTTTTATTTTCAGCTGTCTTATTCACTCAGTCATAGGCTTAGCTGACCCTGTAGTCCTATCCTAGAGGCTCTTAGTTCAGTCTTAGAAATGAGAGCTCTCTGCTGGGGACTTCCTTTTTGGAAAAGGCCTCAGAATAGCCATCCATGGGCAAAATCAGCACTGTCAAGTGAAAACACAGTGGAACGCTCACTCCTACTGGAAAAGAGTACACTGGAATTTATCCTCTCATTACTTTTTTTAATCAGTGTTCCCTGCCTTTTCCTCTAAGTTTTTAAATGATCCTTTTTGGCTGCTTCAGGTGGAGTCCTAGTATGTTCATCTCTTCCTTAAAGACCTGCTTAACCCATTGATGGTCAACAAGGAGGCACGTGTTGAATTGTAAGTTTGTGTTGAAGATCAAACAGAGCCAATAGTACTTAGGGGAGCTCCTAGTATCTTCTAGAAAGCCCCACCCCCATTTTCCTGGACTCAAGATATAGCTGGGGATATAATTTTCCTTCTAAAGTATTTAGTATTTCTCCTTACTGACCTCCTACTTCATATTTCATTTGATTTCAACTCTACTTTCTTATGAAAATTAATTGAAAATTTAGGACTTCTGGATACCAAGTGGCTTACAGACTTATAGAAATAATGGCAAAAAGCTTTATAGAGTGCAAGTGGCCTCGTATTTATGAGCTTCTACAAATAGTAAAACATTTCTCATAGGTGGCCATTTTCTCTAGGCTGTGTGGAAAAAAATTATTCATGACCTGAGTTTTTATATTTATTCAGTTAAAAATATTCTTTGCCAGTTTGGGGATGTTTAGAACCATTACCTAAGAACAGATAAAATGGATGATTAAGTCTTTAGAGCTTGAAAAAGTTATGCTAGTAAGAAACAATCAGCAATTTTTGTTATAACATCGGAAATAATATTAAGATGTAGACACTTTGCGAATTACTGAGCAAGACGTAATCAGAAGACATTTAAAACATCAGAAAATAATTGCTGTATAATTAATTGGGGTGATGGAGTTGATTAATCTAGCTCTGTCTGAAGCAATTTATTAAACTATCATTTTCTACAGGTAAAAATCTTTATGGTTAATCTCATATATACTGACAATGCTTTTCAGCTAAAAATTTCCAAAATTTTTAGGGATAGTTATTTAGGTGTCCATTCATGAGGAGATACATGTTTGCTTTTTAATATTTTCAGACTATGGAGCCTTTTCTGTAGTGAGACACAAAGACTTACTTCAAATATCACTGTGATGATGTCACTCTGTTTATTTGTAGATGTGTCCAGGTGTGTAAAACTTAGTCTGATGAGCACCAAGCTCTAACTGGGTGTAAATGCTAACAAAGTTAGACAGCATACTCTTCAATTACTTTGCAATAACCTGTATTTTAAAGTAAATGTCAGACCAGTATTAACATAAAAAGCAAAAGAAAAATTTCTGCGTTATAGACACCTACTGGAGGGAAGAAGTCATGATATGTGGCTGCAATATGTATGTTTTTCAATTTTCCAGTATATTAATTTTCTGCTTATATTGTACTAAAAGAATTGTTTGAATATAAAGAATGAGGAGGTCACTTTGATCAGACCTCTATGAAATAATTTCTCCTTCTTGAAGGAAATAACACTGAACATAAATTCTAACATTGCTTGTTGTGATAATAAATTTAAAACATGTATTTAGAGTATTCAGAATTAAGATCATCTGCTAATTTTTGTGTTGAGTGGTGACTTCTACTAAACCATTTAATTCTGTTGCTATAGGATTGTCTCAGAGTTATGATTTCTGTATATGTGAAAAAGTCAATTTGATAAATATATTGCAGTACAGCATATGAAAATTCCAAATTTTTTATCCCATCTAGAAAAACTGTTGTTGCATTTCTTTCATTTTATTCACCTCATACTTTAAATTATCTCTGTGGAAAAGAGGGAATGCAGATGGATAACTGACAGGGCTTTCTCACCTGGACATCTCTCTGGCCATGCTATATCTCCTTGGGAAGGGAGTCTAAAGCAGCTTCTATTGACCTTCTGTTTTGAGCTGCTGAGGCTGGTTGCCAGGATCCTGTGTGATGAACTGAATGTCTCTTTTCAGACATGTTCTTGCTACCTCAGACATATTCTGTCTGTGTATGAATATTTGACATCATGTACCTAACTGCATTGGTACAGTTACATTTTTTTAATCACTTCTTACTCCTGAGTTCATGAAATATTGTCTGCTTTGCTAAATTATTTTAACATGTTGTGTCTTGTATTCTATGTTGAATTCTGAAGTAGTCATATGGCAGAAAATTCATGGTAATTTGTTGTCAGCACCAGAAAAGACAGAGAAGGGTTTTGACTGTATTTATCTAGGTATGGTTTCATTTCATTTTGTATAGCAGAGGTTTTGTGGGTGAGATGGCAATTGTTTGTTTGAATGATTAAAGGTAATACAAAAGTTCACTTTCACATTAATTGATTCAGCCAGAGTCAAAGGATATCACCGGTATAACATTACTATATTTATGATTTTTTTTTCGTAGATCACATTTCTGAGTATGACTCTTTTTATTATTGAACAAATAGAAGAGGAGCTATTTTATAAAACTAATGAGGAAACTAGTATGCTTAATGGCATATTATCTCTTTAAAACTTCCTCCAAAACTGTGTTAAGACTACCTCTACTAAATTGGTAATGTCTGTTTAGTGCCTTAGCAATCGGAAGTTATTTCTTTACAGGCTAACTAGAAGATTTTTTAAAATCTATTTTGAATAGCTTGAAAAATGTGTCAAATAGTATGTCTCGTCAAAATCTGAAAAAAAAATCCCCAAATTGTCAGACATTTCTTGAGAGTAATATCAAGGCTTTGGGTGACTTTGAGACACAGGTAGTTAAAGAAAATTTCTCTTGGCAGTTGGATCATGGAAAAAGATTTGTTCTGCTGGGAAAATGAAAGGACTGTGTTAAAACAAAAGCTAATAGGAGAGATGATGGCCTTTTAGCTTTAAAAGTAGAGGAACTACTTGCAAGAACTTGAAAGAGAGAGTGACATTGTGACCAGTGAATTCAAAAATCACTAGATTCCTTTCATTGTACATGCATTAAGTATCTTTTGGTCTAGGCCACATGTTTGATTTTCCTTTTTTTTTTTTTTTAAGGGATTTGGGGCTCTTCTTAACATATGTTCCATCATTATAGGAATCTGACAGATCTATGAAGTTTATGACAAGTCTTGCCAATGTGAGCTGCTAGATAATTGACAAAATGTTGCTAGATAATTGAAAAAGAAGAATCCATTTAACTAACATGTATTACTTGTACAGCATGGTAGATGACACTGTTACCTATCTAGCAACAAGAAATGGCAGAGCACATGAGGTGGCGTAGCTGGGTTATTTTGGTAGGGAAGTCAGATCAGTGTGTATTTCTTCTCCTTAACAGAAAATAGTTCATACTGTATGTTGAGACCCCAAAAAGGCATTACATACAGCCTAGACATTGTTGTTGTGATGGCTTTCCATGATGATGGTGCTGCAGTAGGATTTCTGCTGTAAAGTATGTGTGTTTACGGTGGCTCGGTTTTCAATGTAATCTTGAAGGCTGCCCTAATCTGAAAAGTTAATTAACCCAGTAAACAAAGTAAATCTCTTAATTCAGTGTTATGAAGCATATGTGTGTTTGTCGTGCATCAGCTGAACGTTTCCCAAGTATTTAGTAAACACCTGTGCAATCACAGGATACTTACTAATGAGTATAGTAGCCTATCCTTATGTCTCTAACAACTTCTGAATGTAAACGTTGGTTCCCAGCAGTCTTTATTAATGCAGTCTTTTTAGTAATGTAGACTTTGTGAATTAAACCAACTGCATCTAGAGATCACCCAGCTTCTTATGGCAGTGGCTACTTTTTCTCTTCTTTGACTTCCCTGACCTCCCACAGCAGCTGTTCTTACAGTGGTTATTATCCAGTTCAGCGTGCTGCTGTAAAACAACATTTCTTTTTAAAAACAAACCCGTTAATTTAGTGTATACTCTCATTTTAAATGAATAAAATTTGAGGAGAAAGTTAAGAAAAAGAAGTTATTTTAAAGCAATTGTTTACTTTGTTATGGTATTTATGTATCCCCATTTCACCCACCCATAAGACAATACTTTCTAATTGGCACAAATTCAGCCGCTCAGAATTGGTACATGACTACAGAGCTGCATAGCTAATAGTTTCATTTAGAGGACCACACACAGTTGCTGCACATGTGAGGGGAAAAATGCTGACAGATGTCCACACACCCTGGCTCTAAGAATAGTAATAACCCTCCAACCTAACAGACTGTGAGCAGGAAGGGCTCTCAGAGCACTGTCACCTTTTCCCCTCACTGAGAACCATGTACATTCTTGCAACTTTTTACATGATTTTTCCTAGTCCAGAGATAGAAGTCATGTATCTGAATGGCATATAATAAATCCTCTTATGAGACAAGATTAATTTGTGCTTCTTTATTATACAAAAGTAGTATCACTTTTCCCTACAATAATAAAACTTCGAAAGCCACCTCAGAAAGAATAAAAAAATGAGAATTCTTTCACACCATAAGGAAGAGTGATGTGATGGTTCAGTAGTATCTGGAATTAGTAGATGAAGTACTTGCTGTGCCACTTCCCTGCTTCACAGAAAGCATGATTTATTTTGCCCCACATGTAGTCTACATCAAGTTTTCAAGGTCTTTTGAAAAGCTTAGGTTTCAATAAGGTGGGTCTACTTTTTGGCTCTTTCAGTGATGTAAACTTGAAGACTGAAAAACAGAAAAAAAAGAGTTATGTTTCTTCAGAGAAAAAAAAAATCTCACGGGTATGGGATATTACATGTAATTTCTAACTGCCTGAGACTAGTGGCACTATGAATTTTTGCCACCCATTACAAGGAAGAATAGCAAAAGCAGAGTTCAGGTATTTGTAGGAGGGACAGTATATTATTTGCTTCTAAACTTGCATAAACTCAAAAGTTAGAAATACCTTTGTCATTTGAAAGTTAGGAACATCTAAAAACTGTGTGCTTTCACCTGAGGTGTTTCTTCAATTTTTCCCTGACATACTGAGTGGATTTTGAAATATGCGTCACTGCATGAGATACTCAGGAAGAAATGTTTGTATAGGAAGAGTCATGGTCTTTTAATTACAGACTCTGTTTACACTAATATCACAGCCATCAGCAACTGCATCCATGCAGTGTCAGCAGTAATTAGCACCGAATATATAGGCCTCTACTCAGGAAGAATTGCTGAATGTATGATTTAACAGCACTGGAAGTGCTCCTACATTATCCCACACAATAGCATTTTTAGTATAAACTACAAATGTCTAAAAAAGATTTGCTGTTTAAGTATAGATCCCAGCTTACTCTGCACTAACCTCCCCAAGAAGGCAAGACCAGAGTAAGTGGAAGATGTAAGGTGAAAAACATGAACAGTATAATGCAGGAGCAAATTTCATTTGACATGAAAATTTTGGCCCTAGTCCCATTGCCTTTCATGCAGTTGTGACTGTAACTATGCTTGTTAAGGATGCAGTCCAGTGTCAAGGCACTGATAAAAGCATGCTTCAGTGGACTCACTTCTGACTTGCAGTGCAATCTCAGTTAATGTAATGGAGGCTTAAATCCTCTACATTTCAGAATATTGCTAATTGAGTATCACAAGTTACTTGGACTAACTTAGTTACACAGTTTATGCAAGCCTGTTCTTCAAAAGAATATTTTTCCCCTTCAGTGCTGAACACATCTCTGCAACATTTGTTTACTAGGTCACTGGTATTCAAGTCTGAGTTTCTTCTGAAACCAAATTCCTCCATCTTCTTAATAGCATGCAGAACATAGTCCCAAAACCACAGGGAGGGTAAATTCATTTTTATTTTATTTTTAAATAATGGAGCCTTTATGCATTCTGAAATGAAAGTCTGCCTTCAAATGGAGGTTTCTCCTCTTCTCTCGGTCATGGGGTTTTGGGTACAGAAAGCTCACTGAAAGATGGGTGAAAATTGTAAATAATTTAGGAAAAATACCATACACTCTAGAATCTCCTGCTCCTTGCTGAATTTGTTTTGGCATGCAGAGACACTAATGCACCTGTGGAGAGAATGTTCTTTGTAATGGATGACATCTGGTTTGAAGACAAAAGTGGAATGTCAGTAGACATTGTTAAGGGAATGACAGTGGTAAGAGCCAATCCTGCTGGTAACTGCAAAGAGGTCTCTGAACAACTGTTTGAAAACGCACGCAGCTTCCTCAGAAAACCTAGCATATATATATATAAAATATCTGCGAACTGCTTACAGACAATGCTTAAAAAAACCCCAAACTTTCTTTTTTTTTTTTTTTGTTAGAAAAATCTACCCAAAGTTTCTAAGATGTTTTAGAAGCAGTCTTAAAATAGACTTTTATTTCCAGTAGTGTGTAGAACAACAGTACAGCTATTTATATGGACAAAATTCTGCTGTATGTATTATTTCTTCTGAAAACAAACATAAGTATGAACTTCCTGGAGATTTTTAATACGTTTTGAAACTCTTTTCTGTTCTGTTCTAAATTAAGTTTAGCCATAACAAGTCTAAAGAATTGTTCAGCCTCTTGTAGTCTTCTTAATTTCTTGGATTACTGATGGCTTTATGGTTAAACACCTGCACAGCCCCCTTAAAATTAGTTTGTTGATGAACTTTGAATCAAGATTGAGATACATTTGAGAATTTCACCCAAAATTCAGATACAATTTCAGGTTAATGCTTAACTCTTATGAAAATTCTTCAATTTATTACCTGTGAGTTTCTCAGAAGTCATCCCCTCTTTGCACAGAAATAGATCGTAATGTTTTAAGATGGAGCATTCACTATATATGTATACTTCAATATGTATGAATCAAAATATTAAATAAATGACTGATGAAATAAAAAGTAAGTAGATTTATCTCTACTTCTAAAGATCCTGCATAAAAGGAATAGCTCTTCATTTGCACTGATGGTGTGCCTTATTACTGCATGCCTTGTTATTAGAAATAAATCCAAACCCCATTTATTTCCATTCATTTTTATAGGGAATGCTATGTAGTTCTTTTTGAAAGGAAGTAGAAAATACCTCGACTTCTTTGTTACATGTGATTTACAGTTCTTTCCTACCACCCGCCTTCAAGAACAAGCAAAGATCTCTTCCTAATTACTCTTCATATTTTGAGTAAGACCTAGGTAGATAAAGACCCCCCAAAAAGTAACTTGCCTAAAGAAGGCAAGTAGACTTTTGTTATTGCATAGTTGTCTAGGTCTTGCAAAGCTTGACATAGAAATTAGTTCTGGTGTTCATCACATGTACTTTTCAGCAGTAGCTGCACCATAGCTGTCTGCTTAACCAGGGCACGGTTCCTTTTGTGCTCTGAGGTAGGTAGATCAGATGAATCAGATTGTTATTCAGACAATATCTGTTTTTCAGACTCAGTCATGATCATGAATAACTGGACTTAATTATTCACGGGAATATTGCCTTCAGAAATATTTGCTAAGTGTAGTTGATGAAAAAAAAGATGTCCCAATAGCCCGCTCACCAATGCAGCTGTGACAGGACAGTCTAAAAGGGGCATAAGGTAAACCTGAAGGGCTTTTCTGTAGTAATCCTTCTTCCTACTGTCTAATGGTTTCCTTAATGTGTCAATATTTCATTTACATTTGTGTGACCATGCTTTGACAGGAATGCCGATGAGGCCTCCAGATGCTAAAATCGTTCTGAGTTATTTCTGTGTGTGGGAGTCAATATGATGCAAACCAGGTGAGAGACTTGGTTGAATCAGGCCATGGCAGATGCAGAGTTTTCCAGCAGCTGTCCCAGAAATTTCTGCCCTCACAGCTCTTTGTACCCACCCTTACACTGAAGACAGGCCACAAGGAGCAGGTGGGGACTGAAGCAGCAGTAGCTGGGGTAGTCAGACCGAGGTGGAACATGAGCTCATGCCTTCACTCTTCTGGGGATCAATATACTGCAGAGCCCCTTGGTAATGACTAAGAGGTTTTGATGGCTCTGTTTTTAAAGATATGTTTCTCTTGCAGAAAGATCAAGAGATTCTCTTCTGTTTCCAAAAGCAGGGAATCTCTGTGATCCTTTGTAAAGATTTTTCTTTTTGTAATCGAAAAAGGCAAGTATCTCCAAGGTATATCTAGTCAAAGTCACTGCGGTTTTTGTTCCTACAGGTATGGATATATAGATGTAGCAATGCTAATATGATTTGGGAAAAGAAATGTGGTTTAGGCCCAGTTGTGATAATGAGGAAAGCATTATGTAAAGGTGGAAGTGAACTTGAGTTTCTTTCTCTCTTGTCTACAGGAGTGTCAATATATAATTTGTGCAAAATTGCGTGTGAAATATTTAAAAATATACTTGTGAAGCATTCTACATTCCAAATGATTCAAGTAGAAATAACATTAAATAAGAGACTGTTTGTTTTTCCAGTGGAGTTACGTTTTTGAATATGATTAATAGCAGGCAAGTAAACTATTTGGAAGTTTATTTGTCTGCATCTGGAAGGCTATACTCACTTATTCAAGAGGCCAAAAGCCTCTTGAATGTTTGGAGTGGGGGAAACTAAGAGGTTGCATTTGAGTGCTAGCAAACTAAATCATTCCACAGCATTCATTGTTTTGTCCTCTTACTAAGTGAAAAAAAAAAAATAAAACATAAAAAGTAGCTATATAAGGCAGATCCTACATGAAATTATTTATGCTATTCATAACCTTTTTAGCAACAGGCAGATTTCCAACACAGTGATTTACAGGTGTTTTTCAAGAAACGTAATCAAAGTATTATCTCTTCTTTTGAATAAGCCTCTGTTGGAGCAAACAATGAATAGGCTGTTTTCTTTAGTTTACCTATTTTTTTTCTGAGTCCCAGGAAACTTAGATGCCAGATATATAACTACACATCTTGTATTTTAAGGAATAAGAATATTTTAACATTTGGAAACTTCCAGTTCTTTAACAACTAACGTGATATTAATGGTCAGATTTCAGAGTATTAATGAGGCTCCTAATATCAGTCAGGAAATTAGATATTAATAATGGACCTGAATCTAACCCAGTGAAATACTCCAGAGCATTGGAAGCATTCACACTGTGACCTGAATAGAAGATAAACAGTTTATGTCACCATGAAAGCAATCCAGCTAAGTCACTTATGTACAGAACAGCCTGCACATGGTAGTCTAATATTTCAGGTGTACCCCAATGTAAATTCTTACCACATCTAACTTAAATTTCCAGAAGTTTTCAGACCAGTGTGTCTGAGAGGAAGGGCAAGTGGAAAGTACTCTTTCTGTGCAAAACATACACTTGAGAACCACCTAAAATGAACAGATAACTGAAATATATATATATACTGTTAGTTTTGTTTATGTTATTAGTCCTGGAAGATATTTATACACTAAAAATTCTGTTTTTCTGAAGGCCTTGGGAATGAACTTTTGTATCCAAGTATTTGAACCGCGAGCCTCTCCATTATTTTCTGTCAAGGGCAACGGCTCATTCTCATTTTCATGATAGCATCTCATTTTTATTGGTTTACAAAGACTCCAGTGCATAAAACATATGCAATAGGAGTAGCTATAAAATATACTGCAAATAACTATTTCCAGTAATTGAATACATTGCCTTTGGCTTCAAGTACCAAAACAAGTCTTAAGAAAACTTTTTTTCCTACAGGATATGCTTCCACCAGTCTCTAAGCTGGTCATATAAAGTAGCTTTCTTTCACATCTTAGCAATTTCAAGGAAAAGCAATGATAATTTTTGTCTGTTATTGTTGATTAAAAGAGAGACCCCTAATTCTCAGGATATAAAAACTGTACTCCTTCTCCACAATAAAATGAAAACTGGGGAAAATGTGTTTATTTGAATAATGTGTGGAAGGATGGAGAGTGAAGGACTCTATCCAAACCCAAGTGCAATAGATGGGGTTTACATGTCCCCATGCACTCCTGGGGCTTTTTACTGGAGGTAAATAAAGCCTGATTATAAGAGCTAGCAAAATTCAGGTTGCACTTCGACAGAATTGGTCATGTTTCATACTCTCAGATGAAAAACTTTTGTCAAAAAGCACTGGTCACTCTTTCCATTTAAATTAATTCCTAAGACACTGCTGATCTATGTACCTCCTTAGAGTGTATTGTATACTGTACCTCCATACCAATCTGATTTAACTGCTTCATTCTGCAATAACCAGAATGAGTCGCTGTATACCCTTAAAAAATCTGAGTAATTCACATAATTGTAGCCCTAAGTCTTGTTTGATTTCTCTTATATACATAACATTCAGTGATCTAGAGGTGGTGATATCTTCTTGTTTTTGTTGGAGTACTTCTCAGGAGTCTCCCTTCCTCTTCATCTCCAGACTACATTTTCCATCTAATTTAATATGATGTTATAGACGTTGGGGACCAGGGAAGATGTGGGGAGGGAGCAGGAAGAATGTGTAGAAGATAAATTTCAGGAAATTTGGAAGACAAGCCCCCTTCTCCACCAAAGAAGACCTGATTCTTTTATCCATCCACCAGTCATTTAGAGAGATTCTTTCCTAATTCTTGTATCCCAGTAGACTTCCATTTTGGTAAAGAATTTTTTTAGGAATGTAATGTGTTTTTGTTGGGTATCAGGAAGAAACTTGCCTTAATAGCAATCAGTTTGGCTTTTCTACTGTCCTTATTTCAGTATCAAACGTGTAGTGAAGTGAATAGATAAAATGTTTAGCTTTTCACTGTGTTTGATGCTAGGTCAATATCTTGCCAGTGACACAGTGTAGAAAAAAGCTGTAAAGATCTATAGGGATGTGGGGTTTTGATAGATCTTGAGCCCACTGGAGAAAGCTAAAGTCTTCAAAATAACAAGTTTCAGGTTCTTAGTGTTTTGTTTGGTTGCTGAGTTGTTAGTTTGGGATTTTTTATTTTGTTTCAGAGGGGTTTTGTTTGGGTTTTTGTTGTTTTTCTTGTTTATTTTTGTTGGCATTAGCTTCACCTCTGTCTTGTGCAGAAAATGAGAAATGTTTGGGGATTGACCCATACCTGTGAGCATTTGTATGAGAATCTACACAGTTTTGTAAGTGGTATGGTGTGCTTTGTCATGTGAAAATTACTTAAAATGTGAATCTGTTTTAGTTAAGAATTTCAAGAATTTTCAGTTTACACATTGTCTGAGAAATGGTTTCATTAGGCTGGCTAGGCCAGGATCCCCAGTGAGAAGGACTTTGAAAAACACTGCCTGCCCATTTGAGTTTTCTCTGTGAACAAGGTACACATTCATGAAAGAGAAAAACACAATCTGACCACATGAGGAAGTGACCAGAACAAGCATTTATTTCTATTTGTATAGTGCCCAGCACACCCCCAGCCCAGGCTTTAAGTAGTGTTTTGTGGCCATGGTAATTCAGGCGAGAAATAACCACAATTAATCTTCTTTCCAAACTTCTATATAAAGAATATTGAACTTTGTTCACCTGAGGATAGAATTAAGTGGTGACTAAGTGTTATGCAAAACATTAGATTGCAGATATCTTTGGAGATGGTTTCTAGCAACAAGGGGCTTTTCCACTGCCCAACTTAGGTACTGGTGTTAGCCTGCTGTGCACTGCTTATTGCCTCCTGCTGGTAATTACTTTTTGGAAGCGGGGATTGTAGATACACTCATCTCCTCATTTAGATACTTTGTTTAGGTGTGTAACTGTCGGATGCCTTATCATATCTGCCCACAGCTCCTAGTTGGCTGTTCTGGTGCATCACCGTGATTTGATATATAATGCTACCAGAAGTATAAAGGCATGTATGGACTATATATGCAGACAGTCTTTTCTTAATACTTCTTCCTTTGTAATCTTTCTTTTGAAACAACTAATTCATTCACTTATTTTAAAATTCAATAGCCTCCCACTGAAAAAGAAGGTTCCTTTGCCCTACACCTGATGCTGCGACAGTAAGGAAGAAACCCCCTCCCATCTAGTGAGATTCTTCCATACCTGTTAGTGATACTTTCCTTCATGAAAAAAAGAAAGATATTAAACAGTAAATCAGCTCTGGAAGAAGGAAAAGATGTATGAAAATACTTAATGAAAGCTAATCGCTGTGTACTTTATAGGTATAAAGTAAGCCTTAATCATAACCCTGCTAGGTACTAGCTTTTTGTCTAACAAAAATTAAGTGTTTCAATAATACCAGGCTATTATATTGGTTGTGTTTACACTATGAAATTACTAAAATTAACCAAGAACTCCATGCCCCCTCTTACATGAGCTACATGCTCACTGCTTTTTGTGGTAGATACGGTGTTAAGTGTAAGCAGGGTATTATAAACTGAAGTCAGATTTTATGAACCCCTACCAACATGAGGACTGATAATACAGTGCCCTTCATTTAAGGAATAGGAACATTCTAAAAGCACTTTGAAATTTGTAATAGCTGAAAACATCAGCCTAGTTCAGATTCCATGTTTTTGTTTGCCCTTTGACTGATCATGAGATTAGTTTAACTTTGAACCTACGAACATAAAACAGTAGCTAAAAAGTAACATGTTGCACTTTTTCTGTAGCAGAATTATGATTAAAGACTCTTCACCTGGGAAAATTCAAATCTTCACCATAAACATAATGGTGCTTCAAAAGGAACTAATGATATAGTTTATGAATTTTAATTTCTGTTTTAAAAGTCAGCAAATGCACTTTCTATAAATGTAAACCATCTGTTGGCACCTTCTAAAAGACTAGAATTCAGTTCATCCAAGTATGAATTATTTATTTAGGATTTTTTCCCTAAGTAAACTCTAGGTTTTTGTCGGTTTTTTTCTTCCTCTCTCTTCCATAATAAACCATGTTTCTGTGTTACATGAAATTTCAAAGTCAACGTGTTCATAATGGTGACTTATACAATGTGAAATGTTTTGAATTAGGATTGCATCATAAAGGTAGTAGAGAATAGTTTCTGTGGAAGCACAGTTTGTAGCACATTAAATTAAAGTGCTTTGAATGGGTATTTTTATTTTCGAGTAGCATGAATGTCAGGTAAAGCATAAGGCAGTAGTGGAGTTGCTATGGTAGATGTATCACAATTCCTCGGAAAGGTGTGTTGCTTTCATAAATCTCTACAATCTAAATGACAGCATATATCTGTGTAGATTTGATGATTAATTTAACAAGAGCTGGACTGAAATTGTAGGAATACACTTCCAATAAGTGTCTATATTGAAACAGAGGTTTGTTGATGACTTCCTTTGATAGAAATTCAGCACAAAGTGGAGCTCCAGATCCTAAAGAAGCTTTGGCTGGCACTTGCTAGTTTTATGACACTTCCATCTCCATGGTTTATTTATTTATTTATTTTCTGGCAGCTGTTCTTGATGAGATATATTTGGACACTCGGGAGAGGAAGCAGAAACAGATGATCTATCTTATTGCACTTTGCTAATTAGAACAATTCCCAGTGACCTCCATCTGCATAGTTTCAATTTTGCCTTTGAATCATGAATCAACAAACATTTTCTCTATTTGATATCCCACTGTTCCTTGGTGCTGTGAACAAATAGTGTGTTAGCCTTGTCTTTCTTTTCTTGCCCAAAAAAACCCTGTTTGGTAGGAATTGACATTTACTGCAATGCAACCTGTAGAGACTTGTTTGGCAATGCCAACAACCACACCATTGAACATTAACCAGTATTGTTACAGCACTACAGCACGATGGGTGCTAATGGGCAATCATTTAACTTCTTTAAAAACCATCCTTATTACACATCCTATTTCCATTAGAGCTTTGTACCTGTCATTCAGTGGCCTGTCACACTCAGTTTCCAACCATTTCCTGTCTTTAGTAAAGTCACAGTCTCTCTATTGCTCATATTTTTCTTTTACTAGATTAATGTGAAGCATTTACTATCCCATAGATGTTTCTGTCACTGCTGTCAATTACAGCATGCAAAGGGATGAGGGATTTTGCTGAAAACATAGATAAGTAAAAATTCATTTTGGACTGGAAATGTGTGCTACTTCATGACCGGCTTTCAAAATCTGTGTGTCCCTCAGCTGTGGTTTCTTCATAAATCCTCTTTAAATTAGTACCAGGATGTCTTCTCATTTCTTACCTGTTTTGTATTTGTATAAAAGTTGAATTGAGGTGTGATGAGCGGTACCTTTTACTGATTGCATATTTTCTCATAGGGTGTGGTGAGTTTTCTATGTCTGTGTCGTGATCTCAGGATCACTTAGGGGAAGCTTGGGAAGTGATAACTCATACGTATTTAAGCACTTTGAGACTCATACAGAGTCACTATCTGGGACTGCCCATTTCTCTCCATTTTTTGGAGAGAGGACTAACTGTTACCTGTCATTCAGGTGTTAAATACCTAAAAGAAACTGAAATAAAGGTGTACTTGCTCTTGCCCACCTGCCCCCTCTTCACCACCCCCCCACTTCAACAGATTTTGTTCCCTGAAATTGTGTATATATTTTGTTTTAGATAATTACTCTGAGCTGTTGTTTTCTAAGTTCTTAAAGTACTTTCAAAATTATTTTTCCAACCACATACATTTGTTAAAATAAAATAAAGTGTGATATCATTTCAATTTCAAACTAGATTCAAGCCCTATGTAGATCTTGCTTGGGTTAAATAGTTCTGTGTGTCCCTAGCTTTAAGAACACTCCCCTGTTGTATTATTTTCAATCTATGTTCACTGGATTTGCACAGGTACTAAACATTCTCATAACTACTTGCATCAGTTTCTCAGATGTAAGACCTCGTCAATTAGTTAATGTAATTTAAATGTTGAATAAGCTTTGTAGTTAGAGACCTATTATTGTCATAAAATCTGAAAATTCATTTAAATATGTATTATGAAAATTATTTAAATAAAATTTTTAATTTAAAAAATCAATTTAATAATTTTTATTCTCTTACAGTGTTTTAAAATGTCGAAATCTATTTCTGATGTTTCTAATGCAATTTTAAAAACCCAAAACATATAATTGATTATGTTTATTATTTATACAATACGAGAGATTTTCCAGAATCAAAATGAAATGTTGCAATGTTATTAAAACAAAATATTTTGATTTGTTTAGAACACATTTTGTAACAATTTTTAAAATATTTCAATATTTTCAATTTCTATTCCAAAAACACTGGAAACATTTTTGCCTACATACTGGAATGAGAAGTTGAGTACTAAGCTTTCAGTCTCTTTTCATTTTGGATTTGGACCCAACACAGGTAAAATTTGCATTTCTTTTAGCTGATATTTATGTGGTTTTTATCTTTGCTAACATGCTTTGAGACCACATTTGCACAGCAGAACAATCTTTCAGATCAAATAAATGAGAGAATTACCCAAATTCTCTTCTGTTAATTGGTGTGAGTAGTTTTACTTATTTCAGTACAATTGTTCAGTGAGTAACAAAGACAAGCCAGCAAGCTCAGGAAGTAAATACCTTTTATTTAATCCATTTTCTTTGTTATTTCATTCTCCTGCCCCTTCCTCTGGAGAAGAAACAAAGTTGGTGGGGAAAGGGATTTGCAATTTGAATTTTAAGGAATCATTCTGTATCGCATATATAGCAACCACTGAAACAAAATTGCGTAGAACACGCCGCAGGGTTGCACGGTGTCCGTGCAATTCCTCCTTTCGATGGGGAGGGAGGGAGCCGCTCCACCCCACCGAACGCGAGCCTGCTCTCCCGAGACAGCGACAGAACGCGGCGTTGGTCCATATTTGTCAGAATAACATGCCTGCTGCCTTCACCTCTCTGCTTGCCCAGAGATGCTGCTGGCTGATGCGGAGGGCTGGGGGCCAGCAGAGCCAGAGCTGCGCCGTGGCCGCCCTGGGGGAACCAGGGAGTTTTCTCGTGAGAGCTCTGCGTGCAGTGGCATCTGCTATTATCCTAATCGGGTTTCTGCATAAACATAAAGTCAGAGGCAGCTTCCCAGTGCTATAGGCATTTAACTTAAACATTTATCGTTACACTATAGCAACTGTGCGAGGCCAACATCTCTCAGTCTAGTTGGCTCAGCGGCTTGTTTTGTAACACTCTCAGAGCTGCCAGCTCTCAAGACATTTGGTGTTTTTCTTCAGTCCCCAAATCATGGAATCATGTGACACAGTAAGAATATCTTTCATTTTATTAAAAAAAAGGGGGGAGGTGGAAAACAAAACAACAACAACAAAAAGCCCTGAAACATTAAAGAATATTTTTAACCTTTCTGAGCACAAAGAAATGCTTGGAAATACTTCTCTCATCAGGACCTAAACCTGAATAAAAGGGCTCTTCTTCCAAGCAGTATGTTTGTGTTTTTAAAAAAGTCTTATTCTGAGGGGGCAGACAGAGGATTTCTTGAACAACTGAGGATGTGTGTTGTGCACTGGAGATACATTAGGTGTTCTTGGGATGGAGCCAGAAGAGTTTTTCTTTTTCTTCTATTGAAGAGCTTTCATGTCTTTGGGTATGAGGTCTCCTTAAAATTTACTGTCACTGACATTTCTATTGAATTTAGATGGTCTAACTTCATATTCAAATATTATTATTATTGATTTGGGAAGTCATAGTAGGAGTAGTTATATTTTAGGTATTAGCACTCTTCTGAGGTCACCAATTACATTTTATGGAGAGTAGTTTTTCTCCGTTCTGTTAGTGATGTAAGTTATGAATAGTCATATGTTCTTTCTTAAAAGTTTATTTCACATTTTAAGACATCAGTGGGTTTGGAATTGTGGTGAAAGCCTGGCTTACATTGCCTAGGATGAAAGCTTGGTAGGTCTCTGCCTATTTTGAAAAAATAACCCACGCCTAAACAGAGATCTTGGATGCTGCAGGTTTGAACCTTGTTCCTATGAGGATAGAATCCAACTCCTCAAATGCAGTCAGACATTGCAGCCAGTAATCTGTACTGTGGAAGGATGAGCATGTAGTCTGAATTCTGTCTACTCTAATGCAGTCTAGAGACCGCTGCAGCATAAGAACCATTTCTTACAATTGTTTTGGCTTAGAAGATTTATTTAGCCTAATACCCAAATCTAGATTGCTCGGTAATTTGCAGAAATATCATTTTGTAGAAGATGAAGTCAAAATTTGTAGCCACAAGAGACTAGTAACAGTAAAAGAAAATTATGTCAGCCTGCAGGCAGGTCATTGACTGAATTAAAGAAAATCTATTTAGTTTCTTGCCTACTCTGAACTGAAGAATGTAGATCTACCTCACATTTGGACTTCTATGGAAATGTGTGTGGAAATGTACAAATTACAAACATTCAATAATCCACTGCAATTTGTTTGCAATATTTTTCTGTCTAGTTATTTTACAGCTGTTAATACAATGCTGTGCCACACAGTATTTTATTTTTATTTCCTTTCTTCCCTTACTTTTTATATTACTCTTGAGGAAGAGCATTTTGATACTCTTTCTCAAATATATGCTTATGATTTCTCATCCTTTGTAAGTTCTGTGGGTGTGATACCATGTGGTCATTTTTTCAGACAATTAGGAAGTTTATTTTTCCTTTAACATTTTCTGAGACTAGAGAAGTGGCTTATGCAATAGGGTGTCCAATTTAATAAATAAATATATGCACACTCAGCTCAAATTTTTTTTTTCTAAAGGCATTTTAGCACAACAATGAATTTTTTTAGATGAAAAGCAGAAGAATAACAGCTATATAATCAAACTATGTTACTTGCTCCTTGATCCAGTTCTTCTTTCTCAGAATATCTATGCTGGCTGCCTAACAGAGATGGCAAGAATTCCCACATGGTAAGTGTCAGTACCTGAAAGGAGTTTACTTTCTTACATCAGGCAAATTATGGTTGACTTTATGTCTTGAGTTACAAAGTCTCTATTCCCCCTGAAACTGTAATCATAGCTCAATTAATATTTCTGTTTATCTTACTTATTTGAATTTGTTTCAGAATCCTCCTTTATTTCTCTTGTAGAACTTTCTGCTGTAGGTTCAAAAGCTTATTTCATAAATTTATTTCATAAGGAAGCTGATACTTCTAAAAATTATTTTAATTTTGTTTTCTTTTAGTTATCCATGAATGTTTCCATTTTCTTGCATGTGTATCAGCCTAGTTAGGAATTCCTGTATTTGGCAGAAAAGCTGAGATGAGAACTGATGATGAAAGAAAAAGTAGGAAAAAATTATGCTGATGTTCATATGAAAAAGATTTACTGTGGAGAGGCTGAAGCATCTCTTTTGAGCTTACTGATATTTACATAAACTTCTCTAAAATCATCTTTTTACATAAAAGATTGCAGGTAAAAAGGTAAAGAAGGACAGTATCTATAAGGAGATGCTCAAAATATTTGTTGTCCTGTTTGGAGGATCTCTGATTTGTTGCCTTTATAGAGAGTGTAAGGTGTTTTATATTCCTTGACATCAGAAATCTGTTATGATTTCTATGTCTTGGATCCCAGGCCTTTCTCATTTATCATGCTTTTGAGCCTAAAACTTCCTGGCTAAGAGTTTTGAACATTACTTTTCTCTGGCATCAGCAATAACCTTGCCTAAACTGAAAAAGCTTGGGGTTCAAGCTCCACTTTATTTTGAGTTCTCATACTGCTTTTTGGCTTGATTGCTTATATAAGTCTAAAAGAGCTCAGCAAGTTGGAAACAGAAGCTACAAATACTATAATGAAAAGTATGCAGTGGCTGCTGTACCATTTACACTGTAAGTGAATAATAGACTAGTATGTAAACAGATGCAAGCCAAAGATTAATGCAAAATGAATGAAGACAAGCAAACAGAATAAAAGATAGGAAAATAAAATTTGGGAATATTTAACATTTTTCTGAGAAAATACTGTGCCAGTGACATGGCAAAACTATTTCCGCTGTGGTATAATCAGAATTTCAGAAGCACCTTTCTGCTTTGGGCATATATTAAAAAACAAAACAAAAGAAACCCAACCAAAACACCAAAAAGATAAAATCTAAATATGAATCTACATATGCAATTACTGAACTTTTTTGGTGAGGGTTCAAAGTTAGCCATTCATCAGATATGTACTCCTAGGTTATTACTAGACCAAACAAGGTTCTGCTTTGTGAACTCTAATGAATAAAATCAGACAGAGAAAAATGTTCTTACAAGAATCATGTCTGTAGTCAAAGTAAAAACCGTTATGTTTTAATAACTAAAACATTGCTTAATTCAGATTTAGTACCATCACCAAAGCATGAAGGAAAACAAAGGGAAGACATGGAAAGAGAAGGCAGGCAAAGGAAAAATACTTACACAGAAAATATGCAGAAAAATAACACACTGGCATTGAAGGACTGAGGTGTGTGTTATTTCTATCATGCTAGTTTTGTAATGTTGAATTTAAACAAACCGATAGGGCTCACTTGCAAGTGTTTTGAGTTCCATAGGATTCAGGAGCGTTTAAGCTGTTGACCTGCATACCATTCTGTGACTGTCTCAGGCAGAGGGGATTGAAAGTCATACTAAACCCTAACACAAGGAGCAAGAAGAAATATCTTGCTTTAAGTCATTTCATTGTAGGGAAAACGTGGTTTGACTTGCTCAAACATTTAAGCCTTATTTTATTTCCTTCAGCAAAAGACTTTCAGGCAGGGAAAGTTCATCTAAGTAGGCACAAAACATGGCTGCAGAAATATTCCCTCATCAAAAGATATACTATTTTGTTGTGTATCTGTTCTTCACAATCTTCATCTTTTCTCCAGTCTATAGAAATCTGCACTGTGCTAATTCTGGAATAGTTTGTAACTGTTTCTGTAATTCTCATGAGTAGAGTACTCTGCTTTTGCACTGGGAAGCTCTAGAAGCTGATTGATAAATCTACCCTCAGCAATATAATATTCAGCTATTTTTATAACAAAGTATAATACTTAATAAATGCGTATTTCTCTTTTACCCACAGTAGGTTTTTCACAATGCTAAGAAACAAACTTTTTTTTAAGGAATTATGCTCTGATGGGCATGTTGAGACTTCAACAATTAAAATCCCATTTTAATGATCCCTTACTGTCATCATTAGAGTTGGATAAGCATAGCAGCATTTGCTGTAGTGTTTCCACATATGTACATTTTAGACTGAAAAATGCAGTGCACAGTCATTCAGGACCATCACTAAAATTAATCGACTCAGCATATTTGACACCTTAATAATTTTGACACCAAGTTTTTGTAAAATTAGCAGCAGTGTAAATTTAATGGGACTGACACTATAAAAGAAAAATAAAACAGGCAGTCTAGAAACATTTCTGTGCAATTTAGGCACATCTCTCATGTTTACTGTCATAAAATTTTATGGCTGCATAGAGAAGTCAAATTATCTACAGGAAGCTAAAAATTAATAAATACCTCTTTAAGTATGCAAGAATAGATTAGGTCTTTTCAGGATAAGTGAAAGCAGCAGTAGACAAAGGAATCTAGACTCACACATGCACATATCCCATTCTGTTCCAGTTTAACCAGTGGAGATTTTGCTGTTGCATGAAGTAGGTGGTAAATCAGAACTACAATCTAAATAAATACTTCAGTCATTCAGTTTTATCTTGTTATGGACCTTCTTACTTTTAAGAATACAAAAAGGCAAGATGTTTGTGAAGGCTGAGGAGATGTGTCAGTGCTGGACTGGACTCTCCCAGTGCTTCCAGGTGGCATAGAGAGAGCAGCAGGAGAATACATGTAGTTAGCTGGTCACAGTAAACCTATAGGTCTTCTGGCCTCTCCTTTAGTCTCTGTATGAGCCGGGACAAAATCCTCTGTGGTCTCTCCTACTGCACCATTACGAGAGCTTTCAAAGAGGTTATACTTTTGAGAACTTACAACATAAATATGACTTGTGTGCCTTTCAATTTACTGTTCATAGTAACAGATTCCTACACAGGATGGTGTGAGATATACAAAGTTTTGTAGCATTTTCATAAAACGTTATATCAGACGTTATATTTCTACTTGGCAGATGACCAAAAGTCATTTTCATTAAACCTGGTCTGTTTCCTGTGTTTCGAAGGGGTGGTTCTGGCCGTACACAGGTTTACATGAACACAGTATGTACTTACATAGACAGAAATGCAAGGACATAATTGTTACTGTGGCCACTTAATTCAACATTAGGATTTATAAAAATCTTTCTACTCTTTGAATATGTAGCTTGCCCGTGTGAGGAGTGGGTGCTGCAATAACCAGGCTGTCAATTGCTGGTGGGTATCCCTTGGCACCTCTTTGAAGTTCTCTATCTGATTGCATCTTTGCAACAATCTCTCTACCTTTTCCTTCCATTTGCCTGGTCATTCTATGCTATCATAGCATATCCCTTGCTACTTGCATGGCAACCCCCATGAATCTTCACAAATTTTCTCAAGGATTTTGGACCACATTGTCTTTGAGATCACTGTTTCCTCCACAACAAAAATTAGTAGAGCTTGGCTTAGTAGCTGACTTAGTTTAGCCTAGGTTCATGATTCCTGTGTGATCATATAAACCCTCAGATTAACAGAGCCTTGTGCTGTCTTCAGGTTTGACATTTAAACCCTGGAGATTCACAGAACTTGGATAAACTAAGCAGGTTAATATTAAATCTGTTTCAGGCACACTGATTTTTATTATCTATCCATTAATACAATGACTGAGTTGCCAGTTTCGGTAGTTTTCTTCAGCTTTCTTAATGGGACAGTGTAGAATTTTCTGAACACACATCCTGCCTCCCATTCTAGTTGGAGCATGCTGTCAATTCAGAAGCATTAGAAGGGAGCACTGGGACTTTAGCTACCCCACATCCACTAGTTTTTTACAGGAGTGGGTTTAGTGCTTTATTTCTTTTCCTGATTACTGATCAGCAGATATGTGTTCTCTTTCAGTCAGTGGTTTCCTTTGATTATTTTTCTTAAGCACAAGAAGTATCTCTTGTGATTACAAACAAAGTACAAAATCTGAATCAGAAATTCCCCAGGTGTCTTATGCTTTCTTAATATTTTCTGGTAATTATAACAACTTTTCTTATTATGGAAATTATACAGCTCTTTTACAGTGGTATAAATATTCTGAAACATTGTGGAACAAAGGAGGAAAGCAAAATACTGTCACAATATGAACTGTGCAATGACAGGCAAGGGTTACTATATTCAGAATTTGGCTTTGTGATCTGACTTAGAGAATTTTTCTGCTTCAAAGAAAATAAGGTTTGCATTCTCAAGTTTTTGCTATAGTTCTTAAACTGTTCCCCTAGTGTGAGAAAAAAACGAATGGCAAATGGGTCTGTTCATAGTAGCTAAATAATTAGTCTTTCTTGGATGCACCATTTGATGGTATGATTCGTCTTGTGCATTGGAAAAAGAGATTCACACAAAGACACATATCCACTGTCTGAAAGAGCCTGGCTCAGTCTTCTTTGCACCCTTCTTTCAAGTATTTGTATGCATTAACAAGAGCTCCTGGTGCCATCTCTTCCCCAGGCCAGAGTTTCAGCTTTCTCAGCCTTTCCTCATAGCAGAGAGGTTCCAGTAGCTTAATCACCTGGATGGCCCTGCACTGGATCCTCTCCAGTGCGTTCATGTCTCTGCTGCACTGAGGAGCCCAGAACTGGATCCAGCACTCCAGACATAGCCTCACTAGTGCTGAGTACAGGAGAAGGATCGCCTCTCTGCACCTGCTGGTGTTATTATGCCTAATGGAGTCCAGGATACCACTGGCCATCTTTGCAGCAAGGCCACGTTCCTGGCTCATATTTAACCTTGGAGTCCATCAGGACTCCCAGGTGCTTTTATGACAAGCTGCTTGCAGCTGTGTGGGCCCCACATGTACTGCTGCCTGGGGTTGTTCCTTCCCAAGTGCAGGACTATGTAGTTTGCCCTGATGAATTTCTTGAGCTCCTCAGCCATGGTTTATGAAGACTTCTCAGTATCTGAACAAAGGGTTCACGTTTTCTCATATTGTGTCTAACAAGGGGACTTTGCATGGGTATAGACCTGTATACAGCTTTCTACTTAGGCTTCCCTAAAAATGGCACCTAGGAACTGGGGAACTGTAAATAGGCTGGTGTTACAGTACATACAAAGTAAAACTATAAGCCTGGAAGTGGCATAAGGACTTTTTCTGGAGGCTTTTTCTAAGGTACTAGTTAATCTCAGGAGGTGAACACTATATCCCAAAGTGTTAGTGGCCATATCCTCTAACATGATAGAGTCAACATCCTTGGCTACAGATATGGCTGTAAATTAAACAGGGAGAATCATCAAGTCTTGGCACATGCTTATTATCAAGACTACTGCCTGATGGAAACTAACTTTCCATGATAATGTCTGGGTGCAGGCCAGGGACTGTTCCCAACAGGCAATACTGACAAAGCTATACTGTTATCTGAGAGGAGAGATTTAGCTGTATGGGAGGAAGTCATTCTTTGCCAGTTAGCCCCAGGGCCAGAAAGCCTGACCTTGTTTAGTTTAGCATTACAGACAGAATACTTTGACTGGAAGGCGAGAGGAGGGTAAGACAAAATGCAGAGAACACAGTTGATCCATGCAGGAGGCATCATACTGTGTGTTCTCAACAGAAGGGTTGAGATCTACATGTGCAGATTATATTTATTCTCAGATGATCCAGTAATGCACAGGTCCAGTCCTTATGATCACTTAAGCGTGGTCTCAAATCCTGGAGGGGATTTCTTTAAAGGATCCTTGCTTAGTTTGGAAAGCCTGAGAACGTGAGGATGGCTTGCAGCTCCTTAAAGCAGAAGGGGATAATCTGTTTCGTATGTACATGGAGAACAGAGCAATGAGTAAGGGGCTTAAATTCTGTCAAGAAATTCAGCTAGACTGGAAAAGCTTTGTAATGGTAATGAGAACAAGAAGATAGAATAGGCTGCTCAGGGAGGTGAGGGAGGATTTGTTGTTGTAAAGCTGTGAGAATGACTGAGTGACGTAGGGGCTCCTGCAAGTCTGTTTTGTTGGGGTGTTTTTTCTCTGTGGGTCTTCACAGACATCTATAGTGGTAATTTTTAAGACTTGTTGTAAAAATGTTGGTTGCAAGGGAGCATAAAATTCCTCCTGCTGTTGTTGCTTGAAAACTGCGTCTTAACAGTGCAGTGCCTGCTTCCTAAGGTATAGTTCTGTAGGCTGAGAAGCCTCCATCCAGTACCTCACCATCCAGAAGCTGTATGGGGACAAATCTAATGTACACTTGGAGTGTATGTCCAAGCTGCTCTTCATACCATGCATTCATAGTGCTCCATTTTAGGCCCTGAGCTTTTCAACATCTGTATGAATGACTCGGATGTGGGACTGGAAGGAATACTAAGCAAGTTCACAGACAACACAACACTGGGGTGACCCTAGAGGGCAGGGAGACCCTGCAGAGAGACCTCAGCAATTATGGGGTTTGGCAGTCACCAACCTTAAAAGGTTCAACAAGGGAAAGTGCTAGATTCTGCACCTGTCTTGGGGTAACTCTGGATATGCAGACAGACTGGGAATGAGATGCTGGAAAGCAACCCTGTGGAGAGGGATCTGGGAGTCTTGGTCAATGGTGAGTTGAATGTGAGTCAGCAGTGCCCTGGCAGCCAGGAGGGCCACCCATGTCCTGGGAGGCATCAGGCACAGCACTGATAGCCAGGCAAGGGAGGGGATTGTCCCGCTCTGCTCTGCACTGGGGCGGCCTCACCTCAAGTACTGGGGGCAGGTTTGGGTGCCACAATATAAAAAAAGACATTAAACTGTTAAGAGACTGTCCAGTGGAAGGCAATGAAGATGGTGAAGGGTTTGGAGGGGAAGCTGCATAAGGAGGGGCTGAAGTCTCTTGGTATGTTCAGGCTGGAGAAGAGGAGACTGAGGGGAGATGGCATTGCAGTTACAACTTCCTCATGAGGGGAAGAGGAGTGGCAGACACTGATCTCTTCTCTGGGGTGACCAGTGACAGGACCCAAGGGAATGGCCTGGAGTTGTGTCAGGGGAGTTTAGGTTGGATATTGGAAAAAGGTTCCTCATCCAGATGGTGGTTGGGCATTGGGACAGGTTCCCTAGATGAGTAGTCAGAGCGCCAAACCTGACAGAGTCCAAGAAGTGTTTGGACAATACTCTTGGACACATTGTGTGACTCTTGGGGGTATCCTGTACTCCTGAGGGCTAGGAGTTGGACTCGGTCTTTCCAACTCAGTTATTCTGTGATGCTGTGATTTCTTTAATGGAGATAGGCTCTCTTAATTCTGCTTTACTTCCCTCAAGTTGAAGCCCTGCATAAGAAGAGTAGCTAATGTCAAGTCAATGCATTGACAAGGGCAGAGAAGAGAAGCAAAACAAAATTTGTGTCATTTGTTTTATATATTACACATTCCCTCCTCTAATTCAATTATATTTTTTCACTGTGGATCACTGATGTTTCGAGAGGTATGTTCGAGAGTCACATGATGGTTTTCGAGAGTTATTTTCTGTTTTCTTTAGGAAGTCACAATTCTCATTCAGAGGGCAGGATATCTTATCAACTACTATAATCTTAATGTATTCTAGAAAGTAATTTGTGTTACTGATCATAGCCCAAAAGCAGTTTCCAGAATGTTTATATTAGATTTAGTGTCTTTCCATATTAGAGATTTCAGTTTTTACTAAAAAATAATGAGATTAAAAATTCACTATCATAACAGGCAGGTTCCTATCACTTCTACAACAATCTGTGGTATTAAGATGGTAATAGCTGCATTTTGTGAATTAATTCAGCTCATGTGGCAGGGGACAGTGACTGGCTTTGCCAGAGCTCTAGAGCAACAACTTTGCCTTTGTCCTTCAATGTTGTTAGCCTCCTCATTTGCTTCCTTTAAATTGAGGAAATAATCAATAATACCAGCTGCAGCTGTTTCTGTCCCTTTGTCTGCCAGCCAATCAGTTTCAATTGCAAAATCAAAATCACAAAGAAGCCTGCAGTCACAGAATTAGTGAAGCACAGAGACTTATGACATAATACAGTCTCTAAGCTTTTAAAACTAGAAATTCTGCAATGAGAGCTAGGTAAGTCCTTTTACCTCTCTGCCTTCTTTCTCCCTTCATGCAAATACACATATAGAAACACACATACCCATATGTTTTTGTTCTATCAGACTAATGTACATAATATTTGAAAGCTTGTTTGGATGGGCTTTTTATGTTTTCTTTTATTGTTTCTTGTTTGTTTCATTTTTTACAACTTCAAAAAGATGTCTGCGGTTGTAGCTGATGTTTAAAGGGGAAACATTTGGATATTGGACTTCCAAATGAAAACTTCCAAAGCAGAGTTGCATGACCAGATTTGTATGCTGGACTGTTCTAGGATGAAGTCACTGTAGCTTAAACCATAAATGCAGACACATATACTTATCCACCTGTTCTGGTCAGACACAAATAGTTCTAGGTGCCAAGTTCTATACCCTCACTAGTAAATATGCTAACCTGGGAACACTTACTTACTATTAACACATTCAAGTGAATTTTTGAGACTTGGGGGCTTTTTTCCTTCTAGTGTTGTGCTGCTCACCTGGAAGTTGAAGCACTATACTTATGAGTGTAGTCATAAAAAGGGCTGCTTCTTGGTTATAATACTAAAAGGTAATTCAGGAGCAGGTTTTTATAGAGGTCCCCAGAACCTCTAATAGAGACAAAGAGTAAGCCAGGATTCCCTAGCTGTTAAGGTGGGGTTAAGTTCAGCCAACTGGAGGAGAAGTAAATTGATGGCTTATATGTCTTCATTAAGATAGTTTTATGAGAGGGAATGTGCTCATCCCCTGTGTGCTCAAACTTTCTTCCATTACATTTGTTTCTAAAAGCAACTCAGTCTGAATTTTGCCTTCTAAAATTAAAAATTTGATTCATAATTAGGATAGTATTTTAAAAAATGCATTAATAGCATTCCCAAATCCAAGAAACTCGAATAGCATGCCTTATTGTTCCTCTACCAGAGCTCACAGAACAGCTTTTATGGTCATTTATTACGTGCTTCTCACACAGAGAACAGTGAAATCTGTGCTGAGGTAGCCCCTCTGAATGCACTGCTATCTCCTGGCAGTGCTCTGTAATAGTACTCAGAAAACTCAGATCTGCAGTCATGAATCCCACCAGTGCCTGTACAAAGTTAAAGCACATGAACTCTGGTGTTTTCTGAATTTTTATTGAGAAGATAGATATTTATTCATAAATACAGAGATAGAAGATGAAATGGCAATATTCAGCTCTTCTTGAAAATTATTTTCAGACATCTGGAAGTGAAAATACAGTGACTTTTTCCCATGTAGATCTAACAGTATTCACTGTTATTGCCAGTGACTGTTGCAATACATTTTTAAACTGTGAGTTTATTTTTGACTGATGTTGTTCACACTGAGTTTTAGTGGTTTATTCTTTGCTGAAGTCTTTGCTTGTTCTTACTGCAGCATATGTTAGAAGCAATCTAAAATCTGATACTATGTGAAGGTTTGTGATTTCATTCACCAGTGATTCAGTTAATCTTTATTCAAATATTGAAGTAGGAAATCCTCAATATAAAGGCCAAATAGTTCTGAATGTTAGTGTTGTGTGAAAAATGACTTAGGAAATATGTATCTAAGTAGCTACTGTTAATTTTTTTTTATTTGAATTTTGTTCTCTTAATATAAATAAGTTTTCAGGAAAAGATCTCTTTCTTTGGTGGCATAGGAGGAGTGAAAATATCCTTACAAAATAGTGATTATAAAATAATCTATTGATAACTTTATAGAAATTGTAATATTATATTTTGAGAGCTAGAGAATTAAGGTTAATTATTTCAAGTATTAAGTTTCAATAAATGTCAAGAAGAAAAGTTTTCATAACATTTTCAGAAAATGTGAACTACCAAAAGTATTTTGTGTAGCAAAGGTATAAATACAAATAATAAATACAGTGTGAATCCTGTAAAATAGAAAAATTATGTAATCCAGAAATTTGAGGGTTACTGTCACACTGTGGGTTTATCTAAGCTCTTTTAGCCTTTTGTGTATTATTCCTTGAGAAACATCATTACGCTATCTTATGAATTTATTGTAGGTGGAATTTAACATAGCATAATGTTACAGGTACCTTATTCCTGCTGAGTCCATGGACTGTAGGTCTTTTCAGCAAAGTGCTGTATTCTGTGTGGAGGATAGTCTTAGAGAGCAACAGAGATGCTCTCATCGTTGTCAGAGTGCTTTGCTGTATCCATCACCGATTTTCCTCTTACTTTGTCTGTTGCAGCACTAGGAAACAGGTTCTTTTCCTATTTCCACACTAGAAATGTATCTTTTACCTCAAGTATAATCTTCATTTATGTTACAGATCTTTAACACTTTATCATTCTTTCAAAATTTGACTAAGGTTGAAGATTTTAAAGTGATAAAGATAACAACATGCCATATGTCATTCTTGTTGTTTGGAGGGGATTTTTTTGTTTGTTAAGTTGATTGCATCTGATTTGTGCAGCCGTTTCAAAAAGTGATACCATAAAAATGGGTGTTTCATCTTTTTAGTTTGGGTAGAATAGAAACTAATAGAAATTACAACCGCTGTGGAGCAAATGCACAGTTCCAGACCAAAACCACACGTGACCCAACTGAAATTTGGGTAGTTGAGCTAGCAAAGCAATAGCTGAGTTAAATCTGAGCCAGATCCCTCTATTAATGTATACAAATCCTTTACCTAGTGTAGCCGAAATTCTGGGAACCTAAGGTCCTTTAATCCCCCATAACATTTGTTAAACAACCCCTTGTAAGTTTGATTTTTCCCTGGGGGAGAAGGGGAGGAGGGAAGCACTCACATATATATGCACAATCTAATTCTACAATTGCAAATGCAAGATTACTTAAGCAAATCAGGAAGGGAGATCTGGCATGTTGATTATTTTAATTGAATTGTTTCCCCAGATCAGTCAAGAGATCAGAGCTTGTTTATTTTTTTCTCAAATGGTTTTCTTTATGCAAGCAAAGTATGAGTATTTATGGATTTACTTCTTCTTTGCCCCTCTTTTACATTACTTTTCTTCAGGGGGGAAATTTCTCCAGTTCTTTCCCCCGTGAAGCTATGTACTGCAAAAGCTTCCTTCAGCCAGGTTACCATCCCTGTAAAATGCCTGTTCTCAAAAGGAGAAGTCTGTACACTCTGTCTTGGAATATACTGCTGTGGGTCTTATTGATTTTATTTTTGTATTTACTATAGGTATTTAATGTATGGATTTACATGTGGGTTTTTTTGTCCTAGCACATGAGGCAGATCAATTAGGGGAGAGAAGAATTTGATGCTATCATAGCATGTACTGGGATGGAACTTTAGTTCTTATTGGGCCCAAAGCACAGTATTAGAAAACAGCACATATTATACACAGGAGCAGCATAAAACTTGTCATTTCTGTGTTGCTACTTTGAAATTGCATAAAAAATGGTTTGCTTCCTACTACCATTTGATCCTGTTTTCCAGTAGGATTCTTTGTTTCCATTGGATCAATATAATTTATTGTTTTCATTCAGTATTTGCTGAAGGTGTGGGCTTGTTTCCAGCTTGAGATGCAGTGTTCCTTCAGATCAGTAGACTATTGTACTGTTACAGAACAATTCAGTGTTTTCAGCACTCAATCACAAGTTCATAATCTAGCTACAGAAATTCCCTAGGCCAAAACATGACTTTCTGGGGTTTCAAAGACAAACAACATATTTTAAATCACATCTTAGTGCTCCATTTGTAAAAATGTAAGCTTTGATAATTTAATTGCCTTCAATTTAAGAACGGTTTAATTTTCAAGATAAATTTTGACTCTCAAAAAATTAAGCATAAACTTCACTGTGCATCATAGCAGTTGGTAAGATCAGCAGGAGAAAGTAGTCCAATCAGTCCTGTGGAATCAATTTTAATATCAAAATATTAGTATTAATGAATAGATGGGGTCCCATGAATTTAAATACAGATTAACCCATGATTGAAGTGCCCAAAATCTATCTAAACCACAGAGAAAGGTTCAGTACTTTTAATTTCTAGTGCTGTGTAAACCTTGCAGGCAAGGAAATACATTAGGTACTGCTCAGTTGCCTGACACTAGGTAGCTGATGGTTAGATACTGAAAACAGCTGTGACTTCTAGCATTAGTCTGGGGAGATGGAAATGTATTTTCTAGCTCAAGCTTTGTTGTGACTCAGTTCAGACAGGGAGATACCCAAGTGCCATACTAGTCAGGAGCACAGATAACTTCTTGGTCCTTTACCTTTTCACTGCGGGCTGCTAGTTAGGGGCCTCATCCAGGAAAGATGTCTGGGTACTCCACTCTCACACGCTGAATCTGTGTTTCCTGTTTTCAGGAATACTTTTTCTTGCTTTCCTCATAATTCTATGAAAGCTTTTGTTCTTCTTACACACTGATGGTCATCCAAGGTGCTGTGAAATCTGCTAGGCACTCTTCTGTATGGCTTAAACCCTAAGGGTATCCTGCTACTGGGAGCTGAGTAGTCAGTACTGCTGCTGTGGCTATAATTCTCTTTCCCAATAAAAGACAACCTTGGTCCATCCATTCCCACCTTGTAATATGGTTAAAGGATTATATAGTAGAAGGGAGTGTTTGACATTTGCTTCCTCCCTATACAGCCAATGAAGAGAGACTTAAAGGAGGTAAGTCTCTCTCTTGATGAGACAGGGAACTGGCTGTGTGTCTATAGAGGGGTTGGATATGCTCAGCTGCTTCTTCCTTCAGTGTCCTCTGAACAGAGGTGCTGGTACATAGGTGCAGTGGATCAGTAACCAGTAAAAAATTAAAATATACTGCCTTTTTAAAGGAGATGCTGTGACATTAAGAGAATCGTCATGCCAGTATCTAGTAAGCAGTATTAGTAAGAAGTGGCAGGACATGGAAGATGGCATAGAATGAGTGATACAATAATAAAGGCATAACAGATGGTAGTTCTGGTACTAGGAGTACCAGCACGGTTCTCCATAAGCTGAGAGAATGAAGGAATTAAGAAACAAGAAAAAAAGGAAAAGACTAGTAAATACACGTTATGGATTTTGCTAATGGAAGATACTTGGCCAGAAAATACTACACTTTCCAGAAGTGAAAGATGATGATATAAGAAATCTGAAATAACTAGTAGACTAAAAACAAAGGAGATGTGAATATCTGGTACTTAAGAAAGTATTGGTACTCTTTGGGTTGTTTTTTTTTTTTTTTTCCCTTGAGAGTGATTTGTGGGCATGAAAGGAGAAGGGAACGGGAAAGCAAGTGCTCCAAATTCCTTCATTTGTTGATAAATGTGGCTGTACCTGCTAAACAGGAATAATCACTTTTCTGTGTTAGGTGGGATAACCAGGTATCTGCATCCATTTAGCAAATTTTGCTACTCACTAAGAAGAAGTAAGGAACCTGCAGTTTTTTGGAAATATTCATCGTTATTTGTTTTGAGGGTTTCGCAGGGATTTTTTTTTCTTCTCCTTCCTCACTCTGTTTCAGGTTTGTTTTCTTTTTCAGTATGTAAACATAGAAGAAAGTGAGTTAATACTTAATGAAAAAAAAATTAAAATTAGTGATATTGAAATAAGAGAATACCTAAAGACCCCTAAATATATACATAAATCAGCAGGGACAGATGATGTTCAGTGAAGGGTTCTTAAATAACTGTCAGAATAGATTGTGGATCTACTTGCCACGATTCTGACAAGGCATTAGAACAGGTGATGTACCAGGGGTCTGAAGAAGAGCAAATGGTTTGCCAATTAGTTGTAAACTGGCAGATTGGACCACCTGGTCCAGCTGTATCTGAAATGTACTTCCCATAAAGTTTTCCTCCCAGATCTTTATTCCTAGGCTACTGGGTTCATAGTTTGCAACAAAGAGAAATACCTGAAGGTTTTCATTTAATACAGAAAGGAAAGACTGCACAAACAAAAACAAGCCCCACAAGCCTGATTTGGTCTTTAAACCTGGTTGTATAGTTGCTATTTGTGAAGCTTGCTCTTTTCAGGTATTTTTCTTTCTCATTTTCAAAGGATCTTTTTATACCTTTTCTAACTTATTTGTGAGCCTCAGCTGTGCTTTCAGCACAGAATCAATTTGGAGAGATTTAAAAATATAAATGTTTGAAAGGATACTAATATCAAGGAATGCTTTTGGCCATCATCCAAAAGTAAAAATGCTAAATGTCTTCAATTTTAAAATGAAAAGTATGGAATTCATTATTATTATTATTATTATTATTGTCCATTTTCAAATTTGTAATTTGTTTCCACAAGCAGATGTTAACACCCATAATTTCAGGATTTAAGTTGGAATATCTTTCTTACACCAAAAGTGGATTTAGGTTGTAACAGTCACAATCTGATTAAAACTGAGAAGCATAGTTAGATAAAGAAATATTATGAAGTATTTAATGTTAAAATTTTGTAAACATTGCAGTTATGTGTCTGTCTAATAATTCTTAGAGGTTTATTCCTCATGGTTAAGACTGTCCTATATACTTCTAAAATATATATTTATTTTGGTATAGAGAAGAATTGTGTTGGGATGAAAAAAAATTGTATCAAGCAAAACACAATCTTCAGCTTTTGTTGCATGGTATGAAAATAAAAATTGAATATTGGTCTGACATCCTTTCATCTCTATGCAAGTATATCTTTTCAAGTGAAAGACAGAGGTTTTTGTTTACCTGTGAAAATCAAAAAATACTGTGAATAACAACTAAATGGACTTTTTCTTATCATCATCCATACAAGAAACTATATGGAGAGTTACATAAACGTTAGTTTATATGAGTACTAATGGAATATAGGGGGATTATTTATTTCTGATTTTTTAATTACAAAAGTTGCTGTTTTGCTTTGTGTATGGCAAAAAGCCATTAAAAAAAAAAAAAAAACAGCCTGGATGTCTGAGCAGCTGATGTTTGTAGCAAGAGGAAGAGCAAGGACAGGCTTAATTCTGCAACCAGTGTTCACATCGAGTAACATCTGTTCATGTGAATAGTCCTATTGAGCTGCAGGCACACTCACAAGCTCAGAGAAAAGCCATGCTGCTGTCTACAAGTGGCTTTATGATGGTCAGCCTAGAAGGAGATCATTGGCATTGTTCAAATGAGCAAGAGCTTGAAAAAGATGTGAAGCCTGGATGCCCAATTAATAACTGAGTTTCAGGGCTTTCCGTTTCACTGTGAGTTGCCTTCATAATTGTCTTCATTCATGCCTATTAAAACCCCTGTGAATGGAAAAATAGTTGCGAACAGTAAGCTGACATTTGCAAGAGGGCTGAGTGACTGACCTGAAGAGAGGAACACTTCTCAAGTTAGCCAAGGAAAACACAGAGTGAATTATCAGTGTGTGCTGGGGTGGAATTTCTGCTGCACTGGGGAGAAAGCACTGCTCAGTGACGGGGCCTAGCACGCACACTCTCTTTGCCAGATCTCCCCTGGGAATCAGCAGTGCAATGCAAAGTGGGTAGTTTACATCTTAATCTCATAGATTAATAGTAGCAATTATTTCTTTTTTTTTTTTTTTAATTGTCTCCTCCTGCTTATTATTTATGTATATTCCAGTACCTCCTAAGGAGCCTAATCAGATAGTGGAGTCACAGGGAACAAACACAAAAAAACCAGTCCGTGTCCTGGAGAGCTCGCAGTATGCTCAGTGTTTTGTTGGTGATCATGTGACATGGTCATTGATTTAAATGTGAAACCAGAGTATGAAAAAATTTGTGAGAATGTATATAAATTAAGATTTTCCCATTCCCACAAGATCCAGAAGAATCCAGACATATTGCAGCTCTAAATAGTTCTTTTAATTCCATGGGTACAATTGGACCAGGATTGTAAATGAGATATGGTGGCTTTCATATGTAGCAGTTATATGAGTGAGCTGAATGAAATTCAAAATCCCTGACTTTTCTCCCTGTGTCTTTGTTACTCTGTGATTAATATATAGGTAAAAATAAATTGAAAGTGTTTAAGCAAAAATTTCTTAACTCATGTGATATTGCATCCATTTAGGAAGTTAAGATACCAAACACATGGTGGTTATTTTATTCCCGCAGAACTGGCAGGCTTTGGAGCAGATCCCAAATAAAGATCTATACTTCGTATTATTAGCAGTATTCGTGTCTCCTATGATACAGCATCAAAATGTGGTCCTAGTTTGTGACATACAAAAAGCAATAGGCAGTCTGTCTTAGCCTTTACAGCTGGAACACTGCAACAGGAAAATCTGTGTAGTAAGGGTTCAGCAAAATGTATTCTTAGTTTGATAAAGCTTTACTTAAATTTTTAAACAACAGCTTTTTCCAATTAAAAGATTAAAAATTTAATTGAAAAGAAATTAAGCTAGTAGAATTAGATAAACATAAAACCTATATTAAAAGTTTATTGTAGATACATGTGAAAATACGCTAAATTTACTCTGTTTTTATGTTTTATGTGCACTGAACATAAAAAGTAAGTTAAAAGAACAATAAAGGCTACAGAGTTAGAACTCAAAATATAGAAAGGGCCAGTATTCAGACAGTCTAACCTTAATTCAGTCCCCTTGTGAAGGCCATAGTTTTCTGGACTTCATATAGTGTTATACATTTTATTTTCCATTATAAGTGCCATGAACTTCACTGTGTGAGCTGTGCTTTGGTGATGTAAAGAACTGTTTAAGCACTGGTAATTAGCATTGGCAATGTCATATTCTAGGATATTTTGGAAGAAAACATATGATGGAGAAAAAATATCTCAAAACTTAGCCATTAACTCCGTTGTCCCTCACTGCTTTCCTTTTATCTTCCTCTTGGTTTTCGTTTGTTTTTCATGCTATAGCCAAAAGAGCATTGATTAATTTCATTTCATTCTGAGAGAACTTCTCCCTTTATTCAATAGATTTAGGACCGGGTCCAGTTCTCATTATATCTGAATATGTGTTGAGTCAAACTTCTGTTGAACTTTCTCTATGCTTGCTATTGAGAGAGCACTTGTTTATAGAGTTTGATTTTGTTTGGTTTTTTCCTTACATAAATCCGGATGAGGAATCTTGGGGTTTTTTCATATGCTAACTGTATAAGGATGTTTCTACTCTTGCTTGTTTATTATTTTGTATATCAGTTGAATTTAACAATATGTTTCTATTAATTAAAATAGAGTACCTGGAATGTTCAACTGGTATTAGGTTTTGCAACAGCTTGGGGATTTTTACAAATGCAAAAATAAATCAAATAAAAATAACTCAAGTCCCTGATTTTTAAGCTGAGATTGACTTGGCAGTTCACTTTATATTAATTGTATACATACCAGTTTCCTGCAAGTAGTCAAAACACTAATGTTTTTACTTGTACTTTTAAAGCCTTTTTAAATGAACATTGCCAGAATTTACAAGAAGCTGATAACTGCCATACTGTTACAGATGTTTCAGCTTCTGCAGTAAGAACTCAAACAAGATTTTCAAGAACGTATTTATTTTTAGCATTTTGTAACTCTAGTGACCATTATCAAGTAAAGGCTGTGAGAAATTAGATACCTTAAAAGTAGCAAATGGCAGCTTTTACAGTTATTAAATAAAGGTTTGATACATGTGGATTGATGGCACAATTACAGCATGTTTAACCCAACTCTTGAAATATGATTAACATAAGCTGATATTGTAGTTAAATATTTAGGTGATGCATATGACATTTTTTTTCTCCTGGATTCCTGATTCTGTTGTCATTTTCTGGAAATGTCACAATTTGTAAATCTCATACCTATAAACCTGGATAAACTCACTTTTCCTTTAATATCTCCTATTCATATAGGGGAGGATTAAAATTATGCTAAATTTTTCATAAGTCTAATATCAATAAATGAATATTTAATGAAAGACAAAGCAGGCATACAGAATAAACTGGTTTCAACAGCTGTGAATATGTTTTCATTTAGTGCATGCCATATTTACTAGGATTCTTGACTTAAAGAAATTAGATTTGTTATGGAAAAAGGACTATGAGTACTAACACTTTAAACAGAAGTCTTTTTTTCTATATAATCCATCAGTTGTGAGATCTTCTTTCACAACCCCTAAAGCATTGTTCCTTTTCATTTTCATCAGCCAAAGCAGCTGGGTCTTTATAGCTGCAAAATGTTTGCTCATGACCAACTGCTGTTTTGTACACTGCTTTTCATCACTAACAAATATTTTATTTTTCACTGTTACTCCGCGCTTTTCATAACTTGTCGAGGAGCAATGTAGTAACATAGATCCAATTAATCAATGACTTCTCTGTCTCTTCTGACCTGATTCCTCCCATGATGTATGCCTAGGGAGGTGTGCACTCTGCAGAAGATCCCCCAGACTAGCAAAAGGGTCTGTGTGGATGCAGAAATACATCTGTAGGACTCTAGCAGTATGATGATCTAGCAGGATGATCTCTTCAGACCTTAAAGCATTTATGGTAGTGGATTGAAAGTAATTCGCTGGCCAAAATTATTCTGAAGACATTTTGAAGTGTGATTGAGATATCTTATGACAGTGACATCTGATCCACTTTTGAAATGGCTCCTGAATACTCACAGACGTTTGGTTTATTATAAGATAACCACGTCAGCCATATGGTTTGTAATCTGCTACTGCAGATCCATCAGGACCCTCAGGCTGTGATCTCATCCTCAGGGCAATGATTCTGATGAGTCTGTGGTGTTACCCTTGTCTAACAGTAGTAGCAATAATAAAGATGATAATGTATACAAGAAATACAAATCAAACATATGGACATATGCCTCTGATACTTTGTGAGTGTGGAAGCTCATCAGGCTCATGGCAGTCTAACACTAAATGCCAGACTGCTTGGGAATGCAGGTCCTCTAGGTAGACAGAAAGTCACAGCACAGCATCCGAGCTCAGAAAGGCAATAAAGTGAGTTTTACTAATGTATAATAGTACTTATTTATGAAAGATTTTAAGGTAACCATCCAATTATTTCATTTATTTAGAATTGCAACATGCTTTTGCCAGATGGTGTTTCATATCAGGTCAAAAAATAATGAAGGAATTTGGCGCTAGAACTGAAGTAACAAGAAAAGATGAGTGACTAGGGATTGCAAATTTGTTATAGCTTTTTGTTTTGGGTTTTTTTTTTTTCCCATCAGCTTTTTAAATTTCTTTTGCATCTCTTCCCTGTGGATTTATTTGTATTTATTGCATTTTTGTCACACCTTATTAGAAGTTAGAAAAGATAATTTACAATGTGGTGAAACAAACCCTCAATTCCCAGGGAAGTGTAGACTTAAATAATTTGTCCTTTCCTTTTTTAGATTATTTATTAGACATGTTCAAGGAGTTTTAACAGTGGCTGGGGATGGAAGGAGGTGATTTGAAATTGCCAGGAGAAAGAAACAGTTTTTGAAGAAATTCCTTCAAAGCTCATTATGTCCTGTGTTACTATTGACAATGTTTTGTTCCTGTCTTGAATGGGAATATAGGGCTTGTTATGCTGGACAAATAAAACATGGAGAGCTGTGGTTTAGACTCATTAACAGTGCACCAACATGAGTAGATTCTTCAGAATACAAGCACTATTCTTACATTCCCCCCCCTTCCTACCTCCTCCCTTTACAATCCATTCTTGGGAACAGTTTCAAATTTTGTTGGTGTCATGGTAATGGTGAATGGGCCATTGACTTCCACCTGAACTAACATTACCACTGGTAGTTTTTATAGGTTTTCGGGTTTAAACAACAATTAATTCCTGAAATATTTGCCTAATTAAGAAATAAAAAATTGAGCCTGAGCCACTTACAGTAGGTCATGGTCTCAATGGACTCTGTTGGAATCTCAAATATTTCAAGGATTATTGGATTTGGACTTCAATGAATGCGTCACAAGTAACTAGTTATGCATTTCCTACCAATCATTTCGATCAGCTGTCTCATTTGCTCATTTTAAGTCTTCTACCAAATATTATCAATAGTTTTATGAATCAGGTATGTCACTAGAACTTGAAATAAAAATTTTCATACTATTTTGAGGATTGGTTTTAGAAAGTGACTTTACATGAAAATCTAGAATTTCCCAGAAGAATGGACATTAAAACGTAAAGTTTCAATCCAGTATTTTAGAGAAGAAAATCTTTTTCTACAGGCATTTTTTGATAAACTTTGATTTTTTTGATCAAAGGTACAGTTCTTCCTTTAGTGGTTCTTTCTTTCCTGGGGAAAAATGCTCATTTTTCTCAACCATACATTTAGAAATTACTAGTGACTCTGGCATTATGCTTCTATGAAAAGCACGACCCTCAAAAAAAAAGAAGAAAAAAAAAGATCTGTGGCTAAGATCCAGAAATGGAAGGACTGAAACCTGTCTTTTGCTATGCTAGAATCTAAAGCCAGATGTGTAATATAAATACTCTAGTGGAATATGGAGGGAAGAGATAATCTCATATGTACAGATGCTAGCAGTCAAAATCACTCAAGCTGTACTGAAATGTCCTTTGCACCTGGCACTGGAGGTGTTAGCCATGCCAGTTCAGTTCCCCAACACAGATGTTCTTGTTGTACCACTTCTTATATGTAACGTTTAGGTTTCTGTTTAGCTCGGCATAGCACACATAAATACTGTACTCCAAAGGCCACCCATTTATTAGGGTGCACCTGCACCTTCTGCTTTCTTTAATTCCCTCAGTATATTGCATCCCCCTTGTGCTGCTGATCCTAGTGCAAAGTAATGTTATGGAAGAGAAACTGAAGCTAATATCAGAATGCATGAATTACAATAATGTGTGATTGCTTTTGAAAAATATTTTTCACCATATTATACATGTAAGGATGAATTTTCAGATGATGGGAATATGTAAATGTGAACTTGCTGGTTGTACACAACCTTATTTATATTGGTTTATAATTAGTATTCTGAAAGCATGTGAAGTAGTTACCATAGCAATAGGTCTGTATAAACAGAGCACCTAACAGTCATGCTTGAAACACGCATGTGGTCCTTTGGATATTACTGAATATTCATGCTCAAATGATTTGTTGGGCAGACACCAAAGTTAAGGTCCTTTAAAAATTTTTCTCAGAGACAATGCTGATCTCCCTATCTGTTTCTCATGTACTTTCTCTTATCCTTCATCATTCAGAAAAAAAGTAAGAGTGAAAAAAGACAGTTGAAATGAGAATGATTTTGTTGGTTTTATAGGTCTACTTTGAATTACAATAATTGAAAATATTTTTCTTACCATGTCTAATCCCTTTAAAGACAAATTCAGTTAGGCTCCACATTTCAGAATAGCTTTTCAGGATTGTGGGAGGAGTTAGCTCTGGGCAAGGACTTTGCTTCTGTATTTCTCAGATACCTGAAATATCATGAATGGTGCTACAACTGAATAGTGTGTGCTCAGATCATTTTTTAGTGAAACATTGTGGCAGAATAAAGTAAAAATAAAAAAATGTAACCAGATCCACTTTTGTTTATAAGTAATATTTTCTTGTTTAGAATGAAGTAAAGTTTATTTTTTTTCTGAGATACTGTCCAGGACTAGATCACTGAAAATAACTTGGGTCCTGCTACTGTGATATTTGTCTTTGGTCTTTTTGTCCTTCAGAAGAAATTTGGAACTGTTCTGTATTTGATCATGGTTCTGGAAATACCTTTTCTTCCCATGTGTGTTGTAAATAACTGTTGAAAAAAGATATTGAAAAATAGCTTTATGTCAGTCATTAATACTTAAAATATTGAAAGGTATAATAAGAAATTTATTTTTGCTTTCCTTGTGATCCTTTGAATTGTCATTCCATGTAAAGCACATCAAAGACATTTTCTTGCAGCACTATTAGGTAACTTTCCCATTTGATTTCTCTGATAGAGAAGGTTTCAGTGTATTCCAAATATATCTTCTTGTAAACTAGGAGCAGTATAAAAAATACTGAATATTTAGCAATGTGTGTTCTTCAGATAGGAAGAAAAATAATGGCAATTCTCTATATATAACTAGATCAGATAGCAGAAACCAGATCCTACAATGACAACTAATGAGAAGAGAACAAATACAAGGAAAAGCCCTAGGAAAATCTGCTGACATACTTGGAACTCAGTCCTGGAGCTATCAAGCAAACTTGTTGCCCATTAAACAATGCGTAAGTAGAGGGTGTATCACTTCTTCAGGCCTTAACCTCTGCAAAGAAGTCAACACACAGTAATTTTGAGTGGTAGATTTAGCAGTTTTCCAAGTGTGCTAACTTGTCTCCCAAAATTCCTGTTGTGACGAGAGAAAAATATGCTTCTCCACGAAACCAGACCTCTTCAACTCTTTCTCTGAATCCCTGTCAGGAGAAAACTAAGCCTTTCTTCAATTCTCCATATATAACTTCTTCACACCATTGGAGTTCCTCTCAAGATGCCATCCTTTCATCTGCTTCTGTTGCTCCTTTGTAAGCCCATTGGGAATGTCCTGGAGATCCTAGGCCACCTCAGGCAGTACCAATTCCATTTTGTTTAGTGGGAAACTAAATCAAAGCTTCTTTAACTTTGTGGACTGCAGGAGGTTTAGGTAGATTGTCTGATTGACGAAAGTGTTACAAATGCCTGCCCTGGAGTTCACTGGATTTTACTTCAATTGTCCATGCTCCTTCTAAGAGAGGGTCTGAGCAATGTAATTGAAACTGCAATCCACAGTATGATTGTAGTTATTTATTTAATTAAAATAACCCAGGTGCTGAGAGTGAGGGTAAAGAAACTTAGGAGGCAAACCTGCCATCAAAAAGTTGGAGTCTCAGCAAATTCAATAGACTACAGTGATGCCTTCACTGCTGTGATTTCCTTCCTCTTGGTACCTATCCAAACAAGCACCTTGGATATCTTTATCGTGTTGAAGGCTCTTCCCCAGGTGCAGTAGAAACACGTAATTTTAAATGCTTTAAGGCAGGCATTTTAGCCCATCATAAATGATGAGAAGTAACTGTGAGACATCTCACTGATGTTCAGAATACTTTCCTGAGTTAGGTTCTTGGTTAATAAGTAAATAACACTGTTGGTTAAACACTCTTCATAGTGTGATCTTCAAACACCGTGGAATACTAACATGGTAGAGGAAGAAAATGAAACTGGTTCTCATGAAGAGCAAGAGAAATCATCTTTGGAGTTTTCTGAACTCCTGGACCAAAGTCACTACCACCTTAATCAAAACGAGTTTTAATACTCACATAAATGTAATGAGCATTTCTTTCTAGCAGATGACTGAAAAACTCTTTGGTGGATAAGTATAGGGATAATTCTGTTAATAGAGTTTACTACCCTGCAGAAAGGGAACATTTATCCTCTGATAGTACTTGTTCTCCTACCAGTGTACAAATCAAAGCTGGTTTTCATTGATCAGATTTCTACATTTCCATAAATATTACTGTATTTTTCTTTTCTAGGCATTTTTATAGGCTAATCAAATATCCAATGTTACTAGGAGCCATTTAAAGTAAATTCCAGAACTACTAAGGAGTAATTTGAGAATTAGATCTATTTTTGTTACTTGAAATGATCTTGACTTGCTCATATTGTATTGTACCTGATGCTCAGTAATATGATAGTACCAATACAAATAGGAAGATATCCGGTTTGAAGTTCTTAAATATCTATTAAAAGTGGTGAGCAGTCCAAGCACATTAAAATTCCATTTTCCCCATACAAGTGTTTGCTGCAGATGACCCCCACTGATCTTAAATATATTTCTGTATCTGTAACTGAATAGAGGTTTTCCGTACAGCATGTTCTAATGGTACTCTGGCCTTTAGCCAACAAGGCACTGAATAAGGCTATTTTTAAAATACAGAAACTGGGAACAGCTGCAGCAATCAAATTTGATAAAAACAGAGAGGAACTTTGCCTTTTTTTTTTTTTTACGGTTTGTCCAAGTTTAGACTCCTTTCATAGAACAGCTTTTGTTCTCTTGGATGAAGGGGGTATAAGAGTAACACAGTGAAATCCTTTTGAACAAATAACTTTTAAAAGAATACAGATTAAAATAATGGGGAGCTTTTTGGTGTGGCAGCATATTCAGTGCAATTGGACCTCAAACTGTTAAAAAATAAATCCATTAAAAAAGAATACATTTTGTCTGCCAACCTTTATCATAAAAGACTTATACATAATGATCTCCCAAACTGGAAGATGAGATCTCTTGTTTCAGATTTTGAACATCTGAACACTGGTATTTGGGAGTAGTTTCTAGAATGGAAGTGATTTTATTTGAATGCTCTGGGGTAGATTGGTTTTGTGTTTTGATTGTTGGGGTTTTTTTTCCTTCTTTAACCATTAATCAGAAGAGTTCCTATGAAGAACTCTTCTCTCCTTCCCCCTACTAAGCGGGGAAAAAAACGTTCACTTTAGGGAAAGTTTTACAAAGACCTTCTGTGCACATTAAAAAGCTTCATAAAATATTTAATTATAGGGCCCGATTCTTTCTTGTTTGTCCTTCTATTTTTTTGGGGCAAAACTCATCATTCTATGATTAATGAGAATTGGGAGATGATTGTGTACACAGAAAAAAATGCATTACATTGTAGTAGGCTGAGCTGTGTCTGTTAAATGATTCCATCTGAGGATAGAGCCTCTGTGCTAGACTGATGCAAGATAAGATACTGGGTGAAATTTGAGTTCCACTGAAATCAGTAAGAATTATGCCACTAAATTCAGCAGAGAGGATTTTATTGATTGCATTCATTTTAAGTGACAAAACTAGCACTTTTGCATCTTACCCCATTATCCCATTAGGACTGTTAAGTACACCATCAGTTCTGATGGTGGAGCAGAATTCTACTGAATTTCTCACATATGTTTAAATATAGGTAATATATATCATTTGCGTATGTCCACAGAGGTATAAAATGTGTTTGCATTTTTGTGTGTTTTTATGTACATAAAATATCTGCCTAATTTATTATCACTGTATCTGAGTATCTCTCCAGGGTGAGAATTGCACCAGTGATATATCTTCCTTCACACTAAGAGGAAGGTTTAGCTTGTTTTGTTTTGTTTTAATACTAGGAAAACCAAATATGAAGACAAGCATAAAAGCTAGACAATCAACACTGGCATGAAATAGATGTATGGGTCCACCTGAGATTTTAATGTTTACAAGCAAACTCAGCGACACAAAATACTCAAAACTGGGTCACATACCATAGATATAGTACTTGATATATATCCTTGAAGTCAACAGTAAGTGGGAGAACAGACTTTTGATAACAGAATGTCAAAATTCAGGATTTGCTCATTTGTTTCTTATCTCTGCTCCAAACTTCACATGTGATCTTGGCCAGTTCAGTTCCGAAAACTCTTGTGCTTAACTTCGTGGTAGAAATAATATTATGACTCTTGTGGGTCTACACACAGTATATTCAACTGGATATGAGAACAAATATTTTCCGGGACCTAAACATGTCTGTGTACAATTTTCACACTGTAAAATGGATATAATAATATTATTTTCCCCCAATGCTTTGTTCTATTTGTCTATAAATTCTTGGATAGGAGAGTTGTCTTTTGTATATGTCTGCGCATCAGTAATAAAACAGAGCATTGACATCATCTTGGCCTTGAGATACAACTCTGATATAAACAATTATAAATGTTGAAGCAAATGTTACTTCAGGTAGCTTCTTCAAAGGGGAGACATAACAAAACCTAGGCTGTACAGATTGCACAGGATTTACTGATGTTTTGTAACCAAGAATTTAGAAAAAGGAGTTCATTTGAAATCAGGAAAATATTATGACAGTAAACACATTTCTAGCATTTTTTTGCAACAGTCCCTATCACTGCATATGGAAGGAACCTCACATTCCTGCATAATGGGTAACTGGAGATTTAATACATGCTGTGTTCTAGGAAGATACTGAAGCATTCATGTGGTGCAGAGCACTGAGCTTGGGAATTTTTCAAGGATCCTCTGGCATCATACCAGCTTTCAAATTCTTATCCAGTATTTTAACTGGAACCAAAAAATTTCCAGAGTGGTGATTACTAGGGTTTGATTACATTTAGTAAGCTATGGAGCCCCTTCTCTTCGAAGACAAACTGCTGCCAGAGACAGATTTACCACTGACCAACAGTGTTTTTATGCAAATGTGCCTGAGTGAGTGCAGTAACCCCAAATTATAATAGAGTCATTCAATCTCTTGCCAGGACAGCAATATTTATATATTGCAAAGATAAATTGGATATCAAAACCAGTTCCATTACAGAGGGAAAGTTCTCTATGTAAATCAGTTTTTCTAATCACAACATGTTCCTTCCCACCCACCCCCTACTCCATTTTGCTTTCCTTGCTTTTTCTTCATAGATGAATTCCGAATGCGTTTTTCTCATGTGTGTTCACTCTGAATATTGAAGCATTCAGCTAATGCCAAGGTAATGGATAGCGTAAACTCATTACGAAACTTCAAAGTCTCCAAGTGTGTTTCTTCGTGCCTTGGGAAGGGCTGTAAAGGGCTCATAGTCACATACAATGTTTTGTCTGCCACTTGTGCAAGTTTCTGTTTGAACTTCTCTTCTTCTGCTGCCTTATGGGAAGAAATGGGCAGTCAGCTCCCTAGTGACTTTATCTCTCCATCAGGAATGAGTGCAAGGGGTCAGATGCCCCTCTGCATGCTAGTCACCGTCTGCTGACAGCAGTGCTCCCCTGGGAGAGCCGGCTTTGTTTACTGACAGGGCTAATGTGAGGAGACACGTGAAGTACTTTGGTTTGTGGAAGAGACAGGAGAGACATGGTGCTGTGAAAACATTCCCACACACTCTAATGGCTCATTCACATAGAAAACAAGCGAGAGCCTTCAGCTCTTTCACAGAGCTCAGAGTAGAACAAACGGACTGGGGAACCCCAAGGCACCAGTCAGAAAATACTTTCCTAATGGACTAATACTGAGATGCTCTCTGTGATAGCTTACCTATGAGACCTCAGCTCTCCTTTAGGCAACTAAATGAACTGGTTAGAAAGAAAAACTGTTCAACGTCTGATAGTTGCCTTTGTTCACTCTTAGCTGTGAAATTCTTGAAAATCTAACCTTTAGTTTCTAAACCTTAACTTTCTAAAACTAGTTATAATAGAAACATGCATTGGAGAGTTTTATCATTGCAATCACCAACTATTTCTCTTTAGAATAAAATCTGTAGAATGCAGAAGACACACAAGAAAGAAATATGTCCCTAAAAAGCGAAACATATTTTGCTTTATAGTTGGTAGAGACACAGATACACAACTTAAGAATATAATTTGAGGCTTGAAAAAAGTTACTTTCACAATGAGATCTCAAACACAATAGGGATACATGTCATTGAAAAGTCCACATTATAAACTGTTTTAAGTGATAAATGATGTTTAGTGAGCGGCAGCATTCATTATTCTCCACTACAGTTTATAAGATGAATAAGAAGTTGACTTCAACAAGAAGTCAACCCACAAGTTTGTGTAGCTCAGTGTCTGACCTCTAACACCAGCCTGTATTAGAAATAAAGCATAAGAGAGTAAACTTACAATGATTCTTTTCTGTTAAGGTATCCTACCGAATATGTATCATTTTTGATTTAAGTAATTTCAGTCTAGTGTGGCCTCATGGCATAACAAAATATTATGTAAAAAGGATTTCCTGCTTGTCTAGAAGTACTATGAAACTCCTTGGTTCTTGCATTTGTGAAATACTGAATTACATTACTGTCTTCACCTACTCCATTGCACTTATTATTTTCTCATCTTTCCTCCATTCATCTCCTTACTTCCTGAAGGCTAGTAGTCTAATTTATTTTTGTACAGAAGTTGCTCCATATTTGTTACCACATTTGTTCACCTGTCATTTCCAGTTATTTTTCTTCCTTTGCATTGCTGAGTGAACTGGAACTACAAATTCTATGCTTCATGGATGTACCAATTGCAACATTTGATGATCATAAATTGAGCACTGAGCTGATATTTTCATAGAACTTGTCACAGATATATATATATATATATATGTGTGTGTATAACAGTCTACATATCTGTAGTGAGTGTTCTTTCTCCTCATGGACATTAAGTTACACATATTGAACTTTCTGCCTTCGTAAAGCCCCATTACTCAGTACTGTAAAATTCCTAAACTTTTTTTTTATAGTTGGGTTTTGGTTTTCCTTTTCTAAATCTTCAGTACTCACTGTCTACCTCTATTGCCAGATTATTTTGGGGTATATGTTGAGCTGTACAGAGGCCCGCACCTGATCTTTCTGAAAAATCAGTGATAAAATTCCACCAGAATGAAGAATTACTTCCCCTTTGCTATCTTTTAATTTAATAGAAGATCAGATCTCCTTTAACAGAGCTTACTTAGTCTCCTTCAAATTCTTTGGTGGAGACCTTTTAAGAAGAAATATCATCCCATTGTTGATGTCTTGACCCTTTATATTCAACCATTGTACCTATAGCCATGTAACATCATTGAGGACTAAAATAGACATACTCCCTTTTCCATTTTCCACTTGAGATTTTATCAAAGTCAATACATCTCAAGGATTTGTTGGAATTGATACAACTATGCAAAAACATCAGGTCATATATATCGGTAAGGGCAGGAGTGTGAACTAATGCAGTCAATAATTGCATGTTACACTTGCTTTAGTTTTCACTGCTTCTGAAGGAAAGTTATGTCTATTTTAAGCTTGATTCTAAAAATATTCATATTTGGCCTAAAATAACTCCACTTTGGGAATGTGCCACTGCAAATGTGAAGTTTTTGAAAGGGCTTTACTTTTTTGGTAGATGAGATTTTTGTTCAGTTCCATCTTCCAATATTTAATATACCACATTTTTTGAGAAGTGTGGTATAGATCAAAGGACAGGATTTGGCCCTCAGTTACCTGCTGCTACTGGCACTAATCTCACAATTTTTAAAAAATTATGCATCAAATATATATCCCTGAAAATGTCACTGTTCTGAATATTGCACATATTGCCTGAGCTGTCAGAAATAAAAATCTGTTCTTAATTATTCTTCCATTTAAAAAAAAAAATTCTAATGGTCCAGTGAATAGGAATTTGATGTTTTCTTTGGCTAAACATTTTAATGATTTAGTACATCTATAAAGTTCTATGTGCTTTTATAATATATAAATTTTTGAAAATGAGTAGTGATTTCTCAGCTAAGTCTCTCTGGCTAACAAGAAAAGTAGCATTTGTTTAAACCTCACATAAGTTTAAATGTTAGTTACTTATGGGAAACATTTTAAGAAAAAAAGTGCAATGGAAAGCCAGACATACAAAATTGGGCTTACATGTGTTACATGGATGCAAGCTATAAAAATGTATAGTTTAGAATTCATTATATTGTACATTTTAAGCTTTGGTCATCTTATTGTTTTCCCTTAATGTCCAAGAATATTGATTATTTTTTTTCATTAATATTATATGGAACTGATTTCACTGTGATGAGAAAATGAATAAAGCAGAAAATATTAAGAGAGTATAAGAAGAAAAATGAAGGCTTTGGATAGTATCAGATTTTCTGCTGGAAGCAGAATAATCCAGATCATAAATCCTATTTGCTTTTAATATTTTTTTCCCCTCATCACAGTACTTCTTTCAGTTAATTATGTTCATTGAAAGCCCAAAGAAGTGAACAGAAAAGACTCCCGTTGAAACTTTGGAATAGCCTCATAGATATGATTGTTAGCATAAAATTTTACCTTCATTAAGGGTTGAGGGGTTTAAAATATACAGAGTAATGTGGTCTCTTTTCTTTGGTTTTTTCAGTGTGATGATAGACTCTAACATTTTAGCTCAATGCTTTGCTTCACTGAAGAATGTACCTTTTGGAAACGTTGATGTTAACAGCCAATTTATAAAACACACATATTATACAGCTAGAAAAGAAATGTTTCTTTTTCTTGTCCATTTGGTCCTAGCAACATGTATTTACACAGGAGAATATAAAACATTTCATGCAAAACACCCTCGTTGATTCATTACCTTGCTTGGTTGCTTCTCAAAGCAGACTGCTTATTACTGTTTAGGTTTGTGTTTGTACCTGAAATTCTAGACAGAATTTGTCCTTACTCCTTGAAGTCAAGTAAACTAATATTTATTTAAACATTTTTTGAAGTTTAATGCCAAAGTACTATTTAGTCAAAAAGAAGTGTGAAACAAAAAATAAATATATAACTGAATATATATACTCAATATAAATATAACAAGCATGACAAAGTTGGAAAGCTAAGTGGATGGTTAAGGTGTTTTTCTTCCTTTTTGCATTGCATCTGTGTACTAATTAAGACACCGCTCCAATGCAAAAAATAATAACAACTCATAATAATAATGCATGCACATTAAGGCTGAATTAGAGTTGTACACATTGTCTGGAAAGTACTGTATAGAAGAGGATCCAAAAGGGTCTGGAGGACTGACTTTTTCTTTACAGATTTTAAATATCTGTTGAAAAAAAAAGCATACATTTCTGCACTGTAAACATCTCATTCTTTGTGGAATGAAGCAATCTCTTCTATTTTCTCATAAAATGAAATTATTTCTTTAGTCTTCATGTAAAATAAACCATGGATATAATTATTCTATTTCAGAATTATTTTGATTAGGATATTGTACAATCGTGTGACAGCAGGGCCCAGTTGTGTCCAACTTAAAGTTGTAATTCTCCTTAGAAATAATAATTTTTGCCAGTTCTGTTCTCCACACCTTTTATTATCAGCTTGTCTTCTGATAGCTCTTGTTGGTCAATATGACTGCTTTCAAAATGCTGTCAAGACAAAATGTGGATTTTTTTTCAACTTTTGCAGATCTAAGTGACCAGCTTATGGAAGTAGTTGGTCTTGAAGGAGCCATGGAGATGGGACAGATATACACAGGTCTGAAAAGTGCTGGAAGACGGCTTGCCCAGTGCTCATCTGTTGTCATCAGGTATCAACAGCTTTAATTTACACTGCACTGTTGTTGTGGAAATGAAGAGTTTTATATATGGACTTTATTTTATAGTTTAACTGTCATAATTATAATTTCTTGTGAAAGTATAATTTTTGTATATGAAATGAATCTATTCCATCCATATTCTATGCCTATACATCTTCCTTTCTTAAAATGTGTCAAAAAAATAAAAAGAGGATGTTCACATTCAATCTTCACATGTTATATTCAAGTGCCATTTTGTCCTATGAAGAAGTATTGTCAAGCATTTGGAGCAGAAGGAATAAGGCATGAACATCTTGGGGTTTATTGTTGACATACACTCCATGCAATTTCAAGCCAAAAGTAATTTAGCATTACTTTGTCACATTTTTAACCCATTTATAATGCATACCACACCAGGGAATAGTAGTGTGTAATTAGTAATTGTAAAGCACTTTTTGATCTGTGGAAGTCAAAGTGCTCTGTTTTTAATTGATTTGTTATTTACTGAATTCTGACAAGCCACTACTATGAAATCTGTTGGTATGTGTGAGCTGATGATGGTGGAGTACTCTACTTTCATTGTGTTTTATCATTTCTAAGATAAGAACATTCACGAAAGAGTAAACTTGGATTAGAACACAAGGAAAAATAATTATTCTATTTTTTGGATTATATAAGGACTGAAAAAGAATTGACCATCTCTCTCTCAGTGAAGAATTCCTCAAGAATAATTTTCCAGAATTTATTAAACCCATAAGCTCTACAATTATAAGCCTAAAACAGAAGGGCAACAATAAAAAAATAAGTAGGAACCCTTCCCAAACTATAGAGTGAGAGTTCATTGAACATTCTTCCCTTCCTCCTTTTATGGCCATAGGTGACAGTGGATAATTCCATGAAATGCTGTTTTCAAAAAATGTCCAAACCAGAATTTCCTTTGACCAACATGAGTCACTATTTTTTCCATTATTAAATTTATCCACTCCAAGCTATTTCTAAGTGTCTTGCATGCAAACTATTATCATGCAGAAATACAGGGTTGAAAAAGACCAAAAATGTAGTACATTTTTTTTCTGTTCTCATTTTTCTATGCTTTTCTGAAAAGCATCCAGAACTAGAGAGGGAATACTCTCTGTATCTTCTTTCTGTTGAAATCAGAACCCCTTTGCTAAACAATTTAAATTTATAATGTGGCATGTTAAACACTCTGAATATAGTTCAGACTTCATTCTCTGTGCGTGTTCTGTCTAACTCAGAGTTAGACACAGTGATTCTAGTAAGTGGTGATGATACACCTAAAATTTATTTCTTGTTTCCTTTATAGTAGTATAATACATATACTATATACTAGTACAATCTAAATTATGAAAAATAGCACAAATTTGTTTGTCTTTTCTATTGATAAGGTTTGTTCCTGAAGTTGTGTCATCCACTCATTAGTTCACAAATTACAGACTCTTCTTCCATGAAAGTGTATTACTAGCAAGAACATTTGCCATGTTTTTGCTTTCTGTGTTGAAAATCAGACTAAACCTTTTAAACTGACTACGTTACATTTGTAAGCATATTGAGTCATACTGGAAATTTCCTAGGAGTTTAGGAGTAAATCAGGGTTATATCTGTATGCCATCACATATATGCCTTTTTAATAAATACATATATCAATTTTTTCTAGTTTCTATTTCTTATATTATAAAATTTGTACTTTTAGGACCAGCAAGTCTCTGCCTATGCAGATAGATGGAGAACCTTGGATGCAAACTCCTTGCACGGTAACTGCAGCTGATTATTTTTCTTTCTCTTCTTTTTTAGTGCTGGAAATATTTCTGTTTTATTTAGAAGATAACCGGTTTCATCAGTATTAACTCAATTTACTTAAATAACACCTTCACAAACTGTTTTTATATACTTCAGTCCACCCTGCATTTTCAATTTATCATTCCGAATTCAAACACAGGTTAGAATGGAACAAAAAGACATCTATTTCAGAAGTTTGGAAAATACTTGAGGAGTGCAGTCTCAGTATCTCTTTACCCAATATGATCATTTATTTATGATGATGTATCAGATTTAGAGTCTCTATTGCTGAGGAAAATTCAATCTCTGTTTTGATGCTAAAATGTATAAAGTAACTAATACTAGTCTTAAAATTTTAGGAAGGTTTTCTATTGTGTTTTTGAGAGTTCATATCAAGAGTTTTAATTAAAGCTGAAGTCTTAACTGTGCTAATTGAATTATACAATAGAACTAATATTTTTTTAAGTTCTTACAGTTTAAGGGGTAAAAAATGAAATTAATTAGTTTCTTGTTTCAGTACCCACACATATGAAGTGAGGGCAGGCAAACATCAGTCTGCATAGGTTAGGATAACCTAGGATAGGAGCTTTCTCAGAGAAGGGTCTTTGAGTGACTCTTTAGAGACAATACAAGAAAAGGTATCTGTAAGAACTCTCCATTTTCATCTCTCTTCAATAAATTAAAGAGGCTGACCAAGCCTCTGGAGAAGTCCAAGTTCTTTATTGTCCTGTGTAATCTTAGTAACATGTTTTAATATACAGTTCTACTAATTTTGGTTCTTTAAAGAAGACCTATGCTTTTAAGTAGATGAATTGATGTAGCCTTGCAGCTTTGTGAAGACAAAAAAACTACTGTGACAAGGAAGAAATCCCACTACAAACTGGAGTAATTTTCAAAAAAAAAGGGTATTGGATTCTTTTCATGAGCTTTGTGTCTGTGGTAGAATTAGAAGTTACACAAAGAATAAAAGGGGCAATGTTCAGTAAGGTGCATGTAGGCATGCAACTGAGACGTGGTTCAGGATGACAGAAGAGGGTCGTTGTAGTAGTTCATGTTTACCAGATACACCATAGTGTACAGCTGAACTCTGTGAAAGATGCTGCATTCTCATTCTCTAGGGAAGTGCTCAGATTCTACAATGTGAGGAGAACCATATGAAGACCTACTGTGTGAAGGCAGAACAGTGGGGATTTTATGAGATTGATTTCAGAAAACCTTTTGGAGTTCAGAGATATCATTGTCTTTACCTCTTCTACAACAATGGCTCAGTGCAGAGCAATAGTGCTGAACCCAGCAGTTACTTGTTCAGGAAAAAGACATGTAATTTTTCAGTTGCCAGATTACAGAAGAGAACTTATGGAAGGTTGCTGGCACGTGTTATTACATGTGCTTTTTTTTTTTGTCCTGATGCTCGCTCTGTGCAGAATCCCTGCTATCTGATTGATAGTGCTAGCAGAAACTGCAATTGAGAACAAACCTGGAAAAAGAGACAGTTCTTACATTTCAATTACTGCCCTGAGGAAACAGTAAATTACTCCTGATAATTACTGCTGTCCAGTTTTAAAGGGGATAGAAATGGCATATACTTTTCTGAAGAACCTATTCTTTTTGCTGTACCATTGTTAAAAGAATATACTTGGCGCTGCGTAAGAAAACCATGCTGTTGAATGTGCTTGTTTCCTCTGAGGAAAAAATACATTAACTATTTGCTATACCAATGCACTTCTATGAATTTAGATATAGAAATATTATTTTTTATTATTCAGTTTTGAGGATTTTTTTTTTCCTGCTGAGGAGCTTAAGTATTTATTGCAATAGCTCCCTGCATCATTGTATATGTGACTCTGTTTTCTACATCTTATGAGGTAAAAACTGTATGGTCCAACCTCTTTCCTCCCCACTAATTCCAACTACAGTAGAGTTTTTTCTTGAAATTCTCTGCAAAATAGCTAGGAATTCTTCCTTAGATAATGACATAGGTGGATATTAGCTTTCTCTCAACCAAAGATAAAGATTTGATTTCTGAGTTTGTGCTTCACAGTGGTCTTTGTTTGGAAGTCTAAGTGTACTTGATCATGTAAATACCAGGGTGATATCAGTGATGTGTATCCGAAGCAGAGTCTGTATGTACAAAACCCCCAGAAAACCAAAACAATTCTTTAGGCGTAGTCAGTCATTTAAGCCAGCAAGAGCTCAAATTTCAGAAAACTAATATGGAGGCCAATATAAAAATTACGAGGTTTGTCTTTTTAGAGGAAAAAACACTGTTTACTCCCAAAATGAAAGCAAATGAATAATGACACATTTTCAAATGGAAAAAAAAAAATCATCATGGCCAGATAAAGAACTCGATAAGTTTAGTTCCCTAGGACACGTGTGATAATATGGCTTTCCTTTTTTTATTTTTTTTTTGCCTCTTAGGAAGTTTCTTTCTCTAGTCCTTACAAGAAATTGAGGCCTGTATATAACGATGCTGCTGTTCCTGCATTGTGCAGACATGGGGAGAGTTTCCCAGGCTACCTCTTTGCTCTATTAGGATGCTGAGGCAAGGCACTTATTAGTTTGCTAGCTATGTTGTTTGAAGGAAAAAAGCTACAGTTGTGTTTGGATATACCATCTCACTAGTTTTAGGGGAGAGAGGTCTGCACCTTGTTAGGTTGCACACATCAGTGAGACAGCAGCAGCTGAGCCTCAGTTTTTGGTGTTTCAGCCAGAAAGCTGTTGTTAAAAAAACAAAACAAAAAAAAGACTGCTTTCCCCCTTCAACTGTCTTTTATGAAGTTGAAATAACACACTTTATTTTTGGTATCTCAGGAACTTCAGTGTCATCTAAGTTCAGTAGTTTTAAGGACTGACCTATAAATATTACAGAGACTAAGTGAGAAAGAAATTCATAGAATCAGCAGGTATTGAATCAACTCTTGCGCGTGTTGCAAGTACTTAAGCTCAAAAGTACTTTTCTGTGTTGCTTCAGGTTTTGATATAAATGAGAGCATTTTCCAAATGATTTTTCAAGAAATAAGTTGAACCTGATGAAAATTCTCCTGCTTTTGTATTACGCCTATTCAGGAAAACAAGTTCAGCCTCAAACCCCTGTTATGTACAGGATACAGCCTGCACATCCGTGCTTGGAGGTTTACTTCCTGTCAAAGGAATCAACGTTTCTCTTTGCTGCTTCTCCTTTCTGTTTGGGAAAAAAGTTTCACGCAAATATCATCAGTTGATGACACCGTCCTTTCTCATGCATATGGACCCATGCTCCTCCAAAAGAAGCTCTGATGCTGTGAGCTCTGAGTAAATATTGTGGAATGTGGTAGATAGTGCAGTGATTCTCCAGAAGCTGTGATCTGTGATTTTTCCTTCCCGTGATCAGTTCTAGGAGTAAACAAATAGCTGTGTGTTTCTTTTAAAATCTTTTGTGATACACTGCTTATGCATCTGTCATCCCTAGAGGAGAACAGGTCTGCACTCCTGTAGGTTCTGTGCATACTTAAAAATCTGAGTGGCTTGGTCTAAAAATCTGTCATCCAAAATTAGTCAGTGTGTTGAATGCACATGCAGAATGCAGTGTCTAACAAAGTCACTCTGCTCTGATATAATCAGATGAAGCATCTGAGCATCAAATTGTATTGTTTTCACTGTTTTTTTATAGAAGACTCTTAGGGAGAAGGAAAGATGATAATGTTAATATGATGTTAAACATCTTGTCTGATTAGCTGAAGAGGAAATTCTATCAGAGCTCTCCCAGACAAATATAGCAACATGAAAGATATCTATGGTTTCACCTGATCTCCAAACAGGTCATTAATAGTAATGAAACTTCAAAGACTTGCAAGTTAATTCAATAAACTTCTAGCTTTAGCCATCAGGGTTTTTTTAAGAAAAGTAATCTTTCAATTTAGCTACATAAATTATTAGCAATGTTTTGAAAAAATCTATAACAATGTTCCATCTTAATTAGAAATAACTGCAATTTCAGTTCTTTCATCTATTCCTGACTTGCTTGGCATGATATCTGAAAGAGTGTCAAGCTTCTAGAAACACTAGGTTAAAAGTAGAAGACAGAAATGTCTATAGAAGATGCAAGAATATTGCTTAAATAAAGAAACAAAAATAAAAACCCATAGTCAGAGCTCACCTAATGGATTGCCAGAAACAGTTTCACAGATATCTGAGATACAGTATTTTTAGAATTGTTTACTGATTGTTTACTGTTACTTGGAGTAAAACATGGAATAATGTTACTCAAAATTGGTATTTCAAAATATTGTCATTTGAATGCACCTTAAAAATAAGTTTAGAGTGAGTGGTTTCTCTGTAGTTTTTCCTTTAGTCCCTTGAGATGTGATGAGCACAGAGATCCTACTGTTCTGTAGTTAAATCCAGAGAGGAACAAGAACTTAAACCAAACCAAGCTTTTATTAATAATCACTATGTGCAAGAGCTAGGTGAGAAAACTAAAAGAGAGTTACAGATTTGCTTTTCTATAGATGCATTGTCTCAAATACCTCACACATCACATGAAGCAGCTGCAGCTGTATTCTAGACTTTCTCTGTAAGGTATCTTCTTTCCATGCCTCTGGCTATATCAGTATTTTCTTATCAGTTTTTTATAACTGCCACTTTAGAGCAAACAGGAGCTGGGTCCTAGATATGGTGGCTAATTTCAACAGAATATTAGCCAATTACTACGTAGTTAACCCAAAAATGGAAATCAATCACTTTCAATCACAGAGAAGATTTTTGATGTTATACGAAAATGTTGCACTTTTTTCCCTTTTGAGCTGCAGTGTGCATGTATTTCTGTTCCAAGGCTAGATTGATTTATTGATTTTTTTAACATTTTATTTTGCAGCTGGGCATTATTTTTTGTGGTCACAGGTACACTGCACTTTAATTATTTTTGTTTATGTATGCGTATTTTTTCTTAATTTCACGACAGTATTTTTTTGTAATTGACAAAGCAATTTACTGCATGTGTGCTTTCTGCACCCCAGACAAATACTCTAACATGTAGTGCACTTTTCTTTCCAGTTCAGATTGTTAAGAAAAGAATTAGTTGTGACTAATTGCCAATTAATTTGCAGTGGTTTTGGGGAGGAGGGGGGAAAAACAATTGCACCTACTAATTAAAATTTAAAATATTCCAAAGTGTCATCTTTAGGTATCTGTGGAATACATAATTTCCATTTTAGTTCTGCACTGGATCTGTAACAACCCTGAGCTGACAGCTCTATTAATTTAAAACCTCAGTGATACCTATTAGTACAAAACATGAAAAAAATGCCATTAATCATTTATTTTAATTTTGCAGCTCTGTCATTTTCTCAGTATGTTTAAAAATTATGATGACACCATAACGTTCTCCAATCTACCTGTGTGAAGGGGAAACGGATCACACTACTTAGGAGAGAGACTAGAGTATATTATTAGAGCTTAATTAATGCCAAACTGATTAGATTTGATTGCGCTTTGCACAATAATATTGTTTAGAAATTTATTTAAGATGTGTTGCATAACACTTTTAAAACAACTAGTCTAGATCTGAGTGATTTTGCCCAAAATGTCACACGATGCAAGTCACAGGTTAATTTTGCTCAGCAGTGTCTACATTCTGTCGCTCTGATTCATAACATGGTACCCCATACACTCTTGCTCACCTAAGAAGATAAAAGTGTTTGGCAGTCCTGTGATATAGAGGTGTTGCATCCCTCCATTTCCTGTAAGAGGAGCAGCCTTTGAGTATCCAGACTCTGAGAAAACCCTCATACCCTCAAAACAACATCTAATCCCTGCTGAGAACATGTTAAAAAGTGACCATAAACTAAAAGATCCAGCTGAATAAGGCTGGGGTTTTTTTTCTGGCAGTTTTTTCCCTCTGTCTTTAAAATACAGTAATATGTTCTTTAACCTCAATTGAAATATTATTAGGAGAGCTGATTAGCTCTGTTTCCAGTTTTCTATTGTCAGCGCAGTATTTTAGAACTTGTATTTATAGCACACAATGTCATCTGAAATAGTAAATGTTTAGGCATTCTGTGAAGTCAGGAGCATGAAGGTAATCAGCACATGCTGCAGGAAAAGGAACATGAAGGCAAAACGGATTGACCTAAAAGATATTGTTTTCAAGCTAAAATCATTGATGCTCGCTGCATTTCATTTAGTGGATACATTGTATTAATGTGGCTTCAAGGCGTCTGGAAACTCTGACTTGCTCCTAAAACAAATAAATGCCTGGTTTATGCATTTTAAAGTATTTTTTAGTATCAAAAACACAGGATTCTTATCAGAAAAATTTCTGTTGATATATAGGGAGATATTATCACCTCTTCTTTTGAGAATTATGCTCTTTCAGTCTGACCTAATATTGAGGAATACAATCACTGGACATACTTTCTAATGCTGGAAAGACGATTTCAAAATTGCAAATGCAATATTTTTCTGCTAGATAAATAGTTACTAGATGTACCAATTCTCATGGGATGAAGTCTTGGCTTCAGTTTGTGAATAAGAGATTTGTCATTGGCTTCAACACTTTAAGTTTATCTAGAATGTTGTGGATCAGTCTTACAACAAAAATCCATGGTATCTTAGCAATTCAGGTGGCTACATACTTACCCCCAAGGTGGAATTCTGTTATTTCCTGATTTTTGTCTATTTTTAAATATAAATTTATGCCAAGTATGTCAAATAATTTCTTTTTTTGTTTTGATTTTTTATTTGGTTGGGTTTGTTTGGTTTGGTTTGGGTTTTTGGTTGGTTTGTTTGGGTTTTTTTGGTTGATGTTGTTTTGGAGGAAGGGGGTTGTTGTTTTGGGGCTTTTTTTTGGTTGGTTGGGATTTGTTTCTTTTGTTTTTTCTTCCAGCAGCAATTTAGGCACTCAATTTATGTTTAAAATGTTCTCTGTATTACCCTCAAGTTATTACATAGTTTCAATAAATTGAGTAAGTGATCTCAAAAATTGTCTTCCAGAATTCCATAGTAATTTCTATGAGTATGTATCATCAATTCTTAAAAATAAATTAGGTTAGGATTTTAGCTTTCTGGATTTTTGTCTGTGCAATCTTTTTCTCGTGTGCATGTGTTTATGTGGTTCACAGGTAAATCTAGAACACATTAAAAATTTTAAAGAAGGTGCTTATTTAAAACTTTTATAATTGTGTTTCTACTAAAAAAGACACAAAGATGCTTGCTTAATGGAAGAGAAACTGAATTGTAAATGTTAGTCTTTAGACACTCTCTGTGCACACACACACAATCTGTAAAGTTGTAAGTAGGAATTTTTAACTTAACAAAGTCCCAGTTGCTTCTAAGTAAAGATCTCTCTCTGTCTTTTTGTCCTCCCATAGAGCACTTTCAGTGTTCAGCCCTACTTTGACCTACAACACTATTTCTCTGTCTGAGATCCTCAGTGCTTATTCCCATCTCGAAGTGTGCACTGTCACTTGTCACCCAAACTCACAGCTCCAACTCTGGCAGTGCTGCCAGTATGAGAACAGAAGCAGAAGGGAGAGACCAGGGCAGAAATGCAGTGCCTGAGAGTCTTGAGAAAGACAAAATTAGCCTTCTTCAGGCAAAATACTGCAATGGTTCAGAAACATACTGATCGCTTTTCATCAGCCAAAAATAAGATGTTTCAATTTATTTAATTTTTTTTAGGGTAGGAAAGTAAGGAATTGATGGTTATCATTGTTAACCAATGCAATATTAACAGACACTACCATGACTAGGTAAAAAAATATATTTTAAATTTACACTTTATTGTAGCATTTTCAGAATGTAAAATGTGTTTTCCACCGTTGAAATTGTGCCTGTTTATTACGGTTGAAAATACATCTTGGAAAAAGGCATATAGGACTCATCCCCATGCATGGCAGTGGTTAATCATGTTCAGGCATGTTAGCTGATCTCAGCTGATGGGAAGCAACACACTGAAGAGGTCGTGGTCTCTGAAACAGATGGCTCAAGCCAAGGAAGAACATTACAAATGATAAACATTTACTCAGTATGTAATTGCATTCATCCTGAGCAGCATTGAGCAGCCCCAGCCTGACACGCGATCTGTACTGGGTCTCAGGATTACCTCACCCGTTCGTACCAAAGCCCTCATTTGAGCTTTGCTCTTTTATTCACTTTAAGATGGAATTACTATGTTTTACCTCAGGAAGGAAACTTAAAGGCATTCCTGCTGCCACATCATGGCCAAATATTGCAATAAGCTAACCCTTTATGACTTGAAAAATTCACTCACACCAGCTGTAGATTACTTCGTGTCATGATCCTCAGAATCAGGTTGATATCATCACTGCTCCTGATCCCCAAAATATGTCTTAAGAGGCATGTGAAAGTTACAAAAATAGGCAATTTTCCAGGACCAGATCATCAGCTGGTACTGACATCAATGGAATCATGCCAGTTTACCCCAACTACAGATTTGGCTTCCAAAGTGATGCCTGAAGAGGAGTTTATTGTGAGAAAATATATTGGTGCCAGTCTTTGAAAGCGAGAGTTATTATCCATGTGAAAGTAATCTACATTGTCAAGAAGCCCCCCATATGCTTTATTTGATACTAATGAATAGTGTTGACAAAGAGAGGTCCCACATGAAATTTGAAGTTAATGAACTACAGTGGCATGAAAATGAGCATTTGGAGAGTAAAGTAAAGGCTCTAATAGAGTTAAACCAAGACACACACTCTGTTGAGATTTTTATGTTTCTGTCTTCTTACATGGTAAATTTCCACCCCAAGAAATGTCCTGATCTATGTTTTAATGAGCCTCTCCACGTGACATACATTTTTTGTTTCATTTACTATTAGTGAATGACAAGTGAAGGATATTCATTTTAACTTGAAAATGTCAGGTATGCACTTTAAGAGATATATTTTTCCAGTTTTAATGAGGTGGTGTTTCTTTTTGAAAGAAATACCCATCTCTGATGTGGGTACTATGCAGGTGACAACTGATATTTAATAAGTGATGGTTCTTGTATTAGTCGTAGTTCACTAAAGAAAATGTCTCGGATTGCTTTTGAAAAACTCCTAACGTCACTAGCCCAAAGGCAAGATGTGACCTTTTTATTACATAATGAGAATCATTTATTATCTTACAATGTATCTTAAAGTCACAGACAAAATGCCACTTTGATAATTGCTTTCAATTAGCTTTGAGCATAGCATACATTCATAAAATGTCTTCTCTAATTTAGACTTGAATTAGAGAAAATTGCAGACATAATCTACTTTAAGGTTGTCTCATTTAAGGTGATTCGTAGTTCTATATCAAAGAAATCAAAACGGGTGGCTTTAGAGCAGTATTACAAAGTGTTTTAAATAGTCTTTTCAATATTTGAGTCTATTTTATTAACAATTAATTAACAAATTAGAATGCTAGTTCATCTTTTTGGACCTTTTCTTGTGTATTAACTTTATACTTTTGTTCACCATGGCTGTTTTGAAATTAAGTACTGTCCTGTGATAAAAGAGTACAGCTTAATTAGATGTATAAATAAAGCATGTAAAGACATGGCTTATATCTCAATAATAAGCAACAGCTTGGTCTGTCAGCATGGGTGCTCTTTCCAACTTTTAAATTCTTCCTCAACAACAAGCAATAAATCCCACACTCAAAAAGTAAGATTGTATATTGGCATGTATTTTATTACATGTGTTTTTTAATGTTTTTTTGTGTATAATTTAAATTATTCGTGGAAAAACGATTACACCTAGATTGGTCTACTGCATATGGAACATCATTCATAAAAACCCCCAGGTATTTTCTTTTCATCTTAGATTAAATGATGCAGGTCTGGAAATTATATATAAAGATAAATAAGTCATCTCCAATAGCTGGAACTGACCTAGCTCTAGGGATAACTCTGTTTTTCTTCTTTCTTCCCCAGATAAAAATTACGCACAAGAACCAAGCCCCCATGTTGATGGGACCGCCTCCAAAAACCGGTCTTTTCTCTTCTATCATCAAAAGAACAAGGAACCACAGCAAGGAATAAGCCTATGTAGTTGAGTTAAAAAAAATTAGCTATGTTGGGCTTTGGAATATTTATTCTGGAAATCTTTCAAGAATTTTAGAATATCTTCTATTTGCAAAATCTTGGATTTTGGTTTAACTGTTCTGTAGCTGAGCTGATGTAAAACTATGCTACTAGAAAAAAAATGTTGTCACAGTTTTGTAGGCATTTTGCATGACGAAAGCAGATGTTTACATACAGTGATACAGCATATTTTTTGTTGCATGCGTTACCATTTACTGATCTATGGGCTAATTCTGCCATGGAATATGGGAGGAGAATGTCATGGGTAATTTGATTTTCTCTCTTTTCTGTTTCAGCTTTTTCTACTACAGTAACCATATGCCATAAGTTCAATAGTATCTCTTCAATCAAACATCTTTACATGAGTAGTCAATCTGACCTGTTTCCAAGTAAAATCACTGCAGGTCTCGTTAACCTGTATTTTTAGTTTATCTTTTATTTCTACCTTGAGAATATTTTTATTCAACTAAGTATTGAAATCTTGTAACTTATTCTGATAACTCCTATGTACATGAGTAACTGTACCTGCTGAAAACATCTGACAATATGCACAGTATTCAAATGAACGTGATTGTTCTTGTGTAAGTTTTTGTTAAGATTGCAAGTTGATGAAAGTTTGAGCAAAAACTATGAGACTAAGAAGATCATGCTGAGTGAAGATAATACTTGCAAAACTGTCATCAGTGTTTGTTGAAACCCTAGAATTATTTTCATGAGCAATACATCTTTGTAACATGGCAAACTTTAAATCATTCTGCACATTGACCAATAGCATAGTGTATATGCACACAAATAACCAAAGCTCATGCCTAATTAAAGTGCATTTCCCACCAAAGATTTAGTGAAGGATGCTTCAGAGAAATGGGTTAATGCATAATTAATCAAACTCACTGGAGTAGCCTCACTTCTGAAAATTTACAGTTCTTTTGATTGCATTGTCAATGTCCAGACAAATGTTGGGGTAGGGAAAAACATTAAATTAATTTCAAGAAAATACTCACTTTTCATTTGTTTCATAAGTTGATAGACATAGTAACATATGCTAAATATTGAGACATAGATATGAACAAAGGTTTATAAAATTAAACATATATTTTGTGTCATAATAATTTATAAATTTATGCCATCCATAATTACTCATCCCCAAAGTTAATTTCTCAAGGAAATGATGAACTGTTGTCTATTACCCTTTTGTAGTCTGCTATCTGGAATCCAAACATTTCTTGTCATAAATTTTGGTGAGGCAGTTGCTCAGGTTTTAACTTTCTTAGCTCTCTGAGAGACTTCCTAACAGCTTAGAAATCATAATACAGGGATTTGTCTGAGGTTTGCACAGTGCTGTCTAATGTTGAAGGGAAGTCCAAGAATGGCAAGTTTTTTTCAGTCTTGCATATAAACAATCTCAAAGAAAACTTTTTGTGCAGTCTTAACATTGTTCTTTGTTCTGAGTGAGCTGCTTCTCAGCTCTGCATGTCTTAAGTTCTCAGAGATTTCATGAAAAACAAGGAAAAAATAAAACTTTGCTTGAAATGCATGATTTCCCATTTTTATCCAGACTTTCAAATGTTAATTATTTATTAAATCTATTTTTCTATTGATTCATTCATCCATTTTAAAAATAATACTTCATCATGCTGTAGTGCACGGTACTGTGCATGTATTTAAATAAAGTTACTATCATTTATTTGTTCCTCAGTATAAGAATTCAACAGAGTCCTAATTTATATAATAGACACTAAAATAAAACTCAGTATATAGTTGGTAAGGATTATGTCTTTGAAATATACAGTCTATGTTCTGTAAACATTAGGAGGTAAATGCCAATTAATGTTTTGTTCAGCATTAGGTAGAAAAATATGAAGGTGATTATTCTCTAAAATTAAGATCTTGTAATTCACCATTCTTGGGTCCAGTGGTGTTGACATTTACAGTTACCATAGGAGTAAACTAGTATTTTTCCTGTGCATTGCAAACACACACACACACACACAGAAGCATTTGATGCACTGAACTACAAACATGCATAAGTATAGAGCAAAGGTTATTTGCAAAAGGATTTTGCTGATGTATTACGTAAAGTGTATATTGGTTTTATGAAATTATGGTTACAGGTGATAAATATTTTCACATAACTTGACATAGGATTTTCTACCAATGCTCTCAACTTTTTTGTGGCAAAAATGTGTTTAAGGACAATATATAATGTGTTCTCTATGATTATCTCATGAACATTGTAACCCTGAAAACAAATAAAACTATACATAAGCTATTACTTAATAATGTATGCAATTTTAAATGTGTCAGTCTGTGATAGCAAGTTGGTCACAACACACTTTTTTATGTAAAGAGGAGTAGATGAGTCCATGCCATCAGAATTGCATAAAATTCTGAATAGACATATAAAGAGTGAATCAGATCTGCTGGTTGGTGTGTATAATTTTTACTGTAACTAAATACAACAGAGCAGCCATTATATTGAGTTAACAGTTCTCATGTCAGACACTGTCTTTCTATTAATCTTGGTTGGTCGGGTTTTTTTAGCATGGCCTCTAATAATTTAAAACCATTCCAGGTTAAAAGTATTGATGGTGAAGAAAAAATCTTAGAGTACATAAAACAGTATGAAAAAAAAAATGGTTGATTTAATGAAAGAGAACTTAAAAAGTGAAGGTTTTTTTTCACTTCAGTATGCACAGAACTAATATGAAATTATTCATTGGTGTAAGAAGTGAAACAAAGAATATATGCATATAACTACATACAGCTGAAACAGATGTACTGTTCCTAGGTTTACTGAAGAGGGTATCTGTAAACCTTCTACTCTTTAGGATAAAGTATTCCTTAAGGCTTCATTAATGACATTTGCAATGTAAATGGCATTTAAAATACATAGGTATTAAATGTGACACTAGATTTGCAAATCTTCGATCACTGTATGTTAACTGGGCAATGTGATGACAAAAGAACAGAAGTTCTTTCCTTTTTCTCAGGAAAAAACTGATACTGGTCAGAGTCTCTCATTTCACGAGTTCCTGTTAAAAAGAAGTGGAAGAAGAATTTCTTGCAGAGACAAATAGAGAATTACTGTTTCCAGTACTTGTAAGATATTTGTGTGCAAATCATCACAATTGTTTAAAGCTAGGGGTGAGACCTCATGATTTAGGCATGTTGGTGTGCATACGTATATGTTCATGCCAGAACAGGTGACTTGCTGGTATGCTCAGGACTCTGATATGACAGGAAATACTTAGTTTCTGAAACAGGAGTATACTTTCTATTACATTTGCTCACTCTTATCTTATCTTAATCTTCTCTAGGATTTCATGTACATCAGAATGACTAGCTAATATCCAAAATTATTTAAGGCAAAGTTACAGATTTCAGGATGTTTCAGAATATAGTCAGCTGTGGTAAGAAAGGCAGAAAAATACCTTTTTTGTTTTTATAAATCTTTAGGTTACTATTTATTTGCCAAGATTATACCATTTTAGTGATTATTAGTGATTTAGGGTACTAGTGGTATTCTGCAAGCTACTGCCTTCAACCCCAGCTGGCTTCTGGGACTTGTAACTTTGAGGCAGACCATAGCAAGACCAAGACTTTCTGGGAAGCAGACACTTCCAAGAGGTGTTGTCACTCACCCCTCTGTAAATGTGACTAGGGAGAATGGCTACAAAATGGAAAAAAAAAATCAGGAAGAATTATGTCTAGACAAGGAAGTAGGAGAAGATCAGAGAACTGTGCTATGGAACAAGAAAACAGAAGTGCTCAAAAGTGAAGCGTGGTGCAGTGGCATCCACAAAAATGGTTGCATGGTACGTGGGTGGCCAGATGAAGGCACTCAGGGCTAATGGGCAGCAATGAGCTCGATAAATGGGTTGATTACATCTATTTAGAGAGCCCTTCCATCTAAGGCTGAAGGAGTAAAGTAATGTTGCCTTGCTTTGGGGGCAGAAAAGTGCAGAGAAATTTAGGCTGAAGTAGTAGACAATACAACTGAGCCCTTCATGGGAAGTGAGAAGGACTTGCAAGGAAAGGGGAGCTGAAGGATTGTCAAAAGAAGATAAAGGACTTTCCAGAACTGTATCTATTTCTCTCATACCCTGAAGAAAAAATGAAGAAAATTTGCCTTTGCAAAACAGCAGTTTGCTAGGCTACTAAGTGGTTAGCCTGAAAATAAATAAATAAATTTAGAAATCTGAGGTGGGCTAGAGGAACATAGCTCAATGTTTTATGCAAGAGCGGTGAAGAACGTGTCAGCCTGTTGTCAGCTAATTGCTGCTTGTCTCCAGCTCCATCAGGTCTGAAAGCATTCTGTTTTCTCTCTGTCCATAAGGAAGGAAACTTCTTGTGGTCCTGCTGAGGTGAGTAAAAGCCTTACTGTAGCCCTGGCTGGAAAATGAATAAAACATGGACGAGACCTGGAAGCTGTTAATGAGAAATAAAGTAATAGCTTAAAATCCGTGGCATGTGAGGCTCTGAGGGTGTGTTGTGCAGCAACAGCTGAGGTAGAAACTGGCCTCGTGTCTATCAGGGTTTGCTGATGTCTGCCCAACCTGGGCTTGTGCCATGGGGAGCCTCATGGCTCTTACTCCTCCTTTTTGTTCAGACTATGGATTTCCAGTTGATTTTGAAGTAAGTGGGTTTGACCTTTTCTGTTTAGCGTGTATGCCTAGGAACTTTTCCATGATCTGGTTCTCTTAATTTTACAAATACCTCTGAAGAAAATAAAATTCTCTATGACCATTGACTTCCATTATGTGAAACTGCCTGACAGCTTGATACTATAAACAGGCAATGACACTTCTAGGCATCTGGAGTCTGGGTATGGTGATATACAGAGGCTGCTTTCTTTCCTTTCTGATTCGTGATTCAAAGAGACTCCCTGAGAAGCACCTCAGGGCTCTCCTTAAATGTGACTCATACAAAGAGTAAGTGATAATCATCAGGCTTTGTTATTTATAGAAAGGGGGTAGCTGTATTGATGGTAGAAGAAGCAGCTTCATTTGAGGTGCTACTCTAATAAACATGGAAAGTAATTTACTGGGTCTGAATGAGAAGGAAAGATTTTGATGTTTTCGGGTCAAATTTTATTCCAGTGTTGATACAAAAATACATAGCCGCTAATGGACCGCTTTGAAATAAACTTTTGGTTGGTTGTTTTTTGCCTAGGGTGAAATTTGCATGCCGTGAAGGAACATGGAAATTTGCATTAATAAGATGGTTTTTTGGACAGGGAAGTGAACACTTCTTACTCTTTAGGTGAAAACTATCTTTATGAGCCACGTTGTGCCTGCTAATAGGATAATTGTCAATCTTCAGGGCTTTCAGTCAATTTACATTAAGTATATGAAAAAAAAAGCTCAGCCAACCAAACCACATGATAACAACTCTTCTTTAAACTATTTGTACCTGCAGAGAGAGATTGATGATGGCTCTGTGCCTTAGTGAGGTGGACATTGCAACATGAGCATTGTCACTGTAACTTCTGCCCAACCATGAGATTAGCTGTTGCAAAGAATGTGGTGTAGGGTTTGTCAGTGCAATGGTTTCTTCTTTTGTTGGGTTTTTTAGTAAATATGAATGCATTCTAAACCTCTCTTTTTATCTTTTAGAATTATAAGAAGTCAGACTTTGATTCAGACAAATATAAAATATGTTTATCGTACACATATATGTAAGCAAGGAAATGGAGGAAGATCTGTTCCATCTAAATTGAACTTTACTTCCATGTGTTTCAATTCAGTCCTATTATTCAAGAAAAAAAGAAAGAACTTGTTAGTTTAGGTAGCTTGAGAGAATTTGGGGGGGAAATGGGTGTGTTGGGCTTTTCTTCTCAGTAGTATGACCTTGTTACAATAACATATACATATGTCAGACTTCTACCCCATTGATATAAGTCACCATTTTCTTTGACTGCAATAGTGAGGATTTTTTGAGGTGTTTGTTTTGGTTTCTTTCTGGAAGACTAGCTAAATCTTTCTTTTAATGTTTCAATACAAACAGTTTACAAGATGCTTTGAAAGATTTGGTCCACCTGCCTGATTGTACAAAGTCTGAGCTTGGACTGACATGCAAATTCAGGCCTTCATACTTTGTCAGTAGTGCTGGTCAAAAATTCCTTAACCTCTATATCATCAAAATTCATTAAATTGTGTGGAGAAACCTACCTTCCCATATCAATCAGTTTTTTTACTTGATTCTTATTTCAGAGCAAAATAAGACTTACCATTTAAATGTCAAAATATTTTGTCAAAATATGAATGTCAAAAGGAAATGTAAAGTTTTGTTTGATTATTTCTGGTTCATTAATGTAGTGATTAGCATTGTAGTGTAAATGACTTTTCACTTTAAAAAGCAAAATGTGAATAAAATTATGCTATTTTTAATTCACTACAAACATAATTCTTATTTCCTTTAAGAATTTTTTTAAATTCTTGTATTTGTTCAAGATCCTGAACTGAAATTTTCAACCTTTGTGCCTCTACAGTTGACAGCAGAGTAAAAGGCTGCTCATCAAATTCAAGTATTTATTTAAAATACCTGCATTTTTGATATTCCAATAGGTACACATCTCCGAAGTGTTACATTCAAGGAGTTACTTTTTCATTGTTTCTCTTTTTTCAGATTAATTTGTCAGTACAAGTCTACCTGGTCATTGAACTAAGAAACAAAATTACATTATTAGGTTATCCTAATTATTATAAAATAAGTGAATCACAGAAGAATATTTTAGCAAAGGCATTGTAAAACAAGTTGTTGACAAGGCAGATACAATGCTTGTTTTTATTCTAAGGCACAGAAGATACTGTAACTTAATTGAAAATAACCATTCAATCACATTGATAAGGCATATGTATGTCACTGTAATTCTCAAAATCCTGTGGTCTTTAATGTCTCTCAATCTTTTGGGTGAATTATCAGCTACTGCTGTGTGATAGCTGTGATATCAGATAATCTATGAACTCTTTTTACATCAATGTTACCTAAAACATGTACACTGTCTGAAGTTTTGCTATCTTCTTTTTTGGTCACTGTACCTTTATCACTAAATACTGTCTACCTGATGTCTAACCCCATTGATACATTGATACTGTTAAAATTCTTGCTGTGACAATCATCAGTCTTATTTTTATGATCTTGGAACACCAGGTTAGTGGACTTGCATGAGGTTAATGGGGCTTTAAGAAAATGTTACATTTCTTTGGCACTAGATAAGGTTCCCTTCTGATGGGAGTCCTGTCACTTTTTGAGATATAACAACTTTCTCTGTCAGAGTTATTAGTCTGTGCAAAATGATTTATAGTTTCTCCTTGGCTTGCTGAATCTTAGGCAAAAAAAAAATCTTATGGCAGATGCCAGTCGTTTCCTTTTGGTATGCATGTAGAACTATGTATTACCACAAGAGCTAGTGAAAGCATTCAGGTATAACCAGAGAAGCTGTGCTGATGACAGCAGTGCTCAGTTCCTGGAGTCAGACTTGCACAGGCAGAATTTGAAATGTTCAGAAAAGGGTTAAACCCCCTTTATTCATTTCTAGGGTGACTTCTGACTAAAAATGCAAGACTACAAGTAGGTATTAAATATGTTTGCAACTTGCCACTGCTAACGCTGATAAGTCTGCACAATATTTCTGCTATTTTCTTATCTCAGATATAGCACAAATGGTAATTTTTAACTATTTCTACTATGTGCTTCCTCCACAAAGCACAGTGCAATAGCACAGCATAAAAGCAGATTCTAATGAGTGCAATAAAAAAATGTTTTAAGGAGCCCAAGATACCTTCTGGTCCAACATCACAGGACAGTAAAAGGATTTGCAGGGAAAAAAAAAATCACATTATGCCAATTCCGCCTATTCTCAGTAGAAGTTTGCAACAGAGAGGACTTCTAGCCAAATTACAATTTCATTAATTGTTTCATTCTAACTTGTTCATAAATTAATTTGGAGAGTTCCTATGATATGATCCTTATCAGAATATGCAGCCACAATTGCGTAAGGGAGGATTGAGAATATTTTGGCAGATCTGGTTCCCCTTACACAATGTACCATGCTATTTCTGCTACACCAATGGGGATCCCTTGAGAGCATTTAAAGTCCTAATGTAAAATGCGATATTAAGTTTTGGAGATTATGATTGAAATATAGCCTTGGTTGAGACAATTTAAACTGAAGTTAAGGATGTGGATGTGAAGTCCCAACTACACCGAAATCCTTGGTTTGCCATTGCAAACACAGAGCCAGTGTTTTATCCCTGCCGTCTTCGGGTAGGGCTAGGAACATCTTTCCTGCCCCAGTTAAAATGTCTGCAAAGAAGTTCAAGTAAGAGAATGAGAGGTTATGTGCATTCACACATCTGTAAAAACCTACTGAATGGTTGTACCTGCAAAGTTTCCCCACCCTATTAGCCTCGAAATGAGGTCACCAGGTCTCTTCCTTTCAGCAGAGTGCTCATGTTTTCCTTTGTCACTCTTCTGTGTCCTTAGCAATCCTGTATTTCTGTCTTCAAAAGCATTAGCTTCAACATGCTGTATTAGAATATGTTTTCATCTACACAGTTCTATAGGTTGGTGTTTAGGCACAAGGTTGATAAATGGAAGTTTTTAATTTCTCAGGTTAAGGAACAAATCAGACTCCAGTTTTCTAGCAAACACTGTAAGTGCTATAAGCAATGTTACAGGGGAGTCCTGCACAGTTAAGGACCTGTCTTAAACTCCACCCTCTGAATCTCAAAGGCATGAGAATTTTCACGTTCCAACTAGGTGGAGTTCGCACATCACTGTTTTATTTTGCATCTGCCAATTCACATGTAAATTTTGTGGATTCTATGTGTAAGTGTGCCTCTTTTCACTATTCAGAGCCTTAAAAATCTACCCTTAATGTTTGAATCACCCTGCTGGGGTAAAGTAACACCAAACTTGAGTACGAATGAATAAATAGTTGCTTTGAACCCAGCTTTTAGGACTTCAACAGAATATTGACTTGGTATCAAATTCTGTGCTGTTGCCTTAAGAGGCCCTGACAAAGCACTGCAAAAACCAGGTCTATGTACAGCATAACACAACCCACTCCTAATTATTTCTTCCTAAAGTAGCTGCTGCTGTTGGATTTCTTGTCTTTCATGCTTAAAACAGCAGTGACGCAGTAGTGAGTCAGGCCTTTGCCAGTGCTTAAATAGCTGGGGCTAGGTGCTATATAAAAACATTTTTTTTTTTTCTAAAAGCTGCTTTGTGTGTAAACCTTTATTAGGATGTCATAGATCTATGGAAATGGTGTACAAAGAGTACATTTTCAACCTCCTACATTTACATACTGCTTTTTGTTTGCAGTATCAGCTAAATATCTGTGTACTCTGACTTCTGTTTTGTATTTTTTGGCACCGGCTGCACACCTTCAAGCTTGCTCTGTCTTATGTATAAAGCCAATCTCATAGCTCGTTTTTTCAGTATTATTAAAATGTTAATCAACAGTTAGTATAAAGCAGCATATTAAAACATCAAATAGAAACATTTGTGGCATTTTTATTCATAACTAAAAAAAAAAAGAATTTTCTAAAAACTGCTAGTCTTATTCCTTAAACTGTTGCATGTAGAACTATAAAAATATTTTAAGTTAACTCATTGCTCTAATCTAGTGGTAAACAAAGGCTGAGAATACTTATTTGAAGCAGTATTTAAATTGTCATGTGGCAATACTGAACATAGAGAAGATACCAGGTTGTTGTCCTTATTTATTTGATTTCCATTATTTCTCAGTTTCTTTCAGATATTGCCATTAAGCTGGATTGCTACTTAGCAGTTCTTTGACTTCTCGCTCATCGCTGTTCTTAATCTTTAGTCATAAAATAATAACTGATTGTCTTAATTCTACTCAATCTTTGAAGTTTTTTATTTGTTTTCCCATCACTTTGTTTTCCATCTGCTAGTTTGCTTCCTTTGCTTTGTTCATACATTTCTAATTAGAAGTACTTGTTATTTTGATCTGAGTCACAGTCCTTGTAAATTTTCTTTGCTATTCAGATCCATTCAGAGTTCACCTCTAAAGGATTCCTGGTCTGTCAGTTCACAATCTTATCTTCTGTCAGGAGCCATTCGCAGAATGTTTTCTTCCCTGACACCCCGCCCCCACTTTGCTTTCATTCTGGTCACATTAGGCACAGGTTATTTATTTGTCTTCACTTTTGAGGCCTTCAGTGGCTTAAGTCTACCTTGACAAAAAGTTTTTTTATGTCTATGCCTAAAAACATTTAATGTTAAGATCTCTCATTTCATAAAATCTCTTTGGTGGAAAGACAAATACTTATTCATATGATCTATAGCTGGTCAAACCATGGCAATATTCTTTAGCCAGTAGTTTTGGATTTTAAAGCAAGTATTTTGGCAATTTTAGCATATTTAATACACAATCAAAATTCCTATGCAAATGTCCACAAGCTACTCCATTACTTTCCTTCAAATCCTTCCTTCAACTAGGTACAAAAAGACCATGTTGTAACTATTACCACAGAAATCAGAACCTGTTGTCTTTCATATTCTTACATACCTCTATCTGTACTTAATAGCTTTTAAATTACAAGCTTGCTTTTAGGGATGGGGGAAGGGAACCCCATGTTCTGTGGTGTTAGAGCATCCAGCACAATGGGAGTTCTGCTCCACTACTACATCATTAAAATGTTAGGCCAGCAGAGATACATCTATGCAATTTTATGTTGGCAGATGGATTTATAGCCCACTGATGATTACATTGCATGTCCCATCTGTACATGATCTGCAGGAAACAGGAACCCAGCTAGAAGATTTACTCTGTCACAGTTTTAGCTTGCTGTTCTGAAACTTGTCATTCATTCTCTCTTCTGTTTGTCAAAACCAACAGTCACCATATAACCAGGTTATAGGGAGATTTCACTTCTTCCCACTGCATTCTCCCCACAAATAGAAGAAACTATAAAATATTTGTCTCACAAGGGCCCTGTTGGTGTTCTTCTTTAAAATCCCAAATGCACCGCTGCCTAAAAAAAGAAAAAAGGTGTGGTGAACACATGTAATCCCAGATCCAGCAACACTGGATACTTTTTAGGAAGATGCTGAGTAGACCAAGTTTGCAGGCTTTCTTTCTCTCCTGCATACCCCAGGGAAGCTGGCCTTCTAAGATTTTTTGACATTTAATTTGCCAGTGACCTGATCCAGGATCAGAAAGAAAGATGCAAAAAAACTTAGTCTGGATTTTGACTTGAATTTTCAGGTAAAATACCCTACCTGTGATATCGGCATGCAAGGTTAGAGCTTGGAGGCTAAATCTGACTGCCTGAGGTCACAAAGAGAGATTCCTGGCCTAAAGTCCCTCCCTAGGCAGGGTGGCACTGTAGTGAGGGAATGGATCACATAACTCCTTCTCTCAATATGCTTTGTTTATTTTGTCTGCTATCTACCTTCCATCACTTGTTTCATTTCCATTCCTCCAGTGAGAAGCTGCATTGCTAAAGCTCATTCTATAACTTTAGTGGGGAAAGTTGCAAGAATAAAGAAGTATATGTATTAAAAATGAAGAGAAATAACAAAATGCAGAGTTTGTCATAACTTCCAGTAAGCTACTTCAGTTTTGTTGCCCCTACCTGTTATTTCCCCTTGGTGTTCACCCAGGCAAGATGTTTTCAGGGATAAAAGAGAGAAAGTAAGATTACTTGGAGTCAGGGGAAATTAATGTGTTATTTGCAACAGAGGTGAAGTTCAGTGCATTGTATAGAAGGTAGCTTTAATTAAAACCTCTGTTTCAGAAATAAAATAAGTAGGTTGAAGTCCAGGTGAAAGAAAGAAGGGGGGAATAAAAGTTGCATTTTCTTTCATTTCGCTGTTTAGAGGCTGCCTACAAGCTGAGGGAACACACTGGCTACAGCCTCCTGGATCAGCTGCCTTTTCAATAGCCTGGGTTTCTGCAGCCTTTCCAGTCTCCTTTATGAAGCAAGCACTGTCTTAAATCTACATAATACTGATGACCCCATCCCCTCTCTAATGTGGCTCACTGGCCAGACACCTCTTAATAAAACTTAGGAAAAGTATTTCAGAGTAGTTGAAAGGTTAATTCTGATACTTCTGATATTTTGTGCCTTCTTGGACAAATCTTTTCAGTGTGTTTGCATCACTGTCTCTAGCTGCATGCCTTGCTTCTTTGTTTTCCTGTACAGCTAATTCTTTTCCTGGATCTTCAGACCTTCTTAACATAGGAACTAGAATTTCAAAGAACTTACTGTATAGTATTTATTTACAGTGTATTTTTTGTCAGGAAAGTGGGTAATTTTCACCTTCCACCCATTTGCTGACCAGGTAGTATGCACAGAGAAAGCTAAGTACTAAAAGGATTCAATATTTTACTGCTCCCAAGATTCCCAAGATATGTGTCTTTTATTTGTTGCAGTCTGTTCCCTGAATGAAAGCATAGAGGAAATATCTCTGTTGCTGTCCTGTGCATTTCCTTTGCAGAAATGCCAACATTTGGACTGGAATCTCATTTACTGTAATGCAATTTCACAACAATCAGCTAAATTGTTCTAGATTGTACATGAGATTAGAACCCAGCCTGGAAGGTTGGTTAAAGTAAGATCAGGATAAGGAATTGTTCTGTAAAGTATTTCAGGCTGCCTTATCTGGTCTGACTCTACAGCCATCAATGTGTCTTACAGATGTGAGAAGAAATTCCAGGTTCTGCTAGCTGTACTGACAGTGGTGTTCTTACTGCCTTGAGTGGTCCTTCCTTTCAGCAGCAGTATGAATTGCAAAGTCTGGCTCCTATCCCCAAGAGAACCTACCTGTTTTGGAAGAGATCTTTAATTCAGCAAACCTGTCTTTAAGAGGCAAAACTTTCTCAACTCCACAGAGAATTATTTATCAGTTATGTAAGAAGTGTTTTAGTAAAGCAAAGAAAACGAAGTGGTGTTAAATGTATGACTTCCATTTTTAAAATAAATAACTAGCTCTTACAAAAAAGTTTTCATTCTGTATGTTAGACAAGAAAAATCCAAATGAAACTTTTGATTTTTTTTTTGTTTTGTTTTATTTGCATTAGAATTATAAAACTGTCTGCTTTTTTCTCTGGAAAATGAATTTTTGGGAGAGCTCTCAAATTCCCATTAAGAACTTGCTTAGCTCAGTTCATGTTGAGTGATGTTGTGGTCTCACCACTATGTTTAAAATTTTCAGTGTATTCCAAAGGGGGAGTTCTTGTTAATGTACACAGGGTGCAAGCTTATTTAAAGTTTGCTTGAGGAAGAGGTTCAAGACCCTTGACTGAAGGTTTTGAAAACTGTCTTGTAGCTTACAGAAAGGGCATTATCAAGACAACACTTTTGAATGAACAGAATAAAAAGCTACAGCCTGCAAAACCCATAAGTCAAGACTGGTTTTGTCAATTAAACACCTACCTCACCACAGGCAGCTATGACTCGGGACCTAACCTGAGATGTGTGACTTTGCTTGTTCTTTTACTCCCTGAGAGCATTTTTTCACTTACTGCCATGCAGATAATGCATTGCATTTCACAGCACAGCAAGTTTAATCAGGACATGTCATCATTAATTTGTACCGATATGCACTGATGGACAGGGTTTTCCAGGAGCATGACTAGCTGTTTATCAAATGATCATCAGTTCTGGAGAAGAAATGGTGCAATCCCCCTGTTGTTTTAAAGCATCTGCTTTATCATCTGCTCACAGGAGTACCTTTTTTCCATTCCTTCTCTGGGTTTCCCTTTGTAGCTGTCACTTGTAGACAGCTTCATTTATTTCTGCTGCTTTCTAATTCCTTTAACAGAGATGTCTAAAAGATGTGCTTGATTTATTGAAACATGTTGTGTAACTGAAATGGTTAATGATAGCAAGACAAGACTAAATACCACAATCTGCATTTGATTTCTGAGGCTTTCCTGTTATTTACAAAGTGTCTCTTTGAGTACCATAAATAATTTACAGTTCAAAGTGAATAATTCTAAGTGCTAAAAAGCCAAATTCACATTTATTTCATTTGCTAATGTTTTCACAATATAACACAAAGCATAAAACCCCCCTCTCACTGCTCTGTAGTTTAACAAAAGAGCTGTTAGAATAGCACAGAAACTCCAAAGCACTCTTACAACAGCAGGTTAAGGAGAGGGTATCAGTTCTTCAATCTTGTAGTCCCTACTATGGTAAAATTCTAACTCCAAACACAGGGTGTTTTACCTGACAAGACACCAGGGTTAAGCTTTTAGCATGCAAAATTTATTTCACAAGTGCGTTGAAAGCTAATCCTAGAGAATGATTTAATTTTATTTGGACATATTGTGACTTGTTTGTAATAGGTTGAAGTAGTGCACATGACTTACAAAATTAAATCATAATCACAAATACTAGAAGAATAAAAAAGATCCACAGAAATCAAAATGTTTGTCACTGATATGCAGTTGTGCGCATCAATTCTAAACAGTTCTTTCTATTCTTGTTACTGTCGTATAGTCTAAGCCAAGTTAAAGGAATTTGTAGAAGTATTGACTAGTTGAACACTTCCAGTATTTTATCCAAAATATAAGTCCTTATTTTATAATGCCTAATTCTTTTTCAAGCTAAACATCCCAAATGCTAATGACAAAAAAAAAAAAAAAAAGCTGCCATTAATGTTGGGGCAAAAAGGCAAAAACTTAAACAGAACAAGAGATACTTACTCTTTTAAAAATTGAACTTAATATCTGTTTAATGATTATGATTATCACATCGCAAGATAACCGACCTCATTAAAAGATTTGTTGAAGGAGATCAGATCTTGTCCCTCATTTTCTGGAAAAAGATAAATATAGGTTCTGTCTCACATTTGCAGACCAAACAAATCACTCTAAAGGACATCTCATTTAAGGTGAAGTAAGAAATGAGCTGTATCTGAAAACTGTATCCAATACCTGAAATCTTACATAATTTTGATATTATAGTATAAAATATTGACCAAAAAAATATCTGCAGAATTATTGTAAAGAGAGGGAAGATGTTAAGCATCTGTCTGTATTCAGTTTATTCCAAGAAAACAGTTGTAGTACTATTAGCACTGACTTTTGAAAAACTTGGCCCATCAGACATATTCATTATCTGTCCTTATTTTTGCACCAGCTTTTCCTTCTGAATGATTGATGTTTCCTTTGCCTACCAAGCTGATATAAAGGATTGCTTTTAACTCACAGTTAAAATTAGTCTCTAATGTTTAACATTACCTAATGACTTCACACAGTAGCGTAAAGAGTGAAGAGAAAAACAACCAATGCCCAGAAGGTATTTTAGGGAAATAGATACTAACTCATCAGATCAACATTTCGGCACTGGGGACAGGTTCATGGTTGAGGTAAATAGGAGCAGTTGTCTCGGAGTCAGTGGAGTTGATTTATTACCAGCTGAAAGACCAGCACTGGACCAACAATGTCCCAGCCCTGTGAAAGGACAAGTGCTATTCTCGGTGAATACCAATGGGGTGGGCCTTTTGAATGGGCCTGAGTGGAGGTTTTGTACGTCTATGTGATTTGGCAAGTGGTTCATTTTCTGAAACCTGAAACGATTTGCAAATTTGGAGGAAGAATTCAACCAGACGAAGGGAGGGGGAAAGAAAAAAGAAAAAGAGGCCAAGATTTTTGGTCAATGAAACCACAGGGACAGGGTGTCTGTGCTACCCTTCTAACAAGTGAGATGGAGCTAAGGACACTTCCGCTGCAAGTACCAGCCTAAAAGTATTGTCTACATTAAGGGACTTGTGCCCTCACTCTCCAGTTTTTAAGAGCTAGCTTTATTGTGGTACCTGGTATACTTTGAATATACTTTGGAGCAAGCCTAGAGTGTGTTTTTTGGGAAGAAATTAGTAGATAGACTGTTTCATGGGGAATAACTGCTCAGGACAAGGATTGGATCTCTCTCTGCATTGATGGGTTTCACTGAATTTGAATTTGAGAACTGAAGAAATGAGGGATTTTGGGGCAGGCGAAGAAGGTGCTTTGTATCAAGCCTCCAACTTTAACTCTCAGGACCCTCCATTCCTCCAGAACTGTCAAGGAAGCATGCAGAGAGGTGCAGGACTGGAGCAAACTGGCTGTGATGCATTGGGCACTTAGGTTGCAAGCACTCAGCCTAAGTTAATGTACTCTAGTGCATAGAATGAGAATCTTAAGTAGTGTATTCATGTAGCTGTTGATACATAGTTTTCTTACATGTATTTGATGCCCTTGTCCTTCATGATACCTTAGTTTACCTTAGAAACTGCAGTCTGTAAAGTGGGCAAGTATTGCTTGTGAAACAGTTACTTCAGCTTTTTAAATGAGGTGTTTGTCAGTATTTCACAAGAGACTTGCAGATTACTGAATCTTGTTCCAGCTGACACCATTTAGTAAAATAATAATCTTTTATTAAATATAAAGATATAGCTATATATATAAGCATATTTGTGAATCAGGGACTGCTATAAATGTAGTAGTTATAAATTAAATGTAACAGCCAATTAAGAGGTGCAGTTTCAATAAATAGAACTATGGGTTTCATCTTTGAATCCAAATTTTCCTCCATTTAAATTGATCATTATTGTATTGATATTGCCTTAATAACTAAGGAGGCAAAGAGAAAGAGAGATGGTGTAATATGCAAGAAATCCTTGAGCTGTATATTCCAACTGAAATGTAGTTACAACTGCAGGCAGCTTTAATGATAATGTTAATTGTCTCCCCTCCCCCATCCCTCCAGCCTCCCCATCTCTGCTAACATTCAAATCCACTATTTCTTCTGGATTTCATTTGGCAGTCACATCCCACTCAATATGAAGGCGTGTAAAGAGAAAAATCAGTCTGCTAGCATACTATATTGGACCCAATTTCTTACTCATCTCATGGCACCAAGACTTCTTTTATCTGCAGGAATGCCAACTGATAGAGCAAATGACAGATGAAGCAGTTACTTGCAATGGTTTGGCTACAGAATTAGGGATACTTTTTTTCCCCATTGTGAAATGCCCTTTGGTAGTGGCAAAAAACCTTCCAACAAACCAACATGAAAACAACAACAAAAAATAAGCTTGAAAAATAGGCGACATTTTCAAAGGCATCCAAATTAATTAGCATCCAGATCTCACATTCCTTTGTACCATTGCATGAGAGCTTCACATTTATTTTTCCTAGATACACTAATTGTGGAAAGCCACCAGTTACTGACTTGTTAAACAGAGAAGTGTCCTTACTTTCTGAAAGGCTAGGGTTATTCTTATTAAGTTTTCTCGTTCACCAACATGTAGAATGCCATGGGAATTCTACTGCAGCATGGGGAAGACATACAATTTTTTAAGGTAGTAACACTGTATTTGGATCTTGTCCTGTCTCAAATCCTATTAATTTTATTCAAAAGATTTCCCACTTAACATTTTTAGGATTTCTGATCTTCTCAAAAAGAAATTTCTTATGGCTAAACATCCATGGAAACTTCCATTTTCATTTTTATTGTATTTCATTTAATTGTATTGCTAGTTAGTAATTAGTCCTTGTGAATTCTTTTAAAATATTCTTGCACAAAAACACAAATTAGAATCACAAAATAATTTAGATACATACCTCTCAAGATCATCAGTTCTTAGCCTCTTACTTAAAACAGTCTTGGAGGCCTAATGTCTCTGAGGTTAGACAATGGCCTTGTCCAGTTGAGTTTTGAATATGTCCAAGAGTAGAGATTCTAGTTTGTCTCTACTACAGTGTCCGACCACCTTCCTGGGGAAGATCTCTTCCTAGTGTCTAAATGGAAATTCCCTTCCTGTAAAATACATCTATTGCCTGTTCCCTTCTCCACTGGTTAAACTGATCAATCTGTAGTGACCCAGATCTGCCCTTCCTGAAAACAGGTGTGACATCTGCCTGTCTCCATTCCTCAGAGAGCTTCCATACATGCTAATCTATTCAGTGACTGAAGAAGTGTGTCTCAGTGAAACTTGCTGGCTCTCTCAGCTGCCTCTGAAGATTAGTCTGGTTCCATGTTAAATTTGCTTTGAGTTCTCCATGCTTCATATTAACACAAGTAATACATGTCCCAGTGTTGTTTCCCAGTATTAGGGGCTGATCTGAAAGAAGCTTTTATGAGTTACAGCAAAGCAAAGCTAACATCGTGTGCCTCATCCTTTTCTTGTCTTCTGTCATTAAGTTCTCTGCCCCATTCAGCAATGGGTCTACACTTAGTCTTCTGAAATAACAGTAAGTTCTTAACTACTTCTTTTGTACCTGCTGACAGCTGAGCTTTGGTTTTACTAATCTTACAACCGAATGCCTGAGAAATATTTTTGGGTAGCTCAACATTGCTTCCAATTTCTGTACAATTCGTTTTAGCATTTGAGCTCACGCAGAAGTTTCCTATTCAGGCAAGCTAGCTTCCTGTGCTTGACCTGTTGGTACATTGGAATGGACAATTCTTGCTGTTCTTCTGTTGTTGAAGGTCAACCAGCTCACCTGGCCTCCTTCAAGTCAGTTGCTCATGTGATTCTGCCTACAAGTTTTACTTGACTCTTTGACTTCCTCATGTCTCTCAGGATTTTAAACTCTGTCTCCTACTCAGTTCTGCCAAGGTTATCCTTAACTACTGCATTCCCAAACAGTTCTTTCTTATTTCTGAGTAGTAGCTATGGCAAGAAGGTATTACTCTCCCTGCATCTTCATTGCTTGTGAAAAATTTTTTCCCTGATGTACTCCATAAATAATGTGTGTTTCTGTTCTGAGACTTCCCTACTCCAGCAGATATCAGTATGATTCAAGTTTTCCTTGACAAACAAGGTCTGCAGCTACAAGCCTTCTTCCAGGTTTTTCAAGAAGGTTTTGTCCCTTTCATATCAAATGGTATGTAATCCATCCATTGCAGCCCTCCAGTCACGGTGTCACCTTATGTCATGTCAAAGTGGGCTTGTGAATGTAGTCACAAATTATGACTGTCCGTAACTTTTTCTTGTCACTGAAAAGTAGAGTACAAATCCTTGTGCTGTTTGTTTGTTTACATTTGTCACCTTCTCAGATTGGGGGCTTGCTTTAAACTGTCTGTGCATTCCCATGTTTAAAACTTTGCTGTCTGAAATGCAGGATAAAACACAGTTTTTCTGTGGTCTGCATGCCCTGAGTTTGTAGTATAACGCAGTCTAAATTTTCTGAGTGTTGATAATTCTCCAGTGAATTTTTAGTTCTCTGCCAAGAGGACCTACACGTAACTAATTCACGACTGGGAAAAAATACAACGGTGTCTTATCTTGGAGGATGCAATAGGTGCCCCAGTGAGCACAGGGAGAATGACAGTACAGAAACCAAGATATGGCATTGCAGTCGGGTTCTTGCTCCAGCTTAGTCTGTACTGTCAACTGAGGCTCCTGTCAACAAACTGTACTCTGAAGGTAAAGCTTTTATATTTTGTGTATGTATGTCTAGTCGTATAAGTATGGCTATATTCTGTCTTGAAAAATAATACCCTCTTACATCATAACAACCTGAGTTGTAAAGACATTGTTTTGATTTACTGAAATTTATTGTTTATCTCCACAATGAAAGAAAAATAATTACTTTAGGTTATGTTTCACAAAATGAGAGAAAATGTTTGTTCTGTCTTGAAGGAACAAAAAGACTTTTATACACCCATGTACATCAGAATAACTGAATGTTGAAGAAACCAGCAAATGGTGGCTTAATAATCATGCATTTGTTTTCCTCTTACCTATTCTGTTGCTCAAAGATTTCACCTAGAATTTACTAAAGATCTTAAAAAATACCTGAGTGATCTGGTGTAGCAAAAAGGCAAAGTTACTCAATTACATCGCATAGACCAGCAGCGGTCTAGGAGCAAAAGCTGATTGCAAATCTTAGTGACTGCAAGATTCATTTGTGAGCCTCCAAACATACAGAACTTGTATATGTGGTGTAGATTTTATATATATATATATATATGTATATATATATATAGGAACCATATATTCCATATATTAGAACTCAGGATTCTTGGACTCATAAAAGGAAAGTCCTTATATGACAGTATCCTTGTCACATGCCTGCACTGAAGTGGAAAATTCTGGTTCTTTTTGAGCCAACTCAGCTCTTTGAGAATTGTCTTTTCTCTTAAATACTTCAAATAAAATGCTAAATATTTCCTCAGCTTGCTAAAATTATTGCAATCTGCTAGCAAAGGAGACAGTAGTTTGGTAGATGATTTAAGCAGATGACATGCATGTGAATGATTTCTTTAAAGACAATGGATTTATCACCATTGTGACGGTAGAATATGTCTTTAGGGTTTTTTCTGTAATGGGGTTATTTTTTTTTAGAAAAATTTCATGACCCAGATTTTCATAAATGATTAGAAGGTACTCAGCTACTGCAGACAAAATAGTAATAAATCTTTCTTCCTCTTCTGTAGAGGAAATAGCTCAATTAGCTACTTTTATTTGCTTGCTCATATGTATGAGAGAGTAGTTACCATCTATGCAGAAGTTAGGTCCACTCAAGACAGCAAGTCTCATGAATTTCATCATCATCAAATGATGTCCCTTTAACAATGCCTTGAAACAGTTTTCAGTATCTAGGATTTATGGATTGGTGAGTTGCTGCTCAGGTTAATTTCATTTCCAGTTTTACAGATTTAAAAGACTCCCTTAGGGCTTTGTTTAGAATAGAAATTTCCTTGCATTTCAACCAAGATTTAAAAAACCCTTTTTTTTTTTTTAATCCTTCTCACCTTCATCTACATAGGTTAGTTACCCAGAATGAATAGGAACATGCATTATCCAGCTGAGGAAAGGAACTATTTTCATTAAAGCAGATCAAGTGATGTTCATAGACACAGATAGAAAGGTGGGTTACATTCATTTAACATCAGTCAAATGAAGCTGAGACCCTTATGGATCCCTTATATGGGATGCTTATATGTTGATAAACAACTGCAGAAGTCTGTATGTAAGTTTATAATTAGACTAATTTAATGTTATTACCTCGATGCTGTCTTTGACCTAAGTCTTCTGTTTACTACCTCTTTTATGGCAGTGGTGAGTTATTCCGGCCTGTTTCTGATTTTGAATTGGAATGCATGTTGATTCAATCCAAAATTCAGGCAAATTTTGGAGTATATAACGAAGGGGTGGTTTAGTTTTCTGAAACCTGAAGAAAGAAATGGTGAGAAAACTAGAAGAGAAGCCCCACAGGAGGTGCACAAGAGACATCAGGGGAAATTTCTGACTCATTTGAAAACTCACATCATTAAAAAAATTAAACAAGTGATTTATTAGAGCAGTAAGGTTAAAATCAGAGGGAAAATTGAAGCTTAGAGATTTTGTAAGGATAGCAACAAACTACTCAACTATTCTTGGTCTCGTTTCTATAGCTGCTTGTCTGGTATACTGTCTGGAACCCTTTAATTCCGCAACATCTGGCAATAAAACTTAGAGATTACCTTTCATGTTTTCATCACTTTCAGTCTCTAAGTCTTTGAGCGCTCTGCTTCCTTGTCTTTTGAAAAATAAATATAAGGCTTTTTGAAAATTTTTCATAAGTTCATGGAATTGGATTTCACTTTTGTGTAACAATACAGATATTTAATCATTGCAAATGAGTTCCAGGTGCTGGAATCTTCACTCCTCAGGCTAAGAATATCTTTCTGGAATAAGTGCACCTCAGTAATTTTGTTCCTATATAAAAATGTTAATTTCATCTCTCACCCCCAATTGATTGATAGTAGAGCATTTAACTATTTTTATTTTTTTCATCAAAGATTCCTCTCTTCTTCATGCAAAGCTGTATTAGTTGATTACAGGACCAGAAAAATAAATTGTTTTGTGTTTCTTTAAAATATTATTTAATTTTGCTGATTAATATGTGAAGCCTTACAGTTTCAAAGGAGTTACAGTGATTTGAGAATAAAAATCTAGAAAAAATGGAAAGTGATTAAATATCTTTTTTTTTTTTAATGAGAAAAAAAAAATTCTTCCTGGAGATTTCTAGGTACTATTTGACCCAATAGATATATTTCTTAAATGTAACAATCCTATAAAATAAAAGTATTATAATTTTGGAAGCAGTTGGGGGTATCTACATTCTCTAATTTTTTGATTGAACCTTACACTACTGAATAAAAATATTCATCCTTAGAATTATCTGCTACTTATTCCATCCATTTTGTTCCAGAATCAGCTGTAGATTACTCATTTTCTCAAGCAAAATTTCAAGAAATATATCTATTTGTTTGTTTCTTATATGTCTCAGTATTGTTTCTACTTTGAAATTTAGCAGATTTCTTTGGTCACTGGGTGAGAGCTGAGCCTTGTTTTTCACTGCTGTCTATTGTGCACTGCTGTACACTGCATGCTACACAAACACACATCCTGAAAAGGAGCAGTGCTCCAAGAGAACAGAGGGGCTTCTGGCATAGAATAGATCATGGGATTTGATTCTTTGGTATAAGTGGGTTTTAGTTGTTTTATTTTTTATTTTAATTTCTTCTCTTGATACAAGTTGCATTTTGACCAGCATCTGAAGTCAGAACAGATTAGAGAAGCTGCAACCCATCATTTTCCTTCCTACTCCCTCAGTCAGTGAGGAAGGAAAACATTACATCATCCCTTTGTACAAGCAGATTTCGTTCTGATGTACTTGGCCCACTACTCAAGGCAGTGAGATGTGAAGTGAGAGTCATTCCTTTTCTTTACTTCATTTGTTCCTTTCCCAGTGTTTTGTCACTGGAGTTACAAATCGGATGCTGGTGAGGGAGGGGAGCACTATTTCTCTGGATAACCTAAAAAGGCAGTGACAATTTCCTTCTCTGGAATAAATAGTCAGTGGTCCTGTCCTCCCTTGCATTTGTTATTAGCCAATGAGAATCTGGGAAGGATAGGAAAAGCATCTGTGAAAACAAAACTTGGGGTTAGCCCTGAACTCCTGAACTACAGGAGTACTTCAGCAGCAAGCACAAGAGAAGCATTACTCTGTTTGCTGTTTGTTCCTTGAGATACACGTATGCTCAGGCTCTTGGGTTTGGGAGCGGGGTGTGTGTGGTGCGTGAGGGTTTTTTTGCAGGGAAGAATCATAAAGGCAGCTTTTCTTTCAGTGAATAATTAGTAGTTTGGCTGGTCACACCCTGGGCTCGGCTCCAGTGCTGGTGGGAGAAGCAGTGTGGCTGTGATAAGACACAGATACGCTCAAACAGGTAGTGTTTACTACCCTATTTTCTGGCATTCCAGCAGAATGGGCTTATCTGTTCAAATTACATAACCTTATGAGCAGCAAATAAATTTGCATTAGGTTTCCCTGTTGCTTGGTTGGGTTTTAATACATCAGTGCTTCAGATATTTTGTTACTCAATCTAATTTAACATCTATTATTGAATTTTCAGTTTCCTAATCTGACCTCCATTCTTTCTCAAACTTTTCCTTCAACACATTTAACACACAATAAAAACTCATTTTCACTCATCTCTGTCTTAATTTAGAACACTGTGTACTTTTGATTTTGATTTGCTCCTTTCCTAGACATAGAAAAATGAGAACATTAAAAAAAAGAAGAGAGAGAACATTTTGTGCTCTTCCTTTCTTTCTGGTTGTTTGGGGTCTTTTGGGCTTTTTTTTTGGTTGTTGTTTTTTTTGGTTTCTTTTTTTATTGTTGGTTGGTTTGGTGGTTTTTTTTGGTTTTGGTTTTTTTTGTTGTTGTTTGTTTGTTTGTTGGTTTGGGGGTTTTTTTGGTTTGTTTTTTTTTTTTTGCTGTTTGGCGGGGTTTGTTTTTTATCTACCTATAACTGGCATTTTTTATTCTCAGGATTTCATAACTTGTAATAGTGTTTGTTTTCTATCGTCTTCTGTAAATGCATTTAGGACTTGTAAAAAGTGACAAAGTAGACCAACCCATGAAAGCAAAGGCTTCTGATAATCCATAAAGCAGATACTCATAAGCAGCAACAGAAATTCTCATTCTTTTGCATATCTTTTAAGACTTAATTTTGGGGATTTTTTTTGGTTTTCCCTTGATATCTTGCTTGTGGACCTCACATATAGAAATAATGGCTGCTGTTACAGAGGCAAGCTACTATAGTTGACTCATATTTATACCAAAGTCTTGCCTGTGAAAAGGAATTTAGATTTTCAGGGTTTTTTTCCTAACAGCCAACTGATGTAAGTTCATCTGGTTTAAATTCTTTCAGCACTTCAGGAAAAGATCATTGATTATTGGTTCTTGAAAAATTCCCTAGTGTGCTAATTCTAGTAGACAGTTTCCACCTTGACTGTTTTTTTGCATTCAAGAAACTGTTTTTAATCCAAATACTATATTGCTGGCAGACTGGGTGCTTTGAGGGCTTGGATTTTTTGAGTTATTTTAACTTTTTAGAATTTTGGGGGGTTTTACAAGAGAAAGAAATGTCTGTATGATTTTAAGCACTCTAATATATGCAAGGCATCTAATAGTGCAACTTACTGTCTCAGGCAAGAAAACAGTAAGAAATTGTAACAGAAGGCAGCCAGCAGATTTAACCTGGAGTTAATGATAGATAATAAGGTGATGACAACACTGATAACAGAATTTAAGTATTTTACCTTCAAGTGAAATTAGAATGAAACACCAATTGAGCTTGTTTCAGAGCCCTTATCATTGTTAATTTGCTTCGCAATCCAACTAAACCTCTCACATTTCTTATCTGCATTACCTTGTGGTATCCAACTAAATGATTTGTCTACAAATAGGAAATAAAAGCCTTATAATCATCATTTAGCTTTCAGTTTGAGGGCATATACCCCTGGTTAAAGTAAGCATGTAGAACTTAGAGTTGTATGTCAACTTTGAATTAAACCATTCAGAAAAGTTACACAGCTTAATGATACCTCTTTTCGGAGTTGTTTAGTAGATTCTGCTACATTAAAATTCATCCTTTAGAGATTTTATAAGAATACACTGGATACTTAAACTTCTGAAGCAGCTTTGTACAATGTATGAATGCTCTTTTACAACTCAGCAGTTTATCACACATATTTATTTACCCCAAAAGTGCCTCATTCATTTAATTGGTAGAGACTGACAGACTACTTTACTGTGTTTATCACTTTGCAGTGGCATCAACTGGCTTCCTTCCTGCATTCTACATCAAATGGAATAATGAGTCAAGTTTAATTTTTACTTCCCTTTCTTTGTGACAATGATAACCAAAGAGGACTTTGTGTTTCTGTCTGACTCTGTGGCATCTATATCAGTTTGAGTCAAGTACATAGCAATTGTGTGCAAAATGCTATGCAGAAACAAACTTCTTACTGAAGGCTTCAGATTCTTTAGGTTTCAGACTTTAAATATAGATTCTCTAAATTTAGAGTGAGATTTGTCATCCTGCTGAGAACAATAACCATTCTAAGACTATAGCTCCTACTTTGTAGATCAGAAGGAAGAAAGATCTGTCAAACTATAGCTTTTCTGTTTAATGTGGTCAAATCCTAATTATCCTGAATAAACAGAGTTAAATCTTTCATGGAGTCACTGGAAATGTAAACATTTTTACCTGGGGATGAGTTGGATCTAGTTGGTTCCTTGTTTTGAAACAAGCATAAAGTAGGGCATTTTCACAGTGTGCAGGCTTAATATTCTCTTCCATGCATGAAGATCACCTCTTCAATTAAATTGGTGGACTGCACAGATACAACTCACATACTCCTTGTGTGTATGTCATATAGTACTAAGATCTTTTGTGGTCTGCTTCAGTTCAGGAATTCTACCAGCCCCACTAATATTTCTGAGAACAGAAATTTAGGATCTGATTGTGTCTTTTACTCATTTCCTTAGACAGGGTGAGAACATGTTCTTGGACAGCACAGGGGACTTTAATACCTGCTGTAGTGGGTCACCTCATGTAATTCATTAAAAATAAGTTGTTCTGATTATAAAATGGGAGTGACGCAAATGTCACTCCTATTTCTACAGTACAAGAAAACAATGGTCCCAGAAACTTATATAACAGAGTCTGCCTTAAAGTTTTTGACAACATTTAGAAAATTTCATTTCCAAAGCAGGCACAATAGTTATTGGTACTACGGTTCAAGTTGTTGGTCTTGGGTACAAACTTACCACTAATAGTTGACTACTAGTGTCAAGCACCATGTTACTATTGCCAGAGAAGACATATAAATGTAATAAAAATTAAACTTTTAAAGTAAACAAAAATCCCACCAAATCCATTGCCAAAATAAAATTATGCTTACTAGATAAAGAATAAAATTTAAAAATATCTTTTATTTTCTCCTTGATATTTTTTTAAGTACTTGTCCTCAGTGACTTGGGACTGTCTCATATCTAGCCTCTGTATAATAAGCTAAAAAATTAGTTTGAAAGTAAATGAGTAAAAAAAAACCCTGGGCACTTATTTCATGTAATATATATAATTGTTGATGAAATTGCTGACCTAAAACTAAACTAAATACCTCTAAGCATATATTCCATTTTAGAAATATAGGTTTCACCTAATATTTCAGATGTCTATGCATCTAAACATTAAATAAGTTCTATATGAAGTTTATACTTAAGAAGAATACCTATCTTAAAAAAGAATACAGGAACTACATGTGTGTGTCTACAACACTTTTCTATGTTGTCAATAATTTTGTGAGTTTGGGCACCATTCAGCAGTGGGATGCCTGTACAAGACTGGAGAATGGGGCCAACAGAGCTTACCTAGTAGCAATCAGAAGACATCACTTAAACCCAAACTTTTAACTTACTTTCCATCAGACTGGCACATACTTCAACTCCAATTTTATGAATTCCAGTATGTTTTGGTTACTATCACCTAATGGTCAGCATTTGATATCTCAAAATAGTCATAGAAATTGCTCAAACCCCAGAAATACTTGCCGTATGAAACTTCTTTTTCATAAAGGCCTGTGGGTTTTATCTTGTAAACCTTACCACTTGTATGTGCACTACTTGTGTAAGATTTATTTTGTCAAGTTAGAAATTTAGCAATAAGCTAGCATGATTGGTTTTTTTTATTGAATGTTTTTTTTTTCTGTTCAAAGATAAATATTTTCTCCTTGAACTTCCTTTCTTCACTGTGGTACAGAAGAGGAGTTCAGGTACTTTTTTGTTCATATGAGTTTTGCAAAAGCAGAAGAGTCATTGCCTGTACTGTTATTTCATGATCTTTGAGCTTTCAACCTTTGCCCTGTTGCAAATCAAGTTTCCACTAGCACAAGCAGCTCCTGAAGCAGCCACTTTGGCCATAGTCAACCTACCTGGGTTTCCTGAGGATGTTCACCCTGTGGTTTCACAGATTCTGAAACAGGAAGCAACTTAGTGAATTCTATTCACTGGAAGGGTCAAATGCCCTCTGCTCAGAAAAAGACAACTGACCCAACAAGCATTACCAAGTGGAAGTAACTTCTTGTGTTTGCTGCTCAGTTACTTTATTGTCTTTCTTACATTGTTAAACATGTCTTGTTTCTGATGGTGCTTTACATTTTTCACAGCACTACTCCATTCAATAAATATATTATATAAACACAGTTGAAATTTTTATTTGCCATCCATAAAAATTTTATACTTAAATATATATGCTTAATATATACTTAAATATATACTTAAATATACAGATCTGCATAAAGCGGTAATTCTCATTCTCCGTGCATTGGGGAAAGGAAGCTGTGCAAATTAGGTGTGCAATTCCAATTCACAAGATCAGGACTCATAATCCTGAAGTTGCTCTTTAAGCTATGTGAATGATGACAAGATACTTAACTTTGAAAATAAGAACAGTTGCTTTCAAAGCTATTTTTTCCTTATTATTGCTGTGGGAATGAATAAAGATTGAGGGTTTTTTCCAGGCACACAAAAGATTGAGGTTTTTTCCAGTACATATTCCCTCTTCTCTAGATGCAGGAACAGAACTTGCAGAGGTTTGTAGCTATTGCTTCATCACTCTACTTTTCGGTGAATAAATACTGCTCATCGATAAAACCTCAGGCAGACGGTCAATAATGGTTGAATATTAGGTAAGGCTACAGTGAATGTCTGGATAAATTTATAGGTTGAAGGAAAAGACAACAGAAAACTCTGAAGGCTAAAGAGAATATTTAAGCATTCTGTAGGAATTAGAGCCAAGTTGTTCACTGGATAGCAGGTATCTTCTTACCCCTTTGGGAAACCTAAGAGTTATGTGGGATTTTATTATTAGAAATGCTAAAGAACCGTTATGTCAGCTGCATTATCTTGTCCTAAAGATTCTTGCTTAGTTTCATATATAATTTTATCTACTCTCATTGAAAAGCAAAATAGATGTTTGTTTGCTAGATATTTATAATGAGTTATACCTTGAACCAGAGAAAGTTTCATTAAAACTTCCAAATGTTGCACATGGTACCAATAGAGCTAGACACGTGTGCCAAGCCATGCTTTAACAGATTATGAACCTGGTAAATACAAAAGTAGAGTAATAGCAGTCGTCATCCTCTGAGGTGGTTTCAGATCACATAGAACCCCTTTTTTATTTCTGTGGTTTGAGTTCAATTTTTTTTCTTTACTTTTAGTACTGAACATACATTTTGTTGTTGTTGTGACACTTAACAGGTATATTATCTATTTCTTTGTAGATCTGAGTATGACTTAACAACTAAAGAAAAAAAGATCTGAATTTAACGTGTTTGAAAATCTAGGCAAGAAAGAGAATTCCTAATTTGTCCCCTTGTGTTACAAGGTCACTTGAGAGCTTTATTATTACACAGGATTTTTCTCCCTCTGCTTATGGGTTCACAACCATTTAATTTGTCTGCCAAAACTATTGGAGAATCTTTATTTATTCTCTGTCTGCAATAGGTACCAAATGTAACATTGCTAGAGCTCATTTATATTTTTCCTAGAAAGTTAGAAGCATAACAAATCAACTGCAGAACTGTCTTTCAGTCCATCTCTGAAATGTTTTCAGAAGCTTTTCACTGCTCACCTGTTTTGACTTCCTTCCCAGCCAGTTCTGGACAGCTGAACATGAATTACTGTTGTTTTGTGCCTAAGCAGCCTCCTTGACTGCTGCTCTTTACAGTTCCATCAGGAAGGTGTGAATAACTTGTGTAAGAGTGTTTTCAAGTGTAGAAATGTCCTGGAGGCTGCTTGTACACCAGCACTAAGATAAAATTTTAATTTAGGTCTTATAAAATGTATAACTCAAACCCATGCTGTAGGTGTCTTTATTTAGTTCATTAAAAATTTTCATGATGCTTGACTCATAGGCACAGGAGCCCTAAGATACACCATTCCTGGGCAAAGTGGGAAAAAACACATAAACTCACCTTTTTTTTTTTTTTTTTTTTTTTTTTTTTTTTTTTTTTTTTTAGTAGGAAAGGAATGTGTTAAATCTGAACATTCCCTGAACCTATGTAATTAAAATACCCAAATATCATTTAGTCATTAACTATTGATGTCTTCTGATACATAGAAATGGAGTCCTATTCATTACCATTTTCTGCTTACATAATACTCAGAGTCCCTAAGGGGTCTCTTGGCAGTGGGAAAGCCTAGAGAGAAAGGCAATTTAGGCAAAAGATAACTGCTGTGTTGAAAGAAAAGTATTTCCAATATTTGGAAAGGGTCATTGAAGAATATGATTGAGTGGTTTTTATTTGTTTTGCAGATCACTATCAATGATTATCAATAAGGTTTCTCTGTACATGTTTTTTAGTTGGGCCTAGAGGATGTTCAGTGAAATATATTCATGTTCATTTTCTTGAATGTGAGGGATTATTTTTCAGAGATAGAAGTGGAGTTATCTATCCAAAAGACTAGTTTAGGAAATGCAGAAATGGCCATGTTCCAGCACATATAAGGCAGAGCCAAGGTGGATTTGGAGCTGAACTTAGCAAGGGATGCAAAGAGTGACAAGAAGTGCTTCTATGGGTATGTCAGCCAGGAAAGGAAGGTTAAAGAAAGCAGTACCCCTCTGATGAGCAAGGCTGGCAGACTGGTACCAAATGTGGAGAAGGCTGAGGTTCTCAGCAGTGTTTTTGTCTCAGTCTTCTATGGCAGTCTCTCTTTCATACCTCTCTAGTGGATAGACTTCCACACCTCTCTAGTGGATGGACTGCAAGATGGGGACTGGGGGAAAATTAAGAGGGACCTTGACAAACTTGGTAGGGGAGTCCAAGGTAACCACAGGAAATTCAACAAAGCCAAGAGCGAGGGCCAATCCCCACTATCAGCACAGTCTGAGGATGAATGGATGAAGAGCAGTCCTGCCAAGAAGGTCTTGAGGGTGCTGGTGGATGAGAGGCTGGCCATGAGCTGGCAGTGTGTGCCCACAGCCCAGAGAACCAAATGTGTCCTGGACTGCATCAAAAGCAGCGCAGCCAGCAGGGCATGGAGAGGCATTCTGTCCCTCTACTTGACTCCCATGACAGCCCAGCTGGAGAGCTGTGTCCAGCTCTGGGGTCCTCAGCACAGGAAGGACGTTGACCTGTTGGAGCAGGCCCAGAAGAGTGCCACAAAGCTGATTAGAGGGATGGAGAACTTCTCCAAAGCTGAGAGGAATGGGCTGTTCAGCCTGGACAAGAGAAGGCTCCAAGAGAGATGTTATTGCAGCCTTTCAGTGTTGAAGAAGGCCTAGAAGATAGCTGCTGAGGGATTTTTTTGCAAGAGCATATAGTAATAGGACATGGAATAATGGCTTCAAATTATTTAGGGTAGGTTTAGATTAGATACTTAGAAGAAGTTCTTTACTATGAGAGTGAGGAGGCACCAGAACAGGTAGATGAGAAAAGTTGCAGAAGCATTCAAGGCCAGATGTAGAGATTAGGGTAATCTGGTCTAGAGGAAGGTGTCCCTTAGGACAAGATTATCTTTAAGATCCCTTTCAAATCAAACCACTCAGTGATTCTGTCAAAAAATAATTAACTTGCTAGATGTATCATTTCAGAGTCTGTCCACAGGATGATGATGTTTGCTTGACAGAAGTAGTTCTTTGGTTTATCATTTATCTTTCTCTCCTTTTTCTCCCTTCCCCCCACTTTGTTGAAAGGTAGCAATATATTACACAATTTTCTGGTATAATGATGGTACTCTGAATCAATAAATGAATCCTCATGTTGCACAAAGGATACTGAGCAATTTTATTTCATAATAGGATGCAGAAAGTGACCATACTTTGCATTTCCTGCCCTTACTGTGGTTTTTGGTTTTCAAAGTCTCCATCAATATAAAGAAAGTAAGAGTCAAGGGAGATAAAAGGAGCAGTGAAGAGACATGAAAACTAACGGTAAAGTAGGAAGCAGACAGATCCATACCAAAGTTCAGGTTACAGTCATACCTCTGTCTCCATGTATGTTATCACACCACCCCCAAATTCTGCATATTGAAGAACCTATTAACATCTGAGAGACAGGTGCTCTATCTGAAGAAAAGACCTCCATTGAGCTCTGCATTACCACATTGCATTTAATTAACTAGCAAAACACCCTGAAGTAAAATTGAATTAAAGGTCTCACTTAAGCAAAGGAAGGTGAAAAGTTTCAGACTTAATTTGCCAAATGGTATTTCATGATTTCAAAGGTAACGTGAAGTTCTTACATAAAATTGGTTATGGCCAACTTAGTCTTTGATATTGGAAAGTTCTTGAATGTGTCTGTGCCTTAAGCAGAATTTCTTTTCTTTTGGACAAAGTAAATTGACATAATTTGCAAGAATTTTGTACAACAACTCTATGTTGTCTGAGACGCATTATGTACAATACCCTGGGAGCAGCAAACAGTGTTTCGCTCTCTAATTGGATGGATGAGATAAGTTACAAAGTTCTTACTCTTCCTTTACTCTTGAAAAATCTTAACAAAGATGTAGGAAGCTGCTTGGGAGTGCAGAAGGATGTTTTTACTTACTTTCTGTCTTCATGTCATTCTTTTGTGTGTGTGTAGTACATGTCACAATCACTCAGTTTCCACTACAGAAGCAAAACACTGCCTCTTTTTTGGAATAAAGTCAGCTATTCCACCAGCTATTTGTTCATAACTGAGAGAATATATTGAAAAAGCGGTTTCCACACTGAACTTCTCCATTTCTCTTAAGACAGACTGTTACCAGCCTATATAAATATGCCAGATATTTACATTTTAAACACAGAATGGGTCTAAAATGTTGTCTTTTTCCTTTCTTTTATAGTAGCCAAATGACATATAAACTTTTTTCACTGACATCATAGTGGTTGAGAAGTCAAAGAAGTGTAGTAGGTAGGAATATTTACAGTATGAATTCAAGCCGTATTTTTTTTAAATAGATCACAAATGCAATAACCTCTGATTCCCTTCCATTATAACATCCCAAATTTTGTCTTCTAAAAAAAGAGTTTAGAACACACCTCATATCTATGTACTACTTTATTTTAAATCCCATATGCAACTAATGCTGATCTTAATTTGAATGTAGGGAGCTATAAATGTTTATATGTGGAAAAAAACCTACTGTCATTACACCTGATTTTGAACTTCCATTTCTGCAGTTGGGAGATGAGATACCTGCATAAATAACAAGAGAATATGGTGAAAGTTGTAAAATTGTTAGGTAAGTTGGCATTTGCCTCCATGGAAGAACTTATGCTTATATAACTATGGTGTGTTTTCATCATTATTCTCAAAACTTGAATGCAGAATATTCATCTTAATATTGCAATTAGTACTATTTTATATTTTTGTCTGCAGTATCTACCCTCATGTTCCATCCAGTTGTCTTTAATCTGTGGACCAGAGGATGAGCTGTATGCAAAGATGAAAGATTTGAGGTAGTCTATGGTGGAAAGCAGAAAATTCTGAAGAAATGTTAGGGCTACATAAAAACTTAATGCCCAAAGAGAGAGGTCTCTGGATAGGGCAAGAAGTAATGTGATTAGTTTGACCATCAAGAACAACCATCTTGCTATAAGGGACAGTTCAGCAATGGAGTAGTTTGCCTAGGGAGACTGGATTCTCTGTTGCTGGAGGATTTTAGAAACTGCTTAGACAAACATGTTAGGTGTGGGGTTTGTGCCACTTGTTACTTGGAATGCAGGATGGACTAGACAGCCTCCTGAGGTGTGTTCCAGCCCTATTTTTCAGTTTCTTCTATAAAGGTTCCAGGACAGACTACATGAAAATCATTACTAAAAATCTATTAAAACAATTACAATCACTTTACCCAGCAAACCATCTCTTTTAATTTTTTTCAGAGATGGCTTGGTTTATTTAGGCCTGATAGGTTTTATTAAATTGATCCTTGTCATTTATCATTCACCATCTGGTCTCTCCTAAGTGTTTATATATTGATTCCTTTGTTACTTAAATCTGACCGGGTAAGAAGAGGAAGCAGTCATCTTCTGTTCAGAGAAAACAAGAAAAGTTAACAAACACCTGTAGCATGGCCCCTGAAATTCTTACCATGTTTTTGTGTTGATAAATCTATCTAGCATTTTCAGTAGTCTAGTCAGCGCTGCTTTGCTGTCCTGAGTAATCCCTCAAGTCTCACCCTACGGCAGCCTTGTGCCATGCAGTTGGCATTAGATACCCTTGACAAGATTTACATAACCTCCACCACCCCTGAGAGGAAGTGTTTCCTTCAAGCTGCACTTGAGGCTCTTACAATATCACAAGTTTTAGTCCTTCTCACATGGACATATGTCACACAGACATTTGTTCTCTCTAATGTTAATATGAATGTCTTGAACCCAGCAGTATTATATTGTAGAATAACCCTGTGAAAACTGGAAGGGGGGAAAAAGACAAGAACAGTTTTTCTCAGCTATCTACAAGAACTTGAACATAGAAGAAAAATCTCAACTGAAATCTGCTTTAGATTTTACAAACCGCTCATGTGAAAAACATTTCTTAAGAATCTTTCATACCATCAGCTTTTTATACATGGAGGCTGTGATAAGCATTTTACATGAAAAATGGTTAAAGCAATTTTCTGTTCTGAGAAAGGAAACATTAATTTAAAAGATAATAGAACTAAAACTTGTGAGAATTTTATGATGTTATTTTATTTTGGCATTCTTTGTTATTCTTGTATCTTACAATTTGAGTATCCATTCTCTAAGACTGGCATTTTCAGTCCTGAAACATAGAGGTAAGTGTTTCTCCATCTAGGAAAATCAGTTGGGTATTAAGTTTTTGCCTGAGCTAGGGATTTCTTGCATCATACGTTTACAGTACAAGAATATAATTAAACTAATAATATTTGCATTAGCAATAAAATTTCAGTAGTTAAGATTTTATTTTTGCAAGGTGGGGGAACTTTCTGATGGCAATAAGAGCTTCTAGAGTAATGTACCTGAAAACTGAGTGCATCCTGTTACAGATCCTGTAAAGAATTAAAGAAATTCTTGTGAATTTTTTATTTACAACCAGTGGTTCGTATTTCCTTAAACAGGTATTTTACAGGTGTTTGATTGTTCTAATACAACATAACCTTCCAGGAAAACTTGTTCTCCTGAATTGAATTACTGAATGTTCAAATGTTAACAAATAAAGCAGCTTTGCTTTAAATATTACTGTGGCATATTCCTTACCATTACTTACTATTACCTATAGAGAAGTCAACTCCATTCCATTTACTTGTGTGCCACAATATTGCATATTTTCTGAAGGCTTTCCTTTGGAATAACTGAATGTAAAACAAGAAAATGGAACGCTGAGAGCAGAGACAATGAAATTTGCAGTGAAGTGTATTGACATGGTATAAGGTGTAGTGATATTAGTTTGCAACATGGAGACAAACCTGGGATAAGAATACACAGGTCTGCAACATCTGTGCTTTTTTCATGATACCACATTATTGTTGCGATGGAATTCAATTCACTTTCCTCTGCATATCCTCAAAAATTTACTGTGGACATGTCCAGCAAAACAGAGGGTCATAAGGCTTTGAAGCCAGTTTGAGGGAATACATCTCTAAATGATCAAACATTTCTGGTTTCTCAGACCCTGAGACTAGCTGAAAACTTCTCAAAGTTGCCTGACATCCCTTCATTTTAGCCCTGTTCTTCAGGGAAACAGTAGTAAATTGGATTCTTAAAATGCCTCTGTCACAGTGTGCATACTCACAGTGAAACAGTAAGAAGCTTCCTATTGTGACTGGTTTATGTGAATTGTTAAGAATTGCTGGAAGCATGTTTATGATATGACACAAGCCAAGATAGTTGAATATTCAAAACTAATGCTAATGCTCTCTCCTTTGGCTTATGTTTCTTTTCTAGATTTTATGGGTAAGGGAACAAAGCACAATTAAGAAACATATGAGACTTAAATAGCTAACCCTTTATGCCAAATTCCTAACCTACTATTAATGTTAAATACTTCCAGGGAAATATAGCTTCCATTCCAACTAAGTTTAAAACAAGCAGCTCTCCACCTTCACCTACACAATACTACAAATTTAAAATTCACTTATGGAGGTAAGTTTTACTCTAATTATTCCGCACCATTTTATATGTGACATTAGGGTAAATATTCCTTAGAAAACATGTAGTGGAAGGGTGTAAAAAACTGGGCTTTAATGTGATTAAACCCTTCTGAAATGAACAGAAATGTTTCCACCAAGTTAATACAGATTTGCATAGAGATATATGGGACAGATCGAAAAAAGGTTACTTAAAGTAAGTGTAGGTAGATTTGTTGCCAAAGTTGAAAAATTGCAAATTCCTACTTCTCTGCTCTGATTGCCTAGAGGAAGCCAATAGAATAGGCATAATCTTTCTTTCTTCTTTTGAAGTTACCAGTCAATTTAGGTATAGGTGAATGTGTTGAATTGAACAAATAGAACAGCTGAACAGTGACTGTAACAAAGTTTAATTTGTGTCCATCAGCTATGTTTTTCTGCCAAAGTAGCAATGTGCAACCAGTTCAGTAAACCTTCTTAAGGCTAAAACAAATTACAGTAGTCTGAAGTGCACCATCTTTCATGTGTTTGAAGGCCCTTGTTGTCTACAGTGCGCTGAATTGCACCAATTTTTGAGCACTGCAGTCTTTTAGAAAATTAGACTTGATATAGATGGGAATTGCATTGTTTCCACAAACAATATATCAAAATTTTCCACTTGTCTGTGTATTAGTGGCTACAATGAAATTTTAATTATCCAACAATGGACACTATTTTGGTATGCAATATCTATATGTGGAAGTAAACTATTTGCTTCATGTGCATTATTGTGCAATTATTTTTAAGATGAAGAGGTGTTTTAATGCTGAAGGTGAGAGGAGTTATACTTTCTCAAGTATTACACAATGACCTTTTTTCAAAGTCCTCTTAAGTCATCACTAGAGAGTTGATGATGCTCTTACAAAACACTCAATTATTGATTTTTAAGCACTTTTAAGATTCTTGAGATGAAGCTTATATGCTTGTATAGTTTAGAAGATGCACCACAACTTACACTTTGAAAAAGATGCCAGATATTTATGGTTGTATGTCACACATGAACTCCCAGGGAAGCACTCTTCTAGCTGAAGTGCAGTCAAATCAAAAGAATAGGAAAAAAGTGAAAAGCTTTAGAAATAATTAACAGTACCTAAAACCATCAGTATTTAAAACTCAATAGACATGAAGTAAAAATGGTACTTTTCTTTCCATGTAATTTATTTCTTAAAATATTTCTCAAAATCCTTAGAAATTTTGGTGGAAAATTCCTTTCAATCATCCATGGAGAGAAATGTCAAAGCAGAAAATAGTGTTTAGCCTGTGGCATACAGTGAATTACTTTTGTTGTTGTTATTGTTTAATTGGGGCGGGGTTTTTTAGGGAATTTTTCTTTTTTTTTTGCATTAGGGAACTTAGCATAGGGCGCTGCTACTGCATAATGAAGTTTTTATGTGGAAGTGTCTATGAAGTAGTGACATTTTTACATGCTTGAACAGATGTGAATTAAACTTCCCAAACAGGAACACAATCTCATTCACAGAAATTGATAATACAGTTTTCTTTCAAATTGTAGACATTTATTATGAGATTTATATTTATTTGTCTTTAGACTTCTGAATATGTTGGTAATGCATAGCCCCTATCGATTTCAATATGGGTTGGGAATTAGCTGTCCATCTTTAGCTGTTTTTATATCTGTCAAAATCATAGTTTGAACTCTGAATAGGTTTTTTCCTTTCCAGAAACATAAGGATTAAATCAATTTGTTAATGAGTTGTATGAATGCATGCTCTAAACAAAATATTTATTTTTCACAAGTACTAAATAAATTTCTCAATTAATTTACAAATATTTCTAAGCTTCATTATTAGACTAAAATTCATAGACTATAGGCAGATAAACTTATATTCATTTCTGTGTTTTGTGATGAAACTTCAAAAATCCACCATTTATATACCAACATATGAGGTGTAATTACTGAGGTGTACTTGTAAATTTTCAATTTCTCTTTGTACTAGCTTTCAGAAATATTTTAATAATTTTCTATTTCTTTGTTAACAATCTGGTCCTTAAAATAATTTTAGCTGTAATTTTTGATCACAGAAACTATAATCTGATTTGGTTAGAACCACATAGACAGGACTTAAGTGGAATCATTTACTCAGGAATTTTTCTTTTATGAATAATGAGAATTTTAAAATTATGCCAGTTCTGCAGATTACTAAAAACACTATTAGTGGACTAAATTTAGGATTATCGTTGTTATTACTGTTATTGTTAAATATGCTACTTCTCTTATGAAATTTTTGAAGACAGTTGTCAGTTTCCATCAATGAATTATTCTAATGCTTTGTAAATATCTTCATACATAATTATTTTCACATCTTATCTTTCTGGCAGAGGATGAGTTGCACAATATATCCAGGTGAACAAGGATTGATGGATTGAATGACGATGTGATTTCACATGTGCAGACAGAATAATCCATTTCATGTCCATATGTCGAAAAAACTGGATGTCTCTTCAGAGATTTCAGAGGAAAAACCAGCCATATGTGTGATTTCACGACTGAGAAATTTCCTTCACAGGCTCCTATCTGTCTTGTTTCTCTGTAACCTCTATGTTACAGTCTATTAACAGCCATGTAGTTTGGAAAAAACTCCTGTGCTTTGGCATGACTGCTGGATACTGGGCAGGGAAACCTTCCAGATGAAAGGAGAGATTTGTCCTTTCCCATAACCAAGTCACCAGGCATAATTATAATAATAAGGTTGGCAAAGCCTTCTGGGGTTCAGCATAGAGTAGCTGAGGTTCTCATTTAAATAATATTGCTTATTCCAGACATCCCCATGTATGTAAAGATATTCATTTTCAAAGAGGAGAAATGAAAAGCACTCACTTCAATGAAAAGTTGCAGGAAGTTAGCCTTAAGATATTGGCAAAATTGGAATGACATTGTGCAGATAAATAACAGACCATTTTGTCAGATTCCATTTTACAGCTGCCTTGTGCTGTAAAAAAAATGGTTCTACTGCTTAAGACTATTGCTTCTTTTAAAAAATAGAACATACTGAAGCCCTTCCCTAGGTTTTCTTATTAAAAAACAAAACCAAAAAAAACACCACCCAACACAACAACTCCTCCACACCTAATATCAACCAAGGGTTGATCTCTGCTCTTACAGCTGAATGTGACTGTGATATTGAAGGGAAGAGGGAGGTATGCTACATAGCACCCTAATAGTTATTGTATTATGCAACAAGGACAGTGTGTAATTCTGAATAGTATCACTGGGCAAGCATGACATTCTTATAATCCTCATACTTTTATGTCATCTGTCCCAGTAAATCACTCTCTAATGAGTATTAGAGATCTAAGACTTACAAGTCTTGTTGAATCTGTGTGGTGTACTGATTGACCACCTACAGAAATGAGGAGCTGGCTGAAGTGAAGATCATAACTAAAAGCAGTGAATGCTTGTTAAAATTCCCTATTATGCTTTATTGGCATTTCATAACAGAGAATGGATGGATTAAAAATGTGTGCTGATTACTATACAGCTGGGACTTTTTAACAAAACGGCTGCATACTTGTGGTACACCAAAGAGCTAAACTATGTTCTCAGAAGCACTTAAACTGTGAATCTATGAAGACTTTTACTTGCAGGGATGAGGTCTTAGCTTCTGTCCCTCAGCATGCCGGGTTATGTTCCTTATGTGGGTGATGTTTCTGGGAAGCATGGAAAAGCTCTGAGAATCTGGTTTGATATGGTCAAGAAAAATACAATGCGCTCTGCTGCTTTCTATCTCTTTGTTTCTTCACACACATTCTGTTCAGCTGTAGTAAAGCAAAATACATGATATTGCATAAAATCCTCACAACTATTTGAATTCTATTCTCTTTTCACTTTAAGGGCTTTGTTTACTCAAAAAACTAGTTAAAGTAATTGAACTGGAACTCACAAGACAGCCTACCAAGCCAAATTGAGCCCAGCTCTAAATACAGTCATTGCTACCAGCCCATCCGTAGTGTGTGCTGTGTGAATTGAGATCTAACAAAATTCATTTTGACTTAAAATGTGAGATAAAGTTTTTCCTGACATCTCCATCAACATTTTACAAAACTTTTCCCTGATACTCTGAAGTCTTTTATGAAGGTATTAACACAAAATTTCAGACTGTCAAAATGTAAATTACCTGTTATTTTGCCTGTGCCTATTTCTTCTGTTTATCTAGTGTTGGTATGATGATTTTATTTTTTACTGCATATGCTTTTTATTTTGTCCACCTCTCTGGGGGGATAAAAAATAACTCCTGTAAACGAGACCTCCCAGGTGATATTCTAGACCTCCTCTTCCCCCTGTTCTTCCTCTTCCCACTTTCAGTGAGCATAAACGTTGTAGATAATGCAAAGGTTTGTCTTCTGTTCTTTGGTACAAAACTAAATAACAGTATGGGCTTTCCTAGGTCCATAAAAAGACCTCTAGATCCTACTAGTATTGCTTTCACATTACCCTGGACAGCACTTTAGTTATACCAGACAATTTTAGTCAGAACAAGAAAAATAATATGAGTTAGGCTAGTTAAACTAGTATCAATATATAAAATAAAAATGGGAACTTTTGTGTCAATTTTGTATTGACAAGGTAAATTTTGATTTAGAATTAGTGAAATGTGGTCTGCTCCAAGAGTGACTCACAAAATTTGACCTAGATTCTTAGCCTTTTTTTTCCCTTAAATTCTTTTCATTAAAAATTTCTTAAACTTTATTTCTTATGTAAAAAATAAGACAACTGAGACCATCTTCCCATGTTGAAAATCACTCAGCTGATGAATATTGAGTGAATTGATCAGCTCTTGCAGTTTTCCAGATCTCATCTTCAGGGGTGCTAGATGTGGCTTATTTGATAATTAACATGTATGATAGTTTTCTCTTTTACAATAACGGTTACTATTTCACTATTAAAAAACCCTGCTATTAATAAGTAGAATGTGACACTATCATCATTAGTCTAAGTAAGCAAGAAAGCTTTTTTTTTTCTTCTTCTTATTCACTAATTTATCGTAACACTGATAAATAGGATTAATGTGATTTTGTATTCATGACGAGGTGAGTTATGTTTAGTGTTTCACTCTAATGTGATGTGTAGTATTTTCCTGAGTTGCTTCTGGAGATGTTTGTACAGATAAGAGAGATCTTCTTAATATGCTCCTGTTACATTACTATTAGGCATTCAGAACAGCAGATGATATCCATATGGAAAGCAAGAAAAATATAAAAAATGCTATATTCAGACAGAAAAAAAAAAAGTTGTGTTTAGTGGTCTTGCAAAAGCACTACTATAGTTGGCAAGAATACTTTTCATGTTGACAGTCTGCTCAGAATGCCTAAATGCTCATCAAGAGTCAACTGAACTCTTACCATAGACATGCTCCTCTTGGAAAAGCTGAAGGATGCTTGTTAGCCAGTACTGGCAGCACAGATTTCTCTGCTATATTAAACCTAATATAAACTGCTACTTTTTAAAGGCGCAGCGTGGGTACTTCTTTGAATTGCCATTCCAGCATTTTCCTGAGTGCTCAGTTCCCTACAAGATGATGTGTTTTCATTTGTTGGGGTTTTTTTAAAGAAAATGCCAGAAGTATTTGGTGTCTCTTCACTCTGTTTAGGGACATGCTCATGCTTGCAGGAGAAAACTCTGAATTTAAGCTCTGATAAGGGCTTTTTAATGAGCTTGGAATATTTGATAGGCTGCAAAACCCACTAAGTCATATTTAGCTGACTGCATCACATGCAATAAAAGAACTATTGCTAAAAAGAGCCACAGGATAAATTAGAAACCTTTAGAAGTTATAGTAAATTGTCTCTAATAGTCTTTACTTAGTACACTGTTGCAGCAAAGTGGCATGGAAAGACTACTGAAGAACCTAAGCTACTTTATGCAGAAACTATTTCTGTATCATCAGGTGCCTTCTGGAGAATCCCAAGCCACTAGGAAGCAACCATTAGTTGGTATATGGTGAAATCACATCCCTTTGCTAAAGCAACTGAAGGAATTTTACAGACACTGGCTCTTTTTCTTTTTTTTTTTTTTTTTTGTGACCTGAGCTCTAAAAAATAAATCTGTGCAGCCTACAGCTGCTCTTTTCTAGTAAGGATGGCAGCTAAAACAATTACAGAAGCACTAGTTCAATCATCCTTTGTTAGCGTACTATTTACAACTAGAAACTAGGTCAGCATCCCTAACATTGGTCATCTCTAAAAGACAACACCTTCTACTTTAGAAAAATAATTGCGAATTACATTTTCTTTAATTTTTCAAGCTCTCAACTTCAAGGTTTAGTTTGCTTCCTTTTTGATTTGCTGGTGTGGATGCAATATTAAACTCTAGAATATAGATATGTATTTCATGGACATGCATATTTTTACTATGTGATTCAACCAAAATACTTTAATATTTTCTCTTTTTACCACTGTAATTTGTTGGTATTTCTAACTAATTCGAATTTATGTATATAAACATAGAATCCTTGTGTATGAGTTACATTATGCATGGCTGTAACAATTTCCTTATTGCTTAACTTTTGAACACTGTCCAGGAATATTCTATCAAACTAACCATTATATGTCATGTACACCTCCTTTCACTATCTTAAGGGGAAAGCTATGAGTGGAATATTTCGGTTTTGAGTGATTTTAGGTGTGGCTGGGTGCACAGGTGCTTGTTTGTGTATATTATTGCTCCTTTTCAGCTATGTCATCCAAGGAACATGTACCAAAGATGGCATATTTAAGGTCATGACATGGACTTCTCATGGAGGCAAAGGGAACTTTCATCCTGTACCTTTTAGTTTTTGAAGTTAATATTTTGACACCCTGTTAAGAGACTTTGAAGGTAAAGAACGGCATCCAGCCCAGACAATAAGGCAACAAAATTATTATATCAACTTAGAAGTCCTCCTTGGAAGGTTTTTCTTTGACTTGCAGTAAAGTGCTAGCTAGCCCTCAAAACCTTGGTAGATTTTTTTGTGCAATGAATTGGATTTACGCAATTAAATTTAGTAATCAGAATTGATAAATTGACTTTAGAAGAAGTCAAGCAAGAAATTTCCATAATTCAAGTGTGTTTTAATTTGTATCTTCCTTGTCTGAAGGGGGAAAAAAATCACAGTGACTCAGGGGGCTGTGCTTAGTAAATTTGAGCTTTCCTTTGTAAAATGTGACTAGAAAACATCTCTTTCTTCCTTAGGCTATCATCAAAAGCATAGAGATGATAATACAAAGATTCAATAGAGTTTACAACAGGAACATCCTGAATAAAGTACCAGATTGCAGAGATTGTAATCTTAGATATAAGGAGCCTATATTTTGGGGTTTTTCTGAGGCAAATCTACAATCTGAGGAATTTTATGTCATTCTGAGCTTCTGTTCTTATCTGCACTGGATTCTAAGTGAATGAGAAGATTTTTTATTTCTTTTTAAGTGTAGTCTGGCCCTGTTCACAATGGGATTACAACACTTCCTGTTAGAGCGTGATTTATCAGGAATTTAATTAATCTCCAGTTCAAACTGTAGTACAGACCTCTAAATTCAAAAGAAAAATAAGCATAGCACTTAACACTGAAAGAGACCTGAACTAAGAATTACGATAAATAAAATAAATAAAATCCTAAACTGAAATTAAAAAAAAAAAAAATAGATTAACCCAAACCAAAATTGGAAAAAGGAATGCCAGTCAAACCTGTTATGTTCAAAAGCCAAATATGATTTTTGTATTTTAAGTCTTAGGTTAATGGTATAATGTAATTAAATACTCTATGTCCTATCAAACATGGACTGTAGCTTTTATATTGCTGTTTTTCTTAGAGATGTTAATTTCTTGTCCTTCCCTCTTTCTCAAGCTAGATATGATTTTGAACCACAAGCAAATAGATGTCAATTCCTTTGGCCTCTGTTCTGCCATTTCATTCCTGAAATTCTGCCCAATTGAAAATTTCCATTTAGACTGGCTGGCATTTGTTGAACTGGTGGTTGTTGTTGTCATTATTATTATTGTTATTATTTTACATTATTTTAACATTCTTTTGTAAAAGTCATGGACTTTGTGCCACTCTTACTGTGCCTATGCATGATATTTCAAAAGCAACTGCTTCTGTGGATCTTTTTCACAATAGTACGTTTCTTCCTGAAGGCACTCTGACCCTCACAAAAAACTCTTTAGTTACTTCTAAGCCTTGGTCTGTGATATTTCCAAACTTGTATATGAAGTAGGTACCACCCAATTTAATACTATACCAACCTAAGAAATAGAGACCAAATAAAAAGGTACAGTAAAGAGTAAATAAGATCAGTGGAAGATTTTTCAATATCTCTACCCTTTCTCCTTTAAAACAAGACAGGATGTTTTACAGACTTTGTGTTCAAAATCTCTGCTCTGTTACACTTTTTATGATCAGAATTAATTGGTAGAATAATATGCACAAGGAAATAGATGGAGCAGAATGGCTTTATGAGGGTTTCTTATGTAAAAAGGGTTTTTCAGATTTACAGTAATTTTACAGCCTGCAGTGTGTTAGAAAGGAAGACAAGAGAAAGTCACGATTCTACAAGAATCCTTCTTGCTCTTTGGGACAATACACGTGCTGTTTGCTTATTAAGGCAGCACAAAGTTCTCAGAAGATGTTTTATTTTAGTTATAGAACCGATTTTTTTTAATATGTATTAATGAAAAGTGACTGGAGAATTCATCTATGGTTTTACAGTCCTGAAAAGACTAAAATTGTGTGAACTCATAGCAATATATTTCAGAGAGCAAGAGCTTGGCAGCTTCCTTTAACCTGCAGTCATTTTACCTTGCTCGCTTCCCTATGGTGAACCTGTAGCTGTAACAGCAGCAGTTGCAGCTGGAATTAGATCATATTTGCCCCATTTGGCCCTTGTCACATATATCAGGGCTTGAATTCCACCTCCCGCTTTCAGTTCCTGTTTTGATTGATTGATTGATTGATTGAATGAGGGACATTTTTAAAATGTTATTTATTCTTCAAAATAGGAAAAAAAATCTTTGGCAACAATGACAAAATGAAATAAGAACCAGTAACTCAATGCCTTATTAAAACACAACACTTTCAGAAATGAAAATCCTAACATTCAAAGATTGCATGTTCTTCCCATCTCCCCTCTTTTTCAAATACTGAAAACTAATGAATTGCAAAATTGTGCATAATGGTAACCTTGCGCACTCTATGTGGAAGAAGCCTCTAACATCAGAGCTGAGTTTGGTGACCCAAAATAGCTAGGTCAAAGAAGAAATGAAGTCCTGGAATATTACTGAAATCCTCCCAGCATGCAACATTTGTCCCTATTATTTATCCTTGGTATACTCGCAAGAGCCTAATTTTCCTTTTTTGAAAAATACATATAATTATTCTTTCCTATCTTGTAAACAGATTTTGGGAGGTGCAAATACAAGTTTTTAAGCACATTAAATTCACTGAATGAAAAGATAGCTTCCTGTTTCTAAAATGTTCTGTGTTTTATAAATTCTAAGGGTTCAAATGATACCTCCTTTGTGGCATTTATTATTTCTGTGAAATCTTGCACAATTTGTCTGGTGGGACTCTCATCTACAGTTCCTGTACATCCTATTATATCTGTACATATAATCTTAGTCTCCATTTTTTGTTTATTTTTTCTCCCTACCTCGCATTTCCTCCCAGGGAAGAATTTACTTACCACATGACTCAACATAGCTGTTTAGACCTCAATTTAAACCTTGAAAACATTGGCTTTCCCCAGTCATCCTCTACCTACAGTTTTTGTTGTATCTGAACTTCATTTTCTCTTTCGGCATCTCTGGCTGCATGTGCTGTGTAGTGCTACCAAGGACTAGCTCCTTGTCCGTATTGTTGTCCTCTCCCAGTTTCCGTGCTCTCCTCAACCACCTTTCATAGATGCACCCCATCCTTGGCTCCTTGCAATACAGTTTAACTTGAGTGTGAGATTGGTTGCTGTAGGCAGCTCTCTAATAGCTGTAATAGCCATAAAAGCAGTAATGACAGCCTGCAGTGCCCCACATTTTCTTCTTCCTTTTTGCTTTGGATGGGAAAAGTTCTCATGGAAAGCTCAAGAACCTCATATGTTGTGTTCTTTCAAATGCTGCTTTAAAACTTCTAATTTAAAATGCATCTGCTAGGCACAGATAGAAGTGATACATAACTACTGTCTATTTTGTTACCTCTGCCTCTCAAGGATACTGGGTTTGGGTGGGAGGCAGAACACATTTTCAATCCTCTTTTGGTGAGCAAACACCTTTGCTCTCTAGGGCAGAGACCACTATCTTTATTCAGCACCTTCACAGGTAAAACAAAGCCCTGCTACAAAGGCTAGCATTCTCAGCAACTAAAAATAGAGAACATATGAATATGGCAAAAGTGAGAACATAATGCATATGATCTCATTATCTTCACAGAAGTTAAGATAGTCTGTTTCTCCTACATTATCTACTCTATAAAAAAATAGATGCCCTACTGCAAATGGGCACAAAAAATTAATTCCTCACCTAAACACCAATGGCAACACATGCATGCCTCGACCTCTTAATAGCAAAGCCACTTCCTAATTAACTGGAGATGGGAGCAGGGTTTGCCTCTGAAACAACATTTAAAATGTGCTTTTCGACTAATGTCTTGGTTTATTTAGGTCTTTTTATCATCTTTACTAGGTCTTTGCTACTTCAAAAACCCTAAGAAATCCTATTCTCTGTCTCTTCATTTTTTTTTCTTTCTATTAGTAATCAACATCTTCTTTCCAGTATCCTGTCATTTAATGTGCAGGAAGCTGTGTTTATATTTTGTCCCTTTTCTTTGACTCTTCTGTTGTTGGAATATTCAGGTGTTGTATGGAGACATCTGGGCTTAAGGATGGTACACAGGTGGAAGTGAACGGCTAGATCCTGATGGTTATACATGTTTATGATTTCAAATGTACACATATGTGATATAATATCAATATAGCCATTGCCTGCTAAGAGTAAGAGTTTTGATTATTGCTGGAACTATCAAAATTCATAAATGAACAATTGTAGAGAGAGGTCATATTTTTTACTAACCCGGTTGATGCAATTGCTAAAAGAAAGGGAAATAGACTTAAGGCCCTTCTTTGACTCCACAAGCTTGTTTGGTTTTCTGGTCATTATAGCCTCTCATTTAATAAATGGCATTGCTTTTTCCTACAGACCCCTTGCTGCTATGTTAATATCTGTGCTCAAGCTCTGAGCATGTCCAATAGTGATCTTGAGTGAGAGTCTGTAATTCTGAAAGGGCATGTTGTGTCATCTTTTTGTCTTCTGGGTTTCAGAAGGGCTTAAAGGATGACCAAAACCATTTAATGTGCACTGAACAACTTCTAAACGAGAGATTTTCCAGCAAACTCAGTAAACACAATCTTCAAGCATTCCTCTTCCTGTTCCTTGCTTTGTGTTTGCCTTAGACTATAACTGCATCAAGAGATTTGAGGTTTTCTGCAACCTCTATGAACTACAGTGGGGCAGAAATCTCACATAAAGTATGTGAAGGATTCTGAAGTGTTTGCACAATTCTCTCTTGGTATCCTTACAGGAGGACATGCAAATTAAAGCCATCTGTGAGATTATGTGCAAATTCTTTTACTGGCCTGATATTCAAGTGACTTCTAGGCTACTTTATAATCACTTTATTATGGCTGGCCATTTCATTAATTTAATTGCAAGGAGAGAAACCTGGAAACTCCACTGACACTGCAAGAACCTATTGCAATTTACATTTACATATTTTAACTTGCTTTGTTCTTCCAATGATTCTGGATTCTTCATATGCTGTATTAGGTCCTGGACTAGTATCATTTTTTATTTTATTTTTATTTTCTCAGTTGGTAAGGAAATTAGTATTGTTGTGATGGGATTAAGATGATTTATACAACTTAGTCTTGGCTTGGTTTGGACCAGGCCTTAAAGGTCATCTAGTTCCAATCTCCCCGCTATAGACAGGGACACCTAAACCAGGTCACTCAGATTTCCATCCTGGTCTTGGACACTTCTAGTACATACATATTTTCTGAAAATTGCCCTGCATTGCATCATCAGGTAAACAGGCATTGAAATGCAGTTGGTTATGGAGGCCTCTAGGTTTGTAATACTAGGTCTAAATGACAATGACATATGCAAAGTGCTGTTAATTCATACAGTCAAACTGGGATTACTTTGTTGTTCTCTTTCCTTTTTTCATTGAAGATGCTTGTTTGCATGTACTTTTAATTCCACATCCTATTGTTTCAAATATGAATATAATCACCTTTTTTTTCTTCCTACTTGTACGTTCCTTTTTCCTGATTTAAGGTTTAGTCCTTGATGCTGCATTTGAAACAAAGGCTTTACAAAAAGCCATAATGTTGGGCAGCTATCTGCCCTATTGATTTCTCTGTTTTTTTCTTTTTAGTTCTGCTGTTATATACTATTTTGTTATATGACACTAGCATCATGATAAAATAAGCACTGTTAATCTTAAAGAATCAGTGTCAAGAGGTTAAAATGTGGTCAAGGGTTAATTTACCAGACAGAAATCTCATTAGGTTTTCATGGATTTGCTGTAGTCAGTCACATATGTAGTTGTTCTTTTAATGAGTCTTCTATAGGCTATGTTTTAAAAGTTGCTGCTCAACAGTTGTTTGGATGGAGGCATCCTTTTTGTTGTCTGTCAGGCCCATCAGAGACATCAAAGTTTACTGGGGAAATGCCTGGAAGGAATGGATAAAGCAAAACAATTTCAAAAACTAATAAGGTTTTTTTGACTTAGTTTTGAAATGCACCTGCATATTATGCTCCAATTGCAACTACCCTTTTTCTAAATGATTTTCTTCGGTATAAGTACATTTTTATGAAGGTGTCCAAAAGGTTTATTTTTCATAATAAAATGTTTTTGAGTGTATTTCTCTGTCTTGTTAGCAAGTACATTAATAATATTTTTTTTATTGAACTTAGATTTTATCATACTGGATTATGATAGTTTATTTCCTGATTTGAAAATGTGCTTAAACTCTTTTTACATTTTCCAGAAGAAATTAGTATTTATCAAATCTTCTCTTTACTCTATCTTGATTTACTTTTATTTTTTACTTTACAGCAACTATTTGTAGTTCCATAGTGTATCAAATTGAATAGAAAATAGATATCTCATTGTCCCCTTTCAAATAAAAGTGTGAAGTATATATTGCCATTAAGAAATGGAAATAATACATAATTTTCAATATATAGTGAAGCTATCTAGTGTACTTGAACATGTCTGTTTGTAAAAAAGAACTAGTATCTTATTTCTAAAGCAGTGTTATTAGAAAAATTGATTTTAAAATAATTTTGCATGATAAAATAAATTCAGCACTTTTTTGGATATTTTCAATTTGGTAAAAAACTGTTTCCTCTTTTCAACTAAAAATGGAAGTGATTTTGAAGTTAATTTTTCAGTTTCTAAATGGATTATTTAAAAAGAAAATATATTTAATATTGCAGTACTATTAACAGTAGTTATATTTTAACATAGTTGCAAGAATTTTGAACAAACATGTAAAATTACATAGTAATTACTATGCCTTCACCAGTTAACATGTGAGACAGTTATGACTGATGATGATACAAAATTGCAATTCAGCACACAGAACTACATCTACAGCATCTTCCTCTTAATAGTTAATGAAGTTTTTCTGAGCACCACTCAGCACAGTGGATGAACAAAGATGAGGATAAAGAGGGCTTCAAAACAGCTTTACTCTTCCTTTCCTCTCTAGCATGTTTAACAGGGCCAGAGAGAGGGAGGAGGGAAGAAAGAGATGTGCGGCATGAGGAGGAACAGCAAGCAATACAATGCTTCTCCTGCCAGGATGTATTTGTTGCACCGCTTCTCTTGGAGTTGCAGCCCAGCTGGGACCGCAGAGAGCTCGTCTGTTTGCAGAGTGCTGACCTCCTGCAGCTCAGGAAAGCAGGATGCCAAACATGCACATGGACCGGGGTGGTGGTGGTGTGTGCTGGAAGGTGGCTGTGGTGCCATGCCAGACTTTGTAAGGTGCAGCTTGTGATGTAGGGAAGTGCAAGGTGGGACCCAACCATGTGAATTTCATAGGGAACACCTAATGTGTGATGGCTCTGAGGTAACTTGGGAAACTTCACTTGATATTGGTTTAATTACCTTGGCTGACTGGCACACCAACAATTTTTAGTGCATTGTTTAAAGATAAGAAAATCCATTTACTGATTTTGCTTTAGAAGAATACATGGTAGTGTCCAGTGCTTTGGGAGCTGGTTGATGGGTGGTTCAAGATATCCATCCAGTGGGGTGGGGTGGTCAGCTGGAGACAGCAGTTTCATCAGCTCTGCTGGTCCAGGGGTTAAATTGGCCACTTGCTTCCCAGGGTCACATGTGTAGCCATGGCCTTCCCATAAACCCAGCAGTTGCTCCAGTCTCAGTATGGGTATAAATAAGAAAATGATGGCCTCATTACAGAAGCTGTGAATGCCCCATCCCTGGAAGTGTCCAAGGCTGGGCTGGATGTGGTTTTGACCAATCTGATATAGTGAGAGCTGCCCATGGTGGGGGATAGAATTACAAATTATTTTATCACAAAAGTGGCTTACAGGAACAGCAGCTGAGAGACTTGGTCAAGAACTGAATAAAACCTTGTTATAGGTTTTTACATTTAGAATAACATTACTCTCTTGTAATTGTGGGTATGCTGGGACAGGTGTGTGAAAACAGAAGGAGCAAGAACACAAAAAACGAGCTGGTGGTGGTGGATGTTTTCCCTGAGAACGCCGTATGGGAAGGATAGGAGTGGTGGCAACATGGTGCTTCCCTCTTTCTCAGCTGGACTGGACAAGTGAGTATGGACAGTGAGATCAGAAAGGAGGACAGTCAAATTGTTGTGGCAGAGAGTAATGTGCTCAGAATAGAGTGCAATGAAACAATTATAGTTTTTGAAACAAAGTAGTACAAAAGAAGTAACCTGCAATACTGTTAAAGCCACCACAGGGAAATTATGCAAAAGCAGGTTTCTTTAGTTGGCTTTACATCATTAGCTACAAAGTGAGCCCTCAGAAAAGTCTGAGTGAGAAGCTGGACTTGCTGGCTTTGGGGCTTTACTTGTTAAATGCTGAACTATATCAGATCATAGAAACCTGAAGCTTCATCTCTCACAGCAAGACAGTATCATGAATACCTAAATTTACTACCTGATTGCTGTGATACCTGGAATTTACTGCTCAAAGAGAGGACAAATATAGCTGTTATGAAACCACACAATCTGCTTTGGTACATCTTTGGCAGTTCAGAAAGGCAAGAGTTTTCGGACACAGCCTTCCAACTGCCACTCTGTCCAAAGAACAGAAAGCTTCCTTTCTTAGAGAAGTCCTCAGAACTCCTGAACTTGGTAGGTCTTGGCACCACTACACCAGAAATTCCCTAGATCCCCTATGTGTGCTGCCAAATTCTGTCCACAAAACCTAGAAATTGTCATCCTTGTAGAAATAAAAATTGCTTTCTATGATTCAACAAAAAAAACCAAAAAAACCCCACAAAAACAAAAAACAAAAACAAACAAAAAAAACCCCTCAAAAAACCCCAAAACCAACAAAACCAAAAAAACCACCCTAAAACCACCAACCAAAAAAACGCCAAACCTAGAGCAACCATGAGCCCTGGGATGCCACCAGCTCCGGGCAAAACGGTACGAAGCGTCTCTCGCCGCGCTCACCTCCGGGCGCCCGCGACGCTTTGCGGGGCAGCTCTGCCACCAGAAAGGGCGCGCGTGTGCGTGGAGGGGGGAGTGTTTTGCTTTACGGAGTCAGGGAGGCGAAACTTTTTCTTTAAATAATTTCTTTTTTTTTTTTTTTTTTTTTTTTTTTCTTTTTGTGAATGGAAGGGGTTGCCTTGCCACCCGGGGGGGGGCGTAGGGGACACGGCGTGCCCGCGGCAGGATCCCAGGGTACCGCCGAGCACCCGAGTGCCGACTTCCGACGCACTCCCCCGCCGGCGGCGAGGGCCGGGGCAGCGGCGGGAGTCGCCCCCCGCGGGGCCGGGCGGGGCGGCGGGGCCGGGGCCGGGGCCGGGGCGGGCGGGCGCGCGGCGATCCGGCGATCCGGCGGGGGGCGCGGGGAGCCAATGGGCGGCGGGGATCCGCCGGCGCGGCTCGGGGGCCCCTGGAGGAGGAGGAGAGGAAAAACCACGGGATTGAGCTCTGTCAGTGGCGCTCGCGGCTTCCAAGGGGGAAGTGCTGGGGAATAATTAATGTTTTTATTAAATTTGGAGGGAATTTTTTGCAGCCGATCGCCGCGCGTGGCCTTCAGGTGGGTCTTCCCCCGCAACTTTGCCCGCCGCCCCGCAGGATGGCGGGGCGGCGGTGGGGCTGCGGGAGCGATCCTGTGCGAGAAGGTGGCTGGTGCGCGGGGCGGGGGGGCCGTGTGTGTGTGTGGGAGAGAGAGAGAGCGGTGAGTGCGTGGCCGTCGGGCGCCGCCGCCGCCGCGAGGTGCGCGGCGAGCCCCGCGTTCGCCATTACGAGTTGAGCACACGCTTGCGAGAGCCGCGGCTGCCGGCGGCGCGGATCGCCCGCGGGTGCGGCGCAGTGTAAATAAAGCCGTGCCTCTCGCCCCGCCGCCTGCCGCCGCCGCCGCGGAGTGCTTTTGCTCCGCGTTGTGCTGGCAGGAGCGTGTAACCCAGGTGAAGGCAGAGAAGGGAGGGTTGTTTTTATGAATGGGACTCTTTGAGGTTAATTAGGTATGCAAATGCAAGCAGTTCATTCATGCTTTTTTTTTTTTTTTTTTTTTTTTTTTTTTTTTTTTTTTTTAAATCTAAAAGCCATCTTGTATTCCCCTCTAGGCTGATTGGAGTCCAGATCCCGAGGAAATCTCCAGATCAAATGCCCAGTAAATAAAAACACTGAGCTAAGACTCGTGGAAGCGCTGCAGAATGGATGGATTTTATGACCAGCAAGTGCCTTACATGGTCACCAATGTGAGTGATCAGTTCAAAGTTGGTGTTTATAAACTTGACTCCGAGTTATTTCTGTGGGGGAGTTTTACAGACACAGTCTCTGCTTTGTTACGGCTGTAGGGGTGACTCTTCATCTGGGAGCTTTGCTTGCAAGATGAGCCTATCTTCTTAGTTATTGCAATAAAGCATCGTGTTCTTTTAAAGACAGTTTTGGGATGATTAAAAAATCATGCACATGATTAGCGGATGAGGGAGGCGAGAGCAGCAGCAGCTGCATTCAAAGTTTCTGGCTGCGTTTGCCTGCAACGTTCAAAAGAATGAAGTTGAGGCAAACATTAACCTTTTTTTTTCCTCTCTGTTTTTTTTTTCTTTCAGGACTTTGCAAACAATTTTATAAGTAACACAAGGAAACAAAGCAGTCTATTATAATTTCATATCTGAGTTCTCCTGCATAGCTTATGCTATGGGGATTTATGGGCTATTGTGTAGGTTTGTATACTTTAGATGCTAAAAATACGATTGGTATTGTATTGCTGCTTGAGCACGTTATATACGTATTGTACAAATAGATGTCTACATAGATAGACAGAAATGTGTTGCATTTAGACATAGGAATCTTTTGGAGGATGTTAGGTGCTCAGCAGTATCTTTTGTTAGAAATTAAAGGCTTGCAAGAAGTCCCTGATTGAAAATGTAAAGAATTTATGCCAACTTTGCATATTCCTGATTAAATAAAAAAAAAGCCCAAAACAAACCAAACCAAATCTCAAACCTCAGATTTCTAAAGTAACTGATCTTTCCTGTTTATAGAATCCGCGTGGGAGAAGCTGTAATGAGAGACCGACAAATGTCAGGAAAAGAAAATTCATTAACAGAGACCTGGCTCATGATTCAGAAGGTGAGGGTTTGTTGTTTCCCCCCTTCCCCTTCTCCCTTTCTTACTAAAGCAGAGAGGCTTTCTGAGAGCTTTTTATTTATTTATTTTGGAGATAAATATATCTAGATCAATCTGACAAGAAAACTACATTTACTAATGCAAAACAAACTAGCAAAGGCAATAAATTTATAAAGTTAAAAGTTTCCTCGAATTACCCTATTGCATTTTGTGCACATGTGGGACATGGATGTCACGCACTGAGGCCAAGCCTTTGCGGCGTCTGCCACAAGTCATGGCACCTGGCTTTTTCACCATCAGGCCTCTTCAGATTTAGGGCATTCTTCATCCCTCCCATTTCTAATGTCCTTTTCCAGTATGTCTTCACTGATGGTAGCAGGAGTGAGAGAATGTGGGTGTGGAGATTTGATTTCCACCAGCTTTACTGTATAGACAGGCTTCTGGTGCCTGCTGACCTGTTTCTCTTGTTGTATAACACTAACAGGGTTAAAAATCCAGGGAATTTCGATTAAGAGAGCCTAGAGTGGAGAAAGTTTTGGGAGGCCAAAGATTTGTAACTTTGTCCCATCAGTAGCCACTCAGGAGAGAACTGCAGGCTGGTAATAGCTGTTAACACTTCTTTAGGTTACAAGATCTGTATTATGCTACGCCTACAGCTCTGAAAGTACATAAGACATACAGGAAGATATGTAGAGGGCTATAGCTTACCCCTATGTAAATCTTGTCAGGGTAAGAACACACTGACACAGTTTTCAAAACCCATACTTGCCTGGAAAAGTAGATTGAAAAGAAAGCAACTTTCTGATTTTCAGTTAAATCACTTCCCAATGTGCATGTGGGGTATCAGTCCACAGGATAAATGAATAGCCTCTGTTGTTTAAGTATATGTAAATAGTTATCTGTCAGCATTCATAAAAGAGGAAGTCTCTCTCAAAATACAGTAAATTAAAAATAAACCATTTGTTAGTTCAAATATCCTACTTAGTTGTAGCAAACAGAATTTTTGTAACTGAGTTTCTGAGGCTTGCAAGTAAGCCGAATGCTGCTCTGGTTTGCACCCATTGTAAGTGACTGATTTCAGTGAATTGCAAAAGATAAGCTGCTGCAAAATTCAGTGCATGAAGAAGATGGTTTTAGCTTTAAAGAAGTACAGTGAGCATAGAGGAAATACTGGTGATTCTCATGTCATATGAAGTAAAACATAAGGGGAAGTACAAAAGATTTCCCATTTCTCTTTGCCATTGCAGCATCTCAGGTCATGGCTTCAGAATTTTTATATGATAGTTATGACCCTACTATTAAAAATACTCAGTTATTGCTCAGGCAGAACTGTGGAAGTCCAAGCAAGCTTTATCTGGGGCAGATATTACAGGAGGAGGCCTGAATTGTATTAGAAGAAATAGATCACCTGTAGGAAATACTACGATTTTTAACTTTCCTATGTGTTGCTGAATGAGCCTTTTATACTACAGAGCTCTGTTAAGAATCTGGGTATTATTTCAAGAGCTGAAAATACAGTAAGTGCTTGGGTTTTTATTAATAGGTGTAGAAAAATCAGTAACTGATGCCTCAGAATGCCAGCTTTTTCTGTACATTCGACTGCCAAAATGGAATTAATGGATATTGTTCTTAAGGAAAAATTTATTTTTGAATATATTTTAATCTTGTGCAGAGATTAAAGGTGTGAGTCTTTTATCCATGTCTTTATCTTTTTGCAGAACTCTTTCAAGATCTGAGCCAATTACAGGAGACATGGCTTGCAGAAGGTAAGTGAAAAAAATGCTTGTAAAAGAGGAAAAACAACTCTGGAGGGGAAAAAAAAAAGTCCTGAACTTGCTGTCTTAATGTTCAGCCCAATTAATTGAGCTCTAAAAGAGCCACCTCATGTGTCATGCATACATTAGAGCCTCTGATGAGTTTGTCTTTGGGGACTCTGGGGCTGCTCTACCCAGTGTCATCACAAATTACCAGGAGAAATTGCTTCCAGCTCACAATCACATCTGCTTTTGGCAAGAACTAATGCACCAAGACTTCAAGTTCTAAGCCTCTGTTCAGATTTTAATTGCAATTGATCAGGTTTATATTATTGTACCTCGAGAGACTACATACAGCCAGAACTGGGCTTGCTGTTTCCTTTTCAGCAGCACATATAATTATTTGGTGTTCTGGTGGAGTACTTTTCTGATGGCAGAAATTAGTTTCTCTGGGTTCATCGGGACGGGATGCTTCAAGATTTAAGTGCAAGTGTCTTCTTTCCACCTTGTTCACAACACAGAACATTAGGTGTGTATGAAATACTTAACCAGTACTACTTCTTTCTTTCCTTTTTTTTTTTTTTTCAGAAACCTTTAAATACTTTGCATGTTATTTTTGTCTTTGTATTTGTAGTCGTGAGATGCTGTGCCGGGTGATTAGAAAACTAACATCTGTCTGTTTTAGACATGCATGTTCTTTCAAGTATTTCAAATAATCTTGCAGAGCACATTCTAATGAAGAGATGATGTTTAAGAACAATAATGTACAAAACTGAATTTTGAGTAGTTGTTGAGAGATTCATTTAACAATAACAAAAATGTGCTGCTGCATTAGGAGAACTTTAACAAGTTGCAAGGTACCTTTTTTTTCTATTTGTCTTCAGCAACATTTTCTGATTTTTTTTTCCTTTGATATTTGCAGTACTGTTTATTTGAAGCATAAAGATTTTTTTGCATTATCTGTTCTTAATATTTCTGGTCAATTTTTAATGTAAACTTCTGCATCTGAAATAGACATAAATTTGATGCAAGTTAAAATAATCTCTCCAGATTCATCCTGATATAAATGAATGTGAGTATTCACATAAGTTTAGTTTTTTTCCTGTACAGGACTATGCACAGTTATTTACAGAAGAGATGTTCTGGTGTTGTTTTTTTTTTATTTGTTTTGTTTTGTTTTTTCTTTTAGTTTTTTTTTTGGGGGGTGGAGGGGTTTGTTGGTTTTGTTTTGTTTTGTTCCTGTTTGAAAGGAGGGATGTTGGAGTGAAATGCTTGCTGTTGTTGTTTATAGAAAGGGAAATATTGCTGATGACTACTTGCTTATGTCCTGATTCTGTTTTAACAGCTTCTTTAATAGTTTCTTTACCTATAAGTAAGTTGTGAGGTATTGTTTATTTTGATGATATTTTTATTTTGCTAATATTAGTTTTAGTATGGGGTTATTCTGTGTATAACCAAAACCCCCTCCTGAAATTAATGGAACAGTGGATATATTTTATGAACTAATACAATTCTTCCCTAATAAATGAAAACAGGATGTCCTGCACTAAGATCATTTTTGTAGTATAATGGTCAGATGTAACTGTAGCTGTCTCCCTGTGGTAATTTTCCTAAGGAACTCTTTGCATTGTGTAATCTCATTCATATTAGCAAATCAGAAACTTGTTAAAATGCTACTCTAAAGATACTATGTTTTAATTTAGAGGTTAACTTTCAGTTTGATTTTTTTCACTGACATGGATGGTTTTGTTTCTGAAAAATGATTAAATTTCTTTCATCTTAAGTCAGAAAAAATACAGACAGATTCATAATGAATGTGCAGATAATAATGGAACTTTGAAAAATAATGCTGAATTTAAAACTAATTTGATCATTTGCATAGGTACGTAAATTAATGTAATGGCAATTTTTATTCTGAGGGCACTGCTTATTTTAGACTAGAATCACTTGTTTGAGAGCCTTTTTACCTCTTTATCAGAGTGTATTTCACTGAATAAATTTAGATGGCTTTTGAGAGAGAGGGTGTCTAGTCCCATGTCAACTAGGTTGAATTACCTTATAAAGGCAGATAAAATAATCTGGGAAATATTTAAAAATGAAAAAGAAAAAGTTACTGTTTTACTTAGCAGAAAGCAATAAAGCTAAATAACACTATTTGTCCAAAGTATATTGAAACTAAATATTACAGGTTTTTCAGTGTTCTAGAAACACTTTAAGAAATCTCTGTTTCGGGCCATGCCATGGTTTGAGCTGTTTCATGAAACATAAATTTAGGACAGCTTTTCTTAAGGCTAAAGTAAAACTGAAATAAAAAGTTAAGATGACATCAAATATTGAGCTATTAGCTTGGTCCCAAAGTTTTATGAAAAAAAAAAAAAACCAAACCCACCCTTAACAACTTCTCTGAGTCTTTATAACATGCTAGTATTTGAGGACATTGTAGCTCTGCTCAAATGTCTATATGGATGAGCATAGCCAGGAAACAGATTTTGAAATCAGACTTGTTTACCCATTGCTAGATGTATCCATTTATGTTCTTCTGGACCTTCCTAGGCTAGAAGGCTGCCAATTTGGCAGCATCAATACTGTTTACATATTTCTTTTCATAATGCTCTGGAGCCAGGGAAATGACCATGAAATTTTAAAACATCTTGACCCTTTTCAAGAAAAGCAGTGGCAGCTGACCAGGTTTCTCCCACTAGTTCAGATCCCCACTGGGGAGTAACCAGGTCAAAAATCTACTTATTAGTTAGGAGAAGAAAGTGAGTTGCATTTTATGACACACAAAAATAATGCTTGTAGATTTTTTTGTAGATTTACTGCATCACATACTTTAGCCTGAAGATTTTTACAGTTAATGTCACCTGTGACAAGTTGGTGGTAAACAAGTAAACAGAAAAGAAATGTATTCTTTTCCTCTTGGAAATGGTACGAGGTTCACTTGCATTAAAGTATTAATCCAAATGTAAACAATTCAGTAACCTGTTTAATATTTTATTACTACATAATTAACAAGCTGAATACTACTTACAGAGAGCTCACAAATGTATTCCACTAGCTGCATAGTAGATTTTTATGGAAATGAGTTTTGCTTCTTACTCTGTGTAGTATTATATATGTAAGAAAGACTCTAAAATATTTTGATGTAAAACTTACTCTGGGTAAGGTTGCTCCATGTCAATTGTTATGCAAGACAGAAGATAGAGTATAACAGTTTTCTCATGCTAGAAATTGAAAATGAGAAGCTTTTAATAATTTTTTCAGTGTTCAACCTTGAAATAGTTAAAATTGCCTATTGCTAACCAAGACAAATGTTATTTGGATTTTATCTTTTATTTTATATTTAAATAACTCAGTGGCAACATTTTGACATGATAATACTATAAAATGACTTTATAGATTCCATGTATTTGGAATCAGATTGGTTATGTCAGGTAGCAATTGTTCCGTGACTCAAAAAAAGCGGTTAAAATATTATTCTAATGTTATCTTGTCATGGTAGCTCTTCCTACTTATTGTGGAACAAAATGAAGAGAGAAAAAATTGTTAGTGAGTGAGTGTCTCCTTTTTATGGTGAAAGCATTTGGTTTTGGGAATACTAGATTAACAAAAATCTCAGATTTTTTTTTTCTAATATTATTTAGATACTAATTTCTCCTACAGCTCATTCAAGGTACATAAAAGGCATCCCAAGCAAAGACAAATAATAAATTTATGCACTAGATCTGCTCCTTAGAACAACAGATAATAACCTTCTCAGACAGTAATACACTAAAAATAAAAGATGATGTTCTTTGTGTGATTTGAGAAACATACAAAAAGATTAAGTAAACAGTAAGTAGTTTGAAATAACAGCTACAGGTAACGAGTTCATGCCTCTACCGCAACTCAGCTAAATGGAGTGGATGGCTTCTTCAGGCTAGTGGTATTCAGAAGCCACTTCATACTATCTGAATGTAAGTCATTACACAAGTAATTATTGGCCAACTTTGGAATGAACCTGAGGAAATAAGTTTCTTCCCTCTGTTCTGCTGATGTGAAGGTCGCGCCAGTGTTGCAGTGATGTCTAAGCGAGTGTTGACTTGTAGTTTATTTCTTGAATGAGGAGGTGTGAAAGGAAATAGTTTCTAGGTCTTGAAGGATTGCTTTTAATTAAAGAGAGTACTGGATCTTCAAACATTAGTCTAGTTAGAGTGGCTTTGTTTAATCTGGCTAACTAGCTTTTTTCTGCCAAAAAGTTGTAAAATTTAGCCAGTGTAAGGCAGATGGTATGTAGCCACTCAAGAACTATCCACATTTTTATAGGAGCAATAAGAGTCAAGAAATAGTAATTTAATACCTTCATGACTGAAATATGCCTGACAGGAACAAACACTCTTAAAAGCAGTGAAAACACTTTCAGTTTGTAGTACAGAGAATATTTTTTTTTTAATGTGGACTCTAGTGATCTGATAGATTTGATTTTCTAATACTCACAGCTCATGATCAAAAATACCTGCACAAAAAAAGAACAGATTAGGCAAAATGGGAGGGAAGGGGATGTTACTAAAAAAAATCCAAAAGAAATAAACCCATCAAAAATCTACAAGTCTGAAAGTCTTTGTAGTAATAAACTTTTTCATGTTTTTCTTGTTTTCTAGAAAAGTAAATAATTGTACTCAAAATCATAATTTTCAAAAGCATAGAGGGGTTTGCTAACCGTGAGGCATGTAGCGAAATATTAAATGTGAGTACTCCTTTTAAGCTAACCTTTTTTCTCATTTTTAGTATAGCAGCAAATGAAGAACAGATTCTGCAAACCCATCTTCATATTCCTGGGGATTATTCACATAAGAAAGAATTTTGAGATCTGGAGCTAGTTTTGATGTGCATTTAAGTTTATTAGTCGGAGCATCTCACGTTATGTAAAAAGGGTTTGGGGTTGTTTTGACAGCAAATCCAGTACTTATGGAAAATAATATTTTTACCATCTTGAAATTTATCACTGTTTTGCCTTCCCAATGCTTCTTTGTTAGAAACAGTTGTTCCCGTGGAAAAAGAAGAGCCACCAACCAACACCCCTCACCCCAGCTCTTGCAGGAATACTTAAAATTTAGCCAATCTTTCAGATAGTCAGAAGTGACAATGAATCAAAGAAAACTCAATAGATCCATTACTGTTGAGGGCTGAAGTCTTATTTTAGCTAAGGCCAAAATACTACTGCTCCTATAGAATTTCCTGTCAATTTCAATTTATTTTGCCACTTTGAATAAATGATGGATATTTTAAAACTAATTGCTCTTAGCTCTAAAAGTGAAGCATGAGGTCAGAGCACACAGTACCGCAGGAAGTGTTCTGCTACCCAAAATAAAGTTTTAAGTGAAGCATTTTCAGCTTCTTGTTTTTCTGGGCAGTTTCCAGTTTTTGGGGTTTTTTTAACAGGGACACCTTTCTCTGGAGTGCAGTGAGCTTTTGGAAGCAGTTTGTGAGGGGGAGAAGGAAGAGTTAAGTTTAAGCCCTTTATAGTTTGCTTAATTTTTCATTTATTAAATAACGTTCCTCAGCAGGTCTGTGCTGCATCTTGAGACAAAGCAGTGAAATCACTGTGTTTATGCCTAAAGTTCAAGTTTACTTTGCTGTAGCTTTCTGGAAGGGTGTGACATGAAAAGCTTGTGGTTGGGGCCACATGGTTCATGCTGGACTGTGTTTTTGTGAATGGAGGCAGAACTCCAGTTCTGACTGCTTGTCTTGAGGAATTGCTTCGGAGATCAGCTGTCTCATTCACTGGCAGAAAGAATGACTCATACATCTTCTGCCTTGTTTGGCTCCAGGTCATTGTTACAGTGGATAGAGCTGGTTTTAATTAAATATTAACTCCTTTTGTCCTGGATGCTTGTTAATGGGGACTTTTTGTTTACTTGCAATGAAAGCAAGCTAACAGGCCCGAGTTCTAAACTTTTTTTTCCTCCAAATTGCTTTCCCTTTGCAAAATGAGCCGTCAGTTCAGCCTTTCAAAGAGTGTTTAAAGCTCTAAAAACTACAAACAAATATTAAGTATTTCTGTGCTGTGAATGTTTGCATAACTCAGTAGGTAGTGAAACTATAAAACCTAAACTGATAACATCTTTGGGATCATCATTAACGTTTCTGCATGCTTTCCAAATCCTCTTGAGACCTTATAGCTAAAGTCAGAAGAGAAAAAAAAAAACAACAACTTTTGGTAACATTCTAGGCTGGGTTGGATAGTTTATGCTGCAGATGTTGTCTGCTTCAGGAGTCTGAGACTTGATGGCTCTGAATGTGGAATGAACTAATGTAGCTGCTTCTGCTATAAGCAGTAAAAGCCACGTGCTTAATATCCTTAAAAACCTTTTATTAGTCTTTTGGAATATACTTGCCTTCTCAAACCCCCATAATTAAGTAGCTCAAGGAAATGTTCTCATTCAGATGGGTGATCATTTCAGATAACTTTTTTCGATTTTCCTCTGAAAGGCAAAGTAAAAAAAAAAGTTTTGGTGATTTATGCATTGTGTCTTGTGTAAGTTAACAGAAGCTTTTATGGCAGCATTGCTAAGTTGCAGTATTTGTGAATAGAAGAGGAAATGAATGACCTATGTTTATAACTGTGTAGACAGTTGTGACACTGCAAGTTACATTTTCCTTTCAGATATGTATGTTGAAGTGTCTTTACCTGCCTATTTAATTTTCTGCAAAATCTACCTGTAATTATCCAAAATCCAGGTATAAAAGCCCTCTTCTGCTTGAGCAAAGGGATGATGTATCCCAGTGATATAGCACCTTACAGCCAAGTGCTGGTGGAAGGAATCTCTGTATGACAATGAGTGTTTGCATTTTAGCAGTATGGCCGTGTGCAGGTTTCAGTTCTGCTTGTTCAAGAATAATACCAGATTAAATGAAGAAATAATTTAAGTTCTCATTTCCACCAGTTAGCAGGTCCTTTTAATTTCTCCATATAGGCTTGTGGGCTCATTTCTGAGGTACTGATGCTACTAAATTTACATTCCAGTTGGAAATGCATGTTCCTCATTTGAATGTTTTGGATGCTGTTATTTGGTTTTTTTATATTTGGCAGGGTTTTAAACTCTTCTTAATTTGCTGTGTTCCTTTCTCTACAGAGGATTTTAAGGCTATGTTAATATTGCATTTAAAGTAAATTTTGACAGCATAGTCTCCACCTGTTTCTGGAGTACCGACAAAGTGATGTGCTCCGGCTCTATTAAATATGGCTTCATAAATTTTGGGGATCCATGAATGAAGTACATTATTCTTGTTTACTCCATAAACAAGAACAGATCAGGGGTAATGGCAGCAATGTAGTGCTTTCCATGACAGTTCAACCAGATATATATATATTTTTCTTACTCTATGGCTGAGGAAAAAGAAAAGGACCTTACTTACTGATATATACATAAATCTCTACAACAGATTTTTTTCTGAACTAAGTCAAATTAAATTGACAAACCTGAATGAAGCACTGGTGAAGCTGTCCAGTGCACAGAGGACGTTCTCTGGAAAGTTATATGAGATTTCTATCTCTGTTTTGCAACCACTAAATGTAGCCTCTTTATTTAAACGGAAGGGGTTTTGTTTTCTTTGAGGCTTTTAAAGATATCCTAGATTTACAAATTTATATATATGTATCTACATATACATGTATATATAAAATGCAGGTGCGAGTTAAAAAATTAATTCTGCTAGCCTCCTTGCTGCATTTGAAAATGATAGCTGGCTTAAGAAAAATATGTGGGATGTGTCTTCTGTAAACAAGAAGTTACTTGATTCAATTACTTTAACTCTGAATGTACTCACAGATGCTTCAAAAACAAGTGGAAATATAAGAAATCTTAGGAACTGATTTTTACGTAGAAGAGCTTGATTTCATAATCAGATTTTTTTGTGACTGTCAAATAGTTGGCATTTTTGTAAAGAAAATGCCAAACATTCACATGTAGTCAATTGCATGAAATGTCAGAAATTGTGGAGCGTTAATATTTGGGCTCATCCTGTGCCTGAGTTCCTTCTTGGTAAAACTTCAGTGGTTTCTCTGGAAGAAAGAGAAATTGAATGCATCAAAATAGCGGGAATGTTTGGGTTGGTGGTGTTTTATACAGCTTCAAACTTCGAGGAACCAATATGTCCTCAGAGGTACTGGTTTATTCTAAAAGGATGGGTTACTGTTAGGTTTGATTTTTTTTTTTAATTAGAACAAACAAAGCAAAGAACAAAGCAACAGTATCTATGCTTTTTTTTTTTTTTTTCAAAGTAAGGCTAATTACACTTAGTGTGTTTATCTTACTTACACTTCTTTTCAAACCTGTATTTGCACATTTCCAAGGTCATTTGTTTTTAAGGGGTATTTGCTGCAATTAAGACAGTAGGATTTAAATTTTATTTTAAAACCCAGAGTAAATAATTTTTCAGTATTGTGAGCCTGATTCTGAACTCTTTACCCAGGAAAAAAGACTTCCAGTTAAGTCATTAGAAATATTTCCTGAGTAAAGGAGTGGAGATCTGGTCCATGAAGAACACTGTAGTGCACATTCAAAATAATTGTGAGTAATTTATATTAAATATATATTTTTATTTCAAACAAATTATATTAAAACTAGTAGAAATTGCACATATATAATGCGGAATATGCACTTCCTATACTAGAAAGTGTTCCGAAGGGCATTAAAGTTACATTTTATCATTTAACGTATTTGAGAACATTTGATAGTCACAGTTTCGATAGATGATTATATAAGCAGCATTTACCTTTCGAATCTTGTTGGGTAACCAGATCACGGCAGATGTTAACTTTTAATTAAGATCATATGAATTATTTTCTTGTCTTTGGACAAGAACTGTGGAAAGTATTTTCAAACGATAAATTTTTTTGCTGTGGCGATTGCAGTTAGTGTGTATGTTGAGGAAAAGATGACAAAGTTAAGAGAAGATAAGCTGGATCTCTCTAGCAATGTACCAGAATCAGTCATGCTCCGAGGATGCCGTTTCTCTGTGTAACGTTCTGCAGTTATTTGAATGTATTCATCTATAATAAACATTTAGTGGTGTTTCAGCTTAAATGGTTTAAATGAGTTTACCACGCAGTTTGAGAGATGGCTAATGTCTTAGATATACAGCGAAAAGGAAATGTGCTACCAGAGGAGCAAAATTATCCATCAGCAGACCGTGAAATGTTTGTATTTAATAGCTCAGGTTTGTGATGGAAGTTTCCTAAAAGCAAAGACGATCTTGCAAAAGGCAAATGGATGTTAATCAGGATTTTTTTTCTTTAAGTAAATCTTTTTCGATGTCTGAAATGCTGTCATTGAACCAGGAATTCTGTGGTCTGGTAAAATAGTTCTTTTTGAATATTTAAAACAATAACAGAAAATCCCTACTGTGTTGGCTGACTGCCATGAACAATTGGAATCACTTTTAACTAAGCCGAAGGTGTGGTAGTTTAAGGTTAAAGAAGCATTAGTGTTAATCAGCGGGATTTGGTTTTATGTGGACTTTATGTGCAGATATTTTGAAAATGAGTACTAAGGAGTTTTACCGGTGGCATGGTAGGTCCAGACCCTGGTACAGGGAGCGAGGCAGGGCCAGTGAGCCCCCTCATCCTCCCATTCCCATTGCTCTGTGCTGGGGCTTCTGTGGACTCACACTGCACCACACAGCTTCACCCCAGGGTTTATCTGATATTAAAATGATGCGCTTGCCTGATTTTCATACTCAACAATGAAGAAACAAAAAATCATAATTTTAGATTTGACTGTGCTTTAAATTAAGTACTAGAGTCTTTATTATGCTTTAATGGCTTCCTTTAATTCTTGTTTCTTGTTTTTTGTTTGTTTTGTTTTTGTTTTCCTTTCTTCAGCTCAGGTACCTGACAATGACGAGCAGTTTGTGCCAGACTATCAGGCTGAAAGTTGTAAGTATACTACAAATCATCACTTTCTTAAAATATATTTATTTGTATATTTATATCTGTCTCTTCATATTTGCTATTTATTTTGTCATCTGTGGTCATGTGATAGCGTCTTTTGCTGATCGGTGACATCAGTGTGATGAGTAGATAAAGCAAGTGGCATTTTGATGTGCAGCCAAAAGAATTTGTTTGGCTGAAGGTATAACCTTCAGCACAGGGCCCTTTCCTGTCATTTCCACCCACAGCCCCAGGGAAGCACGGAAAAACTTAGGTTGTGGAAGCAGAAGGAGTTTCTTTGTCTGTAGAGTGAGCAGAGGAGATTTTTAGCTGGTACAGATCAGATACTGTGGGACGTAGGATGCATCTCTGCTGAGCAGAAGTCAGGCATCTCAACATGTTTTGTGTATGAATATATAAATAAAATTTCCACGTAATCAATTCAAATACAGCCACAGCTGAAACATGTTTAAGTTGTCTTAGCATGTGGCATTTTCTTGCTCAAACAATATTTTCCTTTGAGTTAATTGGTGCAAGCAGGAGTTATGTTAAGCTGCGTGGGTTGCATTGTTTTCTACTTACTTAACAAGACCCTAAACTTATTTTTATCAGCCTGTACCCCTCAAGTCTTGCCTTTCACTATTAAAATGCTCCTGTTCTGTTAAATGCTGGCTTCGTTTTGCTGTACCTGCTGTTCTGTGGTATTGGGTGATTCCAAGGGCATAGCATGAGAAACATCTGACAAAGTCACAGACTTCTTGGAACTTCTTTTTTGCCTTCATGGCAAGGCTTCTCCCTGTCATCAGAGGTCTCTTCTAAACAGTGTCTGCTGATTATAGCAGAGCACATGGTAGCTTTTCCATTTTGCTGAATAACTTAAATAGTTTATCCTATTGGAGTGATTTACTGGAGTTCACTAAACCAGATAGCTGTTAAATACGGCGTTCATGTACTGCAATATTAAGATTAATATTAGAGAGATTAGGAAGAATTGCATTAAAATAGTCTTTAGCCCAAAAAACAAATTCACGTGTGCTGAATTTTCCTATAAATCTTTTAGATTATTTTTTCCAGTTATTAAGAAGCTGTTTTAAGAAGAATTTATTGAGAGTATTCATAACAGCATTTTGTGAGGCAAAAAAAAGCCCACACTTTTTTTTTAATCCCCTGGAATTGTTGCTGTGCAAGATAGTATCCCTGCACAGCAACAATTTAAATTAGTTTTTCTCTCTAAGTTCCTGTACATTCGCTAACCAACAATCATGGTCACTTTTAAACTTTGAAATTGCCTTTTATAACAGAAGGGGGTTTTTTTAACCTCTGTCTTCAGAGCCTTTTTTTTTAAAATTAAATTATAAAATGAAAGACAAAACAATCTATAAATTGAAAATCAGATATGTTACCTTACATATGGATCTGTGTCCTAATATAGTCATTCATACTTATGCCTTTGTGTAAGAGTACAAAGTTCAACTGGGGCTTCTATTAACCCACAATTATCGTTACACAACAAGTCAATGATTCTTGGAAAATAATTTGTGGACTGTGAATGAAAAGCCCCATTGAAGCTGGCCACTGCTTTTGGTGATAAAGAAATTCTCCTAATATGGCTACTTTATTAATGCTGTTGTGTTTCAAAGTTCCTTAGCCACAGCTTAGACAGTATTATCAAAGGAACATTTATTTCTTAATTTCACTTGGTTTCTTTATCTTAAGTAAAGGTCAGGAGAGCTTCCTGGAGAGTTACTCTGGCAAAGGTTATGGAGTTTCAGACATATACTTGGATGTAATGTATGTAGCTGTGGGCTCTGCAAAACAGGAATGGAGATAACATAACCAAAGCCATGGGGAAATTACTGCTGCAGAAGTAGCACAATTGTGACTGTTTCCTCTAGGATCCAAGCCTGCCTTCAAACTCCATTATAATGGCTTGCTCTATGTAGTCTATAACTGTGCGGTACTGAGCCCGTTACTGGCAGCAGTCTGGCAGAAGCACTTGATTTCTTTTTTAAAAAATCTACTTAAATTTATTTTATGTTATTTTATTTTAACTTCTTTTTTTTTTTTTTTTTTTTTTTTTTTTTTTTTTTTTTTTACATGAGACAGAATGGACAAGCTTTCATAGAGTTAGTGTTTAATACATTTAATTGAGCCCAAAATGAGGAAGGACAGAAGTGTAAACTGATGGAGGGGTAACAGCCACTTTAGTTCAAAGGCATCTAAACTAAACTGTGCTTTGCTACAGAAATTTATATTCTGTATATAGATAGGGGTGTGTATGTGACGTGCAAAGTGTGTAAAGAAAACTGAAGGGTTCCGGTGAAACACTTAAAATCTGCAGTCCAGGTACAAAAAACAATGATATTTTATTTCTAGCTTCATTGCTTGAGAAATGGGCTTTAAAGCTGAGACAGATCTGTGCTGTTAAATTAAAAATTGTGATGTTAAATTGAAACATTAAAAGGAGATTTAAGAATCTTCAGTAACAGTGGCAGTTCTGGAACAATGTGGTTAAAATTTTCTTGCCTAGAAATAACCAGCTTGGTGATTTGAAGAAGTCAGCTCTTGAAGCAAGATGTGGAAGGTAGTGGAGGAACTGATACTGCCAAGATCATGTGCCGTGTCCTAGCACTGAGCAGGATTCAGTGCCCCTTAAAGTGCTGTGGCTTTTGCATTTATTTTCTGTAATAATGATTTTAACTAGTGAAACTGCACTGGTATTAGTAACTAGGGGAAACATTTAGTTTAGATTAGATATACAGTCCACTTTATCCACTCAGGGATTTAACTTCAAAGCTAGCTTGGGACCATGAATATTTCAATTATGAGTTGCTATTAAACTTCAATCAGTTTTTGAAAAGCAAACATAATCTGTGTATTTATAGTTAGGTGTGGGCTTTAGATATTATGAGTGAGATCAACAGCTAGCATAACTTCATGTGGTATTATTGACGTTATTGGAATTACGCATATTTCTGTTAGCTAAGGATCCAGCATGTCAAGCTTTAAGCTTCAGTTTACCTGTTTAAAAGAAAAAATTATTTTGTTACTCCTTTATATCTTCTGGAAAGAGGCCCTTCCTACTATAAGAATCTTAGTAATGCCTGCACTTTCAAACCTTTTTGTCATCAAAGCCCCATCTTCTCTTACCTTTTTATTAAATATTTTTTAACTTGGCATACCTATCACAAAGAACCTTTTTGTAATTTTGTTTAGTGTGAGTGGAATTTAGAGTAGATAACAACTAGCTTGTTTAGCTGAAATTTGAAAAACAAAACAAAGGTTTATTGTACCTTTCTGTTTTCGGTGAGTACTGAAATTCTTGAGTTCTAAGAGACAAAAATGTGTATAATTTTTTTTTTTTTTTGGTTTGAAGTTATACTGGAAAAATACTGAATTGCATATTAAATATGCTTACTTTTTCATTTCCATTCTTGCAAGAAATAAAAATTCCACAGGAGACAGGAATCACTTCTACAGGCTTTTACTCAAAAATTCTGTTTTAGGCAGGTTGGTTTTGTCTCTTTTTGAATCTGCTTCTATAATGCAGTTCACTTGTCTGCTGAACATTCAAGTAACTTCCTAATGACTATTCTTTATCAATAACATGAAAAGTTATGTAAAGAAAAGATGTAAAAAAATCTGTTTCCTCTAAAAAGGTGAATGTTTTGGGGTGGTTTTTTTAGTCAACATCCTATATGTGACACTTTTTTCTAATTCCTATCCAAATCATAAAACCTAACTAAGCTGTTTTTCCTTTCATATAAAGTCTGTATCCATTTGGGGAAGGGTGACCTGTGTTAACTTCCTCAGATAAGGTTTCCTATTGTTTCAAGTCCATTTTCATATACTGAGGAGGAGCCAGATCCTGAACTGGTTGTAATCAGTGGCAAGGCTTTCAGATACTGTAGAACAGCAAGGACTTTCCACTCCAGGAGCAAAAATGAATAAAGTGTTCAGTTTGCTTGAAGTCAATAGCTGTTGAGGTGAAGATTACTTGCTCCCATTGTTTGGATGGTTTCTGTGACAGACACAAGAGGAAGTAGGTAGGATTTGCTGATGTTTAAAAGATGTAGTTGGCAAAGAAAACTTGATATTGTCAACAAAACACTGAATTGTAATGCGACCTTGGTACAGTTGGTTATAAATGGGGATTACTCTGCCCCAAACTAGATTGCCTGGTGCCTTAATAGTATAATCATGGTTTATTTTGTTTTACTAATATGTATTTGCATGGCTCTACTTTTTCAGAGTTTTCTTTTACTTTTTTTTTTTTTCTTTTGCCCTGAAATGTCAATTATGTATTTAAAATCTATGATAAATTCTAGGTTTTGGCTTTTATTTGTTACTGATTTTCTGTTAATGAGGATTTGTCTTGTGCTTCACCTTCTTGATCAGTTTCCTTCCTTCTCGTTTATTTTGTTCCTGTATTGTTTCCGAGATCATCCCAGCCTTAACTTAACACTGCCAAGGGGTAAATGTTAGTGTTAGACCACATCTGTTGACAGTAAATGGGAAGGGCTGGCTGTAAAAATCTGTGCTTCTCCATGTCTGATTAAACTTTAAGATAGGAAAAATACTTTTTTTAGTAGTGATTTTATCACTGATCCGTCATGACCTTTATTCTTTCTGTTACCTCTTTTTTTGTTCCTCCAGGTTTAGTAAAGGTGTGCTTTCAATGTAGATGCCAGGAATCTTAAATTATTCAGGGATGTGCTTTTTAGATGCTCTGGCTTCAATCTTTAAAAGCCTGTTAAAGAGAGTTCTTTACATAGGCTTCAGGTAGCTGTATTCTTCTGTCATTTTAACTAATGGTGTAGGATATTCCAAATGCAGTTTAAATGAGGAAAAGCTTTAATATTTATTTATATATTTTCAGCCTACAAAATAATGCTTTTTTTTTTTTTGCATTACCCAATAAAAAAGGCTTCATTTGTTTTGTTTTCTTTCTCTTTCTTTCTGTGATTTAAATTTCAAAAGTGAATTTCAGAATTAGAAGAGCATTTTCTGCTTGCTTTAATATAGCATGAGCTGGTAAGAAATTGGTAGAGGTTAATTTTCCCTTATTATGACCTGCTTTGGAGAAGAAACCCCACACAATTAAAGTAGAAAACACCAGAATACTAGGAGTTCGGACTAAAGTCAAAACAAGGTATATTTACTGAAATTGCTTTTGGTTTTGATGCAGAATAGTTTAATTTTACAGCTTCTAGAAAAGATTTTAGTGGACTAAAAAAAATGTCATTTTTTTAATGTGATGATTCACTTCTTAGGCAGCTGGTAGTCATGTCTTGGTAGTGCACAATGTTCTAGAAATTAGAGCTGGTAGCGTTTCGGTTGTCTGCGTGTGGCAAGTTGCACACACCAGCATCTTTTCAGGTTGTTTTTTTGAGATTTATTTTTTTTTTTTAAATTTTATTTTGCCTTTATTTAGAGTCTGTGTGTCTGGAATAATCTTTTCTTTGAGTGTAGCTCTGCAAGTGTGGTGCTACAGCAGGCAGTCTGACAAATATCCTGCAAGGTGGTGCTACTTTATTCCTGGTGCTGAGCTATTCTCTGGTAGGGCTTTCTGCTGCAGCTGTGTTTTGTTTCTTGCCACTTGTCTTGAAACTACTTCCTTCCATAGGTCAGATGTTGTCAAATACAGAGACATTTGCTTACTTCTTTTAGTGCATGCCGACTGTGATGGATTCTTTCTTAAGGGCTGTGAGAGTCGGGGCTCTGTGGTGTGTTCCTGCCTTTAGCTTTGCATGACCTTGGGCACGTTGCTTAACATCTTTGTTTTTGGTTTGAAGTAGACACAGAAATGCATGTATCACTCTGCTGTGAGATACACAGCTTTCTTAATGATCACTTATCTGGAGATCTCAAAAGCATTTTACAAAGACAGTCCAGTGCAATTGCTGTTGTAAGAGCTGGAGAGGTCAGACTGAGGAGTCGATGCTGACCACCTTATCTCCCTTCATAGTTGCGTTAGATAGCCTTGCTTCTTTCATTGTATCCCGGAGCACTTGTTTCCTTTGTTTAAAGCAGGACTGAATCTGTTACCACCTGTTAACTTTGTTTTTTCTTCTCTCTCTCTCTTTTTTTTTTTTTTTTTTTTTTTTTTTTTTTTTTTAATTCACATTCAAAAGAAATTAATTTTTGGTATCTTTCAGAAATCTCATTTTGTGGCTCATTGATGGGCATTAGCCTGTGCTAATAAAGGTCTTGTTTTTCTTCTTTTTCCTCCAGAAGATTTTTGGAGATATTTAAATCTGCCATGTAGTTGTGCAGATTTAATAATTAATAATTTATTAATCTGCTATAATTGCAAGATTTGATTCTTGAAGAAGTTTTACCATGATGGAGGGTGTCAACCGTAATGCCTTTAACTTGTGATCTTAATAGTGGAGTATTTGAGGACTTGCTTTGATTTTAATAAGCAGTTTCTGTTTATTTGCCTTTTCTGCTTGTATTTTTATACTAACTTTCCAGCTTTGAAGGTGCAAAGATTTAAGATTCTTCTGGATTGCTGTAGTGGTAGTGTGTCACAGATTATGTAAATACTGGTGGTGGCAGTAGCACTGTGAAACAAATTAGAAGACCCCATCAAGAACATAGCTTTTGATTTTTAAAACTTCTAAAGCTGAAGCTTTCTTTCAGAGTGCCCAGCAGCCTGTGATGTGAATTTTATTGCTAATGGAAAGGTACCTCTGGGCATCTGCAGAGAGAGCAGATACCTTATGCAGTCTGATTTAACTGCACAGGACCAATCTGAACCTGCTGGTCTCCAGCAGTGTGGGGCATGGGGGAGCCCAGGCAGCTGGACAGGGCTCTTTTTGTGGGGTTTTGTGCCCCTGTCTCCCCACTGCCCTTCCACCACCATGTCCCTGCTCAGCCAAGCTGAGTTAGTTTCCTCAGAGTCCCATCCTTTTTTGCTGCTTTATTGCAGATTAAAGGCTTGGGTTGCATGTGAAGGTTATCAGCTAATGAATAAACTTCAGTCATCCTGTCCTGTGATAAATCTGTCTCGTAGATCAAAGATGAAGCATGTAGACCTTTTTTCTTTCAAATGGTAATTTCTTTAGGCTGTCAGATCACTTCCTAAGGTCTGTTTACATGAAAACAAAAACATTAAACATATTTTATTCAAAATGTTGTATTCTCTGTTTTGAAAAAAACCTTCTATTTCCTCTCTGAGGAAGCCTTCCCTCCTTCCTTCTGTGAAGGTCTCGTCTGTGGAAATGCAAGTGATCCTCACATTGTAACTTGTGGTCATGGCAGTATTTTCTTAACACTACCATTATTTCTGTTTTAAACCAGATAGTTGATAATACATCAGGAGTATGTATATGTATTAGAACATTTTTTCAGTTCCAGTTATTTAAGTGTGCATGAACTTATTTTAGCTGTATTTCCACACTGAAATCAGGTAAGGCAGACTGAAGGGTCTTTGTGATTCTATTTTGATACAAGACACTTATTCTCCTAAAAGTTCTTTCCATGCAGTTTTCTCAAAATGAGTTTTGAATTTCAAAAGCAGTGTAAATACTGATTTGAAAATCTGTAAGCTCTGGAATGGTGTAAAATGAGGCAGTCTGCAAGCTGAGTTCATCCACTTCTATATATTACATAGGTTTCTTTATGTAAAATGTATTTGCGGTCTGTATAATTTTTTTATCTTTTTATTTCTGCTTGCTGCCTCAGCAACTGGAGATAGAAATCAGGCTCTCCTACAGAGTGCTGTGAAGTTTTCAAGGGATATAGCAGTTAAAAAAAGGAGCAGAGAGTGAAACTCCTCAAGACATCAGTTAAGCACTGAGGAGTCTGTGACACATTTGTGTCATGTAGGACGGAGGTAGCCCTCTGGAAGCATACAGGAAAAATAGCCCTTGTTTCAGGTTCTGAATCCTTTTGTTTTGGTCCTGTGCATTTCAGTACTAGGAAGTAATTACAGTGAAGCCATTTATAAGCTGATAAATATACATAAATGATTATATTTATTAATTCTTTTGAGTTTTAGAAGTCATCAGTGGTTTTTTCTAGGAATGGCCTAAACCTAATTTAAACTTGTAAATGGAAAACTGATTATTTTATCAAGGCATGCGCTTGTCTTTTCCCTGAGAAGGATTCTTTTCTTTTCCTTTCACTTATTTTTCATTCTCTTTGTCTTCAAGACATTACTCTTACCAGTTCCTGGATTCTAGTATGACCTTGATGAGGTGAATGGAGAAGTGAACTGTCTTGGTAAAAGATATCTTTATTCTTACATATCTATTTCTTCTGTAAGCTGAGGATTATGCATGTTAGAAAAGAGTGAATCATTAGCAGCTTTATTTCTGGTTGTCTTTTTTCCTGTGGCTGTTTATGAAATTATTCAGCAAATGTGGTTGCCAGTAAGTTAATGTAGTGAAATATTTTCTAGCAGTGACATTTACTGCCGAGTCCTGCAGTCACTGAATAGGAAGGTTACTGACTGGCCAGGTTTTTGTCTTTGAATTTATATATTATGAGTCGTCATCAAGGACATTTGAAAAATGACGTGCAAAAACAATTCCCAGTCTCGCTAATTTGATCCTCTTTGCTCAAAGGTTGTTTCCTTTCTGCTTACAATGTATACCTAGAAAAGATAAACAGTTTAATTCTTCTTTAATGCTCTGTCTTCATGCTGAAACTGAATGCAATGTTTCCTCACTAACCATCTGTTAATAAAATTTCACATGACCAAAGCAATAAGAGAAATGGAGACAACAGGGACTTTTTAAAGTATCAGTATTCTGTAAAGACAAAAAGTTTCAAGCATTTAGGATTAGAATTTGGGAACTGAATTAATGCATGTCTATATAGTCAGTTCGTGTGTGGGTGTATATACATGTATGCATACAGGAAATACAGCATGTAATTGTCAGTCTTACTGATTGTATGCACATATAAAATAATCACAAGGCTTTAGGAATGTTTGGCTTCAGAAAACATCAGCAAGTGTATTGGTAATGTACGTTCAGTTGTGAATCTCACATACATTAGGAATGCTTTAAGTAGCAGCAGAAGCCTTAACTATCTATGCTGAGAACTAGCACCTGCATGCAGGTGGTCAAACTTCCACTGGCTCCAGAAAGAGCACTTTGCTAAGAGTCTTTGAAAATCAGCCTAGTTAAATATAGTCTTGACTTTATGTTCCCAGACATAACCACTTCTGACAATGGCTTCATTGTTTCCCTGTTGAATCAGTGATAAAAATTGTGAGCTGAATTTTGCTGTTGGCTTATTTCAATGACCCACACCTTTTCCACTGAAGACTGCAGGTTTTGCAGTAGTATTTGGTAGTGAACTAGAGAATTATATTTCAGCCTTGGTTGAATGATCTGTAAAAGCGATCTGTTAGAGTTGTTACTGGTGAGCATTTGTGAAAATTGAACATTGAAGCATGGAGGACACATATATTTAGAGTCTCTTACTCCACATGAAGTAAACAAACATCCCATTAACTACCCTGAGTTAGTGTATATTTGCTTTATAAATATATACTTATTGTTAAAGGCAAAATTAAATTAAAAATAGTCTCAAAATACAGTTTTGTTCCTTTTTAGTGCCTTTTATTGAGAGCTGCTAAAGTAAAAATGAATTGTAAATAATCTTTTAAATTAGTTGTTTAATTCATGGTAGAGAGCACTCAGTGTGGAGTCCATTTCATTATTTATTGTTTTTTCTTGCTTTTGCATATATTTGAGTAACTATCTGACAGGCATGATTATCCTTAAGGATTATTTTTTATTAGGATGCTCTTTTATTATGAGGATATTTCTGCTTTTATAGGGACACAAACTGACACATTGGTTACGGGTCTCTGAGGGTAGGCTCCTGAGGCTCAGCTACTTCAAACTAGAATCAACCTTCTGACACTGGTTGTTTGGATTATGGCAGAACCAGCAATTAAATCCAGTTTCTTTCACATTTTGTCCAGCAGCAAGAACAAGATCAGTGGCCCTCTCATTTATAGATGGCTGTTAGCTCTTTGCATGAATACATCAGGAAAAACCAAAAAAAGATAATAATTGTATTGATGTAACTTGAAACTTTTCCGTAAGAGGGGAAATGAGGCAGAATCAGTTCCTGTTTGTTTTCTGCAGTAGGCATCTTCCCTAAATATCAAGTTGATGATACCTTTAAAACAATAAATAGAAAATACAAAATGGTTAATTTTAGAGTCTATAGTTTCCAGAGTTTTCTTCATAATTCTGTTTCTACAAAACCTATTTAAATCCAGACCTGAAACTGCGGAGTTACCTGAAGTGGAAAGTGTGCATGTGTGTGTATGTGCAAAAAGCTGGGATATTATTGGATATTTTAGTAATGGAAGTTATGCAGTCCTTAGCCATTACCTCTCACAATTTAAATTAAATTTTGAAAATTGCTGCAAATGGAAATCCTGTCCTCAGAAAAGCACACAGACCCTGATATAGTGGCCAGCTCTTCTCTTTGCATTTAACTTTATTGATAATTTCCAGGTAGGAATACAATTTAAGTTTTCTCCCAGGCTTGATTTTACATTAGGAACTTCCTCTGTAGCAGAAGCTCTAAGGGTGCTCTTTTTGCACCGTGCCTGGGAGCCTTTGGAGCCAGATGCATTATCAGTAACTGTAGGAACAAATGCCCCTGATCTCCTCCCAGGATTTTAACAAAGTAAATGCAGGTGAAGAGCAGCCCTGTTTCTCTGTGCAGTCATGGAGCTTGCAGATCCAGAATAGAGGGATTAAAAATTCTTTGGAATTATTCTTTTTCCCTCTCTGTAATCATCTTCAGATATCCACGTGTTTTAGTTCAATTGCTACAGAACCCAGCTGGTTTAATTTTATTAGGTTACTGCTTCCTCCTCCAGAGGAGCCCTAAGCCTCTGTTTGTTTTGGGGGCAGGGAGAGCTCTTAGTCCTGCCTTACCGCCCCACCTGCTCTCCTCAGACATCAAAGGGAGCCAGTTCACTCCTCCTAGCTTAATCCTTCCCCTCTCCCTCCCACCAGTGTTCTGCAATTTTCCTTGTATTCTTCTTAGTTATCCAGTGCCCGTGGTATTTGTCAGCAGGTTCACTTTTGCCCTGGAGGTACCTGCTAGGAGGCAGAGACCCCCCCTGGCAGCACTTTCCACTCGACTGCCTGCAGCTGTGAGTCTCCTACAGCTGGACAGGTAAATTGTCTGGAAAGGAAGGAGAGCACTGCAGGAAGGGGACATAAATCGGAATAAAACAGTGCCTGTGACAGCATTTCTGTGGGATTGCTTCTTTTGGAGGCTAAGAAACTGTGTTGGTAACTGCAGTTCCTGCTGCCTGAAAATGCCTTCTAGACAATTCTTAACGGCAGAGTGGAAATTTTTGGGGGATAGAGGCAAAGAGGGGTCAACTAACCAAAATTGTGCCAAAATGTTCCATGCTTGAGGGTAGAAGAGTAGAGACACTCTTCTAATACCGTGTGGCAGTTCAGCCAGGTAGCAGCTGCCCAAAGACACTGTCAGTTTATGACAAAGGACCTATAGTGCCTTACCTAGGTATTTACTAGAAGCCTCTAGAAAAATTTGCCTTGGAATGGCTCTACCTTTGCATTTAGTGAGTGGGTAATCTTTTATTGATATTTACTGAAAGTTACTCCCCCTACCCTCCAGTCTGGTGGCTTACCCTTTTGGGTGGGCTTTTTAATTTTTGTTATACTGAATATATTCAGTGAATATACTATGCAATTTTTGACTGACACAGTCCTTTCATATGAGAAGCCAAGTGGCTACAAATATCTGAATTATCTCAATGGTGCCTTCAATACTTGCAGTGTCAGAAGACTGCAGGTGTACCCTCAGTAACTAATGAGCATTTCAGAAATTGCAACTGCACAGACAAACAAATTAGGGATATTCTGCACTAAAACTGAGGATTTATAGCAGTGAACCAATTTTTAAATGGAATGGGTAAAACCTCTAATATTGTGCTTCTTCTCCCACACTAACTGGGAGCCCCTCCACCTCTCAAGGGAGGCTACATCTGTCATTGCAAGGGGGTCTTGGGTTAGCTGCCCAGAAATAGCTATACTGGCAAATTTTTTTATTGTCTTAGCACACACGCTTTAGAAAATTCCAGTTAAGGAATGACACTTATTTTCTTTTGTGAAGAAGCTTCTAGAAGAAATTCTTTTCTGAACAGGGGCAGGACCATCATGTTTAATTGTCAAATAAGCTGTCCTGCAGGGAAATGCCTGCATTTTAGTGATGTTTTTGTTGGTAACCTCTTCCCTGTGTATAAATGCCCTGGTGTAAACCTGCCTGATGGATACTGATGTAAACTTGGTGTGCTACAGGTGCAGTGAACTTTTCTCTGTTTTCTATTTCAACACTTTTTTTGGCCTCAGGTGCTAATCTCAAAGACTTCATGTTGGTGCCAGATCATAGTCAGGATCAGGAAAATTATGGAAATTATGGTGAATATATTGAATTAACATAATCTAGAGAGGAACAGGTGATTCAGTTGATTTAAATTTGAGGTTTTTTGTCTTTTAGTCATTAATCTGTAAAGATTTTGTTTAAAAAATTAGAAGAGAAAAAACCTCTCTCTCCAAAGCAAGAGCATTTTAGCAAACAGTGCTGGCTAAGATGGATGCATTACTGTAGAACTTAATGTCCGGAATTTCCCAATATCAGCTGTAGGAAAATGAGCTGTTATTTTCCATCTTGCAAGTCCTTGGTAGTAAACAAAAATAAATTCCAGCCTTTACTGCAGTTCGTTTTCACCTGCTTGCTATTTTTTCCTAAGTCAAATATGAAATCAATTTTTTTTTTTCTATTCTCATACCATGTCATCTGAGAAGAGTCTGATACTTTAGGAAGGCTGACCTGAAACAGACACTGGACAGAGCTAGTGAATAAAGTAGGTGTTTATGGAAAGGCCTCTAGGACACACCTTGGGCAGGACAAGAGCCTGACCAGGGCTACAGCCCAGGTGGACTAAGAATGGTCACAAAATGGCTGACTGGTCATGAGGTCTTACATTTTTGTGAGTTTTGGTCCATTTGCATACTGGGGTTTAATTGTCCAGTTACAGCTTCAGGTTGTGAGGTCCCATCCTTCTTGTTCCTCCCTTCAGTCCACTGTTGTTTATGCTGTTGGGCCTGAAAGTTGTCTTTGGTCTTCAGCAGGAAAAGGATTCGTTTTGTGTACCTACTCTGTGAAGAGAGCTTACCAGCACTTAATATGAGGCTCAGAACTGCACCTCTAGGCAGCACAAAATCTGAAAAACATGAAAGCTAAAACTTAAGGCATCAAGTCCATAGAGGCTTTGAGGAAAAAATCCCACAATTTTGGGCTGTCTTTTATTCTTTACCTTCCCTCCCCATCCTTTCCCACCCCCTAAGGATTGTAAAGCCTATACTATTGTATAGCAATAATGCGATTCAAGCAGACCATTAATTGACATACACAGTATTGTAAGCTTTAGTCTGGAAGAGAAAATAAGCAATTTGCTTCATTTTGCAGCGTGAGTTCTAACTGTTATTAAAGTGCATTTGTAGTTGCATATTTTCCAGTAAAGGTGACAGATTACTTCAAAGCTGGTATTTTCTTTTTGTTAAACAAGGTTCTCAAATAGATCCATCTTGCCCACGTATTCTATTCTTGCCAGTTGGCTTTGAAAGCTGGTGCTTGGGCTCATCGTTCAGAACTAGCTTCCAAAAAATGAGGTCCCATGCTGTTTCTATCTTTTGAGCTAGTAGGGGCTGGAAGGATCTGATCTGAAGCCAAGGCGAAGACTGAATTGATGGAATCATATATAACGGCTTTGCCAAGTACTGCCCAGTCATGAAGTCCCACTTTCTGGGAAAGAGCGCTGAGACAAGGGGTGGCAGAGCATTCTCTGTTTTAAGGGCTGTCCAGAGATTTCCTTTTCTGGATTTAGAGTCAGGCTACCACATAAGAAAGAACTAGCTTTTTATTGAATGCTTTTTCACACATTTATGAGTTGTTACTTTCTTCTGCATGCTGCTTACCCATTTTCTCCCCAGTTTATACATATCCATTTGAAGAGGAAAAAGCTTTCTGCTCTTTATTGCAGTATTACACATATTTTGACCATATGTAATGTATCATTGCAGAAACATACTTGCACATTCACTATGCTTACTTTCATTTGACTCTATGCACACACAAATACCCAAACACACGTGGCAGACTGTTTCAGGTGAACGGTCACTATTTGATGAGTCTAGATGGAGCCCATTTGTCTTTAGGTCTAAATTCTGGATCTTGAAGGAGTTCTAGTTTTCTAGATGCAACTGTAAAATGGAGATCGTGTATATCTTAAAAAAAGATACTTGACAGGAATGCATGGTTTCCTCCCATCCCCACCCTCCCTTCCCTTGCTAGCAGCTTTCATTTGTAAGGTAGTGAAAGTTCAGGTCTCTTGTCTATGTTCAGTTTTTCTATAAACTGAGGATAGTCTCTGAAACCACAGCGATGATACATATCTTTGTGTCAGATATCCAATTTGTCACCAACTTCTTCCAATATCTGGCAGAGAGCAGGACCTAAATGAAATCCAGTTGACTGGAGCTCAGCTAAGATCTGATAGAGGTGACTTTGATAGATAAATGGTTGAAGAACCTGGTGGAGTCTGTGTAGATGTAATCTGTTCAGCCAACTTTTAAATCAGTCTGCAGCCTTCAAGTCTTGCTCGTTTCTGCAGCTGTTGCAGTGGTCAGAAACAAAACAGGTTTTTTGCAAGAACTCAGGTAGGGTGAAAACAACTGTAGATCTTGCCTTAGTCATCCATGCTTGCAGTCACTTCTGTCTTCAGCTATAGCAGTCGTATGTATCTATAGGCTTTTAATTCAAAATCATTGGGAACAGTTTAGCTGGAAATACTTGATTACCAGCCTTTACTGTCCCAGCTCTCTTCATCTGTCACCTCTCCTACCTGATGTTTTTATATCAGGTTTTGTTAGTATACGAGGCGGCATACTGCATCCAGCTGTAACACAGTAATCTCCGGAGTATGGATGAATGGTCAGCTATGTTGGGTACCTGCTTCTGATGACTCCTGAGCGTCTCAAAGTTACCATAAAACTTCTCATCAAAATATATAATACAATGAAATTGAAAGGGCACCCTGCTTTGACATCCTGATATCTTTAATCTGATGCTTATTAAATGATTGTTGAAATTCAGAGTGCAGCTGTCTACAAAGGTCTAAAGCTCAAATCATAATGATCTAGAAATAAATAATCAATATATGTCTTCCAGAATGCAAAAGGCTATTGTTTCATGAGTTAAATGCACATTTTTGAAACTTCTTTGGAAAATATAAATAAAGCCTGGCATTCCCACCTAGAAAGAATTTAGTTTAGAGAAAGTATTTAGTTTCATAGCTCATTGCATAAGATATGCAAATACCTATACTGAATGTATGATTCAAATGTTAAGGTGACTGTTGCAAAAATAAAGCATTTCAGGACTCATGAACCCACAGTGTTGTGCTTAGATTTTTTAAAAATGTTTTCTGTTAAGAGCACCGAGGTCATTACTATCGCCTAAGACATAACTAGCATTTTGCACTCTTTGACGAACCGTTCAATAAACTGTTTAAAAACAGACTTTCTTTTTTTTTACAAATGCCTACCTGTTGTACTTATAGTATAAATAATTTGTTTGAATCATCAGGTGAGTGCTGTTAAGTTATAGTGAGCGAGGAAAATGGCAAAAACGCGAATTAGGGTCCCTGTCCTTAAGTGTATTTCAGTTTGCATTTTGATAGCAGTTTAGAAATGTTATCGCCTGTTTTGTCACAGACATAATTCACATCTTTCTTCAGGCACTGTAAACAAGAGAAATGGTTTAATGGCTCCATAAAAGGCACTCTGTGCTGATAGCTGAGATTAGACCCTTTAGTAATGGATTTTTGTGTGTTGGGGGAAGGGGAGGGCTTGGCAGAGGTAAATGTACTGGAAAAGAATCTTGGAGAGACTCTGATGTATCTGAAGTGCCTGCTGCATTGCTGTATGTATCGAGAGATAGATTTAAAGTGTGACAGTATTGGCTTTATCAGTACAGGGGCCTTTTCTTCTTGCATTTGAAATTTTACTGAGTATTATCCTGGGTCACCTCAGTTAGTCTAGTACCTGGAGTCGCAGTGGTATTAGCTTAAGTATTTTTACATCTTCTGTTTTTTCGTCTTGCTGTTGAGTCAAGTCCCTATATTCAAGTGCGTTCAAAAAATCCCTCAAGACCTACATTGCATATTAACAATTTTGCCTCAATTGACGATAAAAATTAGTGAGTTTATTTATAGAATTGTGTTTAGAGAATGATTTGCGAGCATAAAAGCAGCTCAGAAACAGCATGTTTAGGCCATGACTTACTGTTACTTCCTTTTCTCTAAAGGTACTCTAAGTCCTCAAGTGTAATACACGTGAATGTAGTATTACTTAAGAGACATCAGAGTTCAATAGCAGCAGCAAGTGTGGTATAAAATCAACTTCTGTCAATTGATTTTATACCACATAGTAAATGCTTGTGACCCACAAGTGTGGGATAGGACATCTTCGTCTCTTTGGTCAGTGGAGTCGACATTGCCTGCCATTAGCCAACGTCACTGAATTACCAGTTATATTTTGTGGCTTTTAAAAGTATGTTTTAAACCATTCTTTCTCAGAAATAAGATTTTATCATGTGTTCTGGGCAGGAATCTGAAGTTTGAAAGTTAAAGTTTTACTTTTTGTTCAAAGGAGAAATGACTTGCCGTTTCATATAATATATTCCTCATTCCTTCATCTTGAATAATCATCTCTTGAATTGAAAAATGTTTTAAGCCATTGATTAATGCAGTGCATTTTGGGGCTTTCTCAAAAGAAGTAGGTTCAGGTCTGTGTGTACAGAGGTGGTACACTTCTGTTTCTCAGGCTAGAAAGTGTACATATCAGACTCCTCTGAGACAAACCAATTCCTCCTTTGATTTCAGAGTTCTTAATGGAACACACCATCTGAGTGGTTTGGTTCTTCATTCTTTGGATGTTATTATGAACAAAATGTTCAGGGATTAGGCTGTTGACAGGTAGCAGAGGAGAACAGCACTTCTGAAGGACAAATGGCAGGTTTCACCTGTGTTTTTGCATGTTATGTGTGAGTTTACTTCGTGGTGAAATCATTATTGCTTGGTATAAAATCTTGGTCTGTACAATAGCACATTATGTATAATATGCAAGCCCTTTTACTCTGAAGATATAAATAGATATATTTATGCACAGAGAATATGCATACAGTAATGTATTATACCTTCATCAATTTGCTACAGATGGTAGCAGTCCTTCTGCTTGCCTTATATCTGTGTGTTGGCTTCAGAGATGCTCCAGACAGGGTCTGTGGGGCAAGGGTCTGTTTCTGATACTGATAAGCCTGACTTTTCGTGGTGGTTGAGATGAGGTGTTGAAGACATCCATCTAAATACACATTGTAAGATTGTTTGCCTTTCAAGTTCGGAGGTAGTTATCTGTAAGTAATCACTCGGGATGAAATCTTGGCCTTTGGTCACTTTTTAATAAGATCATTATTAAGGTAGAGAGCCCCTTTAATAGGCTGAGATTTTTGTTCTGGGGTTAAGTAAAATGAATTTACCATCAGGGAGAAAAAAGTGGTGAGGAGCTGGTTGTTTAAAATGTCATTTTGTTAATTTGAATGTGTTGGTAGCTGGTATGCTGCACTAAAATTAGATTGTATAAATAAGCAACCCTGCTCTCCTCAAAAGAAAGAGGATTGAGAACATAATATAAAATCCAGTTTAGTAAAAGAGTGTATGTTTAAATTCTCTTTTAATAGGTGCACTATAGAATGAGTGTCACACTAAAATCAGAAGCAATGGGCAGAGGGTTTCAGTGATGATATGAAAACTGCTTTGAATGTTTGAAATTTTGTTGTTAAAATAAGTCTGTCATCTTCAGCCACACTTAAGATATGGTCTGAAAGGGAAAGTGGCCTTCAAGAAAGCCCCTCAAAAATGTAGTATGTGTTTTTATCAGTCTATCTTTTTTCCTTTCTACCTCTAAAAGTGTACACTTAAGAGTTACAGATAAGCTTAACATGGTGACTGTGTCAGGGGACTGCCCGAGGAAGGCTTTAAATTTTACAGCTACATTATCTTTCTGGCTGTAGTTAAGATAAAGATCTAATATAAAATCACTTTGGTCTGTAATGCTTTCTCTAAATGAAGTGAAGGTGTTAACCTACTTGATTTGATACACTTTACCCTAGCTTATAAGGCTGGGAGGAAGGTGAGGTAAACTTTAATTAAAACTACAGCACAGATGCCTTCTAGCACTGTGCCCTGTACCTTACTAGGACTGTACAGTAAGCAAAATAAAATGTACCTCGCAGTTGAGGCAGCAGGCTGGAGCCGTGTTCAGTGAAAGTAATTTAATTAGTGTTGATCATGACTCCAGATGATGGTGATTTGATAAGGAATAATTTAGTACTTAACAGCCTTTTACATGCACCAACTCCATGTGGGAAGGTAAAGCAAATTGCACAAAATGAATGTGCTGCTTTCACTTGTGCCTGTGCCAGTGAGCTGGAAAACTGCCTGTTAGCAGACGTTCAGGCTCTCAGCGCTGTGATGAAATACCCAGCCAGTTCTCCGCACAGGGCTGTAGTGTGGGAGTCTCTGTACTCCCGTTATTTAAAAATAAATAAGGGAAGTAATTTTTCATAACAGATTAACTCCAAGGAAGTAGCAAAGTAAAAATAAAATAAAAAAAAATAGACCAGCATGTGGCCTTTGTGCAAATATGTGATACCGGCTTTAAAAAAGAGTCTTGTTGCAGTTGTGTTTTAATTTTTTGATTCAGGTTCAAGAGATTGCTACCTTAGCATTGGAGCCAGCATCCCAGCGTTGCAGGGCCCATCATATGCATTAAATGTGTGGCATGCATTATTTGACCAAGACATAGAAAGGGGAGTCAGCAGTAAAAGTTCACTAGAAACATCCTGAAACAAACTATTGGATATCAGCCTACTTTGCGATTACTTTGGAAAGCTGACTGGGCTGCATTTTGCCATATTATTAAATCTGAGAATCGCTTTTCAAGAAGTCCGTGTGAGCTTCTTTTTAGTGCAAGTCCAGACAGTTTTATTCTGGAAGAATTCTTTTCTTCTTGTGATGTTCACATTTTCCATCTCTGTTTCCTACGTTGTTGTGCTGTGCGTATGCATTTCTAGATGTTTTATTGTCTGCCTCTCCTTTCTAATCTTTCCACATAACTGACTGTTATCCACCAAATATAATAAGCTGAATAGCAGTTTTCTGCCAGCTCTTAGGAGTTTTGTGAAAATACGTGGCAAAATAGAATAGTGTTATGTTGCAGATGACTCAACTGAAAGGCAGTAGTAGAAGCTGTCATGTAATAGGGTACGAGAGGATCTATTTATGAAAGAGTTTTGTGAACATTGCCCAACCATGAGAAAACCCATGGCAAAAGTCTGGAATCCAGACCTTACTCACAGATGCCAGAGTTTAGTGGTTCTGATGCTCACTTCTTAGACAGTATTTCGTTTATCTCCCCACTGAGCACTGGCATGTGTATGCAGACGCATTAGTATCAGAAAAAATGTCTCTAACAAATCGTCTTTCCCATGTTCAGGTGCAAGAGAAGGGGTAAGATGCTCCTTGATGATATATAATGATAGCCTGACTTTTTGCTGAGATTCCCTAACAGGAACTGCTGCATGTATGTGGATTTTTACGGGGATACAAGTGTCTATGTCAGGCTGGAATGTGATGTTCATACTATGGTGTTTTGGTGACAGCATCGAAAATCAGTGATTAAATTATGTCTGAATTCTAGGCATCTCGGAGTTTAAAAATGAATTAACAACCTCATTTTATTTAAAACTTGACAGGTGTGTTTTCAAGATGTTACATACCTGTCTTTTAGTCCTTTGTCCTCCCAGCCAGTTACTTAGGTTTGTCAATGTCAGATGAACTTTGATTTTTCTTTTGCTTTAATTTTGGTTAAGATTGGATATAAAATAAGGAAGCTGACTGGCATAAACTAATTTGCTGGTTAACCTTGCCTTTATCTTTGGCCTTTCTCTTAATACAGACCAACCTGTGCTTGTAATTAATGCTGCATTTCTGTCACACCCCCTCTGGGGTTTTTTTAGCTTTTAAAAAGTATGACCTTTTTTTTTTTTTTTCAGTTTGTGTCTATATCACATTTACTATTGAGTTTGGTCAGGCCAGGATTTTATCTTGTTTATTTTTAAGAAAAATTACTTAAGCCATTTCTTCTGATTTTTTTAGATGTTATTTATAATTAAAAGTGCATATAATCATCCAGTTTCAAGGGTTTCACTGCAAATTTTCAAGCATTCTGTGAGATAAAAACATTACTGATCATATACTTGAGGCTGCTATATCTCAGATTTATTTTGGAGTCATTTATGTGGCACTTTTTGAAGTGGACTACTATTGCATTTATAGCTAAAAGCTACCTCTGATATTACTTAGAAACATTTGATGCCTGGGAAGTATTTTGCCTCTGACAACATTTACAGTAGTTAAGCCAAATATAAGTGGGCTGTTATTTTCCTGCTAATGAGATGGGATGCTGGCCATCATTCTATTAAACAATAGAAGTGATAATAGCCAATGTGAAGGATCTCTGGTGTCTATTTTTCAGTTGACTCTCAAAGAAATATTTGAAATGTTTATTTCCTATATTGTTTTCATTATTACAATGGTTTAATTAATCATGTGTTTAATTAGCAGTGTTGAGCTTACTTGGGAAAGCTAATTGTTGATATTGTACTTGGGTTTTAATTGCATTCTCCTTCTCTTTCCAGTGGCTTTTCATGGTCTCCCTGTGAAAATCAAGAAGGAACCCCATAGCCCATGTTCGGAACTTGGCTCCGCTTGCAGTCAAGAGCAACCATTCAAGTTCAGTTATGGGGAAAAGTGCCTGTACAATGTCAGGTAAAGCAATTAGGAGCATGTTTGCAGTGAGAACTGCTGGTTTAAATGAGGACTGTCTAAAGAATAATAAAACCATAACAGAGATCTTATAAAAGTTACCTCTTCAGCAGATAACAGACTGATGAGATAATGCATTTAGCTGATGAACACTGATGGATTTGTTTTACAGTTGTATCAAACAATAACTTTAAAGCAGTGTTTTTCACCAAAATGCTTATCTTCCCTCCTCCATGGGAGCTAGCCAGAGTTTAAAAACCCAGGGTACAAGTGTGAAATAGAAGGAAGGAGTATCTTGTTTTCTATGAGTTGTGTTCAAAGTACTTTCAAAATGCATTATGCACATTAAGAAAGAGAGATCTGTGTGAGAGGAAAGGGATTGGCAAGTCTGAGCAACACATTATGTATTTGAGAAATTGTGCAGATGTTGTATGTGTATATTCCTGGGTGATTACCTTTTAAAACAGTGTTTCATTAGTCCCTGCATCTTTGGTACTTACTCAAAAGCAAGTTGTCTTCTTTTATAGGCATAGATAATAAAAGCTTTATTTATTTGTGGGTGGTGGAGGGGCTTGATACCTCTTCATTCCTTATTGACTTTCTTTTGGTTGCATTTATGTGCCACTCCTTCCTTTAGTGTCAGCAGTGAAGGATTTCTTATTGATGTTTCAGTCTATTTTAGAATCTTTCATCTAGCTTTGATTCTCATTAATGTATTACGAACACTGTTAGCACTTAAAGCATTATAGCATTTAACTTTTTGGATATGAATGGAGGGAAAATAAAGGAAAAGACTGGCACTTTTGCCAGTTATAAGGAATGATTTTGGTTTCAAAAATCAAATGAATTCATTGATGGATTTGATGGGTGCTAAGGGATCTGACATAGGAAAGTATGCAAGCTTGTGCTTACTATATTCCTAATGACTGCATTTCTCCTGGTTAGAAACAGGGATGATCAAAGTGTTCTTAAGTCCTTTCCCAATTTGAGACACCCTTGAAATTAGCATCTATGTATTTGTAGGACCAGCATTTTATTTTTAAGAGAGAGAGGGGTAAAAAAAAAACTGTTGGGAGAGGCTGCTGACATCCTAGTATGGGTAGCTAAGCCAGCATACCATTGTTTTTCTGGGTCAGATCCCTTCCCTCTGGCTGTATTGTTTTACTGTCTCACTTTGTGGTTTGTGCAAAAGAAAAAGAGCCTTGACAGGCACTGTCAGCTCTTTGTGCTCTAGTCCAGGTGCTTCTACTTTTATGTATTTTGTATACCTCCTGTTAGAATGTGACTGTAAGACTGAGTCCTTTAAAAATACATTTCTGTGCTGCAGAGAAGAAAATGCTGTGCTGAATCACTTGCCTCTAACATGACTTCTTCCTTGTTCTTCTTAGTGTAAAGTTGAGAATTCTTCTGCCCCAAACTGGTTCATAAGTTAATGACAATCAAATGCTTCTAAATGGGGCACTTGTGGTGATTTTTTTCTGGATGTAGACGCTATGGTTTTGGTTTTTCTTCTTTCTTTGGAAAAAATAACCTGCCTTGCTTTTCCCTTGCCTTACTAATAGTGCCTATGATCAGAAACCACAAGTGGGAATGAGGCCCTCCAACCCACCGACGCCATCCAGCACTCCTGTGTCACCGCTGCACCATGCCTCCCCAAACTCCGCTCAGACTCCCAAACCTGACCGGGTTTTCCCTACCCACCTCCCTCCATCCCAGTCCATTCAAGACAACAGCTTCCCTATGGATCACAGGTAAAACACAGAACACGTGAAGGACTAATGCAGAAAGTGTTTCAGTTGTGGCTACCACTCTCTTATATAGGGTAGTACTGGCTTCCTGCCCACACCAATTCCCTCTTAGGTTAGCGGATCAAGGTGGAAACCAGCAAGGTTCATAGTGTCAGAAAAGTGTGTGTTTATGAAAGGCTGACACCCGGCTTGGTGCACTACTGTACGAGCTTATATTGGCAATGACAGAATTTAAATTACATGTTGGTTCTGTCTTGTGAGGGTGATTACAGTATGCTGGATAATCTCATCTAGGCTCCCTTTCCCACGAAAGGTTGGACCCGATGGTCTTTCAAGTTCCCTTCCAACCTGGGCAGTTCCATAGTTCTGTGATTCACTTGAGGCTAGAAAGCCCTTCGAGGTGATGAAGTCACTAGAAAGCATGTTCCTGACTATAAATATCTGGCCTCTTGCTAAGCAGTTCACCTATCTAAGGGATAAGTGGCCATGTTACAGTGTTCCTGCTTCAGAATATTCTTTAGAAGGGTGGATCATTTTTCCAAGCTCTTTTGTAATATAGCCTTTCAAAAAAAGATGCCAACATAAACCGTGCTTAAATAACATTAGTCTGAGTAAAAGCCACAAGAGTTAGAGACTAGAATTAAAGCTTAAACTGTCCTTAAGTCACCCTGTTTTGTTTTGATATGTTAGAAATCCCCAGACAACTCTTTCTTAGCTCAGTTTTGCATCAGATGTGCTCAGTGGATTTCCCTGTTTTTTCAGTCCAAACACTTGTTTGTGGAATTCTATTTACCCTAACCTTTATTGCATGAACCTGTTTTTGTATGCTGAGTTTTGGTTGCTCCTGAACATTTAAAATTCCAATGGTGTGTAAGGAGATCTATATATGTTCGGAAACTTGTTTTACCTCTTAACCGTTATCAAATTAAGAAAGACCTGAAAAGAAAAACAGTTGTTGGGAGTGTGATTTGCATGCCTCAGCTCTAATAAGGGCTGTTATCTCTGGGGATTTGTGCAGATCACTTCTGAAGGAGGTTGCTAATGTTAATATTGCTGTTTCGTGCTCTGCTGAATACCACCAAGGTTCTCTCCAAGCCCTTCTGGCCATCAAGAAACACTGAATCGGCCCCTTCACCTGCCTTAGTCCCCATCTCCTCCCCAGCCATGGACTGTGGTCTAATCAGAAAGGCCCCCAGTGAAGTCTGTACATTGACCAAAGTCAAGCTGCCAGGAAACTGAAATTTGGCAGAAGCTAAATGGATTATGTGCAGAGAACAGTAGTAAGACTTTTCAGATGAAAAAATCTTTTGTTATAAAGCAACTTGTAACGAGAGCACTGAACCTGTAGGCCAGCGCTAACTTGAGTGTTTATAGACATTTGCCTACATCCTAGTATATTTTCTGTACCCATAACTCTTGCTCTGTGCAAGCTTTGTAGGCTCTTTACATGATTTCTTCTCTCTCCCTTCCTTCCTCCCCATCTTTGATATTCATGTTCTTTAAGGCATTTTGCACTAATGCTTCCCTTCTATTAAAGAACGTCATGTGTTCTAGTAAAGTCCAAAATAGCTGACTCAAACAAAAAAAAAATCTCATTTTTCTCCATTTTTAAAGAAAGATGGAATTATAGTGGAGGACATGAAGATATTTTTCTCCATTTTTTTATTATTTAGAGTCTTGTGTATGAAGCAAACTTGTACTTCATATAATTTTTGTGAAATTCAAATTTTCCTCATTCACAAGGTGAGATACTACTACAACGAGTGTATTCAGAAAATGTCGTTTAAACAAATGACCTGCCTTTGTGAGTTCTTATATGAATCTATAACTCAAGGCACAATTTTTTTGGAACAGGCATTGGTGGTGTAGGGTAGCATTAGTATCTAGTACGTACAGCCCATACATCTCCATACAGGGCATGAGTATATGAATGATAAGTGGTCCTAACAAGTACCAACAGGAAACAAATCCACTTGTATAAACAAATGGCTTGATTCCATACAAAGCTTCCAGTACAACAAGTATTATTAACTTCCTTTGAGGCTTTGTGAGCGAGCCTGTTTCTTATTTTATCTTCAAGTTGCAATTTTCTGATTCACTCCTTGACAGTTCTTAATGATAATTTCTGCTTCTTTTTTTGGCTAATGAAAAAAGGAAAAAAAGGAAATGAATGCAGTGTCAGTCAGCCTAACTGTTTCATAATACATTTGAGTTTCTAAGTTTATTTTCTGCAGGTGTAGGTGGAATTGCAAAACCCAATGTTACAGCGCAGTACTCTTTCCACTGCAAAAATTATAGTATTTACAGCAGCATTAGAAAAATTAATTTTGTCTCCACTACTACATTGTAATAGTTTCTCTCTCTGTAGTTTCCACAATATTTATAATTAAGCTATGATAGTAAATATTTGTCAGAACAAGTTGCAGCAGTAATGACAGATGGTAGTACAGTTTAAATTGTTTTAGAAACATGTACTACCTATGAGTTGATAGTCAAGGGTTTAATTGCTTGTGCCATCAAACCCATGCATTGTGCTTTACTCACACAGTTTTCTCCAACAGAAAGTCTTTTGCGTGAGCAAAACAGTTGGTTCAGATCTTCATTAGGTCTTCATTTTTTTGTGTGTGTGACAGTAAGAAGCTTCCAAAGAAAGGCACAAGTTATTTTTTTTTTATGTGTCTTGTTTATAAAAAGTGATAAGAAGACTACTAAGCAGTTTGTTGCAAGAACATTGCATCTGCTGTTGGTTAGTGTGGTGGTTGTTAGTGCTGTGGTGGTTGCTACTGCGGTAATCTGCAGGAGATAACAGGAAGACATCATGCAGTTCATCACGGCCCAGTGGGAAAAGAGCATCCTGGTATTCTTCTGTATGCTTCTGAACCTGCAGATGTCCAAGTAATTACATTCAGGCCTTTTAGTTCAGGTAGATAGATTTTATGGAAGAAAAAACAAGCATAGGTTCTTGAGAGTAGCATTGCATGTAAATCAAGATAATTTAAAACTAAATTATCTTACGTCTACTGAAGAGCATTTGGGCATAGCAAATGGCAGTGTGGCTTGTACAGATTACAACTTTCACGTAGAAATGACTGAGAGGAAAAGTTGAGGCAGGAGAGTAAGTAATTGTAGCAAAAATTTGTACCCTCTCCTTTTACTGGGGTGCTGGCATTCCCTTCCTGTTACAGTTGGAATGCAGTGCCATCGATCTCTCATGGCACCACCCCCGAGAAGAAAGAACAGTAGACTTTTACCTTGGAATGTTTCCAAATGTTAGAGCAGACAATACTCTATTCAAAATGTGTTTATTGTGGTCAGAATGGTTTCCCTGTAACAGTAAGATGGGTAAATCAGAGCACGAGCAAGACGTTGCTAACATTTGTGAAAGAGCATAGAACTCTACCTACGCCTCCTTCATGTCACTGTGGTAGAATGTCAGTCTTTCTACTGTTTTGAAGCTGATGCATTTCCTGTTTGCCTCTTCTGTTAAGGGAACGTATTGAAAGCAAAGAGGATGTGGTGGGGACAGTTCTTAGAGCTGGTATTAATAGGTGGGATTTTTGTTTCTTTGCTCGCCACTGTTGTACAATCGCAGTGATCCTGATGGGAGCACTTGGCATGATGATAAGCAAAATGTTTGTTATTGAGAAAATGATATAGCCACTAATAATGACTTCTGAAGATCTTTGGGAAATGGAATGTAGCTCAAGTCCTTTACATGACCTCTCTAATTTGTGTTCTAGATTTCGCCGCCAGCTCTCTGAACCTTGCAATTCTTTCCCACCTTTGCCTGCAATGCCAAGGGAAGGACGTCCAATATATCAGCGCCAGATGTCTGAACCAAACATCCCTTTCCCACCTCAAGGTTTCAAGCAGGAGTACCATGATCCAGTTTATGAACACAATGCTATGGTTGGCAGTGCAGCCAGTCAAAATTTCCCCCCTCCTCTGATGATTAAACAGGAACCTAGGGATTTTGCATATGATTCAGGTAGGTGAGATTCTCTTTTCGTTCTGCATAGCAAAGGAATATGTGAGTCCAAGCCAGTGCTATTTATGTTTTGATCATATGAATTGAAACTTGCTCTTTTGACACTTGCATCTCACGAATTATGTCTGAGACAGTTTACCAAGTATTAAGATTGCTACATAATACAGTGTGACTCGTGCCACCATTTCTTGCTCTTTAAAGGGTTTCATTTCCTAGAAACCTCTGTCGAGAAACATTAAAGAAGTCAAGGAAGAAAGTCATGGATGCAAATTTGCTTTGTTAAGGGGGAACTTGTTCTGTACTATCTCATCTTTGACCTCTGAATTTGTGTGCTCCATTTTGAGTTCTTCCATTTGTCTGCCAGAAATAGAGGACTCTTTCTCCTCTTGCTTGCATTACTTTAAATCAGGAGTAACTCCACTGAAGTGGGGTTTATACAGCTATAAAACCGATGAGGGGGAAGAATCGGCCAAATTGGTGTCAGCTTCTCAGTTTGTGCAGACTGCTGTGTTTTGTGGAGGTACATAATCTGAGATGCCAGGTTGCTGATGTAGAGAATACGTTGTTGCTATTAATAATGTTTATTATGATTGTGCTTATGGGGCAACTGGAATGGAACCTTATTGCTCTACAGACAGTACAAAACAGAGGAGGTGGTGGCAGAGTCTGCTCTCAATAGCTTCTGATCAGAATAGAAAAGAAGCAATAGAAAGGATAGAAAAATAAATCAAGGGAATAACATTGTAACTATTTGACAAAATTTCAACATAATATTTATATTATACTTGGGAAAAGAATGAGAGAATTAGGAAGTCCAAAAAAAAATTTAGTAATGAGTGCCAAGTAACAAGGCGAAGGAAGCTACAAAGAAGAAAGCTGGAAAGGTGGTATGAAAAGAAGCTGAGATTAAAACATGAGTACTCTAGATGGGGTTAACAGTTGATTGGTATTGGAGCCAAGATAATACAATCAAAATGTTTTTCAGTTTTAGTGTAAGTGATTCTGCAGGTTTCGTACACATCCATGCTGACTTGGGCAGGGGGAATGGATGTCTCTGTCTGACTTAAGTCTGACTCCTCCTTCTTGGTGCTGCTGTACTCCCAGGGCTTTCGTTCTGGTTCAGTCTCTGGCAAGATGCTTTTGCTGTTTATTTTCCAAAGGCTATATGACAGCTGAATTGGAGTGTCCTTTGAAATTTTAGCTTATGAAAAACTATCTTGCTATTTGATATAGTGTAGAACTGTGTTTTTTGTTTTCTTTCTCTAGCTAACTTTACACTGTATATTGGTGGGGTATTTTGTCGTTTCATTAATGTAAAGTGCTTGTTATAGAGTTGATCTCGGTGTTAGAATGGAAGAATTTGGAAAGTATAGCTGCTTTTTCCTTTCTTATTCTTAACAAGCAAAGAACCAATCCTTAGGAAAATTTGAGTTAGCCCTTAACAGAGAGGGGACCAGGCGTGAAATATTTCTCCAAGCTGAAATATAAGACAAGATAAAAATGAAATCAAATTACAAGGATCAGATCCAGAACTCAGTCCATTCAATCATGAAGATTCTGAGATCTGTGGCTTTGTGGAGTTGTGTAGCTCTAGTCCTAGTGCATATGGGAGAGACTTGTGTAGTTCGTGTGGCAGTGGGTAATAAATGGATTACTGCAGCTTCAGGCACTGCCAGTCCCTTGCAACCTTCACAAGCACCGTTATTCATCCCGCTAAATTAAAGGCCAAAAAAGGCCCTTTTGTAAATATGCTTCTTATTTGATTCAGAAGGGGGATGTCCTTATTTTAAACCTGGATTGGCGGCTAACATTCATAATTCTTTGCAATGTTCTGTATGGAAGAAAGCTAGAAATTTTATTCTGAAATGAAGATGTACAAACTTGTATCCAGTCTTGTCATGCCTATTTATTTTGTGCCAGCAAGAACAACATTCCGCTTTATAATAATGATTGTCAAGCAAAATTGTTGCTTCTCTTGTAGATGAATGATTAGTTTTTAAAAATGTAATAGCTGTGTAACCAGTGGTCATGAAAAATTAATCTCTTGGTATCAGGAAGTACTTTTATTGGCCTCAGAATCACTGCATTTAAGTTGACACATCTGTACACTCCATAAATTGCAGTCAACAACTGTGGTCTGTTGATATTTTGTCTTGTTACCATCTGTTCTCTAGAAACCATCATTTTCTATCCTTGCTAAGAGTACATTAAATAACCCCCTAGGAAACATAATGTATTTGTCACTGAATCATTGATTTCATTTTTCACCTATGGATGTTCAGCGAAGTAGGAATACCAGAGTAAAAAGTCCTTTTTTTTATTGTATTTTATTGCAGCTCAGATAAGAATACAGAAACATATTTAAAAAGTTCATTGTAATGCACTGAGATGTTCCTTTTGGGATGTTTTTGAAAGGGGCTTATAAAAGTTCATTGCTTTTGTGCACTATTCTTTTATATTTTGTGCGAAGCTGATGAATGAAAAGCATTATTATAGAATGATTACAACTCTATTAAAACATGACATTAATTATGACATGGGAAATGGCAGATCAATTAGTTGTAATTGTAATTGCAGGTATGCAATTTCTACTGCAGAATAGAGATAATGGAGATGTTTGAGATAATGGAAAAAGAAAAATGTCAACAGAGTAGAGGCTCTTCCTTATCCATCCACGCTTTTAGAAGTCACAGTGCATCATACATGTTCAATCAGACATTTTCTGGCATGGATTTGTTTTGGGTTTTTTTTGTGTGTCTGACAGTCAGATGTATTTGCTACTTGGCGGTAAACTAGCAACTTTAGTCATAGAAGTGCAGCCAGGGACATACAGAGCTTTGAGATTCTGCTTAATTAATGAATATACACCAGAAGGCTTCCTAAGACCTTTGTTTACAAGGCCTAATAGTGAGCATGCCTCTACACTCAGCAGTTCTAGAATTCAGTCATGTATTCAGGTACTTAAAAAGGCCAAACTTGATACAGCTTGTCTCTTCTGTGCTTTATTTTTGAAGCAGAATCTTCACAGGCTTAACCCTTCCTACCTGATGTAGTGTATTTGCAAATATACTAAGGTATGACTCTAGCTGTGTGTGTATCAATTAATACTAAAAATCAAGTTTTAAAATGACATCTTAAGTTATTAAGTCTTATATTTGGTTTTTCCCAATTGAAATAATTATTTTGGTCGAGAAATGTCTGTGGCCATGTCTTTGGAAACTGAAATTTGTCACACAGTGATAATGGAGATGAATAGTGGAGGAACTGTTGCTTGCATATACCAGTTAGTGATTGCCAGGAATTTTTCTGTTGAAATTTAGATAGATTCAGTACTTCCTGAATGTGTTATAGGCATTAACAGGGCTGTTCTCACAGTTTTATTTCAGGGTAGCCTCACAATTAATACGCTTGAACAGACCTTAGAAAATTTGGATTCTCTCCCTGTCACTTCTGAGACACTAGTCACATCACTTAAAGAATGAACTCTCCAGACAGAATTATTAGCCTCCATGTCTTTCTTTCTGAGTTGCTCATCCCTTTAATTCCTGAAGCCCCACAAGCAAATACCTTGTCTTGGCACGTGAGAATGGATGGGGAACTGTCCCTCTGTTAAGAGAAATGAGCAGAGGCCGAGAGACAAGTAACATATACAAACCAGTTTGTTTTGGATACCCAGTTAGAACTGGGTGATTTTTAAAAGAACATTTTGTACTACATATGTTCAAATCCTAGCTCCAAGGGACTTTCTTTGCGTTTCTAGATGAAGAATTATGGCAACATCAGATAAGGGTCTTAGTATAGGCAGTATAAAAATACATAATAAAAAAATCTGGCAGAAGCAATGTGGCTACCTTGAAAAACCTTGTTGGAGCTGGAGTGGGCTTTACTGGGGCCTAAAGTTGACCATTCAGCTGTATTATCTTTTCTTTTCTTGAAAACTTCTGCCTCAGTACATAGACAACTTCCAGCCCCTGTAACAAATGAAGCAGGGGCTCCACCTGCTAAGCTGTTTGCAGCATGGCTCTCCTTCCCACAAAGAGTTTTGACCTGTGCACTCAACACGAGAGTGCTGAAGCAAAAGGCTGTATCCCCTGCTGCAGCAAGGGATTTGTATAAAGTTTGTGCAGGAAGTTGTCAATTATGATACTTATTACCCTCCCAAGTTCGCTCATACAGGTATAGAATGTTGGTACCATTCTGCCATCCATGTTATAAATTCATTTACCTAATGACAGGAAACAGAATAAAATGCAAGAGTCCCCTCACATACCTGATGAGGTGTTTTCTGAAAAGCAAGTCAGTGGGTACTAATGTGGAAAAAGACCCCTAGTATCTCGTTCTTCTCTAGGTGTCAGCCAATGTATTCTTAAATCTGAGAGTTTGCAGAATAGCATAAGATAAAGTGTTGAATTGAACTTTCAAGGGGAAAAAATTTTCTTTTTTCAGGTTATATTTATTTGCAGGTTGATTTTCCTCCTTGCATTTCTTTTTTAAACAGTTGGTTATTCTATTTTACTTCTGAAGGCAAAATTTAGATATTTGGAGATGCTAGTGTGAAGTGAAAAAGTCAATAGGAGACAGTGCTGGTTTGCTTTTCCCAGGATATTCTCTAGTGCATTGACCAGTGCAGCATTTAAAGTGACACAAGTCATGTGTCCATGCTTCCACTACTGTTTTTGATTGGTTAAGTTTTGTACTGTGCTCTGAAAATATAAAGGTCTGTGTGAATGCTAAGTATTACTACTACTATTTTTCCCCTGGGAGATTTTTTCACAGACAAATAGACTTCACAGTTAAGAAATATTCTTGATCATAAGTCTAAATTTTCTCTTTGATAGGTTGCATCCCCTTGCTTATAGCTACACCTCTTTGTAAACAGTTTCTTGGTATTAATGTATCACCTCTAAGTCGCTGTAGATGGATTGTGTGTATGCTCTGTTAGTGTGACATGTTGAGATCTTGCATCTTGCTTCAAAAATCTTCCAGCTGCTTAGTCTTTTCCTCAAATTCTCTCCAAGTTTCCTTTTTATTTTTTTTTTAATTTTTTTTTCCTTTTTTTTATCAGGCTGCAAATACTTGCAGTATTTTTGAACACATTTTTATAAAATGCTCTGTGAAACAGAACTGACTCCATCTTTTTCCTGGATATGGTGTTTCAGTACACACATCTCAAAACTACATCTCCTTATGGCCTTAAAGAAATTCTTATACACAGAAGGACAATTGTTCTCAATGAAAATTCAGATGACATAAAGGCAGGAGGGGAGAAGGGACAGGTTTTGTTCGAGTTAGGAGGTTTAAGAACTCTCCCCTCCTCGATTTTGGTTTTGCAGTTTTCCCTGTGGTTTAAAATATTGCATCCTTGTGTTTTGGGAACTTGTCTTTGCTGTGTTGCTTCAGTGAAGGAGTATGAATTTTTTTCAATAGTTAAGCTGCACTGGACTTTGTACTTGCTCTTAAAACACAAATCTGCTGTTGGACTGTATGACAGCAAAAAATAAAAGCATCTGACAGGGAAACTTGGGAAACTTGGACTTGAAGATTGCTGTGAAAGGCAGAAATTTAACTTTTCACTTGCTGTCAATCTAGCTGATTTCCTCTATTCACTATTTCTGTCTGAAATAAATCTGTAAATAGAAATTATTTCATTTTGCAATGTTATCTTTGTGAACAAAGGAAAACCTGAATACCAAGTTAATGTGAGTATATAGGCAGGAGACCATGTATGTATTTTTGTTATCAAGGCAGACAATACGATCTGAAAAATTGTCCTGCAGTCCCTGTTTTTCAAAGAAATGGATAAATATCCTCTAAATCTACAGTTACAGTAAGTGGCACTGGCTAATGATTTGATTTGAGGATTGAGAGCGCAGTCTGGATTTACTCTTTGTGCATTAAGGCAGGTCAAATGGACACAGGCTGCATTTTAAATCAGTAATGGAAGGCTGAAGCCTGCCTTAAACCAATCACATCAGCCTTGCCCAAGACCAATTGATCCCGAGAGACTGAGCCCTGTGAGCACAGCTTTTATATGAATGGACTCTGTGCAGCCTGAAGTTTCATTCATAAAATGGATGCTGAAGGGAAAAAAAAAAAAAAAGCCAACCCACACAAGCCAAACCCTGGAATGTCCATTTATGCGGAGCTGAAGGGTGTAGTGTTCCCTCAGCTGCTGCTTTTGCCAGTTGCCTTAAAGTAATGATTAATGCTGCTTGGCCCTGCCTGCCTGCAACCTGACACCATTTATGGCCTTGGTGTGTTTCTAATGTATAGTGAATGAGAAGGCTACATTCTCAAATCAGAAACATAAACAGGAACTGGTTGGTCTGAATTCCATTCAAATATGTCACTTCAGCCGTGCAGTGTTTGTCCAACTTCGATTTTACAGGCAGGGAATGGGGCGGGGGAGAAAAAGCAACACAGACATTTTTGCAGTAAGATTACCAACAAAAGGAGCGAGGGAGAGAGAAAATACTGCTGTCTTTTGTTGAATTCAAAGGAGAGCAACATTTAAGATACATTTTACAGTTACTGAGGTTAATAAAAGCAAATACATGATTTTAAAGTATGCTCAAAAGATCAGCTCCATGTGGAATTTCAATTCAGAGCTGAATGTATGAGCCTTTGTTTTCCTGTTCTGCTGTACAAAAAGTTACACATCGCCTAGACAGGCTGTTGACATCTGGTCTCACAAAATGCATTAGATGTTGTCATAGATCTGAAAACCAAAGTTGTGGAAAGGAAGATGTTTGCTTAAGTTTTTTTCTCTGTGTGTGTAATATTTCCACTTAGACATGAGCTGATGGGGCCAAACCTAATTCTCTGACAAGTTTTTGTGAAGTGAGGTGTAAGAAATTAAACTTTAACAATTTTAATTAGCTATTTTTGGAAGGAAGTGTATGTGTATCTATGAGTGCACATACTTTTAAGGTTTTTTTTTCCTAGATTGCTGGCACAAAGGCTGGTGACAGAGAAAATGAATAAAACCTTCCATTCTGAATGTTTCTAAATTGCATAATGATTTGAGAAAAGATTGCCTAGTTTTTAAATAGATTTTTAGAGAATTTTTATCTGTTTCCACCCGTGTAATTTCAGTGCAACTACATTTTTTTCATGCTGAATCTGCTACTGCAAAAAATAATGCTGACTTTTGTATTGCCAGGACTTTACCAATTTGTAGGACTCTGTTTATTACATAGCTTGTGAGGGAATAAAGTTTTTAAAGATAGTTGAACTAAAACTTGATCCACCAGCATTTGAGTGGTGAAATATGCTCAAACAATTCCTGTATAAGGAGTTGGTAATTAGTTCCAGTATTTCTACCTGAATATCTCCTTTTGGGGAGATAAGAGTTTGAATCTAAGTGTGTTCTGCAGGTTTAAAAATCCAAAAGAATAATTTGTTACTTCTCCCCGCAAAACACAAATCATGCATTTTTCTTAGTGAATCCTGGTACTACCTGAGCGATCTTGTTTGAAGAATTGCCTTTCTTACCTGAGAAGGTTCTTTTTTCCTGGTGATTTCATTATTATTGTCACCCTTGAGCTGGACAGAACTTCTCAATGGTGTTGTAAACAGCTGTTTTCCACCAGGAGGCTGAATGTGTTTCAGTGGTGGATGAAGTGCTCCTTTGTAAACAGTTTGCCAGTGCTCTTGGAAATCCATGAACAGAAAAGTTATTTGCAGTGATATTGTGACGTTTTAAATTTAATGCCAAAAGTATGATGTGTTCTAGTTTGAACATTTTATTTTTAAAAGGCTACTTTTGTCTCTGCACGTGGTAAAAATCTCTCCCAGTACACCAGCCACCTGCTCATGTAGCTGAGAAGTGCTTGTACTGTGCAAGGGAAGCTCTGAAAGGCAGCAAAGGGATGGCTGGTGTGTTCACAGGGTTAGGCTGGCACATGGGAGTGACACCAGGTTTGTCTCAGCTATCTGGAGGACTTGTGCATGCCCTCCTATACCAGCAGCACAAAGGGAGAGAATCTGCATGTGCTGGATTTCTTCTCTATGGGAAGACAAAGTGGCACATTTAAGTCTATCTGTATAGATACACAAACTCTGAATTACTGAAATAGGGGCAAAAATTCACATAATTACTTTTCAGGCCAAAAGGACAATTTAGAAGGACCTGGTAAAAGTGAAATAGTAGGATTGGCAGTGAAGTCCCTTCAAAGTTTTGGGGAACAGTTCCTTATGGAATCTGCTTCTAATATGACTTACTTGGTAATAAAGTGGAAGTGGAAAAGCGGGCAGGAAAACAGTAAGAAGGTTCCAATCTTACTGTCATCCCTTTGTTTTAAACCTGTAGGGAAGTAGGCATGTTTCACTATGAGTTGAGTGTTTGGTGAATTTGAGTGACTTGTTAACAGACACCCTGACTGAGGCAGCTGCCTGCCAGTGCACCAGAGTTTTCACCTGAGCTGCCACATGGAGGGTGAGGCCAGGTAGGCAGTTCCCTTCTTCTCCCACCTCGTTTCAGATGGCCTGTGGCTTCTAAAGCTCCATCTCCACGTGCATTGCACTGCCTCTGTATCACACTGTGCTTTGTCACGAGCACATGGGGTGTGCCCTGGGCCTCCAGATCTTTGGCTGATGTTGATAAAGTGAACTGAAGAGTGATTCAGTTAGAGTGTAACATAACAACCTGCCCTTTAGTTAGGGAGGGTGTGTAAGGTCAGCAACAGGAATGGCTGAAGAAAAAATCCTGGTTCAAGTTTCCAGTTCCTGCTTTGCTTTGTTCAGAAGACAGTCATTTCATCCCATAGAACACAGTCTTGTCATTTCATCCCTTTGCCTGCAGAAGTCCATCTTCCCTGTGTCTATTCTGGCTAGGGACACCTAGCCAGAATAGCTGAAATTCTGGGGTTTTTTTCTGTGCAAGGTGAGATTGTGGGAATGAAATCTCATCTTTCTCTCTGAAAAAACAATCAGAAAAGAGGATTTAAGGATTCTTTACCTGCTCTAAGTTATGCTGGACTGAGACAATCTAACCCCTTAAATTCTGACATGATAATTAGTATGAACTACCTTACCAGGGGACCACTCAAGTGTCTTACTCAATAATAAAACTTAGAATGCCTGCTAAGTTCAATAGCAGATTTTTCTTGTCCTCAGAAAGTCTGTTTGGGCTTTTTTCTGCTTGGTTGTATTTTGATGAAGGCATAGCAGAGCTTATATCCATTATTTTTCTCTGTGACAGTCCCGGATGAGAAGGCATTTTTGCAGTGTCTAGATTATGTGTACTTTTTAAAACAGCACCTATTGGGAAAAGAAAGGTTTCATGGTCTGATATAAGACCATACTCATTGTTTTAAGATGACTGCTATGTTTCTGTTAATAAGAACAGCAATGAAAACCCCTAAGTATTCTAAACTGATAATAAAAGATAAGCAATTTTTTTACATTTCCGTATTTTTAGCTAGTTTGTTTTATTTTTAAGGGGTTCTGCTGTTCTCGAGCTAATGTAGCCTTACGATGTGAATTACTTCAGTAACAGTCTGAAATAAGCTTGTTGTGTGCCTAAATTCAGGCACATTTTTCTTCAAAGAGTAAAACTTGCAAAAAGATGATAAATCAGTCATCTCAAACACTTGGATCTTGCCCTGGAAGTATTTCATGCCTGCTTCTGTCTTATTTGTTGTCTTGAGACAATGGTTTAAGGAGAAGAAAACATATAATTGCTCTATAATTTCTACAGTAAAATGTTTTCTTTGAAGTAGCTCCGCTTAGCATGTAAAAATACTTCTGGGTCTTAGTCGAGCATTTAGTACAATTTAAAACTGCAATACTAAATTTCATTGGTTGGACTTTTTATTAGATAAGGTAGAAATGAAAGCAGCAGGCAATTTAATTAGCAGTAATTTTTCTGGGCAAGTCATTACTTTGATGAACTTCAGAGCAATGTTTATGGCTCCTAATTAACCATGTTAGTCATTTGATTGAATAATCACTTTGGAAATGTTTCTACAATTTGATTAGAGTCTGACCCACTCTGATAGTCATAAATTAACTGATAGCACTTTAGGATAACAAGACTGTAGTTACTTTACGAGAAATAAACTCTTCCTTGCTGTATTTTTTTGGTCCTCTGTGGACTGTTTAAGCACAAGCTAACCAGAAGATTAAGTAATGTTGGTACAAACAATGCTTGCCTTAAAGAGACTCCAGATGTTAATTATAATTGACTTAGGAACATGGGAGATGAAACCCTGACTTGGCTAAGAAGACAACTTTGTGGATGCTTGCATAATTCTTTATTCAGTGTACTATGCTCTATCACTTTGCAAGAGTGGAGTTCATGAGTCAAAAAGGGCTTTGCTGCCAATACTAGAGAAGTGTTGCCTAAAATAGAAAACAGCATCTGTTTCAGTTCTACAGCTTCCTCTTTTTTACGTAGATTTTTCCATTCTCCTTAGAATTCAATCTACTTGGTAACATGAATGATTCCTTGCAGGTGAAGCACTGCTTGTAGCCTTGACTTCTAGTCTGCAGAGCTATACTTGACTCGGGTGATCACTGAGTCACTGATTCCTGTGGTTACTCAGAATAGCTGCCTGAAACATTAGAGATTCTCTAGGCCTGAGGAGGCAGGCACTGAGCGTTTTATCGAGAGAGGAGGTAATGAAGAGTTTGGCACAGATGTGCAAGAGGGACCATGGACTGTTAGAGGAAACTTATTACTGCCCTGTGTTTCACTTGTTTGTGAAGTCAGTGTAAAACCTCATTTTCTTATCCTGCCAAATCTTTGATACTCATCACTAGTCAGTGAACAGTGAAATTTGGAATCACAGTCTGAAAGAGTCTGTAGGCAGTGTTGGAAAAATAATGTCTGCTCTTTCGACCTCTGTTTGCATCTCTTAAAGAGTTACAAGTTACTGGTAACAGATTGCATAGCTTAGGGTAGGAGTTCATCACAAGATCAATAGACTTTGTTAAGCAAAACTTTTGATATCCAAGAAGTAGGTTAAACATGGTCTAGAAGGGCAAACATTTACCGTGTGTTTCTGTTTGCAAGTCCCTGTGCACAGGATGTGACTACTTGGGGATAGTGCAAGACACGGGAAGAAAAAGAAAGACATTTAAGGAATACATTTTTCATTAGTTCTATTTGGCTCTTCTCACTCTTCCTGCAGATTTGAGTAGAGGTGGAGAATAGCAAATAAATATCAGTACGGCTTAGAATATGCACAATATTTTTTTTGGAAGGTGTCATTTTTGTTTTAAACACATACAAGTGGCGAGTGAGATAGATAGACCTAAATTTCTAGATAAAATGCTTAGCAATTGCAAAAATTTCATTAATCCTTCAAGTCCTTAACCAGAGTCTAAAAAGCATTATCCTACTCTAAATCCACTTTGACATTCCTTGTGTAAATGTAGAGTTTATAAGTCTCCAGTATGACTGGCAGTCCTTTCAGCGCAATTGATTGAAAACTTTAGGTTGAATTAGTTACAAAGATAGATATACAAGCACAGGGTTTAAAATAGTCATGGTCACTGGTGCGGTTTTTTTTGTGAATGGTCCAAAGTGTAATTGCCATGGGAGTCAGCTTTTAGCAAAGTCGATTACAAAAGGTTTGGAGTTTAAGTGCCTGTTGTAGGTAGGAGCTGTGAGTCTCACATCATGACTTTCTCCTTGGCCGTGCTTGGTGTGTGCTGCTCTGAAATGCTGACTGTGTGTTGACAGGTTCCCTCTCACTGTAACTTGCATCCTTTTCTGTTGCTCTTCTGCTTGCAGCCTGTCCCATCGATAATCTGCACACTTTTAATTCCAGACAATCTTTTGACTTGCATTGTCATCTTCTCCTTTCAGAAGTGCCTAGCTGCCATTCCATTTACATGAGGCAAGAAGGCTTCCTGGCTCACCCAAACAGAACAGAAGTTAAGTTTTTTATTATGTATCACTTTTGTATCCGAGAAATGTAAAAATTCAAAAAGCCTGGGGGTATTTGGGGTTCACTGGTTTAATTCTGCTGCTGGGAAGATTTGCTTCTTTTCCCTTTTCAGTGTTGAGTTTCTGATGCACTGAATTTTTTGTAGTTTCTTTTATTGCCATGGGTAGATCAGGATAGAAGCAATTATATTATGAAATTAACTCATTCTGCTTTTTAAGGCCTCTAGCAGTTAAAAGGAAGAGACACTTAAAAATTTATCTGTTTCACCCATTCTGCTCAAGTGATATTTTCCAGGCTGTTAGCATGATAGACTCAGTTAACTGTGTTAAGTAATCCATTTTATACTTTAAATTCAGTAAAGGTTTTGGGTTTTTCCTTTTGTTGGTATCTTTGCAATGTTTTAATGCACTTTGTGCCCAAATTGAAATGTACCAAAATTCCCAATGATTTCAGTACGATGGAGCTTACGTAATTATCAAAATCAATAATTCTGAGTGAAAGCACTTTATATGTATTAAAAATAAGAAGTCCAACAGAACTAAGATGACTGAAAGAGAGGTTATAGCCTCCACTGTCCTGTTTTAGTTTATCTATCTTAACAATATATTATTTTCTGCTTGTTAGTTTAGGGCTTATTTGTTTTCCCTCCAATGGGCAAACTTCAGAAACATGAGGAATCTGTTTTTGAGATTGATGAGAATCCAGATAGGTCTGTGAATCAAAGTCTTCCAGAAAGACTTCATTTGCTAGTGTAAAGACAGAATCAGAAAGCTAATGCATCTGGCCAAAATCATCTCTGCTTCTGGGTTGAAATAAAGACAAAAAGGTAGTGTTTAACAAGGAAGGTGAAACAGGAGATGGAAATTTTTAAGCCCTGTTATATGAAATTATATGAAGTATAGAAGCTTGATAAGAGTTGAGAGACATCAGGAAAAAAAATACAAACTGCAGGGATCAGGGCAAAAGATTTTGAGTTTTAATCACAGCACAGATAGGGGAAAACCCATCTTAGCTCTTGTAAGCAGTTGGAGGTGGCAAAATGTTCATGAATGATGTAAAAAAGCACTGATGTTTGCTAAATATTTGTTTTCTGTATTTGGAAATCAGTCAACATAATTTTACAGAATAAAGGTCATGTCAATCTGATTCTGTTCTTTGTTGAAAATAAAAGTTTGATTGATAAAGATGCTTGTATCATATAGTTAGACTTTTTATGGCATTCAATTTGCCTCAGCATTACATTCTGATTAAGAAGTTAGCACAAAGCAATATCAATAAAGTACACATTAAATACATTAGGACCTGGCCAGCTGACAAATCTAAAAGAGGCTGTCACCGGGCAATCATCTCTGAATGGATTATAGTTCTGTAGGAATTGATATCAGGAGTGTTGCTATTCAGTATTTTCAGTAAAGATATGGAACAAAGTTAATAGATAACTATGGTTCAAAGATAGAGCAGTAAATAACAGGCAGCACAGGGCAGTCACACAAAGCAGTTTGAATTGTTTGATTATGTGGGCACATTAAATAAAATGGTTTTTTAATACATGAATGTAGACCAGGCCTGTGGAACTGGGAAACAGTATATTGGAAAAAAGGATTTTGAGATGGGCCTCTTCCTCAGCTTCACAGTGGGAAACCAGCCCAACCAAGCACTGTAACCTTAAGGCAGAAAGCCTTCTGTAATACTAGGGCAGTCAAAAGGAAGGTCAGAGGGTGGCAGGAGAGGAGGAGATGTTTTGTCTCACTCAGTAGCACTGGATGAGATGGAGACTGATATGCAATACAGTTCTGGTTAAGCAAAATGTGAGCATAATAGGAAACAGTAGGAATGTGTACAGAAAGGTGTTCTGGAAAGACTGCTAGATTACAGAGAGTGTCTTTTAATGATGAAATAAAATTTTACAGAATTATCTTATTTGGAAGGAGCATCAAGAGCGGTGTGTGAGGATGACTTATGGGGAGGAGGAAATACTGAGTGGTACTTCTTTAGTCTTGCAGGGAGAAGACCTACAGGAACTAATGGTTAAATGTCAAAGCCGTGCCAGTTCAAACAGGAAATGAGCAAACATTTTGTAATAAATCATAGAGAAAAATGGGTGTTTTTTCGTTTTAGCAGGTGGAGATGAACAGTCTTTTGGGAATGCAGATGTTAGTTAAACACCCTTGTACTTAGGCCAAAATGTTGGGATCAGGCTGTAAAGGATGTGGGATATTAATCTGATTCCTGTATAACTTAGTGTTCCCTCTGGCATTAAGCCCGTGATCTCTTTTTTCTCCATGCATCTTTTATATAAACACCTCTCTCTTTTTAACTTACAGGCTGTATGTATGAAAAGGGACCTAGGCAGTTTTATGATGACACTTGCGTTGTTCCAGAGAAGTTTGACGGTATGTATGACACATCTCTCTTTTTCCTGTGTAGGGAGATGAAAAAGAAAGAGATGAGGGACTTTTCTCTGTTGCTGATCAAAAAAGCCCAGTAACGTTCCAATTTAGGATTCCTTAACACACCATTTGTGGTGCGCCCAACCAAAGCTGACCTTTGTCTCTTGAAACCAAAGTCTCCTCTTCAATAGGATGTCATTTGACTTTTGCCAGCAAAAGATGCTGCACCCAGACTTGTGGCAGAGGAGCTCAGTTCCTGTACTGTTGAGAAGTAATAAGAGGATTTCCATTGCACTGATGATCACATACTGCTTGTTGTTTGAGATTTAATGAAAGATGTGCTTACAATTAACAAAACAGTGGAGAAAGCAGTAGCTTTGGTTTTACTGAGGATTAAGCCTCTTGTATTGCTATCTACAAAGTGATGAATAGTGGGAAGTGAGTATATAGGGCATTTTTGTGTTTGTGCCAATGTATTTGCACTAGGTCGAATGTACTAGTGGTTTATTTTTCAGTGGGATTGATAACAAATCAATGCTCTGTTCACAACACTACCAATTACAGCAGATTTTTTAAGAGGAATCCTGAGGTCAATTAAAATGAATGGTCCAAATTATCCTCAGTTACTCTGATGTAAAATCAGTTTCCTGGTGTAACTCAGTTGATTTCAGATTTATTTCATTATAAGCAAAGTAGATGGACACCGCATTTCTTGCCAGTGACTCTGTTAGTCTGCAACTTTGGGAAGTAATTTAGAGACCAATTACTTAAATTTGCTAGAATGGCATTGTGCATGCTAGTGTAGTGTTGTTAACGTAGCTTTTGTGTTAATGTCTGTATGTCCGGCCTTAGTCAATTCAGCAGGAAAGATTAGATATTTCCTGATTAAACTTCTGACCAAATCTTTGACCGCAGCTAAACGTAGGATTGGAGAATTGGTGTTTTCTTCCCACTTTATTTTGTTTGTTTTGTCCTGAGACTCACTTATGGATTACAAAACTATTGCATGTTTAGCAGCATTTGTTGTATTTGATGAGGACCTGAAAATCCTCATCAAATGAGACTCTGAAATGAAGGTAACCCAAAGAATTGCACATTCTTCGGAGTATCACATGTATTTTTATGTTGGTAAGGAATAGATAAAGAATTTTAGACAATATTAGACCTAACTGAAGATTGCTCAATCCAGTATTGCATTGTCACTGCACTGACACAGTCACATAAAGAGTGATTTATTGAAAGTCTGCTTTATACCCTGGCTTTGTAATGTGAGCTCGTTTGGGGTGTTTTTTAAAATTTTTTTTAAAGCACATCATGTCAGTTATTTTTTTGTTCCCCACAAATGATTGTGAATCTGATCTGAGTATCAGTGTCAGATTTATATGTGCATTTATGGAAATGAGATCAGACCCTCTACTACAAGAAGTTAAAACTCGTTAACAGTAGCATTTGTCTATGTCTTCCTTGAAAAACCTTTTGGTTAATTTGCATTTTATACAGGAAAGGGAATGAAAATGAAAAAGAAATACAAATACAGTAAGAAAAATAAATGTTGGGAAGTATTTTTGTGCCTGCAAAGCAAGCAGTCTGCTGCTAGTTTCTATGGCTGCCCAATGAGAGAACACCTTGATGCAAATAGGTGTGTTTATACTTGCAGCATGATGTTTTGAGGAGAAAAATAGCAGATGTGTCATCATATTCTGGTCAGTAAAGCAGAAGTTGGACAAGCCCAGGACTAGACTTGATGTTGCAAAAGTAGATTCTCAGCTGCTTCGTTTGAAATCAAAGATCAGCACAAGGAAAGAATTTGATCCTGTGTAATACTGCACTTGCTATTTGCACATTGCTCATCTATCATTACAAGTAAAAACTGTCCTTGAAAAAGAAAGACTTTCAGGACTGGAACTTGAACCTCACATAAACCAAAAATCCTTGTGTTGATTTATTTGTTTTCCACAGCTACTGAGTCAATTTTCTTTCCTGATTACAAAAGGAAGTGCTCCATTTTTAATATTATTATTCTGCCTTTCACTACACAGAACCGTTCTGTAATGGCTGTCAGAGCATCCTAATGTTGTGGTTAAATGTAAATTCCTGATTTTCCTTATTAAACAGGTCACACTGCTTATTGGAGGCTTTTGCTGTTCTGATAGTTGAAACAAGGAATTTTACCAGTATTTCTAGGATTCAGTCCTTGTGTGGAAAAAAAAATACTGTCTGCTTCAGCATCAGACCTTTCAGCTGTTGTTGTTTGCATGAGTTGTTCAGTATAAATATGATTTAAAAACAACAAAGACAGTATGGATGTAGCAGGATGTTTTTCTCATTGGCAATTTGTGGAACAGCTAGTAGAATGTTATTGGTGTTTTTAAAGATGTTTTTCTAGACATCAAATCTTAGAAAAGTTAACTTATTGCTTTTCAGAGGGAATACTAATTTAATATGTAGATATGAGTGAAAGTAATTTTTGCTCATATGCAAGTCCAATATGCCACAGAGGAACTTGCATATCTGCAGGATTTACATGCCTATACATAAAGCACATGCTGTTTAAGTCCAAGTCAAACGCTTTGTCAAATTTTCCTTAGAACCATTTGCATGCAAGAAAAGTTTCACTCAATAGGTTTTTGCAGCTTTATGAAGCCTACATTACTTTACCAAAACTGGGGCCTGTGCAAAGTGTAGTACACAAACATAGTTCTCCGCATATCAGAGTTGCTTCAAAAATAGTTCATGTTCTTTCAGAGAGAGGTTATTACAAAATGGTTTGCAAGAGATTTGCATTTATCAAAACTACACGGGGAGAGGCTTAGTGAGAGTTCCATAAATCATGAATGAATTTAAGTGCATTTTAGTATATTAATATGTTATTTTAAGTCCCCAGCAAACAGGGGAATGTTGCATTTGAGGGTGGCTCATTCTTCCCTCTGTTTTTGTTACCCCTAATGATTGCTTTGCCATCTGACAAAACGAGTGATGGTGTTCCAGGGCATTCTCCTCTGACGTTGTTGCTGCTGTGTGCAGGTGATGTCAAACAGGAGCCAGGCATGTATCGCGAGGGACCCACGTACCAGCGGCGAGGCTCGCTTCAGCTCTGGCAGTTCTTGGTAGCGCTTCTTGACGACCCATCAAACTCTCACTTCATAGCATGGACTGGCCGAGGCATGGAGTTCAAGCTGATTGAGCCAGAAGAGGTGAGTTAGACAGCATGCCCTTACATCCACTGCCCCATCCTGCAAACTTAACTGTGCTCCTTTGGACTTGGCCTTATTTTCCTTCAGTAATTTGCTTCCGTAGTGTTTTAGAAGGGTGAAAAAAAAGGAGTGGCATGGGAAGTGCTTCAGTTAGGACAGAGATGTGGTTAAGCATAGATTTGGCTCCTAGTCCCACCAAATAATAAGAATGTTGCAAGTACTAGAGTTAGTAAATAGTTTGCATTAATTGTGGGATCCACATTTTTCAGAATCACTTTATAGATGGAACTGTACTCCAAAATCCTTTGAAAACTTGTCCATAACTAGTCTTTCAACACCAAATATTAGATTCATTAGATTGAAGCATTAGATTGTTTAGTACAGACTTAGATCCTAGGCTTACAAACGCTCATGCACATGCATAGATCTTCTGAACCATGAAGGACTCATGGGGTAGATAAAATTACTTATATTCATGAACATTTGCTGAAGCGTAGCTTAGTTCACTTGTGTGATAAACAGGAATAAATTGAATGTTTTATTATGTAAACTGTTTTGGACTAGGTAATATTATGTAACCTAGCCTGCATTCTAAACTATCATGGAAACTGTTGGAAGATCAAGTGTATATGGATTTTGTTGTAAAATTGATGGGGAGGATTTAATTAGGGTTGTTGAAAGGCAGCTTTACTTTTTTGCCCCTACTTTCATTCTGCTTTACTTTTTTGCCCCTTGAACAGGGTTTTCTAATAGAGGAGACCACAGCAAATTTTCTGACAGGATCCCCTCCGAGTTAGAGCTGAGTGGGAAGGCTCGGGGGTGTATGGCTGCTTCTGCATTCCACCAGCTATTTCTGCTGTTTGCCATCCATCTACTGGCATTAGCAGTCTGAAAGCTTTCTTGCATGTTACTTACATTGTCTGCTACCAGCTCTGTGGAGATGCTGGACTAGCTGGAGATGGTGTCAGGAATGATGTCCCTTTCCTTCCCATCATGGTCTGGCTGAGAAGCAGGTTGCTGCAAGGACCCTAATGCTGGTTCTCATTTGTCTGAGCATCCCCTGCCCTAGTGATAGTCACCATGGCAGATGCTGGCACTGTCTGAGGATTTGAACTCAGAACAGTCTTAGTCAATGTGACACTAAAACTTTGCTGGTAAGTCTGCAGCCTTTAGCAGGCTATATGGATTCCTTAATTGTGTAACCTGTCCCAGAACAGAGCAAAATCTTTGTGAAGTTTCGTTTGGTTTTGGTGAATAATGTATGTAATTTTCCTCCCTACCCTAGTGTTATATTTTTTACTCTATTAATTTTGTCTTGTCTTTAAGGTATGCCCAGTTTTTCAAGATTGAGGAGTTTTATTGAGAAATGGTTTCCAGCAGATGGTGCAAAAACTTTATAGATTTTATTAGCTAAGGAACAGAAAGTAACAAACTCCTAAGGTTTTCTTATTGTGTAATTCCCTGAAGAACTGGATATTCTAATTTAACTTAAACAGATCATCTGCATGTCTGGCTATGTAGAAGTTGCTTTGTGTTTTTGAGTAGCATTGCATCCAAGATCTGGAGAGGGCTTGAAGCTTGCCTCACTCCATGTGTTCCTAGGAGTACAAAGGAATCTAAGTTGTTTTCATATGAATGTCATGAATCTGACAGAAACAGTCAATTAAAATAAGAATAGCCTAAGGGAAGTTGCACAATTCTGTTGGTTGCCAAGTGTAAACTGAAGGGAAATCAAAGAGCTTGTTGGTTCTGCTGTGGCAGGTTAGGATGTCGGTGACATGACCTTTCCATCCATTCCTTACTGGAAAATTATGCCCTCGTAGAAAGAGTGACAACAAAAATGAATATGTATCACCTCCTGGAGTGCCATAGTTCATTCAGAAAGTAAGTAACTGTGAACTAAGGAGCCTGAGAATTGGGCATAGGTCCATTTATGCAGGCTTGTCACAGGGACAGCAACCTTCAGCAGGAAGGTAGGGTAGAAGGGTAGAAGCCTGAATCCCTTCCACAGAGCAGGACTAGATAAATGCTCTACAGTTCAGGGATGGGAACTGGACCTGATTGCTTGTTTGGGAGTGTCAAAATACCACACAATGTAACATATTCCTCACCGTTATTTGTTGTCTCTGCTGTATATTTATTTGTTTTGCAAGTCTGTTATGTTGGGGACTTTTAGGACTCCGATTAACGCAGTAAGAAAACTTGGAATGAATAAAAGAGGAGTGATGTGGTCATGTGTTACAAAAATGAATAGGTGAATCAAAGTTAGACATCTAGGCCAAATCTGCAGCTGGAATAAATTTACATGATTGGAGGTGTGTTTCAGTACAGCTAAAATGTAGCTGAAGTTAGCAGAGGCCTGATAATTTACATAAGCCTGAAAAACTGCACCACTGAAAGGAAATAATGCTTTCAAAAGAAATTTTAGAAATTATTGTCCAGGTGGACACCGAAATCATGGATTTTGCTCAGTGCTGCATGTTGTCATGGCTTGCATCAAAAAGCTTCAGACACCTGTGGGAAGTTTTGCAGAGCAGTCTGCGGAGAATCTGCTTGGCTACTCTGTCCTTCTTCCAGAGCTGTATGCATGTACACCTCTCAATCATTTTTATAAAATGTGCTTTAAAGAGTTTATCAGCTCTGCCTTTTTTTTCCCTTTGGTGATATTATAGTCATTTTTACAGATAATAATTGAAATGTCACCAATAGCCGATTAAATTTCAGGCAAGGAATAAGAAGTTAAACTCTTTAAACAAAGGGTCGCTTTGTCCAAAAACATCTTTAGCAATAAAACAGGAAAAATAAAGTCAAGTAGAAAACATAAGTCAAAGCAGAAGGCATATTGGTCTCTGGAACAGTTTAATGAATTAATTGCAATTCACTTTTTTGTTGTTGTTTTTAAGCAAAATTGTACAACTGAAACTGTGAAATTTCTGTTCCATTCCTCATACCACCATATAGTTTTTCCAAGTGATTATTCTGCCTCCTCAGATAATTCTTTTTTTTTGCTGAAGTAATGTTTAATACTGGGAGTTGTCTTTTGACTTGTATCTCCTAAAAATCGCAGCGTTGCTGTCATTCCAAGTGTACAGTCTGTATTAGTTCATGAACTAAGTGTATATGCATGTGTGCTTAAAATAACTTAATTTTTTTTGTCAGACAGCAAAGAAAAGACAGGCATGGTACAATCATCCATATTCTGTGAAAGTTTTCTGGTGGAACTTGCTAAATATTTTTTGTCCGTCATCTCTTTGTATGGCTTTATTTTTTCATTGGTTTTCTTTATTAAGAAGCAAAGAAAAACCTTAACCCTTGACCACCTTGTCCAATAAGTCTGTTTCAAGTTTAATGATGATGTACGTCCCATTAAAATTCATAGTAGTACATGGGAAGTTCAGGTCATGGCAACCTTTTCCTGTTTGTTGCACCTGCGGGGTTTTCCCTCCTCCATCCCCAAATAAAGTATCTGATGATAAGATCTGCTTGTTAAGTGCATTTAACGACTCATTGCTAATCCATTTTTGTGGCAGGTGGCACGTCGCTGGGGGATTCAGAAAAACAGGCCAGCTATGAACTATGATAAACTCAGCCGATCGCTTCGCTATTATTATGAAAAGGGAATCATGCAAAAGGTGAGTAGCTAATTTTGTATTACATTTCACCAGTCTTGCATGTTAATCCATAGGTCAGTTTACAAAGAGTACTTGTAATTGCATGGCTTAGGTAGTTTTTTTATCTGTTTAGGCAAACACTAAGCTTTTGGACCTACTAGGTCCAGCAACATGCATTAAGTTATTTTTTTTTTTTCTATGTAAAAAATATTTGTGGTTTTAGTTCGCACAGTGCATTTCACGATTATAAAGAAAGAAGTAACATTCAAAAATATCCAAAAGAGCTTCCTGGCAGCTGGGAAAGGCAAATGGTAGAGTAGAGTATGATTAATGTTTTGCACATCTGAATTAGCTGCCCGGTGCTTGGATACTTTAGTAAGTGCAGATAGGGGAGAATAATTATGCCTATTAACATACCAAGTACTTTAATATTTTTACCAATAGTGTTGTAGTAATACTGGTTTACAGTGGAATTTAATATTTATAATAGACTGAATTAGGAGAAATATTTAACAATAATTTATATATTACGGGCTAGTCTTGCTTACAGTATTCAATCCATCCTTCTACTGTGACTTGCTGATTTTTAAATCTTGCTGTGTAGTACCATGTAGATTGACTGAGAAATCAATAGGAGAGAGCAGTCTGCTGTATCTACAAAAGGTGTTATCTATGCCAGGTGTGATCAAAGATTATAATAAACGCCTTGGACTGCAAAACTTATTCCATGTCTTTTCACATTGCTCTTGTGACCAGTGATGATAAACATGTTTAAACTTGTCACATGCCAGTTCCATTAATGGAAACAGTGCTCTCAGCTCAAGTTACTGGGCAACTTTTCCAGTAGTTTTTGTGAAGTCTTACACGATCTCCTTCTTAGATTATGGGATTGTTGTAGTGCACTCCTTTTTGACTACCAGTAGTCAACTTGGACAACAATCTGGGCTCATATTGGCTTACAGTTCTTCAGTAGCTCAGCACCTCATTCGTTTTTGTGTGTCACATAAGTGTGCACTGGGTCTTTGTAAAGTGGATTGGAAACTGTGTCCGATCAGGGAGAAGCAGAAGTGCTTGGTTTTGCTGACTGGTGCTTCAGGCAGCTTCCTTGTTGCAGGTTACAGCTTAGCAGCATAGGCAGCTGTGCTGCCAGCACACTTGAAAGGCAGCAGAGGCAAAAAAAAAGAAGTAGCAGAGTAAAGCAAGTTGAAAAGGTGGGGATAGAAATACCAGAAGGCTGATAATGCTGCCCCAAGTCACACATCCATTTAACATGGAAAGTTTACAAGTACTTTTGACAGCTAGCTTGCTACATCCTAGACTACTACTTTATTATCTACAAGAATGTGTTTAACACACGTTTTGAAAGCTAGCTTGTATGCTTATTTTTCTGACATAGCAATGTTTCAGGTTTTTCCTGGAATCACTCTATCTGGCCAGTTTGTGTATGTTAAAAACTAATGGGGGTTGTAGATGCAAAGCAGGTTTCTTTATGGCAAAGTTTGTATGCATATTTTCCCTCCTTTATTTTTTAAATCAACAATGATAGCAGGTTGTGCAAAAGCCTGATTTCTGAATGCAACCTGTAGTCTATCAAACTTGCTGACATTAATTTGATTTTAAGAATTTTGCTGCAGATACGGTCCCTACCAAGTTCTATTTGTAGAATAAATAAGCTGAAAGTTTAAGGAGGTGTTTCAAACTGTTTTGCACCCATAAGAAGAGAGTTGTTAAGTTTACAATACTTTTTCCATCTTCACTAACTCATTTCATTGCTATGGTAGCTAGCGTTTCAAGAAGTAGGCAATATGATTTTTATTTTACAATCATGTTAATAAATTGTGAACATGAAATCTAATGCATATTTTTAAGCACAATTTTTTAAATAAGGTACTTGAAAAGACACTATATTGACTTCTGTTTGTTTTTTGTAATAAGACAACAATTCTGTGTTGTTTTTATCATTCTCTAGCTTTTAGGAAAATGAAGCATAGACATTTAAGGCTGTTTGTGATTAAGGGAGAACTTTAGGATCTTTGGACAAATTGCCCCTCCATAAGCAAATCCAAATGTCCCAGCTTTGCATGAGCAATTGCTAAGTACATATTAGCCTACGTATTTGCTTACGCTGTCCCTGTATAATCAGCATGCACTGTAACTAAAGTGCTTTTATACGTAAGTATGAATCAATCTGTGTAAAGTGAAATTCAGATCTCTGTCGTGCAATGTGATTCTTTTTTCCACTTTGCACACAGAGGGTGTAATTTTATTTTGCTACTGTAGTGGCAATTTATTTACATTTTCCAATAAGAACAGTTCCATTTGTGGTTAAGTATAGGAAACGATCGCAAACAAATGTTTAGAAGTAGAATACTTAGTTCATCTTCCAACAGGATGTCACATGTGGCAAAATCAAGAGCATTCTGCACAGTCTGCTTTGGCAGATCCCTCTTGTCTTTGTTAGGTCATTGCCTTACCAGTTCTGCTGTCACATTATTAATTGTGTAACAAAGGTGAGTTCTTTACAAGAGTGTTGAACTTGGAGCTGCAAAACACGAGGCCTTATGCTGCACCTTTTTTTCCCCTTCTGTTGTCCCAAGGTGGCTGGAGAAAGATACGTCTACAAGTTTGTTTGTGACCCCGAAGCGCTTTTCTCCATGGCTTTTCCCGACAACCAGCGCCCCTTACTGAAGACTGACATGGAGCGCCACATCAATGAGGAGGACACTGTGCCTCTGTCCCACTTTGATGAGAGCATGGTCTACATGCAGGACGGAGGCTGCTGCAACACCCACCCCTATAACGAAGGCTATGTCTATTAACAACAGTGACACTGAAGGGGTGTTTCCCCCTCCCTTAAGCTTCTCCTCTTTCCCAAGACCCAGAGGAAAGCTGAATCGACTTCAGTTTGTTTTTTAAATAGTACACTAAAGGGGGCTTTTCCTGTTGCATTACTCCTATGGTCTGCCATGGACAGCGCACTTTATTTGAAAGGGGAGGGTTGGAACCTAAACGTTATTCTGTGTAAAAGGAGGAAAAAGGGTGGGTTTGCTTTTTACTTAAGTTTGGGAAGGGAACATACAGGTTTTAAGTACAAAAAAAAAAGCTATATCATGTCTGTTTTGTTTCATATCAGCATAAGATATTGTACATTTTCTCTGGGTATCCGTAGTACAGTTAATTCTCATTGTGCAAAATAACCACTTTTGATGATGATATCTCACAGCATGCCTAGGGCATTTATTTCTTGCCATTCTTAATTGTCTTTCTGCAGTTATAAAAGAGAAGCAAAGCATATACCACAGCATTTAATTTAGAAGTTTCCAGTGGCAGAACTTGTATCTTGCCTCTGAGGACAACCAGATAGTTTTCCTATTTTTTTTTTTCTTGTGTGTGTATGATCTCAAAAAAAAAAAAAAAAATCCTAATTAGTGACAGACTGGCCATAAGTACAGTGACCAAGCAGCAAAATCTCTGACTTCAGACTGCAAGCTGCATGCTGTATCTGGTGCCACATTGCTATACATGTATGGCCCATGCTATGGTGTTGATTTTTCAAGATCCATTTGAGGGTAGTAATTACATGGAGTAGGCTTTCTGATGATCATGTCAGCATTAAATACAGGATCATGATCAGGAGGGAGAAAACATTTTGTATCCTTCCATTTCCTTTGGTACATAAATAAGTTATTTAATCAATAGGAATTAACTGTACTAAGTCACATATCTAATTATGCTGTTTAGACACAGCAAGCACTCCTTGAGAAAAATATCCAATACACTAAATAGGTACTTTAGTAATTTTTAGACACAGTACCCATTAATATGCATTTAAGCCTTTTACTGCTGTGTTATGTTGATAACATATATAAATACTAGATAATGCTAATGCTTCTGCTGCTGTCTTTTTCTGTAATATTCTCTTTGATGCTGAATTTACTATGACCATTTATAAGCAATGCTGTAACTACAGGTAGCATTTCAGGACAAAATAGATGACTTGAACCATTTATTGCTTAGAAAATAGCTTACGCCATAGCTGTGCTATAAGCAGCTTTTATGCGCATCCACAAATGACTAGTAAGCTTCAGCTTGCTAAGGAGAGCTCTGCAGAACCTTTTGTAATTTTCGGTGGAACAGAGACGAACTGTCAAAGAATACCATGAAGTTGCTGTATGACGTTGTAGTGCTGGCACTGGTGTTACCAATCAACTTGTTTTGGACACTAAATGTACATGTGATCAGATATGCTCAGAAGACAATTTAAATTTTGAGGGGTTTTTTTGGTTGTTTTGTTATTTTTTCAAATTGTTTTAATTTTTGAGAGGGGTTACCTTGAACGCAAATCACACGTGTCATTCTGTATGTAAAACAAAAGCAAAAAGCAGCAAAACCCCAAAAGTTTAAAATATTTATGAGCACCTTTTTTGAAAGACAGTAACTCATAGTTTGAAGGGGTGGAGAGGGCGGTACGAATTGGATTTCATTTTTTGCCCAGTGAAATTTAAATAGTTGTTGAATGAAGTACCTCATTTTCCTGGATTGCAAACAAGTGGGAGAAAAATGAATACATAACCATGAAAAAACAAGAATAACTTTCATCATAATGGATGGATTTCAAAGACAGGCCTAGGCAGTGGGTTACTCTTCCATCCTTTTTCAGTTAAGACACTGCTTAAGTTATGAATATTTTAATACACATTTAATCAAAAGTAAAGAAGTAGTGGTCACTAGAAACCACAGGTGCATAAAAAGCATTTGGGCAGGTATTTAATTTACCCAGATCCATGAGACAACATATTTTATAATGTATGCCTTAATATGCCACCTAATTCTGTCGTCCATAGGTCTCAATGGCACTTAAATACTTGGTGATCAACTGAGAAAAAGAAGTCTAAAATTGCAGAACTAGCAAAAAGGAAAGGGAAAATGTTGAGTAATATTGTTTAAAAAAATTGTGGTTTCCATTGAAATAAGGTTCAAATGAAACATGCTTTATGAAAAGTCCTTGGATTGGTTTTGGTTCTTTAATGTCAGCACAGAGCGCCTCTTGCCTGTGGCAGGATGTGGGTATTTGGGAAAGGGGTTGGACAAAAAAAAGGAAAAAAAAAAAGATTTAAAAATTGCATTGAATGTGTAATATTTAAGAAGAAAATATATATATATGTCTGTATACGGTAGTGACTCACTGAACAAAACAAGCAGTTAGACCAACATTACATGATCTCAGCAGAAGACGAAAAAGTCTTTCACTGAACTGATTAACCCTTTTTAAAATGTACCTAAGAGGTTTATTTAAAGTCTATTTTTATTCCACTTTTTTGTTCATTTGGGTTGGGGGTTTTTTTGTTTTGTTTTGTTTGGGGGTTTTCAGGTAGAATAATAAATCTGGCAGCTGATTTCTGCAAGATTGTTGTGTATTGGATTCCTAACCATTTGGATTGGAGAGGCCCTTGCAGAAAGATTATTCTTTTGGGAGAGGAGAGGATGGTCTGTCCCCAGTGCCTAGAATGGCTTGCTTCAAAGTGTAACAAAAAAAGAAAAAAATAAATAAATAAAAGAAAAAGGGAAAAAAAAGAATGGGGGTGGGGGGGGAAGGTGAGGAATATGTACAATTCATGTGTATGTATGTATATGAATTGTAGCCAGGAGTTAGATTACCAAAGCATTGTATTTGACTGACAAAAGGGAGGAGGATGGTCTATGTATATTTTGGGTTTGATTCCTACTAAGAGCACTTACACATTTACAGAGGGAATTTTAATACCCTACTGGATTTGAATGTGGGATGTTTGGGGCTGGGGTAAGGGGGCTGGGTTTTCATCTGGTTGGTTTGGGGGTAGTTTATTTTTGTTTTCAAGCTGTACCACAAGTGGAGAGAATATGCAACTTTTACCTGTTTTTTAGTAGGAGCTATAAGAGAATGAGCTGGTCTCTGCTCATCTGTCTCTGTGCTGGGCAGAGCAGTGGGGCAGACAGGGTAGAGCTGCTGTGAAGCAAAGTCGGGAGGCATCGCTGGAAGACCCAGCACTGTGGAACAGCTGAAGAGGCTCAGGTTTCATGTGCCATCACAGATCACTTGCACCAATAGCTGAACACAGGTGAAGTTAGTGAAGGACTTGGCAGATTCCCTCAGAATCCATTTGAGAGAGTTAACATTGCAAGTTTAGGATGATTGTGCAGATTTTTCTTTACGGATACGACTTCCGTGGTGAAGAGCCTGCCCTTTTCTCTCCAAGGTTACACCAGTCTACGCTTTCTTACACACCAGCTACGGGATAAACTTAAACATTACATTCACTGAAAGAGCAGATTTCATCTACTTCTCAGACCAAATCTGCTTGCTGTACTGACAGTGGTCTGGTGATACCAGGGGAAACGGGGATGCATAAATGCTTTTCTCCAGAAATTCCCTGCAAAGAGCCCTTTGCTCAGAATCTTTTCATCTTTGGGATTCTCTGCTACATCTCCAGGGATTAATATTTAGAGTTTTATTGCCCTTGTCACCTTACTGGTTTGGGCTTCAAATCCATCTTCACAAAATAATATAATCTATTAAATATTTTTGCTTTCTTTGTGGTTTTTTTGTTTGGTTGGTTTTTAAGAGCAGGAAACAGATCAATGTGTACAAAAGGTATTATGAGGAAATCCTTGAGTTATTAATGGCTCTACTTTCTCCTCTGAAGAGCATTAGCTTCAGTTCATGTATTACAGGTAATAGCACCCATAAACAGTCCTATTCAGTGCTCACATTAATAGTACTGAGAACTTTTCTAAATAGTCTCCTTCAAAGATTTTTTGGGGCGTCTTAATTAATATGGTATCTTATACTTTCACTTTGAAATATTCCACTAACTTAAGAGCCTACCTAGGATCTAGCAATAAGAGCCTAGGAAATTAATTTCTCAGTTCCCTGCTTATCTGAGGGTTTTTCTGTTGTGTGGGGGTTTTTTTTGTTTGGTTTGATTTGTTTTGGGGGTTTTTTTGCTTGTTTTGTTGGTTTGGTTTGGTTTTATATCAGAAGCTACTCTGCTTGGAAAGGAGGTAGCAGCTGAGAGTTGCCTCTGCCTCAGAAACCCCAGTTCAAAGTCCACTGCATTTTGCTAAGATACCAGGCTGAGAATTAGAGCATCTGCCATCCAGCACTGAGCCCTGCCCTCCCTGTGCTCTTACAGAAGAGAGAACTACAGTGTACTGTCTTTTGTTTCTTCTGCTACGAGAGCAGTAATCTCTGGCAGAGCAGCAGGATGGAAAGCTAGGGGCAGTAGCATTTTAAAACTGCATAATTACCCAGATCTGTCTGTCTGAGACTCTGAAATGCATCAGCCAAGTGCTGTCCCTTACGTCCCAGCTTTCATGATTGTGTAGGTAGGTAAAGTTAACTTCAGCCTTCAGGAGGCTGAAATATTGGTTTCCTCCGTGAACACCAATTTAATTTCTGTAGGAAGGAAATATCTGTGCCATCTTCTTATGTAATAGTCTGAAAATGTCTATGAAGTGTCTTGTTGACATTTTCCCAAAGGACTTTTTTTGTGTGAAAATGCCACAAGACGCATCACCAAAAGAAAGGGTAAATAAACTCCCAAGAAGTTATTCATACATCAGGTTCTCCAAAGCTGTAGTAGTACTTACTCTAGCAATGTATCATGTCTTTAATACTGCTCTATTGTCCTTATTACATAGTTTAATTGGACTGACCTCAAAAATACTTGGTGTACCTTGAAATTTTGTTCTTTTAAGATGAGCTTTTAAATGAGTTACAGGAAGGTATCCCTGAGGCAGGGTTGCAATCAAGCATTTGGATCTGGTAAGCCATAACTGTGTCTTTGCTCTTGCAAAGCTCTGTGGGCACGTATGCCCACATAAATGCTTTTTAGTTCTGTGGTAGAGAGGTAATTACAGCCACTGGCTGGATTTGGGGGTGAGGTGGTTTGATAGTTTTTGAGTATCTATGACTGGCTTTGTTTCAGAAAGAATGTCCATGTGTATTACTTTCCACAGTTACTTTTCAAGTCACCAGGTAGAGAATTGGTGTCCAAAATAGCATTTTTGCTCTGTAATTTACAGTAGAGGCTATGATATTTCCTTGCTGCTGCCCTAAAAAGGAAAGAATTGAGGAGATTTCACCATTTGCTTTTCCCCCTCCCTTCAGTGATAGGACCCAGCTGATATATCTGAGGATAGTTTAAGCCAATTCTTCACTCACCCATGATATTTTAGTGAACAGTCTGCTCATCAGTACAGTGGCACTTTGTAGAAGCTCAGGTACAGAGTGCTGAGTATTTTAGATGTACTGCAAAGGGCTTTCTATGGTGGCTTTCAGTCAAAATCTTGCATGGGCAGTGGCATATGGCTGCACCACCTAGATAGAGGCAGAGAGAGATTTTTTTGCAGAGGCAGCAGCTCCTCTGAGCTTGAGACATTTGCTGAAATCTGCAGTTTAAGCTGCTTCCTGGCCAGCCAGAGTGAGTCTGCCCTGGAAGATCTGGCGAGGAGCTCTGTGTGTATGTGGAAGACCAGAGAGAGCACGATCCCAGCATGCTTGAGTGAGGAAGCACAGAGATGGGAAAAAGTCTGTCAGGGGCAATCTGGCTCTACCAAGTAGCTATTCCAGAGCTGATTAGTACAGGAAGAAGGAGGTTATATGACCAATACAGTAAATCACAAAGATAATTATTTGAATGACATGCTGCAGGAGAATCATAAGAAATGATGGAAAGTAATAAACTCTGTAAACAGCAGTGATTTTTTAAGACCCTGGTGCTTGTGGGAGTGCTTCAGGAAAGGAAGAGAGAAAGCAAAACACAGAAAGGGATGATAATATTAGATGAGAACAACAGGAGTCAAACCATGAACTGCATTAGGGGACTTGGAAGATTGCAGTGTTTTAGATAAAAGGAGGGGACTAAGATAAGTGCAGAGTCAGTACACTGAGATAAGAGCAAGAGAGAAAAGGTAATTGGAGGCAGTGCACTTTGTGGTCAGTGGGCCAAATGTGTTAAACTCAGAGCTGCACTAGGGGTATGTTTGACCCTGGTAGCATATCCCCAAGGACAGGAATATTAGTTCTGACTTTGGAGTGATTGTTGATTATTTAGTAAAATCGTCTGCACAGTGTTTGGTAGTTGTTAAAAGAACAAACAAGATACTGGAATATGCAGAGAGTGTTTGGGGCTGTAAATGTAATGTCTTTTTCATCCCACTATACTAAAAAAGGAACTAACAAAACCCACAAACACAAAAGAAGAAAGAATACCTTTCAGGATAATGGGGCAGATTGTGGGTTGGTATAACTCAGCTTGGTTTCCTTGAAATCAGCTATGTAGTTCTATGTTAACAGAGACTATAGCCTGTATTTGGTAATGTGTGTGCCTGTCTAGCATAGTATATACACAGGACTTTTTTACTTGTTGCATTATTCAGAAAGATATACAAATGATCAAGACCTGGGGCATGGCATGAGACCAATAATAAAACATGAAATTAAACAAAAGTACATGTCTTCTGAATTCTACTGATGTAGACAAGTCATTCTGCTTTTGTATAAAGCTCTCTGATGGAGCTCTGTACACACTTCTAATCCTTGCAATTAACTTTTTTGACCAATTCTGGCAGACCCTGTGTGCTGCAGTCTCTGCTCCCAGTGGCTCAGCACTAATGTCTACAAAAGTATCTGGGATCTGTAGGGTCAGGCTGCCTGCCCAGCTTGTCACAAAGACCATGTGAACATTTACAAGTCTTAAAGAGTGCACTAAGCTTCCAGCCATTCTCTATATTAGCAAAAATCTGGTATATTGCAGATTTAGCCAGAAAGGCTAGCCTACAAAGGAATGTACCTTTGGCTACAGATGACTTGGGTGTACCTGGAGAGGAGTGTTTGAAACAAGTTTCAAGGAGGAAAAACTGTGTTTGAAGGCACAAAGTTCTATTGGTACAAGGTAGTTCTGTGTACAGCATTTTGTTTGGGTCCTCTAACGGAGCTGAAAAAGAGGTAACACAACTCACTTAAGTAGTTTGGATTTTTTACTCTAAATTGCAAGGGCCTGTGCATGATTACATGTGCCCCTGCTGACTTTGGGGTTGGAGTTATTTTTAAAGGGAGAAGAGACATTGCTGCATTTATGTTTAACTGGGAACTGTATGTCTTTCAACAAAGAAGAAATGAAAAAAAAAAAAAACCATCAAGAATAACGTTTGACCAATTAGTGAGTAATACTCATTTTATATCCTTACCATTAACACCTAACATTTCACCATAATATTTGCTTTGTGGGACATTTTTGTATATAGAAAGCCAAGTATATAGTAACATAAAGGGTTGAAGTAGAGCTAAGAAGTTATAACCCCCAAAAGTAAAGAGAGAGAAAATACATGCTAATAAATGTCTTTCCATTCTCGTAATGCCTCTAAATTTATCACTTCCATATTCCATAATGCTCTAAGTTCCAGCCTCAAAAGATAACATTAAGCAGTACATATCGTAATTTCATCAGACTTGGACTCTTCCTTAAAACCTTAGGTGACTTCATGCATTTATATCAATTTTATCAACAGAGCATCTGATTCTGAAACCAGGTGTGGATTCAAGACCAGATTTCTCATGACAAGAAAGTTTGGATTTTGATGGGATGCTTATGACAAACACAGACAGCAAGAGACCCAAATCTTTAATATAAAATAATACAAAAAACTCTGGAAATACTGTGTATGTGATGTCTTCAGTTAATAATATTTTTGGAAGACTAAAGGCAGTTTTATTTGGCTGATTTGTGTTACTTGGAGGTGACCATGTGCATAAACTATAACAGGAAGTCAGTATTTCTGACAATTTATATAAGAGGGATTTAGCCAGAGAAGTGTGACCTGCTGACTCATTGTCCCAAAATGGTATCAGTCTAAAATATCATTGCAAGTGTGAGCTGAATTCTCATAAAAGCCCTAAATGGAACAGACAGTAGCTCCATACATTAGGAGGACAGGCTGTCGTAGCTTTATCCAGTAGAGAAGAGCAAGGAAAGAATTCTAAAACCATTAATCGTAAGGAAAGAAGATTGAAACTTTCAGTCTTGTTGCAAATTGGCAACTGCAAGCTATAAATTGTAAATCAAGAGAAACAAAAATTAGCTTGGAATGGCTTGCTAAGAAACCTTTGATTCTGGGACAGCAGATGAGTTCAGCTTCTGTTGGACTGCACACCTAGGACATGTAAATAACTCAAGCCAAGGAATTTTAGCACTACATGAAATGATCTCAAATTTGCTCATAAAAAAAGCCCATCTGGAATGTTCAACGAGACGTGCTAAACAAAACATCATCATGTAAGAAAAAGAACAGCTATACTGATAAGAGAAAAAACAAATTGAGTCAGTTAATGGATGGTAACATTATTGTTAAAGAAAAGGCCCTTAGAAGGGCCTATATCATAGCAAAAAAGCACACTAAGAAAAGCAAGCCTCTCCAGTATCTCAGGTTTTAAATGTTTAGACAGGTATAGGGTAGCTTCCTTTTCTCATGACCCTGCTTTTGAAGGAAAAATAAGCTTCTCCTTTAAAATTCAATAGCTATCAAGATTCCTAATCTTTTCCTTTATTCTTGTTGTTGAAAGGTAAAATTCAGATTTTAAAGCTAAAGCCTGTGATCCACTCTGCTGAATACAGTTGTTGCTATGTCATAATTATAGAATATCATAGAGCAATGTGGTATAGGATTTTTATTGACAGGGGTATGAAGGAGTTGTATTACTGTGCCCAAGCTGCTTGTTACATCCATGCTGTTTGTTTCTGGAGGCAGAAGTACATTTTACAGCTTTCCCTCTGCCCAAATGAAAAAGGCTTTTATAGCAACAATCGCAAGCATTTTTTCCCCCTGAACCTAATATGCTAAAAAAATGGAAAAAAAAAAAAATAAGGAGAAAGAGAAAACTATTCTTCAAGTGTTTAAAAAATTTTAAATAGTGGCACAGATTTCTTCATTTTTCTGCTTATAAAGTTAATGGCTGTGATGGAAAATCTGAAGTCCTGACAAAGAATTTGAAAGTGAGGTCAAAATAGAGTATCTTAGAGAAGTAGCATGGTATATTTGGATGTTCGCACATACTCAAACTGCTTCTTTCAACAAAAGTTGTCAACTAGTTCAGACTTTTATAAGGTAGAAATTGGTGCTTCCTATTTTGCCTAAACTTCAGATTTTTTGAGAAAAGAAGGAAAACTTTGTCAAAAAAGAAAATAAAAGAAAAAAGAAAATAAAAAGAAAATAAAAGAAAATTAACTTTTGCAGATTGCTGGAATGTGAGATTGCCCAATGGAGCAGGAAAAAGGAAGTTAAAAATGAATGGGTAATTACATTTGACATATAGCTTTGTGATTTACTACATGGATACTATTCATGTACATAGACTCTATAGGCACTTTATATAATAGCCATGTAATTAATGTATACATTATTAATATATAAGTGCTTCTATTAAGAAATGTCATTAATGATTCTGCCATCCTGAAGCTGTAAGAGACAACTTAGTGTGATCCCCATAAGGCATTTATTCTGGTCTGTCAGAACTAAGACAAAAAAGCTGCACTAAATTCTTACCAGTACAAAAAATCTTCTGATAAAAGTCTATGAAAGTAGCCAGTCAAATTGCCATGGAAAGGAAGCACACAGGCTAATTTTTGGTGAAATGGGCAGAAGAGATATGCAAGTGCATCAAGGAGGACTTAAAATATACTCAGGCCTTGAAATATGGTCAGATCTCTAAGAAAAGACTATAGGAAGGACTGCACTGATATATGTTCAAAGTTTAAAAACATAAAACTTTTTGGTTTTCCTTTTGTCCAGTTGCAAAATAACTGTGGAAATTAGAAAGGTACTCAGCAGTTCTGAGAGGAAGAACATTTAACAGATTCCCATTACTGGCATAAGACAATCCATTTATTTTTTGCAAGTTTCTGCATAACAATAGAAAAATGTTCACCTTCCACTGAGAACTGTAAAACAGAATGTCTTCACAAGACTTCAAGAAAAAGAATAATAATTAGTGAGTTGAAGGTTAAGTACGATAATTATAGCTGGTAGCAGAGAGTTTAGGATTGCAAATATAATCAGCTTTGTCAAAATAAGTTAAAGAGAAGAGTATTTAGTCGCAATGTTTTATTGTACACAGTTCAGGTGTTTTCTCTGATTCTGCCTTGAAGTCGACAGACTTTAGGTTCCTCTGCGTTTTTTATACCTGAAAGTGATGTATGGTTTCCTGGATGCATTGAACATTCTCTGCACAGGTGAAACTCTGAACTGTGAAGGGACAGAGTTCAAAGGCCAAACACAATCAGAAGCATCAGATTTTGTCAACATTTTCTGGCAGCAGAGCTCCACTCAATGGTTTGGTAAGTTCTCCAGAATTTCTAGTAGTTCTATGAAATTTTCTGTACAGTTTAGTTAAAACAAGAAGTCAGAAGTCTATTGAATTCAATGGGACTGGGCCCAAGATTTCCCTACTTCACCTCATTTTCATATGGATGAAGATAATCTTGTATGCCTTATTGGATTTTTTTTTGTGTGTGTGTTTGCCTGCTATGAGAGGACTGATTCATTCTGCCTCTGCCCCTTATTTATACATTTATTCCTGTGTAGAGGGTGTGAATTGAACAAGGTCAAACCAATCAGCACAAATGCAAATGAAGATAAAAAAGTAAAGAACTGGGCTGTGACATCCAGTTGTTTTCTATCTTCTCCATGCAAATCCAAGAGTTTTTCTTCCTCTGTTTTTTAGCAGTGCACAAACTATTACTTATTTTTGTTCTGTATCTGTGTCAGCACCAGACCACTGGAATCTGCTTTTTCACCTCTTCAGATGAGAAAAATAATTTTTTCTTTTATCCCATGTATTTCCATTTGATTAGGTTCTTCTTCTGTGTTTCATACTCCTTCATTGTGAAAATCCCCTTTTCAGGAAACTAAGGCAGACCTAATGACATATTCAGACAGGTTAACATTTCTTACTGAGTACTGAGGCAGAAAAACATTACAAAAGGCAAGCATCTGCAATATTTTGTCTTAGAGTATGAGCTATTCTAGCACTGTCCACTAAAATAAGACCACTGAGTCTATAGGAGGATATAATGCAGTATTAAATACATCTTCCTTCCTGAAACATGGACAGAAAAATTTCAAACACAAAGCATTATGTATCTCTGCCTTGTTTTTGAGGTGACCATCCTCATCCTGTAATGGGATGATGTTATTTTTACACTGCCTATTGCCATCAATATATTTGAAAAAACTTTTGACTGTCCTCCACATTCCTGGCCAGCTTGAACTCCAGCTGAGCTTTGGCCACACAAATTTTGTCCCTAGAGTAGAAAGCAGCATCTCTCTTCTTCCCATGTCACTTGACCTTGCTTCCACTGGACATACACCTTCCTTTTTTTACCCTCTTTCCAAGAGAAGATCCCTGTTCAGCCAAGCTGGCCTTTTGCCTCACCTGCTTGACTTCTGACACCTGGGAATTGCCTGCTCGTGTGCCCTTAGGAGGTGATGTTTAAAATGCAGCCAGCACCCCAGCCCAGCAGCTTCCAAAAACAAGGGCCAATCCCTGATTTCTGCAAGAGTGCTGCCAGGACAGGCATCTCTTGCTAACCAGGACCAATAATGGCAGCTCCACTCAACTGAAAAGTATGGAAAAAAGTTGGAGATTTTGGAGGCTTTGTAATCTCAATAAGAGAAAAGATCAGTCAAAGTGCTCGTACGTCAACTACACTCTGGATTTACTAGGAGGTTTTTCTATCCTCTTCCAATTCCATCTATGCCCAAGGTATTTTGTATTGTCAAATGATGGACCAATACTGAAAAACTAACATTTTTACTACCATTCCCTGAGTCACAAACCAGGATCTATCTCATTTGCATATTCTTTATTCATCAAAGAGGATGGTGCTTTGTCTTTCACTGTTACTTTTAATAAATTAACTAAGTAGCTAATAATAACAGGGGCTAAAGATCTATTGTGCAATCCATCCAAATCACAGTGACCTTTCTTTGAACATGAGCTATCAAAAGTACATTATGAGCATGACTCATATGAGACCTCAAAATTTCTTTGCTTTTGTGCCTGATGCCAGAACTTAAACTCTCTTCTCCCAAGGCTGAAAGGCTAATGTACTAATCCACAATGTCGTGCAGCTGCCTATTTGGTTGAGTTTTCTGTTCTTCTCACAGACGGGTAATTTCCATAAAAGGGATTTTGATTTGACTGGGCTTGTTTGGACAAGATTATATGGGATTTGGTTTCAGTCGTGGTGTTTGATGTCTCATTACATAAAGAAATACAGCACAAGAACAGAAAATACTGTTGAATTTTTCACTGCAAAAGCCTGACTTTTTGTGTTGAATGTGTGTGCAGGTATGTTGTCCTGGGCTGGTGGAGCATTTTACTGTGTCTAAGGCTTAGCAACATTATGTTAAGCCAGAGCTCTTTATTACTGTTTTTTGTGGTGCTTATTTTCAAGGGATATATCAGAAGATAAAACTGGTTGAACTAGGTGATAGGCAGTAGGAACCAAATAGTTCCACTTATCAGGCCATGGGTTCATAGTGATCTGGGGAAAATATTTGGCTCCCAGAAAGTTACTGCAGAAATCCTAGAATTTTCACAACCATGTGTTAGAAGTGTGACAAATGCACAACAACCCCAACGAGACAAAGCAAAGTTAAAGCAGTTGATAGATGTGCACCTGATCAAGGCATACAGCTCTTGAAGAAGTTAGTTTCCACCAGTTGTCTTGTAATCAGAGCTAGTACCATTGATTAATAATAGAAGGAAGGTGAAAGAACCTGTAGATTGTCATGACTCAGATTTCTTTTGTGTTCTGGCTTCTTCAGTGTGCAAGAATCAAAATGTAGAGCAAAAAATTTTTATCAAGAACCAGTAATATAACTAAAGAAGAGGAAAGAAAAGGCAGTAAACAAATTCATCTTCTTTAACTCTAGTGGGTGAAATCTAAGTTGAGATCAGTCTTGTACAACCTTGCCGAATTTAAAGCCATCTGCACAGGGGTAACAGATGGTAGCATTTGCCCCTGCAACTCATTTAGAAATACATCTTCATTTGGCACAATCCAGCAGAGATGAAACACAGCAGCATTTTGTGAGCTCTGCTGAGCAAAAAGTTTTAAAGCAGCTGACAAGCACCATAAGATATTGTTGTACCAGTTTGTATTGATTGTGCTGGAGGGCACCTCCTTCTGGAAGAGGATTGATTTTTGTGTGTTTTCACAAAGAGATTTTAATAGTCTTTGTATTTGCTGTCATGTTGCAAAGGCCCACAAGCAAGGCATGCCTGATACCACAGCTTTAAATGATCAGCCATCCAGCTTGCAATAAGCATCAATTAATACTGTATAAAAACATCTCCAATGCACTTATACTGAAAACCAATTTTTATAAGCTATAAGGTCAAATTTCTGCTATAGCAAAGAAATCAGCATCATCCAGGAATTAAATTAGCTCAGCTTCAGAGAGTGATTAAGAGAAAGAGTACTCAGTTTCTGATTCTTTGTTAAGAAGGTCAAACTCTTTCTTAAACTCATGAAAATGTGAAAGCTGTTAATTGCAATCATTTGAGTCATTGAATAGAAAATTGTTCCTAGATTTTTTTCTTTTGTTATTTTACTCAGAAATTTAATGCCTCTGTAATTTCCTGAGGTAAAAATTTGCAGCAAAGAAATGACTAGCTAGTTAACTTTTTAAATTTAAACAAAAAAAGCACAGAAAAGAGTGTAGGGGTTTTGTGCCTAGGTTTTTTGTGCCATATATGTAGGCTAGGTCAAATGACCATAATATTACTAAAGCTTTATCATAGATCGTTGATACTGCTATCAATACAATAGTACTTCTCCATTTGGAAAACTCATGGAGAATTTAACAGAACTGAAACCAGAAATGCAAAACAGAATATTATGTGTAGATTTTAAAAAAGCATCTTTTCAGAGATGTGATAACTATAGTAGTAACTTTCAACAGGTGTGTCAGAACAAAATCATTCTCATCTATTGAGCTTTTCCATAAGATGAGGAAATCCTTTATAAATCCATGTCCAGTCTGCCATCAAATGCCAGCTCTGCTGGTATGCAGTGAAACATCTCTTCTAGCAGAACTGAGGCACTGGTTGTTGTAGATGGTCCAAAGAGCAAGTGTTTCATTTGTGGTTTCTCCTGACCACAGTAGGTGATGCCTCTTGCTGAGCCAGTAGTGACTTCTGGAATTGCTTGGCTTCTGCAGGTGCTTAAAAACACAAGTGAAGGTGGCACTTGGGGACACAGTTAGTGATGGACTTTCAGTGCTGGGTTAATGGTAGAGCTTTACAATGCTAGAGGTCTTTTTCAACCAATTTTTCAAACAATTCTTTGAATTCTCTGAATATCCTCATGGGATATGCCGTGAATTACTGAGCCCCATATCCCAGATGCCACTCCAGATGTCATATTCTCTTCTTCCATCCCTCCTGCAGGTATAATTATTTCTTTCTTCATGTCTCTTACTATGGGCATCGAAGAGAAACTGATGTTTTGCCACAAAGCCAACAGGTAGTGTTATCTTTACTTTCTGGTTTGGCTTTTCGAACCATCACTGGCAATCCACGTGCTTAAATTAGTTGATCAAAATCAGGGGAAATATTCTCTGCTGCTTTGGTTTTGTTTTGTGTTTTAGTGCTTACAAAAGTCTTCAGAATTTTCAGGAGATTGTGAGTTGCAACCATTATAATGCAAATTACAGATTAAGCCAGAATCAATATGGAGGTAAATAAAATTAATGGGACTATTTCCACCAACACCTATACTAGGTTGATCTGAGTTAATAAGATTTCTGAATAAGAACTTTTCTTTACTGTATTCATGCAGTGTTTTGTGAAGCAGGGTCTGGAATCTGTTTTTTACTGCTGCTGCACTAAAAATAGCAGTGATGTAATGTACTTTGCAAATACTGAGCTTCACTGTGGAACCTAGAGTTGAACCTTCTAACTTTTTCTAGTTTGTAACTGCAATTTATTACAACCCTACCTGTATATTTGGATAAAGAAAGCTCAAATGTTTGAGTGTTGGAAAAAGAGCAAAGAAATGAGGTGGTGGAAAATGTTGGATGGTTCCTAGGAAATAAAAATAGCTCCTATTCAAAATAAGTGAAGAAAACCTTCATTTAGTAGCTCGTTTGTCTAGAACATAGAAGATGTAAGAGTGGACAGAAAAAAACCACGTGTCTTAATTTTAATGAAACACGACTATGGCGTATTTCAAGATAAATCTACTCTGGTCATTATCCGAACCATCAACACTATTTTTTGCGGAACAAATAGGCAAACAAAGAAAAGATTGCATCTTTTGTACAATACAGAAAAATAGAGAAAAGAGTAGAGAAAATGTGGAAGACAGACAAAGAGAGAATGAGTAATACGATTTTGTGAATCAGCAAGTATTGGCAGTGCTCCTTAAACTCTTAACCAGCTGGGAAAAGTTGGCTCTCACTGTAAGTAAGCTTAGATACAGAATATTTATATTCTTCAGTATAACAGAATAAAAAAGAAAATATATTAACAATTGTTTGAAGATGAAGGAAACTATAAGATTAATTAATATACATGTAAAATTCTTTCTATGCTGTATGATGTATATTATGTATTTTACATCTTGTGCACAGGGAACAGCTGCTTTCTCCTTCAAAACTGTGACTCTTAATCTCTAATGTAAGATGGTAGTAGGTCTTCCATTACAGTGTAGCTTTCATCTTTTCTTCAGCCGCTTTTTTGGGGGGGAATGGAAGGATCAATTGATTAGAAATAGGCTAGATGAACAGTAGAAGAGTCTTGAAATGACAAGGTTTTTCCCATGCAAACCCAGCAGAAATACATTCTGCCTCAGAGTTAATTATGAAAGACTGTTGGTTTTTTTTGTATGTGTGTGTGTCTGTGACACAGCCTAAGAAGATTTAAAAGGGAAGTGCTATGTGAGAACATTTGGGGATAAAAGCATCAAGATCCAAGGCACTTTACCTAATTAAAAGAATGGATCTTAAAATGCGGGTCAAGATGTTCAGGGATCAATTGCAGAATTCTGTCATTCAAGGAGTATAGAAACCTGATCACAGATGTTTGTAAATATCATTTATTAGAGACAGAAAAATACTGTGCATGCATTATCTCGCTCAGCTCCCTGCTATGTGACTGTTTCATGCAATATTCATTGTACTGTTTTAAAAATATCACTATTTGACTTCCAGGTCTGCCTTTAAAAACAATGTTGAGTAACTGAGATAATATTCTTATGCAAATATGATGCTTTATTCTTAGAATTAGCATGGAATAGATAATGAAGGGAAAGTAATGAGTTGTGATTGTGTAGTTGATACTGCATAGACTTTAACAGCTACTGTTGCATGTATGAGAGAGATGTCAAATGTCTTCTTATGCAGTCATCAAATATTTCACGTGATCCTCTACATAGTCAAAGAAATTCCCAGCTATTTCTTTCCAGTCCCTCTGCACTATTAGAGATACAGCTGGAATCTGCTTTTAGGACATTTCAAAGATCTCTGTGTTTATCAGCAGATACATTTCTCAGACACGGGAGGTAGAATGATGATAATTACAGGTCAAACACCTGCAAAAAGATGAGAAAGGAATGAGCCCAAGGGTTCCATTCTTAACCCAGAAACATGAGTATGTATGATGAGTTTGCTGTATTCCTCATCAATTTAACTCCTTTCGTTGCATGATGTTCTCAATGATGAAGTATGTTTTCATATCTAACAGTGGAAGTTTCTAGATTATATGTTTTCACCTTGGTATGGAAGATTTCAGATAGGTGACTTTTCTTTAATGTTTATCAGGGGAAAGTATGCTTAAAATTTGTTGTCAAATATTAGTCATATGCGCTAGAGAAAATGAACAAACCTCAGTGCTATGTGTCCAGACACCTGTCTGTTCATTCAGATCTTTACCTGACATTCTTTACAAGGATCATCACTGTCTTCGTTTTTTGTGCTCAAGTTCTCCGTCCTCAAAATGTGAGTAATTGCATTGATTTGATATCCCAAATACTATTGTTAAGCATAAACAATTGTTCATGCAAGCTGCTATGAAGACTAGGGTTTTCAGAAATAGCAACAGGGGAGGTTGATAAGAACATCTAAGCATTCAAGAAGTACTGAAAACACAATAACTTTTATTAAGCTGTTGACTGATTTTAGGAGTGTGATTGCTGACATCCACAGGGCACACATACAAATGTAGCCACAAGGGAAAGGTAGAGGACTGGCAAGTAAGGGGTGAACAGAAAAACATGTACTTCTCTAGGCATTATTAAGTGAGAAGCAAAGTGAAAAGAAAATTAAATGGAGGGCAAGCAAAGAAAACAAGGAAAGGATCATTCTGAGAGAGCCATATGAAGAATTAGGGTTATTGGAGAACGGATAGAGATAAGGGGAATATCTAGAAAAGACTTAGAATGCAGAGAACTGGAGAGTCATAAATGAAAAAGAGGCAGACGCATCTGAATGAGGACTCTACTGTTAATTTCCTCCTGAACAATCTGGCCTTGAAGAAGATTGTACACAGAAGTACTTACCTACCACAGGAGGATGTGATGTGGTCATGAAAAAGCAGATGAGGTTCTAGACTGGATCAAGGAAGTTATGACCATCAGACACTGAGACCCATCAGTCCCATTGCTGCTTTGTGATGGATGGATTATATACTTCCCTGAGGACTTGAAACTGTAATGAATGCACAGAAAGAAATACTCAGGGCCTGTTTATTCTAGACTGGTCCCATGACTGGAGAATCTGTTATGTGCCAAAACTTGAATGAGTAGTTACAGGAAAAGGGAGTACTAGTAGTACCTATAACTACTTTCTGTGGTTCTAGGCAGCAGCTACTGCCTCACGTGGCTGCTTGGTTCCTCTTCCTTGGTTCCTAGGTCAGGTCACATCCTGTTTAGGATGTTGATGCAGTAAGTGACATTTCTAGGTGGTCCACCACCACCCTTCTGTGGAATTGAAAAAAGTGCCATAATATGACTCATTTAATGTTAGGAGGCTTTATTGCCACAATTTGTACTAACAGCTTCCATATGTGCAGTACATTTATTAGTACGAAAGCTAAATAGGGGGTAGGAAAGTGTTGTTATTGCTAGAGAGTTGCTCTAATTGTACATCTTGTACAGTATTTCAGGGGAGTCAGTCGTGGTGGAATCCAGTCACTTAAATTCTGTTGGAAGCTACTTGAGAGGAAAATCTGATCAAATTATAGGAGTTCAAATAATATTTTAAATAGGGAAATATTTCTGAGATTCTGAAAGTTACTAGAAGTTATTTCTAGCTAAATGAGATGAATTTGGTCTCAAAAGTATGTATTTGGAAAGCAAAAAAGGCATCAATATCAACCTACTGGTTTATTATACTTTGAATAACTGCAGAGCATTCTTGGAAAAAAAAAAAAGAGGTTATGTTCAAATGGACCATAGGAACTAATTTGTAACTGAAACACTGATGATATTTTTATGCTTATTAGCTTCTATCATTTAGGAGGGAGATTAAGCTTTCTACAGAACCCATAAACATTTAGTTTGTTGTAACTACAGATTTTAATGGTTGAAAACCAGGCTTATCCATCTGTTGGAGACCAGCAAAACAAATACCTTGAGTTACCTGTATAAGCTGCTTTCTCTGTACACGTAGTTTTAAATAAACATGACATGATCTGATAATACTGATCATTTTTTAGACAGGATGTCAAATTTAGGGTAAATGATGCTAAAAAATATTGTAAAATGGTCCCTAGCCTCTGTCAGTGCAATAAAATGATCACAGCAGGTTTTTTTCCTCATCAAAGCAGATGGCTTTAATGATTTTTCAAGCCATGCTTAATTCATCTGCAAACAACAGAGATTGGTTTCCAAATGTGTACTGAAAGAGAGAGATGTTACTGTTCGTAAATGCTCTGCAAGTTTGTTTTGCCCCATCATTAGTGGCAAATGGTGTTTACTTAAGGTAAATTATTTTTTGTGAACTGCCTTGGAGTTAGTGTTGCAGTTGCAATAAATTACCTGTAAAATGAAATGAGCATCACCTGGTTAATGTGGCTAGTACAATAGACCTGATGGAATATACAAAATTACCTATTTTCTTTTGAATTAAAATTGCATTGTAGAAATGACTGCCATCTTTTCCAAATACTTGTTTGTTTGTTTCGTACTATGAAACGGAATGTTTTTGGTTTTTTTCATAATTTTTTATTGTGAGTTTGTTATTGTTGTCATATTACTCTTTAACACCAAGTGGAGAAAAGCACAAAAAGACATGGCTAATTCACATATGGGTTCATATTTAAAAATATCTTTGTTTTTGTATTGTGTCAGAAGTTAGTCAGAGAACAAGTGAAGCACTAGTCTGTATAAGATATCTTACAGGAAGGGAAACTTTTAAATACAGGGAGTAAATAAAAACAGTGGTTCCAGCTTCTTTATGTCTCCAGAGGAGGAAATTCAGTTATTCCTAAGATTATATCATTCCTCCATTTACCTAGTGACTGAAATATAAGTGAAGAAAAAAAGTTAGCATTTAATGGATGTATTTCTGAACACAGAAACTTATGTCTACAGAGGCTTCCTTGCATTAAAAGCCTTGGTTTTATCAATAATATTGTTGCTCCAGGCCATAAAGAAATGGAAAATTTTGTTTCTTTCTATAGATATATACCAAAACTCTAAAAAAAAGTTTTCTTTTCCAGAACAGGCATTTATCACTTATAGATGTGAGTAATGTACACATTTAGGCCATAGAAGACTTGTTTTCTTTCTAAACTGATCTTAGTTGAAGTTAAAATATGTCTCATGATTTATGATTGATGGCTTGCCAGCTAAACCATTTAAAATGTAGCAAGAACAGACAAAGGTGTTGGGATGACACTGACTATAATAAATAACATGAGATATGTGTTAAGAAAACTGTGAAATTAGATATTGAAGGGCATTGATGCTTGGGGTTGTAGATGTTCTTGATTTCAAGCTGGAATTACAAACAAAAGTTGTAGTAAATAATTTCAAAGAAAGTTAGGTGCAGGTGGTATTCCTGATATGCACATTATTTGTTTCCTCGTAGTCTCAAGCTTCATACTCAAGCTTCATAAAATAATGAAACATGTATGGAATTAATATGAACTGTTCACTTCCTTTCTATGTCATATTCTGTGCCCTTCCCCATCACCCCCATAGAAAGTGTAAAAAGCCCCAACATTGCTCAGGTCAGAAAGAGAAGTTCCAGGCTATGCCTGTAGACAGAGTTTGGATATGCAGAACAGAGTTAAGCAGAGGTGAGGACACCTGACTAAATCAGTATCTACACCAAAAAATGATTTGTTGACCACTCTCATTTCAGACCATGACTTTCAGATTTTTCAGTCCTGGTAAGTTCAGCAGTAAGAGATACACAGGGTTTATGTGTCAATATAAAATTTTCATTAGGCAGACAATAGAAAAGATACCTTCCAAATGATCTTCTTGTTTCACAGTTAGAAAGAATATTTTTAAATCACATTTATTTTAAAACCTTGCTGATACAACATTATTCATGCTGTCAGTTGTCTGGAAGGAAGATAGCAAGCCCCTACATGCAAAGTTGTGACATTTTTGAGTCACAGCAATTAGTTCAGTTATCTAACACAATACAAGTGGAAGTGAGAAAGAATGGGCCAGAACAGGAAAAATCCTCAACATGTCTTTCAATTCAGAAGAGGGGTCAGGGTTAGAAACATTGCATTCAAGATGTCAGAGACAGTGTTAGAGAGCATAATTTAGCAGTGACGTTCATGCCTAGTGCCAGGAAAGCAGCTGGCATCCTACAAGAAATACACTTGAATAGAACATAGTTCAAGACATTCAAGACCTTTCTGAGAAGTGAAAACCTAGATGAAAATACAGCCTCAGAGTATAAATGGAGGAGCTGTCTAGCACAATGCTGTTGACATTCTGTTAAAAAAAAAAAAGAAATAACCCACAACAAAACCCACAGTTGGAAGGTGGGAGGAGGGGATTGTATCTTGCTAAACTGTGAGTTTCAGTAATAAGGCTTCACTAAGAAAAGTGCAGCATAACTAAATTTAACATACATTCTAGAAGAGCAATCAAATCATATAGCCAGAGCTTCAGTGAATAATTCATGTGAAACCTGATGAGATAAAAGGACTGACATGAGAGAACACCATAAATAATATACTGTAAAAAGACTGAAGACCAAAGATCTAGGCTTTCATCAGCAGATATAAGGCAACATTCTCCTTTGGAAATGCTGGTGGTTCTTCACTCAATCTAGTCAACTTGCATTTTCACAGTTTTTAGCTGGGAAACTGACAGAAGACAAATTTCTCAGCAGACAAATTTAGTACTGCTAACTTGCTACTAAACTCTAATTCTTGCTAATTCCTTAATTTTCTCAAATTGACATTTTGCTGAACAGGATAATAAATGCAGGACCTTGTTGCCATTCCTGGAAAACACCAGAGTGATCTCTACTATTCAGTCTATAATCCACACACCACCTTTCACTACTTCTTGTATTTGGCATAGAATTGATGCCTTCTTGTCTGAGTCACACTGCTTCTCTTCATCTGATCTTCTAGGTTAGAGTAGAGGAATGTAAAGCACACATTGAAAGACTAAAAATCACTTTTCTGGGAAAAATGAACTTTTTTTTCAATATGACTCTTTTGCAAAAGATTAAACTGAAGCAGCATTTTAAATATAGTGATAATCCACTACCGCAACGGAGCCAAGTGGCAGTAGTGTAAGTGCTGCATTGGCTAAAAGTCCATCTCTTCCCTTCCATAGCTGTGTTGCTCTTACCTGGGCTTTTTGGTTGTGGTGACTAAGACAGTGTGCTTTTCAAGTTTATTTTTTTTCCTGACCTTTGCAAGGGCATATGGGTAACCTTTGTCAGCGTCTGCCAAACTGCACCAGTGACAATCTGCTGTATTACTTCTGATAAAAAAGGACACCCATGCTAGTGTAGTTTACCCCAAAGCCAAGCTGAAGAAAGCTGTAACATTTCTTTAAATTCTAGCTGTGTTATGGTGTGGTGCAAATGCTTGACAAGGTGTAAACCACTCTCCTCCTCAAGTATTTGCCTTAGTCAATGTACTTGTGACTGCATGTTGGAATGGGATGCTGGCATAGTGCATTTTTATCTTTGTAAACAAATACTGATATACAAGGAAAAACAAAGCATCTGTGACTTCAACAGGTTCTTTTGGTGTAAATAATCAGACCAAGGTGGTGGCCCCCTGAGTGAGTTTCCACTGATGGGAAAGAGTCAGCTGGAGACCACAGTGAATTGCAAATTATGCAGGTGCAGCATACATGCTGGATTGCTCTTGTATTTAAAGTTATATATACTTTACTTTGCTTTACTATACCAAAGCCAAGATGCTCAGCACTTTGTAAGCCCAAAGGGCTTATAGCATTTTAACTAGATTTAGTCATGCTATTTTCAATTAAGATGTTTTTTTCTGTTCAAAAATGCATAGTTCGCACACAAAAAAAAAAGGCAGAAAAAGAAACAAACTTACTTCTATCATTAAGGTGTGATAACTTATTATCTCTTAACAACAATTCATTTTGTTAACTTAAGTTAAATTAATTTCTCTTTAGATAAATTTAATATTAAACAGTAGTTTCTGGTTTAGCTTTCTGTGAACAATTGTTCAAGGAACTCGGTTTTACATGGTCTGGGTCATTTAGAGAATTGCCTTGTTCGCATTGGAAAGGAGAATTCCACTTATCACAGCATCTTTGGAAATCCAGAAAGAGTGGAACAGTATCACACTGCTCTGTAAGACATAATCAAACCGGATACTTTCTTTCATAGAAAGAAAATTATCTTCCATCTTCCCTTCTAATTGATATAATGAAATTGTTTGATGCTGAAATGACCAGAAGCAAATTGTTTCACCTTTAATACCATGATTTTTTTGATTTTTTTTGCACTATAGTGTGTGAGTAGTTCTGTTTCAAGTTGTCACCCCAATTTGAAATCATGATAAACATTGATGTATGGCTATTGCCTATAAAGCATGTCCCCACTCCTACCTAGGTCTTAAAAACTTTTCTTCCTGGTCTATCAGAGCTATTGCATCTTAGTGAACATTTTCTAAACCAGTGAAACAGCCTCCCACAGCCCATTTGGATTGCTGTGGTGGGCCAGTGCTTAGTTCACTGCAATGCAGTGGTAAGCCACAATGTCTCAAGAGATACTGGACTTTTTGGAACACAAAGCTGGCATTTTTCATTTTAGTCTCCTGTACATTGCACTGAACATTTAGGCATTTATACATTGCACTGAACAGCTCTGCCTGTCCCCAGGAGAAGGGACAGAAACTAACCTTGGTTAATCACTAGATTCATTCTTATGGCAGTTCTCTCAGCTGATACTTCTTTTCCTAATCTACAAAGTTATTTCACAGGCTTTCTATTTATAATGCATTTAATGTCCCCTACTGGTGGTTTATTCATGGAGTATAGTGGTACAAAAATATGTATTAGAAGCAGACGATATTAGTCCTAAATGTACTTGTTGTCTCTGAATTTTATTGAGCAATTGTTTCTCTTGCCTGCAGGCACAGATTCATTACAACACAATCCAAAAAACAACCTTGGATTTCAAATAAGTAACTGGGGTCAGAAATTTGGCACAAAGCTCTTAAACCAATAGTGGAGGAAATTGCTTTATTACAGAGCTAGGCTGATATTTTCAGAGGCAAGAATAACTCCCATTAACATTGTTGGCAATCACGCAGCCTAATCCCAAGCACGTAACTTAGAAAACTTCCCCCTGTGTGGACAAGTGTTCTCAATGAGTTTCTAAATTTATAGAAGCCTCAAAAGCCCATAGTCTCTATGTTTTGTTGTTAGAGTCTGCAGTCAATTCCCAAAGGTAGGACTCCAGCATAGCAACAAGCAGAATTTTTATTAGGCCAACATTCAGCAAAGTAACATTGTTTATATTATACATTCTTATTTTTACACATAATTTTCGTGATTCCATTTTAGCTCTATTCCCAGTAGATGTCTGAAGTACCATTGCTCTAATCTCTACTGACTAAGAAAACATGCAGTAGATTAGGCAGTGGTAATGGTTACCAAGTGTGGGGCCCCTGCTGTTGAACTCAAATGACAAGCTCATCATGAGCTGTTTCTGATGTTCAGCTGTTTTACTTCAATATCCTCCAAGAGGCAAAGTTGGCAAGGTCTCTGCTCTGAGAACAAAGTGACAACATAAGAAAAGTCAAGGCCCAGATCATGATATTCACAGGCCTAAAGATTCCAGGAAAATGACTTCTTTGTTAGTATGATCTGTTTTTAACTTTCAAGAACAGCAAGAAAATGACTTATAAAGTAACAGCAACATCAGCAGGAAGGTGCCATGACCTATAGCTTGTGTTATAATATCCATTCTCTGTAGTTCAACATCTTGAAATCTGAATGCAAGTCAGGCTTGTAGTACTACTGTGTCTTGGAGATCACGAAGCAGAAGTTCCTTGTGGAACAATTTTGTTCTTGAGTAATATAAGATTGCAAAAGCTGTTAATGTGGCAGAAAGAAAAGAAGCTGGAACAAGAATCTAGCATCTGGATATACCCTGAAGAAATACTCATTTCTAAAAGAGGTGAGGTATGAATTTCTTTACCTTTTTTGGTATGTGATTGCTATTAATTCTATTTGGATAAAGTTCAGAGCCTCACACTCCTCACCTTCACAAAGACAGAACTTTCAAGCTGTCTGTAGAGAAATATTGAGTCAGGGAAATGTGATGGTTTTATCACGTTCTATATTTCATTTGACTGGAAGAATATAAAGCAAAACAGGCCCATCTTTAAATTACAAAGATAGTTTATTAATACACACAAAAACAACAAAAAAAGGGAAAAAACAACAACAACAACAAATGAAACTTCTAAAACATCTTTCTTTCTCTTTCTAAGTTTTTTACCTTTCTTCACTCAACATAAAAAGACATGACCTGCAACCTCAGCCAGTTTTACCATTTTAAAAATAACCTTTTATCAGTTCTTTTAGGAAAGGAGTCTCTCTGGGTTCTATATAGACATCCCATGCTCTACATCTGCGAGGATTTTAAAGGAACTCCTGCAAACTGCGAAATCCTACCCATTAGCAGCTCTCTCAACACTGCACATAGGCCATATTTGCTTATTGGGGTACTGTTTAAGGATGCCTCCTCTAGTATGACACAAAGATTCTCTTCTTCTATTTCCAAAATCATCTCAAGACCCAAAAACAAATCTCCTCTTTCTTTAGGAGCAAAAAGCTTCATATCACTTTTAACTAGAACCTTACATCCCCCCAAAAGCATTTATATGTTACAGGAAAAAAACTAGTTCAGTCTCTATAGTTTACCAGAAATGTCCAGCCAAAATTAGGCCACTCCTTGTCCTTTTGCCTTAAAGTCCTTTTCACTCTCCCTTTACCGACTGTAGCTCCATGCTGTGTCTTTCTATTCGCTATATTTGTTCTTCTTCCGGAGAAAGATGATGTTTAGGAAAGTCCATCTGCTAACAACAAAGGGTTAAACTTTTTGGGCTGCCGGGCTGCCCACGTGGCTCTGCGGCGGGAAACTGAGTCGTTTAGAAGCCGTGCGCTGGTTTCTTCGGCTTGAAAAGAAGAGCAAGGGCGAAGGGGCACTCCGTCTGAGCTCTCTTTCCTCTCCATGCTGCTTGCTTCTCTGCGAGACAGCGGCTCCTAAAGCTCCGGCCCGGCCCGGCCCGGCTCCAGCAGCATCGGGGCCCGGCCCGGCCCGCCGCAGCCGCCTGGGGTGGGGGGGCACCGAGGCCGGCCGGCCCCGGCGGCTCTCTGTCCCCAGCCTGCCACACCGGGAGACAAAGAGATCGCTCCTCCCCCCACCCAGCCTTTTTAAGCATTTTGCCAAAAGTCGCAGCTTGTCTTCTACTGGATAAATTGCTTGTCAATCAAAAAAGCTGACCCCGATTGGAACAAAATCAGGCTTTTCCTAGCCTATGACAGGAAACTAGCAACTCCTTTGTGTTTCCCATCTTCTGGTTTTGAGGCCTGTCTGTGTACATTCATATGTAGCTACATATTCCGGAGGCTCCTGAAATATTGGTATGCTTGTTGCTGACTGTCAGCCTTTGTATTCAATTACCAGGAAGAAATCTTACTGGGATAGAAAATGTAGAAGAGAAACAGTAACATTTGCAAAGTGCATGAATAAATAAATAAATAGGATGCACAGAAAAGTCTTCTAAAATTCTGCTGGTCCTAGTGCTGGTTCAAGCAATAGAGACTATATGATCCTGGAATGATGGATATGTCATTATCTATCAACGTGCTTTCACTCATTTGCGTTTTAGTATGAAGATCAACACAAAGACAGCATTACCAGGAGTGGTTAGGATCCCAACTTTCTCCAAGAAGGTAGAGTGCTGCTCACCCAGCCCTTTGGGGTCTGATAAAACCAGTCCTGAAGCTGTGTCCTCTGCTTGGTTGATGTTTTGGGAAGGAAGAAGTGGTGGCTACAATGAGCTGATGAAACCTGACAGGGGCAGATATGGTATGGACAAGAGAGGCAACCTGGACAGTGCCATGTAGCAGGGGTGGAGACCTACAGGGCTCAGCCCAGCTTTTGAATGAGAGTAGTGGTGTGTGGTTACTGTTGTTGTCTGGGTTTGGCCAGGATAACAGAAAGTCTATTTGGTCTTGATAGAGTAAAAGACAAATATTTGGAGTGAGATAATATTTGACTGAGAAAGACAAATAGGGTGTGGATGATGAGTTACGTATGAAAGAAGATAGGAAATCTCTGGAAGTCATGCAGGACAGGTGGGTAGGCCAAGGAAAGTGAACAAAAAAACAGTTGAGAGCTGACCGGATGGAGAGGATACAATAGTAGAAGGGAAGAGTGCAAATGGAAGTCCTATAGGTAAGGGAATATGAAAATTCAGGAGTTTCCAATATTTTTAATGACATTGGGAATAGAAAGGTAATAATGACAGAGAAAGAAGGCATTGTTGTAGTTGATCAAGCTGTTGTCCTGCAATTATCTAATAAGCAGATAGACATGACTCCAGTAATGCTTTTTATTTTTTTGTCTGTTTGCTTGTTTGGTCTTTGGGGGATTTTTTTTGTTCCCAGAGAAGTCATTTTGAGAAGAATTTTCATTTCATATTTCAAAAAAAATCATTTTTGAAGACTCTGGGAAATAGAGATCTGGTTGTTGATCCACTCATGCTTACTTTTAGCTGTGTTCAAGAGAGGAAGTAGTATTTTTAGATTAAGAGAAGGAGTTGCTATTTCTTAATAAAACTTCTGGAATCCTCTCGTTGCAAATTCTTCATTATCTTGATTGTACAGAGTACAATCATTAGTACCTGTACAGAGGTACCTTAAAAAAAGAATTAACCAAAGAAAGTCAGTTCTCCAGCACCAAGGTTAGATTAAATATTTGGTATATAATGGCAAGAAAGAGTCACTTTAGTTATATTGATGGCTTTTACCTTATTGTCAGTGTACAGTTTGAATTTTTAAAAAGTGGAATCTATTAACCCTGTGCTTCAGAGTTACTGTGTGTACAAGGAAAGGTGATGCAGAAGGACCAGTCTGGGCTTAATATTTAGCCTTGCTTGTGACAATTTCCCAGCTTATTCCTGAAAAGCCCAGTCCTTTCTGTATTCATGTCAAAGCTGATATGTGCAAATTTCTTTACAGTGGTAATAAATACATTCCTGGTAAAAGGGGAAAAAGTAAATGAATTTCCTCTGAAAGCTGAGCTTGGTTATGAACAGTTCAGGCTTACACAGTAATTGTCTAAATTCTGTTTTTTTAGGAAGTTGATTCGAGACCCATGACAATCTTTAGGTTTTCAATGATGCTAGTTAAAGAGGTTTTCAATGATGCTAGTTAAAGAGTGTGTACTGATTCACAAGATGTCTTAATAGAACACCTATAGAGCTCAGATATATAACTGTAAAGAAAAAAATTGCTATGAGCACCACATTTGGAAAAAAAACAGGTCAGTATCAGAGTCTGGATAATTTTCACATAATTAGAATGTCCGAGTTTGGAATGGACCTACAGAGGTCATTTGGCTCAAACCCCCCATTCAAGTGGGACCCCCTGGAGCCAGTTGCCCAGGACTGTGTCCACACAGCTTCTAAATATCTTGGTTCATATGCCAAGATATGAACACTTTAGAGTTTCTAGAAGTGTTCCACCCATTCCCCTTCATCTGTTACCCAAGGAGCAGGCTGTACACCAACATGCACAATGCATCACTAAAAACTTGCTAGTGGACTGAAGAGCTTTGGTGTGAGCATGCATTTGCCCCACCCTCAGAGTATCATTTTACAGTGGTGTACAATCAGCCAAAGTCACAGCTCTGCCTCTCTTCCCCATCCTTTAAAAAGAAAATTATCTTCTACTGACTCAGCTCCATGAACTAGCTCAGTGCCAAATCATAGAAACCCATAGCATGAGGGAGAAGGAGGGATTGATACTGTATGGCCAGGGGATAGATGAGGAGTAGACAGAATTATTGTAGTTTGTGTTTGAGTTTGACTTAACAGTCACAAATGACATAAGGTCTATGGGAAAAATATGAAGTACAGTTTATTCCCCTCTTTGGTGACGAGCTGATTCCCTTCTCAGTCCACAAAGTGCCTCTGTCATCTAAGTAAAAAAAAAAAATGTATATATTAAGGTATCTTTACTAAATTTTGAAAATAGTCAATTGTAATTGTAGCGTAGGGTAAAATACAGCAAAAATAACACTGGTATCGTATTGATAGCTGGATCTTTTCTATTTAAACTTACTATCTTCTTTGGATAATACCCTTAAGTTTTTGTTGAAATAGGTCAAGTATTTTTCTTCAAATATCATGGGCAAATTGAAGCTAAAGTATCTTTTCTCATTCTGTGTCATGCTCAGTTACAAGAGTCAAACTAAGTTACTGCTGTGACTTCTGAAGTAACAAATTACATTACTAATGTTAGCAAATATTGTAAGAATATGAAAATTGATTAGATTGAAGAGATTGTTGAATTTTGTATTTCAGCTGCTTTGACTTTTACCAGGAGAAATTTAGGTATCTCTTCCCTAATGCCATGTATATTCCATTTTTTCTTCCCCTGCTTGTTATTTCTTTATAGAAATATCATTATTCCAACCACATCACTTTTCAATGTAGAGCCCTACATGGGCAGTGATTTGTGAAGGATTACTTGCAAAGCTTACACTACAATTGCCTGAAGTAAAAAAAAAGAAAAAAAAAGAAAAAGAAAAAAAAAGAAAATAAAGCTTACAGTAAGGTAATGTATACTGGTAATATCAAATTGATTCTACATGCAGAGTTTCAAGTCTGCTGTGTTTGCAAAAAAGTATTGTTTCAGTTTCTATATGTCAAAGAACAATAATCTATCTGCAAATAAGGATTTGCTTTAAGCTGTCTTGTATATCAAGATTTCAGCAAAATAACCTGACAACTAAAATTTGTGACTTCTGTTGTTATTATTATGCTTGGGGTAAAGGGGCCATTTTAAACCTATGAAACCAAAGAAATTTCTTATGATTAGCATACCAATAGCACAAGTGTGTTTGCAACCCCCTCGGTATCAGGTACTTTATAAATCCTGAGGCTTATACATCAGAGCTGTTTTTCACTGTGTGCCTGACCAAGGGGACTAGGTACCACCTTGTTCATAAAAAGAAAATAGGTAGGATAACTAAACTGATCGCTCTAGCTACACCACTGTAATCCTCAGATACAGCCTCACTGCAGTGAACTGAAACTGGCAGCACATCAGCTATGCTCTGTTCCCTGTTGCACTGCTCTAGCTGGATCAAAATCATCACTTTATGCATCATTCCTATAAATATAGGGTCTGTTAGAAATGTAAAAGAAGAGTATGCAGTAAAGCTGGCACATGTCACTGGAAAGCATATGTGTAGAGGCAATCAGGTGGCTTCAAAAGTGAATGCCATAGGAAGAGTGTAAGATTTGGTCTTCTCATCTCACTGCAGCACAGTAAAACACTGATGCAGTGGATGAATGTGCTGTTTTCAGCTCCTTGTCCTCTGTGATATTGCACTGTCTTTAAGACTGGTGTAACTTCTGTTTCTCTGGCACTGCAATATACTTAGTTTCACATACATTTTCTCCCTGTGGGACAATCAGCTTTTTTTTTATTTTTTGTTTAGCATTTCTTCTTACCAGCATCCAGACATCCTAAGCCTTAGGTAAATCTATCTTTAGCCTCCATAAACAAAATTAATATTTACCTCCCTCCTTGGTTGTGCCAAGGATGAGGAGCAGGGACTTTACAAGATTCAGGACTCTCTTATAGGAAGGGTTAAAAGTGAAAACTAACAAGATAGGCTCTAAACTTTCTAAATGACAGGTGCAAGACTGGCTTTCTTGAGACTCAGCATAAGCCAAAGAGGCAGTGCAATCATGCTCTGTATATTTATGCCTAGATCTGATCTTTATAGCATCAATGTTCTGTAACAATAACATAGGTTTTACATTTCTCAACGGCTTTGATAATTTTGCTGACATTCCAATCTTCTTGATCAGATCCTCAAGGGCCACCTCACTTTTAATTCATTGAACATTAGATACCCAGATGCAAGCTGGACACACAAACAGGTTTGAAGACTGAGTGAATGTTTTCTTTGTTGTGTACCCTCCCCTGACCCTCCTTTTTAGGTGACCCTTGGCTGTCCTTATTTTCTTCACTGTGGTAAAGGCTTCAGCCATGTATTTTGCTTCACTATTTGCATATTTCAAACAGACATACCTACAGTATTTTAGTGCAAAGTTTGTTCTGGTGAGCTCAAATTGTTCATAAAGCAGCTTTCGTATTGACTTCATTTAGATTTAGGTCAGGCCTAGATGCTGGGATGAGATATATATTTTAGGGATACAGAGTTATGCAAATTCCTGTATTGATTAATGAGAAAGTAGGGGACGATCCTTTCAGATAGTTACCTGCCTCTTATGAGTGAAGTGTGAGGCACTGTGTGTTCTGCATGGTGCTGCCCTGGGTACCTGAAAACGTGTATAAGGTACATCAGGGTAACACTCAACTTCACTTGAAATTGTATCATTTGACGTCAGTGCAAGTGTCCAAGGAAAGAGCTCCCAGGTTTCATCTGATTTAAGATTTAAGGATAGCAAATGTTTTGAAGGAAGGCCCTTCAATCCAGAGCTTAATCCTCCTTGTTGGTATCACAGAGCTTAGGCATGCAACCATTTGTCTGTGAACTCTGGATTTCCTTAAAGGAGTGGCCCAGGCTTAAGTCCAGACATAGAAAGTCAGGGTAAAGGGAGGAAAGAATGGGTAGCAAGTGACAAGAGACAGGTAACTAATACCTGTAATTCTTTACAGCCATAAGACCCTCTGAAATTTGGAATTTCTAATTCTAATTTTAAATATTTCTAAAGCTGTTTATGTTGCAAACAGACATTTGTTGCAGTGAAATGAAAGGAAAAAAACAAATCAAGTAACTCTCTTCTAAGCATCTTGCTTGGCAGGTCTGAACTTTTGACAACCTAAGTATCAAAGCTTCTCATTCGAAATCACATGATCCTTTTCCAAAGAATAGACTTGAGATTGAAAAAAATGAAGAAAATAAAGAGAAAAAAAAAGGCAGAAAATAAAAGAAGAAAGAGGAAAGCAAAATAAACCTCAAGAATCGATCTGTCTTTCTTTCTTCTATTATGTCTCTCTTTACCTCTCTCCTTCTCTCTTTCTGCTTTCTTGCTCCACCACTTGACTATATCATACTGTGTTGCTGGTTGCTGAGGTGCTGCTTCACCTTCTGCAATGTTGCTTGATCTTTGATTTCCTGTGAAGCACAATGAATCTTACATTAGAGTGTGCAGAGTCAGGTGGTGCACCATCTGTTCCCAAGCTCTGAAAACACTGAGTAACAGAGAGCAACAGAAAGCAACAGCTAGACCAGTTTCATCAGAATATTCATATTCACACAGTAACAAAAAAACAGATGACTCTATTTTCAAGCAGAAAAAACCATTTAGTTTTCCAAGTTACCTATTAAATCTAACACGTTGGGCTGGTTTTCTTTCATTTTGTTAAAATATGTTTAATACTCATTTATATGGCTCAGTCATAAAGTATGTTAACCAATTCATGCTGCTTAAGTGATTAGATGTTACAGAGACCATGTGACATGGACTGCAAGTAGTGTTAATTTAACTGCATTTAAGAACATCTGTGCATGCAGTGACCAAAAGACTGCTGGAAAACTATGGTACTAATATTGTGAGGAGCAGGTACTGCAGAGGATTGGTAATTCCCTAGCCACCAACATATGATAATAGTTTTTCTTTTAGTGTGCACTAACATTCTGTGAAGAAAATGTTATATATCCCTGACTTAGCCTTAGAAATTTCTGTACTATCCTAGTAAATATTGATTATGATTCATAGGCTACAACTATTTTAATGATATATTTTCTTAACTGCAGTTTAATCAGACAAAAGATAAATACCTTGGGTGCCTTAGAACATGCTTGTTGGTTGAGAGTACATCAGCTATAGTCAAAGTTGCTAACAAAAATGCCTCTAATTCTTCAAGGTTCCTCTCCATATTAATGCTGGAACAGCTTAAGTCAGATTTGCAGGAGTCCAAAACTGCTTTAACTACATTGCTAAACATCATGCTTATTATAGAAGAAACTAGAAGAAAGATTTATCACATTTTTAGAAACCATTTAAAAAGCTTCATTGATCTTCCTCCACTTTAACTTTCCGACACTCTTGTTTTGAAGCACTATATTACAAGAAGAATATAAATGTTCAAAAATAAAATTGCTTCTGCCAAAAAATGAGGAAGTCAGGGAAGAAAGAAACACTGTTTTGTTTAGCGCTGGTATATCAGTACTCTCTCTAGTGTCTTCCATCTCTCAATACACAGTGCTGAAAATAAATTGTGTCTCATGGGTAGGGCTGCCTGTTCCCAATTGTGCTCATGATTTGTTGAATGATCTTGAGAATTTGCTATGTGCTATAGTTCATCCAGACATGAGTAGAGACAATGGTGATTGTATATACAATGATTTTGTGTATGCAGGATCTTTGACGCAGAAATGTTCACTTATTTTACAAGCACCCAATTATCTTAATCCATAATTTCCTTGAGGGATTACATATGTCTAGCTGGCAGCCACAAATAGTGTTGTATAATCATATAATGCAAAGTGTGTTCTAATATTTGTATTATTTTAGATATGTGTGTATGTGCTGTATGGATTATATATAATGTGTGTAAATGTGGCTGTACAGATAGACAAATATACAATCCCCCCCCATGATATGCAGTAAGGTTTCTGCATGGTTGTAAAACATTTGAAGATATCAGCATCAAAGATATTGTACTAACACAAAGTAAAAACCCCTCCTACCTTAAAAAAATGCTGAGCCCCTCACTGCTGCAAACAGGGCAACTGGGAGAAAAAAAAGGTAACTCAAAAAGCTGACACAAACATATTCTGTGTCTTGGCAAATGTTGGTAGCAAAATTGATTTTGCATTGTCTGAGTTTGGAATGGTTAATGTTGAGATCAAGCTGATAGCCTGCAGAGGAACTAAGACTTTTGGCAGATAGAAATAAACACAGCATATGCAAGTAAAATGCAGGACAAAAAAAGACCCCAAACCCAGTTAAATTAAAGATAATTTCTGATTTTCAGACTGGGCAGTGCTCAGTGCCCAGCTGGCTCAGCTCTACACTTTATGGCTAATTGGAATGATAAATTAAAATATTTCTCATTGCTTAATGTACAACTATGTCCTAGATCAATGAGGCTTAGAAGTCCTATAATCAGATGTCCTAAGCTGTTAACCTTTAGTAATTGAGCTGTAAGAGATGCTTCCTCATTCTTCTTGAAGCCTTCAGGAACATGTGTTAGTTTATTCTTTGCTTGTTAATTGTTCATTTGAATGTAAGAGAATCTGACCCTGTGTTTGCTGACCTAAACAGCAATAGTTCCATTGAACTCAATGGATTTGTCTGCACTGTTGCTGCCTGGAGGTTGGTCATCTCTGAACCAAAATAAACACATGGGTGTTGTATATACTGGAAGCAAGCAAGCAGCTAGCCAGAGATAAGTTGTTAGCAGGATAGTAGGTTTGCTGCTTCTGCAGCCTGTGCAGCAGTGTTTGTGAATATAAAGCACTATGTGGACAATGCTGAGTTACCTCTAAAGAAGGAATTAGGATCAGACTTGTTGCAACACTGAAATGGTTTTCCAGCATTGGAAGAGACTGCCCAGGGAAGTGGCTGAGTCACTAGCCCTGAAGGTATTTAAAAGATGTGTAGACGTGGCACTTGAGGATGTGGTTTAGTAGTGGACTTGGCAGTGCTGGGTTAGTAGATTCGATGACCTCAGAGGTATTTTACAACCTAAATGATTCTGTTGTTCTACCTGCAAGTCTCATCCTGGCTGATTTATTTTGCTCTGAAAAGTAAGTGTGGGATGTCTATCTAATTTGGCTCTCCTACAGCATAACTTTGAAAGATTTACTCCTTCAGAAGCAAGGAAAAACAACCTCTGGTCTAAAAACAGGCTACTGAGACAGAGTTTGGTCCATGAATTTGTCTATGCTGCCACTGGAAGTCTGTGTCAGAACTAGAAATCATAGGCAAATATTTCTGTATCAAGATGATTGGAGCCTTTTTCCTGTTCTTCTTACAGCAAAGGATCCTTGACAAAGGATCCATGTTGTGGGTTAAGAAATGGACATCAACATCACCCCCAAGCTCCCCAGTCACACATGTAAGTTCACCAACCAACATTCATCCCGTTCAGCTGGGGCCAAGTTCTCAGTAGAGCCTCCTTGTACTCTTTTTAGGTATGGATTTCCTGAACAACATAGTGATGACTAGAAGGGGGAATGTTTTCCAAAAGCTAGTCTCACAAACAACCAATTTAAGGATAACTGACTTGATTATTACATTTTTCTCCCAAAGTGAGAGTAGAAGGTGTGTGTGAATCTGTAAGTGCAAAAGGTAATCCTGAAGGTAGAAAAGAGTTCATCTTAAGTTCCCTCAAGGTGCTGTGGGGTGTCAGCTTCTGTTCAGGAGCTCTTGAGGTTGTATCATGTCAGCAATTGCTACGGACTGATCAGAACTCTGGTGCAGATGTGTCTGGGGTGGGACTATGTGCAAAGACCATCCAGTTGCCAGGGTAATGGCACTGGAGGCAGCAGTGAGTACATTCTCTGGGAAGAACATGGACAGGGTAGGGAGGGGCAGCAGGGATGGTGGATGGCATCAGCATATTGGACTGATGCATATATCTCTTTGGATTTAAAACTTTAACCATATAATCTTTTTCTCTGTTGATTTTTAAAATTTCATTATGACTGCAGTATAGAAGCTTAAATTAAAATTAATGCTGACCCATTGACTCGAATAGGTGATGGCTCTGAATTTCAGGGAGCTGAATTTGCCTATGTTCACATTTCGTTCAATTACAATGACAGCAGTTTTAATTTAGAATAATATTATCTGGTACATATTTATCTTTCTGCTGCCAACTAACATCTCCATGGAGAACCTGAAAGATTGTGACATAATTAGTAGAGACAATTTCCAAAATGCCAGAAGTCAGTAAAGTTGCAGGCAATCCCCTCTTGAATTTACCTGCCAATATTTTTTTCTAAAATGTGTTATGATTCCCATTTGATTACTATTTATGAAAAACTACAAAGTACTTTCTAGTATCTATGTTCTGCATTAATCACATTTTTACTATTATACCTGTTTATGACTTCATTAATTATCATTAATTAATAATATAAATAATGTTTATGTTTATTAATTTTTAAGTATATTAATGAATTAAAGGCTATTTATTAAAGAAAGTGGAAGTGAAATATTTTGAGGCCCAGCTGCCTCTTAGATTTGCTGTAAAAACTTGCAATGATAGGTGCAACCTGAAATTATCCCACAGATGAAGAGCTATCAACAGATTTCAGGGGGCTGCCTGACACATAATGCTAACAATCTCTATCATCATGGACCAGACTTTAAGCCCCAGCTGAGACTTCATCAGACTGGACATGTTCTGTCTGGAATGTCAAAATGTTACTGAGTCACAGGTAGATGTATATTTTGTTTGATTCAAGCTGCAGCAAGGATCAATCCTGCTCAGTAAGAGATTTCTAAATGCAGCAATTCATTTTAGGATCTATGCACTAATAACTACTTTAATGCAAACATAGGCTGACAACTCACTTCCTACTGACAAGATCAGTAGAAACTATTTTACTCCTTTTGGCCACATTAATTCAAAAGTCCGATATCACCCTCATGTTTTGAAAGGTGAAATCACATCAATTGTTCATTCTACTATGAACTGCCCCTTAAAAATTTCAACCTCATTTTGTGCTCTACCACATATGCTTAAGGAAAACAGTACATCTAGATTCAAGCTCAGTTGTGAATATGTGTCAAAGGTTTTATCCACAGCTGACAAAAAACCTTATTTGTCAAGATATTTCCTTTATCCAAAGCTAATAACCAGTTTCATTTGCATCAGCTGCAGACACTATGAGCAAAGCTGACACTGAGATTTTTCCTTTTTTGACTGAAATGAGGCAGGTGAAAGAAAAGAGGAAAAAAACCCCAACAGCTGATTTTAGGAAAATCCTAATTTTTATGGTGTTCATTTTGCTGAAGAAAATTCTTGCTCCATTTTAACACTGTTCATCTTCCTTTTTGACATGCCATATCATCTTCTGAGAAGACACAGCAATGTCTTGAGATTGTTGCTGAAGTAAAAAAACTGTGATACTGCTTTCTTGGGGGCTGGGTTAGAGCAGCAACTCGCAATATGTTGTCAATGCCTGGTAACCCCTCAGTTATGTCTATTCTTATGCCTTCACACGTGGGTGGTAGATTACCCACCAGCAAAAAGTCTCCTGTATGAGCTAACATGCCTTGGTATTTTAAGTGCCAATAGGTAAGCTGAGCCTGAAGCTGAACCTAGTCTGATTATATTTAGTGTTTATTTTATTTGAATAGTAAGTGTGGGGGTTTCCCCCCACCCCAGCATTAAAATATATGGATGTCTATTGGCCCTTATATAAGTATATTAGTGATGTTTGAAAAAGAAATAATTTTCACTGTATTTCTTGGATATATTTCAAAGGTCTAGGAATGTGAACTAGCACTTGCAGCCCTCTTAGTAATAAGAATACTGATGGATTGAAAGAAGACAAGGACAAAATTATTTTTTCATCATTTGATAAATGTTACAAAAATGTTTTAGGTCAAGGTAAATCTGACAATTGTGTAACATAAACATTTTCTTGAACAAGAGTGTAATTTGGGTTCAAAGAGAGACTCTCTTTTCCTGTATTCCTACCAGGAGATGAACTTAATATAATGTAGTTAGGTAGAGCAATGACAGACCCTTTACATTTAGGATCCATGGAATAACAAAAGGAAAAATATTGAAAAAGCTCTTCAACTTGACAGTGGTTCTGTGAATTGGCCCACTGGTTTTCAGGAATAGTGACATTACTTAGGTTTTCTTACAAGTGCGAGGACGGAAGAGTTCTAAATATTTCTGTGTATATGAGAACTTTTCGCAGTATTAACCAGACATAATGTAGGACTTAACAGCACTTTTCCCCAGATTTTGTGTGGCCCGTAAAACAAGTTGTTTGGAAGTTAAACTGTTTGTTCAGCTCTTATATATCTCTGTACATGATGACCACCACCAAAAGAAAACACCCTTCCTCTCAAACACAGCTAAAGTAATACCATTCTTCTACTCATCTTCCTGTGGCATCCTACACCTTACAGATCTGCAAGAAAGTACATTTTAATGAGAAAAACTATCTGCAGGTTACAACAGATGTTAGGAGGGAAGCCTCCTAAGGAATTTGCATCATGGGGTACAAACCTACGAAGAATCATAGGAAGGGAAATGCATACCAAAAGTTAATAGTGTCTGAGAAAACAGAGCTGGATTTTTAAGAAGTAGTGCATTATTACAGGTCAATACTCCTTAAATTCATTAGCTTTTAACATCTCCACTTGTGCTGCTTTACTCTGCCCAATGATGTATCTTTTGTTCTTTGTAGACTATCTTTAATTGGAAAATTGTTTAATAAATCCTCACATTTTATCTCATCAAAGACAGACATAGCGTGTGTAAATATTCATTACCACTTCATGTTTAAAACCACTTTGATAAATTAACTTCATAACCTTTAGAGAACAGGAAGAGACAGGACGCCTGGATGTAACTGAGATGATGCATAAAAAATGGAATAAAAAAAAGTAACTCAACAAAGTCATTTGAAAATGTGTTTAGAAAGATTTTGATTGTGTCTATTAGTCAAAAGGAGATTCACATGAGCTCTCTTAGAATAGAAGGTGAATTATCTTCTTGAGCTGCCAATCTCACTATTCTCTCTGTAGATGTAGCTTCAGCCACTGGCTTAATATAAATTTAAGGTCTCCGTGAATCTAAATCTTGTGGATATTCAATAACTACAAACAATGTAGTACTGTAGGATGTCTTAGTCCAAGTTTTACAACAGTTTGGTCTCATGTAAAATGCTGTTGCAATAATTTCTTTACCTACTTTCTTCAATCCTTTAAAGGATTAAATTTTTCCTTTTTCTGCATCTTTTTCCACATTTGTTACGAAAGGTCTGAACTGCTTGCCTTTACCATTAGGTTTCTCCAGACCCTGCCTCCACCCTCGATATCCCTCCTTTTCACACCTGAGTCCTCACTGTTCACTAGTTTTATCTTCAGTCACCTCTGAACTTCCTCTCCCCCTGCTCTTCATCCTGGGGAAAAGCTTCCTGTTACTATATACGCAGCTACTTTATCATCCCCTTTTCATTCCCTCCTCAAAACCCTCTTCTTTGGGACCGTAAATTTTAGTGAACAGCTGACAGCAATTATGATGTGAATGTGCTTTGACCCCTATCAATCTTAGTGACCAATATTGTCTCATTTTTCCCCTTGTGTTTCCCCATATGTCTGTATCTGTTGCCTCTTATCATACTTCAAGTACATCTCCATAATATTTATGGAGCTAGCAGCAGAATAGAAAGAAAATATCTGAAATATCTTTAAATTAAATGACTTTATCATGAGCAGTAGTCTCCTGTGGAGTATAGATGTATCCTTAAATGGTAATCTTGTTGAAGCAGAGTCTTTTTTTGGCAGGAGTAGCATAATTTCAGCTTGTAAATAAGTCTCCTAAGTACCAGGGCAATGCAAATAATTACCTATAATGCCAACAAAAAAATCCTGTAACCAGACAAACTGATTAGCAGCTGAAGCAAAAGTAGAGGTCTTGTCTGCATGAAGTGTTAAGAAACAAGCAAGTAAAATATCCTATATCACTTTGTACCAGCCCTCTTCAAGGTTTGCTTGTGCTAACGCTTAACAGCATATGCACATCATGCAATTTCTTCTACTTTAATTAGAGATCTGTGAGGAGTGAATTCTCTAGAGATAAAACTTCTGCTTTTCCTATCCACTAATTATCTGATTTTTCTTTGAAAAAAAATATTTGATATTCGAATCTGCCGTTCTTGAGTACGAAAAAAATTACTGTGACCTTTGATGTGACATAATGCATAGTGAATGAATTTAAAGAATATGATGAAATGTAGTTAGGTCAGTCTTTGCAGGAGTTAATATACAGCACATAAAAAGAATTGTATCAGGAATCTTGAGAGATTGCTACCTTTTCTGCATTTTTCTCCACAATACTACTGGGTGAATCAGGTTTGACTGTTGCTATAGGAAATATATTTACAGGGGTTCTTGCTGGAGGGGGACAGTTGTAGCATTAATTCTCCTTGTGAGGAAAGCAAAACAAATTTGCAGTAAAAACCATGGCCAGTCACCACTTCCTATCTGCAGTCAGACCTGGCTGTGCAATGCTGGCACCAGAAGCTGCGAAGGCTTTTCCGCCAGCTGCACACTGCTCAGGGGAGCCGGAGGAAGGAGACACCCCTCGGGCTCGGTGGCTGGAGCAGCTCCTGGAGCTGCTAATTTGATGCCCCCTCAGGCTGAAGGGAGCAGGGTTTCCCTTCAGTCTCCTTGGGGAGTGCCTCTAACCACCGAGCTATTACATGTGGCTCCCCCTTTGGATTATTTTTTAAAATAAAACAATGAGTACTGCACCAAGAGCAATTGATAAAGCTTCCTTCAGGAGAGCATTTGGGACTGAGGGTCCCAAGTGGAAAAGGAGTATCTGCTCACAGCTCGGATCAGAAAATCAAAATTCCAAAGGAGAGAGAAGGGATTGCAGACATGATTGATATTTCCTATTAGCTAGACATAGGAGATTCCCAGCTGTTTAGGAAGCTTCCCTTCACTATATGATTTTGTTAAGGATATGTTTTGGTGGTGCCTAATTTTTCATGTAAATGGCTCTGAGAGGTTAGGTATCTGGATCAGCTCTTGGGACTCCAGCTGAGGGGTTAGAGGTGCCTGCCATGAGCAATAGTGGGAATAGTTGCAAGAGGATCATGCCCTGGGTCATACTCTCCATCTTCACTTTGATTTATTAATTACCTTGGATCTGATAAATTATGACGTTTTTCAAAGGGCTCATTAAGATACAGGGAAATTTTAAGTTTGTTATTAGACAATGTCAGGTTGCTCTCACCCTGATGACTGAATTCTTTATATGGTAGCCACTGACTTCATAAGTTTTTGACCTCTCCTTAATGCACAGCACTTTTGTAAACCAGGCAGAGGACCACAATTGTAATTTCATATGTAAGAAATCTCCAACCTGAGGCCTTGCACCAGTTTTAGGTCAGTTTGGTTTCTTGGAATTCTGAAGTGTTACTCCTAATACATACTGATCAGATGAGATCTAAACTAGGCCCACAATACTGCAGGTTGTTCAGCATACTACCCTTACCTCTTTGTATTTCAAATTGTAGTCTTTACAATAATGTTAATGTATTTATGAAGAAGACAGAAAAAATAGTGTAAAAGTGCTGGATAATGAGTGCCTTCCTTTAGATAAAGTATATGCATTTAAAACAAAACAGACTTGGTCACTTGAATAAATTCCACAATACTTTCACAGAACTAGGAGGATTTACTACGAATTCCCAGTGAATTTTCATCCCTCACCCTTGCCGTATAAACAATCTTGCCCTTGGAAGTTAGATTTGCTTTTGCCTGCGCTGGGAAGCAGGCAGGTTTTCTAGAAGCCCCCAGAAGCCAGACAGTTTTCAGGGATGGTAGTATGCATCACTAGCACATACAGAAATCCTAGCTCCCAATGAACGGGGGCAGTTAATGACATTTGTACAGACAAGGCTACTTTGTCTGACAAAACATAGATACCTAAATTCAAAAGAGGGAGTCAGAGAGTCTACTTTCCATCACTGCCTAACTCTGATGGCCAGAATGAAAACAGATAAGTGGGACAGCAAATCTTTATCTTATTGATTAAGGATGCCGGCACAGTGTATTTGAGATCTGGGTTTTGATCTGTGTTCCCTGGGTTATTTATGCCTCGTTACATTCAATGGTCTAGGTGAATAACAAACAAAGAGGAAAACGAGACCAGACTGTGAGAAAAGGCCCTTGACTTGTGCTCAGCAGAAAGCACCTTTAGAGACCACCAGGAACCACTGCTGCCTTGCAGAGCCAGACTGCAGCTACTGAAAGGCCGCCTGCCCCCAGAAAGGTAGAACAGCTGCTGAGATGTCTTCTGTGCTGGATGGAGTCTTCCTTCTGGAGATGAAGATTTACACCTGAATCAAAGGCTGCCAATGGATTTGAAAAACAATTTCACTGACTTATAGGCATGACTGTTAGGAAAATGATTGGCTGGGCTATGACAAAGGAACAGACTTTTCAGTAATTGTGCATTAGCCAGGTGGGCAATTCTAGGGGCTGCTGTAACTCAGTCACAGTCTCTTGTTCTTGAAAGCTTCAGAAATAAAACTTCGAGCCATTGCCTTGCACTTAGGTTTTGGTTTCCTACTGAGTTTGCATAAAGACCTGCCTTGTAAACCGGGCACCTTGTAAACCAAGCCTTGTAAATACATCTGTCTTCAGAAATGACACAGACAACTGGGCATCATAGAATCATAGAACGGTTTGGGTTGGAAGGAACCTTATAGATCATCCAGTTCCAGCCCCACTGCCATGGGTAGGGGCACCTTCCACTGGACCAGGTTGCTTAGGACCCCATCTAGCCTGTCCTTGAAAATTTCCAGGGAAGGGGTGTCAACAACTTCTCTGGACAACTTATTCTGCTGCCTCATTACGCTCACAGGAAAGAATTCCTTCCTGATATCCAATCTAAATCTATCCTCTTTCAGTGTAGAGTATGCATGTGTGCTCTGGCTTACTCTCCTGGGGGGTGAGTGGAACATCTTCTTAGCCAGTGAGATGCCTATATTTTATTTATCATTGTGGCTTTGGGTATTGCTTGTTCAGCCTGAGAGTACCTCCACATTTCAGGTGGAGTCTAGAAGGCTAAGTTCTGGAATAACATTTCATCATACTGCTGCGAGAGGTGTAGCCTATGATAGTTTTAGGTGAACTTACCTTCTCTAGTTTACGTGCTCTTTTAGCCAGATTCCCTTAAACTACATAAAGATATCTCTGTATCAGTCAGATGTGTTTGCAGCACAATGTGCTTAATTGTGGAATCCTCCACAGATTTAACTAAGTCATACAGGGCGGAAAAGATGTATCATGAATGACTATTTTTTGTAATAATATTTCTGATTAAAAATTTCAAAATTCACAATCCCTTTTTTGATGCTACTCTTACAAAAAACACTTGGAAAGAGAATTAGAACTTTCAGAAGCAGAAAAATGTAAGAAAAGCGTGACAGAAAAAAAAATGCTGACTCTGATATACTTGATTATAAATCCTGTAATGTAGAAAATTAACTTTACTGCAGCCAAAAACATGCACAAGCATCATATCAGTTATCAAGTTACTGGCAGCAGTTGGTGGGAATACATCTAAATCTCTTTTTTCTTTCTCTGAGACACTGTCATTCATGGGTGCCTGTTCATGCATAATGTGATAGCCCCCGGGTTGCATACTACAGAACCTAGTATGACAATGTCATGTGCTTAACTGAAGGTTGTATGATATTACCTTTAATGAGGAAAAAAAAAGGAAATTAGCCAGGGACACAAATATACTAATTAACTTAATAATTTATTAATGAAGTTGGCTATGTTTTCTGATAATGCATTCTACTATTCTGTCACTGTCCTTGTTTAAAATCTTTGGAGGACTGGGTAGCAGAAAGGATGTCCAGTTCTGGGGAAAGATGGAGGGCAGATAATTCTCACAGGAAACTAAGCATGTTGACTGTTACGTTGCTTAACATAGGAAACTGGTTTACATAAATAGATGTACAAGAGATATGGTATAAAGTAGTTTAATACATGAAGTAGTAATAACAGTTTTGTCTGTGAAATAAAGAAAAGCCCTTTATCATTGCTAAAATTGTGAGTTTTACACTCTCAGCTTAAAAATGGTTTTATTATCTTTCTTTTGGTCACCAATGACAGCAGAAAAGTCTGATTCATTCAATCCAGGGGTTCTTTGCAAAATAGTGAAAGAAAATCATGAACAGAAAACTGATGCAAGGATAAATCTGTCTTTCTAGTTATGGAGAATGTACCATGGTCACGGTCATATTTGAGAATCTTCTTTCCTAACTCAAAGCTTCAGGTTCCTTGTTGTTATTCTATAAAATAAGATCTGTTGGACGATGACCTTTTAGGTGTGAAGTCTGCCTTTCTAGTGGTTTTCAAAGTCTTTTACAAAAGGGTATTTAATATATTACTGTTACTCTTTTCACTTCAGCGAAATGTTTTCCTCCACAATCTTGTTGAGGGCACTAAAGAGAGATTGTCATAACTTCTCCTATTTTTCCAGGCTCAGCCCTAATTTGTAACAGGAAGGTCCAGCCATATGAATTTATCTTCCTCTCCTTTTCTTTCTCAAGACATAGGAGGGCACAGAGATGAGTGTCCCTGTCCCAAGAAGACGTGGTAGAAGTAGTCATCTCTTTCGCTATTGGCTTATTGTAAGTAACAAAACAATTATTTGCAAGGGCATAGGAAGATATTAAAGAAAAGAGAAGAAAAAACTCAAGCTGTGTGTTGAACATGATACTTCTGAAACTATAATTGAAATTATAATTTTATTTATTTAAAAATTAATTTTTTGAAAGACTGGGAACAAATCATTGATACAGTACAACGTAGTGAGTGGTACCTCTAACTCTACTTTTACTTTTCATTTTTAAATGATGAAACAATTATTGCGTAGTTATCGCTACTAAAACTATAAGTTCCAGATGGAGTTCTTCACTTGTGTAAAGTCTGAAATACAAAGACTTAAGGAAACCATATATCAAAAGCTTTTTAGTTTTCATTTTATTAATCTTCCCATTGCATAATTAACGCACAAAAAGAATTCTCTTCTCAGGTTCTCAAGGAATGATTTGATGTTTCAGTGTTGTAGTATGGTTTGAAACGTTTGCTAGATTTTTAATTAGTGATTTTGTTAGTTTTACAAGACCATGGGTTAGCATTCTAATTATTATGTGGTGGTATACAATATATAACTATTTTACTGTATCAAATGATAACATTATATATGGTTATAAATTATATGTACATTTATATATGTAGTATACTTACAAAAATAGCTGTAGTTAGAATGTTAATTATTTTTTTATGTAATAGTTTCTTGGGATTTTTAATATAATTAGTTCCCTATCATTGAATACAGGCATAATGTACTCAGAAACAACTTCTCCTTCCCCGTGAATCCCTATGCAGCTTTTATTATCAATTTTAGACCATAGAGAGGAATAAGTGTAGGTGTTTTCTTCTTTTCCCTGAGAAATATGGGAGGACACATAGGAACTGTGCTCCTATTGCTCTAAGCAGACACAGTAGGAGGAGTAGTAGACATAAGTAGCCAGCTGGATATGAGCCAGCAGAGTGTCCACGTGGCCAAGAGGGCCAATGGCATCTTGGCCTGTATCAAGAGTAGTGTGGCCAGCAGGACCAGGGAAGTGACTGTGTCTCTGTACTCGGCACTGTGAGGCTACATCTCAAGTTCTGTGATCAGTTTTGGGTGTCTCACTTCAGAAAAGCCAGTGAGGTGCTGCAGTGTGTCCAGAGAAAGGCAGTAGAGCTGGTGAAGGGTCTAGAAAACCTCTTGTGTGAGGAGGGGCTGAGGGAGCTGGGGTTTAGTCTGCAGAAAATGAGGCTATGGGGTGACTTTATTGTTCTCTACAACTCTGTGAAAGGAGGTTGTAGCCAAGTGGGTGTTCGTCTCTTCTGCCATGTCTCAAGTGAAAGAATGAGAGGAAATGTTGTACCACGGGAAGTACAGATTAGATTTTACAAAAATATTCTCTGGAAGAGTGGTTAGACATTAAGTTGCTATGCAGTCACTATGTCTGGAAGACATCAAGAAGTGTCTGGTTGGGGCACTTAGAGATATTGTTTTGGGGTGATTATAGTGGTGCTGGGTTGAAGGTTAAACTAGATGACCTTTAAGATCTCTAGCATTGATGATTCTGTGATTCTGGTAACTTGAGGATATAGGGGAAATTTTCAAAATTAAGATGAGAACAACTTAGGTAATCTACTGAACCCTCATGGGTAGCTTTGAGAATGGTGCCATGAAAGTTTGGTAGTTTTTTGATGATACAAGGACAAGGACTGATTTACCTATGTAAGATGTAATTGCCATATTGTTATAAAACCTGATTATTGTTGGCTTTAATCAAGAATATACTTCTTCCCAATCTAAAATATTTTGATAATTTTCATTAACAGAGCCTCCTCCAGGGAATGGGTTCAAGGAGTTCAGATGTTGGAAGTGGACTTGAGTCCTTTATTTGGTTTCAGCTGATGATGTTAATGATTATTTTTAGTAATTGAAATAATTTCAAGTGAGGTAAAGTCTGAAATTTAACTCTGGCTCTTCCATGTCAATTGCTTGCTTATTCATTATAGTCAGTCTCTCTTTTTCTCAAGAACTACTAGTGAAAAGGTTTCCTAATTATTCTTCCTGATGACATCATAGAGCTAAATCTAAAATATCATCCAATGATTATACATTAGGTAAAATATAGGTAGTTTTGTTCACTCTCCAGTAAAAAAAAAAATCTCTTCAATACTTTTGCTTAAAATTGATGACAACAGGCATATCTCTTCAGTGTGGACTAAACTCTACATTTCCAATAAGAGTGACATTTGGAAGCACAAACAGAATATTCAATGACATAAGGAAAAAAAAAAATGATGAATTACAGTGCATCTTGTGATGTATTTCCAAATGCATAAGGCCAAAGAACATCAATAAGTCTGAGTGGTCATCATCTCTCTAGAGAAACAGATGCTCCTGGCTTGCTCTTAGTATATGCCCTGTGCTAGAGAAGCCATTGACACACAATGACTGTCTTATTTCCTACACATTTTACACTAAAAGTGGTTGTGATAAGACAATTCAGTCTAAATTGAGCCTCCATACTACTTGTGAAGAATTTTTACAATTTTGGTAGAAGATAGTGAAGAAAGCATGCCTACTGTTATCAGTAACTTTCTAAATGTGATCGAAAAAAGGAGCTTGAACAAGTCCATTCTGTTATGTCAGCAAGGTGCTTTTTTTTCATTACTGAATCAAAATTAGTCTCCATTGGTTCCAGGATGGGAAAGGCCCTTCAAGGGCTCCATTGCAAATTTCATGCCAAATACTCTAGTGCTCTTAGGGATCTATTGAGCTCAAATTATATGCTGGCTTCTATGGATCTGGCTTTTGTACCTAGATGAGCCATTCAGCAGGGGTACCAAATAGGGCAAAAATACATCTTTGTTGAAACAAGAAGGTGTCTCCCAGGCTGGGCATCTGTGTGGATGTATGCATACATGTATTCTGCCTTCTTTCAGTGATCCAGCAACCAGAGAACTGCAGCAGAAATGCTGATCCCAAATAGCTGTAGAGAACATGACTTAATTTTGGAAAAAAAAAAAATCTTCTCTTTCAGCTAGTTTAATGATGGTATATTCCTTTAACCATTGGCACAGAACCTCAGCACAGACACTCTCATTCCCACATACTTGGATGGGAGGCTGACCTATTGTACTCAAACGTGATGCACATACTGATTCTCAGCATGCCAACACTCATGACCATCTGCTAGGGTGGCACTGTGCCCACCACAAAGGTGGGACGCCATTCTCAAGAGGCCTAGGTGCCAATTGCCTATAGATTGAAAAGAAGAGTTTAGACAATACAAAAAGTGGCACTTTCTTTGTGGGTGTTCTTCCTGATGCCACAAACTAGCTCAAATATTGTTTGCCTGCATCAGACAAAATTTTGCTAATTCCTCCTGACAGCATATATAACCAGAAATATGATCTTTGTAATGATTCACAGACAAAATTTTAGACAGAAAAAAAATCTTAAAAATGTTGCTAGGCAGAGTCAGAAACCATAAGATAGAAACTCCCCCAAAGTTGTGCTGAAAAGACAGAAGCTAAGCAACAAGCATCTGGAGGAGTGGGGGGAAC